>OZ020479.1:60238571-61702602 GCA_963971345.1 Andrena flavipes
AAACGGTACTTTTCAGTGCCCATTTTAATTTATTAAAACTCGAACACTCTCGACGTTCACAATGAACATCAATCGGCACTTTTCAGCGCCCGTTTAATAAAATACTCATGGATTGGTACATTCCCAGTATCATTCCAATTTTACACTAATATTGTATTTGTTTTCAGGGTTAGTTATGTATATGTGCCACTTGTTTTTGAAAATAAAAAATATCTACATATAAATTGAAAACTTATTATTTAATAAACCTCTTAGGTTATGCGAATATATTCATTCAGCTCCAAAACTGATGATTACTAATTCCCTGGGCGCAGTAGAATGGGTGGGGGGACACACCTATAGCAATCGTATGTGTTGGTGCGTAGCCACGTGCATGTGACGTCACGCGTAGGGAATTGTTTGCCAATTCTGACCCTCAGATGGCGCTATTATACGTGTCAGGCGAACGACAGAATCTGCTGTGGATCTGCTGCCCATCTGACGTCAGGTCCTGATGTCAGGCCCTGTACCTCAGAACGCAGCCTAATGCGGTCACAGATGACTACGGATCTGACGTCAGGCTCTGCGCTCTCACGGCTGACCCTGCTGCCAATCTGACGTCAGATTGCAGTCATCTGGTTATCAGGGTCTAACATAAAATTTCAGCTGCGGGTATTTGTTAGTTTCTGAGATATTATTAAAAAACTTTCGGCATAATACAATGAAATCTACCTATACAGACGTTACTAACACAACCATCTTCTTCGTTTCACAGTTAACGATACAATGTACAATATTGATCTCATCGCGTGATGCTTGTAACTGCATCAGTTTTTATTCCCAATACTATAGTATAGTAATGCTAGGGTATTTCCAAAGTCACATCGGTTTGGTACCATGCTTTAGGCGCTCGCAAGCGGGCGCCCCCCCCCCCCCCTCTATCTAAACCAAACTAATACTAATGCCCGAAAGAAATTGGAAAGTCGAATGCGATGTGTCGGAATAAGTCAACAGCAATAATGTATGAGTTCGTACGCAAAACCTAACTGAAAAGTAAATCTGACAGATGTTGGAAATGATCGACACGTTTTGATTAACAAACATTTATTTACACACTTGGCTTGCATCCAGTTTCTGTTACCGTATCCCTATACATTGTATCGTCGACTGCGAAACAATCGACGACGACGAGACTTTGGATGTGTTAGTAACATCTGTATAAGTAAATTTCAATGTATTTTGCGAAAGTTTTTTATTAATATCTCAGAAAGTAAAAAATACCCGCAGCTGAAATGTTATATTAGAGGTTCTCTCCCTCTCCCGCCCAATCCCTCAAAATTTCAGTTCATTCCGTTGGTTGGGTCATACCGTAATACAGCCGACGTGAGTATACATGTGTAAAGTTTCTCAGCAAAGTCTTTCCCGATTTGAGTTCTATAGAAGGCTGACTTTCCTTCGCTGAGTTTCGCGGGTTTCGACGCTCGAATTCAGCGGGGCCATACAATGTTACGCACTAAGCAGTGATAAATCTTCAGTTCTGCATTTCTAATCAGATTTGGATATTCTTCCGAATGGCCCCAGCGGCCAATCGAGATGAGGTTTGGAGGGATGAGTGGGGAGGGGATGTGGACCCTAAATCTAAAATTGTAGTTTCGGGTATTTATTAGTTTCCAAAATATTAATAAAAAATTATTGTTAATTATTTTTTCTGAAAATTTTTTTGGACGTGGGTGCGGGCACCCCTACCCGGCGATCATCCCGTCCCTACAAAATGTTTTACGAACTGCTGGACGCGTTCCCCTTACCTCCGCGTTGTCCTAAGGCGCCGGAAAGGCACACGTATTTAGCTGAAATTCAAAGTCAATTTTCTCGAAAACGAAGCGCGATAGTAAAAAGTTGTATTCTATATTTTCATCTTATTTTGGCCTGTAGAATCACCCCCTAGAATATTGACTATCAGTAGAATAACACCCTATATAATAGGATGGGTCGCATTCGCAAGTTGCTGGTTCAAATCTCCAAACTCACATCGTTTCGCTACCATGCATTACGCCCCCGCACTAATCTAGCCCCAACCAATACTAATACCCGGGACAAGGTGGAAAGTGGAATGCGTTATGTCGAAATAAGTCAACAGAAATATTAAAAGTTTTTTATTAATATCTCGGAAACTAATAAATCCCCGAAGCAACAATTTTAGATTTGGGGTCCACACACCCACCCCATCCCTCCTCTCAAAGCTCGTGTCGATCGGCCACTGGGGCCATTTGGAAGTACAGCCTCAGATGTTTATGGAAGTGACGTGAATCGATTCGTCATGTTTCCTCGATCAAATTGGCCCCAAAAATGATATTATTCGGATCATAATTAAGAAAATTATGTGAAAATTTGTTTGCAGAATTGGAAGCTCGTCAATTTAATCAGGAGAATGCCAGGAATCTATTTGTGTCACTTTCATATTGATACGATGAAAAAAAAATTCTGGGTAATGGTATAGATAGAGGGCAACCTCACGGATTTTGACGTCCTTGAAATATGTTGTCAAGGACGTCATTCTGACCAACTTTTTCCTCTAAACTTTTTGGCGGTCGACCTTAGTTTCCGAAATAATTGCAAAAATCTTTGGTAATTATTTAGAAGTTTTACGCCCTCACCGATTTCAATGAGTTTTGGATATGTTATCAAGATCAAGATTCTGAACAACTTTTTCCTATATATGTTACCGTCGCACGGCAGTAGTTTCCGAGATATTCGCACAGAACATCGCCGAACGCTGTGCTGCTACGAACACGTAGGTATAGGTAGAATACAATGTCGACCTTTCGGTATATTTATTCCGACGCAACGGACACAGCGATCAACTTGAGGTGGTTGGTCATCTGGGGGATGTGTTTATCTCCGTCTCTAGACACCTCTAGACACATATTGGATAGCACGTAGTAATGTGATTGTAAAAAAATACATTCTTTTTGAAAAAAAGTATTTTCTATTTTTCAATCACACTGCGACGCATGCATCGTGTTTATTAATACGTTACGTCTCCATCCGTTCTGTTTGCAGAAGAATGAATACCCTGTTGGGAAGTATTCTCCAACATGTGCAGCCCACCCATAACGGTCCACCACAGAAACCAGCTGTCATTCCGCTATCGTCACCGGAGGAGGTGGATTGTTTTGAGAACATCGATGATGACACTTATTCCAACGTTGTAAGCGAAAATGAAATTATGCTCTTATTTAATTTTATATAATACATACTTACATCAATCTTTACTTACTTTGTTTAGATTCAATATTTAAAATACGTGGGTGGGTACAGCCTGAAGGAAGCGGTCGGCCTTTGCCTGAAGGAAGTACTGGTCGACGACGTGACACGGTCGTTCACGTGGTTCGGCCGAACAGGCCAAAGGCCGTTATATAACACCCGGGTCATGATGGCGATCTACGGTACGAAGCAATAAGCATTTCCATGTTTTTATGCATAAGTATGCTAACGTACTTTGCGTGCATTATTTTTTCAGAAGCAGTGTCGGAGAACCCTCATTTCTTCAAGCCGCTCCGATCGGACTTTCAGCGGCTGATGCAGCAGGCGCTTCGAGCCGCCAAGGAGAGGGTCCGGAGCAGGAGGAATGGTCCACGCGCGACGGCAGCCTCGACTGCATCGCGAATGCGCCGCCATTTGTGGACCGACGACCAGCAGCCCGAAGAAGCTGACGTGTGAAGGAAGGATGTGCCCATTAAAAGTCGAGACGTGTCTCCTTTTACAGTGGCGAAGAAACCAAACGGTACTTTTCAGTGCCCATTTTAATTTATTAAAACTCGAACACTCTCGACGTTCACAATGAACATCAATCGGCACTTTTCAGCGCCCGTTTAATAAAATACTCATGGATTGGTACATTCCCAGTATCATTCCAATTTTACACTAATATTGTATTTGTTTTCAGGGTTAGTTATGTATATGTGCCACTTGTTTTTGAAAATAAAAAATATCTACATATAAATTGAAAACTTATTATTTAATAAACCTCTTAGGTTATGCGAATATATTCATTCAGCTCCAAAACTGATGATTACTAATTCCCTGGGCGCAGTAGAATGGGTGGGGGGACACACCTATAGCAATCGTATGTGTTGGTGCGTAGCCACGTGCATGTGACGTCACGCGTAGGGAATTGTTTGCCAATTCTGACCCTCAGATGGCGCTATTATACGTGTCAGGCGAACGACAGAATCTGCTGTGGATCTGCTGCCCATCTGACGTCAGGTCCTGATGTCAGGCCCTGTACCTCAGAACGCAGCCTAATGCGGTCACAGATGACTACGGATCTGACGTCAGGCTCTGCGCTCTCACGGCTGACCCTGCTGCCAATCTGACGTCAGATTGCAGTCATCTGGTTATCAGGGTCTAACATAAAATTTCAGCTGCGGGTATTTGTTAGTTTCTGAGATATTATTAAAAAACTTTCGGCATAATACAATGAAATCTACCTATACAGACGTTACTAACACAACCATCTTCTTCGTTTCACAGTTGACGATACAATGTACAATATTGATCTCATCGCGTGATGCTTGTAACTGCATCAGTTTTTATTCCCAATATTATAGTATAGTAATGCTAGGGTATTTCCAAAGTCACATCGGTTTGGTACCATGCTTTAGGCGCTCGCAAGCGGGCGCCCCCCCCCCCCCCCTCTATCTAAACCAAACTAATACTAATGCCCGAAAGAAATTGGAAAGTCGAATGCGATGTGTCGGAATAAGTCAACAGCAATAATGTATGAGTTCGTACGCAAAACCTAACTGAAAAGTAAATCTGACAGATGTTGGAAATGATCGACACGTTTTGATTAACAAACATTTATTTACACACTTGGCTTGCATCCAGTTTCTGTTACCGTATCCCTATACATTGTATCGTCGACTGCGAAACAATCGACGACGACGAGACTTTGGATGTGTTAGTAACATCTGTATAAGTAAATTTCAATGTATTTTGCGAAAGTTTTTTATTAATATCTCAGAAAGTAAAAAATACCCGCAGCTGAAATGTTATATTAGAGGTTCTCTCCCTCTCCCGCCCAATCCCTCAAAATTTCAGTTCATTCCGTTGGTTGGGTCATACCGTAATACAGCCGACGTGAGTATACATGTGTAAAGTTTCTCAGCAAAGTCTTTCCCGATTTGAGTTCTATAGAAGGCTGACTTTCCTTCGCTGAGTTTCGTGGGTTTCGACGCTCGAATTCAGCGGGGCCATACAATGTTACGCACTAAGCAGTGATAAATCTTCAGTTCTGCATTTCTAATCAGATTTGGATATTCTTCCGAATGGCCCCAGCGGCCAATCGAGATGAGGTTTGGAGGGATGAGTGGGGAGGGGATGTGGACCCTAAATCTAAAATTGTAGTTTCGGGTATTTATTAGTTTCCAAAATATTAATAAAAAATTATTGTTAATTATTTTTTCTGAAAATTTTTTTGGACGTGGGTGCGGGCACCCCTACCCGGCGATCATCCCGTCCCTACAAAATGTTTTACGAACTGCTGGACGCGTTCCCCTTACCTCCGCGTTGTCCTAAGGCGCCGGAAAGGCACACGTATTTAGCTGAAATTCAAAGTCAATTTTCTCGAAAACGAAGCGCGATAGTAAAAAGTTGTATTCTATATTTTCATCTTATTTTGGCCTGTAGAATCACCCCCTAGAATATTGACTATCAGTAGAATAACACCCTATATAATAGGATGGGTCGCATTCGCAAGTTGCTGGTTCAAATCTCCAAACTCACATCGTTTCGCTACCATGCATTACGCCCCCGCACTAATCTAGCCCCAACCAATACTAATACCCGGGACAAGGTGGAAAGTGGAATGCGTTATGTCGAAATAAGTCAACAGAAATATTAAAAGTTTTTTATTAATATCTCGGAAACTAATAAATCCCCGAAGCAACAATTTTAGATTTGGGGTCCACACACCCACCCCATCCCTCCTCTCAAAGCTCGTGTCGATCGGCCACTGGGGCCATTTGGAAGTACAGCCTCAGATGTTTATGGAAGTGACGTGAATCGATTCGTCATGTTTCCTCGATCAAATTGGCCCCAAAAATGATATTATTCGGATCATAATTAAGAAAATTATGTGAAAATTTGTTTGCAGAATTGGAAGCTCGTCAATTTAATCAGGAGAATGCCAGGAATCTATTTGTGTCACTTTCATATTGATACGATGAAAAAAAAATTCTGGGTAATGGTATAGATAGAGGGCAACCTCACGGATTTTGACGTCCTTGAAATATGTTGTCAAGGACGTCATTCTGACCAACTTTTTCCTCTAAACTTTTTGGCGGTCGACCTTAGTTTCCGAAATAATTGCAAAAATCTTTGGTAATTATTTAGAAGTTTTACGCCCTCACCGATTTCAATGAGTTTTGGATATGTTATCAAGATCAAGATTCTGAACAACTTTTTCCTATATATGTTACCGTCGCACGGCAGTAGTTTCCGAGATATTCGCACAGAACATCGCCGAACGCTGTGCTGCTACGAACACGTAGGTATAGGTAGAATACAATGTCGACCTTTCGGTATATTTATTCCGACGCAACGGACACAGCGATCAACTTGAGGTGGTTGGTCATCTGGGGGATGTGTTTATCTCCGTCTCTAGACACCTCTAGACACATATTGGATAGCACGTAGTAATGTGATTGTAAAAAATTACATTCTTTTTGAAAAAAAGTATTTTCTTTTTTTCAATCACACTGCGACGCATGCATCGTGTTTATTAATACGTTACGTCTCCATCCGTTCTGTTTTGCAGAAGAATGAATACCCTGTTGGGAAGTATTCTCCAACATGTGCAGCCCACCCATAACGGTCCACCACAGAAACCAGCTGTCATTCCGCTATCGTCACCGGAGGAGGTGGATTGTTTTGAGAACATCGATGATGACACTTATTCCAACGTTGTAAGCGAAAATGAAATTATGCTCTTATTTAATTTTATATAATACATACTTACATCAATCTTTACTTACTTTGTTTAGATTCAATATTTAAAATACGTGGGTGGGTACAGCCTGAAGGAAGCGGTCGGCCTTTGCCTGAAGGAAGTACTGGTCGACGACGTGACACGGTCGTTCACGTGGTTCGGCCGAACAGGCCAAAGGCCGTTATATAACACCCGGGTCATGATGGCGATCTACGGTACGAAGCAATAAGCATTTCCATGTTTTTATGCATAAGTATGCTAACGTACTTTGCGTGCATTATTTTTTCAGAAGCAGTGTCGGAGAACCCTCATTTCTTCAAGCCGCTCCGATCGGACTTTCAGCGGCTGATGCAGCAGGCGCTTCGAGCCGCCAAGGAGAGGGTCCGGAGCAGGAGGAATGGTCCACGCGCGACGGCAGCCTCGACTGCATCGCGAATGCGCCGCCATTTGTGGACCGACGACCAGCAGCCCGAAGAAGCTGACGTGTGAAGGAAGGATGTGCCCATTAAAAGTCGAGACGTGTCTCCTTTTACAGTGGCGAAGAAACCAAACGGTACTTTTCAGTGCCCATTTTAATTTATTAAAACTCGAACACTCTCGACGTTCACAATGAACATCAATCGGCACTTTTCAGCGCCCGTTTAATAAAATACTCATGGATTGGTACATTCCCAGTATCATTCCAATTTTACACTAATATTGTATTTGTTTTCAGGGTTAGTTATGTATATGTGCCACTTGTTTTTGAAAATAAAAAATATCTACATATAAATTGAAAACTTATTATTTAATAAACCTCTTAGGTTATGCGAATATATTCATTCAGCTCCAAAACTGATGATTACTAATTCCCTGGGCGCAGTAGAATGGGTGGGGGGACACACCTATAGCAATCGTATGTGTTGGTGCGTAGCCACGTGCATGTGACGTCACGCGTAGGGAATTGTTTGCCAATTCTGACCCTCAGATGGCGCTATTATACGTGTCAGGCGAACGACAGAATCTGCTGTGGATCTGCTGCCCATCTGACGTCAGGTCCTGATGTCAGGCCCTGTACCTCAGAACGCAGCCTAATGCGGTCACAGATGACTACGGATCTGACGTCAGGCTCTGCGCTCTCACGGCTGACCCTGCTGCCAATCTGACGTCAGATTGCAGTCATCTGGTTATCAGGGTCTAACATAAAATTTCAGCTGCGGGTATTTGTTAGTTTCTGAGATATTATTAAAAAACTTTCGGCATAATACAATGAAATCTACCTATACAGACGTTACTAACACAACCATCTTCTTCGTTTCACAGTTGACGATACAATGTACAATATTGATCTCATCGCGTGATGCTTGTAACTGCATCAGTTTTTATTCCCAATATTATAGTATAGTAATGCTAGGGTATTTCCAAAGTCACATCGGTTTGGTACCATGCTTTAGGCGCTCGCAAGCGGGCGCCCCCCCCCCCCCCCCCCTCTATCTAAACCAAACTAATACTAATGCCCGAAAGAAATTGGAAAGTCGAATGCGATGTGTCGGAATAAGTCAACAGCAATAATGTATGAGTTCGTACGCAAAACCTAACTGAAAAGTAAATCTGACAGATGTTGGAAATGATCGACACGTTTTGATTAACAAACATTTATTTACACACTTGGCTTGCATCCAGTTTCTGTTACCGTATCCCTATACATTGTATCGTCGACTGCGAAACAATCGACGACGACGAGACTTTGGATGTGTTAGTAACATCTGTATAAGTAAATTTCAATGTATTTTGCGAAAGTTTTTTATTAATATCTCAGAAAGTAAAAAATACCCGCAGCTGAAATGTTATATTAGAGGTTCTCTCCCTCTCCCGCCCAATCCCTCAAAATTTCAGTTCATTCCGTTGGTTGGGTCATACCGTAATACAGCCGACGTGAGTATACATGTGTAAAGTTTCTCAGCAAAGTCTTTCCCGATTTGAGTTCTATAGAAGGCTGACTTTCCTTCGCTGAGTTTCGTGGGTTTCGACGCTCGAATTCAGCGGGGCCATACAATGTTACGCACTAAGCAGTGATAAATCTTCAGTTCTGCATTTCTAATCAGATTTGGATATTCTTCCGAATGGCCCCAGCGGCCAATCGAGATGAGGTTTGGAGGGATGAGTGGGGAGGGGATGTGGACCCTAAATCTAAAATTGTAGTTTCGGGTATTTATTAGTTTCCAAAATATTAATAAAAAATTATTGTTAATTATTTTTTCTGAAAATTTTTTTGGACGTGGGTGCGGGCACCCCTACCCGGCGATCATCCCGTCCCTACAAAATGTTTTACGAACTGCTGGACGCGTTCCCCTTACCTCCGCGTTGTCCTAAGGCGCCGGAAAGGCACACGTATTTAGCTGAAATTCAAAGTCAATTTTCTCGAAAACGAAGCGCGATAGTAAAAAGTTGTATTCTATATTTTCATCTTATTTTGGCCTGTAGAATCACCCCCTAGAATATTGACTATCAGTAGAATAACACCCTATATAATAGGATGGGTCGCATTCGCAAGTTGCTGGTTCAAATCTCCAAACTCACATCGTTTCGCTACCATGCATTACGCCCCCGCACTAATCTAGCCCCAACCAATACTAATACCCGGGACAAGGTGGAAAGTGGAATGCGTTATGTCGAAATAAGTCAACAGAAATATTAAAAGTTTTTTATTAATATCTCGGAAACTAATAAATCCCCGAAGCAACAATTTTAGATTTGGGGTCCACACACCCACCCCATCCCTCCTCTCAAAGCTCGTGTCGATCGGCCACTGGGGCCATTTGGAAGTACAGCCTCAGATGTTTATGGAAGTGACGTGAATCGATTCGTCATGTTTCCTCGATCAAATTGGCCCCAAAAATGATATTATTCGGATCATAATTAAGAAAATTATGTGAAAATTTGTTTGCAGAATTGGAAGCTCGTCAATTTAATCAGGAGAATGCCAGGAATCTATTTGTGTCACTTTCATATTGATACGATGAAAAAAAAATTCTGGGTAATGGTATAGATAGAGGGCAACCTCACGGATTTTGACGTCCTTGAAATATGTTGTCAAGGACGTCATTCTGACCAACTTTTTCCTCTAAACTTTTTGGCGGTCGACCTTAGTTTCCGAAATAATTGCAAAAATCTTTGGTAATTATTTAGAAGTTTTACGCCCTCACCGATTTCAATGAGTTTTGGATATGTTATCAAGATCAAGATTCTGAACAACTTTTTCCTATATATGTTACCGTCGCACGGCAGTAGTTTCCGAGATATTCGCACAGAACATCGCCGAACGCTGTGCTGCTACGAACACGTAGGTATAGGTAGAATACAATGTCGACCTTTCGGTATATTTATTCCGACGCAACGGACACAGCGATCAACTTGAGGTGGTTGGTCATCTGGGGGATGTGTTTATCTCCGTCTCTAGACACCTCTAGACACATATTGGATAGCACGTAGTAATGTGATTGTAAAAAATTACATTCTTTTTGAAAAAAAGTATTTTCTTTTTTTCAATCACACTGCGACGCATGCATCGTGTTTATTAATACGTTACGTCTCCATCCGTTCTGTTTGCAGAAGAATGAATACCCTGTTGGGAAGTATTCTCCAACATGTGCAGCCCACCCATAACGGTCCACCACAGAAACCAGCTGTCATTCCGCTATCGTCACCGGAGGAGGTGGATTGTTTTGAGAACATCGATGATGACACTTATTCCAACGTTGTAAGCGAAAATGAAATTATGCTCTTATTTAATTTTATATAATACATACTTACATCAATCTTTACTTACTTTGTTTAGATTCAATATTTAAAATACGTGGGTGGGTACAGCCTGAAGGAAGCGGTCGGCCTTTGCCTGAAGGAAGTACTGGTCGACGACGTGACACGGTCGTTCACGTGGTTCGGCCGAACAGGCCAAAGGCCGTTATATAACACCCGGGTCATGATGGCGATCTACGGTACGAAGCAATAAGCATTTCCATGTTTTTATGCATAAGTATGCTAACGTACTTTGCGTGCATTATTTTTTCAGAAGCAGTGTCGGAGAACCCTCATTTCTTCAAGCCGCTCCGATCGGACTTTCAGCGGCTGATGCAGCAGGCGCTTCGAGCCGCCAAGGAGAGGGTCCGGAGCAGGAGGAATGGTCCACGCGCGACGGCAGCCTCGACTGCATCGCGAATGCGCCGCCATTTGTGGACCGACGACCAGCAGCCCGAAGAAGCTGACGTGTGAAGGAAGGATGTGCCCATTAAAAGTCGAGACGTGTCTCCTTTTACAGTGGCGAAGAAACCAAACGGTACTTTTCAGTGCCCATTTTAATTTATTAAAACTCGAACACTCTCGACGTTCACAATGAACATCAATCGGCACTTTTCAGCGCCCGTTTAATAAAATACTCATGGATTGGTACATTCCCAGTATCATTCCAATTTTACACTAATATTGTATTTGTTTTCAGGGTTAGTTATGTATATGTGCCACTTGTTTTTGAAAATAAAAAATATCTACATATAAATTGAAAACTTATTATTTAATAAACCTCTTAGGTTATGCGAATATATTCATTCAGCTCCAAAACTGATGATTACTAATTCCCTGGGCGCAGTAGAATGGGTGGGGGGACACACCTATAGCAATCGTATGTGTTGGTGCGTAGCCACGTGCATGTGACGTCACGCGTAGGGAATTGTTTGCCAATTCTGACCCTCAGATGGCGCTATTATACGTGTCAGGCGAACGACAGAATCTGCTGTGGATCTGCTGCCCATCTGACGTCAGGTCCTGATGTCAGGCCCTGTACCTCAGAACGCAGCCTAATGCGGTCACAGATGACTACGGATCTGACGTCAGGCTCTGCGCTCTCACGGCTGACCCTGCTGCCAATCTGACGTCAGATTGCAGTCATCTGATTATCAGGGTCTAACATAAAATTTCAGCTGCGGGTATTTGTTAGTTTCTGAGATATTATTAAAAAACTTTCGGCATAATACAATGAAATCTACCTATACAGACGTTACTAACACAACCATCTTCTTCGTTTCACAGTTGACGATACAATGTACAATATTGATCTCATCGCGTGATGCTTGTAACTGCATCAGTTTTTATTCCCAATATTATAGTATAGTAATGCTAGGGTATTTCCAAAGTCACATCGGTTTGGTACCATGCTTTAGGCGCTCGCAAGCGGGCGCCCCCCCCCCCCCCCTCTATCTAAACCAAACTAATACTAATGCCCGAAAGAAATTGGAAAGTCGAATGCGATGTGTCGGAATAAGTCAACAGCAATAATGTATGAGTTCGTACGCAAAACCTAACTGAAAAGTAAATCTGACAGATGTTGGAAATGATCGACACGTTTTGATTAACAAACATTTATTTACACACTTGGCTTGCATCCAGTTTCTGTTACCGTATCCCTATACATTGTATCGTCGACTGCGAAACAATCGACGACGACGAGACTTTGGATGTGTTAGTAACATCTGTATAAGTAAATTTCAATGTATTTTGCGAAAGTTTTTTATTAATATCTCAGAAAGTAAAAAATACCCGCAGCTGAAATGTTATATTAGAGGTTCTCTCCCTCTCCCGCCCAATCCCTCAAAATTTCAGTTCATTCCGTTGGTTGGGTCATACCGTAATACAGCCGACGTGAGTATACATGTGTAAAGTTTCTCAGCAAAGTCTTTCCCGATTTGAGTTCTATAGAAGGCTGACTTTCCTTCGCTGAGTTTCGTGGGTTTCGACGCTCGAATTCAGCGGGGCCATACAATGTTACGCACTAAGCAGTGATAAATCTTCAGTTCTGCATTTCTAATCAGATTTGGATATTCTTCCGAATGGCCCCAGCGGCCAATCGAGATGAGGTTTGGAGGGATGAGTGGGGAGGGGATGTGGACCCTAAATCTAAAATTGTAGTTTCGGGTATTTATTAGTTTCCAAAATATTAATAAAAAATTATTGTTAATTATTTTTTCTGAAAATTTTTTTGGACGTGGGTGCGGGCACCCCTACCCGGCGATCATCCCGTCCCTACAAAATGTTTTACGAACTGCTGGACGCGTTCCCCTTACCTCCGCGTTGTCCTAAGGCGCCGGAAAGGCACACGTATTTAGCTGAAATTCAAAGTCAATTTTCTCGAAAACGAAGCGCGATAGTAAAAAGTTGTATTCTATATTTTCATCTTATTTTGGCCTGTAGAATCACCCCCTAGAATATTGACTATCAGTAGAATAACACCCTATATAATAGGATGGGTCGCATTCGCAAGTTGCTGGTTCAAATCTCCAAACTCACATCGTTTCGCTACCATGCATTACGCCCCCGCACTAATCTAGCCCCAACCAATACTAATACCCGGGACAAGGTGGAAAGTGGAATGCGTTATGTCGAAATAAGTCAACAGAAATATTAAAAGTTTTTTATTAATATCTCGGAAACTAATAAATCCCCGAAGCAACAATTTTAGATTTGGGGTCCACACACCCACCCCATCCCTCCTCTCAAAGCTCGTGTCGATCGGCCACTGGGGCCATTTGGAAGTACAGCCTCAGATGTTTATGGAAGTGACGTGAATCGATTCGTCATGTTTCCTCGATCAAATTGGCCCCAAAAATGATATTATTCGGATCATAATTAAGAAAATTATGTGAAAATTTGTTTGCAGAATTGGAAGCTCGTCAATTTAATCAGGAGAATGCCAGGAATCTATTTGTGTCACTTTCATATTGATACGATGAAAAAAAAATTCTGGGTAATGGTATAGATAGAGGGCAACCTCACGGATTTTGACGTCCTTGAAATATGTTGTCAAGGACGTCATTCTGACCAACTTTTTCCTCTAAACTTTTTGGCGGTCGACCTTAGTTTCCGAAATAATTGCAAAAATCTTTGGTAATTATTTAGAAGTTTTACGCCCTCACCGATTTCAATGAGTTTTGGATATGTTATCAAGATCAAGATTCTGAACAACTTTTTCCTATATATGTTACCGTCGCACGGCAGTAGTTTCCGAGATATTCGCACAGAACATCGCCGAACGCTGTGCTGCTACGAACACGTAGGTATAGGTAGAATACAATGTCGACCTTTCGGTATATTTATTCCGACGCAACGGACACAGCGATCAACTTGAGGTGGTTGGTCATCTGGGGGATGTGTTTATCTCCGTCTCTAGACACCTCTAGACACATATTGGATAGCACGTAGTAATGTGATTGTAAAAAATTACATTCTTTTTGAAAAAAAGTATTTTCTTTTTTTCAATCACACTGCGACGCATGCATCGTGTTTATTAATACGTTACGTCTCCATCCGTTCTGTTTTGCAGAAGAATGAATACCCTGTTGGGAAGTATTCTCCAACATGTGCAGCCCACCCATAACGGTCCACCACAGAAACCAGCTGTCATTCCGCTATCGTCACCGGAGGAGGTGGATTGTTTTGAGAACATCGATGATGACACTTATTCCAACGTTGTAAGCGAAAATGAAATTATGCTCTTATTTAATTTTATATAATACATACTTACATCAATCTTTACTTACTTTGTTTAGATTCAATATTTAAAATACGTGGGTGGGTACAGCCTGAAGGAAGCGGTCGGCCTTTGCCTGAAGGAAGTACTGGTCGACGACGTGACACGGTCGTTCACGTGGTTCGGCCGAACAGGCCAAAGGCCGTTATATAACACCCGGGTCATGATGGCGATCTACGGTACGAAGCAATAAGCATTTCCATGTTTTTATGCATAAGTATGCTAACGTACTTTGCGTGCATTATTTTTTCAGAAGCAGTGTCGGAGAACCCTCATTTCTTCAAGCCGCTCCGATCGGACTTTCAGCGGCTGATGCAGCAGGCGCTTCGAGCCGCCAAGGAGAGGGTCCGGAGCAGGAGGAATGGTCCACGCGCGACGGCAGCCTCGACTGCATCGCGAATGCGCCGCCATTTGTGGACCGACGACCAGCAGCCCGAAGAAGCTGACGTGTGAAGGAAGGATGTGCCCATTAAAAGTCGAGACGTGTCTCCTTTTACAGTGGCGAAGAAACCAAACGGTACTTTTCAGTGCCCATTTTAATTTATTAAAACTCGAACACTCTCGACGTTCACAATGAACATCAATCGGCACTTTTCAGCGCCCGTTTAATAAAATACTCATGGATTGGTACATTCCCAGTATCATTCCAATTTTACACTAATATTGTATTTGTTTTCAGGGTTAGTTATGTATATGTGCCACTTGTTTTTGAAAATAAAAAATATCTACATATAAATTGAAAACTTATTATTTAATAAACCTCTTAGGTTATGCGAATATATTCATTCAGCTCCAAAACTGATGATTACTAATTCCCTGGGCGCAGTAGAATGGGTGGGGGGACACACCTATAGCAATCGTATGTGTTGGTGCGTAGCCACGTGCATGTGACGTCACGCGTAGGGAATTGTTTGCCAATTCTGACCCTCAGATGGCGCTATTATACGTGTCAGGCGAACGACAGAATCTGCTGTGGATCTGCTGCCCATCTGACGTCAGGTCCTGATGTCAGGCCCTGTACCTCAGAACGCAGCCTAATGCGGTCACAGATGACTACGGATCTGACGTCAGGCTCTGCGCTCTCACGGCTGACCCTGCTGCCAATCTGACGTCAGATTGCAGTCATCTGATTATCAGGGTCTAACATAAAATTTCAGCTGCGGGTATTTGTTAGTTTCTGAGATATTATTAAAAAACTTTCGGCATAATACAATGAAATCTACCTATACAGACGTTACTAACACAACCATCTTCTTCGTTTCACAGTTGACGATACAATGTACAATATTGATCTCATCGCGTGATGCTTGTAACTGCATCAGTTTTTATTCCCAATACTATAGTATAGTAATGCTAGGGTATTTCCAAAGTCACATCGGTTTGGTACCATGCTTTAGGCGCTCGCAAGCGGGCGCCCCCCCCCCCCTCTATCTAAACCAAACTAATACTAATGCCCGAAAGAAATTGGAAAGTCGAATGCGATGTGTCGGAATAAGTCAACAGCAATAATGTATGAGTTCGTACGCAAAACCTAACTGAAAAGTAAAGCTGACAGATGTTGGAAATGATCGACACGTTTTGATTAACAAACATTTATTTACACACTTGGCTTGCATCCAGTTTCTGTTACCGTATCCCTATACATTGTATCGTCGACTGCGAAACAATCGACGACGACGAGACTTTGGATGTGTTAGTAACATCTGTATAAGTAAATTTCAATGTATTTTGCGAAAGTTTTTTATTAATATCTCAGAAAGTAAAAAATACCCGCAGCTGAAATGTTATATTAGAGGTTCTCTCCCTCTCCCGCCCAATCCCTCAAAATTTCAGTTCATTCCGTTGGTTGGGTCATACCGTAATACAGCCGACGTGAGTATACATGTGTAAAGTTTCTCAGCAAAGTCTTTCCCGATTTGAGTTCTATAGAAGGCTGACTTTCCTTCGCTGAGTTTCGCGGGTTTCGACGCTCGAATTCAGCGGGGCCATACAATGTTACGCACTAAGCAGTGATAAATCTTCAGTTCTGCATTTCTAATCAGATTTGGATATTCTTCCGAATGGCCCCAGCGGCCAATCGAGATGAGGTTTGGAGGGATGAGTGGGGAGGGGATGTGGACCCTAAATCTAAAATTGTAGTTTCGGGTATTTATTAGTTTCCAAAATATTAATAAAAATTATTGTTAATTATTTTTTCTGAAAATTTTTTTGGACGTGGGTGCGGGCACCCCTACCCGGCGATCATCCCGTCCCTACAAAATGTTTTACGAACTGCTGGACGCGTTCCCCTTACCTCCGCGTTGTCCTAAGGCGCCGGAAAGGCACACGTATTTAGCTGAAATTCAAAGTCAATTTTCTCGAAAACGAAGCGCGATAGTAAAAAGTTGTATTCTATATTTTCATCTTATTTTGGCCTGTAGAATCACCCCCTAGAATATTGACTATCAGTAGAATAACACCCTATATAATAGGATGGGTCGCATTCGCAAGTTGCTGGTTCAAATCTCCAAACTCACATCGTTTCGCTACCATGCATTACGCCCCCGCACTAATCTAGCCCCAACCAATACTAATACCCGGGACAAGGTGGAAAGTGGAATGCGTTATGTCGAAATAAGTCAACAGAAATATTAAAAGTTTTTTATTAATATCTCGGAAACTAATAAATCCCCGAAGCAACAATTTTAGATTTGGGGTCCACACACCCACCCCATCCCTCCTCTCAAAGCTCGTGTCGATCGGCCACTGGGGCCATTTGGAAGTACAGCCTCAGATGTTTATGGAAGTGACGTGAATCGATTCGTCATGTTTCCTCGATCAAATTGGCCCCAAAAATGATATTATTCGGATCATAATTAAGAAAATTATGTGAAAATTTGTTTGCAGAATTGGAAGCTCGTCAATTTAATCAGGAGAATGCCAGGAATCTATTTGTGTCACTTTCATATTGATACGATGAAAAAAAAATTCTGGGTAATGGTATAGATAGAGGGCAACCTCACGGATTTTGACGTCCTTGAAATATGTTGTCAAGGACGTCATTCTGACCAACTTTTTCCTCTAAACTTTTTGGCGGTCGACCTTAGTTTCCGAAATAATTGCAAAAATCTTTGGTAATTATTTAGAAGTTTTACGCCCTCACCGATTTCAATGAGTTTTGGATATGTTATCAAGATCAAGATTCTGAACAACTTTTTCCTATATATGTTACCGTCGCACGGCAGTAGTTTCCGAGATATTCGCACAGAACATCGCCGAACGCTGTGCTGCTACGAACACGTAGGTATAGGTAGAATACAATGTCGACCTTTCGGTATATTTATTCCGACGCAACGGACACAGCGATCAACTTGAGGTGGTTGGTCATCTGGGGGATGTGTTTATCTCCGTCTCTAGACACCTCTAGACACATATTGGATAGCACGTAGTAATGTGATTGTAAAAAATTACATTCTTTTTGAAAAAAAGTATTTTCTTTTTTTCAATCACACTGCGACGCATGCATCGTGTTTATTAATACGTTACGTCTCCATCCGTTCTGTTTGCAGAAGAATGAATACCCTGTTGGGAAGTATTCTCCAACATGTGCAGCCCACCCATAACGGTCCACCACAGAAACCAGCTGTCATTCCGCTATCGTCACCGGAGGAGGTGGATTGTTTTGAGAACATCGATGATGACACTTATTCCAACGTTGTAAGCGAAAATGAAATTATGCTCTTATTTAATTTTATATAATACATACTTACATCAATCTTTACTTACTTTGTTTAGATTCAATATTTAAAATACGTGGGTGGGTACAGCCTGAAGGAAGCGGTCGGCCTTTGCCTGAAGGAAGTACTGGTCGACGACGTGACACGGTCGTTCACGTGGTTCGGCCGAACAGGCCAAAGGCCGTTATATAACACCCGGGTCATGATGGCGATCTACGGTACGAAGCAATAAGCATTTCCATGTTTTTATGCATAAGTATGCTAACGTACTTTGCGTGCATTATTTTTTCAGAAGCAGTGTCGGAGAACCCTCATTTCTTCAAGCCGCTCCGATCGGACTTTCAGCGGCTGATGCAGCAGGCGCTTCGAGCCGCCAAGGAGAGGGTCCGGAGCAGGAGGAATGGTCCACGCGCGACGGCAGCCTCGACTGCATCGCGAATGCGCCGCCATTTGTGGACCGACGACCAGCAGCCCGAAGAAGCTGACGTGTGAAGGAAGGATGTGCCCATTAAAAGTCGAGACGTGTCTCCTTTTACAGTGGCGAAGAAACCAAACGGTACTTTTCAGTGCCCATTTTAATTTATTAAAACTCGAACACTCTCGACGTTCACAATGAACATCAATCGGCACTTTTCAGCGCCCGTTTAATAAAATACTCATGGATTGGTACATTCCCAGTATCATTCCAATTTTACACTAATATTGTATTTGTTTTCAGGGTTAGTTATGTATATGTGCCACTTGTTTTTGAAAATAAAAAATATCTACATATAAATTGAAAACTTATTATTTAATAAACCTCTTAGGTTATGCGAATATATTCATTCAGCTCCAAAACTGATGATTACTAATTCCCTGGGCGCAGTAGAATGGGTGGGGGGACACACCTATAGCAATCGTATGTGTTGGTGCGTAGCCACGTGCATGTGACGTCACGCGTAGGGAATTGTTTGCCAATTCTGACCCTCAGATGGCGCTATTATACGTGTCAGGCGAACGACAGAATCTGCTGTGGATCTGCTGCCCATCTGACGTCAGGTCCTGATGTCAGGCCCTGTACCTCAGAACGCAGCCTAATGCGGTCACAGATGACTACGGATCTGACGTCAGGCTCTGCGCTCTCACGGCTGACCCTGCTGCCAATCTGACGTCAGATTGCAGTCATCTGATTATCAGGGTCTAACATAAAATTTCAGCTGCGGGTATTTGTTAGTTTCTGAGATATTATTAAAAAACTTTCGGCATAATACAATGAAATCTACCTATACAGACGTTACTAACACAACCATCTTCTTCGTTTCACAGTTGACGATACAATGTACAATATTGATCTCATCGCGTGATGCTTGTAACTGCATCAGTTTTTATTCCCAATACTATAGTATAGTAATGCTAGGGTATTTCCAAAGTCACATCGGTTTGGTACCATGCTTTAGGCGCTCGCAAGCGGGCGCCCCCCCCCCCCCCCCTCTATCTAAACCAAACTAATACTAATGCCCGAAAGAAATTGGAAAGTCGAATGCGATGTGTCGGAATAAGTCAACAGCAATAATGTATGAGTTCGTACGCAAAACCTAACTGAAAAGTAAATCTGACAGATGTTGGAAATGATCGACACGTTTTGATTAACAAACATTTATTTACACACTTGGCTTGCATCCAGTTTCTGTTACCGTATCCCTATACATTGTATCGTCGACTGCGAAACAATCGACGACGACGAGACTTTGGATGTGTTAGTAACATCTGTATAAGTAAATTTCAATGTATTTTGCGAAAGTTTTTTATTAATATCTCAGAAAGTAAAAAATACCCGCAGCTGAAATGTTATATTAGAGGTTCTCTCCCTCTCCCGCCCAATCCCTCAAAATTTCAGTTCATTCCGTTGGTTGGGTCATACCGTAATACAGCCGACGTGAGTATACATGTGTAAAGTTTCTCAGCAAAGTCTTTCCCGATTTGAGTTCTATAGAAGGCTGACTTTCCTTCGCTGAGTTTCGCGGGTTTCGACGCTCGAATTCAGCGGGGCCATACAATGTTACGCACTAAGCAGTGATAAATCTTCAGTTCTGCATTTCTAATCAGATTTGGATATTCTTCCGAATGGCCCCAGCGGCCAATCGAGATGAGGTTTGGAGGGATGAGTGGGGAGGGGATGTGGACCCTAAATCTAAAATTGTAGTTTCGGGTATTTATTAGTTTCCAAAATATTAATAAAAATTATTGTTAATTATTTTTTCTGAAAATTTTTTTGGACGTGGGTGCGGGCACCCCTACCCGGCGATCATCCCGTCCCTACAAAATGTTTTACGAACTGCTGGACGCGTTCCCCTTACCTCCGCGTTGTCCTAAGGCGCCGGAAAGGCACACGTATTTAGCTGAAATTCAAAGTCAATTTTCTCGAAAACGAAGCGCGATAGTAAAAAGTTGTATTCTATATTTTCATCTTATTTTGGCCTGTAGAATCACCCCCTAGAATATTGACTATCAGTAGAATAACACCCTATATAATAGGATGGGTCGCATTCGCAAGTTGCTGGTTCAAATCTCCAAACTCACATCGTTTCGCTACCATGCATTACGCCCCCGCACTAATCTAGCCCCAACCAATACTAATACCCGGGACAAGGTGGAAAGTGGAATGCGTTATGTCGAAATAAGTCAACAGAAATATTAAAAGTTTTTTATTAATATCTCGGAAACTAATAAATCCCCGAAGCAACAATTTTAGATTTGGGGTCCACACACCCACCCCATCCCTCCTCTCAAAGCTCGTGTCGATCGGCCACTGGGGCCATTTGGAAGTACAGCCTCAGATGTTTATGGAAGTGACGTGAATCGATTCGTCATGTTTCCTCGATCAAATTGGCCCCAAAAATGATATTATTCGGATCATAATTAAGAAAATTATGTGAAAATTTGTTTGCAGAATTGGAAGCTCGTCAATTTAATCAGGAGAATGCCAGGAATCTATTTGTGTCACTTTCATATTGATACGATGAAAAAAAAATTCTGGGTAATGGTATAGATAGAGGGCAACCTCACGGATTTTGACGTCCTTGAAATATGTTGTCAAGGACGTCATTCTGACCAACTTTTTCCTCTAAACTTTTTGGCGGTCGACCTTAGTTTCCGAAATAATTGCAAAAATCTTTGGTAATTATTTAGAAGTTTTACGCCCTCACCGATTTCAATGAGTTTTGGATATGTTATCAAGATCAAGATTCTGAACAACTTTTTCCTATATATGTTACCGTCGCACGGCAGTAGTTTCCGAGATATTCGCACAGAACATCGCCGAACGCTGTGCTGCTACGAACACGTAGGTATAGGTAGAATACAATGTCGACCTTTCGGTATATTTATTCCGACGCAACGGACACAGCGATCAACTTGAGGTGGTTGGTCATCTGGGGGATGTGTTTATCTCCGTCTCTAGACACCTCTAGACACATATTGGATAGCACGTAGTAATGTGATTGTAAAAAATTACATTCTTTTTGAAAAAAAGTATTTTCTTTTTTTCAATCACACTGCGACGCATGCATCGTGTTTATTAATACGTTACGTCTCCATCCGTTCTGTTTGCAGAAGAATGAATACCCTGTTGGGAAGTATTCTCCAACATGTGCAGCCCACCCATAACGGTCCACCACAGAAACCAGCTGTCATTCCGCTATCGTCACCGGAGGAGGTGGATTGTTTTGAGAACATCGATGATGACACTTATTCCAACGTTGTAAGCGAAAATGAAATTATGCTCTTATTTAATTTTATATAATACATACTTACATCAATCTTTACTTACTTTGTTTAGATTCAATATTTAAAATACGTGGGTGGGTACAGCCTGAAGGAAGCGGTCGGCCTTTGCCTGAAGGAAGTACTGGTCGACGACGTGACACGGTCGTTCACGTGGTTCGGCCGAACAGGCCAAAGGCCGTTATATAACACCCGGGTCATGATGGCGATCTACGGTACGAAGCAATAAGCATTTCCATGTTTTTATGCATAAGTATGCTAACGTACTTTGCGTGCATTATTTTTTCAGAAGCAGTGTCGGAGAACCCTCATTTCTTCAAGCCGCTCCGATCGGACTTTCAGCGGCTGATGCAGCAGGCGCTTCGAGCCGCCAAGGAGAGGGTCCGGAGCAGGAGGAATGGTCCACGCGCGACGGCAGCCTCGACTGCATCGCGAATGCGCCGCCATTTGTGGACCGACGACCAGCAGCCCGAAGAAGCTGACGTGTGAAGGAAGGATGTGCCCATTAAAAGTCGAGACGTGTCTCCTTTTACAGTGGCGAAGAAACCAAACGGTACTTTTCAGTGCCCATTTTAATTTATTAAAACTCGAACACTCTCGACGTTCACAATGAACATCAATCGGCACTTTTCAGCGCCCGTTTAATAAAATACTCATGGATTGGTACATTCCCAGTATCATTCCAATTTTACACTAATATTGTATTTGTTTTCAGGGTTAGTTATGTATATGTGCCACTTGTTTTTGAAAATAAAAAATATCTACATATAAATTGAAAACTTATTATTTAATAAACCTCTTAGGTTATGCGAATATATTCATTCAGCTCCAAAACTGATGATTACTAATTCCCTGGGCGCAGTAGAATGGGTGGGGGGACACACCTATAGCAATCGTATGTGTTGGTGCGTAGCCACGTGCATGTGACGTCACGCGTAGGGAATTGTTTGCCAATTCTGACCCTCAGATGGCGCTATTATACGTGTCAGGCGAACGACAGAATCTGCTGTGGATCTGCTGCCCATCTGACGTCAGGTCCTGATGTCAGGCCCTGTACCTCAGAACGCAGCCTAATGCGGTCACAGATGACTACGGATCTGACGTCAGGCTCTGCGCTCTCACGGCTGACCCTGCTGCCAATCTGACGTCAGATTGCAGTCATCTGATTATCAGGGTCTAACATAAAATTTCAGCTGCGGGTATTTGTTAGTTTCTGAGATATTATTAAAAAACTTTCGGCATAATACAATGAAATCTACCTATACAGACGTTACTAACACAACCATCTTCTTCGTTTCACAGTTGACGATACAATGTACAATATTGATCTCATCGCGTGATGCTTGTAACTGCATCAGTTTTTATTCCCAATACTATAGTATAGTAATGCTAGGGTATTTCCAAAGTCACATCGGTTTGGTACCATGCTTTAGGCGCTCGCAAGCGGGCGCCCCCCCCCCCCCCCCTCTATCTAAACCAAACTAATACTAATGCCCGAAAGAAATTGGAAAGTCGAATGCGATGTGTCGGAATAAGTCAACAGCAATAATGTATGAGTTCGTACGCAAAACCTAACTGAAAAGTAAATCTGACAGATGTTGGAAATGATCGACACGTTTTGATTAACAAACATTTATTTACACACTTGGCTTGCATCCAGTTTCTGTTACCGTATCCCTATACATTGTATCGTCGACTGCGAAACAATCGACGACGACGAGACTTTGGATGTGTTAGTAACATCTGTATAAGTAAATTTCAATGTATTTTGCGAAAGTTTTTTATTAATATCTCAGAAAGTAAAAAATACCCGCAGCTGAAATGTTATATTAGAGGTTCTCTCCCTCTCCCGCCCAATCCCTCAAAATTTCAGTTCATTCCGTTGGTTGGGTCATACCGTAATACAGCCGACGTGAGTATACATGTGTAAAGTTTCTCAGCAAAGTCTTTCCCGATTTGAGTTCTATAGAAGGCTGACTTTCCTTCGCTGAGTTTCGCGGGTTTCGACGCTCGAATTCAGCGGGGCCATACAATGTTACGCACTAAGCAGTGATAAATCTTCAGTTCTGCATTTCTAATCAGATTTGGATATTCTTCCGAATGGCCCCAGCGGCCAATCGAGATGAGGTTTGGAGGGATGAGTGGGGAGGGGATGTGGACCCTAAATCTAAAATTGTAGTTTCGGGTATTTATTAGTTTCCAAAATATTAATAAAAATTATTGTTAATTATTTTTTCTGAAAATTTTTTTGGACGTGGGTGCGGGCACCCCTACCCGGCGATCATCCCGTCCCTACAAAATGTTTTACGAACTGCTGGACGCGTTCCCCTTACCTCCGCGTTGTCCTAAGGCGCCGGAAAGGCACACGTATTTAGCTGAAATTCAAAGTCAATTTTCTCGAAAACGAAGCGCGATAGTAAAAAGTTGTATTCTATATTTTCATCTTATTTTGGCCTGTAGAATCACCCCCTAGAATATTGACTATCAGTAGAATAACACCCTATATAATAGGATGGGTCGCATTCGCAAGTTGCTGGTTCAAATCTCCAAACTCACATCGTTTCGCTACCATGCATTACGCCCCCGCACTAATCTAGCCCCAACCAATACTAATACCCGGGACAAGGTGGAAAGTGGAATGCGTTATGTCGAAATAAGTCAACAGAAATATTAAAAGTTTTTTATTAATATCTCGGAAACTAATAAATCCCCGAAGCAACAATTTTAGATTTGGGGTCCACACACCCACCCCATCCCTCCTCTCAAAGCTCGTGTCGATCGGCCACTGGGGCCATTTGGAAGTACAGCCTCAGATGTTTATGGAAGTGACGTGAATCGATTCGTCATGTTTCCTCGATCAAATTGGCCCCAAAAATGATATTATTCGGATCATAATTAAGAAAATTATGTGAAAATTTGTTTGCAGAATTGGAAGCTCGTCAATTTAATCAGGAGAATGCCAGGAATCTATTTGTGTCACTTTCATATTGATACGATGAAAAAAAAATTCTGGGTAATGGTATAGATAGAGGGCAACCTCACGGATTTTGACGTCCTTGAAATATGTTGTCAAGGACGTCATTCTGACCAACTTTTTCCTCTAAACTTTTTGGCGGTCGACCTTAGTTTCCGAAATAATTGCAAAAATCTTTGGTAATTATTTAGAAGTTTTACGCCCTCACCGATTTCAATGAGTTTTGGATATGTTATCAAGATCAAGATTCTGAACAACTTTTTCCTATATATGTTACCGTCGCACGGCAGTAGTTTCCGAGATATTCGCACAGAACATCGCCGAACGCTGTGCTGCTACGAACACGTAGGTATAGGTAGAATACAATGTCGACCTTTCGGTATATTTATTCCGACGCAACGGACACAGCGATCAACTTGAGGTGGTTGGTCATCTGAGGGATGTGTTTATCTCCGTCTCTAGACACCTCTAGACACATATTGGATAGCACGTAGTAATGTGATTGTAAAAAATTACATTCTTTTTGAAAAAAAGTATTTTCTTTTTTTCAATCACACTGCGACGCATGCATCGTGTTTATTAATACGTTACGTCTCCATCCGTTCTGTTTGCAGAAGAATGAATACCCTGTTGGGAAGTATTCTCCAACATGTGCAGCCCACCCATAACGGTCCACCACAGAAACCAGCTGTCATTCCGCTATCGTCACCGGAGGAGGTGGATTGTTTTGAGAACATCGATGATGACACTTATTCCAACGTTGTAAGCGAAAATGAAATTATGCTCTTATTTAATTTTATATAATACATACTTACATCAATCTTTACTTACTTTGTTTAGATTCAATATTTAAAATACGTGGGTGGGTACAGCCTGAAGGAAGCGGTCGGCCTTTGCCTGAAGGAAGTACTGGTCGACGACGTGACACGGTCGTTCACGTGGTTCGGCCGAACAGGCCAAAGGCCGTTATATAACACCCGGGTCATGATGGCGATCTACGGTACGAAGCAATAAGCATTTCCATGTTTTTATGCATAAGTATGCTAACGTACTTTGCGTGCATTATTTTTTCAGAAGCAGTGTCGGAGAACCCTCATTTCTTCAAGCCGCTCCGATCGGACTTTCAGCGGCTGATGCAGCAGGCGCTTCGAGCCGCCAAGGAGAGGGTCCGGAGCAGGAGGAATGGTCCACGCGCGACGGCAGCCTCGACTGCATCGCGAATGCGCCGCCATTTGTGGACCGACGACCAGCAGCCCGAAGAAGCTGACGTGTGAAGGAAGGATGTGCCCATTAAAAGTCGAGACGTGTCTCCTTTTACAGTGGCGAAGAAACCAAACGGTACTTTTCAGTGCCCATTTTAATTTATTAAAACTCGAACACTCTCGACGTTCACAATGAACATCAATCGGCACTTTTCAGCGCCCGTTTAATAAAATACTCATGGATTGGTACATTCCCAGTATCATTCCAATTTTACACTAATATTGTATTTGTTTTCAGGGTTAGTTATGTATATGTGCCACTTGTTTTTGAAAATAAAAAATATCTACATATAAATTGAAAACTTATTATTTAATAAACCTCTTAGGTTATGCGAATATATTCATTCAGCTCCAAAACTGATGATTACTAATTCCCTGGGCGCAGTAGAATGGGTGGGGGGACACACCTATAGCAATCGTATGTGTTGGTGCGTAGCCACGTGCATGTGACGTCACGCGTAGGGAATTGTTTGCCAATTCTGACCCTCAGATGGCGCTATTATACGTGTCAGGCGAACGACAGAATCTGCTGTGGATCTGCTGCCCATCTGACGTCAGGTCCTGATGTCAGGCCCTGTACCTCAGAACGCAGCCTAATGCGGTCACAGATGACTACGGATCTGACGTCAGGCTCTGCGCTCTCACGGCTGACCCTGCTGCCAATCTGACGTCAGATTGCAGTCATCTGATTATCAGGGTCTAACATAAAATTTCAGCTGCGGGTATTTGTTAGTTTCTGAGATATTATTAAAAAACTTTCGGCATAATACAATGAAATCTACCTATACAGACGTTACTAACACAACCATCTTCTTCGTTTCACAGTTGACGATACAATGTACAATATTGATCTCATCGCGTGATGCTTGTAACTGCATCAGTTTTTATTCCCAATACTATAGTATAGTAATGCTAGGGTATTTCCAAAGTCACATCGGTTTGGTACCATGCTTTAGGCGCTCGCAAGCGGGCGCCCCCCCCCCCCCCCCTCTATCTAAACCAAACTAATACTAATGCCCGAAAGAAATTGGAAAGTCGAATGCGATGTGTCGGAATAAGTCAACAGCAATAATGTATGAGTTCGTACGCAAAACCTAACTGAAAAGTAAATCTGACAGATGTTGGAAATGATCGACACGTTTTGATTAACAAACATTTATTTACACACTTGGCTTGCATCCAGTTTCTGTTACCGTATCCCTATACATTGTATCGTCGACTGCGAAACAATCGACGACGACGAGACTTTGGATGTGTTAGTAACATCTGTATAAGTAAATTTCAATGTATTTTGCGAAAGTTTTTTATTAATATCTCAGAAAGTAAAAAATACCCGCAGCTGAAATGTTATATTAGAGGTTCTCTCCCTCTCCCGCCCAATCCCTCAAAATTTCAGTTCATTCCGTTGGTTGGGTCATACCGTAATACAGCCGACGTGAGTATACATGTGTAAAGTTTCTCAGCAAAGTCTTTCCCGATTTGAGTTCTATAGAAGGCTGACTTTCCTTCGCTGAGTTTCGTGGGTTTCGACGCTCGAATTCAGCGGGGCCATACAATGTTACGCACTAAGCAGTGATAAATCTTCAGTTCTGCATTTCTAATCAGATTTGGATATTCTTCCGAATGGCCCCAGCGGCCAATCGAGATGAGGTTTGGAGGGATGAGTGGGGAGGGGATGTGGACCCTAAATCTAAAATTGTAGTTTCGGGTATTTATTAGTTTCCAAAATATTAATAAAAAATTATTGTTAATTATTTTTTCTGAAAATTTTTTTGGACGTGGGTGCGGGCACCCCTACCCGGCGATCATCCCGTCCCTACAAAATGTTTTACGAACTGCTGGACGCGTTCCCCTTACCTCCGCGTTGTCCTAAGGCGCCGGAAAGGCACACGTATTTAGCTGAAATTCAAAGTCAATTTTCTCGAAAACGAAGCGCGATAGTAAAAAGTTGTATTCTATATTTTCATCTTATTTTGGCCTGTAGAATCACCCCCTAGAATATTGACTATCAGTAGAATAACACCCTATATAATAGGATGGGTCGCATTCGCAAGTTGCTGGTTCAAATCTCCAAACTCACATCGTTTCGCTACCATGCATTACGCCCCCGCACTAATCTAGCCCCAACCAATACTAATACCCGGGACAAGGTGGAAAGTGGAATGCGTTATGTCGAAATAAGTCAACAGAAATATTAAAAGTTTTTTATTAATATCTCGGAAACTAATAAATCCCCGAAGCAACAATTTTAGATTTGGGGTCCACACACCCACCCCATCCCTCCTCTCAAAGCTCGTGTCGATCGGCCACTGGGGCCATTTGGAAGTACAGCCTCAGATGTTTATGGAAGTGACGTGAATCGATTCGTCATGTTTCCTCGATCAAATTGGCCCCAAAAATGATATTATTCGGATCATAATTAAGAAAATTATGTGAAAATTTGTTTGCAGAATTGGAAGCTCGTCAATTTAATCAGGAGAATGCCAGGAATCTATTTGTGTCACTTTCATATTGATACGATGAAAAAAAAATTCTGGGTAATGGTATAGATAGAGGGCAACCTCACGGATTTTGACGTCCTTGAAATATGTTGTCAAGGACGTCATTCTGACCAACTTTTTCCTCTAAACTTTTTGGCGGTCGACCTTAGTTTCCGAAATAATTGCAAAAATCTTTGGTAATTATTTAGAAGTTTTACGCCCTCACCGATTTCAATGAGTTTTGGATATGTTATCAAGATCAAGATTCTGAACAACTTTTTCCTATATATGTTACCGTCGCACGGCAGTAGTTTCCGAGATATTCGCACAGAACATCGCCGAACGCTGTGCTGCTACGAACACGTAGGTATAGGTAGAATACAATGTCGACCTTTCGGTATATTTATTCCGACGCAACGGACACAGCGATCAACTTGAGGTGGTTGGTCATCTGGGGGATGTGTTTATCTCCGTCTCTAGACACCTCTAGACACATATTGGATAGCACGTAGTAATGTGATTGTAAAAAATTACATTCTTTTTGAAAAAAAGTATTTTCTTTTTTTCAATCACACTGCGACGCATGCATCGTGTTTATTAATACGTTACGTCTCCATCCGTTCTGTTTGCAGAAGAATGAATACCCTGTTGGGAAGTATTCTCCAACATGTGCAGCCCACCCATAACGGTCCACCACAGAAACCAGCTGTCATTCCGCTATCGTCACCGGAGGAGGTGGATTGTTTTGAGAACATCGATGATGACACTTATTCCAACGTTGTAAGCGAAAATGAAATTATGCTCTTATTTAATTTTATATAATACATACTTACATCAATCTTTACTTACTTTGTTTAGATTCAATATTTAAAATACGTGGGTGGGTACAGCCTGAAGGAAGCGGTCGGCCTTTGCCTGAAGGAAGTACTGGTCGACGACGTGACACGGTCGTTCACGTGGTTCGGCCGAACAGGCCAAAGGCCGTTATATAACACCCGGGTCATGATGGCGATCTACGGTACGAAGCAATAAGCATTTCCATGTTTTTATGCATAAGTATGCTAACGTACTTTGCGTGCATTATTTTTTCAGAAGCAGTGTCGGAGAACCCTCATTTCTTCAAGCCGCTCCGATCGGACTTTCAGCGGCTGATGCAGCAGGCGCTTCGAGCCGCCAAGGAGAGGGTCCGGAGCAGGAGGAATGGTCCACGCGCGACGGCAGCCTCGACTGCATCGCGAATGCGCCGCCATTTGTGGACCGACGACCAGCAGCCCGAAGAAGCTGACGTGTGAAGGAAGGATGTGCCCATTAAAAGTCGAGACGTGTCTCCTTTTACAGTGGCGAAGAAACCAAACGGTACTTTTCAGTGCCCATTTTAATTTATTAAAACTCGAACACTCTCGACGTTCACAATGAACATCAATCGGCACTTTTCAGCGCCCGTTTAATAAAATACTCATGGATTGGTACATTCCCAGTATCATTCCAATTTTACACTAATATTGTATTTGTTTTCAGGGTTAGTTATGTATATGTGCCACTTGTTTTTGAAAATAAAAAATATCTACATATAAATTGAAAACTTATTATTTAATAAACCTCTTAGGTTATGCGAATATATTCATTCAGCTCCAAAACTGATGATTACTAATTCCCTGGGCGCAGTAGAATGGGTGGGGGGACACACCTATAGCAATCGTATGTGTTGGTGCGTAGCCACGTGCATGTGACGTCACGCGTAGGGAATTGTTTGCCAATTCTGACCCTCAGATGGCGCTATTATACGTGTCAGGCGAACGACAGAATCTGCTGTGGATCTGCTGCCCATCTGACGTCAGGTCCTGATGTCAGGCCCTGTACCTCAGAACGCAGCCTAATGCGGTCACAGATGACTACGGATCTGACGTCAGGCTCTGCGCTCTCACGGCTGACCCTGCTGCCAATCTGACGTCAGATTGCAGTCATCTGGTTATCAGGGTCTAACATAAAATTTCAGCTGCGGGTATTTGTTAGTTTCTGAGATATTATTAAAAAACTTTCGGCATAATACAATGAAATCTACCTATACAGACGTTACTAACACAACCATCTTCTTCGTTTCACAGTTGACGATACAATGTACAATATTGATCTCATCGCGTGATGCTTGTAACTGCATCAGTTTTTATTCCCAATATTATAGTATAGTACTCTTTCTCTTTCTTTATTATTGTTCCCCTAGGGGTTACAATCTCCTTTCTCTACTCTCCCCCACTTTACAAAACCCCTTATACTACCTTATCCTACCTTAACCTAACTTAGCTTATCTTAAAATTAACTTAAGGGGTTACACCACTGTAGAATTTTCAAAAAATGAAAAAAAATTTTTTTTGTTTAAAAGGTGTTTTAGGGTCTCAAAAATAATATACCAAAAGATGGAGCGCGGCAAAAATGTCTAAATGTCCAAATTTTCAATTCTACCACAACGCTCTCGTGTATGCCCCGAGCGCTTTTTGTTCTCACTGCGCGCGCTATAGATTTGTTTTCGTGTACGGAAGAAACAATAATGTGGGAATATCTATCTGGGTTCGGATCTCTACGGCGTCAAGTCGGGCACCGAGGCATAGACACCTCGGGCCCTTCGCGATATGCGTCGCCGTCTTGATGACAGCATTTGTTTAGATAAGGACGCCGAGTCCTTAGCGCGTCTCTCGCCGTCGACAGATCGAGAGCGTTAGTAAAGTGAGGATCGACCGTTGAAAAGAACGCTTTGCTTTCGTGTATAAGATTTGTAATATTCGAAGAATAGTTCACAGTGATAATTGCAATTGATTTTCACCATGAGTGATGATAAAACGGGTCGTTATAAAAAAGGATCCAAATCTGACAGTGCATTCAGCAAGAAACCACAAGTGTCACGCAGACGACCGTTGAATCGACATGAAATGGAAGCGCCTGAGGATTTAAATGTCAGTGCATCGGCAAAGAAATTGAAGCAGCGTGATTTTTACGATATTGAAGTGGACTCTACTTTTGGCTATCGTCTCTTAAATTTTGTAGCAGTTTTTGCCGCTATTTCGAATGTCGTTGTTTGTAAAGTGTGCCATTCGGAAGTGAAGTTCACTGAAACTAGCAAACGAGGTTTGGGATTTAAAATAGTTGTGTCCTGTGATAAGTGTGAAAAAATAGAAATACCAAGTTGCCCATATGTTAAGAATGCCTACGAAATTAACCGCAGAATTGTGTTTGCCACGCGATTGCTTGGACTTGGTTTACGCGGAATAACAAAGTTTTGTGCGTTTATGGAACTGCCCCGCCCGATCTTTCAATCGTTTTATGATAAGATCGTTAAAAACATTGCTAGTGCAACAGAAGTTGTTTGTAAGAAGAGTATTTCGAATGCAGCGAAAGAAGAAAAAAACATTTCTGCTGAGAAAGGAGACAAAAATGGAATCACGATATCGGGCGACGGATCTTGGCGAAAACGTGGATTTTCATCTTTGTATGGCTTGGTTTCTCTTATTGGTTGGAACACTGGCAAAGTTATAGATGTAATCGTAAAATCAAAATATTGTAAATCGTGTGAGTATTGGAAGAAAAAAGGAGAAACAGAAGAATATGCGGAATGGTCAGAAAATCATGCAAGCGAATGCCAAGCAAACCACGAAGGATCGGCTGGAAAAATGGAAATCGACGCAGTTGTTGAAATGTTTCGGCGCTCTGAAACCTTACATGACGCGAAGTACTCAAGTTATATTGGCGACGGTGATTCGAAAACCTTTAAAGGTATTACAGATGCTACACCTTACAAAAATATTATAGTTCAGAAAAAGGAATGCATAGATCATGTTCAAAAACGAATGGGCACCCGTCTCCGTAATTTGAAAAAAGCGACAAAAGGACTCGGAGGAAAAGGAAAATTGACAGGCAAGCTTATCGACGAACTTTCAACATATTACGGATTAGCTATACGGAGAAATTGTGATTCGATTGAAAAGATGAAGAACGCTATATGGGCTACACTGTATCACAAATTATCTACAGATAATAACCCGCAACACGACAAGTGCCCAATTGGAGAATATTCATGGTGCACTTGGCAAAAAGCGAAAGCGACGAACAGTTTGGGCGATTATAAACACCAAAAACCTATGCAGAAAAAAGTTTTCGAAGCTATAAAGCCAGTGTACATAGAGTTGAGTAAGGACGATCTTCTCACTCGTTGCATCGGCGGATTTACACAGAATAGCAACGAGAGTTTCAACTCGACCGTATGGGCGATGGCTCCAAAATCCATATCTAGTGGAAAAATAGTATTAGATATTGCCACAAATATTGCTACGTGTGTATTTAATGACGGATTTTCCTCAATTTTGCACATAATCGACACTATGGGCATGACAATTGGCCCAAACAGCTACAATCTGTGCATGGAGGTGGACGCGGAACGTATCAAAAGAGCAGAACTATCGTTGAGTGAAGGTGCAAGAGAGGCTCGAATCGACTTGAAAACCTTAAGAAAGGAAAAAGAGGAGGAGGATGTTAATCTAGAAGGCCAATTGTATGGTGCAGGCATCGCAGATTAAAGGTATATAAGAATATAATATGATTTTACAGTACTTAAAACTTTAAACGCGTTTTTCTCGAAACCACTTTTTTTTAACTGGCCGGAAACATAACTCGAACAAATCTTCACCGATCGATCTGAAAATTTTACAGTATATTCAAAATTGCTTTCTCCAGCGACGTACGTAGGATTTTTTTTTTATATTTCATACTTTTTTTTTTATAACCAATTCTGTGACGATTTTTTCATGAAATTTTAAACTTTTTTTTAAAAAGTGCACCATTTCGCGAAAAATCAATATATCGAAAAAAATCCTACGTACGTCTTTTGCTGTTGTTCTATAGAATCGAAAAAACTTTGGTTTTTTGTTCTAGGTCAAAAATTGCGGGAGTTAGGTTTCCGGCCAAGGACCCTTTACAAAAAACAGGCATCGACGGAGAAATGCTGCGCAGCCACCATTTTGTCATGAACGACGTTGAAAAAAATATTTTTTGTACTTCATTACTAGAAGTATAAATCCCATTTTTCAGAATTTCGATTGATCTCTTTATTGCGCCAAAAAAAATTCCCGAAATATGCCTTTTTTTTCGTGCGCTACAGTGGTTTAACCCCTTAACCTATCTTACACCTAACTTACTTATCTACTGTACACACTATTTACAATCTCTCCGCACAACTCAACGCCCAACACGCACTCACACCCGCCTCCCGGACCTCCGCTTCCGCACGACTCTTCTGTCACTCCATTCCCACTCTCACACCACCACACCCCCATACACCTGCCTCCATTCATCTATCCTCCTGAGCCAATCCTCCCCCTCCCCCTCATCACCCAGTACTTCTCCCGCCATCTCCTGCCACCCTCTCTCTACCCCCCACCCCGTGCACTCCTCCCACACATGCTCCCACGTCTCTCCCTCTCTTCCATATACCCTGCACCTCCTTTTTTCCCCCTCCTCCCAGTACCTACCCCCCCTCATCTCGTTTCCCAACCTATATCTGGCCATTCTTCGCCACCTACTCTCCCCCCACCCCTTCTTTAAATACCCCGGCAACCCACCCCCCTTCACCCTTCCGTACCACACGTTGTACTCGGATTCCCCTATCCTTTCCCACCTCTCCTCCTCCTGAACTTTCCTTTCCCTATTCATCAACTCCTCCCCTCTTATACCCCCCCCCTTCCCTCGCCCCTTCCAACTCCTCCAGCGTCCATCCCCTTTTCTCGAAAAAATCCTTCCTATCCTCTTCCCACCCCTCCAACCACTTTCCCCTCCTTAGCCTCCCCTTCACCTCCTCCCAGCACCTCCGCGCCAACTCTCCCCCCTGCCCTTCCTCCAGCTTTTTCTCATACCCCCACGCCCTCATCCCTGCCCTTCCCTTCAACATTCCCCTTTGCATCTCCTCCCTCACCATGTACCCCGGCGTGCATCTATCCACCCCCATAACCCACTTCATGAACCTTTCCTGCAGCCTTTCCACCTTCTCTCTTTCCCTCCATCCCCACACCTCCGCCCCGTACCCCACCACTGGCCATACCAATTTGTCAAACAACCACATTCTCCTTTCCCAATCCTTTCCAAATAACCTTTTCCCTATCCCCCATACCTTTCCCATCACCGCTGCGCCTTTCCTCACTCTCTCCTCCACGTGTCCCTCCTGCCCCCCATTCCCCATCACCGTGTAACCCAAATACCTAAAACTCCTAACTTCCTCCAGCACCTTACCCTTCCACCTCCACGTCACACTTTTCCGTCTCCCACTACCCTTTCTACACCTCATTACCTTTGTCTTCCCTACGTTTACCTCCAGACCCTTCCCATCCACGTATCTCTCCAATTTCGCCATCAGGCCCTTCATCCCCTCCTCATCCTCAGCCAGTACCGCCACGTCGTCAGCGTACGCCAACGCGTACAACTTTTTCCCCCCCAGCTTCACCCCCCCCCACCCTCCCTTTTCTAATTCTTCGTCCATATCCGCAATCAGGAGGGTGAAGAGGCTCGGACTCAGCGGGCACCCCTGCCTCACCCCTCTCGCCGTCCAGAACCTCTCCCCCTCCTCATTCCCCACCCGTACCCTCCCTATTGTTTCCTGCAGCATCTCCTCGCACCTCACGACCAGCTGTTCCCTAACCCCCCTCCCCCTCATTGCCTTCACTAACACTTCCCTGTCCACCGAGTCAAACGCAGCCTTCATATCTACAAATAAAATTACCATCTTCTTCCCCTTTCTCCCCACCTGTCTATTTATTAAATAATTTAAAACGTAAACGTTATCAATACAACCCACCCCCCTCCTAAACCCCGTTTGACTCGGTGGCAGCAGTCTTTTCTCCTCAACCTCCAGCCTCAGCCGCTCTGCTAGCACAGACGCGTACACCTTGTACGCCGTCTGTGTCAGCGTTATCCCCCTATAGTCGTCCACCTTTTCCCCCCTACCCTTCTTCATCACCGGAACTACCACCCCTTCCCTCCACCCTTCCGGCCACCCCTCCCCCCTCCATACTCTGTTACAGATCCCCCATAACCATTCCTCCACTTCTACGCCCCCATATTTCCAAACCTCGTTCGGGATCCCATCCCCCCCTCCTGCCTTTCCATCCTTCAAGTTTCTTATCACCTTACCTATCTCTTCCCTCCCAATCTCCGCCTCTCCGTCCTCCCCCCTCTCCATCTCTTCCCCCTTTCTCACTCTCCCTTCCACTCCCCCTAATAGCCCTCTGAAATACCCGTCCCATTCTTCTATCGCTATTCCTTCATTAACCCTTCCCCTCTTTCTCCTCCCTCTATTAACCACCTTCCACACTTGCCCCTCCGTTCTTACCCCTTCCACTTCCTTCACCCACCTCTCCACTTCCTTCTTTCTTTTTTCCTCACATAACCTCCCGTAATCCCTCTTCATCTCCTTGTACTTTCTCCCCTCCCCCCCTTCCTTCCTCCACTTCCTTAACTCCCTCCTTACCTTACTCTTCTCCTCCTTACACTCCATGTCCCACCACCCTCCCTTCTTTACTCTCTCCCCCCCCTTCCCCGTCATGTCCATCGCACCCCTTATTCTTTCCCGCAGCTCACACCATTCCCCGTCAACTCCCCTTTCCCCCCCACCCCTTTTCCCGAACCTTGTCATAAACTCCACTCTTCCCTCTTCCGACCAGTTTCCTCTGCCCCCTCCCCTTTTCTGTCCTTTCTTACCCCCACCCCCTTCATCCCGCCCCTCCCCTCTCAACCACACCACCACCGGGTGGTGATCCGATTCCACTCTTTCCCCTACCTCCATCCTTTCCACCTTCTCCCTTGTATCCTCGTTCCCTAACACATAATCTATGACAGAATTCCCCCGACCCCCTGTGAAAGTCCACTCCCCCTCCTCGTCCCCCTCTACATTCCCATTCAATATTCCCCATCCCCTTTCCTCTAGGCACCCACACAACCTCTTCCCTTCCCCATTCACCTCCTTATCCTTTGAACTCCTACTCCCACTCCCCCCCACCCTCCCTTCCTCCTCCTCATCTTCCCACACCTCTCCCCCTTCCTCCCCCGTTCTCGCGTTGAAATCTCCGCCTATCAGTACTCTTACGCCACCCTCCCTCTCGTCCATCCACTTCCCTAACTCCTCTAGCTTATCTTTCAAGTCCCTATTCACGTAAACCCCCACTATCTTCCACCACCCCCCCCCCCCCAATCTTCACTTTCTTCGCCATCAACCCCTCCCTCTCCCCTTCTCCTCCTCCCTTGCCCAATTCCAGCCCCTTTCTTACCCCCATTAACATTCCCCCTATTGCTCTTCCCTTCTGATTTTCCCTCCTCGCCCATTGCTTTTCCCACACATACCCCTTAGGCAGCCTCCTTTCTACGTAATCCCATTCTTTCTCCTCCACCCAGGTCTCGCTCAACACCATCACGTCCCATTCCTCCAGCCCCCTCCAGAACTCTTCATCCTTCCTCTTAACTCCTGCCACGTTCCAGAATGCCACCCTCCAGCTCTTCCCCTCTTCTGTTCCTTTTCCCCTCCTCTTTTCCCCTTCCCTTCCCCCTTCCCACTTCCTTCAATCGCATCCCTGCTCCTCCTGCCATTTCTCCCTTATCTCGTCCCATCTTCTTACCTTTCCTTCCACCCACATTTTCATATATCCCACCTGCACTCTCCTTCCTCTCCCCCTCTCCATTTGCGCCTCTCTCTCTATTTTCCACTTCGCCCTCCTCTCCTCCCCCGTGAGGTCGTCCTCCACCCTCTCCCGTCTTCCCCTCAGTTTACTCTTCGCCTCCATTACCTTCCTCTTTTCCTCCCTTCCCTCCAATCTCACCAGCACCAGACCACCCCCTACTTTTCCTGATCTACCCAGACTCACCACGTCCTTTATTCCCCCTACTCCCAACCCCATCCTTTCCCATAACCTCCCCACTTCCCCCCTCGCGTCCTTTTCTTCCCCCTCCAGCCCCCTTATCACCACATTACTTCTCCTACACTCCCTCTCCCTCTTATCCTGCATCACCTCCATCCTTCTCACCCTCAATTCCCATCCCTCCGTATTCCCCTCCCCCACAAGACCCTTCCCCTCACTCCCCCTTCCTTCTTTTTCCCACCTCCGCACCTTCTCCATCACCTCCTCCAACCTACTCTCCCTTTCTTCCATCTTCCCCAGCTTTTCCGCCAGCCCCTCTCTCTTCACCCTCTCCTCCCTCATCACCTCCTCCCACCTCCTCCTCTCCCCCCTCCACTCTTCCTCCATTTTTCTTCTTTCCTCCCTCTCCTTCCTCATTTCCTCCCTCTCCTTCCTTATTTCCTCCTTCAGTTCTTTTCTCTCCTCCCTGTCCCTCTTCATTTCCTCCCTCATCCTCCTCATCTCTAACATCATCTCCCTTAGCATCCCCCCCAGCCCCCCCCCTTCCTCTACCTCTTTCTCCCCTCCCTTAGCTCCTTTCTCCGGCGACCTCTTCATCTTCCCGCTCCTCTTAAACACCCCCGCCTTTTCCTTCTCCAGGTCCCCCGTCTCCTCCTCTCTCTCCCGCTTCTTTCCCCCGTAATTGTCCAAACTACACACACTACTCCCCACACTACTTGTGCTGTCCTTTCTTTTCCTTTCTTCGCCCTTGATCTTCCCCTTTCCTTCTTCCCCTCCCTTTCCCTCCTCCATCTCTTCTTCTCCCCTCCTTTCCGCACTTTACCGATCTTTTCTCCAACCCGCCTTTCTCTGTCCTATTCTCCTACTCTCCACTTTCCCTAACCTTTTCTATCCGCTCTTCGCCTTTCCTCCCGTTTGAACTTCCCGCCTACCCACTCTCTCTTCCCTGCTTCTCTACTCTCCCGCACGGAGCCACCACTTACCACTCCCTACTTACCTTCCCGCCAATTTCACCTATCACGGCCACCTAACCTCTCGACTCCCTTATCCCTCCTGAAACCCTATCACACCCTACCGTCTTGCCTTTCCCTTTACCCTCACCCCTTCTTCGCTACTCCACCACCCTTCACTCACACACTCCCACCCTCCTACGCCACTTCACTCGCCTTTCCTTCACCTCAAGCCGTCACTCACTCCTACACACACCTGTCACTCACGCGTCCGGAAACGGAAGTCCTATTATAGTATAGTAATGCTAGGGTATTTCCAAAGTCACATCGGTTTGGTACCATGCTTTAGGCGCTCGCAAGCGGGCGCCCCCCCCCCTCTATCTAAACCAAACTAATACTAATGCCCGAAAGAAATTGGAAAGTCGAATGCGATGTGTCGGAATAAGTCAACAGCAATAATGTATGAGTTCGTACGCAAAACCTAACTGAAAAGTAAATCTGACAGATGTTGGAAATGATCGACACGTTTTGATTAACAAACATTTATTTACACACTTGGCTTGCATCCAGTTTCTGTTACCGTATCCCTATACATTGTATCGTCGACTGCGAAACAATCGACGACGACGAGACTTTGGATGTGTTAGTAACATCTGTATAAGTAAATTTCAATGTATTTTGCGAAAGTTTTTTATTAATATCTCAGAAAGTAAAAAATACCCGCAGCTGAAATGTTATATTAGAGGTTCTCTCCCTCTCCCGCCCAATCCCTCAAAATTTCAGTTCATTCCGTTGGTTGGGTCATACCGTAATACAGCCGACGTGAGTATACATGTGTAAAGTTTCTCAGCAAAGTCTTTCCCGATTTGAGTTCTATAGAAGGCTGACTTTCCTTCGCTGAGTTTCGTGGGTTTCGACGCTCGAATTCAGCGGGGCCATACAATGTTACGCACTAAGCAGTGATAAATCTTCAGTTCTGCATTTCTAATCAGATTTGGATATTCTTCCGAATGGCCCCAGCGGCCAATCGAGATGAGGTTTGGAGGGATGAGTGGGGAGGGGATGTGGACCCTAAATCTAAAATTGTAGTTTCGGGTATTTATTAGTTTCCAAAATATTAATAAAAAATTATTGTTAATTATTTTTTCTGAAAATTTTTTTGGACGTGGGTGCGGGCACCCCTACCCGGCGATCATCCCGTCCCTACAAAATGTTTTACGAACTGCTGGACGCGTTCCCCTTACCTCCGCGTTGTCCTAAGGCGCCGGAAAGGCACACGTATTTAGCTGAAATTCAAAGTCAATTTTCTCGAAAACGAAGCGCGATAGTAAAAAGTTGTATTCTATATTTTCATCTTATTTTGGCCTGTAGAATCACCCCCTAGAATATTGACTATCAGTAGAATAACACCCTATATAATAGGATGGGTCGCATTCGCAAGTTGCTGGTTCAAATCTCCAAACTCACATCGTTTCGCTACCATGCATTACGCCCCCGCACTAATCTAGCCCCAACCAATACTAATACCCGGGACAAGGTGGAAAGTGGAATGCGTTATGTCGAAATAAGTCAACAGAAATATTAAAAGTTTTTTATTAATATCTCGGAAACTAATAAATCCCCGAAGCAACAATTTTAGATTTGGGGTCCACACACCCACCCCATCCCTCCTCTCAAAGCTCGTGTCGATCGGCCACTGGGGCCATTTGGAAGTACAGCCTCAGATGTTTATGGAAGTGACGTGAATCGATTCGTCATGTTTCCTCGATCAAATTGGCCCCAAAAATGATATTATTCGGATCATAATTAAGAAAATTATGTGAAAATTTGTTTGCAGAATTGGAAGCTCGTCAATTTAATCAGGAGAATGCCAGGAATCTATTTGTGTCACTTTCATATTGATACGATGAAAAAAAAATTCTGGGTAATGGTATAGATAGAGGGCAACCTCACGGATTTTGACGTCCTTGAAATATGTTGTCAAGGACGTCATTCTGACCAACTTTTTCCTCTAAACTTTTTGGCGGTCGACCTTAGTTTCCGAAATAATTGCAAAAATCTTTGGTAATTATTTAGAAGTTTTACGCCCTCACCGATTTCAATGAGTTTTGGATATGTTATCAAGATCAAGATTCTGAACAACTTTTTCCTATATATGTTACCGTCGCACGGCAGTAGTTTCCGAGATATTCGCACAGAACATCGCCGAACGCTGTGCTGCTACGAACACGTAGGTATAGGTAGAATACAATGTCGACCTTTCGGTATATTTATTCCGACGCAACGGACACAGCGATCAACTTGAGGTGGTTGGTCATCTGGGGGATGTGTTTATCTCCGTCTCTAGACACCTCTAGACACATATTGGATAGCACGTAGTAATGTGATTGTAAAAAATTACATTCTTTTTGAAAAAAAGTATTTTCTTTTTTTCAATCACACTGCGACGCATGCATCGTGTTTATTAATACGTTACGTCTCCATCCGTTCTGTTTGCAGAAGAATGAATACCCTGTTGGGAAGTATTCTCCAACATGTGCAGCCCACCCATAACGGTCCACCACAGAAACCAGCTGTCATTCCGCTATCGTCACCGGAGGAGGTGGATTGTTTTGAGAACATCGATGATGACACTTATTCCAACGTTGTAAGCGAAAATGAAATTATGCTCTTATTTAATTTTATATAATACATACTTACATCAATCTTTACTTACTTTGTTTAGATTCAATATTTAAAATACGTGGGTGGGTACAGCCTGAAGGAAGCGGTCGGCCTTTGCCTGAAGGAAGTACTGGTCGACGACGTGACACGGTCGTTCACGTGGTTCGGCCGAACAGGCCAAAGGCCGTTATATAACACCCGGGTCATGATGGCGATCTACGGTACGAAGCAATAAGCATTTCCATGTTTTTATGCATAAGTATGCTAACGTACTTTGCGTGCATTATTTTTTCAGAAGCAGTGTCGGAGAACCCTCATTTCTTCAAGCCGCTCCGATCGGACTTTCAGCGGCTGATGCAGCAGGCGCTTCGAGCCGCCAAGGAGAGGGTCCGGAGCAGGAGGAATGGTCCACGCGCGACGGCAGCCTCGACTGCATCGCGAATGCGCCGCCATTTGTGGACCGACGACCAGCAGCCCGAAGAAGCTGACGTGTGAAGGAAGGATGTGCCCATTAAAAGTCGAGACGTGTCTCCTTTTACAGTGGCGAAGAAACCAAACGGTACTTTTCAGTGCCCATTTTAATTTATTAAAACTCGAACACTCTCGACGTTCACAATGAACATCAATCGGCACTTTTCAGCGCCCGTTTAATAAAATACTCATGGATTGGTACATTCCCAGTATCATTCCAATTTTACACTAATATTGTATTTGTTTTCAGGGTTAGTTATGTATATGTGCCACTTGTTTTTGAAAATAAAAAATATCTACATATAAATTGAAAACTTATTATTTAATAAACCTCTTAGGTTATGCGAATATATTCATTCAGCTCCAAAACTGATGATTACTAATTCCCTGGGCGCAGTAGAATGGGTGGGGGGACACACCTATAGCAATCGTATGTGTTGGTGCGTAGCCACGTGCATGTGACGTCACGCGTAGGGAATTGTTTGCCAATTCTGACCCTCAGATGGCGCTATTATACGTGTCAGGCGAACGACAGAATCTGCTGTGGATCTGCTGCCCATCTGACGTCAGGTCCTGATGTCAGGCCCTGTACCTCAGAACGCAGCCTAATGCGGTCACAGATGACTACGGATCTGACGTCAGGCTCTGCGCTCTCACGGCTGACCCTGCTGCCAATCTGACGTCAGATTGCAGTCATCTGGTTATCAGGGTCTAACATAAAATTTCAGCTGCGGGTATTTGTTAGTTTCTGAGATATTATTAAAAAACTTTCGGCATAATACAATGAAATCTACCTATACAGACGTTACTAACACAACCATCTTCTTCGTTTCACAGTTGACGATACAATGTACAATATTGATCTCATCGCGTGATGCTTGTAACTGCATCAGTTTTTATTCCCAATACTATAGTATAGTAATGCTAGGGTATTTCCAAAGTCACATCGGTTTGGTACCATGCTTTAGGCGCTCGCAAGCGGGCGCCCCCCCCCCCTCTATCTAAACCAAACTAATACTAATGCCCGAAAGAAATTGGAAAGTCGAATGCGATGTGTCGGAATAAGTCAACAGCAATAATGTATGAGTTCGTACGCAAAACCTAACTGAAAAGTAAATCTGACAGATGTTGGAAATGATCGACACGTTTTGATTAACAAACATTTATTTACACACTTGGCTTGCATCCAGTTTCTGTTACCGTATCCCTATACATTGTATCGTCGACTGCGAAACAATCGACGACGACGAGACTTTGGATGTGTTAGTAACATCTGTATAAGTAAATTTCAATGTATTTTGCGAAAGTTTTTTATTAATATCTCAGAAAGTAAAAAATACCCGCAGCTGAAATGTTATATTAGAGGTTCTCTCCCTCTCCCGCCCAATCCCTCAAAATTTCAGTTCATTCCGTTGGTTGGGTCATACCGTAATACAGCCGACGTGAGTATACATGTGTAAAGTTTCTCAGCAAAGTCTTTCCCGATTTGAGTTCTATAGAAGGCTGACTTTCCTTCGCTGAGTTTCGTGGGTTTCGACGCTCGAATTCAGCGGGGCCATACAATGTTACGCACTAAGCAGTGATAAATCTTCAGTTCTGCATTTCTAATCAGATTTGGATATTCTTCCGAATGGCCCCAGCGGCCAATCGAGATGAGGTTTGGAGGGATGAGTGGGGAGGGGATGTGGACCCTAAATCTAAAATTGTAGTTTCGGGTATTTATTAGTTTCCAAAATATTAATAAAAAATTATTGTTAATTATTTTTTCTGAAAATTTTTTTGGACGTGGGTGCGGGCACCCCTACCCGGCGATCATCCCGTCCCTACAAAATGTTTTACGAACTGCTGGACGCGTTCCCCTTACCTCCGCGTTGTCCTAAGGCGCCGGAAAGGCACACGTATTTAGCTGAAATTCAAAGTCAATTTTCTCGAAAACGAAGCGCGATAGTAAAAAGTTGTATTCTATATTTTCATCTTATTTTGGCCTGTAGAATCACCCCCTAGAATATTGACTATCAGTAGAATAACACCCTATATAATAGGATGGGTCGCATTCGCAAGTTGCTGGTTCAAATCTCCAAACTCACATCGTTTCGCTACCATGCATTACGCCCCCGCACTAATCTAGCCCCAACCAATACTAATACCCGGGACAAGGTGGAAAGTGGAATGCGTTATGTCGAAATAAGTCAACAGAAATATTAAAAGTTTTTTATTAATATCTCGGAAACTAATAAATCCCCGAAGCAACAATTTTAGATTTGGGGTCCACACACCCACCCCATCCCTCCTCTCAAAGCTCGTGTCGATCGGCCACTGGGGCCATTTGGAAGTACAGCCTCAGATGTTTATGGAAGTGACGTGAATCGATTCGTCATGTTTTCTCGATCAAATTGGCCCCAAAAATGATATTATTCGGATCATAATTAAGAAAATTATGTGAAAATTTGTTTGCAGAATTGGAAGCTCGTCAATTTAATCAGGAGAATGCCAGGAATCTATTTGTGTCACTTTCATATTGATACGATGAAAAAAAAATTCTGGGTAATGGTATAGATAGAGGGCAACCTCACGGATTTTGACGTCCTTGAAATATGTTGTCAAGGACGTCATTCTGACCAACTTTTTCCTCTAAACTTTTTGGCGGTCGACCTTAGTTTCCGAAATAATTGCAAAAATCTTTGGTAATTATTTAGAAGTTTTACGCCCTCACCGATTTCAATGAGTTTTGGATATGTTATCAAGATCAAGATTCTGAACAACTTTTTCCTATATATGTTACCGTCGCACGGCAGTAGTTTCCGAGATATTCGCACAGAACATCGCCGAACGCTGTGCTGCTACGAACACGTAGGTATAGGTAGAATACAATGTCGACCTTTCGGTATATTTATTCCGACGCAACGGACACAGCGATCAACTTGAGGTGGTTGGTCATCTGGGGGATGTGTTTATCTCCGTCTCTAGACACCTCTAGACACATATTGGATAGCACGTAGTAATGTGATTGTAAAAAATTACATTCTTTTTGAAAAAAAGTATTTTCTTTTTTTCAATCACACTGCGACGCATGCATCGTGTTTATTAATACGTTACGTCTCCATCCGTTCTGTTTGCAGAAGAATGAATACCCTGTTGGGAAGTATTCTCCAACATGTGCAGCCCACCCATAACGGTCCACCACAGAAACCAGCTGTCATTCCGCTATCGTCACCGGAGGAGGTGGATTGTTTTGAGAACATCGATGATGACACTTATTCCAACGTTGTAAGCGAAAATGAAATTATGCTCTTATTTAATTTTATATAATACATACTTACATCAATCTTTACTTACTTTGTTTAGATTCAATATTTAAAATACGTGGGTGGGTACAGCCTGAAGGAAGCGGTCGGCCTTTGCCTGAAGGAAGTACTGGTCGACGACGTGACACGGTCGTTCACGTGGTTCGGCCGAACAGGTCAAAGGCCGTTATATAACACCCGGGTCATGATGGCGATCTACGGTACGAAGCAATAAGCATTTCCATGTTTTTATGCATAAGTATGCTAACGTACTTTGCGTGCATTATTTTTTCAGAAGCAGTGTCGGAGAACCCTCATTTCTTCAAGCCGCTCCGATCGGACTTTCAGCGGCTGATGCAGCAGGCGCTTCGAGCCGCCAAGGAGAGGGTCCGGAGCAGGAGGAATGGTCCACGCGCGACGGCAGCCTCGACTGCATCGCGAATGCGCCGCCATTTGTGGACCGACGACCAGCAGCCCGAAGAAGCTGACGTGTGAAGGAAGGATGTGCCCATTAAAAGTCGAGACGTGTCTCCTTTTACAGTGGCGAAGAAACCAAACGGTACTTTTCAGTGCCCATTTTAATTTATTAAAACTCGAACACTCTCGACGTTCACAATGAACATCAATCGGCACTTTTCAGCGCCCGTTTAATAAAATACTCATGGATTGGTACATTCCCAGTATCATTCCAATTTTACACTAATATTGTATTTGTTTTCAGGGTTAGTTATGTATATGTGCCACTTGTTTTTGAAAATAAAAAATATCTACATATAAATTGAAAACTTATTATTTAATAAACCTCTTAGGTTATGCGAATATATTCATTCAGCTCCAAAACTGATGATTACTAATTCCCTGGGCGCAGTAGAATGGGTGGGGGGACACACCTATAGCAATCGTATGTGTTGGTGCGTAGCCACGTGCATGTGACGTCACGCGTAGGGAATTGTTTGCCAATTCTGACCCTCAGATGGCGCTATTATACGTGTCAGGCGAACGACAGAATCTGCTGTGGATCTGCTGCCCATCTGACGTCAGGTCCTGATGTCAGGCCCTGTACCTCAGAACGCAGCCTAATGCGGTCACAGATGACTACGGATCTGACGTCAGGCTCTGCGCTCTCACGGCTGACCCTGCTGCCAATCTGACGTCAGATTGCAGTCATCTGGTTATCAGGGTCTAACATAAAATTTCAGCTGCGGGTATTTGTTAGTTTCTGAGATATTATTAAAAAACTTTCGGCATAATACAATGAAATCTACCTATACAGACGTTACTAACACAACCATCTTCTTCGTTTCACAGTTGACGATACAATGTACAATATTGATCTCATCGCGTGATGCTTGTAACTGCATCAGTTTTTATTCCCAATACTATAGTATAGTAATGCTAGGGTATTTCCAAAGTCACATCGGTTTGGTACCATGCTTTAGGCGCTCGCAAGCGGGCGCCCCCCCCCCCCCCCTCTATCTAAACCAAACTAATACTAATGCCCGAAAGAAATTGGAAAGTCGAATGCGATGTGTCGGAATAAGTCAACAGCAATAATGTATGAGTTCGTACGCAAAACCTAACTGAAAAGTAAATCTGACAGATGTTGGAAATGATCGACACGTTTTGATGAACAAACATTTATTTACACACTTGGCTTGCATCCAGTTTCTGTTACCGTATCCCTATACATTGTATCGTCGACTGCGAAACAATCGACGACGACGAGACTTTGGATGTGTTAGTAACATCTGTATAAGTAAATTTCAATGTATTTTGCGAAAGTTTTTTATTAATATCTCAGAAAGTAAAAAATACCCGCAGCTGAAATGTTATATTAGAGGTTCTCTCCCTCTCCCGCCCAATCCCTCAAAATTTCAGTTCATTCCGTTGGTTGGGTCATACCGTAATACAGCCGACGTGAGTATACATGTGTAAAGTTTCTCAGCAAAGTCTTTCCCGATTTGAGTTCTATAGAAGGCTGACTTTCCTTCGCTGAGTTTCGTGGGTTTCGACGCTCGAATTCAGCGGGGCCATACAATGTTACGCACTAAGCAGTGATAAATCTTCAGTTCTGCATTTCTAATCAGATTTGGATATTCTTCCGAATGGCCCCAGCGGCCAATCGAGATGAGGTTTGGAGGGATGAGTGGGGAGGGGATGTGGACCCTAAATCTAAAATTGTAGTTTCGGGTATTTATTAGTTTCCAAAATATTAATAAAAAATTATTGTTAATTATTTTTTCTGAAAATTTTTTTGGACGTGGGTGCGGGCACCCCTACCCGGCGATCATCCCGTCCCTACAAAATGTTTTACGAACTGCTGGACGCGTTCCCCTTACCTCCGCGTTGTCCTAAGGCGCCGGAAAGGCACACGTATTTAGCTGAAATTCAAAGTCAATTTTCTCGAAAACGAAGCGCGATAGTAAAAAGTTGTATTCTATATTTTCATCTTATTTTGGCCTGTAGAATCACCCCCTAGAATATTGACTATCAGTAGAATAACACCCTATATAATAGGATGGGTCGCATTCGCAAGTTGCTGGTTCAAATCTCCAAACTCACATCGTTTCGCTACCATGCATTACGCCCCCGCACTAATCTAGCCCCAACCAATACTAATACCCGGGACAAGGTGGAAAGTGGAATGCGTTATGTCGAAATAAGTCAACAGAAATATTAAAAGTTTTTTATTAATATCTCGGAAACTAATAAATCCCCGAAGCAACAATTTTAGATTTGGGGTCCACACACCCACCCCATCCCTCCTCTCAAAGCTCGTGTCGATCGGCCACTGGGGCCATTTGGAAGTACAGCCTCAGATGTTTATGGAAGTGACGTGAATCGATTCGTCATGTTTCCTCGATCAAATTGGCCCCAAAAATGATATTATTCGGATCATAATTAAGAAAATTATGTGAAAATTTGTTTGCAGAATTGGAAGCTCGTCAATTTAATCAGGAGAATGCCAGGAATCTATTTGTGTCACTTTCATATTGATACGATGAAAAAAAAATTCTGGGTAATGGTATAGATAGAGGGCAACCTCACGGATTTTGACGTCCTTGAAATATGTTGTCAAGGACGTCATTCTGACCAACTTTTTCCTCTAAACTTTTTGGCGGTCGACCTTAGTTTCCGAAATAATTGCAAAAATCTTTGGTAATTATTTAGAAGTTTTACGCCCTCACCGATTTCAATGAGTTTTGGATATGTTATCAAGATCAAGATTCTGAACAACTTTTTCCTATATATGTTACCGTCGCACGGCAGTAGTTTCCGAGATATTCGCACAGAACATCGCCGAACGCTGTGCTGCTACGAACACGTAGGTATAGGTAGAATACAATGTCGACCTTTCGGTATATTTATTCCGACGCAACGGACACAGCGATCAACTTGAGGTGGTTGGTCATCTGGGGGATGTGTTTATCTCCGTCTCTAGACACCTCTAGACACATATTGGATAGCACGTAGTAATGTGATTGTAAAAAATTACATTCTTTTTGAAAAAAAGTATTTTCTTTTTTTCAATCACACTGCGACGCATGCATCGTGTTTATTAATACGTTACGTCTCCATCCGTTCTGTTTGCAGAAGAATGAATACCCTGTTGGGAAGTATTCTCCAACATGTGCAGCCCACCCATAACGGTCCACCACAGAAACCAGCTGTCATTCCGCTATCGTCACCGGAGGAGGTGGATTGTTTTGAGAACATCGATGATGACACTTATTCCAACGTTGTAAGCGAAAATGAAATTATGCTCTTATTTAATTTTATATAATACATACTTACATCAATCTTTACTTACTTTGTTTAGATTCAATATTTAAAATACGTGGGTGGGTACAGCCTGAAGGAAGCGGTCGGCCTTTGCCTGAAGGAAGTACTGGTCGACGACGTGACACGGTCGTTCACGTGGTTCGGCCGAACAGGCCAAAGGCCGTTATATAACACCCGGGTCATGATGGCGATCTACGGTACGAAGCAATAAGCATTTCCATGTTTTTATGCATAAGTATGCTAACGTACTTTGCGTGCATTATTTTTTCAGAAGCAGTGTCGGAGAACCCTCATTTCTTCAAGCCGCTCCGATCGGACTTTCAGCGGCTGATGCAGCAGGCGCTTCGAGCCGCCAAGGAGAGGGTCCGGAGCAGGAGGAATGGTCCACGCGCGACGGCAGCCTCGACTGCATCGCGAATGCGCCGCCATTTGTGGACCGACGACCAGCAGCCCGAAGAAGCTGACGTGTGAAGGATGTGCCCATTAAAAGTCGAGACGTGTCTCCTTTTACAGTGGCGAAGAAACCAAACGGTACTTTTCAGTGCCCATTTTAATTTATTAAAACTCGAACACTCTCGACGTTCACAATGAACATCAATCGGCACTTTTCAGCGCCCGTTTAATAAAATACTCATGGATTGGTACATTCCCAGTATCATTCCAATTTTACACTAATATTGTATTTGTTTTCAGGGTTAGTTATGTATATGTGCCACTTGTTTTTGAAAATAAAAAATATCTACATATAAATTGAAAACTTATTATTTAATAAACCTCTTAGGTTATGCGAATATATTCATTCAGCTCCAAAACTGATGATTACTAATTCCCTGGGCGCAGTAGAATGGGTGGGGGGACACACCTATAGCAATCGTATGTGTTGGTGCGTAGCCACGTGCATGTGACGTCACGCGTAGGGAATTGTTTGCCAATTCTGACCCTCAGATGGCGCTATTATACGTGTCAGGCGAACGACAGAATCTGCTGTGGATCTGCTGCCCATCTGACGTCAGGTCCTGATGTCAGGCCCTGTACCTCAGAACGCAGCCTAATGCGGTCACAGATGACTACGGATCTGACGTCAGGCTCTGCGCTCTCACGGCTGACCCTGCTGCCAATCTGACGTCAGATTGCAGTCATCTGGTTATCAGGGTCTAACATAAAATTTCAGCTGCGGGTATTTGTTAGTTTCTGAGATATTATTAAAAAACTTTCGGCATAATACAATGAAATCTACCTATACAGACGTTACTAACACAACCATCTTCTTCGTTTCACAGTTAACGATACAATGTACAATATTGATCTCATCGCGTGATGCTTGTAACTGCATCAGTTTTTATTCCCAATACTATAGTATAGTAATGCTAGGGTATTTCCAAAGTCACATCGGTTTGGTACCATGCTTTAGGCGCTCGCAAGCGGGCGCCCCCCCCCCCCCCCTCTATCTAAACCAAACTATGGCTAATGCCCGAAAGAAATTGGAAAGTCGAATGCGATGTGTCGGAATAAGTCAACAGCAATAATGTATGAGTTCGTACGCAAAACCTAACTGAAAAGTAAATCTGACAGATGTTGGAAATGATCGACACGTTTTGATTAACAAACATTTATTTACACACTTGGCTTGCATCCAGTTTCTGTTACCGTATCCCTATACATTGTATCGTCGACTGCGAAACAATCGACGACGACGAGACTTTGGATGTGTTAGTAACATCTGTATAAGTAAATTTCAATGTATTTTGCGAAAGTTTTTTATTAATATCTCAGAAAGTAAAAAATACCCGCAGCTGAAATGTTATATTAGAGGTTCTCTCCCTCTCCCGCCCAATCCCTCAAAATTTCAGTTCATTCCGTTGGTTGGGTCATACCGTAATACAGCCGACGTGAGTATACATGTGTAAAGTTTCTCAGCAAAGTCTTTCCCGATTTGAGTTCTATAGAAGGCTGACTTTCCTTCGCTGAGTTTCGTGGGTTTCGACGCTCGAATTCAGCGGGGCCATACAATGTTACGCACTAAGCAGTGATAAATCTTCAGTTCTGCATTTCTAATCAGATTTGGATATTCTTCCGAATGGCCCCAGCGGCCAATCGAGATGAGGTTTGGAGGGATGAGTGGGGAGGGGATGTGGACCCTAAATCTAAAATTGTAGTTTCGGGTATTTATTAGTTTCCAAAATATTAATAAAAAATTATTGTTAATTATTTTTTCTGAAAATTTTTTTGGACGTGGGTGCGGGCACCCCTACCCGGCGATCATCCCGTCCCTACAAAATGTTTTACGAACTGCTGGACGCGTTCCCCTTACCTCCGCGTTGTCCTAAGGCGCCGGAAAGGCACACGTATTTAGCTGAAATTCAAAGTCAATTTTCTCGAAAACGAAGCGCGATAGTAAAAAGTTGTATTCTATATTTTCATCTTATTTTGGCCTGTAGAATCACCCCCTAGAATATTGACTATCAGTAGAATAACACCCTATATAATAGGATGGGTCGCATTCGCAAGTTGCTGGTTCAAATCTCCAAACTCACATCGTTTCGCTACCATGCATTACGCCCCCGCACTAATCTAGCCCCAACCAATACTAATACCCGGGACAAGGTGGAAAGTGGAATGCGTTATGTCGAAATAAGTCAACAGAAATATTAAAAGTTTTTTATTAATATCTCGGAAACTAATAAATCCCCGAAGCAACAATTTTAGATTTGGGGTCCACACACCCACCCCATCCCTCCTCTCAAAGCTCGTGTCGATCGGCCACTGGGGCCATTTGGAAGTACAGCCTCAGATGTTTATGGAAGTGACGTGAATCGATTCGTCATGTTTCCTCGATCAAATTGGCCCCAAAAATGATATTATTCGGATCATAATTAAGAAAATTATGTGAAAATTTGTTTGCAGAATTGGAAGCTCGTCAATTTAATCAGGAGAATGCCAGGAATCTATTTGTGTCACTTTCATATTGATACGATGAAAAAAAAATTCTGGGTAATGGTATAGATAGAGGGCAACCTCACGGATTTTGACGTCCTTGAAATATGTTGTCAAGGACGTCATTCTGACCAACTTTTTCCTCTAAACTTTTTGGCGGTCGACCTTAGTTTCCGAAATAATTGCAAAAATCTTTGGTAATTATTTAGAAGTTTTACGCCCTCACCGATTTCAATGAGTTTTGGATATGTTATCAAGATCAAGATTCTGAACAACTTTTTCCTATATATGTTACCGTCGCACGGCAGTAGTTTCCGAGATATTCGCACAGAACATCGCCGAACGCTGTGCTGCTACGAACACGTAGGTATAGGTAGAATACAATGTCGACCTTTCGGTATATTTATTCCGACGCAACGGACACAGCGATCAACTTGAGGTGGTTGGTCATCTGGGGGATGTGTTTATCTCCGTCTCTAGACACCTCTAGACACATATTGGATAGCACGTAGTAATGTGATTGTAAAAAATTACATTCTTTTTGAAAAAAAGTATTTTCTTTTTTTCAATCACACTGCGACGCATGCATCGTGTTTATTAATACGTTACGTCTCCATCCGTTCTGTTTGCAGAAGAATGAATACCCTGTTGGGAAGTATTCTCCAACATGTGCAGCCCACCCATAACGGTCCACCACAGAAACCAGCTGTCATTCCGCTATCGTCACCGGAGGAGGTGGATTGTTTTGAGAACATCGATGATGACACTTATTCCAACGTTGTAAGCGAAAATGAAATTATGCTCTTATTTAATTTTATATAATACATACTTACATCAATCTTTACTTACTTTGTTTAGATTCAATATTTAAAATACGTGGGTGGGTACAGCCTGAAGGAAGCGGTCGGCCTTTGCCTGAAGGAAGTACTGGTCGACGACGTGACACGGTCGTTCACGTGGTTCGGCCGAACAGGTCAAAGGCCGTTATATAACACCCGGGTCATGATGGCGATCTACGGTACGAAGCAATAAGCATTTCCATGTTTTTATGCATAAGTATGCTAACGTACTTTGCGTGCATTATTTTTTCAGAAGCAGTGTCGGAGAACCCTCATTTCTTCAAGCCGCTCCGATCGGACTTTCAGCGGCTGATGCAGCAGGCGCTTCGAGCCGCCAAGGAGAGGGTCCGGAGCAGGAGGAATGGTCCACGCGCGACGGCAGCCTCGACTGCATCGCGAATGCGCCGCCATTTGTGGACCGACGACCAGCAGCCCGAAGAAGCTGACGTGTGAAGGAAGGATGTGCCCATTAAAAGTCGAGACGTGTCTCCTTTTACAGTGGCGAAGAAACCAAACGGTACTTTTCAGTGCCCATTTTAATTTATTAAAACTCGAACACTCTCGACGTTCACAATGAACATCAATCGGCACTTTTCAGCGCCCGTTTAATAAAATACTCATGGATTGGTACATTCCCAGTATCATTCCAATTTTACACTAATATTGTATTTGTTTTCAGGGTTAGTTATGTATATGTGCCACTTGTTTTTGAAAATAAAAAATATCTACATATAAATTGAAAACTTATTATTTAATAAACCTCTTAGGTTATGCGAATATATTCATTCAGCTCCAAAACTGATGATTACTAATTCCCTGGGCGCAGTAGAATGGGTGGGGGGACACACCTATAGCAATCGTATGTGTTGGTGCGTAGCCACGTGCATGTGACGTCACGCGTAGGGAATTGTTTGCCAATTCTGACCCTCAGATGGCGCTATTATACGTGTCAGGCGAACGACAGAATCTGCTGTGGATCTGCTGCCCATCTGACGTCAGGTCCTGATGTCAGGCCCTGTACCTCAGAACGCAGCCTAATGCGGTCACAGATGACTACGGATCTGACGTCAGGCTCTGCGCTCTCACGGCTGACCCTGCTGCCAATCTGACGTCAGATTGCAGTCATCTGGTTATCAGGGTCTAACATAAAATTTCAGCTGCGGGTATTTGTTAGTTTCTGAGATATTATTAAAAAACTTTCGGCATAATACAATGAAATCTACCTATACAGACGTTACTAACACAACCATCTTCTTCGTTTCACAGTTGACGATACAATGTACAATATTGATCTCATCGCGTGATGCTTGTAACTGCATCAGTTTTTATTCCCAATACTATAGTATAGTAATGCTAGGGTATTTCCAAAGTCACATCGGTTTGGTACCATGCTTTAGGCGCTCGCAAGCGGGCGCCCCCCCCCCCCCCCTCTATCTAAACCAAACTAATACTAATGCCCGAAAGAAATTGGAAAGTCGAATGCGATGTGTCGGAATAAGTCAACAGCAATAATGTATGAGTTCGTACGCAAAACCTAACTGAAAAGTAAATCTGACAGATGTTGGAAATGATCGACACGTTTTGATTAACAAACATTTATTTACACACTTGGCTTGCATCCAGTTTCTGTTACCGTATCCCTATACATTGTATCGTCGACTGCGAAACAATCGACGACGACGAGACTTTGGATGTGTTAGTAACATCTGTATAAGTAAATTTCAATGTATTTTGCGAAAGTTTTTTATTAATATCTCAGAAAGTAAAAAATACCCGCAGCTGAAATGTTATATTAGAGGTTCTCTCCCTCTCCCGCCCAATCCCTCAAAATTTCAGTTCATTCCGTTGGTTGGGTCATACCGTAATACAGCCGACGTGAGTATACATGTGTAAAGTTTCTCAGCAAAGTCTTTCCCGATTTGAGTTCTATAGAAGGCTGACTTTCCTTCGCTGAGTTTCGTGGGTTTCGACGCTCGAATTCAGCGGGGCCATACAATGTTACGCACTAAGCAGTGATAAATCTTCAGTTCTGCATTTCTAATCAGATTTGGATATTCTTCCGAATGGCCCCAGCGGCCAATCGAGATGAGGTTTGGAGGGATGAGTGGGGAGGGGATGTGGACCCTAAATCTAAAATTGTAGTTTCGGGTATTTATTAGTTTCCAAAATATTAATAAAAAATTATTGTTAATTATTTTTTCTGAAAATTTTTTTGGACGTGGGTGCGGGCACCCCTACCCGGCGATCATCCCGTCCCTACAAAATGTTTTACGAACTGCTGGACGCGTTCCCCTTACCTCCGCGTTGTCCTAAGGCGCCGGAAAGGCACACGTATTTAGCTGAAATTCAAAGTCAATTTTCTCGAAAACGAAGCGCGATAGTAAAAAGTTGTATTCTATATTTTCATCTTATTTTGGCCTGTAGAATCACCCCCTAGAATATTGACTATCAGTAGAATAACACCCTATATAATAGGATGGGTCGCATTCGCAAGTTGCTGGTTCAAATCTCCAAACTCACATCGTTTCGCTACCATGCATTACGCCCCCGCACTAATCTAGCCCCAACCAATACTAATACCCGGGACAAGGTGGAAAGTGGAATGCGTTATGTCGAAATAAGTCAACAGAAATATTAAAAGTTTTTTATTAATATCTCGGAAACTAATAAATCCCCGAAGCAACAATTTTAGATTTGGGGTCCACACACCCACCCCATCCCTCCTCTCAAAGCTCGTGTCGATCGGCCACTGGGGCCATTTGGAAGTACAGCCTCAGATGTTTATGGAAGTGACGTGAATCGATTCGTCATGTTTCCTCGATCAAATTGGCCCCAAAAATGATATTATTCGGATCATAATTAAGAAAATTATGTGAAAATTTGTTTGCAGAATTGGAAGCTCGTCAATTTAATCAGGAGAATGCCAGGAATCTATTTGTGTCACTTTCATATTGATACGATGAAAAAAAAATTCTGGGTAATGGTATAGATAGAGGGCAACCTCACGGATTTTGACGTCCTTGAAATATGTTGTCAAGGACGTCATTCTGACCAACTTTTTCCTCTAAACTTTTTGGCGGTCGACCTTAGTTTCCGAAATAATTGCAAAAATCTTTGGTAATTATTTAGAAGTTTTACGCCCTCACCGATTTCAATGAGTTTTGGATATGTTATCAAGATCAAGATTCTGAACAACTTTTTCCTATATATGTTACCGTCGCACGGCAGTAGTTTCCGAGATATTCGCACAGAACATCGCCGAACGCTGTGCTGCTACGAACACGTAGGTATAGGTAGAATACAATGTCGACCTTTCGGTATATTTATTCCGACGCAACGGACACAGCGATCAACTTGAGGTGGTTGGTCATCTGGGGGATGTGTTTATCTCCGTCTCTAGACACCTCTAGACACATATTGGATAGCACGTAGTAATGTGATTGTAAAAAATTACATTCTTTTTGAAAAAAAGTATTTTCTTTTTTTCAATCACACTGCGACGCATGCATCGTGTTTATTAATACGTTACGTCTCCATCCGTTCTGTTTGCAGAAGAATGAATACCCTGTTGGGAAGTATTCTCCAACATGTGCAGCCCACCCATAACGGTCCACCACAGAAACCAGCTGTCATTCCGCTATCGTCACCGGAGGAGGTGGATTGTTTTGAGAACATCGATGATGACACTTATTCCAACGTTGTAAGCGAAAATGAAATTATGCTCTTATTTAATTTTATATAATACATACTTACATCAATCTTTACTTACTTTGTTTAGATTCAATATTTAAAATACGTGGGTGGGTACAGCCTGAAGGAAGCGGTCGGCCTTTGCCTGAAGGAAGTACTGGTCGACGACGTGACACGGTCGTTCACGTGGTTCGGCCGAACAGGTCAAAGGCCGTTATATAACACCCGGGTCATGATGGCGATCTACGGTACGAAGCAATAAGCATTTCCATGTTTTTATGCATAAGTATGCTAACGTACTTTGCGTGCATTATTTTTTCAGAAGCAGTGTCGGAGAACCCTCATTTCTTCAAGCCGCTCCGATCGGACTTTCAGCGGCTGATGCAGCAGGCGCTTCCAGCCGCCAAGGAGAGGGTCCGGAGCAGGAGGAATGGTCCACGCGCGACGGCAGCCTCGACTGCATCGCGAATGCGCCGCCATTTGTGGACCGACGACCAGCAGCCCGAAGAAGCTGACGTGTGAAGGAAGGATGTGCCCATTAAAAGTCGAGACGTGTCTCCTTTTACAGTGGCGAAGAAACCAAACGGTACTTTTCAGTGCCCATTTTAATTTATTAAAACTCGAACACTCTCGACGTTCACAATGAACATCAATCGGCACTTTTCAGCGCCCGTTTAATAAAATACTCATGGATTGGTACATTCCCAGTATCATTCCAATTTTACACTAATATTGTATTTGTTTTCAGGGTTAGTTATGTATATGTGCCACTTGTTTTTGAAAATAAAAAATATCTACATATAAATTGAAAACTTATTATTTAATAAACCTCTTAGGTTATGCGAATATATTCATTCAGCTCCAAAACTGATGATTACTAATTCCCTGGGCGCAGTAGAATGGGTGGGGGGACACACCTATAGCAATCGTATGTGTTGGTGCGTAGCCACGTGCATGTGACGTCACGCGTAGGGAATTGTTTGCCAATTCTGACCCTCAGATGGCGCTATTATACGTGTCAGGCGAACGACAGAATCTGCTGTGGATCTGCTGCCCATCTGACGTCAGGTCCTGATGTCAGGCCCTGTACCTCAGAACGCAGCCTAATGCGGTCACAGATGACTACGGATCTGACGTCAGGCTCTGCGCTCTCACGGCTGACCCTGCTGCCAATCTGACGTCAGATTGCAGTCATCTGGTTATCAGGGTCTAACATAAAATTTCAGCTGCGGGTATTTGTTAGTTTCTGAGATATTATTAAAAAACTTTCGGCATAATACAATGAAATCTACCTATACAGACGTTACTAACACAACCATCTTCTTCGTTTCACAGTTGACGATACAATGTACAATATTGATCTCATCGCGTGATGCTTGTAACTGCATCAGTTTTTATTCCCAATACTATAGTATAGTAATGCTAGGGTATTTCCAAAGTCACATCGGTTTGGTACCATGCTTTAGGCGCTCGCAAGCGGGCGCCCCCCCCCCCCCCCCTCTATCTAAACCAAACTAATACTAATGCCCGAAAGAAATTGGAAAGTCGAATGCGATGTGTCGGAATAAGTCAACAGCAATAATGTATGAGTTCGTACGCAAAACCTAACTGAAAAGTAAATCTGACAGATGTTGGAAATGATCGACACGTTTTGATTAACAAACATTTATTTACACACTTGGCTTGCATCCAGTTTCTGTTACCGTATCCCTATACATTGTATCGTCGACTGCGAAACAATCGACGACGACGAGACTTTGGATGTGTTAGTAACATCTGTATAAGTAAATTTCAATGTATTTTGCGAAAGTTTTTTATTAATATCTCAGAAAGTAAAAAATACCCGCAGCTGAAATGTTATATTAGAGGTTCTCTCCCTCTCCCGCCCAATCCCTCAAAATTTCAGTTCATTCCGTTGGTTGGGTCATACCGTAATACAGCCGACGTGAGTATACATGTGTAAAGTTTCTCAGCAAAGTCTTTCCCGATTTGAGTTCTATAGAAGGCTGACTTTCCTTCGCTGAGTTTCGTGGGTTTCGACGCTCGAATTCAGCGGGGCCATACAATGTTACGCACTAAGCAGTGATAAATCTTCAGTTCTGCATTTCTAATCAGATTTGGATATTCTTCCGAATGGCCCCAGCGGCCAATCGAGATGAGGTTTGGAGGGATGAGTGGGGAGGGGATGTGGACCCTAAATCTAAAATTGTAGTTTCGGGTATTTATTAGTTTCCAAAATATTAATAAAAAATTATTGTTAATTATTTTTTCTGAAAATTTTTTTGGACGTGGGTGCGGGCACCCCTACCCGGCGATCATCCCGTCCCTACAAAATGTTTTACGAACTGCTGGACGCGTTCCCCTTACCTCCGCGTTGTCCTAAGGCGCCGGAAAGGCACACGTATTTAGCTGAAATTCAAAGTCAATTTTCTCGAAAACGAAGCGCGATAGTAAAAAGTTGTATTCTATATTTTCATCTTATTTTGGCCTGTAGAATCACCCCCTAGAATATTGACTATCAGTAGAATAACACCCTATATAATAGGATGGGTCGCATTCGCAAGTTGCTGGTTCAAATCTCCAAACTCACATCGTTTCGCTACCATGCATTACGCCCCCGCACTAATCTAGCCCCAACCAATACTAATACCCGGGACAAGGTGGAAAGTGGAATGCGTTATGTCGAAATAAGTCAACAGAAATATTAAAAGTTTTTTATTAATATCTCGGAAACTAATAAATCCCCGAAGCAACAATTTTAGATTTGGGGTCCACACACCCACCCCATCCCTCCTCTCAAAGCTCGTGTCGATCGGCCACTGGGGCCATTTGGAAGTACAGCCTCAGATGTTTATGGAAGTGACGTGAATCGATTCGTCATGTTTCCTCGATCAAATTGGCCCCAAAAATGATATTATTCGGATCATAATTAAGAAAATTATGTGAAAATTTGTTTGCAGAATTGGAAGCTCGTCAATTTAATCAGGAGAATGCCAGGAATCTATTTGTGTCACTTTCATATTGATACGATGAAAAAAAAATTCTGGGTAATGGTATAGATAGAGGGCAACCTCACGGATTTTGACGTCCTTGAAATATGTTGTCAAGGACGTCATTCTGACCAACTTTTTCCTCTAAACTTTTTGGCGGTCGACCTTAGTTTCCGAAATAATTGCAAAAATCTTTGGTAATTATTTAGAAGTTTTACGCCCTCACCGATTTCAATGAGTTTTGGATATGTTATCAAGATCAAGATTCTGAACAACTTTTTCCTATATATGTTACCGTCGCACGGCAGTAGTTTCCGAGATATTCGCACAGAACATCGCCGAACGCTGTGCTGCTACGAACACGTAGGTATAGGTAGAATACAATGTCGACCTTTCGGTATATTTATTCCGACGCAACGGACACAGCGATCAACTTGAGGTGGTTGGTCATCTGGGGGATGTGTTTATCTCCGTCTCTAGACACCTCTAGACACATATTGGATAGCACGTAGTAATGTGATTGTAAAAAATTACATTCTTTTTGAAAAAAAGTATTTTCTTTTTTTCAATCACACTGCGACGCATGCATCGTGTTTATTAATACGTTACGTCTCCATCCGTTCTGTTTGCAGAAGAATGAATACCCTGTTGGGAAGTATTCTCCAACATGTGCAGCCCACCCATAACGGTCCACCACAGAAACCAGCTGTCATTCCGCTATCGTCACCGGAGGAGGTGGATTGTTTTGAGAACATCGATGATGACACTTATTCCAACGTTGTAAGCGAAAATGAAATTATGCTCTTATTTAATTTTATATAATACATACTTACATCAATCTTTACTTACTTTGTTTAGATTCAATATTTAAAATACGTGGGTGGGTACAGCCTGAAGGAAGCGGTCGGCCTTTGCCTGAAGGAAGTACTGGTCGACGACGTGACACGGTCGTTCACGTGGTTCGGCCGAACAGGCCAAAGGCCGTTATATAACACCCGGGTCATGATGGCGATCTACGGTACGAAGCAATAAGCATTTCCATGTTTTTATGCATAAGTATGCTAACGTACTTTGCGTGCATTATTTTTTCAGAAGCAGTGTCGGAGAACCCTCATTTCTTCAAGCCGCTCCGATCGGACTTTCAGCGGCTGATGCAGCAGGCGCTTCCAGCCGCCAAGGAGAGGGTCCGGAGCAGGAGGAATGGTCCACGCGCGACGGCAGCCTCGACTGCATCGCGAATGCGCCGCCATTTGTGGACCGACGACCAGCAGCCCGAAGAAGCTGACGTGTGAAGGAAGGATGTGCCCATTAAAAGTCGAGACGTGTCTCCTTTTACAGTGGCGAAGAAACCAAACGGTACTTTTCAGTGCCCATTTTAATTTATTAAAACTCGAACACTCTCGACGTTCACAATGAACATCAATCGGCACTTTTCAGCGCCCGTTTAATAAAATACTCATGGATTGGTACATTCCCAGTATCATTCCAATTTTACACTAATATTGTATTTGTTTTCAGGGTTAGTTATGTATATGTGCCACTTGTTTTTGAAAATAAAAAATATCTACATATAAATTGAAAACTTATTATTTAATAAACCTCTTAGGTTATGCGAATATATTCATTCAGCTCCAAAACTGATGATTACTAATTCCCTGGGCGCAGTAGAATGGGTGGGGGGACACACCTATAGCAATCGTATGTGTTGGTGCGTAGCCACGTGTATGTGACGTCACGCGTAGGGAATTGTTTGCCAATTCTGACCCTCAGATGGCGCTATTATACGTGTCAGGCGAACGACAGAATCTGCTGTGGATCTGCTGCCCATCTGACGTCAGGTCCTGATGTCAGGCCCTGTACCTCAGAACGCAGCCTAATGCGGTCACAGATGACTACGGATCTGACGTCAGGCTCTGCGCTCTCACGGCTGACCCTGCTGCCAATCTGACGTCAGATTGCAGTCATCTGGTTATCAGGGTCTAACATAAAATTTCAGCTGCGGGTATTTGTTAGTTTCTGAGATATTATTAAAAAACTTTCGGCATAATACAATGAAATCTACCTATACAGACGTTACTAACACAACCATCTTCTTCGTTTCACAGTTGACGATACAATGTACAATATTGATCTCATCGCGTGATGCTTGTAACTGCATCAGTTTTTATTCCCAATATTATAGTATAGTAATGCTAGGGTATTTCCAAAGTCACATCGGTTTGGTACCATGCTTTAGGCGCTCGCAAGCGGGCGCCCCCCCCCCCCTCTATCTAAACCAAACTAATACTAATGCCCGAAAGAAATTGGAAAGTCGAATGCGATGTGTCGGAATAAGTCAACAGCAATAATGTATGAGTTCGTACGCAAAACCTAACTGAAAAGTAAATCTGACAGATGTTGGAAATGATCGACACGTTTTGATTAACAAACATTTATTTACACACTTGGCTTGCATCCAGTTTCTGTTACCGTATCCCTATACATTGTATCGTCGACTGCGAAACAATCGACGACGACGAGACTTTGGATGTGTTAGTAACATCTGTATAAGTAAATTTCAATGTATTTTGCGAAAGTTTTTTATTAATATCTCAGAAAGTAAAAAATACCCGCAGCTGAAATGTTATATTAGAGGTTCTCTCCCTCTCCCGCCCAATCCCTCAAAATTTCAGTTCATTCCGTTGGTTGGGTCATACCGTAATACAGCCGACGTGAGTATACATGTGTAAAGTTTCTCAGCAAAGTCTTTCCCGATTTGAGTTCTATAGAAGGCTGACTTTCCTTCGCTGAGTTTCGTGGGTTTCGACGCTCGAATTCAGCGGGGCCATACAATGTTACGCACTAAGCAGTGATAAATCTTCAGTTCTGCATTTCTAATCAGATTTGGATATTCTTCCGAATGGCCCCAGCGGCCAATCGAGATGAGGTTTGGAGGGATGAGTGGGGAGGGGATGTGGACCCTAAATCTAAAATTGTAGTTTCGGGTATTTATTAGTTTCCAAAATATTAATAAAAAATTATTGTTAATTATTTTTTCTGAAAATTTTTTTGGACGTGGGTGCGGGCACCCCTACCCGGCGATCATCCCGTCCCTACAAAATGTTTTACGAACTGCTGGACGCGTTCCCCTTACCTCCGCGTTGTCCTAAGGCGCCGGAAAGGCACACGTATTTAGCTGAAATTCAAAGTCAATTTTCTCGAAAACGAAGCGCGATAGTAAAAAGTTGTATTCTATATTTTCATCTTATTTTGGCCTGTAGAATCACCCCCTAGAATATTGACTATCAGTAGAATAACACCCTATATAATAGGATGGGTCGCATTCGCAAGTTGCTGGTTCAAATCTCCAAACTCACATCGTTTCGCTACCATGCATTACGCCCCCGCACTAATCTAGCCCCAACCAATACTAATACCCGGGACAAGGTGGAAAGTGGAATGCGTTATGTCGAAATAAGTCAACAGAAATATTAAAAGTTTTTTATTAATATCTCGGAAACTAATAAATCCCCGAAGCAACAATTTTAGATTTGGGGTCCACACACCCACCCCATCCCTCCTCTCAAAGCTCGTGTCGATCGGCCACTGGGGCCATTTGGAAGTACAGCCTCAGATGTTTATGGAAGTGACGTGAATCGATTCGTCATGTTTCCTCGATCAAATTGGCCCCAAAAATGATATTATTCGGATCATAATTAAGAAAATTATGTGAAAATTTGTTTGCAGAATTGGAAGCTCGTCAATTTAATCAGGAGAATGCCAGGAATCTATTTGTGTCACTTTCATATTGATACGATGAAAAAAAAATTCTGGGTAATGGTATAGATAGAGGGCAACCTCACGGATTTTGACGTCCTTGAAATATGTTGTCAAGGACGTCATTCTGACCAACTTTTTCCTCTAAACTTTTTGGCGGTCGACCTTAGTTTCCGAAATAATTGCAAAAATCTTTGGTAATTATTTAGAAGTTTTACGCCCTCACCGATTTCAATGAGTTTTGGATATGTTATCAAGATCAAGATTCTGAACAACTTTTTCCTATATATGTTACCGTCGCACGGCAGTAGTTTCCGAGATATTCGCACAGAACATCGCCGAACGCTGTGCTGCTACGAACACGTAGGTATAGGTAGAATACAATGTCGACCTTTTGGTATATTTATTCCGACGCAACGGACACAGCGATCAACTTGAGGTGGTTGGTCATCTGGGGGATGTGTTTATCTCCGTCTCTAGACACCTCTAGACACATATTGGATAGCACGTAGTAATGTGATTGTAAAAAATTACATTCTTTTTGAAAAAAAGTATTTTCTTTTTTTCAATCACACTGCGACGCATGCATCGTGTTTATTAATACGTTACGTCTCCATCCGTTCTGTTTGCAGAAGAATGAATACCCTGTTGGGAAGTATTCTCCAACATGTGCAGCCCACCCATAACGGTCCACCACAGAAACCAGCTGTCATTCCGCTATCGTCACCGGAGGAGGTGGATTGTTTTGAGAACATCGATGATGACACTTATTCCAACGTTGTAAGCGAAAATGAAATTATGCTCTTATTTAATTTTATATAATACATACTTACATCAATCTTTACTTACTTTGTTTAGATTCAATATTTAAAATACGTGGGTGGGTACAGCCTGAAGGAAGCGGTCGGCCTTTGCCTGAAGGAAGTACTGGTCGACGACGTGACACGGTCGTTCACGTGGTTCGGCCGAACAGGCCAAAGGCCGTTATATAACACCCGGGTCATGATGGCGATCTACGGTACGAAGCAATAAGCATTTCCATGTTTTTATGCATAAGTATGCTAACGTACTTTGCGTGCATTATTTTTTCAGAAGCAGTGTCGGAGAACCCTCATTTCTTCAAGCCGCTCCGATCGGACTTTCAGCGGCTGATGCAGCAGGCGCTTCGAGCCGCCAAGGAGAGGGTCCGGAGCAGGAGGAATGGTCCACACGCGACGGCAGCCTCGACTGCATCGCGAATGCGCCGCCATTTGTGGACCGACGACCAGCAGCCCGAAGAAGCTGACGTGTGAAGGAAGGATGTGCCCATTAAAAGTCGAGACGTGTCTCCTTTTACAGTGGCGAAGAAACCAAACGGTACTTTTCAGTGCCCATTTTAATTTATTAAAACTCGAACACTCTCGACGTTCACAATGAACATCAATCGGCACTTTTCAGCGCCCGTTTAATAAAATACTCATGGATTGGTACATTCCCAGTATCATTCCAATTTTACACTAATATTGTATTTGTTTTCAGGGTTAGTTATGTATATGTGCCACTTGTTTTTGAAAATAAAAAATATCTACATATAAATTGAAAACTTATTATTTAATAAACCTCTTAGGTTATGCGAATATATTCATTCAGCTCCAAAACTGATGATTACTAATTCCCTGGGCGCAGTAGAATGGGTGGGGGGACACACCTATAGCAATCGTATGTGTTGGTGCGTAGCCACGTGTATGTGACGTCACGCGTAGGGAATTGTTTGCCAATTCTGACCCTCAGATGGCGCTATTATACGTGTCAGGCGAACGACAGAATCTGCTGTGGATCTGCTGCCCATCTGACGTCAGGTCCTGATGTCAGGCCCTGTACCTCAGAACGCAGCCTAATGCGGTCACAGATGACTACGGATCTGACGTCAGGCTCTGCGCTCTCACGGCTGACCCTGCTGCCAATCTGACGTCAGATTGCAGTCATCTGGTTATCAGGGTCTAACATAAAATTTCAGCTGCGGGTATTTGTTAGTTTCTGAGATATTATTAAAAAACTTTCGGCATAATACAATGAAATCTACCTATACAGACGTTACTAACACAACCATCTTCTTCGTTTCACAGTTGACGATACAATGTACAATATTGATCTCATCGCGTGATGCTTGTAACTGCATCAGTTTTTATTCCCAATACTATAGTATAGTAATGCTAGGGTATTTCCAAAGTCACATCGGTTTGGTACCATGCTTTAGGCGCTCGCAAGCGGGCGCCCCCCCCCCCCCTCTATCTAAACCAAACTAATACTAATGCCCGAAAGAAATTGGAAAGTCGAATGCGATGTGTCGGAATAAGTCAACAGCAATAATGTATGAGTTCGTACGCAAAACCTAACTGAAAAGTAAATCTGACAGATGTTGGAAATGATCGACACGTTTTGATTAACAAAAACGGAAATTCGGAAACCAAGGTCGACCGCCAAAAAGTTTAGAGGAAAAAGTTGTTCAGAATGACGTCCTTGACAACATATTTCAAGGGCGTCAAAATCCGTCAGGTTGCCCTCTATCTACACCATTACCAAATTCTGTTTCTATATAATCGATGACACATCGCCGAGCAATAACGATCTCGTGCGGCTCGAGTCACAAAGGTTCTCGTTGGTTATTCGAGCATCTAAGATCAGCGCTCTTCAAGGTCGCTCCCGCGAGAGGTTGGGGTTCTCCCACTCTCGTTCGCGTTGCCAGAGACACCGCGCGACGCTAACCGCGAAGACGCTTGTCCGGCTAGTCCGTCGTGGCAGCCTTCGTAGCGTCGCGGGGTCTCCTTGACAACCGAAGGCACGCTGTGCGAGATAAAGATTGGAAGGGGAAGCAGGCGCATGAGGGGCCCCTACGCTGGACAGCGCTGATCTAAGATCGTTCGGGCTCGGTTTGGTGTACATAATACGGACTTTCCGCTATCCCCACCACTTCTGTCTCACTCTTGTCTGGCGAAGGCGAGAGCGAGATGGAAAGAGAACGAGCGAAGGCACTGAAAGCGAGCAAGGCCAGTACGAGATAGACGACGCGTTGAAATTTTGTCTCGCTCTGTCTTTCGGACGCCTGACAATCCGTCCTTTGTGTGTGCGACGGGCGTGCGCGATAGTCGTCAGCGCTTACGATGAGCACGGGAACCGCTTCGCAAAATCGCCCGCCGCGCACGCAAAGTGTTCCATTCCGCTCCTCCCTTCGGCCAGAAAGAAGCGAGAAACTCAGCCTCGGAATTAACGCTCCGTTCATGATACGGGCTCAACGCCGGTCTCGACCAGCGAGCGGCTAACGAGACTTTACATTCAGATATATTGGCCGTTGAGTTTTGTAACGCGTATTCTCACACCATTGATACCGCTTGCCTGCCTCGGTGCTCCTTTTCGCAACGTTTTCTGACTCGCTCTCGTTCCATCTCACTCTCGCCTTCGCAGAATAAGAGTGAGCGAGAAGTGGTGGGGATAGCGCCAAGCTTCTGGTGTGTATAGGCCAAATCGAGCTGTCAGCGAGAAATACACACATCAGAATAGGTGTGCCTTAGCTCCGAAAAAATTCAGGAGCTTTATTGGTCAGAACATTGATTCTTTCTCGATAGCTTCATCTCGTATTGGTCTACGCATAGCTTCGTAATGCATACAACTGCTACGCTAACAATAAGAATAAATAACAGCCTCACGGCTACGTTCAGACGGAGCCGAGCAGCATTCCCGTTACCCCACCATACCCTTGGGTGGCCACGTAACTCCAACTGACAAATCCATGATCGTCAGATGGTGGTGGCTGATTTCTCCTCGATCGCTGTTCGCGAAAACGAATCGATCGACCAATATATCTGAATACGACCTTAGGATAAAGATATAATTAAAGATGCAAAATTATTCGAAGCCCAAGATGAAAGTCCTTCGAATAAACAAAAGAAACTAATAAATACCCGAAGCTAAATAGAATATTAGATTTAGGGTTTCACACACAATCTCTCAAACCTCGTATCGATCGGCCACTGGGGCCATTCGGAAGTATATTCTTTTATTTAAATAATGCCCATCTCTGCATAGGACCATAAAGAATTACAAAAAAAAAATCCGGGAGTCAACTGTTGACCAATTTGGAGACTTTTCCTTGTCATATGTTATATACAATAGTCGGAAGAATAATAATAAGTGCAATAATTGCAAATAATTGCTGTAACTTCCACATTCTGAAAATATGATATCAGTAAATCAATATTTCCAGTATTAGTAAAAAGTTCCAATCTCTTTTTTTATTTTAAATAATGTGGCCATATAATTATAACATAAATTCGGCAGCGATTTCAAGTGATGTATGTGTTACAATAAAAGCGTTAATTTAGTAAATGTACACAGTTCCCAGTAGTTATATGCCTAAAATGCATATAACCTAACCTATAATCATCCAAAAATGCATGCATTAACTGTATCACGCTTTTACTCTGGCTCGTGTATCCAGCTAACGCTTCAGTTTTGCTACGATTCCACGTTGGCAGGCCTCCCGAGTAGGCGCCATCTCGTATCCACTAGCTCAACTAAATTTGTCACGTGACTAGCTCTGTCTTATCGCCAATATGGCGGAATTCATATTTGGGAATGCAGTCACGAAATTACGTTGTTTGTCCTTATATGATAAGGACAGATGCAGATTTTGGGCTGGGTGAGGTCTCATTCGAAAGAGGAAGGTTCAGTGCAGCGCGCTCTGGTCATCGTTTGAGTCACAAAACTCTTTTAGTGACCTAAAAATACTTGGATTCTTGCTGGTGTATTTTGTCGAATTTTGCTCTACTTTCAACACTCATATTATTAGATATCAACACAATCTCGTCGAACCATGACCAGAGCGCGCTGCACTGAACCTTCGTCTTTCGAATGAGACCTCACCCAGCTCAAAATCTGTTTATATAAGGACAAACAACGTAATTTCCCAAACCCATGTTTCGGGCCAGATTGTGTCGGTATACAGCGCGCTGCATTACCCGTGTCTACCCCCTTAAGGCTGCCGTCTCAGCGGGCGTTAAATGTGTGCGTACACTCACACAAGCTAGGAAAAGCGTGTACGTATACGCGATGTAGTAAACAATCCGTTTCAACCAACTTACGTCGCGGAATCGGCAAGAAGGAAGTTTTTGCCGGTACAGTTGCCTACAATAGACATCAGTGCAGGGTGGTCTGGTGCGTTTGAACGCTAATAACCACCGCACGTTGAGATAATAATGAATTTCTGACTCGTGTACTGAGACAGCCTCGAGGAATGACAGAATGAAGCTTCAAGGTTTCTCCGTCACCAGCGCTGATAGTATATTCGTGCCTTGTACCATCAAAACCGGTGGAAGTCCAATCTAGCCGATAAATGTAGGAAAGACATAGTTGCCGAGACGTATCGAGAGTCGAATCGCGCTGTTGCCGCATTTCCCCTATCACTATTTTGCCATCAAGGAGGCTTGAATGAATCACGGCGAAGCGGTTAGAGAACAGAGATGGGCAATGATAATAGGTATCTGGATAAACTCAAATAGGATTTGAGTTGTTCGACGGCGCACAGTGGGGCATTTCGGGTCGAAACACGGCACTAAGTCCTTTTACAAAAATATCGCTAGACTGCAAATTTTCTTTTACAGGTAGTTGATTGCAGGTAGTATGATTGTTTTTCACATTCATTAATTTTTAACGCGACTACACGGTTTTGAAGAAGAGAACCACGAAACTCTTCAGAACTTGTATTGTTGTTTATAGTATTGTTGTTTACTTAATTCAACTAATTTTTTATTGAATTAAGTGTAGAGGTATGTATTTGAAGTGTACCAAATTTAATTTTGATATCCCTGATATTTTTGGAATTATATCTTACTGAATGTCCCAATTTTGATTGTTTATTTTTAACGGGAGTTTAACTGAGGTAGTTAGAGGGACGAGAAGGGGTCTCTGACGCTTTTTTTTTACAAAAATGCCTTTTCTGCCATTGAAATTCAAAGTAAGTGAAGTATTTTTACATGTGAAAGATGCGGAACTTTTTCCTATGTACAATGTGGTCGATATTGTCGGCAATTTGTAAAAAAGTACTATGCCCCATTAAATAAACAAATTTCATTAATTTTTCTGTATCAATAGGATCACAAATATACGTCCTAACTGAACGAAATGAAGAAACTAATGATAAATATATGATTTCGGGAAGAAAATGTTTTGTGCCGTGTTTCGATCCGAAATGTCCCACTGTGCGGCGGCTTGTAATCTCGGTTGGAGAGGCATACAGTGTTGATAAAATGTAAAACGTCACATTTTCAGTATTCAGTAACATACTGCTGAGATTTTCCGCACTAAAATGAATTCAAATACGGTATAAATCGGATTATTTCTAGAACTGTACTAGATAAATGCGTAACATTTCTAATCTACTAATGCTAAAACTAATCCGATTTATACCGTGTTTGAATTCATTTTCATCTTCAAATCTCAGCAGTATGTTACTGAAACGTTCATGCCGATACGATAAAAAATGTGAAAGTTTTACATTCCATTAAAACAATGAAAATGAACAATCATCTAAAAATTATAAATGATATATTATATATATTTTTAAGTATATAATAAATGAATTTTAATAATTATTTATAATAATTGGGTGGCCGCGGCCTCCACGGCGGCCTCCTCGGCCTCCTCCTCGGCGGCCTCCTCGGCCGTATTGTAATTTTTTTATCTGCTTTTTCATCTGAAACAGTACCATAAAAATTACATTTTCTAATTCTACGCCTACATGTGAGCCGTTATTTCTTAAAGTGGTATAAGTCCATTTATTTATACATTGGGATATTTAAGGGTATGCTTTTGAATCAACAAAATATTCGCATCCGTAAATCAAATCGGGTAATGTTTTTAAAACTATAAACTTGTCATTTTAATACGGAATAGTAATCAATAAAAATGTTAATGAAAATAAACGATTTTTTAAGCACAGATCGCCTCTTATACCACTTTCAATAATAATAATACAGTATTGTCTCCGTATGTGCTCGGTTTGGTACACACGATACGGGCTTGTCGCTATCTTCACCACTTCTGTCTCACTCTTGTCCGGCAAAGGCGAGAGCGAGTGAGAGCCTCTGGTTGTGTTGCAATTTACGCATACTGCGCATGAAATTGGTGGCATCGTACGATTCCGTAGAATTTCTCTCACTTACCACCAATACGATGCCACCAATTTCATGCGCAGTACGAGTGAAGTGGAACACAACCACTGAAAGCGAGCGAGGACGGTACGAGATAGACGACGGGATGATGTTTTGTCTCGCTCCGTCTTTCGGACGCCTGACACTCCGTCCTTTGCGTTCGCGGCTGTCGCGCAGGCAAATCGTTCCATCTCGCTCCCCCCTTCGGCCAGGAAGAAGCGAGAACATACGGAGACAATAATGTACACACACATAATTTCAACATAACTTACTTTAGCTATAGTCTCTTGGAGTTTCTTCTCTTTCTCCTCCTTCTCCTCCTCCTTCTCCTTCTTCTTCTCCTCCTTCTGTCTTTCATTTTCCTGTCTCTCCTCCTCCTCTCCATTTCCCCCCGATCGATTGGGGACCGTCGTATCTTTTATCTGGAAATGAAATGATGAATGTATTATTTTTTGGCAAATAGTAAGATTGTACAGCGTGATTCTCTCACTAGAGTCCTCAAAGTCCTCACTCCTAGAGTCTAAGAGCTGGATACATAGGGGTCAACGTAACTCGATGCAGTCACAGTTCTTATTGTTGGATTAGTGTTGCCGAATACGAAATCGCCGGTTTGCCGCGTCAGTCCGGGGAACTAACGTGGGGGTGGACGGTCAAACAGGTAAAATTTCTAGCGTAATAGCGTCATTCTTGCTGTTCTGAAATTTCATATACTTATTGTTTATGCATTTAATGAACGATATGCAAAATGCATAGTGTGCATGCGAGGTGGGGGAAATTCTCGAGCGCTCCCGTCGCAAGTGTTCTCTTTGGATATAGATATGTATCACTTGCATATGTGTACTTATTGTTTGGCAATAGATATTATTTTTTGTATTAAAACAAGCAATACCATGATAATTATTGCCGATTTTGATGAGGTTCGCGCAGATTATAGTCTTCGAAAAGTATTTGACACTTATTTTGTTTTATTAGCAATCATTCATATGTGGGGGTGAAAAACACGTTTGCCCCAATATCTCAGAAAGTATGCACCATAGAGAATAGTCTATTATGCGAAACTGATGCATTTTTTAAAACGAATTCAGCAACGCAATCAGATTCGGAATACGTTCATTTGTTTAAACAATTTATCTAAAAGTAATAACTTTTGACTCCTTGTTCTTATAAATTGTTGATCCATTATGGCGTCAATTTGTCAGCATAAACAACAGACCAAACTGTGAAATACGGTTACGTAGAATTCTTCAATTTCAACTTTTTAGTGAAAACTACACTATACTACATACACTATAATCTATATTGAACTCGCTACGTGTAGGGGATGGGGACCTCAGGTATAAACTTTTAATATATTTCGAGCTTAATGGAACCAGCTGTTTCCGAAAAACTTGCCAGGTTGATCGGGCAGAGCGGAGTCGCGGTTTATGATCGTATTGTCCCGAACTTCGGTGCCGGCCAACAGTGCGTACGGGTGCAAAGTCCCTACCAACCGCTGACAGAGCAATATACAGATTAACGAAACAGCCGCTTTTCATTCTATTTTCAAATTTTATTATGTTTTGGGCCTCTATATTGTGTTCAGTATTTTGCCTTTATGTTGTGTCCTTATTTATCCTAAACGAAGGGGGCTCTGGGAGGTAACAGTTGGGAGCGATGCGAAAATTCATTTACCTATCGTTTATGGTCGGCAATTCCGTATTTTCAAAGACGGCTTTGCAACATCTGGTTGCCAGATTTCCATAAGGCAATTAAGAACATACCTTCGCCGTCTTTAAAAAATTATTGTGGCTGGTCGGCCAGAGTGCCTCGCCAGGGTCCGGTTTATAACCGTACTGCCCCGCGAGTCGGCGCTTAACATCAGTCTTGATTGCCCTTTAGAAATCTGGCAAACAGATGTTCTTAAACCGTTCTTTGGAAAATACGTAATTACCGATCGCTAGCGAATGATTTTTTGCTTCAATCTCAGTCCGCTTGTCCCGTCGCACGTGAGAAACATGCCACCAATATAGCAATTAAAGACGGATCTCTTATCTCTCGGTTATAAATGTGCGATGGAATATCAAAACCAAAGCACGCGCTGACGTATTCGTTGCGAGAGGAGGTAAGCCATAGGGAGGAGATTATATTATAACCAATCGGTCCTGCATTCCTTTAAAACAGCATCTTTTCACCTCTGCCCAGTAATATCTCCTTCCTATGGCTATTTCTCTCGTACCTAATACGTCAGCGCGTGTTTCTGTTTTGATATTCCAACGCGTGTTTATACTCGATAAGTGCTTTCTCTCAAATTTTGTAGGGAGGACGATGCAGACGGGAACACGCGCAGTCGGCCGACTACCCCGTTTCTTCCTGTGTCTCACCACGAGAAGTACTGATACTTTTTCAAATTGATTTCGTTTCCAACACCATTATCGGGAAACACTTTTCGATCTAACATAAGAACATCTTACTTTCTTCGTGGAGGAAAATGCCACTTCTGATTGTAAAAAGTTAATCTGCCTGACCGACCAAACCTTTCGCCAGAGTCACGGTTTATGACCATATTGTCCCGCGAGTCGGCGCAGCGGTTAATAGCAGTACCTACGTCCGGGTCCGAAACCCATCGTACTACCCACCGACAGAGCAATATACGGATTAACTCATTGTGTGACTGAAGAATGCCAAAAATTATTAAAGACGGCAGGTACGTTCTGGACTGCCCTTTAGAAATGCTGGCAAACAGATGGTGTTAAGACGTTCTTGGGAAATATGAAATTAACAGTCGAAAACAAAGAGTGAACTCTCGCTTGCGTCCGATCCCGCTTTTGTCCTAACGCGCAGTGGGCGTCAATCCCAAAAATAGAGAACAAATTCAATATGCCAGTTTTTCTAATCAAAATGTCGAATCTTATGAACATTATAAAACAGTAGTACTGGATCTGAATAAATAGATAAAATGTTTAAAATATCTTCGTTTGTATTGCAATGAGAATATTTGGCGCGTACAATATTTCTGCACTTTCCATAGTAATATAGGTATATTTATCAAATTGTTCTAGTTTTATTGGAATTATTGACATCATTTTTTTAAATAACGTCAATCCCCCGTATGAGTTGTATATTAATACTTTCTTTTATGAACTTCCTTAATTATATTCCGCAGTTTCACTGCGAAAAATGTGATGTTGAATTTCCCCCTATTTCTTGAGATTCAGCCTCGCTGTGCGATATAGAATACAGGTAATTACTCCATTATTGGTAAATATTGCCAAATCTTGTTTTCGGAGTTGCAAAGCCAAATAGATGTGGATTATATAACAAAAAAGAAATTTGCTCGGAAGTTCACGGAGGGTAACTAAAAAGCCGATAATTGCTGATATCTCTTCAATGGGTTTCTTATGGAAAAGTACTGTATGTAACTAATTGTTTGCATTGCTTACCAAAAATGATACTACTCATTTCGGTTCTCAAAAAATTGATATCTTCACGATTTAAAAGACTCGATTCAAAATTTTCCACCAGAAAAAACATAGAAACTTTGACACGTGTTTACACACAGATCAGACGTAGTCGCCACGATATTTTTCCCTTTTTTTAGGATCTCATATTATTAGTTTACAATATGTAAAAAAAATCATAATCCCATAACTTTCGAATTCTGCCTTGTTTCCTTATTTTTGGGATTCTGTTCCACTGTGGCGTAGGATCGCAGCGCGGCCGCGGCTATGACTCAGTTTGGAGGAGTCACGCGATTTGCCGCCGTGGCTAGCCGCGCGGCTAGTAGATTCCGCCATCATGGCGGAAAATAGACACTCATCCCATTGTGTTGCGTCTTGAGTAGCCTAGGTTGCTGTTGTAACAGACGGGCGGCCGCCGCCGCTCGAAAACGCGGCTAGGAAAACGGTTACATGCTTCTCCATAAGAGCGGTGCTTAGGATTTGGCCGCCGGCCGCCGGATCGCGGCTAGGAAACTCGACCTTAACGCTACGCTTACATCGGCTTCCGGTTATGTAATTTTTTGGAACGATACGCCATTATTGTGGCTTTTACATTCAGGTAGCGAAAAATCTCTCCGTACAGGGGTATAGCGCCGCGGTCAACCCTGTCGTGGCTAAAATTATTGAAATTGAGACGGGTACAGGACCAGTCGACACATTGTTTGCAAACATTATTACAGTAGTCTGGGGTGGGAGTGGCGAACTGGCCATAAAAGCGGAGCGCCCCTGATTTTGTAGGTAGCACATCAAGGAACTGTTTCTGGTTATGTATAAAAACGGCGGAATACTAACATCGTACATCAATCAGCTGTTGCGGTTTTAGGTAACGACCATTTCGAATCGCTTCGTGTGTTATTCGAACGAGGAAGTTCTGAGTTATTATTTCAAAATCACCGTCTATTTCGCACAGAGACATCGAATATAATTTTACTCAGCAATTAATATTTTTGTTTTAAAAGTACTTGCAAGTTTTACAATATTCAAAGGATGTCTAAGACTTTCCAGAACATCCTAATTCGAATAAAAATCGAAGCGAATTCGAAACTTTCGTCCGGAATATGAAGAGAATCACGAGGTATCGAGATCTCGCCCGAATTTTGCCAACCTGTCTCCAAGCTCCGACTCCCGAGCCCCCGGTGACCGAGTGCTACGAACCGCCCGATAGCCCAACGCCAGGTCACATCGTCGGTCGCGCGTTCGTAGAGTTCTTAACTCAACTGTCTTTGAGATTTTCTGGGAACAAAATTGTATTGTATATTCGTCCAAAATTCTAACATTTATTAATTAAAATGAGGCACGAATCCTTTGGTACCTGTATTTAACAAAATGCGAGTTCGCAAAAGATTTAGCATTTCAACTTTGACCGTTTTTTCGTCGATGTTTCCAGCGATGCATCGTTTAATTGAAAATATATGTATTGCATGTGGCTGATTTAACTACGTTTCCCGACGACGTACTACTTTTAAAAAATCTCGAATTGAACGGTTAATGGTGACTATGTGGCGAATCATGAATGATTCGGGGTGGAATGGAATTCCTGTTTATTGAATGTTAGTTGATCAGAGTTTTCCTCGTTAAAGTTTTTGGTGGCCCTGAAAAGGGCCGTTGGTTGCTGGCCCTGAAAAAAGGTATTAATGTGTCACATGTGTTGTTCGAAGTGGCCACCATTTTGCCTTAAACAGGCTTGCACGCGCTTCACTTTATTGAGGAATACGTGGTTCAACGTAGCCTCAGAAATCCTGCCTATGGCAGCAGTGATGTTCGTCTGCAGCTCCTCGACGGTATGCGGATTTGTGGCGTAGACCTCGCCTTTCAACGCACCCCACAAAAAGGAAATCAGGAGGCGTTAAGTCCGGTGACCGTGGTGGCCACAAATCCTGCGCTATTACGCGCTGGCCAAAAAATTCTTCGAGCATCTGGGCTGTGGACACCGCTGTGTGCGCTGGTGCCCCGTCCTGTTGGAACCAACAGTCCCTTGCCTCGGGCTTCAACAGGGAAATGAACTGTAACAAAATTTCCTGATACTTACCTGCATTGATAATGGACTCGAAGAACAGTGGTCCCACAATTCGCTTACGCGACATCGCGCACCACACCCCCACCTTCGCCGAATGCAGGGGCTTTTCCCGAATTTCTCGTGGATTCGCCGTGCCCCAGTTCCTGCTGTTTTGATTGTTAACGTGGTCATCTAACCGGAACCATGCTTCGTCCGTGAAGAATATCCTATCTGAAACAGAGGAACTTTCTTGCTGCAGAAGATTTAAAAACCATTGACAGTACCTGCGTCTTGAAGCATAATCGGGTTCCTTCAGCAGCTGCACTGTGTGGCATCGATATGGCCGCATGTGCAGCCTTTTCGTTGCAAGATGTACGCTGCCGTATGAAATGCCACACCGCTGCTGCAGCTTCGCCAACGATGTATGCGGCGCTTCCTCCAGAATTTGACGCACCTCGGCCAGCTTCTCGGTCGTCAACACCGTCGACTTGCGGTGGCGCTTCCTATTGGCGAGGCTCCCAATTTCTTCAAATTTTCTCGTCAAACGGCTGATCGTGCTCTTATTCGGTACTGCGGAACTTGGGGATTCCTCCCGAAATGCCCCCTGGCACTCAAAATACGATTTCGTGCGCAAATAATTTTGCACGAGAAACGTTCTCTGCTCTACTGAATACATAATTAGTATATAACTAATTTATGTATTCCGATAGCACTGGTATGTTGTGTTCCAATGAGTCGTTTATATGTAGCGCTAAAAAGTGCTGATTGTTGTGTTGGCTATTCAGTGTAACACTGAACAGTACTGATGCTCTGCTCTGATGCGTCGCTCAATGAAGTGCTATGTTTCCGTGCTGCGTCAGTACTCATTTTCACCTGAAAAAGTCGCCCCTTTTATAGGAGCTGGTGTTTCCCCACTCGACGCCCACTGCGAGACAATGACGCGCGTGTCGAGATCCTGCTCGAGCATCCGCATCCTCAACCGATTTCGTTCATTTCATTTAGCCAGTAATTAATATATATTTTGTATGGTCATAATTAATATTAATCATGAAATATCTTTGATTGTAAAATATATATATTTAGGTAAGTAAATGAAGGGGGACTTTATAATTAGATATTTCTATTTGTACCAAAAGGACTATTTGACCCTTTTAAATACAATTAGAATAAAGGAATAGTTGCTAGAATTAAATTAATTACTGGCTAAATGAAATGAACGAAATCGGTTGAGAATGCGGATGCTCGAGCAGGATCTCGACACGCGCGCCTTTGTTTCGGGAAAAGCCCCTGCATTCGGCGAAGGTGGGGGTTTGGTGCGCGATGTCGCGTAAGCGAATTGTGGGACCACTGTTCTTCGAGTCCATTATCAATGCAGGTAAGTATCAGGAAATTTTGTTACAGTTCATTTCCCTGTTGGAGCCCGAGGAAAGGGACTTCAATGGGACTTCAAGCCCACAGTCTCTCGCACCGAATACGTCGACGCGTGCTTGAGTTTTGAAATTCGAGCGCGTGTTTATACTCGAGAGATAAGGGATCCGCCTTTAATTTGAGGGTAGGACGAAGCAGGCGGGACTACGCGCAGTCAGCGGACTACCCTTCTTTTCCGGTGTCTCTCCGCGAGACGTATTGATGCTGGATAATACTCTGTAATAGTACTCCGCAGCAGTCGCAGTCGCCCATAGGAGTTGGGATGAATGCTTTTCCATTGTACCAGTCTACGGCGGCTACAGCCGCTCATTGGAACGGCCACCTTTAGACGTAAAGCATCACAAGGAAGGAACGAACCCGTTGTCATCGCTACCGATGGGAATGGTTTCGCAAGTTCCTTTCGAGTATATGCATCTTGTATGCTTGGGCGTAGTAAAGAAACTCTTGTCTGCGTGGATATTTGGAGAGTATTCACCTTTCTCAAAATTGACCCGCAAGAAAATTTCTATACTGTCCGCGAGACTGAATAGTGTTAGCAGATATTGCCCCGCAGACTTTGCCAGACGTCCCAGAGGTATTGAACTATGTTCTAAATATAAAGCGACCGAATTTCGTCAGTTCCTTCTTTATACAGGGCCAGTTATACTGAATGGGGTACTGGAGAAGACCGCGTACAATCATTTCTTATTCTTACACGCGGCCATACGGGTTTTAGTTTCAGAATCTCCATCGAGCGCACACTTGAGATTCGCAGAGTTGGCTCTGGAGAAATTTGTTCTTCGTAACGAAGAACTTTATGGCCCAACTTTTAATAGTTATAACGTCCATGGTCTTCTTCACCTAACCGACGATGTCAGACGTCTTGGTAATTTAGATTCATTTTCTGCTTTTCCCTATGAAAATAACATGTCCATTTTTAAATATTATCTGCGAAAGCCAAGTCTTCCTCTCCAACAATGTTTCAATAGGATGAGGGACAGACAACTTCATGGCACAAATATTTATTGTAATGTCGATTTTTCTATTCGCGTATCTAGACCGCTTAGTAACGACCCCAATTGTTCTCAATACCGTAAAATAGAGTTCGATAGCATATCTCTGGGCATAAATGTACGCGATAATTGTTTCATCTCAGTCGACGGCTCGATCTGCGTAATTTTCAATATTAGCGTCGACTCCAATAACACCTATTGTTTAGGAATTAAAAAATTTCTAGAGGTCGATGATTTTTATGATATCGGCCTGAAGTCTTCCGCTCTTGGCGTATATAAATGCACCACATTAAGCACTGAAATTCTATACATCTCCCGCGATCAGGTTCGCGTTAAATGTTATAGAATTCCTTTTTACGATAGTATGCCCATTGACGAGAACGCCGACTCCATCCCCTTAGAAACCCGTATCTATGTCGTTGCCGTTACTTCACATAGCGAGAAGCCGTAGTGTTTAAATTCTTCAATATTTATTTTCGTTACAAGTATCTCGCTGCCAGTCTCTCTCCCTTGTGTAAGCCTCTCGCGTCGGGTAGTCACCATGGTGGTTTTAGTGGGTGCAAGCCCCACATAATCTCACCCCTCCCACGGGGGTGAGATATCCGTTAGGGATTTCCACCATGTAAAAAAAAAAAAATCGTTTTCCCTATTTAGTTTCGTCTCCTGTTTTTGATAAGTTACGACTATTTTCTGGTGAGTGACGTGTTATAATATTTACATTTTCTTCTTTTGTACTGCTCTTCACAAGTAAAACCATACTTACACGTATCCTTGTTAATCTCTGGTGATGAGTTATTTTATCGTTTGGTTCGAATGTTTCTGCATGGGTCATTTTCACGTTTTCTACTGTTGTAGCCTTTGTCGAATTATACTCCACTTATTGAGTAGCACGTTATATAGGTTCGTCTTGAATAGGTGGTGCATAATATATTGCATGTAAAATGTAAAAAACAGCTAACACGCCTTTGTTAAGTATTGTAACATGTACTTTTTTTACTTACAGGCCATGAGTCAAAGACACAAACGTGTGGTCGCGAAACCAAACGACTTCTTCGGAGGAGGAAACTTCGAAACGGCAAAGGACGACGACCGCGCCGAGAACAACGATCGATCAGGACATCCATAATTTGAGGATGGTCCTGCAGGAACAGGGTTCAACGTCGACACAGGGTGTTCCCAGTGTTACCCCCAAAATTTCTGTGTTTCAGGATACGGATGCGGCCAATGTTCCTGCCCTACCCGAAGGATACACAGATGATCCAGGGACATCGTCTGCACGCGTCACGGTGATCCACCGTGAGCCTTGCAGCACAATACAGCGCCGACACAACACCCTGATAATGGGTAAATTTACATTTTGCTTTATTTTTGGTATAAAAATATTACTGTAAGGATATTTTCTTATAAATGTTAATGTTCGCAGGAGCATGGTAGATCTCACGGGACGCGATCGGATCGAGGCGGAGCTAATGTAAGTATCACGTGTATCGTGTTTATTAATACGTTACGTCTCCATCCGTTCTGTTTGCAGAAGAATGAATACTCTCTTGAAGAGTATTCAAAAATCTGTCGAGACCACTCGTAACACTGGTCGACCGACGAAACCAGCAGTCCTCCCCTTGTCCTCGATGCAGGAGGTCGAATGCTTCGAGGACATCGATGACGACACGTATTACAAAGTCGTAAGTGAAAATGAAATTATTCTTTTATTTACTATTATATATAATATATACTTACATCAATCTTTACTCGCTTTGTTTAGGTAAAGTATTTCGAATACGTGGGCGGATTCGATTTCAAGGGAGCGGTCAAGTCCTGCTTCAAGGAAACACTGTCGGACGACTTAACGTCGTCCTTCACTTGGTTTGGCCGCGAAGGACTTAAATCTTTTTACGACACCCGTATCGCGATGGCGATTTTTGGTACGAAGCAATCAGCACTTTTCATCCTTTTACGATAAAATTATTGTTACTATTACTGTATGTTCCATTCATCCTAACGTACTTTGCATACAATTCTTTTTTCAGACGGTGTCTGTAGCAATCGCAGGGTAGACAGGCCCACTCGATCCGACTTCCAATTGCGGATGCAAGCGGAACTGAAGGCGGCAAAGGAGAGGGTACGCTGTAGGAAGCGTGGTTCAAGAACCAAGCCCTCGTCATCGGAGGAACATCGACTACCCCGCAGTTTCTGGAACGAAGAAGAAACAGATGACCTATGAAGGTCCGTTTTCACGTGAAAGTAAAAGTCATGACCGTAAAAGTCATGATTTACTGTCGCGTGAAAACAAAAATTAACTGCAGTTATTTTTCAGAAATATGCCTATTAAAAGGAGAGGTGTGTCTCCTTTTACTGGACGGCGAAGACGACAAACGGTACTTTTCAGTGCTTATTTTGATGACTTCAACGGGAACTACCTCTCAACGTTCTCAATGAACAACAATCGGCACTTTTCGGCGCCACGACTTTAAAACGTAAAAACCAAACAGCACTTTTCAGTGCTCATTTCACTTAGGTATAACTGAAAATAAAATACACCTCTCCACGTTCATCCCTTTAATTTTACACTAATATTGTACTTATTTTCAGAACTAACACAAGTGGGTAAATGGTGATTCTGCAAAAAAAATAGTCGAAAATATAAGATTAAAGTTTTTGACAATTGACTTATTTTTTAATGTAGAATCACCACTGCTTACAGTGTAAATATTCAAAATTTCTCTTTTCTTCTATAGCTGCCACTTATATCATTTTAATAAATAAAAATAATCATACCTTTAAAAACAGAACAATTGTTATTATTTAATAAACTACCGAATCTGCTCGCAGGTTATGTGAGCGAAATCCACTGTTCCATTTCACTGATTCCTATCAATTCTCCACGCGTCCTAGAAAGGTAGGGATACACCTACAGCAGTAATGTGCATTTGTGTTGGTGCGTAGGTCCATGTGACGTCACGCGTGGGGAATTGTTTGATAATTGTGGCCTTCAGATGGCGCTCTTGCATGTGTCAGGCGGGCGGCAGGACCTGCCGTCGATCTGCCATCCATCTGCCGGCAGGCTCTGCCCGGCAGGGCCTGCCGGCAGATCCGTAGTCGAATGCGGACGTAGGTTGCGCCGCAGCTGCCGGCAGATCCTGCCGTCCGATCTGGTTATCAGGGTATGTTTAAAAATTTAAAGTTATGTTATTTTTCCACCCGTCGCCTCCTCCTCCTCCTCCACCACCGCGCCGGTGGCCTCCCCAGCCTCTATATGGACGGCGGCCTCTTTCACGGGCGCCGCGGCCTCTTTCACGCACGCCGCGGCCTCTTCCACCCCGCGCCCTATTCCGTGGGTCTCCACGGCCGCGGGAGTAAATACATTTTTTCATCAACTTCTCTAGCTGAAACAGTAACATAAACATTAAGACATTTCTTAAAACGGAATAACATTCTGACAATTGCAACGTTTCGCACAAAGTAATTTAGTTAGGAAGTAAGCCATAGAACCACATTCCACATACTTACTTGGTTAAGTCGCTGCTGCAGTGGCGGTTGCCCCTTGGCCATTTCCGCCGTCTGCCCCGCAATATTTGTCGCTCGCGGGGCGGGCAGCGGGTCTGCTCCTCCCCCCTTCCACCCTCTCCGCCTCCACCTCCGCCACGGGTGGATTTTCAGGCGCTTGCATCGCCTGGGGGGCCTCAAGCGCAATTTCCATCTGAAAATGAAACAAAATATATAAAAAAAAAATCATATTAAAGGATTTTATTTATCTTGATCAGAAATGCACTGAAAACTAAAAAATACTTATTTTGTATCTTAAATTATGCACCTTTTATGCACAATTACCACTTTTTTAAATATTCTTTTTTATTAACGAAGTTGCCTTTACATTATGCAAATCAATTTTTTATGTGGGCCATTTTCATCGGGACGACATAACGACGTGCGTTACGAATAACAGCAAGTTTCATTTACGAAAAACAACACGTATCAGTTTGCCACCTAAAGAAGCACATTGCATCGTTTCTAACGAATATTAGCACGTTTGGTCTTCCGCCGCGAAAACTAGCATCAGGCCCGTTCCTGGCGGGGGTGCAGCAAGTGCCCGGGCACATGATAAATGTTTAAACCTATGTGTGTACAGATATAAAAGTAAACACTGAAAAAGAAACTATCATGACGGAGCGCCGACGGGCGAGCAAGACTTTGGAAAAGGTTACCCCGGGAAAAATGTCTGTCGCATCGCGTGGAACGAAGAAACGGCTATTGAATGTTACAAGTCCGATAAAAAGTTAAATTTTGTCGAACAGTAATAATCTCACAGTAATATGATAGTAATTATTTATCGTTCTACACAACGAAGACAGACGAGCTGTTTTTCGTAACGCACGTCGTTATGCCGTCCCGACGAAAATGGTCCATTTGAAAAATCTATTTGCATAATGTAAAGTTAACTTCCTTAAAAATATCCCGATTAAAAGAGACGCGACTTATTCGCGGCATCGCCTTTGAGAACTCTAACGGGAGAATCACCTTATTTAATGGTATACTATTTTAATACTTACATTCTGCATATCGTTCATACTCCCATGGGCACCTTGAGTCGTCCGCGACAATGAACAGTAAGACAGTGGAGGGCTCAACAGGGATATCCGGAACATCTCGGATGCACACATTGTCACTTGGCGTCGATTGGTTGGAAGCCAAAACCTATCTTGGCGCCGATTGGTTTGGCCCAACAGCTAGCTTGGCGCCGATTGGTTTGACGTCCCGGCGTTATCACGCGCACCAGTGACAATCTTGTGTGTCAGGGACTTTTTGGCAAGTTGCAACCCGGGACTGATTTTTCTCTGTCAAGAAAGTCCCTTTGTGGTCGCTGACGAAAAGTCCGTAAAGGTCAATTCAGACGAGTAATTTAGGCGTCGTTTCGATTTCGCAGCGGTAAATATGTGTATAGAGAGATTCACACGCGTCGCAATTTTATACAGCAGATTGTCATATCGCACTGCCGCAAAAATTGAGTCACGTGTAAATCTCTCTCTATACACATATGTACCGCTGCGAGATTGCAACGACGCCGCATCGCTAGTGTGCATTGACCCTTAAAAGCGGGAACTCCTAGCTGCCTGTGGAAGAAGTATGCATGCTATCTGTTTCTCCCTAGCACTATTGGGGTCGCAGCGACCGGCAGGTATGAGATCCCGCCTTAAGGCCGATCGCAGCGACCGGCAGCGTCCCCAATAGTGCAAGGGAGAAGTATGCATCCGGTTCCCTGTTACACCAGAGACAGATAGTTAGAATGAGCTTTTTTGTCCAGAGCTTGTGAATTCTCTCCTGAAATTAGCAAAGCACTTTCCTCTTTGGACACAAAAAAATGATCGGATATTTTCCTTTGGTATCAAATATTGCAACATAATAGTTGTAGAGTAAATGTTAACGGATCATTATGAGACTTAAAACATAACTTTAGAAAACTCTAGCGAAGCTGTAAAGTGTATGCACAAAACCTTATGTTAAAAAATGTAACAATATTAAATTAAAAAGTAATACTGGACAGATTCCATGTTTATCAGGGTCCGTCGATAAAAAGTATCGAGGCAATTTTGAGGTACATATAACGCAGCGACTAAGTGTTTCCTTAATATACAAGGAAGATTTTCACAAATTTTCACACTGATTAAACGTCCAATATAGTATTTTAGCGCCCCCTTCGACTACAGCGCCCTTATGCGTCGATCCTGCTTATCAGAAACATAGCTTAGTTTGTAACGCGGACGGCACCACGTGTCGCTGCTGAAGTCCAAACAAATGCCTGTGATACTCTCGAATTCTTTCCAGGCACGTGCCTCGAAAGTCAGCCATTGTTCACAGACCGCTCGGGTGAGATCGTGCGTTGATTTACGGTGTGCGAAGTAATTTTGAATTATATTACTTACCGTTTCGCGAATGCATCGTGGTTATTTGTGAAAAATGCCGAGAAAAGCGCTCGTACACTCCGGCGTTATTCTGGACAAATTACAGGAGTGTGAAAAGTGCCAAGTGTTCCATGAGGATTATAAATTGAAGTGCCGCACGGATAAAGTGTGGGAAGAAGTGGCTTTAAAAATTTGTGACAAGTTATCAGGAAACACATTGAATTTCTACGTCAGGAACAATCGGTGGAATTTGCTGACCGATTTAAAGAAGCATTTCCAAATTTCAGTGGAACAAGAAGAAGAAGAAGACGAAGCAATGATGGATAGCATCGATGTCTCTAACGTAAGTCCTAATGTTAGTCAAGATTTCGTGCCCCACAATGATACGCATAAAATGCACAATACACTGCCGGATTTTTTTTTCTTGATATCACATTGTCTGAGGAGCAATGGAAATCTATTGCTCCTGTATCGATAATTTATAAAGAGGAGGGTACTCGTGGAAAATCTTACAAAATACTTAGTCCCGGTTGGACGGATATTATTTGCAAAGCTAGTTTTTTAAAAACGAAAATTCCGTGCGCTTATACGTTCAAATATAGCAAAATTTTCGATTCTCCGGAAGCGGAAACATATTTGAAAATATACGGCACTTGTAATGAATGCGGTGCCGAATTTAAAGCTCATTGCTTAAATAAACCGGCTCCTGGCACTGGTATTGTGTTAAGAGTCCACACAGTCGATGCTTCGGGAATACCGCACGAAAAGAAAAGGGCAGTAAAAGGAAAACATAGGGTAAAAATAGGGAAACAACTTTTAAAAATTAAGCCCAGACAATGGAGAAATGATGCCGTGACTGATTTAAACTACGACGATCCCGAACCACCTTATGTTGCGCGACAATGTACTCTGAGGAAAATAAGAGAAGAAGCCATTGTACGGGAATTAGGAATAAATAAAAATCTTGACGCTATTAATTCATTATCTGAGTTGAAATGTAAGGGACAATACTCAGGGTACATTAAACAGATCGCAAAGGATCCTTTCTATTGTTTTTACTGGTCTCCCATGCAAATGGATCTGTATAAAACATTAATTAAATCGTGCAGGAAAATAGAAATAGACGCGACTGGAAAATTAGTAAAAACAATAGAAAAACTAAATGGTGACAAGAAACATATATTCTTGTACCAAATTGTTATAAAAGGTGCAAATGAAATACAACCAGTATTTCAAATGCTTTCAGAAAAGCATGATACAAATTTAATTACCTACTGGTTGAGGGAGATCATAAGAGACGGGGCACCGATGCCTCCAGAAGTTGATTCAGATTATTCATTGGCGCTTTTGAATGCAACCAGCCTGGCATTCAATGAACGTTGCTTAAAAAATTACATTTACGATTGCTATCGATGCATTACTAGCGAAATTTTGCAACATCCACTTCGGTGTTTCATCAGAATTGATATTGTCCATTTAATAAAAATAATTTGTAGCAAAGATGTATTTCATAGAAAGCATCCTAAAATTAAAGACTTCTTTGTGCGATGCGCGGGTATAATGTCATCGTGCGATAATGTCGAAGATTTTAGTACACTGTTTAGCTCAATATTTATTGTCGCTTACAATGAGTACGATGGCAAAGATTCTGATGGAAATGAAGTAATTTGTGAGCAAAAGCGGTCATATTTATTCGCAAGAATAAAGTCATTCACCTTTACGTGTGAGGAGAATGACACAGAATACGACGATTTAGAAATGATACCTGACAATGAAAATATAGTTGCATTTGTAAATAATATCAGAGATGAGGCTCAACAAATTGCAACAAACAGTGTAGAGACAGATAGATATAACGCGTTTTATTGTCCGGAACTAGTCCCATATCTAGTTAAATTGTCAAAACATTTTCCACTCTGGACACAGGTGATGAGCGGATATTTCCCTCTGTCATCGAATGTAGCGACATCCTCTAGATGTGAGGCTTATTTTAAAGATCTCAAGCATTCAGATTTGGGCGCAAATTATAAACCACTGCGCGTCGATAAATTTATCATTCACCATATTAAAGCTATTGAAAATATCTCGAAATTGGAACGTGCTGCTATTAAACGCACGAACGAAAAAATTGCACTGCTGCAAACTGAGATACGACAAGAAAAAGAAAGCAAAATCGATTCACGTGATTTTAACGAAAATACGCAAAACGTTAGCCATACTTATGATTATTTAACGGAACAGGAAAATTGGAAAGGCTTAAATATTGAAGCCAAACCAAATAGATTAAAAGATTTACGAGTTTCAACTAATAATAGGAATTATATACAGGACGATGAAAATAAAGAAAATATAAAAACAAACGCGAATACACAAAAAAACAGTACAGTAAATATAATACAAAAGCCCTTAATCGAAAACAAAATGAATACTCCTAGAGGGAAATATTTAACTGCATGCCCGGATATTCACCTCACATACGACAGGCCATTAAGGAAAAGGAAAGATGAAACATTAAGAAACGGAAATAACTGTAATTTGGTTCATCCTAATGGGGAAAAAATATATATTAAGAATACGTGTGCATTCGACTCATTGGTCGAAGTATTAACCAGTGCGTATTGCAATTATAGTACGTTTAAAAACTGGATTGATGAAAATTCAGATAATATATTTTTCATGTTTGTCAAAAAAATACGCTATGGAGAATATTAATAACTCCGTGTATCAAGAGCGAGGAGCTATTTTATGTACAATATTTGAAAATTGTAATAATATTGTAGATTGTACTACAAATGTCAATGAGCTGTTTACAAAACTTGTAACAGACGTTTGCAGTGTCGAAGAAAATAGAATCTGCGGCAAATGTCAAGTAAAGTCTAGAGAATTGTTTGTCGTAGATTTAATTAGTACACTCAAAACCGAAGATTTTAAACAAATTTTTGATAATTTTGTTGCGCAATTCTTTAGTGTACAAACACGCACGTGTAAGACATGTCAATCAGCAGTACAATTAAAAAGAGAACCAAAATCATATGTGTTCATAGACACCGAAATCTTTTTCCAATTAAATAATATAAATGAAATACTTTTAAATAGCATACCGGAAAAGATTCAAATCGAAGATGCACTATACGTTTTAAGTGGCATCGTGTGTCATAGTATGGACAGTACACAATGACATTAGTCAAAAATTGCGAAAAATTTCAAATACAAAAACCGTAAAAGTATTTCCGACAACCATGATATTCGTAAAAATATAAAAATTCTGTTGAAACTTTCATTCAACAAAATATATGATAATGATATTTTACAATAGTAAGACTATTGAATCGGTCCGGCGTCGCACCGCTCTGTAAAGTGCGGTACCACTGTGGTTCTACCAGTGGTCACAAGTGCCAGCCATGGCACTTGTACTCGCGGATCAAACGATCACGCGAGTCAAACGACGCCGGCGTAATTTTGCCAAGAATTGACTAAAGCAATAATATATTTGACCGGTCCGGTGTCGCACCGCTCTGTAAAGTGCGATACCACTGGTTCTACCAGTGGTCACAAGTGCCAGCCATGGCACTTGTACTCGCGGATCAAACGATCACGCGAGTCAAACGACGCTGGAGTAATTTTGCCAAGGTAATGACGAAGGAAATAATAAATTCAATGCACGCAATTAAGTCGATTCTGAAAGGTGGATAAACAAAATCATGGGGTGGACACCGAACCGAACTGCATCGTTGGACAAACGATTTCAATGTTTAATTAAAAAAAATTTCGCGATTTTCATTAATAATTCCACTCTGGAGGATGGACAAACGAAATCTTGGGGTGGACAAACGTCTTCTACATCTAGACTAACGAAATCCCTCGTTGGACAAACGATTTCGATAATTTATTCGCCAAAAATCGAACTTAAAGGTGATCGGTTCAGGAAGACACTTCCTTTTCGCGATTTTTATTAATAATTCCATTCTGGGGGGTGGACAAACGAAATCTTCGGGTGGACAAACGTCTTCTACATCTAAACTAACAAAATCCCTCGTTGGACAAACGATTTCGATAATTTATTCGCCAAAAATCGAACTTAAATGTGATCGGTTCAGGGGGACACTTCTTTTTCGCGATTTTTATTAATAATTCCATTCTGGGGGGTGGACAAATGAAAATTTTTGGTGGACAAACGATGCTAGATCGTGGACAATCATATCCTTCAGTTAAAAGGTTGAAAAGTTTTCATGGATGGTGCTCATGACAAATTTTTTTTTGTTAATAATTTTTTTTTGAAGGGTGGACAAACGAAAATTTTTGTTGGACAAACGTGGACAAACGATGGACAAACGAATACCATCGCGTTTTTTTAAAAATTCGAATTTGGGGGTGCCAACTTCACAGAGCTCGCGAGCCGAAGTGCTTGCCGTGCGGTTAGCATGGTGCACCACTTCAATTCGTGACTTCGTCTGGAAAAGTCACTCTAGACTTATAGTCAGCTTTTGGACCATGTGTCCTTTCTCTGGTATAACAAAGTTTATTGTACTGTCCACGTGCGCGGTACACGCGTCCTGCGCTTCTGCGCATTCTACATTCTAATCAACGTGTGGAAGTTTATACGCCATCGATCTCCGTTAGAGACCTCGGCGTACTTTGTACAGAAAATATACATAGCTTCATTTCCTACCTAACGAGTGAAGTCATTACCAGCGTATCCCATCCTAACGGCGTAGGGACGTACAAGGGGATTTCTACTACACCTGTTAGTCTGAACCCTACATCAGGCGGGCAGCAGAATCTGCCGTCCATCTGCCGTCCATCTGCCGGCAGGCTTTGTCCGGCAGGGCCTGCCGGCAGATCTGTAGTCGAATGCGGACGTAGGTTGCGCCGCAGCTGCCGGCAGATCCTGCCGTCCGATCTGGTTACCAGGGCACCTAACCAACGATGTCAGACGTCTTGGTAATTTAGATTCATGTTCTACTTTTGCATATGAAAACATGTCCATTATAAAGTATCTCCGAAAGCCAAGTCTTCCTCTCCAACAATTTTCCAATAGGATGAGGGAGATACAATTTCATGACACAAACATTCATTGTAATGTAGATTTTTCTATTCGCGTATCTAGACCGCTTAGTAACGACCCCAATTGTTCTCAATACCGTAAGATAGAGTTCGATAGTATATCTCTGGGCATAAAGGTACGCGATAATTGTTGCATCTCAGTCGACGGCTCGATCTGCGTAATTTTCAATATTAGCGTCGACTTCAATAACTCCTATCGTTTAGGAATTCAAAAATTTCTAGAGGTCGATGATTTTTATGATATCGGCCTGAAGTCTTCCGCTCTTGGCGTATATAAATGCGCCGCATTGAGCCCTGAAATTTGGTATATCTCCCCTGATCAGGTTCGTGGCAAATGTTACAGAATGCCTTTTCGCTGTAGTATGTCCACTGACACAAACTCCGCAGAACCCCGTAGGTACATCGTTGCTGTCATTACGCACTGCGAGAAGCTGTAAGATCCATAGTATTTAAATTCTTCCACCTTTATTTTCGCTAGATGTATCTCGCTGCCAGTCCCTCTCCCTTGTGTAGCTTCTAGCGTCAGGTGGTCACCATGGTGGTTTTAATGGGTGCAAGCCCCACATAATCTGACTCCTGCCATGGGGGTGAGGTATCCGTTAGGGATTTCCATCATGTAAAAAGAAATTATCTCTTCCCTTTCTAGTCTCGTCTCTTGTTTTTGGTAAGTTACAACTATTTTCTGGTGAGTGGCATGCTCTATAATATTTACATTTTCTTTTTTCGTACTGTACTTTCCTTTTGTATTACTCTTCATAAGTAAAACCATACTTACACGTATCCTTGTTAATCTCTGGTGATGAGTTATTTTATCGTTTGGTTCGAATGTTTCTGCATGGGTCATTTTCACGTTTTCTACTGTTGTAGCCTTTGTCGAATTATACTCCACTTATTGAGTAGCACGTTATATAGGTTCGTCTTGAATAGGTGGTGCATAATATATTGCATGTAAAATGTAAAAAACAGCTAACACGCCTTTGTTAAGTATTGTAACATGTACTTTTTTTACTTACAGGCCATGAGTCAAAGACACAAACGTGTGGTCGCGAAACCAAACGACTTCTTCGGAGGAGGAAACTTCGAAACGGCAAAGGACGACGACCGCGCCGAGAACAACGATCGATCAGGACATCCATAATTTGAGGATGGTCCTGCAGGAACAGGGTTCAACGTCGACACAGGGTGTTCCCAGTGTTACCCCCAAAATTTCTGTGTTTCAGGATACGGATGCGGCCAATGTTCCTGCCCTACCCGAAGGATACACAGATGATCCAGGGACATCGTCTGCACGCGTCACGGTGATCCACCGTGAGCCTTGCAGCACAATACAGCGCCGACACAACACCCTGATAATGGGTAAATTTACATTTTGCTTTATTTTTGGTATAAAAATATTACTGTAAGGATATTTTCTTATAAATGTTAATGTTCGCAGGAGCATGGTAGATCTCACGGGACGCGATCGGATCGAGGCGGAGCTAATGTAAGTATCACGTGTATCGTGTTTATTAATACGTTACGTCTCCATCCGTTCTGTTTGCAGAAGAATGAATACTCTCTTGAAGAGTATTCAAAAATCTGTCGAGACCACTCGTAACACTGGTCGACCGACGAAACCAGCAGTCCTCCCCTTGTCCTCGATGCAGGAGGTCGAATGCTTCGAGGACATCGATGACGACACGTATTACAAAGTCGTAAGTGAAAATGAAATTATTCTTTTATTTACTATTATATATAATATATACTTACATCAATCTTTACTCGCTTTGTTTAGGTAAAGTATTTCGAATACGTGGGCGGATTCGATTTCAAGGGAGCGGTCAAGTCCTGCTTCAAGGAAACACTGTCGGACGACTTAACGTCGTCCTTCACTTGGTTTGGCCGCGAAGGACTTAAATCTTTTTACGACACCCGTATCGCGATGGCGATTTTTGGTACGAAGCAATCAGCACTTTTCATCCTTTTACGATAAAATTATTGTTACTATTACTGTATGTTCCATTCATCCTAACGTACTTTGCATACAATTCTTTTTTCAGACGGTGTCTGTAGCAATCGCAGGGTAGACAGGCCCACTCGATCCGACTTCCAATTGCGGATGCAAGCGGAACTGAAGGCGGCAAAGGAGAGGGTACGCTGTAGGAAGCGTGGTTCAAGAACCAAGCCCTCGTCATCGGAGGAACATCGACTACCCCGCAGTTTCTGGAACGAAGAAGAAACAGATGACCTATGAAGGTCCGTTTTCACGTGAAAGTAAAAGTCATGACCGTAAAAGTCATGATTTACTGTCGCGTGAAAACAAAAATTAACTGCAGTTATTTTTCAGAAATATGCCTATTAAAAGGAGAGGTGTGTCTCCTTTTACTGGACGGCGAAGACGACAAACGGTACTTTTCAGTGCTTATTTTGATGACTTCAACGGGAACTACCTCTCAACGTTCTCAATGAACAACAATCGGCACTTTTCGGCGCCACGACTTTAAAACGTAAAAACCAAACAGCACTTTTCAGTGCTCATTTCACTTAGGTATAACTGAAAATAAAATACACCTCTCCACGTTCATCCCTTTAATTTTACACTAATATTGTACTTATTTTCAGAACTAACACAAGTGGGTAAATGGTGATTCTGCAAAAAAAATAGTCGAAAATATAAGATTAAAGTTTTTGACAATTGACTTATTTTTTAATGTAGAATCACCACTGCTTACAGTGTAAATATTCAAAATTTCTCTTTTCTTCTATAGCTGCCACTTATATCATTTTAATAAATAAAAATAATCATACCTTTAAAAACAGAACAATTGTTATTATTTAATAAACTACCGAATCTGCTCGCAGGTTATGTGAGCGAAATCCACTGTTCCATTTCACTGATTCCTATCAATTCTCCACGCGTCCTAGAAAGGTAGGGATACACCTACAGCAGTAATGTGCATTTGTGTTGGTGCGTAGGTCCATGTGACGTCACGCGTGGGGAATTGTTTGATAATTGTGGCCTTCAGATGGCGCTCTTGCATGTGTCAGGCGGGCGGCAGGACCTGCCGTCGATCTGCCATCCATCTGCCGGCAGGCTCTGCCCGGCAGGGCCTGCCGGCAGATCCGTAGTCGAATGCGGACGTAGGTTGCGCCGCAGCTGCCGGCAGATCCTGCCGTCCGATCTGGTTATCAGGGTATGTTTAAAAATTTAAAGTTATGTTATTTTTCCACCCGTCGCCTCCTCCTCCTCCTCCACCACCGCGCCGGTGGCCTCCCCAGCCTCTATATGGACGGCGGCCTCTTTCACGGGCGCCGCGGCCTCTTTCACGCACGCCGCGGCCTCTTCCACCCCGCGCCCTATTCCGTGGGTCTCCACGGCCGCGGGAGTAAATACATTTTTTCATCAACTTCTCTAGCTGAAACAGTAACATAAACATTAAGACATTTCTTAAAACGGAATAACATTCTGACAATTGCAACGTTTCGCACAAAGTAATTTAGTTAGGAAGTAAGCCATAGAACCACATTCCACATACTTACTTGGTTAAGTCGCTGCTGCAGTGGCGGTTGCCCCTTGGCCATTTCCGCCGTCTGCCCCGCAATATTTGTCGCTCGCGGGGCGGGCAGCGGGTCTGCTCCTCCCCCCTTCCACCCTCTCCGCCTCCACCTCCGCCACGGGTGGATTTTCAGGCGCTTGCATCGCCTGGGGGGCCTCAAGCGCAATTTCCATCTGAAAATGAAACAAAATATATAAAAAAAAAATCATATTAAAGGATTTTATTTATCTTGATCAGAAATGCACTGAAAACTAAAAAATACTTATTTTGTATCTTAAATTATGCACCTTTTATGCACAATTACCACTTTTTTAAATATTCTTTTTTATTAACGAAGTTGCCTTTACATTATGCAAATCAATTTTTTATGTGGGCCATTTTCATCGGGACGACATAACGACGTGCGTTACGAATAACAGCAAGTTTCATTTACGAAAAACAACACGTATCAGTTTGCCACCTAAAGAAGCACATTGCATCGTTTCTAACGAATATTAGCACGTTTGGTCTTCCGCCGCGAAAACTAGCATCAGGCCCGTTCCTGGCGGGGGTGCAGCAAGTGCCCGGGCACATGATAAATGTTTAAACCTATGTGTGTACAGATATAAAAGTAAACACTGAAAAAGAAACTATCATGACGGAGCGCCGACGGGCGAGCAAGACTTTGGAAAAGGTTACCCCGGGAAAAATGTCTGTCGCATCGCGTGGAACGAAGAAACGGCTATTGAATGTTACAAGTCCGATAAAAAGTTAAATTTTGTCGAACAGTAATAATCTCACAGTAATATGATAGTAATTATTTATCGTTCTACACAACGAAGACAGACGAGCTGTTTTTCGTAACGCACGTCGTTATGCCGTCCCGACGAAAATGGTCCATTTGAAAAATCTATTTGCATAATGTAAAGTTAACTTCCTTAAAAATATCCCGATTAAAAGAGACGCGACTTATTCGCGGCATCGCCTTTGAGAACTCTAACGGGAGAATCACCTTATTTAATGGTATACTATTTTAATACTTACATTCTGCATATCGTTCATACTCCCATGGGCACCTTGAGTCGTCCGCGACAATGAACAGTAAGACAGTGGAGGGCTCAACAGGGATATCCGGAACATCTCGGATGCACACATTGTCACTTGGCGTCGATTGGTTGGAAGCCAAAACCTATCTTGGCGCCGATTGGTTTGGCCCAACAGCTAGCTTGGCGCCGATTGGTTTGACGTCCCGGCGTTATCACGCGCACCAGTGACAATCTTGTGTGTCAGGGACTTTTTGGCAAGTTGCAACCCGGGACTGATTTTTCTCTGTCAAGAAAGTCCCTTTGTGGTCGCTGACGAAAAGTCCGTAAAGGTCAATTCAGACGAGTAATTTAGGCGTCGTTTCGATTTCGCAGCGGTAAATATGTGTATAGAGAGATTCACACGCGTCGCAATTTTATACAGCAGATTGTCATATCGCACTGCCGCAAAAATTGAGTCACGTGTAAATCTCTCTCTATACACATATGTACCGCTGCGAGATTGCAACGACGCCGCATCGCTAGTGTGCATTGACCCTTAAAAGCGGGAACTCCTAGCTGCCTGTGGAAGAAGTATGCATGCTATCTGTTTCTCCCTAGCACTATTGGGGTCGCAGCGACCGGCAGGTATGAGATCCCGCCTTAAGGCCGATCGCAGCGACCGGCAGCGTCCCCAATAGTGCAAGGGAGAAGTATGCATCCGGTTCCCTGTTACACCAGAGACAGATAGTTAGAATGAGCTTTTTTGTCCAGAGCTTGTGAATTCTCTCCTGAAATTAGCAAAGCACTTTCCTCTTTGGACACAAAAAAATGATCGGATATTTTCCTTTGGTATCAAATATTGCAACATAATAGTTGTAGAGTAAATGTTAACGGATCATTATGAGACTTAAAACATAACTTTAGAAAACTCTAGCGAAGCTGTAAAGTGTATGCACAAAACCTTATGTTAAAAAATGTAACAATATTAAATTAAAAAGTAATACTGGACAGATTCCATGTTTATCAGGGTCCGTCGATAAAAAGTATCGAGGCAATTTTGAGGTACATATAACGCAGCGACTAAGTGTTTCCTTAATATACAAGGAAGATTTTCACAAATTTTCACACTGATTAAACGTCCAATATAGTATTTTAGCGCCCCCTTCGACTACAGCGCCCTTATGCGTCGATCCTGCTTATCAGAAACATAGCTTAGTTTGTAACGCGGACGGCACCACGTGTCGCTGCTGAAGTCCAAACAAATGCCTGTGATACTCTCGAATTCTTTCCAGGCACGTGCCTCGAAAGTCAGCCATTGTTCACAGACCGCTCGGGTGAGATCGTGCGTTGATTTACGGTGTGCGAAGTAATTTTGAATTATATTACTTACCGTTTCGCGAATGCATCGTGGTTATTTGTGAAAAATGCCGAGAAAAGCGCTCGTACACTCCGGCGTTATTCTGGACAAATTACAGGAGTGTGAAAAGTGCCAAGTGTTCCATGAGGATTATAAATTGAAGTGCCGCACGGATAAAGTGTGGGAAGAAGTGGCTTTAAAAATTTGTGACAAGTTATCAGGAAACACATTGAATTTCTACGTCAGGAACAATCGGTGGAATTTGCTGACCGATTTAAAGAAGCATTTCCAAATTTCAGTGGAACAAGAAGAAGAAGAAGACGAAGCAATGATGGATAGCATCGATGTCTCTAACGTAAGTCCTAATGTTAGTCAAGATTTCGTGCCCCACAATGATACGCATAAAATGCACAATACACTGCCGGATTTTTTTTTCTTGATATCACATTGTCTGAGGAGCAATGGAAATCTATTGCTCCTGTATCGATAATTTATAAAGAGGAGGGTACTCGTGGAAAATCTTACAAAATACTTAGTCCCGGTTGGACGGATATTATTTGCAAAGCTAGTTTTTTAAAAACGAAAATTCCGTGCGCTTATACGTTCAAATATAGCAAAATTTTCGATTCTCCGGAAGCGGAAACATATTTGAAAATATACGGCACTTGTAATGAATGCGGTGCCGAATTTAAAGCTCATTGCTTAAATAAACCGGCTCCTGGCACTGGTATTGTGTTAAGAGTCCACACAGTCGATGCTTCGGGAATACCGCACGAAAAGAAAAGGGCAGTAAAAGGAAAACATAGGGTAAAAATAGGGAAACAACTTTTAAAAATTAAGCCCAGACAATGGAGAAATGATGCCGTGACTGATTTAAACTACGACGATCCCGAACCACCTTATGTTGCGCGACAATGTACTCTGAGGAAAATAAGAGAAGAAGCCATTGTACGGGAATTAGGAATAAATAAAAATCTTGACGCTATTAATTCATTATCTGAGTTGAAATGTAAGGGACAATACTCAGGGTACATTAAACAGATCGCAAAGGATCCTTTCTATTGTTTTTACTGGTCTCCCATGCAAATGGATCTGTATAAAACATTAATTAAATCGTGCAGGAAAATAGAAATAGACGCGACTGGAAAATTAGTAAAAACAATAGAAAAACTAAATGGTGACAAGAAACATATATTCTTGTACCAAATTGTTATAAAAGGTGCAAATGAAATACAACCAGTATTTCAAATGCTTTCAGAAAAGCATGATACAAATTTAATTACCTACTGGTTGAGGGAGATCATAAGAGACGGGGCACCGATGCCTCCAGAAGTTGATTCAGATTATTCATTGGCGCTTTTGAATGCAACCAGCCTGGCATTCAATGAACGTTGCTTAAAAAATTACATTTACGATTGCTATCGATGCATTACTAGCGAAATTTTGCAACATCCACTTCGGTGTTTCATCAGAATTGATATTGTCCATTTAATAAAAATAATTTGTAGCAAAGATGTATTTCATAGAAAGCATCCTAAAATTAAAGACTTCTTTGTGCGATGCGCGGGTATAATGTCATCGTGCGATAATGTCGAAGATTTTAGTACACTGTTTAGCTCAATATTTATTGTCGCTTACAATGAGTACGATGGCAAAGATTCTGATGGAAATGAAGTAATTTGTGAGCAAAAGCGGTCATATTTATTCGCAAGAATAAAGTCATTCACCTTTACGTGTGAGGAGAATGACACAGAATACGACGATTTAGAAATGATACCTGACAATGAAAATATAGTTGCATTTGTAAATAATATCAGAGATGAGGCTCAACAAATTGCAACAAACAGTGTAGAGACAGATAGATATAACGCGTTTTATTGTCCGGAACTAGTCCCATATCTAGTTAAATTGTCAAAACATTTTCCACTCTGGACACAGGTGATGAGCGGATATTTCCCTCTGTCATCGAATGTAGCGACATCCTCTAGATGTGAGGCTTATTTTAAAGATCTCAAGCATTCAGATTTGGGCGCAAATTATAAACCACTGCGCGTCGATAAATTTATCATTCACCATATTAAAGCTATTGAAAATATCTCGAAATTGGAACGTGCTGCTATTAAACGCACGAACGAAAAAATTGCACTGCTGCAAACTGAGATACGACAAGAAAAAGAAAGCAAAATCGATTCACGTGATTTTAACGAAAATACGCAAAACGTTAGCCATACTTATGATTATTTAACGGAACAGGAAAATTGGAAAGGCTTAAATATTGAAGCCAAACCAAATAGATTAAAAGATTTACGAGTTTCAACTAATAATAGGAATTATATACAGGACGATGAAAATAAAGAAAATATAAAAACAAACGCGAATACACAAAAAAACAGTACAGTAAATATAATACAAAAGCCCACCCGTAACACTGGTCGACTGACGAAGCCAGCAGTCCTCCCCTTGTGCTCGGTGCAAGAGGTCGAATGCTTTGAGGACATCGATGACGGCACCTATTACAAAGTCGTAAGTGAAAACGAAATTATTCTTTTATTTACTTGTGACGTCTCACTATTTTCCGCGCGGTAATAGTACAAGTCTTTCACAAAATCACTCCACCAAAGTCTTCCAAACTCAAGTCTTACCCTTTCCCCAAACCACTGATCACCTTGGCGATGTACCTTAGCGGTCCCCATCTCAAGATGGTCAACGACGACCCCCAAATCCCCTCTTCACCTTACGTGGCACGACCACATCACTCCAAATCTAATACATACAAGTCCCTCGTCCCTAAAAAAACCCCTCTTAAATCGAGACCACGTCTCACAACCTCTCCATGACCAAAGAAGTCACTACCCCTTTTTCCTCTTTCTAATCAAACCACCCACAATCCATCCAATGGGTTGAGTATCCCCTTTCAAAACTCTATGTAAAAGAACCCCGGAAGACTTAGCGACAAATATTCATTACAAGTCCATATAAAAACCCCGGAAGACCAAATCTATTAATAACCTGTACCGCGACACGTGCCGAAATAGGTCAAGGTTGCATACCGCAACCGCCCTTCACCCCTAACAATCTTTTAATGTGTATAAATACAAGGACCCATAAGGCCGTAGCTCTCTTCTACGGAACTCTTCAAAGGAGCAACACCCGTGAAGTATACGTATATTTAAAATTGTGCAAGTGGTCTACGAATCCTTCTACAACAACTCCTGTAAGCAATTACTATTACCATATTGTCCAACGGCATATCATCTTCATTTATAACATTCTGTATTATTAACGCTTATTGCATTTCATACTATTACTCATTGCTTTGTATTATTATTTTTGCTAACGCTTAGCATCTTATAACATTCTGTATTATTAACGCTTATTGCATTTCATACTATTACTCATTGCTTTGTATTATTATTTTTGCTAACGCTTAGCATCTTATAACATTCTGTATTATTAACGCTTATTGCAATTCATATTATTATTCTTATTTGCTTATTTCATACTATATTATTATCTTTTATTGTATCGCATGTCCATCCATAAACATTATATTTTATATACATTTATAAATGTCATACGCTAACGATCATCGCTTACTGCACCATTAACGCAGTGCATGGTAAACGTTCATGTTTAAAATGAATAAACAACCATTTAAATCAACCGTCAAGTTACTGTGTTAATCCTTCGGCAACGAAGATCCCAAACATAACGGACCGCTGCAACAGCTGATCTCGGTTCGCGAGCGAGTGTTCTTATAGTGTTTACGAAACGTTCTTCTGCACGGGCCGCGTACCGACGTATGCCTAGACGGATTTCGCGGAACCATTGCGAGTGATTTCTTATATAAATGCAGCGGTAAATCCAATTACCGAACCGGTACAAAAAACCCACAAGGGTCTAACGGGTGTCCATCGGGTGTAACTTCATCATTTAAACCCTCCTTGGTCGCTCAGTGTGTAGGATTCAAGATCCTCGCCTAAATTCCCTCTACCCCAGTGTGTAGGATTCAAGATCCTCGCCTAAATTCCCTCTACCCCAGAGTGCAGGATTCAAGATCCTCGCCTAAACTCCCTCAACTCTCAGTGTGCAGGATTTCAGATCCTCGCCTGTGTCCAATTAACCCCACAGTGTCATTGTCCCCCAAAGACCTCCACCCGGGACGTGACATACTATTATATATAATATATACTTACATCAATCTTTACTTGCTTTGTTTAAGTAAAGTATTTCGAATACGTGGGCGGATTCGATTTCAAGGGAGCGGTCAAGTCCTGCTTTAAGGAAGCACTGCCGGACGACTTAACGTCGTCCTTCACTTGGTTTGGCCGCGAAGGACTTAAATCTTTCTACGACACCCGTATCGCGATGGCGAGTTTTGGTACGAAGCAATCAGCACTTTTCATCCTTTTACGATAAAATTATTGTTACTATTACTGTATGTTCCATTCATCCTAACGTACTTTGCATACAATTCTTTTTTCAGACGGTGTCTGTAGCAATCACAGGGTAGACAGGCCCACTCGATCCGACTTCCAATTGCGGATGCAAGCGGAACTGAAGGCGGCAAAGGAGAGGGTACGCTGTAGGAAGCGTGGTTCAAGAACCAAGCCCTCGTCATCGGAGGAACATCGACTACCCCGCAGTTTCTGGAACGAAGAAGAAACAGATGACCTATGAAGGTCCGTTTTCACGTGAAAGTAAAAGTCATGACCGTAAAAGTCATGATTTACTGTCGCGTGAAAACAAAAATTAACTGCAGTTATTTTTCAGAAATATGCCTATTAAAAGGAGAGGTGTGTCTCCTTTTACTGGACGGCGAAGACGACAAACGGTACTTTTCAGTGCTTATTTTGATGACTTCAACGGGAACTACCTCTCAACGTTCTCAATGAACAACAATCGGCACTTTTCGGCGCCACGACTTTAAAACGTAAAAACCAAACAGCACTTTTCAGTGCTCATTTCACTTAGGTATAACTGAAAATAAAATACACCTCTCAACGTTCATCCCTTTAATTTTACACTAATATTGTACTTATTTTCAGAACTAACACAAGTGGGTAAATGGTGATTCTGCAAAAAAAAATAGTCGAAAATATAAGATTAAAGTTTTTGACAATTGACTTATTTTTTAATGTAGAATCACCACTGCTTACAGTGTAAATATTCAAAATTTCTCTTTTCTTCTATAGCTGCCACTTATATCATTTTAATAAATAAAAATAATCATACCTTTAAAAACAGAACAATTGTTATTATTTAATAAACTACAGAATCTGATCGCAGGTTATGTGAGCGAAATCCACTGCTCCATTTCACTGATCAGGGGGGCCAAGCCATCATTGTTTGGCCGAAGTTCCGGTTTAGTTAGCACCAAGTAGGTAGGAGGCGCTAGGTACATCACACACACACACATACCTAGGTGTATCAGTGAGCACGCACACAACCTTTCGACGTTGGTGAAATGTTACCATGACGACCGTCATCATTTTCAATTGTTTGGCGCCATTTGGCGCAATTTGGCTGAATTTGGCGCAGACACTGGCAGACACGTGGATCAGTCAATATAAGATAAGTAATTTTTGTAATATAGCGTCTTTGAGATAGTGTAAGTTTTTTTATTAATTGTATAAATTTGAATTTCAGATTATGTCCGGGCCTAAGAAGTGCGAAGTGAAAGGTTGCGAATCAGGAAATCCATTACTAAGAGCATTTCCCGATATTGTTAAAGACCGAGAGAGGGGCTTAAAATGGATTGCTGCTTGCGGCAATCCATTGTTAATGCACCAATCTCTTCCCAACAGGTAGATCTGCGATGCGCATTTCTTAGGCATCTACAAATTACAGAGGAATCTTTGTAAAACTGCCATTCCAACGCTTCAACTTCCAGGTATGTTTAATATATACCCATACAGCACACCTCGTCTTAGAGACGTCTAGTTTATGTCCATTTTAAGTCTGAACGTCTTGATTTGTAACAAGACGTCTCTAAGATGTCTTTAAGGTGCTTTTTGGACGTCTTTAAGACTTTGCCAGACGTTGTGCTGTATGGGTAGGGTGTACGTTTCTTAAAACGTGCTGAAAATATTGTAAGGTGTGATTCTAGAGGTGAAAATAAGATGAAAATCAAGAATACCGATTTCGCGTTCGGGCCTTCATTTTGCAATAATGGTTTAAAGTTAAATTTCTATCTCTTGAACTAATAGTCGGAGGACACTGCGCTTTTATAGTTGCATTATCGACTAGCAATAGAACAAAAAAGTATTCATACATTTTTCTGTATCTCTTAGTGTTTAACATTTATAAAGTTTATAATATTCGAGATTCTTTCCTTACCGACATCTCGGATTTTAAAAGCTTTATAAATGTTAAACCCTAAGAGATACAGAAAAATGTATGAATACTTTTTTGTTCTACTGCTAGTCGACAATGTAACTACAAAAGCCCAGAGTCCTCCGACTACTAGTTTAGGAGATAGAAATTTAAATTTAACCCATTATTACTGCACAATGGAGGCTCAAACGTGAAATCATTATTCTTGATTTTCGTCTTATTTTCACCTCTAGATTTCATTTGCATGGTTTACATATAATTTACTTTGCTAAAAACTATTTTAATATTTTGTAACATCAATTGATGTAAGCTGCTTGCCACAGCATGCAGTTGACCATCAGGAGGTACCGGAAGTAAGGGAACTGTTGGATGTACATATTGGTAAGGAAATACAAATATATACTTATTATAAAATTTAGAATGCATGTGTTTGTTTTATTTAAACTTAGAATTTAACTAGTTTATACAATATGAATATTTGTAATTTGTATTACAGATAATAATGGACTCTCTGGAGGGATTGGCCGCCTGGAGGTTCAGCAAGCAGCTGAACGTATGGTCCATACTGGTAAGAAAATACAAACATTCAATACTGTCTCCCTTGTTTCAACTGTTAGAATAACAGATATTTTTCAATAATAATGAATAGTAGCGTGGTAGTACAAATTGAATTTTTCTATCTTTATGCCATTCCGATCAGCAAATTATTAATTTTCGTACAAAGCCTCTGTAATGGCCGATTTCTTTTCTTCAGATTCGAGTTAACGAATTAATCATTTGCAATAAATTTTACAGATACTGGATATGCTGTTGCTGCTACTTCCGGACAGTCGTTGCGGACAAGGAAAGGTACTGTGACGTTTTATATTAGAAATTATTCTTAAGGGGGTACTCCACTGTAAACGGTCGAAAATTCAAGCTATTTTTAAAGATTTTTTTCTCAGTAAATACAACATATAATGAAATAAATCTTTTTGGTTTTTATAAAGCTACTTTTATATTATACCAAAAAAATTAATAAAATATTTTAATTTGTGTTACTTGTTTTTTACAAAGCGTCAATATGGCACCTAAACAAAAACGTGGTGCAGGTGATTTCCCGGCTCAGGCTTATCTGAAACAAAAAATCCGAAAGATTCTTAAATCGACAGATTCTTAATCTGTACGAGTGTCGCTATCGTCCGTAGCTCAATTAACAATTTTTGTTGAAAAATAACAAAATGGCGCCTGTTTGAAGGAAATAGTTCCATAAAATAGTGTTTCTCGATTGTTCCCCGAGAAAAATCTCGGTTATTTTTTGGCAAAAATTGTTAATTGAGGTACGGACGATAGAGACACTTATACAGATTAAGAATCTCTTGGAATTTTTTGTTTCGGATAAGCCTAAGCCGGGAAATCACCTGCACCACGAACATACCGTTTTTGTTTAAATACCATATTGACGCTGTAAAAAAACAAGTAACACAAATTAAAAATATTTTTTTGTAATTTTTTGGTATAATATAAGAGTAGCTTTATAAAAACCAAAAAGATTTATTTCATTATATGTTGTATTTACTGAGAAAAAAATCTTTAAAAATAACTTGATTTTTAGACCGTTCACAGTGGAGTACCCCCTTAAGGTTGTTTTATCCTAAATCCAGCTAAAACTCCCTTTACTTCCGCTATTTGTTTGTATTTTTTGCATGCATAAATTATTTTATTTTTTACTATTTAGCATCTGTACTAGAATTGTTCAGGACGAATAGGAGGTCCAGCCTTTCTCCGGAAGAGGCGCGGCAGTATGACTTGATGAAAACAAGGAGACAAATGCGTCAACGCCATATAGAATGTAAGGAACGTTTGCAACATACGGAAATGTTGTTAAAACGTGGCTTTGCGGAACGCATTGAAAGTCTGCCATCAACTGTGCGAGACTTTTTTGCATTACAAGTCCGTAACATGGGACGACATAAGTTGAATAGAAATTACACTTTAGATGATAAAATTTTTGCCCTTTCATTGCTGAAGCAAAGTCCAAAGGTTTATCGATACCTTTCCAATATTTTCCTCTTACCAAGTACAGAGACCTTAAGAAAACTGGTCACTAAAATCATTGTATCTCCCGGTATTAGTAAGTCTGTCTTCAACAGCATCGAAAATATACTCGACAATTTCGAGGATTCGCGGTACAGATATTGCATCTTATTATTTGACGAAATGAAGCTTAGTCCCCGGCTTCATTATAATGCCAAATCCCATACTGTAGAGGGACTAGTAGATTTCGGGTTTTCGCGTAATAAAGACATTGCAGACCATGTTCAGGTCTTTATGTTAAGAGGGATATTTGGAGATAAACCGTGGAAGCAAACAGTGTCGTACTCCTTTTGTAGGGGCACCGCTTCATGGGAGTCGATAGCGCGTACATTTAAGGCCATAGTACGGGAATGCACTCTTATACGCTTAAGAGTTGTTGCTTCGGTTTGTGATCAAGGGTCAACAAATGTACGCGCGATTAAGCAATTACTTTTCGACACGAAAAGAAATTGCACGTCGGCTGAAGAGGGGTTCATTATGGTAGATGAACAAAAGGTAGTACCACTGTTTGATCCGCCTCATTTATTGAAATGTATTAGAAATAATTTGTTAACGAAGGATCTTCGTTATACTCTGGACGTTGTAGAAAGAATAGCAAAATGGTCTCACTTGGAGGACACTTATTTCATTGATCGATGTAGAGGTGATTTTAGAACTTTGGTAAATATTACGGAACAGCATGTCGTTCCAAGTAGAATTAAGAAGATGCGTGTCAAGTATTGTACACAAGTCTTCTCGCGTAAAGTAGCATCTCTTATGGAACTTATGAGCACTACTGAGGCGGAAAGTGCTTGTAAATCCAGAAAGATGCCAGCTTCGGGAATAGATACCGCCATATTATTTCTAAATTTAAATTCACGTTTCGACAGTGTCAATAGTATGGCCATTTTGGATAACGAAAGTAACGCCGCAGATATTTGGAATAAGTGTATAAACTTATTCCAAAGTATGTGATTTATCAAACGCAAAGCGGGAGATAAAGAGTATCCTCCGGCGTTGCAGAATTGGGTACATACCCTGAAAGGGTTGAAAATTCTTAAAAATTATTTGCGGGATCTTGGATTTACAGGATTCAGAACCAGAGATTTTAACCAAGATCCTTTGGAAAATTTTTTCTCGCTTGTAAGACAACATGGTGGAAGAAATACAAATCCGACTTGTTCAGTATTTACCGGATACTACAAGTCATTGCTTATAAATTCATTGTGTTCTAACTCAGGAAGACAAAACTGCGAGGCAGATTCAAGTGAAAATTTATTAAATATTAAAGAAATTTTCGAATTTTCCTCTCGCAATCAAAATTCTCAAATTTCTAACAATGCAATACCAGTAGTAGCTGTAGAATCAATAGAGTCAATTTTGCAAAATTATGATGCTACTACTGTCAATTTAGATTACTTAGAGCCGTTTATTCAAGCTTGTGCTACGTGTTACCAAGCTTTTTTAACACAAAAGAATTTAATAGCACAATTTATGCGAGAGGTTTATGTTTTAACTAAACACTGTTTTGATAACTTCGCGGAACATTGCAATTTAAAAATCTTAATTCAAACTTGCATAAGCCTTTCAGTTGATGTTAACCTGAGCGATTGCCCTTTAGGGCATCTCAAAGTGTATTTGACCGACAACTATGTCGATCATGTATTAAAGAAATGTATTTCTTCCATCAATAGGCTACTAAATTGCTCCGAAGAACCTATGATTCCAATGTCTGGTTTGTCATTATGTGCTTTGACGTATGGCAGATCACATTGAAAGCAAAGGTTCTAATCGTGCTTTTGTGTAGGTACCTATTCGAATCTACTTTTAAGTCTTTTTACATGTATGCGTTTGCAGTATGAGAGTGTAATGCGTTTTTTATTATGTATATATATTTGGCTGTCGGACTGTTGCATGTGTGTTTAATTTTTTATATTGCATGTCTGTTTAATTTTGTATATTGCCTGTGCGTTTAATTTTGTATATTGCCTGTGCGTTTCATTTTATATATTGCATGAGTGTTTGATTTTTTATATTGCATGAGTGTTTGATTTTTTATATTGCATGTAGGAGTGGCAATGAGTGTTTTGTATGAGCATGGGGTTAGCGGTTTTAGTCGGTATAAATTCGACACTGCCTAGCAGTGCGGATCCTACTAGGCGTCTTTTGAAGATTCCCGCTGTTTTCCCTCGTAAAAACAAAAAAAAAAGGAAAAAAATTGTAAACAATTTAATTATTTTGCAGATTCTATTGATGTCAACGAATTGAAGCAATTTGGGAAATAATGTAAAATATTTTAGGAGTTGTATCAATTTTGTAATATTATTGTTAAATTTAATATGATTGTTATGGTTATAATTGTAATGACTAATATTATTTAAAATTAATAAAGAAGATTTAACATATATTTATGTATCTAATTTTACTTTTAATTATATTTATATTTTCAGAAGGTAAATCGGAGGAAGTACGGACGTGATTCAAAGGACCCCTGTCATTTCTAAAATAAAATTTAAAAGATTAAATTTTAGAATGACCAGAAATCCTTCAAATGGCGTCCTCACTTTCCCTGATTTACCTTTTCTAAGGCCGCCTGACCACGGGTCGTCGCGTCAGTGACGCGTATGCAGCAGATAGAAGGATATACAAAGAAATTGAATATATTTTCTTTTCCTAAGAAAAGAAGAAATATTTAATTTCAATGTTTATCCTTCTATCTGCTGCATACGTGTCGCTGGCGCGACGATCCGTAGTAATATCCGTTTTAAAGTAAGCGGTGCATTACACGTATACACATAGGTACACATACGTCCCGATTCACACTGGTTCACACATTCACAGTTTAGTACGCACCTAATAGGTAGGAGGCGCTACAAATTCTGCTTCAATAGTGATCCTCTAGGTAGTGATCGGCAGATGTGTCCACCATTTTGGCCTAAAGCGGAAGTCGCAAATTGGCGGGCACATTTTGAAATAACCGAGAAAACTGAAGTTGTACTATTTCCTTCTGTCGTTCTTGATACAAATTAAAACATGTTAGGTTAAATACTTTACTTACTTCACATAAGGCTGCATGAGGACCAGCTATCCAATCGGCGCGATTAATATTTTCTATTCAAATTTTTCTCCTCTTATTGCATTGTGGAATTCTGCACATTTTATACCCTTTTTTATCTGAATTAGTGCAATAATCCGCGCAGCAGCCAGGCATTTTTACACTAACCAGAAAAATATAAGATAAAAATATAGATAAAACAGTGAGTCCTGGAACTCCACTCATGTACATTCGGAAATATTTTTCACTCGTGCATTGACGAGTTAGCTTAATCCTAAATTTTGTCTCATAAATATTCATACTTACAAAATCTGCACGCGTTAGCAATAGTTTGCGCGTTCAAAAATGACAGCATTAAACGAAGTTTGCTGCTGATTCCACATTTAGCTCAATGTTGTGGAATCCAATTGGTAGATGTTATTGCTTTGCCCAATAGGAAAAATTACGCAGATAAACGGTGGTGGGGCAAGGCGCGTACCAATTACGTGCCAGCAGTATCTCTTTCTTTTTCTACTTGTTTACTTGCTCTCTCTACTTCCGGTTTCGGTCACTAATGGTGTCGACCAATAGTAAACAGCGCCCACATCTGCCTATCACTACCTAGAGGATCACTATGCTTCAACTTTTCAAGAGGGAAGCTTGGCCCCCATGTCACTGATTCCTATCAATTCTCCACGCGTCCTAGAAAGGTAGGGATACACCTACAGCAGTAAAGTGCATTTGTGTTGATGCGTAGATCCATGTGACGTCACGCGTGGGGAATTGTTTGATAATTGTGGCCTTCAGATGGCGCTGTTGGATGTGTCAGTGTGGGGTGTTGCGTGGCCGTCTGGTTTCCTTAGACCTTTCGTATGGAATTCGGCGGGGAACGATGTCCGTGGAGTGCTAAGGCACTCTGCTCCTTTGGACGCGGATTTTTGTATAAAAAATATAATGAAAACGATAATAATAATTGAAGAAACGATTAGAACACAATAACTTATACTTTGAATCAACTCAATAAACGATTTGAACACAATATGAATCTTAGAGAGGGTTTTAATAATACGTCCGTTCGCTTTTGCTCTCGGGGCTCGAGTGACTTTACAAAGGCAAAACGCTTTTACAACTTTTGTTATTTACAAGATGTCCTTAAAATCTAAAGCCAATCAAATATTTATTAACTAAATTCGTATTGGTCCATCTATTTCTTCCCAGTTATTGATTTTTAGAATCGAGCGTTTAACAATATTGCTCTGGAATTACACACCTAGGAGAAGGGATCAAAGTGTAGTTCATTTATTCAAACACCCGTTTCCAAGTGGGTATTGATTAATTTATAATTCTGAAGTCCTCTTATTAAAAGAATCTCTAACTATTTTCAAACCCTTCGGCATGTGCGAACTTTAGTTTGTCTCCTTTTCCTATTACACTCGTGTGATCCGATTCGAACTTCGCGCTTCCAAAGCTTATACTACACGCCGTTAGCTAGAGCAAGGATCGCAACTCGCAACAGGGGAGCGGCTGTTCTCCCACTCCAAGGATTGTTTGATAGTGGGGAGACTGCGCGAGCCGAAGTGCTCGCTGTGCGGTTAGCATGGTGCACCACTTCAATTCGTGACTTCGTCTGGAAAAGTCACTCTAGACTTATAGTCAGCTTTTGGACCATGTGTCCTTTCTCTGGTATAGCAAAGTTTATTGTACTGTCCACGTGCGCGGTACACGCGTTCTGCGCTTCTGCGCATTCTACATTCTAATCAACGTATGGAAGTTTATACGCCATCGATCTCCGTTAGAGACCTCGGCGTACTTTGTACAGAAAATATACATAGCTTCATTTCCTACCTAACGAGTGAAGTCATTACCAGCGTATCCCATCCTAACGGCGTAGGGACGTACAAGGGGATTTCTACTACACCCGTTAGTCTGAACCCTACATCAGGCGGGCAGCAGGATCTGCCGTCGATCTGCCGTCCATCTGCCGGCAGGCTTTGTCCGGCAGGGCCTGCCGGCAGATCTGTAGTCGAATGCGGACGTAGGTTGCGCCGCAGCTGCCGGCAGATCCTGCCGTCCGATCTGGTTACCAGGGCACCTAACCAACGATGTCAGACGTCTTGGTAATTTAGATTCATGTTCTACTTTTGCATATGAAAACATGTCCATTATAAAGTATCTCCGAAAGCCAAGTCTTCCTCTCCAACAATTTTCCAATAGGATGAGGGAGATACAATTTCATGACACAAACATTCATTGTAATGTAGATTTTTCTATTCGCGTATCTAGACCGCTTAGTAACGACCCCAATTGTTCTCAATACCGTAAGATAGAGTTCGATAGTATATCTCTGGGCATAAAGGTACGCGATAATTGTTGCATCTCAGTCGACGGCTCGATCTGCGTAATTTTCAATATTAGCGTCGACTTCAATAACTCCTATCGTTTAGGAATTCAAAAATTTCTAGAGGTCGATGATTTTTATGATATCGGCCTGAAGTCTTCCGCTCTTGGCGTATATAAATGCGCCGCATTGAGCCCTGAAATTTGGTATATCTCCCCTGATCAGGTTCGTGGCAAATGTTACAGAATGCCTTTTCGCTGTAGTATGTCCACTGACACAAACTCCGCAGAACCCCGTAGGTACATCGTTGCTGTCATTACGCACTGCGAGAAGCTGTAAGATCCATAGTATTTAAATTCTTCCACCTTTATTTTCGCTAGATGTATCTCGCTGCCAGTCCCTCTCCCTTGTGTAGCTTCTAGCGTCAGGTGGTCACCATGGTGGTTTTAATGGGTGCAAGCCCCACATAATCTGACTCCTGCCATGGGGGTGAGGTATCCGTTAGGGATTTCCACCATGTAAAAAGAAATTATCTCTTCCCTTTCTAGTCTCGTCTCTTGTTTTTGGTAAGTTACAACTATTTTCTGGTGAGTGGCATGCTCTATAATATTTACATTTTCTTTTTTCGTACTGTACTTTCCTTTTGTATTACTCTTCATAAGTAAAACCATACTTACACGTATCCTTGTTAATCTCTGGTGATGAGTTATTTTATCGTTTGGTTCGAATATTTCTTCATGGGTCATTTTTTCATGTTTTCTACTGTTATAGCCTTTGTCGAGTGACACTCGAATTATTGAGTAATACATTACCTGGGTTCGTCTTGATGTTTGGATTAGGTTAATATTGTATGTATGCATGTAAAATAAGAAAACCAGCCAACACGCCTTTGCTAAGTATTGTAATATGTACTTTTACTCACAGGTTGACATGTCGCAGCGAGAGAAGCGTGTGGTCGCCAAACCAGCGAGATACCAGACCACTTCTTCGGAAGAGGAGGAAGTTCCAAAAAAGAGGATGTCCAAACAATCGATCCATCAGGACATCCAGGATTTGAAGATGATGCTGCAAAAAGAGAACGTTCCAACAACATCTAAGGATTTTTCTACGACTAATCCAAGTAACGTTTGTATGTTTCAGCAGCACACTTCTGCTGTCACACTTCCTGCCCTCGCAGCATTAACGGATCATCACGATCCAGGGACATTGTCTGAACGCGCCACTGTGATCCGGAGTGAGCCGTTGCAGCACCATACAGTGCACATCCAACATTCTGCTAATGGGTAAATTTACGTTTCTTTTTTGCTATAAAAATATTGCTGTATTTTCTAATAAATGTTAACATTTGCAGGAGCGTACACGATCGCATACAGTCCATGGAGGCAAGGCTGACGTAAGTATCGCATGTTATCGTGTTTATTAATATATTACGTCTCCATCCGTTCTGCTTGCAGAAGAATGAATACTCTGTTGGAGAGTGTTCTCCAATGTGTGCAGCCCACCCGTAACGGTCCACCAAGTAAACCAGCCATCATTCCTCTCTCGTCACCGGAGAGGTGAACTGTTTCGAGGCCATCGACGATGAAACGTATTCCAATGTTGTAAGTGAAAGCGAAATTATGCTTTTATTTACTTTTATATAATACATACTTACATCAATATTTATTTACTTTGTTTAGGTCCAATATTTAAAATACTTGGGTGGGTTCAGCCTGAGGGCCGCGGTCGATTTTTCCGGGAAGGAGGCCCTCGTCGACGAGGTAACAACGGCCTTCACATGGTTTGGCCGAACGGGACAACGGCCATTGTACAACGCCCGTATCACCATGGCTATTTACGGTGCGAAGCAATAAGCATCTTCATGTTTTTATACATAATTATGCTAAAGTACTTTGCGTGCATTACTTTTTCAGAAGCGGTGTCTGGAAACCCGCATATCGACAAGCCGCTCCGATCGGATTTTCAAGTATCGATGCAGCGAGCACTTCGGACTGCGAAAGAGAGGGTGCGCAGCAGGAAGCGTGGTCCACGGGCGACGGCAACCCCGACTGATTCTCAAAGGCGCCGCGATTTTTGGAGCGACCAGCAGCCCGAAGAGGAAGCAGCTGATGACCTCTGAAGGTTCGTTTTAACGTAATATTAAAAATTACGACATTTAGTGTCATGACCGTAAAAGTCACGATTTACTGTCACGTGAAAACGACCCTTAACTGCGGTAAATATTTTATTTTTCAGAAATATGCCCATTAAAAGTAGAGACGTGTCTCCTTTTACAGTGGCGAAGAGACCAAACGGTACTTTTCAGTGCCCATTTTAATCGAGTCCAGCGGGAACAACCTCTCGACGTTCACAAGGAACAATGATCGGCACTTTTCAGCGCCAGTCTCTTAAAACGTAGACAACCAAACAGTACTTTTCAGTGCTCATTTGACTTTAGCATCACTGAAATAAAGAATTTAACATTTAATAAAATATTCATCGATACATTCCCAGTATCGTTTCAATTTTGTACTAATGTTGTATTTTTTTTTCAGAGTTAACCCAAGCAGGGATATGGTGATTCTCTGCAAAAATAAGTCAAAAATCTATATAAATAAAAATATAATATACAATAAAAGTTCGTTCCCGAGAAAATTGGCTTATTTTTGCATCTAGAATCACCATTTCTAAATGTAAATATTAAATGTTATGTATGTGCCACTTAAATATATTTTGTACATATGATATTAATGAATAAACACCTTTAGAAAAAATTAGAAAACTTGATTAATAACCTGCGAGTAGAATATTAGAATCTGCTCTAAAACTTCTCTACGCGGGAATCACCCCCATTAAGGACCCGCAGCATTTTTGGGACACCCTGTATGTCTAACAGGTAGGTAAGCGCAACCCTCAGGGTCAAGACGACGTCGCCCACGCATACTTTATGACTTTATGACTTTCAGCTGCTCTCGACCTGAGTTTTTACCCTAACAGGACACCGACATTATTGAAAGGGAGGACAGAGTTTTAAATGGTTTTACGAGACGAGCAGCTGCCCGCTCGACGAAATTTGGCACGCAGATGATGAGAATGAATCCCTGACAATAAACTCCGTCTTGTCCCCTGTTTCAAACTTGCTTAAGACCTTTCAGATGTGCCGTTCGCTTTGAATCTAATTATAATGTATCCATCTTTCAGTACAAAAAGGATTTTAAATTTCGCTCCTGATTTAACCATCGACTATACACATTTCTGTGGCTACGCTCAAGCGATAGCGTAACACTTTCCTTCTCTGAAGGTGGTGACCCTTCTCCTTTCTACTGTTACGTGTTGTAGCAGGGATTTCATAATAAAGATGCGGATGGGTTCGCTGCCCGTGGAGCGCTAATGCGCTCTGCTCACGTTCGCCCTTGGTGTCAGCCTCCAGCTTCTTCCAGTGCCAATTAGGTTGAATGAATAGACTCAGACTTATTTGTGTTGAAACTTGGTTTTCGTTTATATGTATCTTAATGTAGAACAAATTAAAGAACACGTCTAATTGACTTGGACGTTGATCAACGAATTGATGTACAAAGATGTCGTCGTTCAGAAGAAAAATGTAACATGTTTTTGTTAATAAAGATATCCAATTACACAAATGGTTTCTTAATAAATTATTTAACAAATTATTTGATTGGTTCTTCGTTTACTAAGAACGAGCGTTTCATGCGGTATCGGTGATTTAATAGCGAAGCAACCGAAATCAATATTAATTAGCGAGCGTCTCTAAGTAGTATTCATTGGAATGACTTGTTCATAGTTTCAGTTGCTTCGTTTAACAATTTGAATTTAGCGCGTCTAAACTTGGCTATGTAGAGCCTTCTAACATTAAGCTCTTTTCACATGTTACCACGCGGTACCGTAACACTACCATGAGGCAAGTTCCCACTGCTGACGATCCAGAGTGTTGTCTGATCGCTACACCCGTGTAGGGATCTTCGTATCGCGTTGCCTTTCTGGCTTTCCCCACTTCTCTCGACTTGTGTGACGCCATGTCACTCTCTGGACGACCATTATTAGCGTCGGATGGACGCAAGAGAAAATATATTCATTCCTAATCGTTTCATTGAAATAAGTGTTTACTTTCACCCAGACCTAGTCAGACTACAAGTTCAACAATTGGCCTACCCATTGACGGAGCCAACAGTGGTGACCCGGACTAAAGAATTTAGTGGTGTTTTGTATCAACGCATCAAAAACGATTGTGGCTGGTGTGACCTACGCACGCGGTTGGGAATCCAATTCCATCGCAGCCACGTGGACATCCATCTCTTGGCAGTACCACTTGCTGTATCGCTGCTGTCTTTCGGCAATCGCCGGATACCGGATCATCGCTTTCTACCCTGTGGGCACCCGATTTGGGATCGTGCGGTGCGTGCGGCCAGCGTCACCGGCGCTTTTGTCCCGGCGAGGTATTGCGTGAAGCCATCGTCACCGGCGCCTTCTTGTCTCTTCGAGGGATTGCGTGAAGCCAACGTCGCCGGCGCCTTTATCACGGTCGTTGCAGCGTGTTGGATTTTTTCTGATGCGCATATCTCTAGACACGTGTCGTGGAAGTGTCGCCATTTTGTTTTTTCCGACTGCGTGTGCGTTTGGACACTTAGATTCCGCGAAGGTGGGTTGCGTGAAAGGGCTTCACCCTCACGTCCGATTGTAATTAGACTTATCCTGCGTACCTCTTTGTCCACGTTTCACGTTTGTCAGCACCATAGTCGTAATGGAGGGCGACAACGCTATCGGGAATAACATTCCGCACGAGTTGACCTCGCTTGAGGCCCAGGTATGGAACCTGCAGCAGCTTTTGGCGGCGTTCGAGGCTTCACCTGGCCCGTCACAAGTTCAGACCGTCAGAGCCAAAGAGCGTGCCGTGTCCGAAGCTGCTCGCGTTGATGCATATCGGCAACCAAAAATCCCAGCTTTCTTCAAGTCCGACCAGGCGATTTGGTTCATGCAGGTCGAGGCATCTTTACGTAATGCACAAATCACGGTGGAAAGTACCAAGGCAGACTTCGTGCTAGCTGCCGTTGATGCTGAAGTAGTATGTTGTGTAAAAGACATCGTGCAGACGTGTCCGCCTCCTGTAGACATATATCAGCGAATCAAAGCGCGTATTATTGCCACTTTTGCCAGTTCCTCGGAGGGCAATCTGCGTAAATTGCTTAAAGGGCAAGTGCTTACCGACGGTAAACCATCACTTTTGTTAAGTCGTTTGCGTAATCTAAATGACGGGCAGTGCGATGACATAGTGCTCAAGTCCATATTTTTGGAACAGTTGCCATCGGGCCACCGGGCAATTCTCGTCGCGGCGGGCGCCATGGAGCTGGATCGGCTTGCGGAGATCGCGGATACAATCATGGAGGACGCGATGTATCAACCACACCAGAAGTTGATCTCGCGGCGTGCGTAGTTGCGTTGACAAAACAGTAAGAGCGTTTGAATGCGCCATCCCAAAAGGATAAACCGTGCGGACGAGCGCGTGCTCGGTCGCGTTCGGTGAGTAAGCAACGGAGTGAGTCGCAGAAGCGTCACAAATCCGGGGTTTGCCTTGCGCATAGGTAATACCCGCAGAATCCACTATCATGTACGGAGTGGTGCACGAACTACGCGGCTTGGAAGCAAAAAAACTAGGCGAGCCTTCCTGTGCGGAGATGTCTGGCGAAGATGAAAAATCAGAGAATCGTCTCCATATTCGCGATCGCGCGTCTGGTCAATCATTTCTGATTGACACGGGGGCAGACATTTCATTGTTGCCCGCTGACCTTAAGATTCACGTCAAACCTACCGAGCGTAAACTTTTCGCCGCGAATGATTCGCGAATCGACACGTTCGGAGAGTCGCTTCGCGAACTGGATCTGGGTTTGCGTCGCGTGTTGCGTTGGAACTTTTGCATCGCGGCGGTGCCGTATCCGATAATCGGTGCGGATCTTCTTAAGCACTACGGTCTTATTGTCGATCTCAAGAGACGCAGACTCTTAGATACGACTACGCGAATGTACTCTCTGGCAGTGGCTAGGGCAATGCCGGTGCGGTCGGTTAATTCGGTCAACCCAGGGGCGAATTTTACTAAACTCCTAGCGGAGTTCCCAGAGATTGCTGGATCATCCCAGCTATCCCCTCCTCAGGAGCGGGACGTCTTACATTATATAATGACCACCGGGCCGCCCGTTGCGGATCGTCCGCGGCGCTTAACGACTGAAAAGCTCAAAGCGGCTAAAGCCGAATTTAAAGCACTAGTCGCGGCTGGTATCTGTCGCCCTTCTAGCAGTCCTTGGCGGGGGGAAGGGATTCTGTAAGGGTTAAGAGGCGGGTAGGTTAAGGAAATAGGTTAAGGAAATAGATGTAAGGAATAGCTATAAGAAATAGATGTAAATAGATGTAAAGAGTAGAGTTAAGGAATAGGTTAAGGAATAGATTAAGGAACAGGTATAAGGAATGGATGAAGGAACTAGGTTTAAGGAAAAAGTGTAAGGTGAAGTGGAAAGGTACGGATTGTAATCCCCAAGGGGAAACAAAATAAACATACATACAATATACATACATAGTGGTGGGCACCCGAGTACCCTGGGTGTGTAACAACGTGGCAGAAGTTGGGTGTGTACATAAGGGTTAAACCTAATTTGTACGAACTTACGAACTACCCACCACCTTAATCTACTTAAAATAATCGGCCAGCCACTGGCGGGTCTCCCTTACGGGGGGTTGAACCGCACCCGGAGCTGCTGCCTCCGCAGCATTTTGAATTCCGGGTACCCTCCTGGCGTGGACACCCGGAATTTCTGCCCCTCGCGGAGGGCTGGAATGTCGATTCGCAGACTGGTGGTCGTGGAGGGCACCGCTGGAGGATAACCGGTCGCTGGGGTGGTCACCTCGAGGTCCATCAACGCCGGGGTTTGCCGGGGAAGAAGCGGGGTCAGCGGCCATGACGGCAGGACCTTCTGCTGCGGCGGGGGTTGGGACACTCGGGGCTCCTTGGGCGGCGGTGCCGGCTGGCTCGTCTGTGTCTGCTGTGGCGGCGCCTGCAGTGGCCGCATCTTCTGCGGCGGTTGCTGGGTCGCCCTCGGGCGTTGGAGTGGAGGCGCTGGTGGTCCCGGCTGGGCTCGTGGCGACGCCTCTGCCTGTGGTGGTGGCTGCGTCTTCTGCGGCGGTTGTTGGGTCCATTGCTGGCCATGGCGGAGGTGGCGCCTGGAGCAGCGACTCCAGGAGGGATGTCCCGAGGTTTTTGTCTCGGATGGTGGAGGTTACAGTCTTAACGTGGTTAACTTAGTCTTTGGTAGTGGACGCGAACGCGACCTTTTTACGTAGGTACGTTTTAAGAACGGACGGAGTGCTCGCAGATGTGGATGAATCGTTGTCCATTCCTTGGGACGGCGCGAACTCCGCGAACTCGTCAGCAACCAGATGAGCTGGTTTCAGGAGCTCGACGGAAACAGATTTCGGCAAGCCGTTTACCTCGATCGTATAAAGCCGATCGTTCACCGGTTGCAACACCTTATGCGGCCCGGTATAAGGTCTTTCAAGAGACTTCTTAACCATGTTCCGCAGAAAAACATGAGAACATGTGTGTAGTTTTTTAAATACAAACGCACGCTTCTTATACTTATTGCTCACGGAACTCATTGACAAAAGTGTCCGGATCCGGCACCAAATCCTCCAAAAGGAAAAACTCGCCGGAAAGTCGCAGGATTGTTCCGAACAAAAATTGGGTCGGGGATGCGCCGGTGTCAGGTCGCACATGCGTCCTGAGACCGAGAAGCACCGTTGACAAAGTACGAAGCCAGTTGGTGTCAGAGTGGCACATCAACGCAGCCTTGAACACTCGGTGCCAACGCTCAATCAACCCATTGCTCGCAGGATGATACGCCGTCGTGCGAATCCGCTCGCAGCCAATTAAGGATAATAATGCCGAAAACAACCCTGACTCAAATTGAGCACCCTGATCGGAAGTTAAAATCTTGGGAGCTCCGTAACGCGAAACCCAGGTGTCGAAGAATACCTTCGCGACCGATTGCGCCGACGCCTCCCGCAAGGGAACCGCCTCTACCCACCGAGAAAATCTATCGATCATGGTCACGCAATAACCGTAACCGTCACGCTCCGGTAAGGGGCCAACTATGTCGACGTGGACATGGTCAAAACGGCCGTCGGGAGCCACGAATTGCCCGGGCAACAACTTGACGTGCCGCGATATCTTTGATTGTTGACAATCCGTGCATGTCCTGCACCTCTTCGCGATGTCGCGCTGCATGTTCGGCCATACATAGCGCTGTCGGATTAACCGGTCCGTGACCTTCGCGCTCGGATGCGCCGGTCGGTGAAATAACTTAAAAACCATTTCCCGCAGGCTCAACGGAATATAGGGACGAATCGATTCGCCTGTAATCTCGCAGAAGATCGTCGAGTGACTCGGTCCCCACTGTATTGCTTTCATTTTTAATGGAAAATCCGCAGACTTGCGAATCGACTGGAGCTGCTGATCAGCCTCCTGCAGTTCTGCAAGCTGCACCAACTCGACCTCCACGGGCAAGCGCAATGAATCAATTCGCGACAACGCGTCAGTGACTACATTATCGGCGGCGGCCACGTGCTCTATTTTAGTAGAGAACTGCGCAATATAAGACAGTTGACGAACCTGCCTAGGAGATGCCTTATCGACCTTCTGCGCGAATGCATAAATCAACGGCTTGTGGTCAGTAACTATACTGAACTCGCGACCCTCAACAAATGGACGGAAGTATTTAATTGTTGCGTAAATGGCCGAGAGCTCACGGTCATACGTACTACAGTTAAGCTGCGCGGGATTGAACCTTCTAAAACAAAAACGCCAGAGGTTCCCAAACCCGCGACATGGACAGCTGTTCGAGAACTGCGCCCATAGCGGAGTCTAACGCATCCGAGACCAAACGGATGCTTGCATCGCTGCGAGGATGCACCAGTAAGATCGCGTTGGCAAGATCTGCTTTGATCTTCACAAACGCGTCTTTCGCCTCGGCGGTCCACTCAATTTCCCTTTTGTCATTTTTGTGAGACTCGCGAAGATACGCGTTTAAGGGTGCCTGAACACTCGCCGAGTGCGGTAAATTTCTGCGATAAAAATTCACCAACCGAGAAAACGACGCAGTTGCGTTACATTGGTAGGCATGGGAAATTCAGTGATCGCGTCGACCCTCCGAGTCGTGGGGCGAATTCCCCGGGGGTCAGTAGTATGCCCCAGAAAATCTACCTCAGACGCGCCGAACACGCACTTATCCACGTTCAGACGAAGCTGAAACATCTTAAGTCTCCGAAAGATCTCTCGCAAGTGGGCAGAATGCTCCTCAGGGGAGGACGACGCAACCAAAATATCATCAATGTAAACAAACGCGAAGTCCAAATCGCCCAGTGCGCGGTTTATATATCGTTGGAACGACTGCCCGGCATTTCGCAAGCCGTAAGTCATGAAACAATATTCAAATAATCCGAAAGGCGTACAGACCGCGATTTTCTGAATGTCCTCGGGCGCCATGGGTATCTGATTATAGGCTCTGTGGAGATCAAGGGACGAAAAAATGGTTTTACCTTGCAGATTGACCGTGCAATCGTGCAGGTGCGGTGTCGGGTATTTATCCGGTACTGTAACGGCATTCACCTTACGATAATCCCCACATACTCTCCAGGATCCGTCTTTTTTGCGAACCAGATAAATGGGACTGGCCCAAGGACTGCTAGAAGGACGGCAGATACCAGCCGCGACTAGTGCTTTAAATTCGGCTTTAGCCGCTTTGAGTTTTTCAGCCGTTAATCGCCGTAGACGATCCGCAACGGGCGGCCCGGTGGTCATTATGTAATGTAAGACGTCCCGCTCCTGAGGGGATAGCTGGGATGATCCCGTAATCTCCGGAAACTCCGTCAGGAGTTTAGCAACATTCGCCCCCGGGTTGACCGAATTAACCGACCGCACCGGCACTGCCCTAGCCACTGCCAGAGAGTACATTCGCGTAGACTTATCTAAGAGTCTGCGTCTCTTGAGATCGACCACAAGACCGTAGTGCTTAAGAAGATCCGCACCGATTATCGGATACGGCACCGCCGCGATGCAAAAGTTCCAACGCAACACGCGACGCAAACCCAGATCCAGTTCGCGAATCATTCGCGGCGAAAAGTTTACGCTCGGTAGGTTTGACGTGAATCTTTAGGTCAGCGGGCAACAATGAAATGTCTGCCCCCGTGTCAATCAGAAACGATTGACCAGACGCGCGATCGCGAATATGGAGACGATTCTCTGATTTTTCACCTTCGCCAGACATCTCCGCACAGGAAGGCTCGTCTAGTTTTTTTGTTTCCATGCCGTGTAGTTAGTGCACCACTCCCTTCATGATAGTGGATTCTGCGGGTATTTTCTATGCGCAAGACAAAGCCCGGATTCGTGACGCTGCCGCGACTCACTCCGTTGCTTATTCACCGAACGCGACCGAGCACGCGCTCGTCCGCGCGGTTTATCCTTTTGGGATGACACGTTCAAACGCTCTAACTGTTTGGTCAACGCAACCACGTACGCCGCGAGATCAGTTTCTGGTGCAGAACGCGACGAGGTACAGGAGGAAGAAGCTATATGCACCTCGGCAGGACCCGCGTTCTCCGCGATTTTATCCGCGATTTCCGCAAGCCAATCCAGCTCCATGGCGCCCGCCGCGACGAGAATTGCCCGGTGGCCCGATGGCAACTGTTCCAAAAATATGGACTTGAGCACTATGTCATCGCACTGCCCGTCATTTAGATTACGCAAACGACTTAACAAAAGTGATGGTTTACCGTCGGTAAGCACTTGCCCTTTAAGCAATTTACGCAGGTTGCCCTCCGAGGAACTGGCAAAAGTGGCAATAATACGCGCTTTGATTCGCTGGTATATGTCTGCAGGAGGCGGACACGTCTGCACGATGTCTTTTACACAACATACTACTTCAGCATCAACAGCAGCTAGCACGAAGTCTGCCTTGGTACTTTCCACCGTGATTTGTGCATTACGTAAAGATGCCTCGACCTGCATGAACCAAATCGCCTGGTCGGACTTGAAGAAAGCTGGGATTTTTGGTTGCCGATATGCATCAACGCGAGCAGCTTCGGACACGGCACGCTCTGAGGCTCTGGCGGTCTGAACTTGTGACGGGCCAGGCGAAGCCTCGAACGCCACCAAACGTTGTTGCAGGTTCCATACCTGGGACTCAAGCGAGGTCAACTCGCTCGGGATGTTATTCCCGGTAGCATTGTCACCCTCCATTACGACTACGGTGCGCGACTACGCGAAACGTGAACGCGAGGTACGCAGGATAAGTCTAATTACAATCGGACTTGAGGGTGAAGCCCTTTCATACAACGCACCTTCGCAGAAACGAAGTGTCCAAACGCACACGCAGTCGGAAACAGCGACATGGCGGCAGTTCCGCGGCGTACTTCCAGAATCGTCCAGAACGATACGCGCGAAACAAAATGGCGACACTTCCACAACACGTGTTTAGAGATATGCGCACGATAAAGGCGCCGACGACGCTGGCTTCACGCAATCCTTCGAAGAGACAAGAAGGCGCCGGTGACGATGGCTTCACGCAATATCTGGCCGGGACAAAAGCGCCGGTGACGCTGACCGCACGCACCGCGCGATCCAAAATCGGATGCCCACAGGATAGAAGGCGATGATCCGGTATCCGGCGATTGCCGAAAGACAGCAGCGATACAGCAAGTGGTACTGCCAAGAGATGGACGTCCATGTGGCTGCGATGGAATTGGATTCCCAACCGCGTGCGTAGGTCACACAAGCCACAATCGTTTTTGATGCGTTGATACAAAACACCACTAAATTCTTTAGTCGGGGTCACCACTGTTGGCTCCGTCAATGGGTAGGCCAATTGTTGAACTTGTAGACTGACTAGGTCTGGGTGAAAGTAAACACTTGTTTTAACGAAACGATTAGAATGAATATATTTCTCCTGCGTCCATCCGACGCTAACAATGGTCGTCCCAGTGAGTGGCCTGGCGTCACTTCCTTTCGTCCAGACAAACTCCCCACTCTCCACATACCGGAGAAGTGGGGGAAGCCAGGAAGGCAACCGAATACCAAAGTCCCTACACCCGCTCGATCGGTGGCGCACCCTGATGGCGCGCCTTGAGGAACTGCCACAAATGAACGTAATAGGTGTTGCGTAATCATCAGTTCACCATGAATCAAAGAAGCGCGAAGTTCGAACCGAACGCTGTATTCCCGTTGCCTCGCCATGATGCGAACATAGTCTAGCCTTCTCATTCGGAGGGAAATTTAAATTAAAGAAAGGGGGAAAGCTCATGAAGTTGTTGGTTTTTCTTATGCGATTAAATGTAGTCATGGCCAGGTAATCAAACGCTCGTTAACATTGTAACTTTTATTTATCATCACCGAAATCATTAAAACGCTCGTCAGAAAACAAATGTAATTAATTATTTATGTTAACAACAAGGAACTGAATATCAATTATTCCGCTTTAAGAGTTCACTCTGTAAAGACGTGTTTTGCCAAACCTTATAAAATATATATTATACGTTCAATATCGAATATAAAGTTTCTTTTCATCTATCTAATTCCCGACTTCAAAACCCGAACGCATTCTCGGAGCAGAGTGTCTTTGCATTCCATGGGCATCGACTCCAAATCCCTGGAATTTGACGCAAGTTCCCGAAGATCCACGCAAGGGAGACAAAGTGAAGTTCGCACAAGCCAGCCCAAGGGATTTGAAAATAGTTAGAGATTCTTTTAATGAGGGGATTTCAAGATTATAAACTAATAATCGATACCCACTTGGAAACGGGTGTTTAAATAAATGAACTTCTCCTTCCTCCCTTCTCCTAAGTGTGTAATTCCAGCGCAATGTAGGTAAACGGCTTGTTTTTTCCAAAAATCGATAACCGACTGAAAGGAATCGGATCGACAAATAGAAATTTAGCTAGTTAATTAGTAAATTTGCGATTGGCTCTTAGAATCTAAGACATCTTGTAATAAAAAGGTGAAAACCGATGGACATTAAAAAAGCTCGCTCAAGCCCCGAAAGCAGTACCGAGCAGAAGTGATAATAAAAATTCCTCAAATATTCATTATTGTTTTCAAATTGTTCCTTTCGTTTAAAGTTATAAGTTTATTGTGTTTAAATCGTTTTATTCTGTTCTTATTATTACTTTCATTATATATAGTAGCATCCAAATAATCCGCGTCCAAGGAGCAGAACGCCTTAGCGTTCCACGGGCGTCGACCCTCGCCGAATTCTCTACAAAGGATCCAGAGGACCCAAACGGCCACGCAACACGATATAACTTCGAAAATATTTCGAATGTATTTATTGAAAGTTTAACTGGACATTCTTAAGATCATAAAAGATCTTTTTTCTTCGTATATCTTAGTATAAACTGTCGATTCATATAAAAAAGAAAATTATATTTTACAATCAATGTTATTGTATATTCAAATATATTTTCCTATAGAATTTACATTGGACATTTATAACTTATACAATGCAAAATTTATATACAATAGATCTCTATTGCTAATTTCTTTGTGTATAGATATTAGTTTGGTTACTTAAATAATAGTACAAATTTTGTTCACGAATACTACGATAAAATTAAAATACATTCCTGCATATGGGGCACGTAGATTTCTGGCTTGTATTAAACCATTTATACTGAAAACAAAAAATATAAATTTTAGAAAAAGTTTTACTAGATACTAAGAACAATAAAGACAAAAGAAATATACCAAACAAGCTGTGTGAAACTTTTTGCGACACGTATGACAAGACAATTTCGGTATTTGGTATGTATTTATATGAAAGATACTGAAACATATATAACATTCTTCAACGCCAACAAATTTCTTATCTAAATTTCTTTTCCACAATACAAGACCATCCCACACAGATCCATTCTATAAAGAAGAAACCACCATTGAAAAATTCTTTCTATCCGAAAACACGGTTTATAATTGATAACTGATTACTTGATGTGTCAGAAATATGGACAACTGCATATGACAATTCCGCCAATTTGCAGTTCCTCCCGCGTGTTGTCCAGGTTCGACTGTAACCGGTCCCAAGGGATGATTCGGTGGCAATGTGATATTAAGTTCTAACTTGGTGTCATCCATCTGATATAAAGCTACAACTTCACGGAACGTTAGGTGAACTTTCACTTGCATATTTTCGATATTATGTAATTTGCTATTAAGAAGCTCCTCTTGACAAAGCATGGGACTAACATAATGGGTTGTGATCTTGTCTACTGCAGCATTGACTCTACTATCAGCGGTGCTCCACCATTGTCTTACCAACACTGGTAAATGTCTTAAACTGTTTGTGTACAACCAACATACTATATGATCTAATTTCCCTTCTCTCCAACTTTCTGTAAGGCATTAAAAGTGATTCTTATAAACAAGTTCTACTTGAAAGACACATAACAGATATTAATACCTCCAAAGTCAAGGAACCGTTCGGTAGTAAAAATCTGCACTAATTTTGCATCCTTATTTTTATTGTCTTGCAGCGCCTCCACTGGCATTAGTCGGAATATGTTATTTAACAAATTGGGAAAAAATTTATCTCTGTAACATATGTACATGTATACATTGTATAAGAATAAGAATACATTGCACAATAATAACTATAGACCACCTTCATTCGGTCGTGAAAAGAACGAAAAAAAGATGCACAAAATTTTTTAGAATGTAAACGAGAAGCGTTTAAACATCTTTAAATAAACATATTTATTTAAAATAGCTCACGAACTATTAACTTTTCGACTACTGTCCATAATATGTATTTTTTCCACAAGATGACGAGAGCAATAGATCTATGTAAAAAATGTAAACTTTTCCATTTAAAAAAAAATTGTGCAACTACATACGTTGTATACAAGACTGTTGCACTTCAATTCAATATTTTACTGTAACATTTTTTTCTAATTGCAACCAGAAAAGTGATATAACTTCCCTAATTGTGTGAACCCCCTGTATATTGAAAAAGTAACGAAATTACGGTGAAGGTTTCGTTTCGTAGTTATTAATACTTAAAAATTCGGATCAGAAACGCCTGTAGCATGGTAATAATAGGTTACGTTGCATAGGTCTGTAGAGTCTCGTACAGCCGCCGTAAGAAAACAAAGACGCATAGGTAAGTAACATCTTACTTTGTAGAAATAGTGATAAATACACAATATTACGTCTAATTGTGAGTACGCAGCGCTAGCCGCTGATCGCCGAATTCCCATGCTTCAGGTGTTTCTGACTCGGACATTTAAACATTAATAACTAAAAAACTAAGATTCCATCGCAATTTTATTACTTTTAATATTTGTTTTATTTTGCCACGTAGAATCGACAGTTCTATTTTGTACTATCCGTAGCCGTACAACCTGTATATTTAAATTTAAGTAAATAATCATAAATTCTTAAGAAGTTTCCATCGAATATTAGAAAAGGTTCTACGAACGTATTTAAAGAATACTTACTTAAGTATTTCGGCATACTGATAAAGCAAATCTCTTTGGGCATTTGCGCACATGTCTAGTATGACAGCCCATGATAGTAAATACCCTACAGTATATGTGTACGAGTCCGTATATGGCTGAATGGTACAACTTATCGTGTCACATAATCTGCATAAATATTATAAATTACAAATGTATTTTTTATGAACACGTGCTACATGGGTACTTACTTGAAATCCATTAAAATGGTATTTACGATGTTTTGTGTATGTTGAAGCACATCTTCTATTTTTTTAATGCTTAGAGTATTTACATCATAATTTTCTAATTCTACAGTTATTTTATCCTGGTCCACAAGCACTGGTACTGCGTGTCTTAATAGATAGTATGCACCTAATTGTATACTGGCTATAGGAGATTGCAATAATTTTAATGACAACTCTACAGTGTAATTTAAATCAACTACTACTGTAGGAGATACGTGTGACTGATTTTTAAACAATACACTTCCGTTTAACATTTTCACTGCTTTTCCTAAATAATCCAACACTACCACAGGTTTCAAAGCTGTTTTCTTATCATTGTACATATCTGTGAAAATTGTTTCACATTAAATGAGAAAAACGAAATCCTTTCTAATATATTGAACGTACCTGCATAAAACAGCCAGATTTGAATAATTCGACTTTGTACATCACCGGCAAAAATATTATTCCATTCATCTAACCATGTTGATGGCATATTTGATATCTGTCCCTGTTCATGCTTGTTAATTGAAGATTGGAGTGCACAGTAAAGTTGACTAACTGCTACTGTTAATGCAGATACCTAAAGTAGCGAAGAAAAGTTCTCAGTATAACTTGAAAATAATAATTTTTTAAACAATCTACCTTATACATATACAAACCCTAAAGTCACTAGCATTTTGTTTGGATTTAGTAACAGAAAGTTGCCATAGAACCAAAGATATTAGGACAAAATTCCACTGTTCGTCTGTTAATTTAGTGGGAATGTTTGTTACGAGATCCGTCAGTAATCTTATAACGGCCAAAGGTAAAGTTAATTTTTCCCACGGAGTTTGCGAAATATCGCTATAAAAGAAGAAGCATTTTAAGTGTAATAAATTCTCAGCTTAATTCAAGAAATTTTATAAATGTTAATAAACTAGAATTGTTGTGGATACCAATCAAGAAGTAATAATGTAGGGTTTTCTTTCTCATAAGACATTATTTTTTCCAAAATGCTGGAGTAGTCCAAGTTGTCTTCTCCATTAATAAGTCTACTTCTTGTTACCATTAGTGCATAAATATCATCATCTGTTGTTGCTAAAGTGGTCTTCAAGTTTTGAAATTTCGATAAAGTCTGAAATAAAATTCTTTGTCTTTATATTGACCATTAGAAAACACTATAAATTTAATACAAACTAAACATTAAAAGTAATTAATATTGTTCTACCTGCAATCCTTGAAGTATGATTTCATTATCTTTAGTAGATATGCCACTACTCCTATACATTTCAAACAGTTCATCAGATTTTTTGTTCACGTATAAATCAGTGCAACAAAAGTATATTATGTAGGATAACATGCTGCCGTATTTTGAATAATTTCTGCAAATATACACAATGTAGATAATGCATTAATTAATAATATACCCAATAAACATTAATCATAAAAAATGGACACTTACATTTCAAGATGATTAAGAATTTCATTATATGTATCTTTATTAATGTATATTTGTAACTTTCTAAAGCTATCTTGAACAGTCATCAAAATTTTATGTACATTACTATAATGCTTGGTCTGCGAACGATCGAGTAATAACACATTACTTTCTCTATTATAAAAATGAAATATATATTTGTATTGCGTATTATTATACTTACAGATTTGTAATGATCGGCATAAATGTGTCCCACCACAATTGAATATACAACACTTATTAAAATATTTGTAATTCCTGGTAAATTCACATTGTGTATTAGTGGTTTTACAGTACTTGATTCTTCTTCATCTTTATTAGTTGATCTTAGACATAGGCTATGCAGTAGATTTGCGTTAAATAATGCCCATTTCAAACAATTTTCAGTATTATCTGTTATTGCATTGTTAGTTAAGTCAATGGGCACACATTTTTGATAAATTTGTATCTTCTGATCAAGCGTAGATACATATAGTTTCCCAGTTATTACTTCACCATATACAATTATTCCAGTTACTTCAGCCATCCAAGTTGCTATATCAGAATCTGTTAAGAATGTTAAAATAATTTCTTGCGCATAATCTTCTTCTACGTGAACTTCATTATTAAGTACAATTTCGAGAAAGATAACTGCTATGTCCACCATTATTTCTTTGGCATGATCCCCATTCCTGTAAAGCATAACACGTTTCATGAAACAAAAAATGTACATATATATATTTCCTAATATTAGTGAAAATAGTCTTACGAATCATATATTCTTTTCCACATGACAGATGCAAATTTTTTAGTCAATTCAATGAATTCCAGCCGAGACAATTTTTTAATAGCTTCCAGAAGGCCCCTTTTCCATACCTCTTGTATCGTTTCAATAAAATCAGAATTATTAGAAAAATCATTTTTAGAACACAATTCAAAGAGCGTTTCTAATACTTGTACAGCTCCAAACATTGATTGTTTATGACTCCATGATAACGGAACAATATAAGAAATTAATTTTGCAAAATGTAATAAGTACGTTTCATCTACTTTATGAATTGAATTGCAAAGTATAGATACAATTTCATTGATTCCTTCTTCCTTGATCAGCAGATCTAGAAGTTAAACGAGTGTTATTTCCTACTGCCTTAGTAAAGCATGATGTAATTAAATATCAAGGACTTACTGCCGTTATCAAGAGGTTCGAACGCTAACAAAATAAGATCCTGATTTTTTTTTAAATCAGAGTAATTGCATGAAGCAATTTCCTTTGCTACATCTATTAATAATCTAGTTATTTCAGACTGTGAATACCATTCTTTTAGTACTACATCATTTCTATGTTTCTTGGATAAAGCACATTGTATAACATTTCTTACTGTTACAATGTTTTCAAGCTGAAAGTAAATAAAAATGTATAACGAACAATTATATGAGTTTTCATAAAAGAGCATAAAGAAAGTAACACTTGTTACCTGTGTTAATGACTTCAAAACTTCGTTTTTCTCAGATGCATTCATATACTTAACGATATTGAATATTAATTCTACTATATGCTCAGTTTCCTTCGACTCTTCTAGTAACCAATTTCGTAAAATTTTATCATAGAATTTAAAGAAGTTTATCTGTGTGCCTTGTGATTCTGACAAGTTCGAAAAAAGTGCTTCGTTTTCAAAGTAGGTCATAAGTTTATTTAAATATGTGACATATTCCTGTGCTCGATCATCAGTAATTTTACTAAAATATTTTATGCAAAGGAAATTGACAAAATTATTCAGTTCAGTCAGAAATTCAGTGTCAGTATCAAGTTCTATATTCTGCACTTTGGATTGATCTTTCACATTGTCCTCTGAAGTACAAAATTTTACTCTTAAATTTTTACGGTCATGTACAGGTGCTGTTTTTAATGCAATTAAGAATTCAATTTGAGAATTATTCGTATCTGGAATGTTGAAAGTTTCAGATTTTTCGGACGCGTTTATCAGGGAATTGTACAATAGATTAAGTTCACGCCAAAACTCCTGCACCAAACGAGAATACAATTTATAATCTTGATTACAACGATTTTTGCTCCAGTAACGCACCAAGTGTGTAATTTCGCAAAAAAGAATTGGTTTTACACCAGTATTTTCTTTTAAACATATTTCTAAAACTGGCATAAGCTGAAAGAAATAATCTAATTTAAATATTCATTTCACGGAACTACTTGTAATAGAATTTATACAAAGATCTGGTATATAACACAAGTACCTGTTCTTTGAGAAGTGCACAGCATAAATCTTCATTACCAACATTTAGAAGAATAGAATATCGTAAACATTCAATAAATGATGTTGATACAGCAAACATTTCTGAACGACTCATTTGTACACGTTTTACGGAAAATCTGAAAAACACATTATCATACTTTCAAATGTTAGTTGAAGCAATAGGTAATTTCATATAAACATTATATACTACATTAGTTGATTAAGTACCCTTGTCGCATATTACTGAAGAAATTTGTATACAAGTTACGAAGATCAACATTTAACTTTGGAAACTGACTGATGAAAGGTAACAAGTTTGGATAAACAACACCAGCACAATATTGTCCTCCATTTCGTAGAACACGCCATAATTTTGGCAGAATTAGTTTCTCTATACTTACTACATTAAACCAATCCTGAAAAAGAATTAATTTATGTAATTTAATGTTATGAACTTATAATGTCAAACAATGTATGAATAGTACTAATTTACCTCTATTTTATTTATAGTTACAAGCACAGATTCCCATACAGCAGATAAGAGTGCAGGTTCTGTTTCATCAAGACTATTCATAATAGTTGTTACGGCCCTCTTTTTTTCATTTTGTAGTAGTATATTGGCATTCTCAATAATTGATGTTAATGCATTAAAAAATGCTATTTTAATTGGGATAACATTATATTTAACTAATTTCCAGAATTTGCTATTGCTTATAATTTTACTATGAATTTCAATCATTTTTTCGATTTCTTGAGTAGGAACTGTTTTTAAATAAGAACTATAAGCCAGTAAACTTGCTATTAACACCCTATGATATTTCGTATCCATTTCTTCTGCAGTAAGAGACCTAATAATATGGTATATAAAATCGAATGATAAAAGATTTTAATCCGCTGTACATGTTGCAAATAATATAAAACATACTTTTGCAGAGATAAAGACTGTGCTGTATGAACAGTAATATTATTACAGATATATGTTAAGATTTCATATTGACAATGTACAATAGCATCTGTAACTTTTTTCTGTGGAAATGTGTCCTAAATATAAAAGATTTCGTATTAAACAAATAAACATCATTATCAGTAATTCTACATGTGTTGTTATTATTAAATCATAATTTACATTGAACGAATTACTAGCAGCTGATGCGGCAGGAGGATATGTATCATATTGTGATGTAAACCAAGCTCCTGCTAGTGGTTTTAAATACATTGCCATGCCTTTGCCGACACGTTTCATGACTGCGGCATGTGCTAATTGTGCAGCTTCTCTGACTTTGTGCTCTATATCTGTAGCTAAAGCACAATATAACCGTGGCCAAAATGGTAACATTCCTTCTATCGCCGATAATTCTGAATCTCGACACATGCTGGAAAATTCTTGCAAGGCCTGAGAAAGTATAATGCTTCAATATCGATATCGTTTCTACACATAAAGTAGACTTGTCGATTAGCATGACCATCGCCGATTTCGATGACCTTAAAATATGTCGTAGGGGGCATGATTCTGAACAACTTTTTCCTATACATGTAACCGTCGGTCGGCCTTACTTTCTAAGATACGTGCAAAAAACCTTGATAAACTTTTCCTCATGGATTCATGTTCGGCCATATGTTTGGTCAATTGAACGATACGAGCTGATATCACTTTATGTATTTTTGGATAGTTTACCAAGCTTTTGTGCGCATATCGTAGAAAGTAAAGCTGACTGCCGGTTATCTATTTCAATTGTTTGTTTTCTTTTTTCGTCGAAAACAAACAAATGTTGCGCGCCGTCATGCGATGCTTCTGTTGCGCTCAGAAATTGCAAGTAAAGATTTTTGCAAATATCTCGGAAACTAGGGCCGACCGAAGGTTACATGTATAGAAGTAAGTTGTTCAGAATCATGCACCCTACAACATATTTCAAGGTCATCGAAATCGGTGATGGTCATGCTAATGGACAAGTCAACCACGCATAATAAGACCAACATCTTACCTTGGATTTTGTGGTTGAGTCTTTTTTATTCATTTTCTTTAACACCATTTGAAAATTACTATCAACATTATTCATTTCAATCTCATTTATGTTGTAAAGCGATAGACCTGGTAATACAGGTACGTAACCACCATCCTTCACAGCAGAGAAACCAACAAAATTTGGTATCGTAGTGCCCAGAAGTTCTGCGGTTCGACTACTATTTGATGGCTGAAAATTATAGGTAAATAAATAACAGTGTCAAAATATGTATGTCAATAAAAATTTTTAATCGTTTTTAATGCATCAAATGTGAAACAGTATTTTGGCATATTTCATTCTACCCAGTATAATAAAGTTATCATAACAACTTTTCTTATAATAATGAAATTTAATCTTCGATTTCTCTTTTCTTTATAAAATTATTGTTTTTATCCATATAAATTTGCTTACTCTTGCATTGTTTTTTGTTCGTTGTGCCTGCTTGTTCTTCCCCATGATAATTAATACAAGAACAACGAGAAATGATAGATTTTAACGTCGCACATAAAGTTTGATCCTTCAGTTTTTTGCCAGTAATACGTAACAAATCTTTTGTTGCCTGCGTTGGAATTGACAGCTAATTAATTGTAATATTTCTTCTGATGTTCACTGAAAAATGGATGTTAACCCGTGCATTATTTGATATTTCCACCGTTCCACTCTCTTTGCTCTTATCTTACCCTTCCCCTCTCTATAGGTGACATCAGCTATATGATGTATTATATACATACAGCAGATGTAAGTATGCATATTGTATGTATCTACTATGGCGTATGTATGTATGTACACTAGGCCAAAGAGTATATAGGTATAATAAGAGGCGTCACTCGACAAGGACAGAAATAATCTGGGGAAATCACTAAATAACCAATTTAAATGCCCATTCGGCAATGATCGGTAAGCTTCGGCAATGATCGATAAACTTCGGCAATAATCAGCCAATTGTGGTAAGGTACATTTAGTCGATTTGAATATCCCGCTCGAAATAGACAACCAATTTAAATGCCAAGGTCAAGCAAGGACTTCAAAGGTTCCGCCCAGAATGACGCCTCTTATTATACCTACTCTTTGACACAACCTGAGTTATGCCTAGTGACAATGGTGACAATTTTTCAAATTATTATGTAGTTTGCTAAAATGAATTTTGCTTGATAAAATATTACACGTAAGAGGATGATGGGCTCGATTCCTCATCTATTTGGCAAAGAAGTAGCATGTATCGTAGGTAGAAAGTTTTTACACTGCCAGGCCGAAGTCTAGGTAAACGCACGAAATCCTCATATCTGTGTTCCAGCACGGGAAGGCGTTCTGTTCGCCGCGACCCTAAGGTAGCCGCCATCCGCATAAGACCCTCTCACTTGCACGTAAAGCCCTGTCCTTGTTTAGCGCCATCCCTATCTACCGCATGCTCTCCGTCACTCCCGTGCAGCGAATTCGCGCTAGGAGGCTAGTTATTTCTTACGAAGAAGCAATATCGATGGGCCTATTTACACTATCAATAGTTATCGGTATTGAAAATCGTGGGTTGATATCCATGCAATTCTGATCGCTTTGTTTAAGAACTGCTGATAAAGCATTAAACTTAGCATAATAATAACCAAAAACATCGAAATCCATTAGGAAAACATCGATGGTTTCGATATACATATCAATATACACATCGAAGAAATAACTAGCCTCCTAGAGTGGTATTCTCAGTCGTTGCTTATTCTTAAGTTTGCCTTAAGCACTTGCTTAAGACCCCATCTAGATTCTCAGTCGGCAAATAAGCATCGACTCAAGCATTTACTTTGTTAAGAAATCTTATTTATTCGAGATTCTCAGTCGCTTCTTAAGCATGGCTTAAGTGCGTATGTATTCTCAGTCAAATAAGAACGTCTTAAGACGCTCTTATTCGCTCGAAGTGAGGTTATATTTTCAAGTCAACCTTTTAGATGACTTAAGTCCGTCTTATACGCCATTCGACGCCATTCGACGCCATTACTTCTAAAAGGAAGCAAGTGAAAATTGAGCGAAAAAGTGAACCTGTAAAAATGGATTTAATGGATTTTGATTTCATTGATATGGACATTACTATTAGCGATATCGATGATATGTCCGATGATGAAGCGGATAATAGGCCTGCTATTAGACGATACATTCGGGACAGACAAATCCTTTTGAACAATATGACGGCACAGGTCGAGGAGATCCATCAAGCCTTCTGTCGCGAACACGAGCACTTCGAGACCGTGTGGCCGGCAAAATTCCTTGAACACGAATACTTTGCCAACGACGTGGCAGTACAAGAGCGGCAGCTTGTGTGGGAGATGAAGCTCCACCTGAGCCGCCTAAAGGGGGACGTTCAAGTGATCACCGACCTGAGAACTGCTCAAACCAAGCCTCAGCCTGCACGCGCAACAAAGTTGCCAGAGATTGAGCTGCCAAAGTTCTCTGGCAGCTACACTGAGAGCACCGCGTGTTACTTTCTCACCGGCGATCCTAACCTCACTCTCCAGCGAGCTCACCCGCCTAACTTTCGAAGTCGTTGACCTTGGGAAAGGAAATGGCGCTATCGACTACACGCACGTGCGCTTAGTCAACACGAGATTCCAGAACATTGCTGAAGTATTTCGGAATCGAAAAGGATACTTTTCATTTAATGTGCAAGTAGGTTTTCATCCATTTTTTTATTTCACGATTAAAATATTTTGGTTAATCGTGTATGATTGAATATCACTTTCTTTTTTAATCTCCAAGATTTTCGTTTCATTTTTTAAAATTATGATCTTTGTCGCAGGCTGTTGTCGGTCCAAAAATGGAATTTTTGGACATAGTATCTGAGTGGCCGGAAAAACTCTTTGCTGTATATGCGATACTTGGAACAACGACTGGATGGCATGCTTGTTGGTGATAGAGGGTATCCTTGCCCACGCTTTCTAATGACACCACTTCCAAATCCACAAACAGATGAACAAATGACGTAAGTATTCTATTTTTTAGAATTATTAAGGTTCTCAGTATGAAAAAAGCGTTATATTTATTGACTATTGTATCATTGCAGCAATAACCATATCCAAAGCAGCACGCGCATAATTGTGGAGCGTACATTTGGCGTTTGGAAACGAAGGTTTTATTTTCGAGGAAAATAAAATTGGGGCTAACATATCAAGATGAGGTGCTACCCACGCTACATCGAGGTCAATTTCAAAGGATGGTGGTCCGCCATCGTCGCCTACTTTTCTCTTGTTAATAGGCCCCTTTGGGCAGATTTAATATTACTCCACCATTTCCTTAACTGAGGTACAGTTCTCTGCAATGATTATAGAAAATAGTTTATTAAATCAATGATTATAGAAAATAGTTTATTAACCCTGATAACCAGGTCTGCCGACAGATTGGGTACAGTTTGTGTCCGCATTCAACTACGGTTCTGCCGGCAAGGCCCTGCCTTATCAGACCCTGCTGTCCATCTGCTGGCAGACTGCAGGCAGATTGTTATCAGGGTAAATGAATGTAATAAAGTTAAGCTATTTTCTACCCGCCACTGACCAAGGGTCAATATGACCCATCTCTAAGTAACTTTGGAGGTTCTTATCAAAAATTAAACGTCTTTCTTTCCTTCAAAATTGACCAATTTCACCGCTTAAAATAAATACCATTCTTGAAACGCGCACTATGAAACTATTTTGTACTATATTTTGCATTTCTTTGTTATACTTTACGTTCGGGTAAAGTTTCATTGTCATTTTCATATATAAATCATAAAATATAAACCAAATACACAAATCCCTTACCTTGGTCGATATAAGGTGGGAAGCATTATATTTGCAGCAAATTTTGTCCCACGCCTCTTCTTTTTGGCTCAGGCTGCTACAATCACTTCTTTTCTGTTCAATTATATTGCTATATACTTTCAGAATTTCCATAAATAAATGTTTTTCGACATCACTATAGGGTCATTCCACGCCAACTCAGACACTTTTCGGAGTAACATTTCGGATTTTGGTACAACTTGGATATGTTGTAGTCTTTAGTGATGCATAAACATATCTCGAAGGATTTTTGAAAATTTAAAAAATTGTGGATGTTACAGCTCTTTGAAATATAGTGTTTACTTTTTTTCTAAAAATTGTAACTCTTGAACTAACAAACCGACAAAAATGACCTTTTGAGTGCTTGCAGTGGAGATATAAGAGTACCTAATAAAAATTATTTCACTGGAAAAAAACAAATTTTTAACCATTTATTTTGCAATTCTTGTAAACAAATGCAATTTTATAATTGAAGGTAACTTTTTAAAAAATTGAAAAAAATAGGAGGATATAGCCCTGTTTGTCCTCTTTATGGACATGTTTGGAACACGATGGAGACTTTAAAATTGGCCAAATGAAAATTATTTGAATGGAACGCTGCGTCAAGTCACTCCGGCTCGACTGGTCGCTCGGGCCGTGCGGTACTCGCAGCGGTCAAGCCCGCTATACCTGCCACTTTTATATAGGGTTTATTGCAAGGTTTATTGCCGTTTATAGTTACTGGAAACTCACTCTCTATCGATGGCACTTATTGTTTGAAACATTTAAGTTGCCATTGTTCAATGGAAACCACGAGAAGGTGGTGAGTATTCTTCCATCGGGAGAGGATGGGGTGTGATGGGATTATGTTAAAGGATAAATATTTTGTCGTATCTTTGAGCGTCTTTTGGAATAAATGACCGGTTATGTAATTACTTATTTGATAATTGCTACAACTTTTGATTTGTCACTGTATGAATAGACTTTAGCTTTTAAATGAGACACTGTATCCGTTGGTATAAATGAATGAAAGTTTCGAGTTCCACAAATTGTTTTTGCAAGTCCACGTCTCTCTAGTAATAATCGTGAATGTTTTTGATATTGTTCTATTGAGATGAATTGAAAATGAATGTTTTGAATGTTGGCAGTCGCCCAATCAAACAATTTCTTTGGTGTCGTTATTTGTTCTTCTATACTGCATTCCACATTAGAGCATACGGATTTCGCGCAGGCACGACCCTCAGGAGGCGTTGGTACGCTCGACTCCCCACTGAACCGCCTATGTTTCTCTCCGTCGCACGACCTTCTACTTACTCTCTCTGTTAACTTTTCGCGAACTGTTTACGTTGACAACGGTCAAGGTCTCGCGTTTGGGATGTACCAGTTATTCCTTGGAAATTACCACGACCAATCGCATGCAGTTCAAATTGTGGGTAGTAGTGGGAGCTGCGCAGATCGGTCGCAAATCGGTAGGGGCGTCGGTATGCTCTCATATGGAATGCAGTATAGTGGTCTTTGTAAACTGGCTCGAGCTGCAAGACGTTTTAATGTCCCCCCAATACCATGGCATGCATTTTTGCCATGTGATGTTGCAAAAAAATGCCATTCGGCGTTAATTCCGAAATCTTCGAAATGGAAACTGAGATTCAGTAAATTATATTTATTTTTATATTGTGATGATGCCCCATCGGAGAAATATTTGATTTTATTAATAGCAGTGCCGTGTGTTTGTTTCAAAAATTTAATCAGCTTTATTTGGAATAAATGAACTGCGATACTATCATGCTCTTTACAGTCTGAAATAATGACAAAGTTGTCATGCTGTAGACAATTATTGATTTTATAATAAGCAACGAATGGATGAATTGTAGCCTGTTTGTTTGACCAATGATAGCTCTGAATTTCATCCTGAATGACAAAAGAATAATTTTCTGCAAAATCTATAAACGGCAATAAACCTTGCAATAAACCCTATATAAAAGTGGCAGGTATAGCGGGCTTGGCCGCTGCGAGTACCGCACGGCCCGAGCGACCAGTCGAGCCGGAGTGACTTGACGCAGCGTTCCATTCAAATAATTTTCATTTCGCCAATTTTAAAGTCTCCATCGTGTTCCAAACAGGTCCATAAAGAGGACAAACGGGGCTATATCCTCCTATTTTTTTCAATTTTTTAAAAAGTTGCCTTCAATTATAAAATTGCATTTGTTTACAAGAATTGCAAAATAAATGGTTAAAAATTTGTTTTTTTCCAATGAAATAATTTTTATTAGGTACTCTTATATCTCCACTGCAAGCACTCAAAAGGTCATTTTTGTCGGTTTGTTAGTTCAAGAGTTACAATTTTTAGAAAAAAAGTAAACACTATATTTCAAAGAGCTGTAACATCCACAATTTTTGAAATTTTCAAAAATCCTTCGAGATATGTTTATGCATCACTAAAGGCTACAACATATCCGAGTTGTACCAAAATCCGAAATGTTACTCCGAAAAGTGTCTGAGTTGGCGTGGAATGACCCTATAATGCTTCTTCACATTCTTCGTTGCCATTTTTGGTAAAGAAAAAGCACGTGGATGCCCGTGGCAATAAAAGGCGCGTAAAGAGGAATAACTGGGAATACCCGTGCAAATACAGCAAGCCGCATTTTCAATCTAGTTCAAAGACTAGTTTATTGTTCCTATAGTAAGCTTGTAAAATTTGAAGTAAATCGGTTGAATGGTTTTTTAAATATTTTGGTCACCGTAGAAGCCTTTTATTTGAGAGAACCTTCGAGTGATGGACAATAACTTAGTTATTGATAAGTATTTTTAAATAAAAAAATTACAATGCACGGTACTAGATGCAATCCTTAAAAGGAAAAAAGATTTTTTGAGAAATGTGTTATAGTTTTTGAGTAAAAAAATTTCCAAAGACCACCCTTTTTTCGGCCTCCTGACTGAGCATGACCCCTTAAGCAACGACTGAGAATACCGCCCTTTGGCAAAGAGCAAAGAGGATAAGATAGAGTGAAAGCATCCCATAAGAGCACGTGTTAAAAAGTAATATACGAGTTTCAGCGCCCTCTGGTGCTTCAGGCCCTCGTAATTTCGATAAAAGCGGCAATATTCGAAAATTTTAAAGATAGAAATGAATGAAGTAAAATATTAATTAATGGAGAAAGAATGAAAAGCACAGTAAATTTGATATTATTTTAAATTTTATTAATGCTGAATTATTTTATAATTACACACATGTTCCGTACATACATTACATTGCATACATAGATATAAATAAAACATAACGTTAAATTAATTTTTAAAATTATACATAAAATATAAGTACAAACAAATAAATAAGTTAACAAAGTTAACAGCCAAATTTTTTCATTTTATTATGTTTAACTTTTTGCTTTTTACCTTCTTGTATGGCTCGTCGCCTGAATCTTGCTTCCCAAAAGCATCGAATTCTAATAAATGAATTGACGAAAGCATTTGTAGCTGTTGCTGTGCATAATTCAAAATGGGGACTGTGCTCGCGTAAAATGGGATTCAAATATTCACATATTTTTTTTAAATGAAAGATTTTCTCTATATACGATTCATATATTTTCTCCCACTTCAAAACGGATTCAAATAATATTTGTGAAGAGTAATTGAGTTTATGAACATCAGCGTGCTCTTTCATGAGTGTAAATAATTTGTAGTCATTAAACGAATTAGACCCTGAATTAGGCAAAATAAGGTAATCTGTACATTTCTTACAACTACTATGCGATTTTAAAAATTTTTTTGCCAAATAACCGCATATGTAAAATACTGCATTCGTTTCAGTTAGTTCAGCAGTTTCGCTGCGTTCTTTAAACTCTGTTTCAAAAGCACCCAGTATATTCTCTACAGATAATTTATAATCTACCTGCGGTTTCAGATGAGCCGACCCAGTTTCTATGCAGCTCAATTTGGCAAATATTTTATTATCGTCAACTTCACAATTTGATAGTTTTGATAGTTTGGTTAAGTGGGTAATAAAAATCTGTTTAACACCACTTTCAAATTGCAAAGGCGACGGATTCATTGAACAACCATGTTGTCTAATAATCGCAAATAAATTCTCCAATGGATCTTGCTTTAACCGACGCGTTTTTAGAAGGTGTATATTATAATTCTCAGACAGATCAGATGATAATAGCAGGATGCTATTGATGACTAATTCTAATCCTGTTAAACAGCTAGGTTTGGATTTTCCAGTTGTGGTTATAAAATGCGAATTTTGTAAGTGACATAGCATCTCATATAAAAATGTCTGATGCTCCGAATCTTTAGAAATCGCATAATTTAATTTTTTGTCTAATGTTTTTCTTTCAAGACGCGAATTTAATGTATCAAATAGTTTGTCCATATCAGTTAAAAATAGGCCAGTTGTGTCATTTTCTGGAAATAGTTCCGGATGCATTGTGCTATAAACTAAATATGCTGTGTACATCGAATTAGAAAAAATTTGTGCCGCTAGCGAGACCGTCATTTTGGTCATATTATTTAATGCAAAATGTTTGTAATTTATTTTTGGAATCATATTTAGAGGCACTTCCTTGCTCAATTCGTAAATTTTTCCTATTACTTTCCAATCAACACGCCCTCCTCGATAATGCAATGGTTTTGTCGAAAATCGTCTTGAAAATCGATTTAAAAAATCGAAAATCGCGACAAAAAAGATCGATCTTTGAAAGATTGATTTTAAATTGGCATCCCTACTTTAAAGTGGCTTGTTCCACCACACTGAAAGGGATATTTTTATTTACATAATTTTTAATTCATATAAATTTGATTTATTATCGTACATTTATTTCTAATTACTTTACCTTTCACGAATCATTTTTATTAGTTATTATCTAAACAATTACGAAACAATAATTAACACCAGGCTTTTGAACTGTTTTTTGGGGTTAGGAAAATGGCGATTATATGTATATAGTTTTCGATGTAATCGACGTATTCTACAGTATTCTATATATAGCAGGGGGGTGCCACTCTCGTTTACGATTTTGGAACAGTGTTTCAACTGCCACCTAGGCGGTTCCAATTTTTTCGAACTAAAATTCAAAATGGCCGTCCATGAGCGGTTAATTTAAATTATAAAATTTCAATTTAAAGCTACAAATACATCACAGTACATTGAGTTCCATCGATTTGTGTCTCCCTAAGTTAATTACTTCGAAAAAATATCAAAATCAATACTGGTTCAAAGAGAAACTGATGCATCATGAAAGAATAATCTATTAACTGATATTCATCATTTTCGTTTTAAAACAGCAACTGAATATTGATATTCTTGCATTTGTAACTAGCCCAAGGAAACAATAATCAATGGAACTGAATGTACGTTTCAATATGCAATGTTAGTACTGGCAGTACCACACTTTTTCTTTGAAAAATTAATATTTGAAGAGAGGGTTAAAAACAACTACAATAAATATTCGTAGAAATTACTTTATTTTTCTTTAATCTTGCGATTGGATCGCATGCACCATGTATTTATAAATGTATTGGTAAATATTTGTAACATATTTTCTTTTAAATTAATATAATGTTTATCATACGTATATGTGTTTGTAAAATTTATAATAGTATTCAACTCCTTTGTCATTTCTGAACTTATTTCAAAAGAATGCCATTTTGAGTTCATGTAGTTTTCCATGATAGGATATGCTCTTTTATACATGTTATTAATTATATCCCAAATAATGGGTTGGTGTTCCTTACATTTTACACAAATTTTGAAAGGATCATCATAATGAAACATTTTACTTAATGACCGAATCATTAACTGTACATTAGGTTGAATTTTAAAAATGTTTTTTTTTTCTGTACGTTTTGTTGTACAATCGCTAATAAATTTTTCTAACGTGAATAATATCTTGCTGCCTTCATCCTCTTCGCAGTTACTTCTATTGCTGCGTTCACAAGTTAAATTATTTATTAATAATGTTTTATACGTATTTGTAAACTGGTTAACGGATGGGTTTATATTTCTATAATTATAGGCGCGTATCATTCCAAAAAAATTCTCCAACGCGTCTTGATTTATATTTTTTGGGGTTAATTTTTGGCAGCCATATTCTCTTAGAGTTTTATACAGTTTTTGGAATGATTGAATTGTAACAATCCAATTCTTCAAGGATGGTGTTTTTTTTTTTTTTTTGCCAGTAATTCCAACGTCAAATTCCATAATATTTAGTTTTTTTATAGCCTCGGGCCAAAATGTATGGTGTAGGCTGCTGTCCGTGATTACTGTCCTTAATGGTGAATTTGAGTCAATATTGATATCATCAGACTCTTCACGCAGACGTTTCTTATTTACTACAGTTCCATTCACCGAATCAAATATATCATTAAATAGTTTCAATGCCTCGCTAGTAGGTAAGCCATACTTTGATGATATAGCGTGTAACGATCCATCTTCAGAAATAACATGACCTGCAGGTGTAGCAAAAAGCATAAGGTAACATAAGGTTCCAATATATAAATTACTAAAATGAATTATAGATTACCTTGTATCTTAGATTGTAGTTCTATATAACCAGACATAGTGTTGCTGAAAATTTGGGCTGCATACTTCACTTTCATTTTTGGAATTTTGTCTTTCTGGACATGACACAACGTAATTTTTGGCAACAGTCTGCTGATGGTATTAGTGTTTAGGTCCAATTATAAGCCTAATTTTTTATTTTCTTGTTTCTTAATTGTAATATCTAAATCTAATTTTTTGTTTAATAAATTATTCCGAATCCCTTTCAGCAAATGGGGTGGATCATAAATGGGAATAATATTTTGTTTACTTATCCTTATTGTACCTCCTACAAAAAAAATACAAAAAATTATAATTAACATTACATAGTTTATTATTATGGAAATACTGAAAAATAGTAAGCAACATACTGTTTTCCGTGCCTTCTTTCCAACATAATCTTTGCGAATCCAGCAATAATGTATTAATTGCTGCCACATTCGTTGTATTTTGATCACAAACTGTACAAAGGATGATAAGTCCTGTTTCTTCAACAGCTTTTGTCACAGTTTTGATGCAGTGCATCAACTGATTTGTGGACGCCTGACATTTAGAAAAATAATAAGCAAATGGGAGTTTCCAGTTCGATGCAATACCTTTTATCATAAACACTAGTGCTGACATGGTCAGCAATTTTGCCTGTGCGTTCCAGTTGCCAATCTTCGCAACCAATGATTCTATCTTTTGCACGATCATAGTGCAATTGTGGTGCCAAAGATACTTCATCCCATAGCAATACAGTTAGTTTTTCTAACTTTTTCATGCATACAGTTTTCTCCTTCAGGTGCTGTATAATGATTGGATTAATACCAGTGTCTATGCTAACAGTTTGCAATACTCTCTTCAATGTTCTGATTCCAGGCAATATAAAAAGCCTGCTGTATAACCTATATGCAGCTGGAGATTGCTTATATAGCGTTAATGCTAATATTTTTTCCTGCATTGAAAATCTCCTACCCTATGTGTCGATTACAAATATAAAAGTGAAATAAATAGATAAATAGATAAATAGTGTAAAATAAAATAATATAAATTAATATAAGAACAGTAAAGTTTCAATAAATGTGAATCGTTCTGGACAGAACGTTTGCTCGTAACGTAGAGGAAAAACGATTTTTTCTTCCTTCATTTGCTTGTTGTTCTTTTCTGGGAATTTTACCTCCAGTGTATGTCAAAATGGTAAGAAAAATCGTTTACCCTCTATGCTATGAGTAAATGTTCTGTACTAAACACATCGCATTTATGAAAACTTTACTATAATACAAATTGATTGAGAAATAAGTTGTATAATTGAAAAATTAAACTAAATTATTTAAGTAAATAGCACTTCTATTTTTTAGTGTCCTTCTAATAACATTATGTACTGCATGTAAAGTTACCCTGGCTTTAAACTGTTTTTTCCTGAGTTGCATTTCCACAAAGTATCTTTGGCTGGCTGTCAAATTGTTTGCAAGCTGTTCACCATATTTTCCAAACATGACCTTTTTTGCATCCTTGATGCGTTGCTTATATGCTGCCATCCTGCTTTTATAGCTCGCCGTCTGTTTCTTTAAATGGAGACATGTTTCATACATGGATTTTTCTGTTGCTGATAAATTTGTCTTCCGTGTTACAGCACCTAATATATTTCTTTTTCTTTCTATAAGTTGTACTGGATTTATATTTGTGATATTTTCTTCAGTTTGTTCATTCATAATATTATCAGTGAAGTCATTTTCATTTTGTGTGCTTGTACTTGGCATAGGATTATTACAAAATGATAAATCACTACTTGGGACATTCTCACTTGGCACAGCATCAATTTTTAGTCGCCTTTTGACTACAGAACACATGTATGCATTTTCTGTAAAGTGCAGATAACACACTTTGTATTTTCTCCTTTCTTCCACCGTCAAATTATCAATTAGTGTGGAATGCACTGCATTTCTCCACTTCTCAGAAACAACCGGATTCTTTGGAAAACTATGATTAGGAATAGAATAATCAGAGCGGCAATTTGGCACGCAACAATGTCGTGACATAGTAGCTCTATAAAAAACATTATAATTTAAAAAGATATTCTACATATACTACATTAAAAATATATATTAAACTATATACATACCTGTTGCTATGAAACTGATTTTATAAAACTTATTTTTCGATACAATTGTTTGGGTTTCGTACGGTACTACTCGCTGAAATCGACAATGCACAAATGCATGCAACGCATATCAATGGCGTACACAGTTTCAGATGGTTACAAATGAATCATGAACACGTGATCACGGCCATATTGAATTTTAGTTCGAAAAAATTGGAACCGCCTAGGTGGCAGTTGAAACACTGTTCCAAAATCGTAAACGAGAGTGGCACCCCCCTGCCCTCCTCGATAATGCAATGGTTTTGTCGAAAATCGTCTTGAAAATCGATTTAAAAAATCGAAAATCGCGACAAAAAAGATCGATCTTTGAAAGATTGATTTTAAATCGGCATCCCTATTTTAAAGTGGCTTGTTCCACCACACTGAAAGGGATATTGCACCCGAAAGAGATATTTTTATTTACATAATTTTTAATTCAAATAAATTTGATTTATTATCGTACATTTATTTCTAATTACTTTACCTTTCACGAATCATTTTTATTAGTTATTATCTAAACAATTACGAAACAATAATTAACACCAGGCTTTTGAACTGTTTTTTGGGGTTAGGAAAATGGCGATTATATGTATATAGTTTTCGATGTAATCGACGTATTCTACAGTATTCTAAAGTATTCGCATGCAACCAACAAGCGAGTCAGAAAGGAGTGTATTTTTTCAACACTTTAATTGTTGAAATCTTAAAATAATAAATATTTCTATTTACTACATACATATGCGACAAATGACATGAATGAAATAGGCTTAAAAACGACATTTGCGACGCGGTGTAAAATACCGACCCACCACTGACTATGTATGGGAATGTAGACAAGGTACATACTATTACGAAAGATTTGTCAGATGTATATTAGAAATCTGCGTAGCATAAAATAAAGGCCGATAAGTTGTTTAAAAATGATAATATAACCAGCACTAACTTAGGAAGGATCATTTTACTGTATATCAAGTAAGAAATAATTAAATAAATGCAACATATTTTGGATTTTCACCACGGTTTCGTTACAGGTTAGGAGAAACAGTAAACATGAGTATTGGAAACAAATTGGGTCAGAGATTGTTACTGTCATATTGCTCTTTTACTTGCATTTACTTTCCTGGCATTCTAATATTACTCAAGTTAAATGACAACTTGTACAATGTGGGAAAGTACAAATTTATTCCAGTACTACTAATTCTGCTTTTTGCAGAAGTAATAAAGTTATTATTTCCTATATTTCATTTCGAATCAGCAATTATACCAAAAACTGAATTAAGGATATCTGTGAAAACTAGGAGATCCTGGTCAAGATATCTAAAAGAAGTTTTCAAATTTCTGTTAGCAGCTTGTTTCTTGTCTGCTGTGTATTATATTGTAATTATATTGTTTGGCGCGCCTGTCTTTACACATTATGAAGAAAGTACCATGCTTACTGTCACATTGACTACTCTTACATTTGTCCCGACAAGTTTGCATTTAGGAGTGGACAGTGCATTGAACTTCATAACAGGAACACAGTCACAAAAGGGCAATGTTTTAGTGGATGCGATGAAAACAAATATTATAGCAACACTTTTAGGGACATGGTTGGGTACTATTGTAATTCCATTAGATTGGGACCGTCCTTGGCAAGTTTGGCCAATTCCATGTGTCATAGGTGCTCTTCTTGGCTATATGATTGCACATTTTATTACTCTTGTAAAAACATTACCTATCTTAAGATTAAGTAAAAAAGTTTATAGATAAATACAACTGTTTATATAGATTATTATATGAAATGTAATCTTATAAACTTTCACCATTTTGATAAATATTATGAATTGTACTCAGGTAGTCTATAAAACAATTCCCTTAAAAGCAAAAACTGTCAGATGTGTTTTTTGTCACATCGTATAAATCTAAAACTTCAAAAAAGTAAAAAAATTATGCCAAGTACATGAAATCAAATCAATCACAAAAATAGAAGATAATAATAATTACAAAATAATTGTCGTAAATTAATAACTTTACAAAACTAATAATATACACAAATTACGATAATTGAAACAAATGTATTAAATAATATTAAGCAAATATATTTTTATACAAATAAATATTTGGTACACTTGTCAATTAGCATGACCATCACCGATTTCGATGACCTTAAAATATGTAGTAGGGGGCATGATTCTGAACAACTTTTTCCTATACCGGTAACCATTGGTCGGCCTTATTTTCTAAGATGCGCGCAAAATACCTTGGTAAACTTTTCCTCATGGATTTGAAGGAAATTTTTTTAATCACCTTACTACGATCGCCTCTCTGTACAGTATTTCTGTTCACTTACTCCGACACAACGCATTCCACTTTCCAACTTGTCCCGGGTATTAGTTGGTAATGTTGGTATTAGTATTGGCAGCGCCTTCCAACTTACTTCTTGAGAGGCAAAAGCCGTCCCCCACCACCGTCCGCCGTCACCATGGCGCGAAGTCGCGGCCGAGTCAAAATAACTAATCCGATCTCTTCCCGCGTGGCGCCTGAGTTTCCTTGTCTACGGAACTGTCACGGTCTCCTTTTTAGCGTCGCGAGGTTTCCTTGACAACAAGTCACGCTGCTCGAAAGAAAGTTTGGAAGGGGAAGCAGGCGCGTGAGGGGCCCCTACCCTGGAAGGCGCTGATCTAAACACTCACACGGCACAACGTCTGGCAAAGTCCCAGGGATGTTGTGCTGTGTGGGAAATGACACGTATAAAATGAGCTTAAAAACGACATATTATACATACATTTGCGACACGTCGTAAATGTAATTACGACGCGGCGTAAAATACCGACCCACCACTGGTGATGACGCCCCACACAGCACAACGTCCCAGGGACGTCGACAGACCGTCCCAGGAACGTTGTGCTGTGTGGGAGAGTCGGCTGTAATCGAGTAGTATAAAAGTTTATTTCAAAGTTATTTCTTACAGTAAAAATGTTGACAATATATTTAGAAACAATTTTGGAATATATAAAAGTATGTAATGTGGACAATTTTAGTTGCTCCACTTTTTGACACTTTTATGAAAACATAAATTGAGATCATTGCTCATTGTAGCGTTACAATTTGGTATACAATATTTCTTTCTGCATACAGTTCGTCGATATAGTGAAAATTGGTAAATCGCAATAAATGTTATACTTGCGTCGGCCATTACTCTTAGTTTGCGTACCTACCGCTAGTGTCGCATACTAATGTTCTACTCCCAATGCGCATAATACGTGAATTGAAATACACCCATTGTAGTGTTCAGGATTGTCCACCTCCTGATAGTTGTACAAAATTGAAGTACAGTGGAAATTAATTTTACTAGTAAATATACGAAAATATTTTAACTATGTTCCTCTCTTCGCGTATAATCCGCGCCCTTTATGTAAGTTATAAATTGCACCCTTTGTGATATTGTATCTCATACTTGTAGTATTTTAACCTCTTTAGTAATCTTATGCAACTTTTAATTTTAGTTATCTGTTTACTTATTCTTTTATTTATGTACGTTTTATGTTCTTTTTTAAGTTATATTTTAAATATTGAATATGTTGTACAGTGAACACATTTCATTTCTCATTCATGTCCTAATTAAATGCACACACATAATAATAAATCTATTGTAGCAAATGTCAAATAGCCTTAAAAATATATACATTATTAAAGTATAAGAAACAATGTAATTTATCTGTATCTACCAGAGGTATAAATGGAATAGTGTAGATAGGGTTGTCACCTTTTTTACAGGAAATTAATGTAAATTTGCTTTCATGGAATATAAATAAAAGTACACTTGATAAAACTAAAAGTACATCTTAATCTTATTAGTTTTTATTTATTCTGAACATATTTTTTATTGCTTTTAACATTACAGAGCAACTTTTTATCATTTTTAAATAACTTAATGGCATTATTGCACTCAATATTCATACTAAAATATATAAATAATTTGATTCTTTATTAAATTAAAAGAGGTTTTGTTTCTCTCATCCCGCCACTTCACATTCATGGCAGAGAAAACTTTTTCAGCAAATGCTGAAATTATCAAAGTTGTGTACGTTTGGGAACTATGTATGTACTATAATATTGTGTTACGTTTCACAAAATATCATTTCGTGAAATAAAGTATTTTCACATTCTTCATTGTTATTCAAAAGTAAAGAGTACAGTAACGTAAGATACTTTATTTTAAAGTACAGGTGGAAACCCTAAGTATAGATGACATGTAATGTTTATTAAGTTTTATTTACTATTACTTCTTTTTCTGAAATCCTAGAACTACACTTAGTTTATGGCTAAATGAAAGATACCTTAAGCTATTCCATAATAAATAAATTCATTTTGTAAAGTAAAATAAGTTTTCAATAATATAAATAATATAGCATAATGAAAAAAATAAAGCATAATATTAGGGATTGTGTCCATTTTAAATTTAGTGCAAGCTTTTAAATAAAATCTTATTACATTAACTTTTAAATTTACATTTTAATAGCCAATATATTTTACTTGCATTAAACAGAACTGTAAAAATGTTAGAGGACTACAGACTTCAGCCATTCGTGCATCAGACCAATTGTTTGTGGTATGTACTTTTATATGGAATGTGTATTATATTGTTTTCTACATGAAACTTTAACTTTAGCACAGAGATAGCGAAGAAGACAACCCACAGATACCATTTGAGTTCAATGACGCGAACAGAAAACGTATTGATGCACTTCTGAAAATTTATCCAGAAGGCCATAAGCGTGGTGCAATGATACCTTTGCTAGATTTAGCACAACGTCAACATGGATGGCTGCCTATTTCTGCTATGCATAAAGTAGCAGAAATATTGGATCTACCACGTATGCGGGTCTACGAAGTAGCTACGTTTTATACAATGTTCAATCGACGACCGATGGGAAAATATCACGTACAGATCTGTACATGTACTCCCTGTTGGTTACGAGACTCTGATTCTATTGTAGAAGCTGTAACTAAAGCTACTAATTGTAAACTTGGAGAAATGTCTCAGGATAAACTGTTTACAGTTTCAGAAGTTGAATGTCTTGGTGCTTGTGCTAATGCACCAATGTTTCAAGTTAATGATGATTATTATGTAAGTATATTATTTATCATGCAGTTAATTGTATAATATATAATTATTTACTGTGTCAGCAGTTATCAATTATTTTAATAGCTATAAATTTTTAATAATTTTGACAGTGTATAATCCAAAAGTGTTAATAAGATATTGTATTAGTGATGTCTATCTTTTGTAGGAAGATCTATCACCTGAAAGTGCGACTGCAATAATAAATGCATTGAAAAAAGGAGAAAGACCACCAGCAGGCCCCCAAAATTCACCTAGATTTGCAGCAGATCCTCCAGGTGGATTGACATCACTAACAACTTCACCACCAGGACCTGGAGCAGGCGTTAGATCTGATTTGTAATTTTTTCTTGTACATAGTTAATTTACAAATTGTACAATTTGTACGTGATCTAGCAGTAATTAAATATTTAAATAGATCATATAGTCATAATTAAGCAAGTTAAATTTTCATTTATCGTACCTTACAAATTTTTCTGTTTATTGATCCTGCTTTTACTTTATTTTGTTTTGTTAATAGATAAATAGTTATCTGATAACTGGGACTAATTATTGCTTTTATTAATCCTTAATTGAGTTTGATGCATATTAGTATTTACAAAGATATAAAATATATATAGTATACTGAACTATTAGATTCTATTCGAATCCAGATAACCATCTGTTACCAATCTGACATTAGATTGGTAGCAGGCTCTGGCATGAGAGCGCACAACCTGACGTCAGAACCGTAGTCGTCTGTGTCTGCATTTGGCTGCGTTCTGAGATGCAGATCTTGATGTCAGATCGACAGCAGATGGACAGCAGATTCTGCCGTCTGCTAAGCACATTCAACAGCGCCATCTGAGGTCCAGAATTAACATACAATTCCTTACGCGTGACGTCACATGGCCGTCCCTACACACCAACACAAATGTACATTAATGCTGTAGGTGTATCCCTATTCCCAAATAACAAAGCAAGCAGATTCTACAGTTTATTAAATAATTAATTCTATTTATTTCAAAAAGTATTTAGGGTAAGTGTGGGTATTACTGCGGACTTTTAAGGTAGGTTAACTTTAGAACCCTTGATAAAATGAATGAAAGTTCCTCCTTTTTTTAAAAAAAAAAGAAAGGTGGGACCTTAATAATTCCATAAAAAAATATGAAGGCGGGGTAATAAGCATAGTTAATTAAAAGCACAGAGATTTGTCGATCAACGTCTTTGCAGGAGTTACTACGGACATGCATGCATTACTGCGTGCCAGTTACTAACGAAATACCAGTTACTACGCATGTATTACTGCGGTCTGATGTCAGGCGAAACATAACCTTAGTACCTTTGCAGGTTACGTATATAGACAGAAGTGAATACGATCGGAAGAGAGGTTAGGTGGCGCAGTCGTCGATTCGCAGTTACAGTGGGAATACACAGTATCCAATACAAATGATTCAACTGAGAGCTGGCAGAAAGTTCGTCTTTACGTCCTGATCAGTAACAAGACGTACCTGGGACGTTCCTGGGACGGTCTGTCGACGTCCCTGGGACGTTGTGCTGTGTGGGCAACAATCTGCTTTCAACAAATCCGCCACTAGAGTAACAAACACTGTGAGCGACAGGAACAGCATACATACCACACCGAGGAACACTTACACGCGTATAACTGTCTGCAGACGTCCCAGGTACGTCTTGTTACTGATCAGGACGTAAAGACGGCCTTTACGTCCTGATCAGTAACAGGATGTACCTGGGACGTTCCTGGTACGGTCTGTCGACGTCCCTGGGACGTTGTGCTGTGTGGGTACATATAATAAAATATGCCTCCGTATAACAAACTAGCCCACACGTTACCCGGTTTCACCCGGGAATTATTTACGATGTTTCCAAAATAACAAAGCCTAAAAAAATAAATAGCCTATAATCTAATCTAGGACGTACGTAATGTATATTCAAAATTTCATTGAAATCCGTTCAGCCGTTTAGGCGTGAAAGAAGGACAAACAAACAGACAACGAATGACTTTTATATATTAGTAAGAACAAGTAATGTAACACAAGTATTGTATAAGTATAGCTTTTAAATATTTGTAAACACACTGTGAATTATATATTTTATATCAAAGCATGGCATGTAATAGTAATAATGATAAAAAAAGAAATATATGTGTCCAACTGAGAACCTCGACCTTGTTTTTTCAAGTATCTGTAAACAAATTTTAAATAAATAAATATAGTAAATGAAAATGAAATTTTATCCAGTCTGATTTCATTTTAATAACCCTTTGTTTCATTAAATTTAGATTAAAATTAATCAGTATCGATAACCATCTTTCATACGCCCTAATGGCAATTTTTAAAGAGCTGCATTTGACCTAATTTATCTATAATTAAGACGCCTGTCAATCCTAATCCAGGCCCGTTCCAGGCGCCGTTAACACGCCTGTTCCTGGCGCCTTTAAGAAGCCTGTTCCAGGCGCCTTTTAGGCGCCCATTTCAGGCGCCTTTGAAACGCCTGGCAGTCCTAATTCAGGCGCTTTAAAGGCGCCTTTAAGGCGTCCCGTTTTGTAACATCAGGCGCTCCGAAGGCGCATATTGGACGCTCGTGGGGCACTCGCGGCGCCTCTAAGGCGCCTCGAGCGCCTGGGACCATGCGCCTGAAAAGCGCCTTTAAGGCGCCTGTGTGCTGTGTGGGTAATTTATCGGATGGGATGAGGGGGGAAGTGAATCTTGCATGATCTTATAGAGAAATAACGCTAGAAAATATTTCACTTTGATAGAACGCACAACTCTTTAAAACTTAAAGATATCCCTTGTCAAAGATGAAAAACTTTGACGATTCTCTTTAGTTCACTGAGTATTATTTTTTAAATAAATTATGAACAATAATTTTTAATTTCAGGTGCGTTCACAATATAGATATATGTTATTCATAAAAACAAAAAATGAGTACATAATATTTAATAGGTTTTCCGGGGCATCAATATGAAAAAGGTAATTTTTCCGGTGGAAAACGGTATTGATAAAAGTCTGATTTTTCAATGCTTATTTTAACCACAATTTTTAATAAATTTCATTAATGTTATCGTTTTCGAATGTGATAGACATTTAGAAAACAATATCACAGCCAACCTTACTACTAGCCGTGCTGAAAGCAAAACAGCAACACCGCGGGAGACCGGTTTCGACATAGGATATATATCTATATATATATGTATATATAGATATATCCCTGTGTCGAAACCGTACTCCCGCAGTGTTGCCATTTTGGCTTCTGCACGGCTAGTAGTAGAGTCGGCTGTGACAATATACATTTGTTAAACATCGATATGAGGAATTCGATTTTTGTGTGGGCTAGCTCTTCGATCTGGCCCACTGTGATCCGGGGGCGCGGCCTCCGCCATCAGGGGCATCGGCTGGTCCTAAAACACAAACGTCAATATAACGCTAGCACATGAATAAACATAATAAGTATCAAACATGAAATTCAATGCAAACTACTGCATACCTGTGGAGGCGGCGGCGAAGTCACAGGCGGCGGAGGCGACGTTGACGGCTGCAACGTCCAATCGGGCGCAGCCTAATCGGGTGACCACGGGGGCGACGCTGGTGGCGAGCCCTAGAATATAGAAATCGACGATATAGTATTAATACGACAGTCTGACTTAATCTCACTCGATCTCAAATGTTAACGCGATAAATGTCCAAAATATTGTTATGTACATACCCACACAGCACAACGTCCGGCAAAGTCCCTGGGACATCTACATACCGTCCCAGGAACATCCCAGGAACGTCTTGTTACTGATCAGGACATTCAGACCGTCTTTACGTCCTGATCAGTAACAAGACGTTCCTGGGACGGTCTGTAGACGTTCCAGGGACTTTGCCGGACGTTGTGCTGTGTGGGTACCTCTGGGTTGTCTCGACATGGCTCGTGGTTTTCCTCTGGGGCGATCCGTGACCGTTCCATATTCCACTTTTCATCACAGAATAAGTTTCATGCAAAAAGTTTCACTATCAGTACTGTTCGCTGTCACCGCGATTGAAGTGCAACTGTCTTGCTGCATCTTCTGGCTCTCGCATATAAAAGTAAACCCTCCTATCATGAAATCGAGAAATGTGTAGCTTGGCAAAAGTAAGATGCTGTTGTTCTCTACCATTATTTTCGCCGATCACTCATTTTTCTTTTTCTTCGCACTCATCACGTGGTTGAACCGCTTCTCCCTTCTTTGGACACATCATTCGACTAGACCGTATTACTTAATCGCATATTGAACATCTATCGAACGTCTATCGTACCACTTTGATCGCGTATTGAACGTGTATCGAACCTGAATCGTACCACTTCTGCATAATAATTATAATTATCGTCTTAATCTAGCGTACACCACATGCAGGAGGTTAAAGGTTGAGGAGGGTGAAGAAAAAGTTATGCATTTAAAATTGTTATATTTATTTATGAAATTCCCTGGTGGTTCGAACGGGTATCGAACGGCTTTGAACGGGTATTTAACGCGAATAGAACGGGTATCGAACAGTTTTGAACGGATATTGAACGGTTTTGAACGCGAATCGAACGGTATCAAACGGTTTTTGAACGGTTTCCCACATACTAATTACAACTATCCTCTTAATCTAGCGTACATGTAGGAAGTTGGGGAGGGTGAAGAAAAAAACATTTATGCATTAAAAATTGATTATATTTTATTTAAGCATTTCTCTCTGGCGTTTAGACCACCAGTTGAATATTTTAAATACATTTTGCATGGCACAGTGCTTTGCATGTCTGCCACATCGCAGAGTATTAAATACATTCAGCTTATTTAGAAATTTGATATCCTCGTAGTCAATGTCCAGCGTCTCGATGATCACGTCCGCTCTCGTATCTTCATCGAGGAAATCCACGAGCCAGTCGCGTTTCTGCAGCCCTTTAACGTGTACTATATGCGATGTGTCATCTTCATCGTCGATCGCATCAGCTACAGCTTTCGTAATTAGCTGTTTAGCCATACTGTACGGAACGTCTCCATCTTCCCACCGTAGTCCATGATGTTTTGCCACCAACCACCGGATGCTCGATTTGTCAGATTTTGCAAGAAGATATTGCGGCATAGAACTCCCGAAAATATAATGCGAGAGAATTGTTCCCTTTCGTAGGACAGCCACTTCCTTGACGACAAATCTTCCATCAACGATGAACCCTGGGAGGTCAACAAATGTTGGTACAGTCATTATCGGAACAATTTAGAGGTCCGATCGCTTCCGAGACAGACGAGAGGATGCAATCTTTCTCGTAAAGCATTTCGATTTTCATGATGAAATTTTTTAGTATGATTTTATCACAGGAGAGGGCGGGCAAGTAACGTGGCAATTTACTTGATTTTGCACACCACGTTTGTCAGCGGATTGTATTTGTTCGGGAATCTCCTTTTCGCCGACAAGATTTATCCCGAGCCCAAATAAAAAATTACCGGTTCTCGTTGAAAATTAGATCTTTTTAGAGAATTGTTGTTGTCGCGCAATCATATTAAAATCAATTCGTGACGCGCATTAATGATCATGCGTTTGTAGTTCTCGCAAAATCTCAGCAAATAATTGAGTGGGAGACAAAAATTGAAATGATTTTTCAATATTGGCCAATCGCGTCGTTTGAAGCCCCATCCGGCATTCTCCACATTTTTGTCTTCGCCGGATGTCAGCGATACATAATTTTTAAGCGTGCTAGTTATTCCAACCTTTCTGTTATGATCAATCTCCACACCATTCAGTTCGTATCGAATCTCATCGAATAAGAACGCCATGCAATCATTACCCAACGTCACCGTTAATGCATCGTTTGGCTTATTTATCTTCAATATCCCCTGTAGGCAGAGGAAACCTTCACACGACAATGTGTATAAATCCTGCTGCTGTATAGGTATTCTAATCTCATCGCTGTACCCAAACGTTGTGTTGACGTAAGGGTTGTATGTGTGAGTCGAGTTTTACGATGTGATCATCAAACGTCGGCTTCCTTCCGATGCTTAGAATGTCAACCATTTTTTTAAACTTAAATGAGCACAATGAATCAGCACTGAGCCTCTTTATTTTAGTGTAACCAAAGCTGTTGCAGTTGTTGTTGTTTTTGTTGTAAACAATTTCACTTGGAAGAAACGGGTTTCTAGTGTCGTTCAATACAAGCATCTTTTTCGTTCGCACAACGCGTATTATCGTTGTGTCGTACGTGCAGTCTGATGGTAATCTCTTCTCCACGAACATCAAGCCACCGTCCGTCTTGATCCACAAGGCGTATCGTTAGATCCGAAAAGACCTGTGCGGTGATTGGAAGTTAAATGATCCGCGCGGGGGTTTCCGATATCTTATATCCTGGTGGGACTCCCGGAGAAAATTCATATATCGGATGTACACGTTTCCCATTGTTGTACGCACCAATCCGAGCGTTCGCCGAGTACCTCATACCCCGTGGTACCCATTGTTCGATGACGTGGTATCCTTTGTGCTTGAAAGGGATCGCTCGGATTGGCCGTACATTTTGGCGGTACAGTGGAATACGCTACGGATCGGCTGCGCCGTATTGCCGACATTCGTGATTGGTCGGGACTCTACTTCCTAGTTCGCGTTTATTTCGAATTTTCGTTCATTCTGAGGTGGCAGTCGTCGACAGCAATACCGAAGAATTCTGAGGGATATATTTCTTATATTCAAGCGAATCCGAGACATCCAGAAGGCGTAAGTCAGCGCCTTCCAACTTGCCTCTTGAGAGGCAAAAGCCGTCCCCCACCACCGTCCGCCGTCACCATGGCGCGAAGTCGCGGCCGAGTCAAAATAACTAATCCGATCTCTTCCCGCGTGGCGCCTGAGTTTCCTTGTCTACGGAACTGTCGCGGTCTCCTTTTTAGCGTCGCGAGGTTTGCTTGACAACAAGTCACGCTGCTCGAAAGAAAGGTTGGAAGGGGAAGCAGGCGCGTGAGGGGCCCCTACGCTGGAAGGCGCTGGCGTAAGTAGTTATGGAATTTAATAATTTCAAATTGTCTACGTCGCGGAAATCGGTATACGCGTTATCGGCGAGACAAAAAAGGAGGGTTATGCGCGAAATGCGAAATAGCTTACGCGCGCGATACCGTTCCGGATTGAATACGGTCAGTAGAGTAGCGGACAATACTTATACCGTGCAAGATGCTGCTAGCACATCTGCAGATTGTAGTTCGTCCGTTCCTGTTAATTTAATCCCCTATAGATTCAGTGTTAGGCGCGATATAAATGTAGAAGACGCCGGTCCTTCTACTTCCACGTCACGAGTTTCTTCTATCCACGATACAGTTTCATTGTCCTCTGATACTTTCTCCGAGCCATCTTTTCGCCAACGTTTAGCGTCTTGTTTCGTAGACAGCAATTTAACACATGTTCAAGGAAATAATATATTATCTCTCCTTCGAACGCATTCCTGTTTTTCCCAGTTGCCTCAGGATGTTAGAACACTTCTCGATACGCCACGTAATCCTCCTGTTACATTCGTCGTGGAACCAGGAGAATACAATCATTTCGATCTGGAAACAGAAATTGTTAAAAGTCTCCCGAATACTTTATCCGTATCTTTTGTTAGAGAGTTAGAATTAGATTTTCATACCGACGGATGTCGTGTGGACAAAGGTTCCATTCAGTTCTGGCCCATCTAATGTAGGATTTCAAATATTTCCCATATCAAGCTAATAGTGGTAGGAATCTATAAAGGTCGCCATAAACCACGCGATCCCAATATTTTCTTTGAAAAATTTATTGCAAACGTCGAAGCCATCATGTCCAACGGAGGTATAAATTTTCATGCCAGTAAATTGCCCATACGTCTGAGATGTTTCATAGCTGACGCACCAGCTCGAGCATTTGTGTTAAATCATTTTGGGCATATGTCTGAATATCCCTGTTCCAAATGCATGGTTTTCGGTACCCTGAACGGTAAGCATTATGCCTTCGATGGTATAGATCATTCTCCTCGTACCGATGAGGAATACCCTAAACGGTAAGCATTATGCCTTCGTTGGTATAGATCATTCTCCTCGTACCGATGAGGAATACCCTAAACGGTTACATGAGAACCTTCACAAAGAAGGTCCAAGCCCATTGGCATCGCTACCGATAGGAATGGTTTCGCAAGTTCCGTTCGAGTATATGCATCTTGTATGCTTGGGCGTAATGAAGAAACTTTTGTCCGCGTGAGTATCTGGAAACTTTACATTTTTGTCAAAATTGTCCGCTCTGAACATTTTTGTGATATCTACGAGACTCAACAGTCTCGCAAGATCAATATCTTGTCCCTTGGACTTTGCCAGACGTCCCAGAGCTATTGAGGAATATTGTAAATATAAGGCGATCGAATTTCGTCAGTTCCTTCTATATACAGGGCCAGTTGTACTGTATGATGTACTCAAAGATGAAGTATACAAGCACTTCTTAATTTTACATGCGACCATAATGATTTTGGTTGCAGAATCTCCATCGAGCCCACACTTGAGATTCGCAGAGTCCGCTTTGGGGAAATTTGTATTGCTCTTCATAAGTAATATTATATTTACATGTATCCTTGTTAATCTCTGTTGATGAGTTATTTTATCGTTTGGTTCGAATATTTCTTCATGGGTCGTTTTTTCACGTTTTCTACTCTTATAGCTTTTGTCGAGTTACACTCGAATTATTGAGTAATACATTACCTGAGTTCGTCTTGAGGTTTGGGTTCGGTTAATATTGTATGTATGCATGTAAAATAGGAAAAACAGCCAACACGCCTTTGCTAAGTATTGTAATATGTACTTTTTACTCACAGGTTGACATGTCGCAGCGAGAAAAACGTGTGGTCGCCAAACCAGCGAGATATCAGACGACTTCTTCGGAGGAGGAAGCTCCGAAAAAGAAGACGTCAACCGTGCCGAAGCAATCCATCGATCAGGACATCCAGGATTTGAAGACGATCCTGCAGGAAGGTAATCATCTAACAACATCAAAGGATTTTTCTACGACTAATCCAAGTAACGTTCTTCTGTTACAGAACAGTCCTGCTGCTGTCACTCTTCCTGCCCTCGCAACAGTAAAGGATCATCACGATCCAGGGACGTCGACTGCACGCCCCACAGTCATTCGCAACGAGCCGTTGCAGCACCATACAGTGCACGTACAACTTTTTGCTAATGGGTAAATTTACATGTTTCTTTTGTTTTTGTTATAAAAATATTGATAGTGTGAAGTTTCCTATTATAAATGTTCATGTTCGCAGGAGCTTGGAAGATCACACGGCGCGCGTCTAGACGGAGCTAAGGTAAGTATTGCATGTTATCGAGTTTATTAATACGTTACGTCTCCATCCGTTCTGCTCGCAGAAGAATGAATACTCTGTTGGAGAATGTTCTCCAATGTGTCTAACCCACCCGTAATGGTCCACCAAGAAAACCAGCGGTCATTCCTCTCTCGTCACCGGAGGAGGTGGACTGTTTCGAGACCATCGACGACGAAGCGTATTTCAATGTGGTAAGTGAAAACGAAATTATGCTTTTATTTACTTTTATATAATACATACTTACATCAATCTTTACTTACTTTGCTTAGGTTCAGTATTTAAAATACGTGGGTGGGTTCAGCATGAAGGATGCGGTCGGGATTTGTCTGAAGGAAGCACTGGTCGACGACGTCACACGGTCCTTCACGTGGTTCGGCCGAACAGGCCAAAGGTCGTTGTACAACACACGTATCATGATGTCAATATACGGTACGAAGCAATAAGCATTTCCATCTTTTTATGCATAATTTTGCTAACGTACTTTGCGTGCATTACTTTTTCAGAAGGGGTGTCTGGAAATCTGCACTTCAGCAAGCCGCTCGGATCCGATTTTGAACGGTCGATGCAGCAGGCACTTCGAGCCGCCAAGGAAAGGGTTCGAAGTAAGAAGAATGGTCCTCGCGCGACAGCAGCCTCCAATGCATCGCGAATGCGCCGCGATTTGTGGATGGACGACCAGCAGCCCGAAGAAGAAGCTGACGTTTGAAGATCCGTGCCCATTAAAAGTAGAGGTGTGTCTCCTTTTACAGTGGCGAAGAAACCAAACGGTACTTTTCAGTGCCCATTTTAATTGATTCAAACATAAAGAACCTCTCGATGTTCACAATTAACATCAATTGGCACTTTTCAGCGCCCGTTTAATAAAATAATCATGGATTGATACATTCCCAGTATCAATTCAATTTTATACTAATATTTTATTTGTTTTCAGAGTTAATTATATATATGTGCCACTATCGCTTAAAATAAATAATGCATACCTTTCCAAATAAATTGAGAAGTTATTTAATAAACCTCGTAGGTTATGTGAATATAATCTGCTCCGAAACTGCTGCTTACAAATTCCCTGCGCGCTGTAGAAAGAGTGGGGGGGGGGGGACACACCGATAGCAATCACGGTACAAATGTGTTGGTGCGTAGCCACGTGCATGTGACGTCACGCGTAGGGGCGGCCGTGTGACGTCACGCGTAAGGAATTGTTTGCCAATTCTGACCCTCAGATGGCACTGTTATACGTGTCAGGCGAACGGCAAGATCTGATGCGAATTTGCTGCCCCACTGACGTCAGGCTCTGATGTCAGGCTCTGTACCTCAGACCGCAGCCTAATGCGGACACAGATGACTACGGATCTGACGTCAGGCTCTGCGCCTCAGGTCTGGTTATCAGGGTATATTATCATCCTTGTCTATATCGAAGCCTTATCTCCAAGCATCGTTCCACTATTGCAAAGTACACGCCGTACACATAGTCCATTGTTGTATCCCTATCACCACTTAGGATTGCGTTCATGTATTTTTGCCCCAGCGGACCGAAATAATAATAATAATAATAATAATAATAATAATAATAATAAAATTTATTTACGGGACAAGCCCATTAAGACAAAGTGTATCAATACAATAATTATAACAGACAGAACAGCCAACCGACATCATGTTTAACTCGAACAATAAAGACAACGTAAAAGTGACAAAGGAGTGGGATACTTAGTATACATAGGAAACACTGTGTAGGTCTAGGTAACCTCTATATAAGAGGTTAACCATCCGAAAACAAGGCTATTCGAACGTTGGACTTAAAACTCGAGAAGGTATCAGCAAAGAAATCAATATCTCCGTGATATCTGTTTACGAGACCACTTAATCTATGCAGGGGATCAGTATGCCCAACCCAGGAGGAGAAGTCCAGAGATTTAAAAAGGAGTGTATGCCTAGAAGCGCGTACAGGTACATTGAAATTGACTAACGCCAAAACACGAGGATTATCAACCAACCCATTAAGTATTCTGTACAGAAAAGCCAGGTCCATAACTCTCCTCCTATGCTCCAGGCTCCGGATATTAGCTCTGCTCATGATAGGGGCGTAGGTGTGGTCAAAACGAGCAAGAGGCTGGCCAGTTTTGTAAGCTAAAAGGCGCAAGAATCTGTGCTGGACCCTCTCGAGGTGAGTCCTGTATTTCTCCCAACGCGGTGCCCAGATAACGCTTGCATATTCGAGGCGAGACAGCACTAGGGTTATATAAAGGTAACGCAGCGTGGAAGGATCCACGAAGTCAGCGCTATTCCTGGATACAAACCCAAGGGCTTTATTTGAGACCGCAACGATGTGTTGAATATGCTGGTTGAAATGGTTGCGAAACATTTCTTGTCCCTCGGATGTTTGGAGTTGATGTCTAATAGACCCACACAGCACAACGTCCGGCAAAGTCCCTGGGACGTCTACAGACGTCTACAGACGTCACAAGGACGTCTTGTTACTGATCAGGACGTAAAGACGGTCTGAATGTCCTGATCAGTAACAAGACGTCCTTAGGACGTCTGTAGACGTCTGTAGACGTCCCAGGGACTTTGCCGGACGTTGTGCTGTGTGGGGATGTTGCAATCGACTCGTCGGGAGTAGTTTCGAAAACGCCGTCATCAATGGTTGTGATCGATTATACACCTGGAAATGTATTTATTGCTTTGAGTATCTTCTGCTTTGAGTATCTGTAAATAAATATATATATATATATAATATATAATTATTATTAAAATATAAAATATAAAATATGTATAATATATAAAACCAAATTTTATTTTTTAGTTACAATTTAACGCAGATTTTATGTAGAAATAGAGTGGCATTTTGTTGTAGAAGGTGTAGAGACTACAATACAAAGTGTATCCGAAGAAGGTGAGAGTACATGGCAGAAAGTCTTGTCGCAGGAAATTTAAATGCTAATGGTAAAAATTGAGGGAAAATCAACGAAGGTATCCAATATTTTTAACGCACAATTTATGGGTGTTGAAATAAAATTAATTTAGTATGTTTATTGGATTTTAAAGTATTATAAATGTCTTTCACAAAAGATTGAATTGAAAAGTATCAAGGGAGATGTGTCTTCAGCGCACTTTGTTCACTAATGTGACTTGCTCCACATTGCTAAATTCAAATAAACTAAATTGTATCCATTTACCTTATTTGATTAATGGGAAACTAATAAAATTAATGAATAGCGTGGAAACTACTGTGGATTTTAAAGTATTATGAATGTCTTTCACAAAAAATTAAATTGAAAAGTATAAAGGGAGATGTGTCTTCAGCGTACTTTGTTCACCAATGTGACTTGCTCAACATTGCTAAATTTAAATAAACTAAATTTTGTTCATTTACCTTATTTGAGAAATTTCTAAACGCTTGTGTGAAAGAAGATGCGTCTCTGTCTATCTAATAACCTTCTCCGGACAACATCTAAGTCTGTACGTCGGCTTTATCTATCCAAGCCTGTGCATCCCCTTTATTTCTATCCAAACCTGTGTGTCCCCCATCATTTCTATCCAAGCCTGTGGGTCCCCTTCATTTCTATAAGCTTTACATAAAAACCCTAAATTAAAAATAGTTTGCTAGTATAAAAATAATCTGAAAATTTAAATACAATTTGTTTCAATATATATTATTTTGTACATGCATGGTACAAATTTTCAGAAACTTATGCGAAAGAACATGCTTCCCTGTCGAATCGAACCTTCTCAGGACAACTTTCAAGTTTGTGACTCTACAGAAAAAGTTTGTTAAAAAATTTTGGCGAATTACCTTGTTAATTGAGACAATAATTCAGTGTCCAATGTGGTGTAAAAACTCGTGACATTCCAAATTTGAACAACTTCGCAGGTTTGATACTTCCCAGGTTATGAGTGGTTAATCTTTGATAGGTTATAATTCAATAATATATACATATATATATGTACAATGACGGACGACGATCCTTGCCGAATGATTCCGAGAGTCGACGAACGAAACATGTGTTAGTCTCTATTTTGGCTGAAGGTGTGTGTGTAACGCGTATACGTATCATCAAAGAGGAGGTATAATAAGAGGCGTCACTCGACAAGGACAGAAATAACCAAGGGAAATCACTTGACAACCAGTTTAAATGCTCATTCGGCAATGATCGGTAAACTTCGGCAATGATCAGTAAACTTCGACAATAATCAGCCAATTGCGGTGAGGTACATTTAGCCGATTTGAATATCCCGCTCAAATAGACAACCAATTAAAGTCAAGATCAAGTAAGGACTTCAAAGGTTTCGTCCGGAGTGGCGCCTTTATTATATCTCCTCTTTGGTATCATGTCGACGAAAAATTTCTTAAAGGAGAAGAAGAAGAAGAAAATCTTACCGTTTCCAACTGATCCATGAGACGATATTATGATATCTCTGACATGCGCCGACCAATTTCATTGATTTTGGTCTTATTCGAAAGCTTATATACGGTTTACATAAGAAAAATTCCTTTAAATTTAGAAAATATTGCAAGCGTGATGAGATATTAATAAATTAACTTTCAGGTTAGGTTGGAATAGCCGGGGGACCAGTAAAGATACACGGTAGCGACAGTAGACATGTATATACAGGGTGTCGAAACATGTATTTGGCGTCAAGACGCTACCGCGTCTCTAAATAATGTAACAATGGTGTGTATTAAGAAAATGCTATATTACATTAAATGTTTATTGAGGTAGGTATTTGTAAATAAAAAAGTAATGAGCAAAATATGAATTCAAACTTAAAATATACTAAATTCGAAAAAATTCGAATAAATTTCCTGCTTGAAGATGCAAAATATATTTAAAACTTCGAAGAAACATAATCTCCATGTACAACCATGTGATACAAAAATAATAATAAACAATTTTATTTTTATTTACATTTTCGGTAGAAATTCACATTATGATCTAAAAATTCAGATCAAACTTAAAATCGTGGCATATAATATTATCATTACACAACACAACAAATTCAGATAATAGTTAAACTTTGGTATTTCACTTTTCTTCTAATTAGCGTGTCTTTTTTATATGAATGTCCATCCAATGAAAATGTTTACGTTATTTACGATTTAAGTTTGAGCACCTTAATGAAAGAGCTAACCAAATTATAAAATTTTCAGGTTCAAATGGCACCAACAACAAAGGAACTAATACGAAAAAGGAAATAGACCGTGCAAACATTTTTTCGAATGCAAGTAATAAATATGAGTATCATCCACTGTGAATTTCTTCAAAGGACCTACGCAAAGGATAACGATTACACACATATGTAATGTAGGATCAAATGGCGCGTTATGTTCCCTATAGGTACCTACCTACGAATGTACTTAAGTACTTGCGTATATCGTTGTGACGTTCTCCTCAAAAGAAATTGACTAATGCCATCTTTATTCTGTAAATCAGATGAAAATACTTTTAACCCTTAAGGGGCTGTTTCGGTCTAGAGCCCATAAAAATAGGTGATCTTTAGGAATTAATTAGAGGAAAACTACTACATACATATAATTTAATGGGACTTTTTGCATTGTATTAAAGATGTGTTAAACTAGAGGAATACATTTTTTGTTTTATGATTAATCATTGCAGAGTCGTGGAACGGTGAAACGGTGGAACCTGTAGCACTTAAACCATTGGTCTGAAATGAAAAACAGTGTCAAATTATTAAAGGACATGAAACTCGCTCGTGAACTGATCAGTAAAAATGATAAAAATTACATTTTTTAGAAAATAACGACACTTGAAGTTTGAAATCATTTTTTCCCTATATTTTCCGCCTTTTGAAAGCCTTTAATTTTTTTTTAAATTTTACTGGTCTGTCCATAAGCCAGAAGTATATTCTTGAAAAAAAAATCGGACAATAATTGTTCGCGATACAGGTTCCATCGATTTTAAGAACACTGATTCGAGAAAAACGCATTTAAGGTCCACGCACACATATCCGTTCCGTGTCAGTACCGTTCCGGCGTGCCAGTGGTAAGAAGAAGAGGGGCGTAGAGGGTCTCTTATTCTTACCACAGCTACGCCGGAACGCTACTGACACGGAACGGATATGTGTGCGCGGACCTTTAAAGTTTTACGCGAGCGCTGAGCGGCCGGGTGTTATCCGTGCATTTGCCCTTACTCAAATGCCTATAATTTCGTGAATTTTAGGAACTTAAAAAATCCTTTTAAACACATATTCTTAAAAAGTTGAACATTCGTAAAATGGAATAAAAAAATCGATATTTAGACCGGAACCTCCCCTTAAGTAAGTAGACGCATTGGCAAATTCACACAAGTGGGTTCATGGGGTCAACAGTCATCCTAAATTTCTTTTTAAACAGAAGTCAGGGTGACTGCTGACCCCATGCGCCCACGTGTGTGATTTTGCCAGTGCGCCTACTTAAGGGTTAAGAATGGATTTAAATTTCGTAATTTTGAAATTGTCGACAAATGAAACGGTAACAAATTCGCGTATGGGTGAATAGACTTCGAAGTCGTAGTCAAGTAGCACGGCGATAATAGCCGTTAGATGTGTTCTTCCTGTAGTGCATTCAGGATTTAACCTTGGTGGGAGCCGAGTTGAACGGATAAAAATATTTCTGATGCAAATTCAATCAAATTCATTAAATGATTATAAAAATTTATTTAAAGACTAAAATCTACTTTCCTTTTCTTACTTACAAAGCTCTTGAATTATTTCAGACGTCGTTACATTAATCTCCTTTTTCCTTTTTCTTCGAGGGCACCCCTTGGGCTCCCTCTGGGTACGCCATTGTGTTCTTCATTGTTGTTCTTCAAATGAATCGCGAGAAATAGATTTGGCAGCTTGATATTTAGTACTTATCTGTCGTTATTATTTATCTTTCTATTTTATACTAAAAGGAAAAATCTTATTAATAAATTTACTGAAATGTAGCAAATAATTTTTTCCATTATTTAATCTAAGACTCTATTTTTTTTTAAGTCGGCACCTCCTTATTTCCTCTGTGTAAATCTGGCGCCAATTTAAAAAATATGAGGGTCGTAGATTAAATAAAAAGTTATTTTTTCCTTTTTAGTGCATTTTTATTATTTTGAAATCCGTTTTATTTATTTTTATTTTTAACTTTTTAGTTTTATATATATTGACACGACATACTGAGGAGATATGCGCGTACGTACATAAAATAATAATAATTAGTCTTTATTATTAATTAGAACTGGCAAAATATTGGGTCAATATTGATGCAGCCCATTTTCCAATAAAAAAAAGATGATCAAAATCGGTCCATATACTGAGGAGTTATGCGGGGACAAACATAAAGAAAAAAGAACAAATAAAAAAAATACGTACGTGTCGAATATATAACCTCCTTCCTTTTGAAGTCGGTTAAAAACGGATTAACCCACACTGAATAAAAATAATTTTTTCCCATTTATATGATTAGTAGAACCTACGTATTGAAATACATTATTGCTACTAACTCAATTTCGTAAAAAAATGTGGGTTAGTCCGTTTTTTTCTTCAATACCTCAAATAATCGAAACGCAGTATCGTATACTTGTCACTTTTCCTCTTCACTTTCTCAGTGAAGGTAAGTAGGTATGTACACAAACATGTCACGCAGGAACAGCAGCATTACCGTACCGAAAACGACAATCGTAATGACAACAATAATATAGTACATCGGCAGAAGGATAACACGTTCTTCGATAGGCATACGTACATATGTAGGTTAGAGTAAAAGTAGAGAGAAACGGAGAAATAGTAGATCGAGACATGTGTAGATGAAAAGGCAACGATCAAGTTAAATCCGCGGGAACAGAAACAAAAGAAGAGCGGTAGGAGAAAAAGTCGCAGCTGACTCATTCTCCCCTCCGTCTGGCTTGGCTCATCCGCCGTGCCGGTGAGATTGTCGAAGGTCGTAGGTGGGTAAACGGCTAGGTGGATAGGTGGAACAGGTCCTCTGGGCTTCGTACCCGGTTCGTTTCGATAGGATGGTAGGCGGTCACAACCGGTTTCATAGGTGCCTTGCTCTCGAGTTCGCAGGCGTCGAAAACGGGTACTTGACTTGCGCCGTCGTACAGCCACCCGTTTTGCTTTTCCTCGCAGAAACACGCCCTTCCTCGCGGTTATGCCGACGCCTCCGTCACCACCCTGGCATTATGCTCGCTCCTGCTGTCAGACGCTCACGAGATGTCGATGCGGTTGTTTCTTTTATTTCGCATTCCTTCACCCCTTCTCGTCGTGCAATCTTAATTTAACGAAACAGTTTCGAGAAATTTAAATTCACACCAATAATTCTGCTGTGCTTCCTCCAGAAACTGGTTACTATCATAAATATTATGCATTCATATAATATTGTGGTTTGAAAAGTGATTCTGAGAGATAGCTTGTAAGAACGTAAAATCAATGTTGCAACGAAAGTAATGTGAGGTGTCATCTCACGTCTTGTATTTGTGCTTGATACGTCTCTTCATAAAATGTAATATATAAAATGACATTTTTAACATCAAATTATGTAAGGTATCGGTAATAGATTAATACTGTGAGTGGCATCGCCGTGTTTTCTCATCGACGGACTTCCTTTCTGTGTTCCGGACTTCACTTCGTGCTTTCACGTCGATATTTTTTCAAAAGAATTGAAAATATTTTCCGAGAATACCGAATATTTTGAAAACGAACCGAGCTCAGAACTCATTTTGCATATAGCAATATTAATCGATTAAGTGACAAGTCGATAACAATGGAATCTGCAATGTGGTATCCTCTAACAAAAATTTAAATTTTTATAATTATCATTATATTTTCACCGGGGTGCTATGGATGGATTCCTGAGACATAGGGTAAACTCGGATAAATCCGTGATAGTTATATAATTTGTCTAATAACTGCTAATATTTACATATTCTGAAAGTGAGTCTAGGATATAATGTGAGGTCAGACATCAGAGAAACAAATAGGTTAACAGAAATTTACTAAGTATATTTAATTTAAAATATGCAAAATTAAGTTTCAAGACATACTCTGGTTACTCTATGATAGCTCTGGTTAATCCATGATAGTACTCCGGTAACTCCGTGATAGTTCTCATCACCGTGATATGTTACTTTTTTATATTATTTTATATTATTTTACATTACTTTACATTAGTTTACATTATTTTAAATGATTTTACATTATTTTATATTATTGCTATTTTGTGTATAATCAATCGTTTCATGATCGTTAGATGTCTGAGACGTAAGTAACCATTATATCTGGTATTGACCATCAGAATTTCTCAAACAGCGCAATCAGAAACGCAGTCTTAGGCACACGGAAAATAAGAATTTAGTCACTATTTATAAGCAAATATAACACTGATGCCTTATTGTATGATAATTTCAAGAATAAGACTTGTTAAAGTGTCATTTTACCATCATTTACCCGCAGTTTGAATTTTCCATTTATCTTCTAAAGCACATATAATATATAAACAAGCGATCGTCCACAAATAGCACGAAGTATTTCACGAATAATGCGCTGCTGGAACAAAATGCTCTCGTACTCTATCACACAACTTCAATTGGCTAATTATTTTACCAACCCATAAACTAGAAGATCAACGCCGTCATTGCGCTTTTGTTTCATCTAAATTGAGTCAGACAGTTTCGAGTTACAGATAAATGAAAAAGTATCACGGAATAACCTGTATCACGGATTTACCCGAGTTTACCCTACTCAATAAAATAGTTTGGACTTCTCACTCTTAAATCTTAATGTGCAAATTACACATTACGAATATATAATTAAAAATAGACTGTATACTTCTACTTGTTTAAACTCATTTTCACCGAGGAATAAGAATTTTAATTTTGATTATGGGACGAGTTATCGGGTATGCGAGATTATCAGTCGCAGTTGTCATTGGTCTGTCACGCGAAGTTCATCTCGAGTCCACTGCCATTTGCTGGCATGACAGACTCACTCGCGCTGTATTGTATTACACAACAAAATTACCTTTTTTAAAAAAAGAGCGCCAAGTATATCATCTCATCAAAAAGAATCCCATTTAAAAACATTGTCGTAAATTAATACCTTTACAAAACTAATGATATACACAAATTGCACCAATTATCACAATGGCTATTTATACAAAGAAAAAAATGTATTAAATAATATTAAGCAGATATATTTTTATACAAATAAATATTTTAATACGAGTAAATATTTTATTCAAAATACTTGGCGCTGCTCTCCGAATTGGTGTTGCTAAACTGAATAAATATGCATAAATTGCATTAAAATCTTTTTCTTTCTTATCTCAGTGGTGTCTTGTCTTGTTTTATTTTATTTATTAATCAAGACAATTAACCCTTTTCCGGTTTCGCAGCGCCAAGTCTTTTTGAGTAAAATATTTATTCGTATTAAAATATTTATTTGTCTAAAAATATATCTGCTTAATATTATTTAATACATTTTTTTCTTTGTATAAATAGCCATTGTGATAATTGGCGCAATTTGTGTATAGCATTAGTTTTGCAAAGCTATTAATTTCCGACAATGTTTTTAAATGGGATTCTTTTTGATGGAATTATATACTTGGCGCTCTTTTTGTACCTTTTTTTAAAAAATGTAATTTTGTGGGGATTTCACACATTTTGTAGTGTTTATGTATTTACGGAAATCGTGAAGCGACTAGCGACCCGAACGCAGCGGCTTTTTGTCTTTATTGCGAGTGGCTGATTTCAAGTCGTTTGGATTTATGGTTATAGGTTATATATTTATTATTAGTATTTGTACTTTTTCACTCCCTCGGGGTTATTATATTTTACAATATATTATATTGTCATCCAAACTATGCACGCCTGCAAAGCTACAAGACAATTGGATTGGTGGAATAGGTTTAAATTTGAGTTTTCAGATATGAACCAAACATGCAAGAAGCAAACACGATCGACACTGAATAAAATCGTATAATTAATATAATACTATGTCTCATTTATTTTTTTTCTCTAAATTATACAGTTTTCCACATTCATAATAAAATTCGATTTTAATTGTATATACATATTTCTTAATCTAAAATAAAATTATACATGATAATGTGCTTATTTTTTTCATTTGTAGCAGAATTACTTTTTCTTTCGCTTCTGCTTCGATTATCTGTAAATATATAAAATCCACATTTTAGTTACAACATAACGTAGAACTTATAGAAAAAGAGTGGACTTTTGCTATAGTAAGTGTAGGGTCTACATAATGTGTGCGAAGAAGGTGAGAGCGTATGGCAGAAAGTCTTGTTGGAGGAAATTTAAATGCTAATGGTAATTTAACAAAAATGAACAAAGAGATCCAAAATTTTTAATGCATAATTTATTGGTGTTGGAATTAATTTAGTATGTTTATTGGTGAATTGAAATATTGTTACTGGAAAACTAATAAAATTAATGAATAGCGTGGGGACTACTGTGGATTTTAATTAATAAAGTACCTATTACGAATATCTTTCACAAAAGATTGGAAAGTATCAAAGGAGATGCGTTCTCAGCGTACTTTTTTCATTAATGTGACTTTGTAGTTTTCTTAATTCTTAATGCTACGCTAATTTGAAAAATTTTGTCGATTTAACTTATTTGACAAATTTCCAGAAACTTGTGCGAAACAAGATGCTTCTATGTCTATCTAACCTTCTCCCAGGGATTGAAACAGTTCTGAAAATAACTGTTTCATACAGTTATATATCGATTCTGACTGAAACAGTTATGAAGAACCGATATTCTGAATAACTGTTATAAGGAACCGAAATTTCTGACTATATCGATTTCGGTTACAGTTCTACAGAACCGATATTATATCGGTTATAACGGTTCTAGAACCGTTATTTTTTCGGTTCTATATCGGTTCTAAAACGGTTCTGGAATTGATTCTCACACCGATTTTACAGTAATTGAAAGAAGTAGATATTACGCTTACAGATTACTGTATATTAAGAATTTATTTAGAAGAAATATTTCTAAGAAATTCAATAATCAACAATTTTGGTACTATTTAAGCGTAGTACTAATATATCATTAACCAGGTTTCCGTTCATTCTCGAACGATGCGGAGGTAAAATAAATTTCAATGCCGAAAATAAACACTCCACACTTACTTGCGTTGGTGGTACAGCTAAAGTTCTTTCTATCCATTACAATAATTGCTTTTTTTTAAATTTTTATTCGATTATAATTACTGTTAACACTAAAACGCACCCTAATACCAACACTAACATTATTAATTTTATAAAATAATATATTTATAATTATTATTACTAATATTAATAAAATAATTACTACCGATGATTGGCTTAAGTTAAAAATTTTTTACGTTAGCCCGTTTCAGAGTTCAGCGGAGCGACCACGCTACGCGTGCGAAGCAAATTACCTATACATTGTACAGGGTCATCCGTTAAGACTGCAACCTACGCGCGCGCGAACAGGTAAATTTGGCAACACCGCCTCATGGACGCATTCCACTACAACCATGCGCCGATACTTCCGCCATCTATGAGCCAATGATGAAAGTGTAGACTTTTAGGTGTCAGTAGAGAGTGTAAGGTGCTTTTGGCTTTCGCCAGAGAAAGCCGTTTTCGGGTAAGAAAACGGTAGCCATTTTAAGAGTGCGACCGGGCCGATCCCGTTATCTATGTATGCAATTCTCCAGCAGCGGTTAGACCACGCTGATGCGTTAGTAGCCCGGGTTGAAGAATTTGGGTCTGTTTTCGCCTAACTTTTGAACTACAAAAGATATCGGAACGCAACTTGCGCCATTAAATGGGAACAAATTATCCCTTTCTAATGGGTGTAAAATTTACCAAATTTTACGCTTACTTAATTTTCCTTTTTTCAATTTTTTTAACCATAATTATTGCGAAAAGCTTTTGTAAATTGTTTATTTCAACACTTTATAAAATGCTCTTTTTCAAATTCATGACGCCAATAAACAATAGGCTAGTTGTCCCTGTATCAATTACTTTTCCATATTGAGGTATTGAATTTTTATTCAATTATATATTAGATCTGCAGCTTCAGAATCTAATGCTCTGGTTTCCTTTTTTGTGAGTTTATCCTTTATGTATTGTATGCACTACGGATCAGAAGTAACGGGTAACGAATGGGCTGTATCGCTGTTTCTAGTAGTCTTGGAACCAGAGATGGGCAAAAATGATTTAAAATAAAAAATTGGTTTCGAATAAAAGGCAGAAATTTTATTCGAAACTCATTAAATATAAATAACCCGGAGTTATTTATTATTCGAAGTGCTGTAAATAATATTTTCGTTCGACGGGAATTCATCCGAAGCTTCGAATAATGTTCTTCCTTTCATACGCCACTATTGTGGCTTTCACACGCATGTGGCGAAAAATCAAATCAACCCTATCGTAGCCAAAAGTTTTTAAATTGAGACGGGTGCGGGATAGGGTGGAACGAAAAATAGGGGCAAAATATTTTTTTATTATTCACGAGTTCTAATAGTGGGCAAAAGTTGTTTTTTATAATGGTATTTAAGGTGCCAAAGTTTGAACGTGATCAACAAATTTTTTCAGGTGCCGCAAGCCCTTCAAATATTAATATTTACTGAAATATTACTTTACCGATATTACTTTACCGATATTTGCCTGAATTTAGGTGATGTGATTTGATATGTGATGTTATATAACACTTAAAATTTAGATGTTGCAAAATACCGTGTTGTTACTTTGCAGGTTTTCCGTAGAAGAGTGCTACGGCCTCTTGGGTCCTTGTATTTATATGATTTAAAAGATTGTTAGGGATGAAGGGTACGCGTGGTATTCACCTTCACCCATTTACAAAATAAGTCGCAGTAGGACTTCCGGGGTTTTTATAAAGGTGCGTCTATTATTAGACGTATTTACGGCACGTACGCCAAATATTCGTTTCAATTAGGCTTCCGGGGTTTTTATGCGCGTGAAAAGGAGATGCTCGACCCAGCGAATGGATTCTGGGTGTTTTAATAGGAAAGGGGTAAGTGTGATCTTGACTTGGAGGGTCTTAGACAAGGGGTGAGACGTGGTCTCGATTTAAAGGGTTTTTGGGGCGAGGGACTTGTTTAGATTTAATATAAATCAGGAATTTGTGCCTCGTAGGGCGAATAGGCGAAGAAGGTTTCGTACCGATCATCTTGAGATGGGGACCGCTAAGGTACATCGCCAAGGTGATCAGCGATTGGGGAAAAAGAGGTAAGAGTTGAGTGTGGGCGACTTTGGTGGAGTGATTTTGATGAGATTTACGATGGAGACTTGAAATAATACCGCGCGAAAATTAGTGGGACATCACAGTATACTTTATTTTTGTGATTGTACTTTTCCTTTTTTTGTGATTTATTATGATTATCTTCTATTTTTTGTGATTCATATACTTTCTTTTTTTGTGATTGTACATTTTCTTCTATTTTTTTGTGATTGTACATTTACTTCTATTTTATTTGTGATTGTACATTTTCTTCTATTTTTTTTGTGATTTATTATGATTATCTTCTATTTTTTGTGATTTATACAATTATCTTATAATATGAAATGTTCGTTAATATAAATGTTTGGATGTTATACTGATGAAGGTCTAGCTCACCGATTTGAATGATCTTTTAATATGTTGTCAGAATCATGATGGTGAAGTGACCCCTAATTGAAAAAATGAACTTGACACATAACAGTTTCGATCTATGGTACTAAATATTTATTGCACTTTTTGTCATAATAATACACAGAATAGATATTATAAGTTATAATTTATTGAGTGCCTGCTTCCCATACAACAGACTCCGTGGCAGGAAGGTTCCAGGAAAGTTCCAGGAAGGTTCCTATGTCCGCCCTTGTGGGACATTGCCCGGCAACGTTCCGGGAATTTTCTAGCCATGGTCACGGAACGTTCCGGGAATTTTCTAGCCATGGTCACGGAACGTTTCGGGAATTTTCTAGCCATAGTCACGGAACGTTCCGGGAATTTTCTAGCCATGGTCACGGAACGTTTCGGGAATTTTCAAACAATGGTCCCGTAACTGTTCGCAGATTTTACAGCAATGTTGTTTCGGCAAAATTTGTGTGACATTACAGAAAGGATAGAAAATATAAGGGAAATTAATTAAATTACAATAAATATTCACAATTAAATATTCATATATTTTTTTTGTACATGTCGACAACAGCAACAGCAACAGTAATAATAACAATACAAAAAATAATAGTATCATTACAGAAAGGATTCCCGAATTTAAATTGACCGAACCAGTGCGCTGAAACCATTTTAATTTTGAACTATCCGCTGTAAAGTTACTGATGTTGCATGTATGCATACATGGGTATTTTATTGTTAAGGAGGCCATTTTTGGAAATTTAGTTTCTCTTAATTTCCCTTAAATACATTGTAAATAAAAAATCTGAAGCAGTTTCTTTTATGCCTGCTATATTCTGGGACCGTATATCGTCATCTACCATATGACGTAATATTTTTTTACTGGTTCATTAATTGATTTTTTGACGTTTTCTGACTCGAAATCGAGATCCTTGTGTCGAGGATCCAAGAATGAATCCAACTGAAGAATACTAATTTTAGGTGTCAGAAAGAACAGAAGTAGGGGAGACCGGGGCTAGTTGTTACAGGGGCAAGTTGTTACAAAGCAGTTTAAAATTTTTTCGCTTGGACTATCTCTTCGACGATGAAGTGACTGATGTGTTTCAACCATACACACTTGTATATGTTGTGTGTTTGTAATCGGTTCACGCGTTGTCACTTTATTACAGTTTTTTGTGTTTTCGGTACTAATAGTAACTTTTCTCTTTCTACTTGAATCTTTTCTACCGAACAGACAGATAAATGTATGTAAATGATTATTACCAGGTTTGAATCAGTGTTCTTTTAGCTACAGATTAGCACCACGAACATAAGAATACACCCAACTGGTATGAACTTATAGCTGTTTATACACAATGGTGTCAACCGGGGCAAGTTGTTACACACGACAAGGGGCAAGTTGTTACACAAGACAAGGGGCATGTTGTTACATACGAAAAGGGGCACGTTGTTACAGAGCGAAAGGGGCATGTTGTTACATTGTATTTAGTAATTAATTTATTAATTTATTAATTTAATGCTTTAGTTACCACGAGTCACTATAGTAGTTTCCCGCTAAATGAATCCACAGAGTGGATTCAGTGCATAGAATGCAAAAAGTGGGCACATGAGAAGTGTGCAAAACCAAAGAATCACTTTTACGTGTGCATTAATTGCGAGTCCCCGTACGAAACGGACGACGATAATTGACGATAATGATTTCAGTAGTTTTTATTATTTTTAAAATAGATTTTTTATTGTATATTTATTGTAAAAGAATTCTTAACATTAATAAATTTACTTTTGTCCAAGAAAATATAATTATATTACTCATAATAAGCCTCGTTTCGTAAAATTTAATTGTGTAACAACTTGCCCCGTATTGTGTAACAACTTGCCCCTACTCGGGGCACGTTGTTACAACATGTCTCGACTTTCAAAATGGCTTGTTTCAAAGTCATGGTTTTCGTTTAATTACATTCCATAGCGGTCATCGGTAGAGGAAAGAACGTACTTTAAGTAAGAGTCATTGATAGTATTAAATATGGAATGCAAAAAAAATAAAAAATAAAAAACTGAAAAGTGTAACAACTAGCCCCGGTCTCCCCTAATTGCGGACCTATTTTTAAGCAGTATTTCACACATATAGAAAGTGGAATTCCATCGAGTTGGACACTTCTGTATTAGCTGCAAGCGAGGAAGCTTTAATTGATCTTGTTTTTTTTTAGTGTACTTTTAGCTATAGCAGAATGTCGAAAATGACCGACTATTTTACTGCTTTTGGTAAAAACTTCTTAAATTTCTTGTATATTAAGTCCCTTCTTAACGCTTAATTGTATTGTGTGAGCAACACAACATACACCTTCAATATCCTGTTCCATCAAACCTACTGCATTAATTATGATAGGAGCATCGTCGTGGACGATTCCTACAACTTTATTTTTCAAACCCCAATCGTCTGTACATCTTTCAATTCTCCTCGACAGATTCTCAGCAGTGTGTTTTTTTTCCATTTCTTCTGTTGTTAAAGTAAATTCTTTATGTACCCAATTTTTATTTATGAAATGAATCGTAATGGTCAAGTATGAATCGTGAGACCAAGATGTCCAACAATCTGTCGTCACAGATAGAATCGGTAGCTCAGTATTAAGACTATTAAGTTCATCTTGTATCTTTGATTTTGGAATAAGGATACAAAACAAGATTATTGGATCACGAAGTAAAACTGAAAATAGAGAAGGACTGCACAAGTGCAAAAGTACTACGCGCAAAAACTTTCAAACGGAAAAATGTTGAATTTCCAAAATCATTTAAGAGGAATAACAGCAAACGTACAGTTAAGAATTATAACGAAAAAGGAACGATGAAATGTTATCATTGTGGGAGAAAAGGACATAAAATTAAGGACTGCTATTATTATAAAAGGAGCTAGCAGCAGAACGAAGAAAGGACGAGAACTATACAAACGATTCAAATTGCGGATCCTTGTGAAACACAAAACAATGCTTCCGGTTTTGCTTTTATGGCTGGAAATCATCAACTTCTAGCTACAAATAAATTATTCTTTCTGCTGGATTCTGGTGCTTCAGATCATATCATCAATGAAGACATTTTGTTTTCAAATTATATTATACCGCAACCGCCGATAAAGATTTCAGTTGCCAAAATTGGGACATTTATAACAGAAACGAAGAAAGGACAAATCAACGCCACCCGTAATGTTGGAATTGAAGGTGTCCTAGAAGACGTCCTTTATTGCCCAGATGTTCCGTATAACCTTTTGTCTGTACGAAGGATGCAGCAGGCAGGATTGTCTATCATGTTCAATCAGGAAGGGTTCAATATTAGTAATAACGGTAAAACGCTGATGACTGGTAAGCCCTTTGATGATTTAACAGCTATTGTTTTCAAAATTAATTTAAAAAGAATATACAATGTCCGATGTAATAATTATGAACTATAGCATAAACGTTTAGGCCACATTGGCAAAGCTAAATTTTTAGAATTGAAAAACAAACAAATGGTCGATGACATAGAGTTTATTAATACAGTTATATCTACTGACAATTTATGTGAAGCTTGTATAAATGGCAGGCAAACAAGATTACCATTTGAAAAGGCCAAAGATAAAAGTCATATAAAACGGGCCGTTGTTTATCGTTCATTCTGATGTTTGTGGTACTATCACTCCATCTACAATTAATAATGAAAATTATCATGTAATGTTCATAGATGAGTTCACTCACTATTGCGTAACATATTTAATCACCTATAAGTCAAATGTTTGCTCTGTTTTTCAAGATTTTGTTGCAAAAAAATGAGGCTCATTTTAACTTAAAAATTGTAAATTTATATTCTGACAATGGTTGAGAATATTTATCAAAAGAGATGAAAGACTATTGCGTGCAAAGGGGTATTTGTTTCCATCTAACAGTTCCAAGAACTCCTCAATTGAATGGTTCACGTTCGACGTCTTGCCAAATACGAAGGACGAGTTCCAGAGGAATAAGGACACAGCGTGAAGGAGGGAAGAGCTTGAAGATTAGTCTTAAGCTAATAAGGACCCCCTTCTTTGCATTGTTACAAAGAACATGATACCCCACGACGAGGCACAAAGTGTCGGGGGACTGCTGCCGTGGCTTGGATGCGGTCCCGAATTCCCCGAATGTGCCACAACAGCGTAGTAGCCCACAGCGGGGTGCGGACATACGTGGAACCACCCCGCTACCCTCCTGGTTGGGATCCTGGCCGCGTCCCCGGTACAGTGCATACCAAGGGGTCCCTCCCTACGAGGTGGACAGCAAACGGGAAATGGTGGCCCCAATCACTGGACGGACGCGCGACACAGTCGCACGGATCGGTCGGAGGGGACATCGCGGGGACGGGGCCGCTGACGAGCTGCACCGAGACGTGTTCCCCTGGAACAGCACCAGAGGCCACGAAGAGGAATGGGGCCATCAAGAAGCCAAGGATTGGATAACTGGAGGCGATCAGAAAAGAAAAGCGAAGACAACGAGGGTAGACGAGTCCGCGGGCTGGACTGGGGGCTGGGCCGCTTGCATGCTTGTGACTAGCTGCAACTCCCTGCTTGCGTGCTCGGCCTTCCTTTTTGGCCTTCTGACTCGTGCGACCCCAACGATGTAATTACAGATACGGCCTCTAACGAGATTAATGTTTTCTTTTATTAGAGAAACGGGAGGCATCCAGTTGTAGTTGCACCCCGGAGCCTACGAAGGAATGGAATTTCGAACAGCGGCCGAGAGGATCAGGAGGATGCAGCACCGCAACTCGCTGCGATCGTCGAGGGATATTCCGGACGCCCGTTGGAGCTCCTATCGGAGGGTACCAGAGGAACCGCCGCCGAAGGAGAAGAAGAACAGGACGAAGAACCCCGATAATCCTTCTCGCTGAAAAAAATAAGAGTCCCGACTGGTAGACGAACCGGACCTTCTCGCCCGGCTCTGCCCAAGAAGAAGATGCGCCGTCGAAGAAGAGCAACGCCGCACAAGAAAGAAGTGCACAAGTTTGAAGACGGAAATGGAGGGCAGGAGACGCGAGAGGAACCACGTGCCCACGCCTTGCCCAAGGTTTTTGGGTGGTTTTCCCTTGGCCGTGAAGGCGAATGCCGAGGCGAAGGTCGGAGGAAGCTACGCAGTATCCTTCCTACTCTTCCAGACCAGGGTACGGCTGTAAGCAACGGAGAAGCTGCAGCGGTCGGGTGTGTTCCAATTCACGCATTATGCGCATAGACTTCAGAGAAAACCGTTCTGTTCCAGTCTATGCGTGCATTGGTTGCGTTGGTGGCGCATACGATTCCCTAGAATTCTCCCACCTCTAACGCATGAAACCTGCAGTTCATGCGCGCATGCGTATTTGTCTCTCGATGTGACAGAAAATATAACCTATAAATATGCTACCCCAGATATTCTAGAGAGAATTATGCACAATTTAGTCCGGTTCGTTTAAACAAAACGTGATAGAAAGTATCATATATGTTATTCCTGGTCTCAGACTCTACGTGTATACAAAATTTCAAAAAGATCTGTTGCGTACCCATACAGCCCACCTCGTCTTAGAGACGTCTTAGAGATGTCTATTTTAGGTCTGAACGTCTTGATTTGTAACAAAACGTCTCTGAGATGTCTTTAAGACGTTTTTTGGACGTCTTTAAGACTTTACCAGACGTTGTGCTGTATGGGTAGTTGCAACGTGATTGAGTAAAAAATATGCAACCACACTTTCGCATTTATTATATTAGTAGGACTGTAAAATTCTACGAGTAACTTGTACGAAAATGTGTTTTTAATCCGTTGAATGTCTCCCAACATTCCAAAAGTACTCAAATGTAGTTTCTCGATTCTCACAATTTAATATATTCAAATATTTTCTCGAACCAAAGCAATTATTATTTTCGAATACTTTGCCATACTAACAACTTTACCATTCCTGGTAATGCATTCTTTACCACAGAAGCACGTGTAAAGTGACGAATACGCATGCGCGTAATATGCGCATTGACTGCCCATGCTTTTATTTGCTGCACTTGCTACACGCATTATGAGCTAGAAGTTAGAGGATTCTAGGGAATTCTACGACATTGGTCCTGCCATCTCTGCACTCGCTGTATGAAGTGCAATCAACGTAACGGACTCAATTTCGAAGCGAACAACAGCACTAGAAGGTTATAGGCAGGGTCGAAAAGAAAGATGAGGAAGGAAGCAAATACGTAGCACTGCTAAGTTTTTCGAACGTGCTCTTATAATGGTAACTTTACAGCTATACTCTAATCCAGAAGACGTACGAGAGCCTGCGGTTCTATTCAATAGCCTTCAAAACCTTCAATTTACCCCGGACGCGGATAATAAATAACTTCATTTTTCCTTTCCACATCTGTTTACCAAATTACGCTGGGTAAGCAGCAGTTCGTCCTGTAAAACTCATAAAATATGATCTTCGCTTTCAATAATTATCGCTGTTCAAGAAGAATAGAAAAACTCGGGTTGAGAAAATCCAGGAACCAATAAAGCCATCAAATTTCATTAGGAGTCGGTCCCCGATCATTAGAACGAAGTAACCGATGTAGTTAGGAAGCGTGCTTCGACCACCGTCCAAAAGTCTCGAATTAAATTAACCGTATTCCATCCAACTGCATAGCTATTTGTAAGTAAATTTGAACATTCCCGTGTAACCTCACGAGCATCAGACGCATCGAAACCCGTACCGTTTCGTTACTGCGGTTCATGCGCTGCTGGAAACGGAACGCGGTTCATGCGCGCAGCATCTGCGCTGCGGTCTATGCGCATAATGCGTGAAGTGGAACACAACCGATACCTACATTTCCCTGCCTAACAGATTGCATATTCGTTAGCTGTTCTTATATTAGTTCTGTTGATGTTCTGTTACTACTACTGTACATTAAAGTCATATTACCATGAGCGCAAAACGTAACAATATTATTTATTTATTTATTTATGAATGTCTAATTGAGGAATGAGAATGTGAATAATTGAATAAACGGACAATGTATACAGGGTGTCCCAAAAATGTTGCGGGTCCTTGAAGGGGGTGATTGCAAACAACTTTTTCCTTTGCGAAAATTCTCTCCGAGCTTTCGTTAACGAGATATTAACAAAAGCTCCGACCAATCAGAGCGCGAGTCTGACGGTCGAGTTCCCGCGCTAGCGTGGCTACGCGCCGCGCTGCGACTGCGAACAAGCAACTCGGCATGCATCGAAGAAAATTTCGTAGAATGGCAAATGAGAAAGACGTAACAAAGAAAATCGAACATGTTGTCATGGTTTGTTTGTTATTTAAAATGAATAATGAATATAGGATAAATGGATGAAAATCACGTGTAACGTAAAATGACGAACACCCAGCTTTTTTTTAGAAGATTCGAAAATAATAATTATTTGAAGTCGGAGGATAAGAAAAGATAATGTAACAGGAAATTAAGGGTGCCGTCTCACTGGGCCTTGAATGTGTGCGCACGCTGACACAAGCTAGGAAAAGCGTGTACGTATACGCGATGTAGTAAACAATCCGTTTCAACTAACTTACGTCGTGGAATCAGCAAGAAGGAAGCTTTTGCGGGTATAGTTGCCTTCAGCGGACATCTATACAGGGTGGTCTGGTGCGTTTGAACGCTAATAAGCACCGTACGTTGAAATAATAATGAATTTATGACTCGAAAAGTGACAGAATTGAGGTTCGAGTACATTAGCGAAACCAACGGAGAAGCCTTGAAGCTTCATTCTGTCAGTTTTCGAGTCATAAATTCATTATTATTTCAAAGTACGGTGCTTATTAGCGTTCAAACGCACCAGACCACCCTGTATAGATGTCCGCTGAAGGCAACTATATCCGCAAAAGCTTCCTTCTTGCCGATTCCACGGCGTAAGTTGGTTGAAACGGATTGTTTACTACATCGCGTATACGTACACGCTTTTCCTAGCTTGTGTGAACGTGCGCATACATTCAAGGCCAAGTGAGACGGCAGCCTTAACGAAAAGTGATCGTAGTTCGTTATTGTGATAAAAATCCGTAATTCAATAACGGCCGGCACTGTTGCTGATAACGAATAAGTCTGCTTAAAAAGCCAGAATAAATATTTTCGTACGGGAATTTTGAGAATTATCGCCGGAAATATGCCATAGCTTGCGTTAAATTTAAAAATGAATGATCACCAATAAAATAACTAAAACTCACCCTTGTCGGAAATTCACCTGCAGCGTGGAAACCTGTGTCACTGGGTCACTGAACCGATCCTGGTCATCGATGGACGAGCTCCGTGCACAGCTAGTCCCAGGTATACGACACTACCCAAAGTTAAGGATCGCAATGTCAGGTGCATTCAAGTTAATGTACCGAATATTCACTTCACTACACGGCTACTAACACTGATCATTCAATTTATTTTCCATGAAACGTGTTGTTCCTACGTTTTAAAAATTGGTGGCTCTGAAAAGGGCTGATCGTAATCAATTAAAAAATTGCTCCATGTGGCCACTGTTATTTTCTATGCACGCTTCAGCGCGGAGAATCAGCTGTCTTTGGACGCCCTGCAATGTTTGCGGCGTTATGTTGGTCCCGCCGCGTGAATGGGCGCAACTGCTTTCTCGGGGGTATCCACCGGCTGACGATACACCTCATTCTGAAATGATTGTTGTACAAGTAATACGAAACGTAAGTAAAAAAAGAATACCTACAACAAGAATAATTAAAGAGTAACAACAATAATGAAATTACCTTCAGGTAGCCCCAGAAGAAAAAATCCGGCAGATTTATATCCGGTGACCGTGAGGGCCACGCAACGTGAGCCTCATCTACACGGCCGCGGCCGATCCACCTGTCCTGAAAGGTTTCACCTAAATAGGCGCGGACATTCAACGGGTAATGTGGCCCAGCACCGTCGTGCTGGTAGTACATGTTCTGTCGGATCTCATATGGAATATCATCCATAAGATCCGGCAGAACATGTTCTAAAAAATATTTATACGCTGGGCCGTCCAGCCTGTCTGGCAGAATGTACGGCCCAACGATAAATTCGCCACAAATGCCGGCCCATAGGTTGATCGACTAACGGACTTGTGCTGCACGTGGACGAAGCGCTAGGGGATTTTCGTCGCTCCACACATGCATATTATGGGAATTGTAGCATCCTTCCATGTTGAAAAGTGCTTCATACGTCCACAATATGTATTTGGTGAACGACGGATCCTTTGCACTTCTCCCAACAGCCTGGAATACTGAATCCGCTGGATGTAATCCCCAGGGTGCAAATTTTGCACCCGTACATATTTGTACGGATGCAACATCCGATTCCTGAGAATTCGGTGCACCGTCGAGCAGCTGACACTAGAACAAAATGCAAAAACATCCACTATTAGATAACATTTTTTTTTCTTAATTAATAATTACTACAGTTATCTTGAACTGTGACTTGCTTGAAGTGGCGGCTCAAGACGCGCACACTGATCGTAGGGTCTGCCGACCTCGCTGCCTCGCGGTATCATGGACCCCGTCGAAAATAGCCTAGACGCTAAACGTCGAAATGTGTCTTTGCTTGGCGTTGGAATTTGCGGATATTCCAACGCAAATGCTCGTACAACGGCACTTGCGTCCCCGTTGTTCCGGGCGTACACCCAGAACATCCTATAATACTCCTGTGCCGTGAACATTTTTCGGTCGGGATTGCTAGCTGACTTGTAATCGTGTTTGGTTGCGGAACGATTACCGGTGGGACGGAGAAGGGATAGTGCCGATTCAGTCGGTGTGTCCGGGTTCGGCGAATGAGTCAAGACGTATTTCAAACAGTAACAGTGTTTATTGTAGGCTGTGGAATTATGTTTACATTTCTTTCCGATCCCGTCGGAAGAGCTACGGAGTTACGTTACGGTTTGTTTCGGCGCGTCGATTTCGCGGCGGCGGCGACTTGGCGGCGAGCGATAGGAGATGGGATGGCGGTGTGTGTAACGTTCTGCTCGGAATGGCCTTAATAATAGAGGTTCAGAGTGCAATAGGATTCCGGCCTAAAGGGCGCGGAGGTACCTCTCTGACGTAGGCAGGGCGCTGGTAATGGTACAGTATGGCTATGGTCGATACTGACACACCTCTCGGTACGGCACGAGAAAACTCCCGGTCGTGATTTGTCAAAAAGAGCGTCTTGTATTGCCTGAGGCGGTATAGCGACATGCACAAGAGTTCCTGATTTCGCTCGCCGCGGCCTTTATATTGGACGGCCGTAAATTATCGCTCGCGAGAGAGACCGCGGGGCCGCGGCCGCCAAGCGGTCGCGGCGCGAACTAAGCCCATTGTCTCGGTGCTGGGTGTTCGCACGGCGCGTGACGTGACTTCGTCATAGACTGACAAGATTTTTTCCAAGTAACTTCCTCTACCCCCAAGTAGTTTCTCTCGTTCCATTATCAGTTAACCCCCACCAGGGCAAGGGGTTTTAGGTAAAAAGAAGCCATCACATTTTCGAAACACACGTGTTTTGCAGAAGTGCAACGGACGAACCATTGTACACTTCCACAAAAGCCCGCTCTCCGTCCTTTTACTGCCAATGTATCCATTGCTTCGAGATAGAAAACAGACACACACCACGTGTATCGGTTCGAAAGGGTCCGAAGGGAAAAGAAACAGAAACTCTTCGAGTTGGTATAAGGAAGAAAATTCATACTATTCCTGTTTCCACTTTCCGATACCCCGAGTTCACGTCTGCTACGAATCATAAATTATCCAAAACTGTAGGAAACCGTTCTCTACCGCCGACTAGCGGGATAATACGATCATAAACCGTGACCCTGGCGAAATGCTTTGGCCGAGCAGCCTGATTAATTTTGGGGAACTAGAATTTAAAAAGTAATATTCAACATCAATACGCCTCGCGGAGAGACACAGGAAGAAAAGGGGTAGTCCGCTGACTGCGCGTAGTCCCGCCTGCGTCGTCCTCCCTACAAATTCGAAACAGATCCCTTATCTCTTTAGTATAAACACGCGCTCGAATTTCAAAACAAAAGCACGCGTCGACGTATGTCTCTCTCTCTGTCTAGAAATCATAAATCTAGCTTGACAACTAAGGGGCCTACGAGGCGGCTTCCAAGGCAGATACGTCGTTAGACCAGGCGATTATAGCCTTGGTCAAAACGATCGACAATACCAAGGGGCCTACGAGGTGGCTTCCAAAGTTGAAGCCTAACCTTTGGTTGGAATCAGCAATTTGTTTTAAATGATTCTTAGCAGCGTCTCGGGTAGACATAAGAATATGAATGATTGAATGATCCTCTCTGGGCTTTCTTGCTCGTATTTATACATATTCGGAGTAGTGGGAGCGCACCAATAGGAACGGAGTTCGACTATTACGCTTCAATCATTCTCGTCTCGCTCGATCCGTTCTCGGTCTACTAAGCGACTGGTTAATGCGCAGGCGCACGCGTAGAACGCTCGGTTCCCTCTTTCATTTGTCATGCACAAATCACAATCACTGCTTCTGATCCTTGCTCTCGTCGATCCGCTGATCGACTGAGGATCGCGCATGCGTTTGATTCTTCCACTCTTTTACACTCAATTCTCTCTTTCGTCATACTCGCGTCTCGCGGTATCCTTAACTAATATTAATATTAATGCTAAACACTCTTATAAAAGTAATAGGAATATAATAAGAATTTAAATGATTATTAATTAAGTTTATTAATGAAAAAAGAAAGGACAGTTTTGGGGTTTGTTACAGTAGTAACCAACTATCGCTGTGAGTCGCAGTTTAAATAGTATTTCTTTCAGGGTACATCCCTTAGAGGGCGGAGATTTGTGCGACACTCCAAATCTTATTGGTCGCGAGACATTCCACCTTTGCAAATCGTACGCGTGGAAATGGAAAAATATACCTGTACAATAAGAACGTGATTTTCTGTGTTTTCCCCGGGTGTGAATCCCATGATGTAGCCATCTGCGCGAAGCCCTAAAACGGATTGTTAGCGGGTCACGGTTTACTACCGCTTTACGACACTAGCCGTATGGGCTCCAACACGCTATAAAGTACTTAAAAAACATTTACCAAATAACTTGTATTACTGCAGGACAGTTTTTAGGCTTAATTTTCAGTGGCCTATCTTTTCTTGCAACTAAAGGTATGGTCCCACTAGTGCAACGGTGCGCCGCGCACGACATTTTCGTCCACTTGAAAGGATCTAATTTATGAGGCCCCGCGCAAGAAATGGGCCGATGCTCTGCCAGTTGCACTAGTGGGACCCTGCCTTTAAATATACATATCACTTGCATATGTGTACTTACTGTCTAACAATAGCTATTACTTTTAGAATTAAAAAAAGCAATACCATGATTATTATTGCCGATTTTGATGAGATTCGCGTAGATTATAGTCTTCAAAAATTATTTGACACGTACTTTCATTTATTGGCAATCATCCATTTCTGGTGGGGAAAAACACATTTGCTCCAATATCTCGGAAAGTATGCACCATAGAGAATAATCTGTTATGCAAAACTGATGTATTTTTTTAAAACGAATTCAGCAACACAATCAGATTCGTAATACGTCAATTTGTTTAAACAATTTATTTAAAAGTAGTAATTTTTTATTCCTTCTTATAAATTGTTGATCCATTATGGCGTAAATTTGTCAACGTAAACTACAGATCAAACTGTGAAATACGGGTACGTGGAATTCTTCAATTTCGACTTTTTAGTGAAAACTACATACACTATATCAGCACTGTTCAAGGTCGCTTACGCGTAAGTTCGGGGTTCTCCCACTCTCGTGCGCGTTGTCAGGGATACCGTGGAACGCTAACCGCGAAAACGCTTGCCCGGCTAGCTCGTCGTCGCAGCCTTCGTAGCGTCGCGCGATCTCCTTGACAACGGAAGGCACGCTGTGCGAGAGAAAGATTGGAAGGGGAAGCAGGCACGTGAGGGGCCCCACTGCTGGTCACCGCTGCACTATATTGAACTCGTTACTCGTAGGGAACGAATACCTCAGGTATAAACTTTTAGTATATTTCGGGCTTAATGGAACCACCAGTTGTTTCCGAAAAACTAGCCACGTCGATCGGCCCGAGCCTCTCATCGGAGTCGCGGTTTATGATCGTATTGTCCCGCACTTCGACGGCGGCCAACAGTGCGTACGGGTGCGAGTCGTCGTGCACGGTGAACGAAACAGCCGCTTTTTATTATATTTTCAAATTTTATTATGTTTTGGGCCTTTATATTGTGTTCTGTATTTTGCCTTTATATTGTGTCCTTAATTATCCTAAACGAAGGGTCCTGGCTCCATATCAAAATGATACAGTACAAAATTACACACGCAATTTAGGACACATCAAAATAGTGCACAGAAATGCACATACAATTTAGAACACATGAGATTTATAGTGGACATTCAATTTAGGACACATGCGATTTAGGACACATACAATTTAGGACACATGCGATTTAAAACACATGCAGGTTGACGCACATTTTATTTAGTGTGCAACAGGACAGCACGGCAAACTTGGCTGTGAACTGGGACCTCGCGGATTTCGATGACTTTCACATATGTTGTCAAAGTCGTCATTCTGAATAACATTTCCCTTTAAACTTTTTGGCGATCGGCCTTAGATTCGGAGATATTAATAAAAAAACTTTCGACATAACATATTGAAAGCTACCTCCTCACGGATTTCAATGATCTTGACATATGTTGTCAAAAACATATGAAAAACTTTCGGCATAATATATTGAAATCTGTTTCACAGCCGACGGTATTAGTATTGGTTGGGGCTAGATTAGGGCGAGGGGCGCGCGCCCGCTCGCGGGCGTGTAAAGCGTGGTAGCAAACCGATATGAGTATGTGTTAAACTCGGTAATTCTAATGTTAAGCTTTTCTCGCATATCTCGTAAACCAAAGCCGACCACCAAAAAGTTTAAAGGGAAATGTTCAGAATGATGACCTTGTTAACAATAGCGATATTGACCCCACCGCACGATACTTGTAACCGCAGTCTCATTTTGAACACCTCCAAAGCCACATCGGTTCGCTACCATCCTTTACGCGCCCACAAGCGGGCGCACGCCCCCCCGCCCTGATCTAGCCCCAGCCAATACTGATTCCATCAGCTGTGAAACAGTCGACGACGACGAGGAGACGATTGTGCGCGAAATCTTGGTGTGCGCTATCATTGTACACTGAAGAAATGAGCGTTAAATTGCATGTGTTCCAAATTGTATGTGCACTATCTTCTGTGCACTATTCTGATGTGTCCTAAATTACATGTGTAGTTTTGTACTGTGTCGTTTTGATATGGTGCCTTATTTCAACTGGTTTTCGAGATATTGCGCTTCCAAATTTATTGATTTTCCCCCAATTTCACAATCCGGGGGAGTGTCCCGAAAAAAGTGAAAATCAGAAAATAACGTCCACCCTAATGTACCTGTATGTACCGATACCACCCGGAGTTCATACAGTACAATGTTCCTTCTTTAAACTCTTTTATATTTTTCATTTCGATATTTAGGTATAGAAGAGAAAGTAATATGAAAATAATTGTTGTTGTAATTTAATTATGATACACACATTGGAAACACCCTTCCTTAAAGAGAGGGGACTTGCCTCCTGTGAATTTGGCGACGGAGGAGGAACCTTCTCCCTCTTGAAGAAATCGAGGGGGAAAACCTCACATCTGGTTGCCAAAAATTATTGTGGCTGATCGGCCAGAGTGCCTCCTCAGAGTCGCGGTTTATGACCATATTGTGCCGCGAGTCGGCGCGGCGGTTTATACCAGTACCTACGTCCAGGTCCGAAGCCATCGTACGTACTACCCACCGACAGAGCAATATACGGATTAACTCATTGTAAGACTGAAGAATGCTTAAAATTATTGCAGACGGCACTACGTTCTTGACTGCCCTTTAGAAATGCTGGCAAACAGATGTTGTCGAAACATTCTTGGGAAAATATGAAATTATCGGTCGAAAACAACGAATGAATTCCCGCTTGACTCCGATCTCGCTTTTGTCCCAACGCACAGTGAACGTTAATCCCAAAAATAGAGAAAAAATTCAACATGCCACTTTTTCTAATCAAAATGTCGAATCTTATAAAGCTACTTTATAAAACACTATTCCTGGATCTGAAGAAATCGATGAAAAGTTTAAAACATCTTCATTTGTATTGCAATGACAAAATTTTGAGCATACAATCTTTCCTTTACTTTTAAAACCTTTATTTCTGTCATCTTGGGTCCCGTCACAAAATTTGGCGATTGAAAGGTTGCCCAAATATTGTATAATTACGTATGAATGTATTAACACTTTATGAACAGTATTTGGTATATAATATAATATGGATACAGGTTTGCAAATATTTCTGCATTTTTCATAGTATGTAGATATATTTATCAAATTGTTCTGTTTTTTTTTTTTGGAATTATTGACTTATTTTTTTAAATAACAGCAATCTTCCGTATGAGTTGTATATTAATACTTTTTTTACGAACTTCCTTAATTATATTCGGCAGTTTCAGTGCGAAAAATGTGATGCTGTTGAATTTTTCCCTATTTATTGAGATTCAACCTCACTGTGCGACATAGAATACAGGTAATTACTCTATTATTGGTAAATATTGCCAAATCTTGTTTTCGCAGTTGCAAAGCCAAATATATGTTGATTATAAAACAAAAATGTGCTAGGAAGTTCCCGGAAGATAACTAAAACGCCGATAATTGCTAATATTTCTTCAATGGGTTTCTTCTCATACAGCACACTCTCGTTGTAGCAAAGTTACAGGATGGTTGCAGTGCAAGATTGCAATGTTTCCACGCAACGTTGCCGCAAGGGTGCAGCAATAATTCTATGTCCGCCTCTTGCAGCGATTCGGGAGTAGGGCCAAAATTATAAATAACGATATATACATAAAATATATTTATTGAATGAGTGCGAAGGAATCATAGAAGTATAAAGCACGGTTTTTTTCATGGAAAATTATTTTCCCCCATGGGGATCCGAACCGGCGACCTGTGTAGTTTTATCAATTAGTATCAACTACTAATTGATAAAACTGTTAACGTAATCGAACTTACACTCTTACCGTGCAAAACTTTATATTCAAATTATTCAAAAACGAAGGCTCATTTTGAGAAACTCCATTAGTGTTTTGTAACACTGTAGGTATGGCCTACAACTTCCACCTTGTGTCATTCTACGCATTCAAATATACCGGATGAGTTACCTGACATTTAAACTTAAAATATCTCCGTTGGTTTTAATGATACGAGAAAATGTTTCAGAGAAAAATGATTGCTAGACAAAAAGGACAACATATTATACATGGTTGAGGGGTACTATCCTCGATGCGTTTTTGTTTTGTCAGTGGTTAATATTGTTACGTTTTGCGCTCATGGTAATATGACTTTAATGTACAAGAATAATAGAACATCAACAGAACTAATACAATAACACAAGAAACGGAATACAATCTCGTAAGCAAGGGAATGTGTATCGATATGTCTGCTAGTAATGGCGGCTGACTCTCGACTGACAGCTTGACAGGTGATCGATGTGATCACCTTCTTCTCGCTGTCTCTTGTCTTCGTCGTGAGCACCAGCAGGCCATGGATTCTATCCATAGGGTGCTCGCAACAATATTTTAGATTTGCCTAGCACGTCTAAACGTGCACGAAAATTTAGTTTTCCCAAACCCAAAGCCCACGCTGTTCGTTGGTCATTATTTTCAATCAAATGTATATAAGTGCAGTCAACACCTGTATATTTCCTAACGTATTGAAGATATAAAAGAAATTGTTTATATGAAATTGCATGGTTGGAGGGGGAAAATTTACTGGGGCAGACGATATTTTTCTTTGATTATTATTTTGCGAGATACGATGATCAATTTTTTTTTTAAACGGAACTCGTTTTTTTAACAGATCACTTGATAGTGCGTTTCAAGACGAATTGAATAAGGGATAATGTATACACTTTATTTCAGCCGGTTTTGCAGATATTATGTTTTACAATTTGTTAACGCTGCAAAGTTGTGGTTAAGTTGCGATAAAGTTGCGGCATAGTTGCGGCATAGATGTGGCAAAGTTGCGGCATTGTTGCGGCATGGTTGCGGCAAAGTTGCGGCATAGTTGCGGCATAGTTGCGGTATAGTTGCGGCAAAGTTGCAGTGCATCATTGCAACGCAACTATGCCGCAACTATACAGCAACAATTCTATGTCCGCTCCGTGCAATGTTGCACGGCAACGTCGTAGCAACCATACATCGACATTGCGCTGCAACCATGCAACGACGCAAGCAAGTGCAAGGTTACTGCAACCATCCTGCAACGTTGCCGCCACGATGTGTGCTGTGTGGGACGGGCCTGAGGCGCTCCAAGCTCCTAGGCTTGGGCGGCGGGAGAAAGGAGGCGTTGCCTCCGAAAATCGGCCGCTGCGTTCACTTAATTCCCAGGCCTGAATTAGGGGAACTATAAAAACATACGTGTCAAATAATTTTAAAATCTGGTCGTACGAACTAAGTGCCGTTGCTTCTTGGATAGAAAATTGAGAAACATTCTGAAATTCGAATGTGAGTTTTGGACTCGATTATAAACAGCATGGGAAGAAATTCAAGAGGTTACAGAAAAATATGTATATACACAGCTTTATTTTGCAGAGAGCTTTTGCTTTAATTCTTTAGGCTGATTTACGTAGAGCTAGTGCTTTAGCCGGGCGTGTTATTGATTTAGTACCCGACTTGTACCAACACAAGTTTTAAATACAGTAAATCCTCGTTAGCAGCCCGTTTCTACCACGCGTTAGAAGACGGCGACTATCCCCACCATTTCTTGGAATCCTTCGGACGAGAGTGGGGAACCCGGAAACGAGCGAGAGGCTCTTTCGTTTCCTCTCGCTCGCTCATTGGGTTTTCTCATTCGCGCCAGTGGCCGCGCGGAATAGTGTCCACACGCGTTAGGAGCTCGCCGCCAGCCCCGTTCGTCGAGCTGGTAACGAGTATTAACTGTACAGTAATTCCTCGTAATAAACCCGACGAACGGGGCTAGCGGCGGGCGATAGTAAACCGATAGTAAAAGCCCATCCTGCCCGAGGGACCTTGAGTAGGCACCTGAGGAAAAACTTAGGGATGCAAGCGATACTCTAACAGGTTGGGGAGGCAAATGTGCCCCACGACCTTCATTTCAAGGCCGTGTTGGGCCTGCGTTTGCCCTATGGGCCCCTTTCCTAATGTCCAATACGAAATCGCAAGAGTGCTTAGCGCTGCTGAGCGTTCTGCTGAGTTATTCCAAGTATAGAGAATAACAGAGATTAAAGCGAAGCTTTGTGCCTTATATCTAGTATATGTATATGGATATCGATAATAACGAAGGTCCTATTACTGCAATAAATAGTGTAGATATTACCGAGTCTCAGGGGGATAACCCCCACAACGTCTCGAGAAATGCACGAACACGTGGGTCGGAGAGTAGTATATTCCGACAGGGAAAAGCTGGTGCTATCCTAGAATTTTTAAACGAAGGAAGTAAAACTAGTTTGCCAAATGAAAGCATTCAAGCATAGGTGGCTGATTTCCTACAGCTCAAAAAGAAAGAGAAAAAGGTGAATCCGCAACCTAATTTTAAGGTTAAAAAATCTACTAAAATTACCTCAAAACGAAAGACAACTACCGAAATGAAGAAAAAAGCGCAGAGTGCCCCGAATTTTTGCCAGGGGTCTTCCAGGATTTGCTCATAACTATTGAAGCATTAAAAAAACCTCGAAAACCTGTCAAAACAACTAGAAGAGGAGAAATCCAAAAATGAGGCGGGAGATCTTAAGGAAAGAGATGTAATTACAAACAATCTGGGCCAAAAAAAGGATTCGCAAGAAACCAAACATGAGGGAACACCATCTAAACGTTCAAGATCTAATTCACCATCGGATCTAGCTGGGTCAAGTAGAAACACACACGAATTCGTTTCACTGTCCCAGGACCACACCATGGACCTTGGAGATCCCTGCAGTCAGTCGCAGGGGCAATTATTCCACCATCCGGAGGACGATATTCAGAGGGACGACCCATCATTTTTACCTAAGAACTTAACAAAGGTAAAGCCCCCAATTATAAATATAGTCGAAACTTCACAACAGATCTCATATAGAATTTTAAAAGAAACCTTAGGATTAAGAAACTTTTTCATTAAGAGATTAAATGCGAATAAACACTACGTGCAATTAAATAATTTAAAGGACTATAAAGCTATTATCGATACATTAGTGCTAAGACAAATTAAGGTTTATACCTTTACACCTATAGATGGCAGTTTCTCCATAGAAGAGATTATGACTGAGCTGAAGGATCTCAAAATACCTCAAGTAGATATTGTCGGAGTGTCCCATTTTACCACGACAAGCTCTATTTAATAAAAAGACCCTCCCTTTCTTTATTGTCAAAATATCACCTGAAAGTGATATAAATGCGCTCACTAAAATTAAGTATCTTTTGCATCAAGCAATTATATGGGATAGAATTAAAAAAAAAAGAACCGACCATGTGCCATCCGTGCCAAAGGGCAGGCTATACTGCGAATAATTGCAATTTAGCTTATAGATGCGTGAAATGTATGAATAGTCATGTAGCAGGTGAATGTCCAATTAAAAAAGATGAGAAATTAGAATTATCTAAAATCTTCTGTGTTCGCTGTAAAAGCTTCGGACATCCTGCATCATATAAGGGATGTTCTAAGTATAACGTAATTAAAAATAGAATCCTAGAAAAAACGACTAAGAGAACTGTGAATAAATTGAAGGCATTAAACAGACTGAAAATCAATCTTAACCCAAAAAGCTACAAACTTGATGTCTCCTTCGCTCAAGTAGCTAAACTTAATTCTAACAGTCAACCCTGTAGGGATATAGTAACTTCTCAAAGAATAAAGGCGAACAGAAGGTGGAGTACGCAGCCCTCCTCCAGCCACTTAGGAATATAGCCCAATCTCTATGGGAGAACCTCTTGGGCTATATCTAATATAGCCCAAGAGGTTCTCCATATTTCCTTGGGAGAACAGTTTGCTGAATTTAAAAGTTCTATAACACTGCAATTTAATAGATTAGAAAATTTTATTAACACTAATTCTGTAAATATTCAAAGATTACACGACATATACTTTGGGCATAATTTAACTCAAATGGAAACAAACACAAATCCAGCCAATTTTGCCCAGGACAATAGTGGATAACACAAAGAAGGTACAACTTAAAATTATAGCTGCTAACGTTAACTCGATAGCAACAAATGAAAGATGACATAATTTAGTACAGTTGCTAAAAAAAGAAGACCCAGATTTTGCTCTCCTAAGTGAAACAAAATTAAAACCTTTCCACAAGCCTAAATTCAAAAATTACAATTTATTAAGAAAGGATAGAAGCTCAGCAAATGGTGGTGGTGTTGCTCTTCTAATGAAAAAACAAATTAAGTTTGAATAAATTTCTGTTAGCAGGAATTTAACAGTGTTGGAGATCGTTGTTGTAAGGATCAGATTGCAAAGTGGTAGTAGTCTATTTATTGTATCTGTGTATGCGCCTGGTGTAGAAACCGCAGAATTCGTATCGGAATTGGAATTCATCTCCAAATTCCTTTCTTTGGACAATCTTAATAATTATTTCGTGATAGCAGATGATTTTAACGCGAAACTTACAGCATGGAAGAACCCGTACTACAACGGAAAGGGTCTGTCCCTTTATAATTGGGTAACAGATAATAATATAGATTTTAGAATCGCATTAAGAGGCACTAATGTTCCTACATACCCTAGAGCTAACTCTTTCATTGATATTTGTCTCATTGACAGCAGGTTACAAATTTGCAGTCTCAACCCAGATGGGACAATTAAGACCATAGACATAGACAGTGACCATAGAGCCATATGCATTCAGTTCATGTTACCAAAGATTGAGGATCAAATACCATTCTCGGTTCCACAGAATCCCTTCAAGTACAATAAAACAGACTGAGAAGCATTCCAAACAGAAATGGTGTTTAATAATAATATCATCATTCCTCAAACTAGGAATCTTTCCAACATAGAAATTGATAAGAATTTAATACATTTAGGTAACAATGTAAGTAAGACAATGGAAAAAATAATACCGAAATACCCAGACTATAACGCCACGGACGCGTATGTTAACCCCAGAATTAGACACCTTCTTAAGTCAAAAAGCAAGTTAATGTCAATTTTGAACAACGAATTTAGATACCCATTGACGCAAGCCCCCTTCATCATTCAAAATGCAAAACAATGCATTAAAAAATGCAAAACTGAAATTAAAAGAGAATTTCAGAAATCTGTTAATATCTACTGGGAGAACAAAATTAAAAAGACCCCCATTAATTCAAAGGTAATGTTCCCACAATTAAACTCGTTATGTAGACCAAAAGGAAAAATTTCAATCCCAAACTTGTTAATTGATAATAACCGTACAAATCTATTGGATTCAGCCAAAATACACCTAAATACTCTGTATAGAGACAATAACGGAGGCTTCTTGATCTCAAATGAAAAAGATAAACTAGATGTAATCGGGGCTCGATTCGCGGTTGTCTATTCTCAGAATAAGGACCTTGGGAAAGAAAGATTAAATAGAATCATTGAAAATCAATTCGATGTCAGTGTTAGGGAAATTGATGCTAATAATAGAGCAAACAACTCACTGGCCCAATTCACGGATACCAACATAGCCAGCAATCCTCTTTGGGATGTGGATACTTCCTACATTACCAACCCCTTTGAGACCCTAAAATTGTTCCGAAAGTTAAATAATAAGAAATCTGCTGGTACAGACGGAATCCTGAACATGGTTCTTAAAAATCTTCCCTTCGTAACCATTTACGATTATAGCATTATTTTTAACAATTGCCTCAATAATTGTTATTTTCCTGAGGATTGGAAGACGGCGAGAGTGGTTCCGATTCTCGAGAAGGGTAAGAACCCCTCTGATCCCAGTAGCTACAGACCCATTAGTTTACTTCTCAACATATCAAAAATCTTTGAAATTCTGATTAACACTTGGCATGCCGGTATGTTTCGCCGCCGACTTACGCCTGTAGCGGGCGTTTTAATCTATTATACGTTTTAATACGTATTTTTACGTGACCCGCGCTCCAGTGACAGACTGCGAAAAACGTAAAAATACGTTGCCGGCATGCCAAGTGTTAAGATAGCACTAGAAAAATTCCTCATTGAAAGAAATATAATCCCAGATAATCAATTCGGGTGTAGATACAAACTTAGCACAGTTCATGCTCTTAACAAACTAACTTCGGACGTATATTATGCTTTCGCAAATAAGAAAAGCGTAGCGGCTTGTTTTATAGACTTATAGGAGGCTTTTGACACGGTGTGGATAAAAGGCCTTGTCTATAAACTAGCTAAGAAGGGATGCACTCCGCACCTTCTAAAAATATCAACCAGCATGCTGCGCAATAAAAAATTCTACACAACAGGGGGCATGGCGAGTCCTGGTCTTATCTATGAGTTGACGGACGGTATGCAACAAGGAACGTTTACCGCTCCAACGCTCTTCAACTTTTACAACGCGGACATACCAAATCTGTTTGGAATAGTTGAATCCTGCGACCTACATACGTTGTTTTTTGCTAACGACCTAATAGTATACATTACGGGGAAAAATGTAACTAATTTACAGGGAAGAATGCAGAGCATAATTGACAGAATCAACGATTACTATTTAACTTGGAAACTGAAAATAAACCCCCAAAAGTGTGAGATAATTTTATTCAGGGAAAAACTAGCAAATAAATCTAAAGCATTCCGCAGAACTTATAAAACATTCAATATTAAGATAAACAATATAACAATCCCGCACCAGAAAACTGTTAAATATTTAGGATTAAACCTAGATGAACGCATGCTACTGAAAAAACACATTGACATTCAACTCGATAGAGCTCGAATATCTTTCGACACTCATGGTAAAATATTTTACTACAAATATTTAACAAATGGTTGTCCCATCTGGTACAATGTGAGCCCTCATGTTATGGAGAAAATACGGAAATTTGAAAGAAAATTCCTAAGGGCTTGCACTGGGGTGTATAGAGATGTGAGAACCAATTTCAAATGGTTTGCAAACTGTAAAAAGCTCTATGATGCGGCTGCGATTCCCAGGGTCGACAACTACATTATAAAGCTAGTAAGGGACTACTTTGCAAGTATACCGGAGATTCGTAACAACGATCTCATCAGTGGTTCCATTTATCCAAATGATGAGTACTAGAAGAATGCTATATTATCAGGCCACCCCCCCCCCCGCTTTTATGTTTTTAGATAAAACAGGCAGAATTATAGACAAAAATAATATTCCTTCAATATATCATATAAACAGAAAGTCCTGCGATAAGCGTATAACCTATCACCCAAATATAGATTGTCTAAACTCGGAGGTTGAGAAGGTTTCTGTAATGACGCTACCTAAGGTGGATATCGATAATAGGTACCATCTAAACACAAAGAAATATTGGTGGCTGGGGGAGGATACCCCTCCGTGATTATTCTAGGATTAAGATCTGATCCGCAAGAGGATGTACGTGAAAGGGAAATGGAATTATTGAACTTTATACTTGGCAAACCGTTCTTTATTGTTTATCTACACCGATGTAAATATGTACATATTAATTATAAGGGTTAGTACTTAGGCGGTATGAATGTGTGTGTGTGTTGGTATGAATGTGAATATTATTTGTATTCCTTGAGTGAGGATAAAAAAATACCATCCCGGTTTTATGAGACAGACGTCTATCCTTTTTTCCGGAACATAGTGCCTGAGGTTGTTACCCGTTACCCGTCTCAATCGGGAAAACGCGTAGAACAGAAAATCAAATTATAAGTATCTCATGGAAACAAGTATTATAGATTGTGAGCGTCGATTGTGAATCTTGCGGATATAGATATAAGCGGTAGATTATTCACTACAGTGAACAATGTGATATATTTTATATATATATATATATATTTTTTGAATAAATATTTTGAAGAAAAAAATACGAAATCGCCAATGGATTAGTGGCCCATGGGGCAAACGCAGGCTCAACATGGCTCTAAAATGAAAGTCGTGAGGCACATTTGCCGGTCCAGCCTGCTAGAGTATCGCTTACATCCCTCGGTTTTCCCTCAGGTGCCTGCCCGAGGTCCCTCGGGACGGATGAGTTTTTACTACCGGTTTCTTTTGTTCAAAACCGCAAAATCTCGAACTTTGAGGCCATTTGTCGAGGTGATCCCATATGATTTCGAAGTTAAAAATATTATAAATCGATTAGTCTTGGCGAGATCTTTCCAACGGTGTACATAGCATACGCTGTAGGCTCATGGGTGACTAATCCCCTCTACGACTTAACATTGTCCTTTATTTTTCAGTTTATATACGTTATAATTCATATCCCTTTTGGGTGTGGAACTCTTCAAAAGACAGGCTGACACCCCGGAGTGTGCGAGCGAGGCCAAGGTAGGTAATGTGGGATTCTTACCCACTAAAACCCCACGGTGACCACCATCGACGTGCGAAAGAGGAGCCCCGGGGATTTCGAACCACAGATCGCAGTTCTCTCCCTTAATCGAAACCCTATTGGATAGATCTGTACAAGAATTCGAAATTGTAGGTACTCGAGTGTCAGGTCGAGTGGAGAAGTAATCGGGTTGAGATATGCATACAGGATACTAGAGTTTGTCGGTTTTCAAAATCCGGGTTGAAAAATCGCTTTTTTATAAATTTGTAAATTTCGTAAACCGGTTTTTAAATTAAAAAAAAAACGGTTTTATATACTGTGACGTCCCGGCCCCACCACGGGAGCGCGACATAGTGCTCGCCAGCGCCACCAGAGGTCTCTAATCTTCCTAACTCTTTCTCGCTAGTTCCTGATCCATATCTCATTTCTATATATACAAGTTCCAAATCATATCCTCTGTGTCCCCGTGTGTGTCTAGGGCAGGGACCGTCAGTTGTAGCCCTACTGATGAGTCTGACTGGCGGTCCCAAGACGAAACGCACCTCTTCTTTTCCTCCACGTTCACTGATCACCTTGGCGATGTACCTTAGCGGTCCCCCATCTCAAGATGGTCAGTGCACCGAATCCTTCAAAGCCGCGATCCACCCGCCCCGCACAGTACTCCATTACGGCGTAACCGGCCGGCCTTAGGGTTTAGGTTACGTTGGAGGCGACGGGGCAAGAAAAACTCCCTTCCGTCCACGAATGTTCCGGCAATTCTGGACGTGACAATACTAGAATTAATATGTAAAAATGTATTAATTATTTCATTTAGAACGATAACATTTTGACTTGAAATCGCCTTGGACACACGCATATTGTAGTAGATAACAATTTACTGTAAAACTAATCTTCATGAGTTCATATTTTCTGACGAAAAATACTAAATGAAATAAAGATTTATAATTTATATTTTGTACGGATTTTAGTTATTTTAGTTTTTTTTTCGTTTCGTTTTGCATGCAATGTATTGTATTGTGTTATATTTTTGTAGATCTATAAATATTAAATGAACTCAAAAATTGTATGGTTTTGTATAGATTTTAGTTATTTTAATTTTTATTATTTATTTATTTGGGTTTTGTATAGATAAAGTATAATTTATTTTGTTATATTTTTGCAATTCCCTAAATATTAAAAACATAGTTACACGTGAATATTCTCAGTTCAAAGTATGAAGTATTGTTCTCATTAGACGCGACGCGCTAATATTAAACTCACCGCGCTAAGACTCAGTTTTCTCACGGCTCAACCGCGCGCGTATCGATTGTGGATCGTGGTGCGACCGCGTGGTAAATGTGTGATCAATCTCGGCGAGAATTTTGTTTGCACTGCACAACGTGCTTGAGCTCACAGCTCACGTTTAAACAATTGTGACTCACTCCTCGAGTGTGAAATAAACCTTGACCATACAATTTTCACAAGTACTCTGTTGTTTGTTTCACATAACCTCACCGGCAACTCACGCTCATCGTGAGATCCATTTCGCGAAAATTTTGAAATGAGAGAGACCCACTGTCACTCTCCGTTCCCTCGTAGGCTCCAGGGAACAGCTCCAAGGAAACAGGGCCGGAGACGAGAGCCTCGTCTCCTTCTGGAATCCCATCAGAAATCCTGTCCAAAGCAGAGACGCAACTCACCCGGCTGGATTCAATGACGGCCCTAAAAAACAGACTTTCAAGTTGCGCCCAGAACACTTCCATGGCGGAGCTGAAAGTGTATACGAACCAGGTGGAGGATATGCTCAAGACATTCCACAAGGAGCATGCCTATTTTGAAGTGGCATGGCCAAGGGCGCACCGTGACCACCCTTATTACAACGATAAGTGCTTATTTAAAATAACTGAGTTGGCAGTAGATATACGATTACTGATTGGCAAAGCTCGCCGAGGAATTGACCCCTAGCAACCAGCTTCTGCCTCTGGCTCAGCGAGCACAGCGCCAGCTCCAGGAAAGCTCCCTTGTACATAGACTTATTATTTATTTATTTATGTATCTCTGTGTGGATGTGCCATACGTGTTATTTATTTATTTATTTATTATTTATTTACACGATATGACACGGTAATGGAGGAATGGTTCAGGAATACGAACCTTGGGAGGCCCACCGCGCACTGCAGGACTGAGGAAAGTAGTCCAGACAAGTACTCCGAAGTCTAAGGTGGAACACCGAGGAGGCACCTAAAGGGTCTTTTTTTAGCGGGTATTCCAATAACATCGGAGAGTCCCCCATAACCCAGATATCAGGGTTGGGTATGTGTAAATGCATTTTTCTCCCTCTAAAAAAAAAAAAAAAGGAAAGCTCCCTGAGTTGGCGTTACCCACCTTCACAGGTGATTATGCCAAATGACCTGCTTATTGTGAGCTGTTCTCAGCTCTGATCATCAAGAGGAAGGGTCTCACCGAGATAGAGAAACTTCAGTATCTTCTCACCAGCCTGGCAGGCGAACCGGCGCAAAAGGTAGAAGCTCTACCCCTCAAGGGAGCCTCCTTCAATCCAGCATGGGCGATGCTCAAGGAGACCTATACAAACAAACGACTCCTCATTCAGGCACAGTTGGACAAACTGTTCGACCCAACGCCTGCAAATCTAAAGGGCCCAGTTGCACTCAAGCAGCTCATCTCAAGTGTCGAGGGAGCGAAGACATCACTCGGTTCGCTTGGCGTGACTACAAGTCTGGGAGACAATATCTTGACTCATCTCATGGCACGTCAACTCGACACGTCCTCGAAGGAAGCGTGGGAGACATCGATGGGATCAACCAGCAAATATCCCACCTTCCAAAAAATGAAGGAGTTTGTAAACAACAGGGTGAGAGCACTGGAGAGGGCGGAAACTCCGTCCTCCCAAGGCCCCACCAGATCAACTGTGAAGGCCTCCACCAAAACCACGGCTCAGCGAGCTTCATCTCACTCAGCCTCTCAAGCGCCTCCCAGGGAAAAGAATTTCTCCTGCGGCGTTTACAGGGGTAACCATTTTATTGTTATGTGTCCAAAGTTTAGGAGCATGACAGTTCAAGAGCGGAGGAAAGTTGTAGCCAACAATATGTTGTGCTACAACTGCTGCGGTCGACATTCTTCAGCCAACTGCAAGTCACAGCACAAGTGCTAGCAGTGTGGCATACAGCACCACACCATGCTGGACGTGCCACCAGCGGGGCCAGCTCAAACACAACCTCAAACTGAGGCATCACAGCAATCGACATCCCAGCCACGCTGAAGTCTCACCGCAGTCGTCGAACATTCCACTCAGCTCACTCCGCTACAAGCATCTCAACAACGACCTTCAGGCAGCCATCTCACGTTCCTGGCAACCGCCCAAGCTCATCTCTACTGCCCAGTGTCGACTCACCTGGTTCGTATGCTTATCGATTCTGGATCAGAGCTCACCTTCGTTAAGGAGGAGCTCCTCACTCAACTCAATCTCCAGCGATCTCGGTCATCCATTTCAATTATTGGCATTGGAGGGAAGAAGACAACGCAGACAATAGGTGTCGCCTCGTTAACGCTGCGTTCAATTCATCGACCGTTAACAATTTCCCTTCAAGCTCATGTTCTCAGATCAGTGTCTTCAAGGGTGCCCTCAGCTGAGGTGCCCAATCAAGAGTGGCCACATCCTGCTGGGCTCACGTTGGCAGATCCTGATTTTTCAAAACCACGACCTGTTGACATTATCATCGGGGCAGATACATATGGACAAATCATAAAACCCAACATAATCAGAGGCTCCCCATCCATGCCGATAGTTCAACTCTCTATCTTCGGGTGGCTCATACTTGGACCAGTTGCCTCTTCCAACACTCTTAACCAGTCATCATAGCACACATCACTTGTACAAGAGGGCGAACCGTCTGTACGAGATTTATTGGAAAAGTTCTGGATTCAAAAGGTGCTTCCGAAAGACTCTCCATCTCAACTCAACCCTGAAGAGCAGGATTGTGAAGATCGCTTTCGAGCAACACACACCAGAGATTCTACAGGACGATACATCGTGCGCTTCCTGCTCAGGTCATCATCTAACTTACTGGGCAACTCGTATCACGCAGCGCGTGCATGCTTGAAACGCACGCTCATCAAATTCAACAAGATCGATGGGTATCGTCAACTCTATCAAGAATTCATGTCAGAATACGAACACCTCAATCATATGGTAAGAGCACCATCAATTTCATGTCACAACAATTGAATCTTTTACCTTCCTCATCATGGAGTACTCAAGCCTGACAGAAAAACCACCAAGCTGAGGGTTGTCTTCAATAGCTCGTGCGCAAAACAACATCTGGGTACTCACTCAATGATCTTATGCATACAGGGCAAAATCTTTTGTTCAATATCTCAGATTGCTGTGGATTCGACAACACAATTACATCTTTGCCACAGACATTACAAAAATGTACAATCCGAATTCATGAAGACGATCAAGATCTCCAACGCATACTGTGGGTGGACGAGGAAGGGGAAGAAATATCATTCAAACTCACGACTGTCCCCTACGGGACAAAGGCTGCACCGTTTCTGGCTGTCCGAGCGTTGTTACAACTGGCGGAGGATGAAGGCCACCGCTTCCCATTGGCTGTACCCTCCATAACTCACGCACGATATGTCGACGACATCTTTGGCGACACTGACACAGGTGAGCAACTTATCAAAATTGCACAACAACTCAAAGACCTGTGTCACGCGGGAGGCTTTCCACTCGCCAAATGGCCCTCAACCTATCCTGCATTACTCGAAGAAATTTCTTCCACGTCAAGAGCTCAAAGTTCAATAATCTCACTCGACGGCTGCCATACTAAAATTCTGAGGCTGCAATGGAACAGCGTCCAAGACAACTTCACATTTTCATCGAAACCTCTCAGTTCATCATCCATCCCAACGAAACGCATCATTCTATCAGAAGTTTCTCAAATATGTGATCCACTCGACTTTCTGTCACCAGTCATAATTCGAGCAAAAATGATTCTGCAAGAGTTACGGTTGCACAAACTTCGTTGGGACGATACACTGCCACTTCAAGTTACAACACATTGGAATTCTGTCAGAAAAGATCTCACAAGCCTGGCCAGGCTCTCAATTCCCAGGTGGTTCAACACCTACACCAATTCAGTCGTGGAACTCTACGGCTTCTCTGATGCTTCTCAACTCGCCATGGCAGCGGTAGTCTATATTACCGTGCTATCACCGTCCACCAATCTTAAAGTGTCGACACTGGTGTGCTCAAAGACTAAGGTGGCACTCCTTAAGAAACTCACAATCCTGAGACTCGAACTCACAGCAGCATTGATGCTGACAAAGCTTGCCAAGTATGTTCAAGCAACTCTTCAGCTCAATATTAAATCTACTTATTTGTGGACAGACTCTCAAGTGGCACTTACATGAATCAATTCTCACGCCTCCCGCTGGAAGGAGTACGTCAGGAATCGTGTCGCTCAAATTCAAAAGCTTTCATCGCAAGCACATTGGAGGCATGTTCCCGGCCTCACGATATTACAGCTTGAACATCATCAGCTATGGTGGACGGGACCAACCCTCTCAACCCAGTGACGCATGGCCATCACAACCACTACAGCAGGACGACTCGAGTGCACTAGAGACTCGTCCAGGATTCTCGACCTTACTCGACATTCAAGAAATTAAATATCACTGGGATCTCATATACAGATTCTCAACTCTTAACAAACTGATTCGCATTACTTCAGCTTGTTTCAGATTCATCTCAAGGTTAAGGAAATTGCCTGTAACACTGCCAATCAGCTCACCTACACTAACGGACTTAGAAACTGCTATTGTTAAATATATTTACATTTTATTATATTCCTATTTTCTGTTTTTTTCCACACTTGGACATACTTTTAAAATAATCACATGAAGAATTATATTTTCAACCATTTTCTTGTTATTTGTATATTAATAATAATTTATTTATATTAACTACTTCTATTAAAATAATACATAACTAGTGTTTGAAATACAATAATATCTCGGCAGATCGACATAGTATGGAATGGACAGTGTGACAGTAACAAATAACTGCAAAAGTCTGCTGTCAACAAACCCGTCACGAGAGTGACAAACAGTGTGAGCGGCAGGAATAGCATCCATACCTTCCCGGCTTATTCAGCTAGGTTGAACCGATCCGAACAGAACCGAACCGCTCCGAACCGCTCCGACTCGTAATTTATGGAGAGGAACAGAAATCTTTCCATAAATTAACTCGACCGTTTGCGACCGGTCGACCGACCAGTCGGCGGACTGGTCATGCCTTTGGTTTGGTTTCGATTGGTCTCGTTAAAAGTACGGTCTGAGATTCCCGGTCGAGAGGCAATCGGTCTGGAGTTCGGTTTCCCTCCACAACCTCTCACTGTTACGGTCACAACAGCGGTCCCTTTTCGCTTCGGTTACTGGTCGCTAGACCGGTCGCGACCGGTCGGAAATTCGGTTTCTGCTTCGGTCTCGACTCCCTGCACTCTCGCTATCAGCAAGATGGCAATTCATTCTGAAGAAAATGCAGCAGTTCTGGTCTCAATGGTCATCGCATTATCTTCAACGTCAACAATTCATCTCTAAATGGCATCACCCTTTCAATGACATCAAGGTCGGGTCATTGGTGCTTATCACGGATGAAAGGTTCCCTTCGAGCAAATGGTCACTTGGTCGAGTTCTTACGCTGCATTCTGGGAAGGATGGTCTCACCAGGATCGTGACAATCAAGACAGCCACTACTACATTAACGAGGCCAATCGTAAAGTTGTCAGTTTTGCCTGTTTCAGGTTAACATCATCAACTCCGTTGCTGAAGGCAGGAGGAATGTTTGGGAATAAATTAGTTCCCCACGCCACCACACTCATTCTCACAGCAGCACCTTCCGGACTGCGATTCAGCGAAGCTAATCGTAGGGCGAGCCGTCAATCAGCATTCATCGATCAACGGTCGCCGCGATCGATGCACCAATCAGCGTGCCGCGTCGAGGCTCGAGGAGAAGCGAGAAGACGCGGTTGCGGAAGTCCGCCATATTGTCACTCTCTTGAATCTCTTGCACGTAACGGTCACGTACGCGACGCTCACAATTATCTCAAATCTTTTGTATATTTCAAATCGAAAATCTTCTCAGCTCTCAGTGTTTCAATTACACCGTTTATCAATTGTACGCACACGCGTCAGCAATCAATAGAATTGTTGTAATCCTCGTGGCTACTCCACGTGGAAGAAATCTGGACTCTTCTCGCGGCGCCGGTAGTTCTTTTTTAATATAAATTGTTCACCACGTTGTCGGGACATTTTCACTCTGTGTTCTCTATGCCTTTTCTTTCAAATAAACAAACGAATTGTTTTTCACGGAAGAAGTGCTGTGTAACATAACCTGTCTTAGACTCCTCTCATCTCCACCCGACTAACTCTCAAACATCTTCTGTTTTTTAAATGGAATTTTATATTAGGGTGAATCATGACAAATTCAATGACATACATACCTAAGTTATTAGTGAGTAAAAGTGTCACACTACCGTGGCGCCCCTTTGGGAGGGTTTTGCCCTCGATTGGTGACAACAGGATGTTTTCTGAAGATTTCCCCAAGTTAGAAAAAAGTTACATAAGTATACCGTCCAGTGTAAATATAAAATTTCATATGCATATTAATGTTAATCTGTACACATGAGTTTTGATAATCATTTATAACAGACTTATAACAAACAGTATAACTAGAGATACTATAATTCCCATAAAAAAACTACAAAAAAGTAAAAAAATTACGCCAAGTACATGAAATCAAATAAATCACAAAAAAGAAGATAATAATAATAATTGCAAAATAAAAAAATACGTGAAATCAAAATGAGCTGCAAGTACATAAAGATGCTTTCCAACCGCGCTTAAGATGACACAACTACATATACACAGTTAAAATGCTGTGTTCGTACATTTTATTACTCGTCGCGGACATTTTAATTAACCCATCAAAAAGATTCACCTTTAAAAACATTGTCGTAAATTAATAGCTTTACAAAATTAATTATATAAAAAAATTGCGCCAATTATAACAATGGCTATTTATACAAAGAAAAAATGTATTAAATAATATTTAACAGATATATTTTTATACAAATGAATATTTTAATACGAATATTTTATTCAAAATACTTGGCGCTGCGCCCCGAATTGGTGTTGCTAAACTGAGTAAATATGTATAAATTGCATTAATCTTTTATTCTTTCGTTTTTGTGCGTATGTTGGTGAATGTGTGTATGTGTGCATGTGCATATACTATTTATAATATTAGAATTAAATATATGTAGAATAAATCTGACTGCGTTTCTAATATGTATATGTATACTCGAGCTCATTTAAGAAGGAACTTTCCGATCGACGAGTTTAGATCGGTTCTGCACATGTTGGCGATGAAACAAGTTACTATTGGCTACACCACAAACAAACGCTCCCTCGGAGCCAATGAGCGAATTTTACATGCGCGAATTCAGTTCCTTCTTAAATGAGCTCGAGTATATATGTTTATGTATTTTAGATTGTAAGGGAATTATTATAAATTATTAATACTAAGACAATTTTTTTTGTTTCGCAGCGCGAATACGTCTGAATTGGTCATTTTGCTTCCGCTCAGCAGGTGCAAAAACACACCCATTTTCATGCAGGTACTGACAAAAAATCTTACCGTTTCCGACTGATCCATCAGACGATATTACGATATCTCTGTCATGCGTGGACCGATTTTATTGAAATTGGTCTTATTCGAAAGCTGATATGCGGGTTACACAAGAAAAATGCCTATAAATTTAGAAAATATTGCAGACTTAATGTAATATTAATGAAGTAAGTTTCAGCTTAGATTGGATTAGCCGGGCGACGAGTAAATGATAGCGGTAGCAACATACAGGGTGTCGCGTATCTGCCATCGAGACGCTGCCGCGTCTCTAGATAAGAGTCTGATCACAAGCCACTGTCCGCCATGTTTGGGCTAAATCCTACAAGAGAGAAAGAGATACATATACACAACAACTCTTATGTTTATGGCGGTATTTTACTTCTGTTTACTTCACGTTCAGATAAATAGATATTACCAAGAATTACAATAGTATAACAGAAAACGTTTTTTTATTAACTTTCAAACATAAATTTTTTTAAAAATGTTTTACACTTAAGATTAGAATTATTGACAGATTTAAAAATCAGAGGGAAAAGTGGCATTCTCGTGGCCAGATTCTTATTATAGTGTCTCTATTTATAACTAGAAACAGCTATCAAATTTCAATTATGCGAATTAAATTTGCTACAGTCAATAATTAAATAATATTTGGCAAACAAAGGAAAACTTTTAGAAAGGGCGATAAGATGTTTCGTGAAATAAAAAAGGATCGATATATACCAGCTTGTCGGGTGAAGGAGTTTTAAATTACACAATCAATATATTTCAAAGGAGAAGGTGAACGAAAGTATTGTAGATTTAAGGGGGGGTTCTACCTTGTGGGACCGAAAAATAGGTGAGTATTTGTGAATATTTTGCACGAAAACTATTCTGCAAATTAATTTGAAAATTGGCACGCTATATTATACTATCGTGTAGAACTCTTACTTTTTGACCCGTCGGGTACCCGTCTATCCGAAACAACTTCAAGCTATTGAATGTGGTATTGTTCGATCATATTTGGCTAACATCAGACTACTTATACTACAGATAATGTTATCCCGGGTAATTTCCGGGTACCTGGGTACCCGACGGGTCAAAAGTAAGAGCTCTACTATCATGAACTATTGTTCTGAATTTTTTTGTGACGGTAAACGTAGAAGCTTGGCAGATACAGTATGGCAGTGAGGTCCAGGTGGGCGGTCCGAGGACGCTAGCCTCCATAGCGTCTTCTACGTGCAGCGTGGAACGGGGTGCTCGAAGCCAATGAAGCGGCGGGCATGCAACGGATGAGGAAAACTCTACTATTGCCTGATGAGAAGATGAGCTACTACCCACAAGCTGAAATGTCACAGGGGTAAGGGGAATCGCCCGCTCGCTTCACCTTATCCCCTCCAAGAAATCCTACTTTTCGGTTCTTAGCGGCTGTCCATATCCAGCGATTGTCGCGATTTGGTATCGTTCGCGTTCTACGTCACAGGACGAACTGTGTTGGAGGGGATAGGTTGACGTGAGTGGACGATTCCCCTTGCCCCCGTGACATTTCAGCTTGTGGGTAGTAGCTCATCTTCTCATCGGGCAATATTAGTTGTGTGCGCTTCGGTCCTAAAGGTGATGTACTACGGCGCGTGGCTTGGCGAGTCGGCTCGGCCAGTCCAGAATCGGCGAGTCAACTTGGCGAGCGCGAGTCGACGAGCCACCTTAAGGGTACGAACCTACACGTACACTACTAGAAGTTTCCATATCCGTGACATGCCCGTCGCTTCATTGACTTCGAGCACCCTGTTCCACGCAGCACGTAGAAGACGCTATGGAGGCTAGCGTCCTTGGACCGCCCACCTGGACATCACTGACTTAGGGTATAATTTCTAGAAAAATGGGGCAGAGAGATGCACATAAGGGAAGTCACAAAGAAAGCAAGAATAGCAATGGCACAGATATGGGGAATAGGACAAAGAATGTTCAAGAATAATTTTGAGAGAAGAATGAAAAGTATCTTGCTGTACGCGTCAAAAGTTTGGGGATGGATGGAAAATACAGGAGAAATACATAACGTGGACTTTAGGTTAGGACTTCAATATACCAGCATATTTAATTTTGGAGGAAACAAAAACGAATAAAGTAAGAATAGAAGCGGGGAAAAGAGCAATAAAATATGAGGAGAAAGCGAAACGGCTGAATAAGAATAAAATAGTACAAGAATGCTGGAGAGAAATAGACGCGAAGAAAGCAGAGAAATAGGCGAAATGGGAGGAAACGAGAGACGCATACCACAGGCAAAAAATGATGGATATGCAAGAAATGGAAATAGATAGAAGGAGATGAAGAGAGTTTGCTGAAGGACTAGCACAAAGAGACAAGGCAGAGCAAGCTCAATGGTAATACGACCGAATATTAGGAGGCAGATACAATGCACATTACACAGAAATCAGAGATAACCAGAGAGCAAATTACCTAAACGGAAACTACAGAGGTAGAGACCAAAGCATGATTGCAAGGTTCAGATGTGGGAACGAAGAGCAGGGAAGCAAGTACTGGATGAAAGAAAAAGAGACAGTATGCAGACTATGTAACGGGGCCAGAGAGACGCTGGGTCACATGCTACAAGACTGCAAGGAGCTGAAAAGAGAAAATTCAATAATCAGAGGAATACTTCCTTCATAAAATGAAGGAAGAAGACAAAACGAAAGCATAATCTCGAGTTAACAGTCCCAGAAACACTTACACACATAACACATGTAACCCCATTTTGAGGCCGAAAGGCAAAAAATAAATCTATTTACTACTACTGAAATATTGGAATAGTATTCGAATACTTAAATATTCGAAAAATAACATTCGAATACTCAAATATTCGATGTTTATTCGTAGCATTCGAATATTTGTAAAATATTCGAATATTAAATTATTCGAATAGTTCCAGCCCTATTTCAGATAATGCAATATAATCACTAGGACAATACATGTTTATACTCCAAGTCATTTCAGAAGGAACTTATAACAGACAAATTCAGACCTGTGAAACAAGCTACTATTGGCTATACCCCAAACAAACGCTCCCTCGGAGCCAATGAGCTCATTCTACATGCGCGAAATCAGTTCCTTCTAAAATGACTTGGAGTATAGTTGCTACTTCTTTATTTTGCACTACATGTAAAAGGGCTTTATGACTACGAGTACCCTGATATAATATTATTTATTAATGTTAAGTAGTAAATTTATGAAATTGAGAAATGTTTATGATTAGAAAACAAAAACTTTTATTCGCAACCTTATGTTATGAAAAAACTTCATTGCAACAGTAATTCTTGGCTTTACTGTTTTTGTGAAACAATATCTTGTTAGGATGCTCGAACTCATCAATTGCACGCATTTCAGCTACATACTTTCTTTGCATAAATAAAGATCATATTGCTGCAAGATATATGTAAATACCTACACATTGTTCTAACGACCTCATCCGTGTAAAAAATATTAAGGTTAATGACACACAAATTTTAGATCGATTTGTTGAATATATCTAAATGAAAACACTTTGAGTGGCGCATGGTTTCGAGAAATGTCCTTTCAGTCGGTTAAGCCTTTCCAAATAACAATACTTTCGATGCGTTGGTTTCCAGAACATATCGTTGTGAAAACAAGCCGATGCCACTCAAAGTGTCAAAGTTGCATGAGAATTGTTAATGAACAAATGTACATACGTACCTTCAGTTTTCGCTTTGTATAGGCGTGTTTCATCAGAAAACGTTACAATATAAAAGCAGTTCTACAGGGTGTCCGCGGGAAGACTGAACAGCCGGATATCTCCTGAAGTATTGGAGGTAAAAATTTAAAGAAAATACGTACTTGCATGGTTCGATGAGGCTAACAAATTAGCCTAAAGAATTTGTTTTCGATTATTATTTTAAAAGTTACGATGGTCAAGTTTGGATTTATAAATGGGACTACGTTTTCTGAACACCTGAGTTTATAGTGCGTTCTAAGACAAATTCAATAAGCTTTAATGTATATACTTGATTTCCACTGGTTATTGAGATACTGCGCTTGCAAAATTACTGATTTTCACTGGAATGAAACCCACCCGCCACGGGTGGTAGTGCCCGCTGAAACCGATACCTACCTGCCGAAGGTCTACGCCAGGGATGATAGGTCCAAAGGCTGGACAATTCTTTTCCGTCAGAAATGCTACTTAGGTAGGTACATCTGCGGTATCGAGAACCGTACCGTTAAAGTTTCAAAACATCATCACATTCACTTGGAGGGATGCAAGTTCGATTGGTTAAGTTAGAAGGTGTGAAAGTTGCTAGACCAAATTTCTCTTCACAGCAATACCTTCTCCCAATGCCTACCTTCTCTCGCACGGAATACGTTAACGCATGCTTTTGTTTTGATATTGAAGCTCGTGTGTATACTCGAGAAGACAACGTGTCGACAGTGGGCTACACCTTTTCTTCCTGTGTCTCTCCACAAGGCATATTGGCGTTGAATTGTAGGAACGTAGATGTGTGGATGCCAGTTATTGAATTCAGGAGACGATAGAAACAGTTTATTACAAAACACACATGTACTATAATTAAAGTAAATAGTATTCCTCTCGGGTAGGAGTACTGATAATGATCGAACTTGCGCCCCACTTTGCGCAGACTGATTACACGGAGGGTAATCGAGTCACACACTGCACAAATGATACGGAGTAATTCTGGAGGTACGCCCGTCAAGAAGATGCGGCCTGGTACCCCGTGGCGAGGAGAACCCTTCGCAGGGCCTCGCCCGAGTTTTATGCCTTTTTCCGGAAAAAGGTATGAATCTTGGGTCGAACGTAGCGAATTGGGGTCGAGTCCCCACAGTCGAGAGGGAAATATCCAATACAGCGTATTAAGAAATTATTTTCTTTATCGTATCGAAATTGATGTGACGCCAATGGATTCCTTATGTTTTTCTGGTGAAAATCATACCAAATATCATGCACATCGGACTACTTTGACACTAACTATTTGTATTCCCTATGTAAAAGTTGTCCAATTTTCATGATATTTGGCATGTTGTTCATCGGAAAAACATAAGGAATCCATTGGCGTCACATCAATTTCGATACGATAAAGAAAATAATTTCTTAATACGCTGTATTGGATATTTCCCCCTCGACTGTGGGGACTCGACCCCAATTCGCTACGTTCGACCCAGGATTCATACCTTTTTCCGGAAAAAGGCATAAAACTCGGGCGAGGCCCTGCGAAGGGTTCTCCTCGCCACGAGGTACCAGGCCGCATCTTCTTGACGGGCGTACCTCCAGAATTACCCAGTATCATTTGTGCAGTGTGTGACCCGACTACCCTCCGTGTAATCGGTTTGCGCGAAGTGGGGCGCAAGTTCGATCATTATCAGTACTCCTGCCCGAGAGGAATACGATTTACTTTAATTATAGTACATGTGTGTCTTGTAATAAACTATTTCTATCGTCTCCTGAATTCAATAACTAGCACCCAGACATCTACGCTCTTACAATTCAACGTCAATACGCCTTGTGGAGAGACACAGGGAGAAAAGGGGTAGCCTACTGTCGACACGTTGTTTTCTCGAGTATAAACACGAGCTTCAATATCAAAACAAAAGCATGCGTAAACGTATTCCGTGCGAGAGAAAGTGGGCATTAGGAGGAGGTATTGCTGTGAAGAGAAATTTGGTCTAGCAACTTTCACACCTTCTAACTTAACCAATCGAATTTGCATCCCTCCGAGTGAATGTGATGATGTTTTGAAACATTAACGGTACTCTTCTCGATACCGCAGATGTACCTACCTAAGTAGCATTTCTGACGGAAAAGAATTGTCCAGCCTTTGGACCTATCATCCCTGGTGTAGACCTTCGGCAGGTAGGTATCGGATTCAGCGGGCACTACAACCCGTGGCGGGTGGGTTTCATTCCAGTGAAAATCAGTAATTTTGCAAGCGCAGTATCTCAATAACCAGTGGAAATCAAGTGTATACATTAAAGCTTATTGAATTTGTCTTAGAACGCACTATAAACTCAGGTGTTCAGAAAACGTAGTCCCATTTATAAATCCAAACTTGACCATCGTATTTTTTAAAATTATAATCGAAAAAAATCGTTCGGGCTAATTTGTTAGCCCCATCGAACCATGCAAGTACGTATTTTTTTAAAATTTTTACCTCTAATACTTTAGGAGATATCTGGCTGTTCAGTCTTCCCGCGGATACCCTGTACATAAGAGTTGAGTTCACAAATTTTTCAGGATTAAGAGGAGTGGGAGAGGTAAAGATGAAGAAAAGACTGATCGTAGACGGCTGTTCTACATTCCATGATCTCTTTATTTCGGTTACAGAACATCGCTGGCAACAGGTAATTGATTTCTCCTGTTCATTTGGTTCGTCGTGTATTTACAAGAACATCCTCGACGTGTGCGAGAGGACGATTCGCCGTTCTAAGATGTTGATTGAGAGAGGGAAAGAATCGAAGAGAATTGCACATCGAAACCAGTCATTGTTTCAATATTCCGAAAAGATTAAAGTTAGCTGGCAAGCAACGCCCGTGAAGTTCGTTTCGTCTCTTTCCCTCAAATGATAGATCGATAAAATTGTCTGCTCGATTTTAAGACAAGAATATCGTTATACGCAGGGTGCAACTGGACAGCATAGTTTTAGGGAAACAAATGGGGGCAATCACTTCGACACGCGTGGAATGCTTTCGATTGTTTGGCTTCGTTGGGGGTTTCAAGTGTTCCAGAAACATTTCAGAAGAACCGTGAATGATTTCTCTAACGTAAGCGTAAAAAAGATTGAATTTCCACAAGTTAAAAACCTAGTGGAATCAAATACATATCGTGATTTCGTCAGAGATTAAACACAATTTCTCTATGTAGCATTCGAACAATCTACAAATATGCACTTCGCTCGAGTGACGTGGATCCAGAACCCGTAACTTCGGATCCAGTTTTGCGGGACGTTTTGTGACATTAGACTTTCGTCTCGCGTGTTTCATTTATGTTAACGTTGAGTAAAAAGGTAGAAAGCATTAACAAAGGAATAATACTTACGAACCAGGTAAAAAATTATAAAACTAAAAATTAATGTTCCTTTGATTCGGTCCTTTTTTCTACGCGCCATTTCAAACTTTTTTTTCTTTTTACATCTTCCACATGACACTTCAACGAACTAAAATTAATATCTAATGCTCTTTTGATTTAGTAAGTAATTATGCATAGCGTGAAATCGAATATATATAGGAAAAAGAGAGGTAATACCCTATTAATCAGTTCAACGAGAAACGGAACTAATTAGTAAAAGGAAATTACTGCTAACTCATCTGCCTTCTATCACAATTTTGTTCAATCTAAACCGGTATGTATCGTAAGTGTTTCATCATTGAGTTTCACAAAGAAATTTGTTTCGCACAAATGGTAATTTTAGTTTGAACAAATTCCTTCTGCATGTAAACTTTTATTGTATTACGAATTATTCATATTATGAATGTTAAGTTGATTTCTTAGAGTCCAATGTTTTAAAATGAATTCGCGTTTATGAAACAGTGACATTAATTGATACTTGATAATAATACGAAAAACTTTAAAAATACAGATTTTGTTTTCTGACATCTTTCTTTCTACACACTTTGTTCATAGAAAAATAGAACTAAACGTGTACGCGTATCAAAGAAAATATTTAACTTTGATGGAGATTAGTATCACCGATTTTCCATGGTACGTATTGGATAAATTGCTGTAGTTGCAGATACTATATGCTATTCTTGTAATCAGAAAGCAAACGCTTCTCGATACTGCAGATCTCTTTCCCTCACATGACTTATTTTTTATTTTCTGTGTAAGTATTTCTGACATTTGATGGGGACATTCAACAGATTTGAATAAATTTTGAAAAAAAAATTTTGTTTCGTTTCACAAGAATCGCACATATTTGACGCAACAATTTACCACTATTTCAAAATCTTTTTTGCTGCGTTACGGAAGTTCTACTGGAAACAACTGTGTTAACAAACGTGTCGATTATATTTTATACACACATACATACATGGATTGGTAAATCGAATACGGTGAATCGTAAACACAGACATATCGTTTTCCGGGAGAAGATTAAGAGAACGACAGATTCGGCGAGAGGGCAAATTTCTCCCTAGAATTGTACACTGAGATTATTTTTGACTGTGAGTTTCGTACCTCCACTTTTAATTCCTACAATGCAATCAACAGTTTGGATCTTTCGTTGAAGTGGAACAAATTTTCAGAATCTAGGAGGTAAGCGAGTATTCCTGGTAACTCATCTCCTAGTTTCTAATCATATATATATATATATACAGTTGTTCCCATTTGAGTTAATAATCTCGGTGAACAATATTCACTGAGTGTGAGTTTTATGGTTTTCCAAGCTCGAGAATATAGGGCGGGAAGAAACAAAGACAAAGCTAGCCGTTAAAAAGTGAAAAATATCAAGTTTCGCATTTCTCATCGGCTCTTCACGAAAGTGACACCAATCGATTCGTTGTGTTTTCCCGATTAAAAGACACCAACTACCATGTAAATCGGACTATAATTAACGAAATTACATAAAAAATTAATTTACACAATTTAAGGCTATTTTCGTTATAGATGGTCTGATTTACATGAAATTTGTTGTCTTTTGATTGGAAGACTGCCAGGGATACATTAATGTATTTGCGGTATCGATACGATGAAAAATGAAGTACCTACTTGACTTGCTGTCAAATTGATGACACGTCGCCCTAGAAACCCTAAGTACAAGTGCGAGTCGACATCGGCACTCGGCGAGGACCAAAAGACGCCACATCACGTCTAGGGTCACTCGGGCATTTAATTCACAAAATCAAATTCTTTATTTTTCATCGTATTGAATATTGATATGAAAGTCGATTCTTGGCATTTTCCCGATTAAAAGACACAAAGTACCGTGCAAATCGGACTATGTGTAATGAAATTGGCTTTAAAGTTTGTAAATTACTTTTTATGTAATTGCGTTAGTTGTAGTCCGATTTACAAAGTATTTTTTGTCTTTTAATCGATGAAACACAACGAATCAATTGGTGTTACTTTCATGAAGATGCGATCAGAAATACGTGACTGATATTTTCACTTCTTAATGGCTACCGTTATTTGTTTCTTCGAGTCCCTTATTTTCGAAAACTATTCGCTCGGACAAGAAGGTTCTCGAGTAAAAAAATGATAGTGGGGATGTTTTTGTATCAACTCAACCCAGGTTTTATCAAGTTAACTGGGAACAAATGTATGTCGGTAACTTCGAAGAATTCCTCAATACCTACCATTGGTGGTTTTAATAGGCAGTTGTCAGTTGAGCATTTTCAAGTGCCGAATTTTCTATTCTCGTGGGAAATATCAATAAATATATGCAAAAATTACATTGTATGAAATATAGATACGAAATTTCATATTGATTTTATTTTTTTTAATTCCAATATCCGATGTAAAAATTCCGTCGATGAGTTAAATAATGTTGAAATGGCAGCAATACATTTTTTTTTATAAAAACAAAATTTTCTCAAATATATAAATATATTTTTTTGATTAAATACTTAAAGACTCATTTCTACGTATCGTAGATAGCATAAGACATAAATGCTAAGAATTACGTCTTTTTAAAACCCAAAAATTACCAGTACTTGTATATTGTAAAGCACATTGTCGAGTTCATATGTATGTATATCATTTCTTACATCACTGAAGAGATAAATTAAGGAAGTAAAAAATATAGAAGCTTGATTTCATCGCAACCATTAACATATTATAACAATAAAAATTTACATTCGTTTCCTCCTACGATGGTTGTTATCAATTTTTCGAACGGGGTGAAAGTACAAACAAAAATTGCTTTAGTAATCTAAAATTAATTGTAAATACGGAGTGATTTTCGCCAAATTGTCGCAGTATGTTCTACGAGTCAAAATAAGAGGTTTTTTCTTCTGAAAAAGTTATAAAAGAAATATGAAACCATAACGGACTTGATCATCGCACGGAATAGCGGGAGAATAAGTTCAGGACATTTATCTAATCTGTTTATGTGAACTGTTTACTATTTACTATTAGTATTCCATTTCAAAATGTTGATTGTTTCTCAGATAGCACACCACGTCTTGGAGACGTTCACTTTATAGTTGTCTTCGTTCTGAACATGTTACAATCCCGAATCTGAGTATCTTAAACAGGTTACTAATTAATCCAGAATATAGTTATCTTAATGTTACGCTCACTTAATGTTTTTATGCTGTAGTGTTATACTTTCGTTAGTATTGCAGTTTTCTGTTTTACTTCTTATATTTGTCCCAATATGTTTATTTGTATAAATACACGTATGGTGTTAGCTTGACAATTTGCAATGTATGTAATATTTTGTCATCTCGCAGCTATTGATTAATACTATAAATAAATGTTTTGAATTATTTAGATTTAACATACAAGACAAAATTACTCAAGTATTTTATTCAGATTTTAAACCTACCGATTTTATTAGTTAACTTAAACAACTTGGCTAATCCGAGCAACATTCGCGACAATAAATAGTGGCAAAAATTGTCATGTCCTTTAAGGCATTGTTACTATCGGTAAAGTGTTCATCATTTGTTTCTCTTCGATTACGAATCAAACCAATTTGCCGGTCTCCTCATTCTTTTATTGCGACTGTTGATTACTGGGAGGTTAAGCCTTTCACACACATAAGAAAGGAGTTCTAAAAAATGAAGTCGGAATGTCGACTTCGGCGCAGCGTTGGCACTTTAGTTGTAAGGCAAGAAATATGTTAAAACAATGGACGTTATAACGAACATGTTGTTGACTGATGTTATTAGCCCAGTTTCATTGAACGTTAGTTTACTGCGGAAATTTGACGAAATTACATATGTAAATATAGAAGTATACAGTAAACTCTCGTTATGGACTCGCGCTCGGTGCGATCGGCGAACGCTTAAGGCGCTTAAGCCCTGTGGGGGCAATTGCCGGCGACCATAAGGTTCAATACTCGTCAAAACCGGTTTCTCTTCGGAAATTGGCAACGTTGCATATCGCTAGGCATAACTCAGGGTGTGTTTCAATTCACGCATTCTGCGCACGAAATGGGTAGCATCGTATTAGTGGCATCGTACGATTCCGTAGAATCTCTCTCTCTCTTGCCACCAATACAATGCTACTTCCGGTGCAGCGAGCAGTGCAGTGACTGTTTCTCCTCTGAGTTTCTGCGATTGCTGCACCGCTCGCTGCACCGGAAGTGGCATCGTATTGGTAGTAAGTGAGAGAAATTCTAGGGAATCGTATGATGCCACCAATACGATGCCAACAATTTCATGCACAATATGCGTGAATTGAAAAATACCCTCAGTGGTTCTAGTGACATGCAATGTTCCCAAATTTCTGACGGGAAATCCCGGGCGACTGGTCGACAGTGCGTAGCCGGCCTAAAGAGTAGCGTCGACGATTCCGAGCCATCGATGGCGGGGCAGAGAGAAGGAGAGAGGCAAGGCGTAGGCACGTGAAAGACGAAGCGAGACAATGTATCATAAATTCTCTCTTTCGTAGCAGACGGTAACGTCGCGCTGACTCATTTTTCATAACTCGTTTTCACAGTATCTGGGGTTGATTGTCACACATTTAGATAGCTAAGTTTATGAATAAAAAGTCGATTCAATTAAGAAAGTAATATCATTTTCTATTATAATTATAAATACTATACTTTTAAACAAAAAAATAAACTTATAAAGATTGTTAAAAAACATTTTTTATTGTTGAAACATATTCTGAACAATCATTAAAATTAAATTAAATATAATTTTAACAAAAACTTATCAATCACTTGGAATCATTAATAACTCAACAATCTTAATCAGAATCTGCTGAATCACACGATAGGTACAGCAAGTTACAGCGGGATTAGTTGTCACATGCGGCAAATACCTAACCCCAAATGTTCTGTAACAACTTGCCCCAAACCGTTAAACAATTTCGCCTCTCTATTCATGTGTTAAAAAGTTTAAAGAATGCAAAAAATTATTACAATAAGTTAGAAAAAACTCTAAACTACGAGAATTACGCATCGCCATGGATTATTAGTACATTCCTATTGTTTATAGTTTCTTTAGTATAACGGTTGTGACAACCTACCCGTGCGGCAACCAGACCCGGTCTCCCCTACATAGTTGCGATGAACCGATAGCGAGAGTTTACTGCAATATACACAAAGTATAAAACTAGCCGTATTGCTGTATCAATAGTAATGCAAGACGTAAAACGTCCACGGTGGTAAAAAAGCTTATGCGACCAGTCATGTTTTTCTCAGTGATATGCAACGTTCGTTGTTTTAATGCATGTGTGCTTCTGGCCTAAGAAAAATGAATGTTCAAATTCCAGCTTTCCTGCAATATATGCCTACGTTACTTGTAGCATCCAATAAAATCTGTTTTCGAAATTCTTGTTCAAGATGTTCTAAAAATGGGAAAATTGCAAAAACAAGGAAGCCAGACTGGCTAATACATATAGGTATGACTTAAAAGAGCTCCTGACAGAGAGAGGTCAGTATCCTACCAAGAAATATTATAAATATTTTTAACGAACCGAGGAACTGTAACATTACGTAAATAAAATATATTTTATTTAAAATTGATGTTACGTTAGTTTACAGCCTAGGTAATTGTATTGGGTGATCCTGAAAGTTTCCACGGTGTTTGTGGTATTTGATGTTGGCACCAAATATTTGCAATGCTACATAGATTTTGCAGAACCTTAAATATGTATACTGTTCAGAGATGCCCGACTAACTTGGTGAATTTACCCCGGTTAGGTTGATAAAAAATTTTCCTCCTCACTACTATTTTTCGCGAGGGAATCTTCCGGACCGAGCGCTCGACTCTCGAAAACAGAGGACCGATAAAATAAAGAATTTTTAAAATAAAGACTCCATATCGGTTTTCGGTGAAGACTAAAGGATGCCACATCACGCCTAGGGTTGCGCGTGCATTAAATTCCCAAAATCAAAATCTTTATTTTCCATCATATCGATATGAATGTGACACCAATGGCTTGGCTTCCTGGCATTCTCCCGATTAAGAGACACCAAATATCGTGTAAATCAGACTATCTTTAACGAAGGTAACTTTAAATTCTGTAAATAATTTGTTTATGTAATTTCGTCAATTATAGTTCGATTTGCATAGTATTTGGAGTCTTTTAATCAGGAAAACACAAGGAATCGATTGGTGTCACGTTCGCAAAGATCCGATGACAAATTGCGGAACTTGACATTTTTCACTTGGGCTAATACAATCTTCTATTATTGAGCGCCTAAAGCCATAAAACTCATTGTCAGTGAAGCATGAAATTGGCGATATTAAATTTGTCTACAACCCCGAAAAAGATATTCTCTGAAACCTGAAAGTATCAACTTAACCGGACGCCTCGGCATAAGATGATGATGCGTTTTTTATTAATACCGACGATTAGCTAAATGTATTTCTTTTAGCAAATTTTCAATATCTGATTGCAACTCGTAATATGCCGTCAGCTTTTGAAGACGATGTAGCAAAAAATAGAATAGTTAAGAAATAATTCGCGGGGTTGAAGTCTGGATATGTAAACCTCAAAGGTGCCCCACGCAGAAGGGCAGTTTCTTAGATCCGGATGTTTATGCACGTGGAATAAATGCACTTGTCTTATGATGGCAAAAGTGTCAGCGAACATAATGGAATTTAATTTCAATAAAATATTGAATTTTAGTGAAGTTGTATGCCTTTCCACCAAACGATTGGAAACTGCGGGAACTTTCAGAATGACCCAATAGTTTGAGCACTTTAAACCCAATCGAGATCTATCAAAAATATCCTAATACTGTCCATTAATACCTATAATTAATCTAAAATAGATGTAGAGGTTATCTTAATAACGTCTTCTAAGTACCTGCTTTGGATCAAAGTATTACTTATACAATTAAGACACTCTTAAGATGTCGTTTATACGTTTCTAATATGTCCTGAATGTCCTAGGTAGGCGTTTTTAGGCCTCTATAAAATGTTTGTATGCTATCTGATTGTGAGTTCTGTTAATATGTACAAGAGTGATATCTAATACTCGCAGCATCTCAATACAATGTTGCACAAAACTTTCTAATAAGTATTGGTGCTAGTAGAAACTACAGTGGTGCTCAGTTAAATTTGAACGAACCATCCCCAACACCATTTTTTATGCGACCATCTTCACTCTCATCCTCCGTCACCTCGAGCTCAACGAAACAAAACAGATGGGCACGGAAAGAGATTTCTAAAAACTTAACTATCTATAATTTTTATCCTATCTTTATGAAAATAGAATGAATCGATCGGTTAGGGTCTTCCGATGAAAATAAGTCCAAGCACGGCATAAAACGGATTATTTTTAGATTTACTAATAGTTAAATAATAGTTTATAATTTTAAAAATAGTCCGATTTATGTCGTATTTGGACTCATATTCATCGGGATAACCTCGCCAATCAATTCGTATTGTTTTCATAAAGACAGCATCAAAATTACGGAAAGTAAAATGTTTGTCATTACGCGGTATGTTCATGGTAATCTGCGTAGTACTCGTTTCAAGTACTGAACTTCGGTCGCGGTCGCTGGACGCAGTAAGTACGTCTAATATCTCGTTTACTCTCGCCATATTTGTTCACTTTCTTTGCCAATCTGTTATGAGAGCCTTGGAATCATAACACTGCGCCACTTGCGAGAAAACCGGGCACTATTATATATTGGTCATCTTCGATGACTTGAAGTACTGAATACAGCTCCCATACACAGATGAGATGAAGATTGTGAACTTATTCTAACGCTACACCGTACGAATAATAAATCCGTTATCATTTTATATTTTTTTTCTAATTTTTTAGTAGAACATTTATAATTCAATGTGTAATATAATATTTTTCTTCTATATTTACACGTCAAACATGCTGCCACAGTTTCGTGGAAGAACCTCGGTATCCGTGTGTAGGAAAATGATCAAACATGTAAAGTAAGTGTAAACCTACAGTATAATTTACATACTTTACATAGGTGATTTGGTGTACAGTTCTAGGGTTAGAGAGATGCTAATCGTTTGAAGTAACATCTAGGTCAGGTACGCGCGAATATCCCTCGATTCGAATCAGATTCGACATCGACATTCGATTCCGTGTATCAAGTTTATTTCACTCGACATTACCATAAATATAATATTAACGATCAACAGTTTAATTGTTGGAGGAAATACAAAGACACTGTAACTAAAATAAAGGACACATATATGTACATAATTAATAATGCGTTGCAATTGTATTTAAATTATCGGAATACTTATGTTTTAAATATTGTAAACGATTTGATTCTTGTCGATAACATTCAGTTCTTGAAATTAGTAATTGTTCGACAAATGAACGCACAACTCACCAGCGATTAAGAAAGAGTATACCATTTTTAACATCGCCATATGACAATTACATAATTATTCCTAATAATTTCAATTTGAATATTCACCAAGATCGGTATATTCAATAAAAAGGAAACAATTAAATTCTAATCGTACGATGAGAAACAATGAGTCGCGCGACAAAAGAAACATAACCTACACTATTCAAGTTGCTTCGATCGAGACGTCATTCACGCGCGCCTTTCATGCTTAATTTACTAACGCTACAGTGCGAAACCGTACGTGTTAAATCTAAAAGAGTTAATTTAGCGAGACGCATAAATATATATACATATTTACAAGGTTCAAACACCTGAAATGCGTCGACTTTCTCGCGGATAATTTCTTTACGACTAATTTCATAGTCGACAGCTTCTTGTTTGACACACGATTTCCTTCACATGTAGATACGTCGTAAATCTGAGGGCGATGTTATCATGTTGCACTGCGGGCAGAGCTTTTTCGCACCCTGAAAGAGGTAGTGGAAATTTCGAGTTTTCTTAATCTTTCCTGTACTGAAGTTCGTATATGAGCCGTCGTTTTTGAAAGTGGTATTAGTCCCTTTTTTGGAAGAAATACTTCACTATGCTAAGTGTAGAGGATAAATAAGATTGAAATATGAATAAGTTTGTTATTATTAGTTATCTTAACGAAGTAATTTACTTTTCAGACTTGTTTATTTATAAACTCATTATAACGAAAACATATATGTCTTCATATTAATTATTATTTTTTACATTAAAAAATACATTTCAAAAAAGCCAACTTTTATTACAATATAAATTTAAAATTGCTATTGCTTAGTTTTTTCATAATATGTTATTATTGAAAGTGGTGTAAGTGCATTTGTAACCAAAAAATCGTTTATATTCTTTTACATCTTTATTGATTATTATTGCATAATAAAATTTAACAAGTTTATAATTTTAAAAACATTACCCGAATTGATTTACGTATGCGAATATTTTTAAATTGATTCAAAAGCAAACTCTTAAATATTTCAATGTATGAATAAATGAACTTATACTACTTGCAAAAACAACGGCTCATATGAGTATTAACCTTCCTCTGACAGTTTTGTAGATTTGACAAGTGTATTGCATGCAAATCAAATAATACAAAGGGAATAAAACATCTTGGTAATTGTTGTTTATTAAAACCAGATTCATTCGAACGTACAGTATAGGCAGATTCAGTGCCGCCAGTGTCTGTGGTCTCCTTGTGCCAATGTCAGTAAAACAGCCCCTACACGACGAGACTTGCCTCGAGGCATGTCTCGAGGCAGGTCTCTCTGTCTCGTATTGGCAAGGTGGAGAGAAGAAGACATGTCTTAAGACAAATCTCATCGTGTAGGGCCCGCTTTACTGACACGGATAAGTGTGAATTGCTCCATTCCAAAACTGAGAAACAATATTTTTTTACCACTGACACTGTCAGCACTGAATCGTCCCGGAACCGACATGTGTGACCCGCCTTAATGCTTCGATCTTTATATCGAATTTGGGACCCGATCGGAACATGGATTGTGGTACGCCCTATATTCTGGAATCTCATAAATTTCGAGGTGTTGTTTATTCATGCCGGCAGCAACGCGCTTCTATGGTTTGCCAAAGATGGCATTGGAAGGAATGCACAGCGACTGAGAAAGAATAAGAGTGAAAGAGACAGGAATAAGAGCTAGTCAGCTCTACACATTTAACAGTTTGACTGGCACATGGCGTATGGTTTTCAAAATTACCCCTTAAAGGCAATCAGGCTTTTCCGAACTGTCGCTTCTGCCAGGAAAGGACAATGTTAAGTCGCAGAGGGGATTAGTGACCTACGAGCCTATAGCGTATGTTATACACCGTTGGAAAGATCTCGCCAGGGCCAATCGATTCATACCATTTTTAACTTCGAAATCAGATGGGATCACCTCGAAAAATGGCCTCAAAATTCGAGATTTTGCGGTTTTGAACAAAAAAACCGGTAGTAAAATCCCTTCCGGCCCGAGGGATTTTAGGTACGGACCTGAGAAAAAAACCGAGGGATGCAAGCGATACTCTAGCAGGTTGGAGTGGCAAATGTGCCCCACGACTTTCATTTCATGACCGTGTTGGGGCTGCGTTTGCTGACTTATTTTTTCGTGCAGAATCACCATCCTTCCATTTATACTACCGCATACGAAACATCCTGCATACAACCAAGCAATGTAGTCAGTTAATCTTAGAAAGTTATAATTTTCATATACATGCATGGCGTTTTTCTACATGTGGGAGAATATTTAAGGGGTGATTATTTCGAAATTATAAACGTTTAAAGATTTAATATAGTTGGCCTGAGAACGGGCAACCAGGTTCAGCACCGATGCACGTGGAAGAAGTGATTTGAGGCCTACAACAGTGGTAATCTGAACACGAGGGTCACCCATTTCACTGCGATGAAATTTACGACACACGATTCTGCGACACTTCAGCAAAAATTAAAGGGTACCGCTGGATTACACTAAACTTGACTACTCGTTGAAATCTATTGTTTGCATTATACAGGGTGTCCTATCTAAGACGAGACAGTCCGATATCTCATAAACTATTGGAGATAAAAATTTGAAAAAAATATGTAGATTCATGGTTCGATGGGGCTACAAAATTAGCTCGAACGAATTTTTATCTTCGATTGTTATTTTAAAAGATACGATGGTCAAGTTTCGTTTTATAAATAGGACTACGTTTTCTGAACACCTGAGTTTATAGTGCGTTCCAAGACAAATTCAATAAGCTTTAATGTATACACTTGATTTCCACTGGTTATTGAGATACTGCGCTTGCAAAATAGCTGATTTTCGCTGGAATGAAACCCTCTGAAATTGCAAGAACCGGGGTCGGTTTTACTGGTGCCACGGGTGGCAGTGTCCGTTGAAACCGATACCTACCTGCCGAAGGTCTACCCCGGGGATGGTAGGCCCAAAGGCTGGACAATACTTTTCCGTGAAAAATGCTGCTTAGGTAGGTACATCTGCGGTATCGAGAAACGTACCGTTAATGTTTCAAAACATCATAACATTCACTCGGAGGGATGCAAGTTCGATTGGTTAAGTTAGGAGGTGTGAAAGTTGCTAGACCAAATTTCAACCATAGGAGCAGATTGTATTAGGACTAATCGGATTTGCATCCCTGCCAAACGGCTGCTGCCTTGAAAAGGTCCTCTTCACAGCAATACCTCCTCCCCAATGCCCATCTTCTATCGCACGGAATACGTCAACGCATGCTTTTGGACAGTGGGCTACCCCTTTTCTTCTGGTGTCTCCCCACAAGGCGTATTGACGGTGGATTGTAGGAGCGTAGATGTCTGGATTCCAGTTATTGAATTCAGGAGACGATAGAAACACTTTATTACAAAACACACATGTACTATAATTAAAGTAAATCGTATTCCTCTAGGGCAGGAGTACTGATAATGATGGAACTTGCACTTCGCGTAGACCGATTACACGGAGGGTAGTCGGGCCATACACTGCACAAACGATACATGGTAATTCTGGAGGTACGTCCGTCGAAGGTTGCGGCCTGGCACCCCGTGGCGAGGGACAAACATTCGCAGTGTCTCACCCGACTTTTATGGTTTTTTCCGGAAAAAGGTATGAATCCTGGGCCGAACGTAGCGAATTAGGGTCGGGCCCCCGCAGTCGAGAGTGGAATATTCATTACAGCGTATGAAGAAATCATTTTCTTCGTCGTATCGAAAGGGAAGTGACGCCAATGGATTCTTTATGTTTTTCCGATGAACATCATGCCAAATATCATGAAAATCGGACAACTTTTGCAATAGCTATATGTATTTCCTATGTAAAAGTTGTCCGATTTGCGTGATGTTTGGTATGAATTTCATCAGAAAAACATAAGAAATTCATTGGCGTCGCTTCCCTTTCGATACGATGAAGGAAATAATTTCTTAATACGCTGTAATGAACATTCCACTCTCGACTGCGGAGGCCCGACCCTTATTCGCTACGTTCGATCCAGGATTCATACTTTATTCTGGGAAAAGCCATAAAAGTCGGGTGAGACCCTGCGAATGTTTGTCCCTCGCCACAGGGTGCCAGGCCGCAACCTTCGACGGACGTACCTCCAGAATTACCATGTATCTTTTGTGCAGTGTATGACCCGACTACACTCCGTGTAATCGGTCTGCGCGAAGTGCAAGTTCGATCATTATCAGTACTCCTGCCCTAGAGGAATACGATTTACTTTAATTATAGTACATGTGTGTTTTGTAATAAAGTGTTTCTATCGTCTCCTGAATTCAATAACTGGCATCCAGACATCTACGCTCCTACAATTCACCGTCAATACGCCTTGTGGGGAGACACCAGAAGAAAATGGGTAGCCCACTGTCCAAAAGCATGCGTTGACGTTTTCCGTGCTAGAGAAGATGGGCATTGGGGAGGAGGTATTGCTGTGAAGAGGACCTCTTCAAGGCAGCAGCCGTTTGGCAGGGATGCAAATCCGATTAGTCCTAATACAATCTGCTCCTATGGTTGAAATTTGGTCTAGCAACTTTCACACCTCCTAACTTAACCAATCGAACTTGCATCCCTCCGAGTGAATGTTATGATGTTTTGAAACATTAACGGTACGTTTCTCGATACCGCAGATGTACCTACCTAAGCAGCATTTTTCACGGAAAAGTATTGTCCAGCCTTTGGGCCTACCATCCCCGGCGTAGACCTTCGGCAGGTAGGTATCGGTTTCAACGGGCACTGCCACTCGTGGCGCCAGTAAAACCAACCCCGGTTCTTGCAATTTCAGAGGGTTTCATTCCAGCGAAAATCAGCTATTTTGCAAGCGCAGTATCTCAATAACCAGTGGAAATCAAGTGTATACATTAAAGCTTATTGAATTTGTCTTGGAACGCACTATAAACTCAGGTGTTCAGAAAACGTAGTCCTATTTATAAAACGAAACTTGACCATCGTATCTTTTAAAATAACAATCGAAGATAAAAATTTGTTCGAGCTAATTTGGTAGCCCCATCGAACCATAAATTTACATATTTTTTTCAAATTTTTATCTCCAATAGTTTATGAGATATCGGACTGTCTCGTCTTAGATGGGAAACCTTGTAGCCCACTGTTTTATCAATACACATACGCGGACAAATCACACCAAGCAAAGAAAATATCAAATTTTCCGCACTAAAACATATAAAAAAATTGGTAATTATTTACAAAAGGGCAGTCCTCACTAATCACCTTGAAATATGTTAGCGGGAGTATGATTCTGAACAACTTTTGCCTATACATGTTGCCGTCGTTCGGCTTTAGTTTCCGAGATATTCGCAAAAAACTGTGACCTGTAGTTTGTTTGGGGTAGATGGTTTACACATTTTTTTTATCTTAAATCTCTCAAAATTTGGCGGCCCCTTACATTTTTTTTTTTGTAAATATCTCGACAACTAAAGCCGAGCGACGGTGACATGCATAAGAAAAAGTTGTTCAGTACGTTAACGTTGACACCATATTTCCAGGTGATTGAAATCGGCGAGGTCTGCCATTTTATAAGTAATTACCAAAAAATTAAAAAGGTAATCAAATTTACGCGATTGTACTTGGCCACAAAAAAATATCAAATTTACCCCCACCAAAACACGCCACAAAATATTGGATTTACACGCACTCAAACGATTAAACTATTAATAACTATTAGTAAATCAACTTAAAATAAGTTGTTTCTTCGTGAACTCACGAGTTGACTAAATGTTTATCTACTTCACGATGTGTCGCCCTTGTTCAAGTAAAATAGTATCAGCGAGCTATATTGACTATGAGAATCACTCATAGGTGCTTGCCAGTACTAGGCTTGGTTGCCCGCTTTCAGGCAGAATATACCACCAAATGCTTAAACGTTTATAATTACAAAGCGAAATATCAACCGCAATTTCATAAATTATTGATTTTCGTCTTATTTTGACGTCTGCAATCACTCCATAAATTTTCTCCCACATGTAGCTGTACACGCACAGGCATGGGACTATCACTACTCTGCTGCTTGGCCGTATCTACATATATATCAGTTACCCAAATGGTGGGGCCTACCACAGGATGTCCCGTGTATCATTCGAAAATGGTTGTATAACAACGAGTATCATCATTTAGTGTTCTGTCAGAGGAAAGGTTGGTAAAATACTTTCTCTATTTTAGAAGTTAGTTTCATTGATACTACAAGTTCTATAAAATGATTGAAATATCAACTATCAAAATATTTACAACGAGTTTCTTAAACTCTGAAATATTTTCATAATGACAGTACATAATTTAAAATAATTTTTCATATCATTGTATTGTGTAGAATCTGTGAAATAAAAATCAGTATACAATTTGTAGGTATACCGAGCAACAGTAACATTTGTTAGAAATCAAAAAGAAAGTGTGGAAATAAATAAATCCGTTTAATGTCCTTAAATGTCAGCCATTAAATAGTAATGCCTGGATGCTAGACGATCTGGCAAAGCTCACACAGTCACACTGTAGAACACTTTTGTATTTGAACTGGCACGGTGGAGATGCTGGTACTGCTTAGTATATTTATACGTTTATACAGTGTGTCCCAAAATTCAGGGACTTCTAGGGACATGTAATATCCTGATGCAAGAAGACATTGGAAAATCCTTTATCATTTTACGATCTGAAACTTCGTTCTCGAGATTAGAGCTCTTACTTTTTGACCCGTCGGGTACCCGTCTACCCGAAACAACTTCAAGCCATTGAATGTGGTATTGTTCGATCATATTTGGCTAACATCAGACTATACTACAGATAATACTACATTCAATTGCTTGAAGTTATCCGGGGTAATTTCCGGGTACCCGGGTACCCGACGGGTCAAAAGTAAGATCTCTACTCGAGATATTAACAATTGAATAGTAGCGGTCGATCTTTCGAGCCGCGCAGTTTAAAGCTGAGCCAGCTGAGCGTGCAGTAGCGTATGCTCGCACGCACACGCAGGTGGCGCGTATAGATCTACAGATTCGTACACACAGTTAAGCCGACCGCGCTGGTCCATATTCACAGTTTCAACCAGCGCGGTCAGCTGTACTGTGGGCGTGAACCTGTTCCTACGTGTGCCTCCTGCGTGTGCGTTCGAGCAAACGCTATCGCATACTCAGCTGGCTGAGCTTTAAACTGCGCGGTCCGCAAGTTCGATCGCTTATATTCAACTGTTAGTATCTCGAGAACCAAGCTTCGGATTCCAAAACGGTAAAAGACTTTTCGATGTCTTTTTGCATCAGGCTATTGCATGTTCCGGGAAGCTCCTGAATTTTTAGATACCCTGTCCAGCTACACCAAGCAGAAAGCATGAGTGCACTGCCCGGCATTGGGGGAGGTGGGTGAGAGACGTACTCTTTAGAGCTCTCCCCCCCCCCCCCCAACTATGATGGAGGCTGTAGGTAAGAATTCTTCCCCGTCGCCTCCCCGGGAGAGCTTCGCCGGGTTGTCAACCAACCGACCAGGTCGCCGTTAACCACTAGACTCAAGAGAATACAGGGTCATCCGTTAAGACTGCAACCTACGCGCACGCGAACAGGTAAATTTGGCAACACCGCCTCACGGACGCATTCCACTACAACCATGCGCCGATACTTCCGCCATCTATGAGCCAATGATAAATGTGTAGACTTTTAGGTGTCAGTAGAAAGCGTAAGGTGCTTTTGGCTTTCGCCAGAGAATATTAAATTTGACGTAGCAGACGTGTAAGAAAACGGTAGCCATTTTAAGAGTGCGACCGCGCCGATTCAGGTATCTATGTATGCAATTCTCCAGCAACGTTTAGACCACGCTGTCGCGTTAGTAGCCCGGGTTGAAGAATATGGGGCTGTTTTTATCTAACTTTTGAACTACAAAAGATATCGGAATGCAATTTGGGCCATTAAATGGGAGCAAATTATCCCCTTCTAATGGGTGTAAAATTTACCAAATTTACATTTACTTAATTTTTCTTTTTTCAATTTTTTAACCATAATTGTTGCGAAAAGCGTTTGCAAACTGTTTATTTAAACACTTTATGTAATGCTCTTTTTAAAATTCATGGCCCCGATAAACAATAAGCTAGTTGTCCCTGTATCAATTACTTTCACAAATTGAGGAATTAAATTCTTATTCAATTATGCTGTGGTGTCCTTTTTGTGATTTTATCCTTTATGTAGTGCATGCACTACAGATCAGAAGTAACGGGTAACGAATGGGATGTATTGCTGTTTCTAGCAGTCTTGGAACCAGAGATGGGCAAAAAATTATTTAAAATAAAAAATTGGTTTCGAATAAAAGGCACAAATTTTATTCGAAACTCATTAAATATAAATAACCCGGAGTTATTTATTATTCGAAGCGCTGTAAATCATATTTTCATTCGACGGGAATTTATCCGAAGTTTTGAATAATGTTCTCCCTTTCATACGCCATTGTTGTGGCTTTCACACGCATGTGGCGAAAAAGCAAGTCAACCCTGTCGTAGCGAAAAGTTTTTAAATTGAGACGGGTGCGGGACCATTCGACACATTGTTTTCAAACCTTGTTACAGTAATCTGCGGTGCGAGTGGTGAACCGATCATAAAAGCGGAACGCGCGGCTCGCTTACCTGAGCCGGGAAATTCCGAATAGCTCTTTGCGACGTTAATTTGAAAGAGACTATCCTAAAATTCTCGAAGCTCAGGCATCACCGCTGTTCAGCGGTCGCTGGCGGAAGTATCGGCGCATGGTTTTACTGGAATGCGTCCGTGAAGCGGTGTTGCCAAATTTACCTGTTCGCGCCTGCGTAGGTTGCAATCTTAACGGACGACCCTGCATATGAGCTCGCAGGTCTTATTTCCACTTGCAAACAATTGCGTGGCTACAAAAATCTCTGTTGTACTATTGCCCGATGAGAAGATGAGCCATTACCCACAACCTGAAATGTCACAGGGGCAAGGGGAATCGTCCACTCGCATCAACCTATCCCCTCTAACACAGTTCGTCCCGTGACGTAGAATGCGAACGACACCAATCGCGACTATCGGCGGATATGGACAGCCGCTAAGAACCGAAAAGTAGGATTTCTTGGAGGGGATAAGGTGGAGCGAGCGGGCAATTCCCCTTTGCCCCTGTGACATTTCAGCTTGTGGGTAGTGGCTCTTCTTCTTATCGGGCAATAGTATTTGGCCCAATTTCGATACGCTCGACCGCAAATGGGTTATGTAGCCGCGCGACTAATCGCAAGTCGAAATAAGGGCTTATGCACGTGGTTGCGACGAGTTTAGACCTACGCACGAGATGGGAGACCACGTGGTCGCGACGACCAACGCGATACCTTATTTCCAATGCACGCATTCAGACTACGAGCAACTCTGTTGGAGACTAGATGCGAGGAGCTTCGATACGGAGAAATTCATTTTCAAATTGAATCTAGGAAGGTAATTTGGGACTTATCATGTAGTGACTATTTCAATCGTCACATTAAAAAAGCAATGGAAGGAAATAATCGACGTATTTGGTTGAAAGACGTTAAAATAAAAGACAATCCTTTCTTATGGCGTTCTTTCAATAAAGGATGTATTCAATATTCTTTTTTCCTACTTTTTATTTTCTTTTTAGGCACTCAATAATTCTTGCAATTTCCTCAACGTCCATCCTGCTTGACGGATCTTGGGAACTTACGAATCGCCCAGTTTGGTCGCCTCTGTTTCTGATTGCAGTGCATACTGACACTTAAGGAGAATATCGTGGAACGTCTGGTTATAAACCAGAGATGGGCATTATCTAAATAAAAAGTGATTGAAATAAATAACATTTCAAATAAAGAAACTTCATCTTTTTCCTTGGTCGACTAAACATCACCCGAGTTAGCTTTATTCCAGCAGCCAGAGCTGAAGCTGGTTATTCAAGGGGAATTCATCTGTCGTCGAAAGATACTTCGTTTATTCAAAGGCCTTTCATCTTGGGTTGTGAATAATGTTTCAACTTTCATTTAATTCTTATACTAGACGGTCAAATAACCGGTAAGAGCCTTTGCGGCCCGACCCGCACGCGGATGCCTACTGGTCAGATTCTACAGAATCTGAATTTGATTATTTTTCATTGTATCAATATGAAAGAAACACAAATGGATTCCTGGCGTTATCCCAATTAATTGGACAGAAAATAATTTAAATTGGACTATTTTTAACGAAACGGGCTTTCAATTCTACAAATAAATTTCTCACGTAATATCCATAATTATGGTCCGAATTATATCATTTTTGGGGTCATTTTCATTTGGAAGACATGATAAATCGATTGGTAATACTTTCATCAACACTTATCAAAAACATAAACATTTTATGTGACCCGTCGGTTTTATTGCTTTCGGCTGACAACGGGCGGTCTACTGGGCCCCGGACGAGCGAGGACCTTCGGGCCCCGGGTAACCGTAAGTACCTATTATCTAGATATTATCTTTGCCCATCTCTGTTGTAAACCACCCAATGCTATTTACCCCCATGAGTGGGTCATGGTCGACCCACTTGCCCGTATTTCTGTTCGAACCTGCGCATTTGAAACCTTCCGTGCTGCTCAGTATACCTATATGTTATTAAAAGATTGAAAGGTATATAACTTACCAACGTATGCAGCCAACATTGTTCACAATGCACATGCCAACAGCAGACAGAAGTCACAGGCTTTTTGTATTGTTCCTATCAACATAAATGAATTAATTTGATAACAATATAAAATTAAAAACAACTAGCTGAAAGATTTGGCAGTTAATTTCTTGTTAAACTATAAGGTACTTAGGTACCTACTACGTGAAGCTACGTAGAGACAAATACAGTGTTCCTGGGATTATCCAAAAAAAACTCTGACCCCGAATTAAGATCGGTTTAAAGTGGCATATTCAATGTCCGGCTCGCCGCGGTGACGCACCGCAGTACACTGGGGCAATGGAAAAGCATACATCTGTTCTCTTATCTGCGATTTCGACCGCACGCGACTGCGACAGATTGCTACAGCCTATGCACGTCTGCTCCAGGAGCAGCCTAAGATACTAGAGATGCAACATCATGGGATGAGTGTCTATTTTTCGCCATAACGGCAGAATCTCCTAGCCGCACAACGGCCTGCGGCTGCCAGTCGCGCGACTCCTTCAGGAGCAGTGTAGCGACCGTCCGCCCTGTGGTCCATCGCCACAATGGGACAGAATCCCCAGAAATAAGGAAACAAGTCCGAGTTAAAAAATTATGGAATTATGTTTTTTATATATTTTTTGTAACCTAATAATATGAGCTCTGAAAAAAGATAAAAATATCATGGCGGCTATTTCTGATGTATGTGTAAACATGTATCAAATTTTTGTATGTTTTTGGTGTAGAATTTTAAATCGGGTCTTTTAAATTTTGGTGATATAAAGTGATATAAAGATACCAGTTCTTTTTTCATAAGAAATCCATGGAAAAAGTATCAGTAATTATTGGCTGTTTAGTTACTTTCAGAGAATTCCCAAGCAAATTTATTTTCTGTTGTATAATCAACATATATTCATCAATCAAGTCCAAAATGAAACGATGATGGACTGAAAACAATTTTTTTTATATCTTATAATACTGCTTTTTATGTCTATGTTAATTGGATTAGTCTAACAGCATGTTTGGAACCGACCGAAGTGGAAAAATAATTTTAGCCACCCAAATTGGCAAAATACACTTATATGCCTCGCTACGAGCGACGGCCTTCGCATAGTGGTCCGAATCGCCGAAAACGTGAAAAAAATCCTTTCGCTCACATTTCACCCTTTACCATTACGAAGATGGTCATTCCAGGGGGTTTTGGGGTCGCAAGAATCTGATTCCGAGGTCATTAAATTAAAACTAAGCCCTGTGGGGCGAGGAAATGTCGATAAAATAATATTATGTTTTCTTTAACAGTACTGTCTGATTTGATTACGTTATTTAAGGTTAATTACGCCATCAAATTTTGAAAAATTAACAGGGATAGCGTTTTTAAGATAGCAAAAGCTATTGAGCGCGCGGAAACTAGAAGGTCAATAATTCGTATAAATTCACACTACAGACATTGTAAATGCTTTCATTTATCCATAAGATGAAATTGTGCATTCATTCGATGTTATTGAAATATATAAAAAGTTATAAATAATTTAAATACAAGATGGTCGTTTTTAATCGCATATTAAATTTTTTTGGAATCGAGAGGCATCTTTGAAACTTACATTATTTAATACTATAGTTTAAGGAATATATGTGCAAAAGGAGAATTTGTACTTGTTTGCGACTTGCGAGTAATAACCAATTATGTTGGCAGCAGCGTGGCGTGGAAAGCCATTACCGCGGTAGTCGGACGAGAGTGAGGCCGACTACACAAGTCTGAACCAATCAACGCCAAGAGGAAAGTTCACCGATGCTTGCGCCAAGCCAAGCCAAGTGGAGTGAAGCCAAGTGAGGTCGCAGCCAAACAGCGTCGCCGGGACTCGGTTGTCGATGCTGGTTGGCTGTGACCTCACTTGGCTTCACTCCACTTGGCTTGGCTTGGCGCTGGCATCGGTGAATTTTCCTCTTAGCCAAAGAGTAGGTATAATAAGAGGCGTCACTCGACAAGGACAGAAATTATCTGGGGAAATCACTAAACAACCAATTTAAATGCCCATTCGGCAATGATCGGTAAGCTTCGGCAATGATTGATAAACTTCGGCAATAATCAGCCAATTGTGGTAAGGTACATTTAGTCGATTTGAATATCCCGCTCGAAATAGACAACCAATTTAAATGCCAAGGTCAAGCAAGGACTTCAAAGGATCCGCCCGGAGTGACGCCTCTTATTATACCTACTCTTTGTCTTAGCGTTGATTGGTTCAGACTTGCGTAGTCGGCCCCCCACTCCCGTCCGACTACCGCGGTAAGGTAAATGTCCCAGTGGTTGGACACGTCCCGGTGATTGGACACTATCATGAATTTCTGTTAATATTAAATTTAAAACCAATATTCACGAAGTTCAGGATATAAAATAATTATCCTTGTTTATTTTTTATACTAAAAATCATGAAAACAATTCGGAAACATAATGTATTAATTGAAAAAGAAATATTATTGTGTACGAATCACTAACTTAATGTATCATGACAAGCCGTACTAAGTGTTCGACTAATAAGGGAAATTTTGCAACCCGGAAATTCAGAAAATTATGAAACTCGGTGTGCAAGTAGAGTAGTTCATCCGTAAAGCAACCCTATTTTTTTGTTGGTGCCATAATGCAATTTTTGGGGGTGTAATCACCCCTTGAAAAAAATGCAGAATTTTCTTTTCCGTGGAATATCTCGGGAAGGGTGAGAGATATCGAAAAGAAGTTCAAACAAAAATTGCATCTTTTTTATATCTACAAAACCGCGTAAAAATAACTTTAAAAAAAAATATATTTTTCAAGATACCCACACCACATCGACATCCCTGGCTTGTCTGGCCAGTAAAAGAGTCCCGGTGCTGGAGGGCCGAAGAACCCAAACCGCTAAGTAATGCCTAGAAATTATTCGTTCAAGATTCTACAAATTAACTTGAACCGATGTAGGTTGGCTCAGGACCTCATGGTACAGAATGCCTGGGAAATGGGGATCGATGTTGTAGTTATTTCAGAACCTTATAGACAACTCCCTGAATGGGACAACGACGGTACAGGTGATGCGTCCATTTGGGTTACGGGGTTTAGAGGGAGATTTGGCATGCTTTCTAAAAGGCCAGTTGCAGGAGGACTTGTAGCTGTGGAAGTGGAAAATAAGACCATAATTAGTTTTTATGGTTCTTCTAATCGTAAGGTGAACTTCCCGGGTTTCCTGGATGACCTGGAGGCTATAATTATGGAGACCTGGGTTCCCGGTGGAGGTATTATCCTCGCCGGTGACCTGAACGCAAAGGCGGCTATATGGGGAGAGGGCAGAACCGATAGGAGAGGCCACCACTGTTTTGGCCTTTTAGGTAGGCAGGGGTTAGACGCCATACGGGCAAAGGGAAAATTTACCTTCTGCCGCAATGGAGGGAAATCATTCATAGATATTATGGCGGCGGATAGGGGTACTGCTAGGATTCATACAAACAGTTCCATTCTTTCTCACCCTACTGAGTCTGATCATCGGTATGTACTCCACACCTTTTCCGGTAACAGAAGATCATACGGAGTAGCCCAGTCGTGGGCCCCGTATGAGACGGACTCTCTTGATCCAGAGAGTATTGTGGGGAAATATGCTGAGCTGATGGGGGAAGTTCCAAGGGATAACAGTAACCGGGACGACCTAGAGTCAGTCGCGGATAGGACCCAGAGGATTCTTGAGGAAGTCACTAGGACTGTGTTGAGGAAGAAAAAATCCCGCGTGGTGCTAAAAAACCGAATCCCTGTTGGTCCCCGGAGATAGCAGAGGTTAGGAGGCTTATGCATAGGGCAAGAAAGGTCCACCAGAGGAAGAGAAGGAAGACACGATTGGAGGTGGCGGAATATCGGAAGACTTACGCGGAATCTAAGAGGCTCCTCTAGATAATGATCTGGAGGGCGAAGGAATCCCTTTGGTTACAGCTAATAGGAATGGTCGACAGAGATCCGTGGGTTGAGCCCTATAAGTGTGTTATGGTTAAGCTGAAGGGTAAAACAGTGAAGAAGGCGAGCCTCGAGTTAAGGCCATGGAGATCGCGAAAAAATTATTTTCAACGGTACCTGAGAGAACTGAGAACGTTCGAACGGGCACTCTTCAGGGGTGGATTAGGCCAAGAGATGATCTGACGCTTCAAAACGTTACGTTGGACTTGGTAAATGAGGCCCTGGCCAGGATTAAGCCGCGGAAGGCACCTGGTCCCGACTTGGTCCCTTCAGAGTTGGTGACTATCATCTTAAAGGGTTTGAGGGAGGACTTCAGGTTTATTGTTTTGGATACGCTAATCAGAGGGAAAATTCCCAGGGTTTGGAAGTTGGCTAGGGTTGTGCTGATTCCTAAGCCGGGAAAGGATCCAATGGAGGCTGGAGGCTATAGGCCCATTAGTATCCTTCCAGCCCTAAGCAAAGCCTGGGAATATGCAATTAAGGCCTTACTCGAAAAGGAACTTGGTCTCGACCCGTTTCATGAAAAACAGTACGGATTTAGGAGAGGGTCTGGTACGGCTGACGCCACTATGGCGGTTACTCGCTTCGCGGAAAAATGCAAGGAAAAGAACCGAAAATGTGCTCTCATTACTATAGACGTAAAGAACGCCTTTAACGCGTTAAAAGGGTCACATATAATGAAGGAATTGTAGAAGAGAGGCACATCTAATACTCTCCCGAAGGTAACGAGGGATTACCTCAACGATAGGATGATTACTATCCAGGCTGCCGATGGGGTCGTCGAGATGGAGGTTACGGCAGGGGTTCCGCAGGACTCAGTGCTCGGCCCCTTCCTCTGGAACCTCGTCTACGATGGTGTCCTGGAGAGGGTAAACAAACTGCCAAATATTGAGGCAGTGGCATATGCTGACGACTTGGCCGTTCTGTTTACAACTAGGAATGCGTCGCAGCTTAATACATTAATTGGCCGAGCTATGGCGACTCTGGAGCAATGGTTTGCGAACGATAGGTACGACTATTTCGACCAAGAAGGAGGTAAAACATCTGGGGGTTACTCTTGACAACCAGAGAAACTTTCGGCCTCACCTCTTGAGGGTGATTAACAGGGCGGACTTGGTTGTTGGGACTCTGTGCTCTTTATTACCTAATGCAAGAGGCCCGTCTCAGAAGTCTCGTAGACTTTACTACAACTTATGGGAATCTATTGTCTTATATGCGTGCCCGGTATGGCAGCCCACGTTAGCTGTAGAAACAAGAAGGAGAATAGTTAGAAAGGCGCAACGATCCGCCTTGATAAGGACGACAACGGCGTATAGAACTGTTTCGGTCCAGGCACTATGTGTGCTCTCCAGGAGGATGCCCATTGATTTAAAGGCTGATATCTGGAGATATGTCTATCTGGAAAAAGAAAAAGGTAGGCTGATTCCTCTTTTTAAGGAGGACAGGGTTGCCCTGAAGAATAGGGAGACAGTACATCGGAAAACGGCACTAGATACGGCCATGAGGATATGGCAAATGCAGTGGGACGAAAATGACCAGTAGAGCTGGACAAGGAGGATCGTCAGAAGTGTGGAAACGTTCTCTTCAAAGAGCATGCTATTTAGGCATGGCAATGGATATCCACTCCATGCAGCTTCTTACCGGGCATGGCGTTTTTCGGGTTTATAGGAGGCGGATACAGAAGTCGGTGGAGGACTACTGTCTGGATTGTGGTATAGGAGTCCTCGATGACGCCGAAAACGTCGTCATTAGATGTCCTACCTATAATGAGCAAGGGAGAGAGCTTATGTCGGTTAAACGAAGGAGGATCCTCTGATGGCATAGGAGTTTGGGTAGATATTGACCTTTTAAATGGCCGAGATTACCAAATAGTGTGTTTGAATGTGATATTTATACACTGCCTTGATTTATAGGAATTTACGTATCTATTTATTTATCTACTTTATATATCAGGTAGTTTTGAATAACTGTGATGGTACTAGTTACCTACTTATTTGGTTATTTGTACTGTATTGTTACATGCATATACAGTATTGTCTCCGTATTTGCTCGCTGGTCGGGACCGGCGGTGAGCATATATTCCGTACAGAGTCATAATTCCGAGTGTTCGTTTCTCGCTTCTTTCTGGCCGAAGGGGGGAGCGAGATGGAACGCTTTGCGTGCGCGACCGGCGTGCGTGATGGTCGCGCGCATGCGTTGAGCAGTCATAGCGCTCGTGCCCGTCACGCACGCAACGCGTTCTATCTCGTTCTGACCTTCGCCGGACAAGAGTGAGACAAAAGTGGTGGGAATAGCGACAAGCTTGTATCGCGTGCATAAAATCGAGCAAATACGGAGACAATACTGTACTTAGGTACCGTATTAAGGGGGTAGACACGGGTAATGCAGCGCGCTGTATACCGACACAATCTGGCCCGAAACATAGGTCTGGGAAATTACGTTGTTTGTCCTTACATGAGGAGATTTTGGGCTGGGCAAGGTCTCATTCGAAAGATGAAGGTTCAATGCAGCCCGCTCTGGTCATGGATCAACGAGATTGTGTTGATATCTGATAATACGAGTGTCTACAGTAGAGAAAAAATCGACAAAATACACTCCCAGATTCCAAGTATTTGTAAGTCGCTAAAAGAGTTTTATGATTCAAACGATGACCAGAGCGGGCTGCATTGAACCTTCCTCTTTCGAATGAGACCTCGCCCAGCCCAAAATCTGCTCATATAAGGACGAAAAACGAAAAATCCCAAACCCATGTTTCAGGTTAGATTGTCGGTATTACAGGACAGTGCATCGCCCGTGTCACGTGACGTGTCTACCCCCTTAAGAGGGGGATAACTACCCCAAGTTAATGAGTAGCCTAGGGGGTTTCCACTTTCGCCAAATTAAGGTCCACCGCCTGAATGGCAAGGTGAAGGAAAGTAGTCCAGTCAAGTTCTCCGTTCACCTAAGGTGGCAGCAATAGGAGGCCACAACGAGAGGGATTTTTAACGGGTAGTCCGAATTTGGAGAGCCCCACATAACCCCGGCATCAGTCGGGGTATGCGTAAATGCATTTTCCCCTCTCACAAAAAAAAGTTGTTACTGGTTTGAGAAAAAATTCCCACAGTGACTACTTCTCAGGAATGGTTACAATATTATGCTCACAAGGAAGAACAGAAGGAAACAGAGGCTAAAAGACATAAAGAGAATGATAGGAAAGAGAATACTTTCTGTTCCAGTAAGCCTTTAACGTATCTTTTCGAGGTGAACCTCACTATTTATCTTACGGCCCGCGATCCATGGTGGGGGGCTAATATCGGCTGTTCGCTTTGGTCGCGGGCTGTAACCGTACGCCGATTTGAAATTGTTTATGTCGCGCATGAACCCGGAAATCGGCCGTGTAGGTTTTTTCTATTGCCGCTTCGCGGTGGTTTAACCTTGCTTCGATCAGCGCGCGATCGCTACATCACCCCTTCGCCAGTGTAAACGATACTTACTGAAACTTTGTCGTACTAGAGGTTTAGGTAGTGACTAAACTTATTGTTACTTATTAGCTACTTACGATTAGACTAACTCTACATTATATACAACTTACAGCTAAATGACTATTTACAGAAGTGCTTTCTTTCGAGTTATTTTGGCCGACTTGCAAACGGGTAGGAAACCTCACGTGTCTACCGGAACGCGTACGTACCGTTTCCTGCTTGCCCGTCGTTCTAGAGTCGATGGGCTCGCGTCGCCCATCTATCCGCGGTATCTGCGTGTGCGTTTCGAGCGGTTTTTTGTATTCCTCGAACAAGTAAGCCGGCTTAAGCCTATCTACAGATATCGCCGTATCTCTGCCTCTGATTGTGAGCCGAATTACAAATGTCTTCGCGGAATGAGAAATGACGGGGAAGGACTCTTCGTAAGGGTTCGGACTCTTCACGGAATCGACTCGCATGAAAACGTGAGAGGCGGTGGCTAGATCTTTGAATATAAAGATTTTCTTCTGCCCGTGTCGCAACCCTGTGGACGGTCGAAGTTCTCTAAAGTACGTGCGAAGTTGTTTGACAATTTCCGCCGGTTCCGTGTTATTTCCCGTCGAGGCAGCGAAAAATTCTGCTGGAAGTCGCACGTTCTCGCCGTACACTAATTCCGCTACCGATGCCCGCAGGTCTTCTCGATATGCTGCCCGAATTCCTAGCAATACCACTGGTATCGGTCCAACGCTCGTCGCCGTGGCATTTTATCGCTGCCTTTAATTGTCTGTGAAAACGCTCGACTAGGCCGTTTGCCGCTAGGTGATAGGCCGTCGTTCGTAAATGTTTCGTGCCTAATAATTCGTTGAGTCGTCTAAATAAATTCGACTCGAATTGTCTGGCCTGATTAGTCGTCTCTCGCAGGGGCGTACCGAATCGCGCGATCCAGCCGGTAACGAATGCTCTCGCGACGGTTTCCGCTTCTATGTTTTCGATAGGAAAAACTTCCGGCCAGCGGGTGAACAATTTTTTCCAATACATGTTACCGCCGCACGGCAGTAGTTTCCTAGATATTCGCAAAAAACTGTTGCTATCACTACACTGAATTCGACCCATATGTGCATGTTAATGCTCGGCATCGCCTGTTGGACCTAATTTTTGTAAAGGAACTGGACGTTGTTGTTGACAACGCTGTTGATTTCCTTATCCCTCCGGATCCGTATCATCCACCACTGAGTGTGAGCTTAAATTGTTTATTCACACAGGTCGACCATAATCGTGAAAGCATGACTTATCTTGATTTCAAACGTGCCGATTATCCTAGCATTATTAACCACCTAAATTCTATAGACTGGGATTCCGAGTTTAGAGGGATAAACCAAGATACCGCGGTAGATCGTCTTTACTCCCATTTTAACGACGTTTTTACGTACTTTGTGCCCATTAGGGTGTATAAGCAATCTCACTATCCTCGGTGGTTTTCGGCACGCCTGAAATCTCTTATTCGAAACAAGAAGAAAGCGCACAAAGATTACAAAACTACGAACTCTCACAGCGATTACTTATTGTTCTCGGATCTCCGCTCTCAGTGCAAAGCACTTACTAAAAGTGACTACCGTGCGCCAGCGACCGCTGGGTGATGCCCGAGCTTCGAGAATTTTGGGATGGTCTCTTTCAAAGTAACGTCGCAAAGAGCTATTCAGAATTTCCTGGCCCGGGTTGAAAAATTTGGGGCCTTTTCCGTATAACTTATAAATTATTTCCATGAGAAATAGCCGAAGATCAAATATATTATTAAAGATAGAGCTTCTTCGGGAGACATAGTCGTTGAATCTCATTTCGAATTTTTCTAGTTCCTCTAAAATCCGTTTGGAGTAGTTCTTGTACACTCGTACAGTAATTCTGCAGAAGCATTATCACCTTCTGCTCGCAATTTCATGGTGGTGGCATATGTAATTTCTGAATGTGATATTGAATTACGGAGATCCTCCGTCTTTTTTCGTTTAGACACTTCACATGATGAATTAAATTGTTTCCTTGGACGACCTTTTCTTGAAGACGCTATTGGATTACGTGAAAGACTTGAAGTGCAATCAAATTCTTGGGAAAGCCAAACATTATGTTTCTTCACAAATATAACATTATTACGGGAATATTCTTTCCAAAATTTGAAGTACGGAACAAAAAAATTTCTTCTAATATATTCTTCAAATTTCTTCTTTGCTTCGTCATCACCATGTTGTCCCGTTACATGGAATGTTCTGCTTTAGAATAATTCAGCATCATAGTATGCAGTGCTACATGATTTAATAATATCAAACACTAAGTAATACAAAAAATAAACTCAAACTAATAAGGGGAGGACACCATGAGGCAGACATCGATTTTGATGAGCCTTGACATGATGGATCTATGTCGAAAATAAGTAAATAGGTGTCCGAGCGTTTCTGCCAATAGCCCTTAATAATAGAGATACTTACATGTAAATTATTAAGGCTGCCGTCTCACTGGGCCTTGAATGTGTGCGCACGCTCACACAAGCTAGGAAAAGCGTGTACGTATACGCGATGTAGTAAACAATCCGTTTCAACCAACTTACGTCGTGGAATCGGCAAGAAGGAAGCTTTTGCGGATATAGTTGCCTTCAGCGGACATCTATACAGGGTGGTCTGGTGCGTTTGAACGCTAATAAGCACCGTACGTTGAAATAATAATGAATTTATGACTCGAAAAGTGACAGAATTGAGGTTCGAGTACATTAGCGCCACCAACGGAGAAGCCTTGAAGCTTCATTCTGTCAGTTTTCGAGTCATAAATTCATTATTATTTCAACGTACGGTGCTTATTAGCGTTCAAACGCACCAGACCACCCTGTATAGATGTCCGCTGAAGGCAACTATACCCGCAAAAGCTTCCTTCTTGCCGATTCCACGACGTAAGTTGGTTGAAACGGATTGTTTACTACATCGCGTATACGTACACGCTTTTCCTAGCTTGTGTGAGCGTGCGCACACATTCAAGGCCCAGTGAGACGGCACCCTTAAATATTTCTCACTCGCGGCATCGGCCGCACGGAATAGTTAGTGATCACTATGAATAGTGTCCGCATCGCGTCGTACGCCCGCCGCCAGCCTCGTTCGTCGGGTCTATAACGAGGCATTACTGTATTCGCTTACTCAACTTACAACTGTTAATTTTTCAAAATTTAACGCCGTAATTAACTTGAAATAACATAATGAAATCAGACAGTACTGTTAAACAAAACATAACATTATTTTATCGACATTTCCTCCCCCCTCCCCCCAGGGCTTAGTTTTAATTTAATAACAATTTTGACCTCGGAATCAGACTGCGACCCCAAAAAAAACTGGAATGGCCATTTTCATAATGATAAAAGGTAAAATGTGAGCTTAAGGATTTATTTTCATGTTTTCGGCGATTCGGACCACTATGTGGCGGCGAGCGAACGACGCAATGCGGACACTATTCCCTTATAGTAGTATACATATGCTTTATTCCGTGCGGCCGATGCCGCCAGTAAGAAAACCGAAGTGCCGAGCGAGAGAGAACGAAATATTTGACACGAAGTTGCCATCGACTTTCGTTCTCTCACTCTCGACCGAAGGATCCTAAGAAATGGTGGGGATAGTCACCGGGCGTACTACGCATGGTAAAAACGGGTCTATAACCAGGATTTACTGTACATTTGTGTCAATGCTTTCTTTTGCATACAGAATTCACAATACATTTCATTCTTCCTATTAGATTAACATTATCTCCTTCAATAGTTTAAATCGCGGTAAGTATTTACCACAATGTTGTAGGAGATTGGCGATTTATACTGACGATTTTTCAATTAATTGCACAAATTTTTCTCTATAATGGCAATGCAATATAATAGTTAAAAAAATCCCTTATTCTCGTGACATTTTAGAATATATGTAATCGTAATAATTCGATTTCATGGCAACAATCTTTTAAATTACTTACTGTAATGACAAATATTTATGATAAAAGGAAAACTACAATAAGCCAAAGTTTGCATTTTAGAAAGCGAAAATATCTTTTCTTCGACCCTAGACCACATCATATCAATCTGTCTATCGTTGTATAAAATCTACTCAACTAAATAATATTTCTGCATTTGTTGTAACATGATAAACGAACAAGTCACCGCTGACAGTATTTCTTACGTCCAATCTTTCCGTGATTAAACTCTACTTTATATATATATATATATATGAACAATATTAAAAACTCACCATACAGATGAGACACTTGAATGGTTGCCCGCGCATTTCCGTCTCAAGTTCTCGAATTCTGCCTCTAAGAGCCTCGATTACCGGCGTGTCACCATCCCGCCTGGGCGAAGACGAGATGCCTTCATCCTGCTCGTTTGGCCCCAAAGGAGTCGTTCCTGGCTCTGGCTTTACCTCGACCAGACCTTGAGCAATTTGTTCGGGTGTGTGCGGCATGTGCGGTGTGTTTGGCGCATTCGGCGAAATCACAGCTTCTCGTAGAGCATCCCTCTCCTTTTGTTCCCTTGGCGTGCCTTCAATATGTGGTGCGATTACATCGGCCTCGGAATACTGCACTGGACCGAATTCGGCGGCATCGTCACCATCGACTACAAGATCGACGTCTTCGTCGTCTTGCTGATGCGATCCACCATTTCCTGCTGATGAACGATTACTTGATGACGTCGCCAATCCAGCAGCTGCGAACGCATCAGAACAAATTTCATGAATGTAATAGCTTCCCAGAAGAATGCTAACTGTGTACACGTTGGGAAGCTTTTGTCTCGTTATTATACCAGTCAAGATAGTTAAGGGGGCCGTCTCATCGGGCCTTGAATGTGTGCGTACGCTCACACAAGCTAAGTTAAGCGTGTATGTATTGTGCATAGTTATAAAAAAGCAACCGATTTTTGAACTCTTTGTTGCAAGGCAGGTACAGCTCTAGACTTGAAAAATTCGTCCAAAAATAGAAATAAAAACTTATCAACTCAATAACTACTACTTATTATGCGAAAATGTATATTTTTCACTTAGTGTTCTCGTTTTAATGTTATGTCATAACAATAATTTTATAGTTTTTTCCAGTTTACTCGGAACTGATAAAGAGAGAGTTGTTCTCCTCCTGCTGCAAGGTCTTCAATTGGTCTCTACAGAATTAAAATATTATTTAGATGTATTTTTGAGTGGAACGCATCCACAGGATATAGGCCTTGGTTGCACTTTTATGCAGATATTATAAAGAATACAGAACATTCAATTTGCATTAGTGTTGACATAAGTTCAAAGCGCGGAGTGTCCTGAACAAAATTTTTAAAGTAGTGAAGTATTCAATAGTATATACCAGAAAATCCTCCCACAAGCATCGATGTGGCTCGTACTCTTCTCTGTCCAGCCCATTCATACTCCTCGAATGTTTCGGCGTCACCCTCTACGTCGACGTCCTCCTCATCCAAATGATGTTGCCCGGCCGGATTGCCATTATTATGTTTATTTAGACATCTTTCTACGTGTTGATTCAATTCCTCAGGCGTACCAGATAGCCTCTCACTGCAAACGGGACACAAAGGTTCGTCTGCTTTCCTTTTTCGATTCTTCACCCGAATCCTAGCCTGCAGACAACGAAAACCATTGATATTGAAAATCTATATATTGATGCACGTTCTTCACTAGAAGTAAGATTGGCTTATATTTCGAAATATTATTTACTCAGCGCTATTTATTCGTTATTATTATTATTATTATTATTATTATCATTATCATTATTACTTATAATTATTATTAATAATAATATTAATAATAATAATAATTATACGGGAAATCCCCATGATTTACAAAAAACAAAGCCAGGTATTAATTACAGAGTCTGTACTATAAATTAGCCAATAATAAGTAGCTAAAAAAGCTAACTAAACTAAACTTAAAAGATAAACAAAATACTAGGTACCTCCGTGTAAGTTAGTTACAAGCCTATATAGTACCATTCTTACCGAAATCAAGGAGCCCAGGAACGGAGCTATGCCACTGAAATTTTGATTTGCAATAATCATCACCCTGTTAATAGGGTCGACCGCGTAATGCCGATATTTCGGTAGCCTTGAAACAAAGAGAGGCCTAGACCACATGCTCCTTGCCGGAGCATTGAACATAACTAAGGGAAGCAAATCCGGACAACTTATGTGGCCATTGATAATTCTGTAAGGAAAAATCATGTCCGCAATGCGTCTACGTTCCTCCATTGTGGTTGGCTCTATCCATAGGATTACCTTGGATACGACAGGCGATCCTCAAAAACCTATACTGCACCCTTACGACTGATTTAATAAATTTCGCATGCTTAGGACTCCAAATGATTGAAGCATATTCAACATGAGACCTGACTGGGGCAACATATTACAGCTTCAGAGACTCGTTGTCCCTGCAGTGTCTGGTAAACCTAGAGATAAAGCCCAAGGTTCTCATGGCCATACTAGTACAGCGCAAGTAGTGAGGCTGAAAGTCAAAACAAGGTGTAATGCAAACTCCAAGATCAATGACCTAGGAAACTTCCCTAAGCGCAACATTATTTAATTGGTACGAATGTTTCACACAAGTCCTAGCACGGGAGGCCCTCAGCACAACACACTTCCCTAAGTGCAGCCACATTCTGTTCACAGTACACCAGGCCTTCCCAAGTAGGGGAAATGCATTCCTGAAACACATGTTTCGGTTCTCCCTCCAACGCTGCGCCTTCAGCTAAGGTGGAACGATTTCCACTACCCTCTCTCCGAGGAGACAGTAACGCCGCTAGGAAGCATATTGGGGCACTTTAGGGTGAAAGTACCAAATGTGTCAAGTTTTTATAAGAAATTTCATAATGACTTAAAAATAGTAGGAAAAATTAAAATTTAAACTAGCATTTTATTTTTAAGTCATTATGAAATTTCTTATAAAAACTTGACACATTTGGTACTTTCACCCTAGCGGCGTTACTGTGTCCTCGGCGAGAGGGTAGTGGGAATCGTCCCACCTTAGCTGAAGGCGCAGCGTTGGAGAGAGAACCGAAACATGTGTTACAGGAGTGCATTTCCCCTACGTGGTTAGGCCTGCAGTACACCATTGCTCTAACTTTAGTCAATCATCCTACAAATAATAAGCATCCTCATCTCCATGGATAATGCTGAACAATTTTAAATCGTCCGCGTACAACAGAAAATTGGCATCCGAGAGCACATGAGCGATATTGTTGATAAATAGGATTGAACAGTGAGGACCCAAGGTGCGACCCCTCAGGAACGCCTGAGGGGACACTAATCGGAGAGGAAAGACAATTTGATATTTTAACAATTTGTACACGTCCGGAAAGATAGCTTTCAAGCCAGGTTAATAGGGGCCCACAAAACCCCTACGAGCGAAGTTTATGTAGCAACACGGTGTGATCGACGTTATCAAAAGCCTTTTGAAAATCAGTATAGACCGTGTCCAACTGCAGGCCCTCATCAAGGGCCCTGGAGACAAAGCTATGGTACACGGCGCGATTGGTAGACGTAAAGTGTTTCGGGACGAAACCATGCTGTTCAACGCATAAGAAGCTCGTCAGCAGAGAGGTTAGCATATCGGTGACAATCTCTTCGAACACCTTGGGCAATACCGTTAGCTTGCTAATGGGCCGATAGTTACGAACATTTTAGCGATCACCAGCTTTGAAGACTGGAGTAACGAGGCTAGACTTCCACCGCGAGGGTAAAACTCCACTGGTTAGAGAGGCAACACAAATATTCCAGAGAGGCCTCGAAAGAATAAAACTGCACTGTTTGAAGAACAGAGTTGGTATGCCATTAGCACCCGGGCCTTTGCTCGTGTTAAGCTTGGAGAAAATGTCACCGATAGAAATAGATCGTTCAGATTTAAGTTGTTAAAGGAAGTATGGTTCACATTCAAAGCCATTGACCGCCCAGCACAAGATGTATATACAGAGCCGAAGTAGGTAGCGAAGAGATCAGCGATTGCCGAATAGGATGAAGCTGTGGAACCTTCATAACATATGAAACTAGGAAACCCATGGTCACCCCGTTTAGCATTAACGAAGCTCCAGAAACTCCTAACATTATACCGTACAGAGTTTTCGGCAGTATCAACGTACGCACGTTGTCACTTTTAGTAAGTAGTTTGCACTGAGAGCGGAGATTAAAAAATAACAAGTAATCACTGGGAGAGTTGGAAGTTTTATAGGCTTTATGCGCTCTCTTCTTATTCCTAATAAAAAACCTCAAGCGTGGTGAAAACCACCGAGGATATAGAGATCGTCTATACACCCTTACAGGCACGAAGGCAGCAATAACCTCATTAAAATGGGAATAAAGACGATCCACAGCGCTATCCGGGTTAATCCCTCTGGTTTCAGAATCCCAGTCTATAGCAATTAGGTGTTTAATTATCCTAGCGTAATCGCCACTCTTAAAATCCACATAAGTGACTCTGTCACAGTTATGGTGTGTAATGCTAATCATTCAAACGCACTTTTAGCGGTGGATGATACGGATCTGGCTGTATGTGTGTAGTGGGTGAATATGTTTTTCGCAGAATGTAAGAAGTATGTATAAGGTACTATTGCCCGATGAGAAGAAGAAATACTACCCACAAGCTGAAATGTCACAGAATAGACTGCTGCGCTCCACCCTATCCCTTCCAAGAAGTCCTACTTTTCGATTTTTAGCGGCTGTCCATATCCGCGGAGTGTCACGATTGGTTTCGTTGGCGGTTCTTTGTCACGGGACGAACTGTGTTGGAGGCGATAGGTTGCCCCTGTAACATTTCAGCTTGTGGGTAGTCTTTCTTCTTCTCTTCTGCTGTTTACATTCTGTTCACGGTTTAGCGTGATTTCACGACAATAATTTATGACAAGTGTCGAAAATATTATTCGAGGGTGCCTGACTATTTATTATAAAATAAACCAAGTTGCATTTCGCTTTACTGTGGATAGAGATGGAAACCGAAGCACTTTGAAGCACTTCGAATCTATATATATATAGTCTTGAGTCTTGATAGTTTTGAAAGTCTTGAAAGTCTTGAAAGTCTTGGAAGTCTTGGAAGTCTTGAAAGTCTTGAAAGTCTTGGAAGTCTTGGAAGTCTTGAAAGTCTTGAAAGTCTTGGAAGTCTTGGAAGTCTTGAAAGTCTTGAAAGTCTTGAAAATGAACATCTGGTTGCCAAAAACTAGCCAGGTTGATCGGCTGAGACGGTCTCGCCAGGGTCGCAGTTTATGACTGTATGGTCCCGCGAGTTGGTGGTGGATGTACTTACGGGTCCGTAACCTAATAAGACTTTGAAGCAAGAGTTTCAAGACTTTCAAGACTTTCAAGACTTTCAAGACCTATCAAGACTCAAGACTTATCAAGACTATCAAGACTCAAGACTTATCAAGATTATCAAAAGTTTTAAGTTTCGAATCATGTTCGAAGCGCTTCGAAGTGCTTCGGATCCTATCACTCACTGACATGTTGGTCCAGACAAAAGCTGAGGTCCGAGTCCAATACCACTTCAGACCCCATAATGCCGCATCAGCTGGTATACGAATATCTGTTGTGCTTGGGTTAGGTCGTATACCTGGGACCAGTTCTACACTAGGTACGTCCGTCGATAAACAGGCTCGGTACAGTCAGGGTTGCCAAGCGTACTGAATAAATGACGGTGTGCTGGCCCATATGACGTCATACATATCTTTTCTTTGGTCGTGCCGTGTAGGGGAAGGGGAACACGTATATTTGTTTGGTGACGCCGTAACGTCATACCAACGCTAAGCCAACCCAAGTCACGTGAATTCATATAGGCCAGTACCGCGTACTGGACCATCTCGCAACCCTGGGCATAGTTAAATTGTTATGTCTTTTTCATTTGCCATTCTATGCAATTTTCTTCGATGCATACCGACTTGCTCGCACTCTGATTGGTTGGGTTTTTTTTGTTAATAACTCGTTAACAAATCCTCGGAGAAAGTTTTCGTTAAGAAATAAATTGTTTCAAATCACGCTACGAGTCAGCTTTTCCAAGGAACTCCAAAATTTCTGGGAGAGCCTGTATACTTGGAAACTTCGTAAAGTGCTAGGCGAGGTACAGATTTGAGATTGTAATACCGGTAGACCGGTGTACAGGTAAATCGCGAGAAATGGCCCCAAATTTTTACCGGCAATTTGATAAATTACGTATAACAATATAGGTCGTATATATGTTTGAATTACCAATAGATTGGTGAGATTCTCCCGATGAAAATGAATCTAAATTTTACCTAATTCAGACTATTTTCAATTATGCATAACAGACACCTGGTCTACGGAATTCAAAAGGAATTGTGTATAATTAATGGTAGCCTGAATAAGGTTGTACTTAGAGTTATTTTCATTGGAAAACCTCATCTACCCACTTGTTGTACCCTCATGAAGATGTAGTACGCGTGGACAATATAAAAGTTTAAATTTTCGTTAGTGTCGGCACGTGTTCGAAGTGCGGGACGAGCTGGACAAAACTTTCCCGACAGAAGCTACTGCTCGGAATGATGTAACTGCCTTGAAGGAGTACATTTCAAAACCCTGGGCCAGTCAGTGTTAAATGCTTAAAATGGTTTAAAAAAGGAAGGTGTTTTGCTTTAAAAACTTAAAAAGCGAACAAAATTTTTGCATAAATCTCTATTGACCATGGTTAAACAAAATACAAACAAAAATATAACAATATACAAATTCTCGAGGCACGCTGTGAACAAGTCTTTATTCACTGATTTTAAACTTTTTCTTATGTGAGTTTGGAGGGTTTCGAATCACGAAAAAAGTGCAAAATTTTGAATTTTCGAAACTCGACACTTCTTTAGGTTTCGACACTTTCAGAAATCCATCTCTAATTTTAAGTATAAAATGTAGGCTAAGAGAAGATAATACTCGTTTTGCCCAAATTGAACAAACTCTGTCTTAAACCACTTCCTGACCCTCAGACACGCACCTCGCGATTATACGTCGAAGCTTTTGCGATAACTTCTCCTATCTTAATAGCTGTATGTATCGACAGAAAAAACTGGATAATTCGATTGCAAAAGTGCCAAGTAATTTTTAAAGAAGTAATAAAATGGAGAGAACGCTACTTTCATGCAATCTAATTAAAGTAGATCTAGGTTCACATTTCTTGAAAATCTTAAAATGCTTTGTTAATAAATGCTGGTAGGTTAACCATTTTTGTGACGTGCGTACTAAAAAGATCGTAAATTTTTTCGTGCATTATCTTTATCTTTCGAATATCTTGAAGAGTAGGTACACAATGACGCACGGCTCCAACCTCATGAACAATAGCGCAAATAATTTGGCACTCTGTGTGGTGTTTGGTTTTTGCGTGTTTTCACGTCCCTATTTTCTGGAAATCATCGAAAGTATTGTCCGAGAATCAACGAATCTTTACTTTGTAATTGAACCAAGTTCGGATTTTGCTTTGTAGAAAACTTTCCCGCCAAAAGCGACTGTTCGAAAAAATCCTGATCGACACAAAAGAAGAATTTTCCAAAATATTGAACTATCATATTGTTCATACTTTTCCAAGTAATGCTGCATGTTTTATTTTCTTACACTTTCCCATCCCTATATTTTTGCTGGGCACAGAATCGTCCGAATAATTTTATAAGCAGTAATATATGTATACATGGATTTACTTACTTGTCTGTTGGCTTTAATCCTTTTGTAAGTCTCCCATCTTCCGTGAGGCGTTCCATCAGCGGCTGATGGGGCATGAAGCATCGGTCCGTGAGAATGATCCTGAGGGTGTCCAGGAGGCAAATTTGATCTTGGTGCTCGTGCTCGTGAGGATGCCGAGGATATCTTGTATAGGCGATCGAGCTCCTGAGCGAAATGTTGCTCCAACTCTTGTGGTCTCACGGTAACTCCGCATGCTGGACAACAGGTTGGATCTGAGGGAAACTTCTTTTTACCTGTAACAAAATAGCAGTACTAATTATTTCATTTTTTCGCGAAGTACACATGCTTGTGTGTGTTGTTGATAATTATACGGCAAGTATGACATGTGTTTTATTTTACCATCGTTACTTATGATTTCATGTGTTGAAATATAGCATAGATATCAAGCCCAAATAAACCTATCAGAAAAAAGCGGACTTTCGTTTCGGTTTTTAACAAATACATATAATTTTTATTACTTGATAAAATTCTATATGGCCACTATTTTCACATTATGGAATTTGAATTACTCATGGGTAGGTACTGAACATACATGCATGTAACTCGAAAACAGAATACAGTAAATCCTCGTTATAGTCCCGTTTTTACAATGTGTAGTACGCCCGGTGACTATCCCCACCATTTCTTGGAATCCTTCTGTCGAGAGTGAGAGAACGATGGAGTCGACAGCAACTTCGTATCAACTGTTTCGTTCCCTCTCGCTCGGCTCTTGGGTTTTCTCACTTGCGGCATCGGCCGCATGGAACAGTCTTAGGGCATATACTACTCTAAGGGAATAGTTTTCGCATCGCGTCGTTCGCCCGCCGCCAGCCCCGTTCGTCGGGTTTATAACGAGGAATTACTGTATATTGATAATGATATAGGATTACTGGTAATTATGATACTAAAACGATCTCTTTTATAATTATGTAAAAAAGGTACATTTAAAATCTTTAGCCACACGCTGTATACTGTACAGGGCGTTAAAATTATATGTCACGACCACCATAGAGCAAAATTTTTCTTCACCCACTTTTTAAATGTCAACTTTTTCTTATTGTAGCGTGTTCTACTTGTCGAGAGGATAAAAAGTGTCAAAGGAACCATAGGTCGTTACTCCCCCGTTCTCTGAAAAAACGATACAAACAAAGTTTGGGTACATTTGGGATATACCGTTTTAACTAAAATTGAGGACTCGGATGCAATAAGGGGACTAGCGCTCGGAAATGCGAAAAAGTATTGTCCAAACGGTAAGAAATATTGGAAAGTTAAATGTTGTTAAACTGTATTTTAAAAAATATAATGTTATAAACCTCGTCACGACACACATTTTTTCTATTTACAATTTTTTTTATCGAATCATTAGTATTCGAGATAAAAATTATAAACAAAAAAAATTTCTTCGACCAAAATCATTATTGCGTTAAACATAAATTGCGATAACTTGAGTAAATATTAACGGATCGTTATGAGACTTGATACATAAAACTCAGAAAACTCTAGCGAAGCCGTAAAATATATGCACAAAACCCTTATGTTAAAAAATGTAACAATTTTTAATTAAAAAGTAACACTGGACATAAACCATGTTTTTCAACGTTTGCCGTTAAAAAGTATCGAGGCAATTTTAAGGTACATATAACTTGCAGCGACAAAGTTTTTTCTTAACCTTCCGGTACTCGCGCGTGTGCACGGAGTTCAGTTTTTGGCTGATAAAACCGTTTTACCGTGATCTATTGTACCCAGCACCCCTATGTATTCTTCCAGCGGACATTTTTGCATAATGCCACGTACTTGTCAGGTTCAAATTCAGTTTGCAAGTGTCTCTGATTGAACGAAAACGAAAGTATTGCCGCGTATCCCGCCGGCAAGCGCGCTCGTGTACTCACAAGTTTTCCAGTTATCCGCCTCCGATTGCTTTGATTTTTGGATATGTTTTAGAGGACAGAAAAATAAGATATACGTATTTTTTATTTTGGCCTGTTGTCATCATTAGGGGGTGAAACCACCCCTCAATGGTTTTCCAGGTAATTCGCCACCGATTGCTTTGATTTTTGGATATGTTTTAGAGGACCGAAAAAGAAGATACACGTGTTTTTTTATTTTAGCCTGTTTGCATGTTTACGAGGTTGAAGCTTCCCCAAGGTATAAAATTTTTAGGTGATCATCTCCGATTGTTTTGGTTGTTGGATATGTTTTTCCATATGAAATTTGACTCAACAAAATTTTGTACCCCTTATGAATTTTGAGGGGTGGTTTCACCCCCTAAAGATAACAACAGGCGAAAATAAAAGAATACGTATATCTTATTTTTCGGTCCTCTAAAACATATCCAAAAATCAAAGCAATCGAAGGCGAACACCTGAAAACCTTTGGGGGGTGGTTTCACCCCCTAAACATGACAACAGGCCAAAATAAAAAAAATACGTATATCTTATTTTTCGGTCCTCTAAAACATATCCAAAAATCAAAGCAATCGGTGGCGAATTACCTGGAACACCATTGAGGGGTGGTTTCACCCCCTAAACATGACAACAGGCCAAAATAAAAAAATACGTATATCTTATTTTTCGGTCCTCTAAAACATATCCAAAAATCAAAGCAATCGGTGGCGAATTACCTGGAAAACCATTGAGGGGTGGTTTCACCCCTAAACATGACAACAGGCCAAAATAAAAAAATACGTATATCTTATTTTTCGGTCCTCTAAAACATATCCAAAAATCAAAGCAATCGGTGGCGAATTACCTGGAAAACCATTGAGGGGTGGTTTCACCCCCTAAACATGACAACAGGCCAAAATAAAAAAATACGTAAATCTTATTTTTCGGTCCTCTAAAACATATCCAAAAATCAAAGCAATCGGTGGCGAATTACCTGGAAAACCGTTGAGGGATGGTTACACCCCCTAAACATGCAAACAGGCCAAAATAAAAAAATACGTATATCTTATTTTTCGGTCCTCCAAAACATATAAAAAAACCAAAGGAATTGGAGGCGTACTTGTGAGTACACGGGCTCGGTTGTTGGCAAGATACGCGGCATACTTTCGTTTTCATTCAATCAGAAACACTTCCAAACTGAATTTGAACCTGACAAGTACGTAGCATTATGCAAAAATGTCCGCTGGAAGAATACATAGGGGTGCTGGGTACAATACATCACGGTAAACCGGTTTTTTCAACCAAAAAGGTTAATAATAAGTGACCGTGCACTCAGTGCACGACGCGAGTGCTCGTGTTACAAAAATAGGCGCGAGTACCGGAAGGTTAATATACAAGGAAGTTTTTCACCAATTTTCACACTGATTAATAAATAATTGTACAAGATATGACGATATATATAAATCTCGTGCGCAATCATCAGTCAACCGCCACGTATAATGCACTATTTAGCAGTTTTAGCACTCGCGTTGACAGTTGGCGACGGACGAGAATTATATATATCGTCATATCTTGTACAATTATTTATTAATTAATGTGAAAATTGGTGAAAAACTTCCTTGTATATTAGGAAAAAACTTTGTCGCTGCAAGTTATATGTACCTTAAAATTGCCTCGATACTTTTTAACGGCGAACGTTGAAAAACATGGGTTATGTCCAGTGTTACTTTTTAATTAAAAATTATTACATTTTTTAACATAAGGGTTTTGTGCATACATTTTACGGCTTCGCTAGAGTTTTCTGAGTTTTATGTTTCAAGTTTCATAACGATCCGTTAATATTTATTCAAGTTATCGCAATTTATGTTTAAAGAAATAATGATTTTGGTCGAAGAAATTTTTTTGTTTATAATTTTTATCTCGAATACTAATGATTCGATAAAAAAAACTGTAAATAGAAAAAATGTGTGCCGTGACGAGCTTTACAAGACTATATTTTTTAAAATACAGTTTAACAACATTTAATTTTCCAATTTTTCGTAGCGATTGGACAACACTTTTTCGCATTTTCGAGCGCTAGTCCCCTTATTGCATCCGAGCCCTCAATTGTATCGACGCACTGGCGAAACACCTGTATCTCCAATTAAGGAAAGTTTTTTCTCCTTTATAACAAGATTGTACGGACCTGAAACCTTAAGAATGCTCAAAGATTTATCGAGCAGCACATCCAACCTTGTCAAGATAAGTAATAGAAAACTATTTTTACTTAAATGCAGAATTTAATGACCGAATCAGTGCGCCAATACCATTTCAACTAATTGATACAATTGACATTAACATAGTTTCGAAGCATTTAGAACAACAAAACATCAGAAAAAGAATCAGATGCGTGTTTCGTCGTTGGGGAAAATTAACTAATACAATTTAAAAAACATTTAAATCACTGTAATTACTTTTCCAGAACAACTCGTTACGTTAATTGCAAAAGAACGCGCAAGACGAAAACTGTCGTTGCGACACAAGTCATGATTTTCCATTAAGTTTTAAGCAAGCATCGTTTGCTCCGAAATTATTCACTTATAAAAGCTAAGAGACCGCGGAAAATATTTATTCGTGGTGATCTGTATCTCTCTTAATTTTGGCTCATTTAATTCTAGTTAAGATGGTACCTAGAGTATTTGTTCATGATGCGTTTCAGGTTCGGGCTTGGGTTGTAGGCCCTTTCTCTCTTTGTTTTTTCTTGTTGTATAATTATATTCAAGTTATAGACTAGTTATAGACCGTGTAAACGGGTCTAATCACCACTTAGGGATGCTTTAATAATTAGAATGTTGTCACCAATGTATAAATAACGCCTACGTTTTCTGCATAATGCAGTCAAATGTAGTTTACTATATAAGAATAGTATGTTCTTACAGGAAACGCTATCTGCAAATTCAATATGTTTTTTATTAGCGCATATAGGTGGTAGTCTACCACATTTTTGTGATTAATTACATTCTTGTTTCGCGAGGCTTCGCTGCTTTCACAGGACGTTGCATGCATGTGTAAGTTCTTTTTATTACATGCTTTTATATAGCTTCACTTGTAAGTTCATTTGTTAGTTTGTTAGGGTGAAATCTCGTAAACTAATTTTAACCCACTTCCACATATGCGATTGACTTGAAACTTTACACGCGTACGTAGCTCCGATAACAATAAAATATTTTCACTAAAAAGAATAAAATAATTTATATTAAAGAATTTGTTTTCGAAACAAACTTTCATTAAAATGTACTAAAAACGAGAAACATAAATTTTATACAGACCTAAATGACTGTCTTAGAAGAATTCCCTCATACGGCTAAAAATAAAGTAATTACTGAACGGCATGATTTTGGCTTGACTTTTAATCTGGTCAGATCTCAGGATGGACTTTGAATTGAGGAATTAAACTGCTCGCAATCAAGTGGAAAAAACTCGAGCAACAAGGACGCTCTAGCAGAATGCGAACACGAATGTATTGAAATACATACGTAGAGGATTATAAATATTTATATAAAACGGACATTTCAACATTTACGCCCCAGGCTTTTATTTTTATTCATATTTAGGCCGGATCAAAATTATATTTTTTCCTTTTTAGTACATTTTAGTAAAAGCTTATTTTTAAAAAAAAATTTTACTCTAAATTATTTTCTTTAATCTCCCGCTGCGCTCTTTCGTTTCCTTCTACTTCCTATGGAACCGTTCACAATGTATTGTTTTTTATTAAATGTACATTATAATATACAGTCTACATTTTCTTTTGTATATGAGTGAATGAGTCCCAGAATATGTGGAACCCACCTTACAAATGAATTCAGAATTTGAAAATAATATGGAAAGTGCACCATGTGTATCATTCGATCACGGATCAATCTACGGGATAACGAAAGCAGGATATTGATCAGTACGAAAATATCTAAATTCTGAGAAATGAAACCTTTTGGTTGCTATAAGAAATAAGGTAGACATACATATGTCTTGAAGGGATGGACGTCCGAAGGGGGGGGGGGGCAAAAGGGCAATTGCCCCCCTGGTTTAAAAAAAAAAAAAAATTTGTTTATTTTTTAAAGCTGATATTTATTAAGTTTGCGCTAAAAGTGGAAATACTTTTAAATTTCGGTTTTAAGTTTTTAATTAAATCGGCACTACAAAATGGGTTAAAAAAAGCAAGCGGGTATATTTTTCTTTACCACCATTAGCTGCCCCCCCTCCGCCGCCTCCCCCCAAAAAAGTCTCCGGACGCTCGTGCTTGGAGGTGTTGATCGAAATACATATTAAACTGTTATATAAATATAGGCAAATGACTGTTCGATATCGCTCTGAACCTGCTTCTGTCCCATTGGACCGAGCACCTTCCACAAATGTTTCATATGTAGATATTGTATGTAATTTGAGATTACTCGTATATTTTCACCTTTTCTCAATTAATTATTTACTCCAGAATCAATTGTGTAGGATTTATATTCTAAACTAAAAATGACGTTTTAAAAATAATACAAAGCTTTGCTATGCGCAGTAGGTGTCCATTAACTTGTATATGTATAATAATCAAAAAGAACTATTTCCTAAAAATTCTTTCTTTCTTGATTGTGTAAATATGTAACAAATTAATCTATATATTGCTTATTAATCTTATCATACAGGAAGATCGTTTTACATATCTCTTGCACCTAAAATATTTCCGCTACTTTTAGAAGTATGAGTAGGGTGATTGTACCTAATATCGCCTAGCAAAAGTTAAATCGCTGTCAATTGAATAATAATTGATATTTTTGCATGTAATTGGCTCCAAAGTAGAGAGAAATTATTCATCTTCCATGTAGTATAAGTTAGAATCGTTGAAACCCATAAGTTTTGAATTAGGAATTAAAGAACGCAAGACATGCAAAAATTCGCAAGACATGCAAATAATGTCGCCTACTCAAGAAATATTGATTAATTTATATATATATATATATGAGTTTTTAAAGTCATTTTCACATGTGCTTTTATTATTTATTGCTTTATAAATGTTTTTTTCATCTATCATTGATATTATTTTTATAAAAAAATATAAATTTTTAAAATATTTTATTTTTTACATTCTGATGTACATATTGGACACAAAGTTTATTTCGGTTGCTCCGCACATTTCGTGACCCCGCCTGTAACAAAAATTATATTGAAACCATTGTTCTATGGTAGGTGGTGTTGGGAACACGCATACTGCTAAAAGAAGAACACTATTTTCATTACGAAAAATATTTGAATCGATTTCATTCTTTAAGTACATCGTTAATTAGGTATTGATAGTAGATATTCTTGCATTCACGGAATTATTAGACTTACCATCTCCGAATGTAATGTCAAATTGTGGCAGTCCAATAAATTTTTACAATATTAAGATTTTCTATAATCCTTCCCTTTCTGTAATTGTTGATCACATGATGCTGCAATTACAGTATGTCTTCCTACGTACTAATTCAATGCATAACTGATAAATTTGAATGCTTTCTTTGCGAGATATAGCGAGTGACGATATTAGGAACATGGGCGATATTAGGTACGGTCACCCTACTATGGTAAGACCTCAATATAGACTAGACTACAGAATTCGCGTTATGGAGTACAGAGGGCCACCTCCACCTTTTGTTTGCGTACACACATTGAAAACCTGACTATATCTTACAATATAGTAAGATAATTTAAGTTTGCCTCTTAAATCTGACAGGATTGATTTTTCGACCTACGTTATTTATGTATTTTTTACTCAGTTTGGTGCGTAGAAAAATGATTTCCAAGCCTTCAAATCCCTTTAGATACTGAATTTCCGTCTCAATAATAATCTTTATAATATTCAATTAAAAATAATCGAGTTTATTTTCAAACACGTTTCTTTCCTTTCATTATTTGTTCGAGAATTGATATGAATTGTTCAAAACGTATTTCATAAGCCCTACAGTCGTGCAATGTCAAAATTATATTTCGAATAAAGTTTGCTTAACATGGTTGACGTGAAAATATGTTCCAATAGCAACTATACATCCATGTAAAACTGGCAAAATAAATAAGTTGAAGCATGCTTCTCAGAAAATCTGTTTCCAAGTAAATACTGTAAGTTACTTGACACGAAAAATTTTGTTTCCGAATGTAATCGTGTGCTTGTTCCGCTTCTAGCGTCGTTTATTTCGGAAATGCCATCCAGGTATTCTCGATCATTTAACACATTCTGAAACGTTTCTCCCGCTTTCGTTGCTCGCTGCTAGCCTTCTTTTCCCTCGTACAGTTCCCTCGCTCCCGCCCTACTTATTTTCTTCCTTTCTCATTGGAAGCTCAGTTCGCATTTCCGTCTTTCTTCTTCCCCTTTCAATTAAATCCGCTCGCAAATTTATGTCCGCACATTGCCATAGCGTGTGCTCAATATTCCGTTTTCCTTTCTTTATTGAAACAGACACCTTCTGCTTCCTTTATAGGCACTGTAGATCGTTTCGATTGGAAATAATCGCGATGCAAAATACCAGTAAACGCGTTTGCTCTTTCGCTTCATAATTTGATGGCAGTTCGCCTCCGATTATTGCACAGCCCTTCCATCAGACAACAGAATATTTTGCTGAAAATGTATCTGTTCGACTATTTCTCCGCACAACTAAACGACTTACTACGAACAACGTACTGATTGATTTTTCGATTACCTAATACGGTGTTAAGGAATAACCAATACAACAATAGTTTCCAAATATTTGATATAATTAATCTTCTTTTCTCGAAATATTTCATAATGCAATATAACCCATTCAAATTACTAAATCTAAAACCAAATTTGAAGTAATTAAAGATGTTGAACAATGGAAATTCACTTTTATTTTTCAGTTTTTATATTCCTCCACGACTTCATATTTTTATGTGACTATTTTTATGGAATAATAATTTGTTCGAAAACCTCTATTATTCATAAGCGAATAAAAGAACGTATCTTGTTTATTGTGTCATTAACAGTTCACAGTATCGGTAGCATGTCTAAATGCACGTATATAAATGGTGGTCTAATTAACTTGGATGTGTTATTAGTAATGTAAGTTATTATGATAATATAAGTATTGATTTTAAAAGTTGTATTTTACAACCATTTTCTACCTCAGATATTCTTCTGCATTATTAAAAGCAATGAATACATTGTACATACTTATAAATGGTACACGTTATTTTATCCAAGTATTGCTTATAGATTTTTTTCCTTTCCAATAATCATTCATTCTCTTTCAATTATATCATATATATATATATGATATAATTGAAGGAGAATTATGATATAATTATATATATATATATATATATATATATATATATATATATATATATATATAGTGCAATGTAACTTATTTAGAACGAAGAACAGAAAATTTTAAATAAAGAGGAAAGAAGAATAAAAAACTGCAATATCATTAAAATATCAAGGCACAAATGTCGTTACTTAAAGATAGTGAAAAGCTTGAGATAGTTTCCAAAACCACTTCGTTATCTCTAAAATTAGAAGATTGTTGTTGGTAGCATAAAAAGTCGTTTCTTCAGTCGTATAACCTTATCGCCGTTATCATCAACACCTTAAAGATAGTGCCGAGGACTGTGATTCGCGTTTAAGGAATTTCGTTTGCTGAGGTAATTAACGGAAGTGTCGTCCTTTTCGCATACAGGGGTTTAAAAATAAAAGGGAAAAAGAAAGGAAGGGTGAAACGCAATGATTAAGCCGCAGAGGCATTCTGTTCGCGCGTATCGTTCATCTAAAATGTGCGTTTCTTTAAAACGAATCGTTTCTACCCTCTTGCTTTAACAAAGAATGCGATTATCTTGATTATATTTTATCATAATTTATACCGAAAACTAAGTCAGAACAGCCAACTAACTCATGACAATTAATAGATTCACATTTGAAAGTAACAATGCTTATTTAAGAAAAGCCGCTGACACATGAATTAAAAACATTTCTACTGCATTCTAACCACGTTATAGTGTACTTTATATTTTGGGGCAAACATCTGACGAGCATCTATAATAAAATATAAAGCAATAATAAAGCGATCATTTTTAGAATGTTGATGACATACATATATATGCCGTTAAGGTTTGAACATTTTCAAAGAAAGTGGGAGTAATGAGAATACATGATACTATGCACGACGATTGATATGCACTAGCAAAAAAAGTTAACCACAGTCTAATTGTAATTATTGAGGTTAGGATTATGAATACGCACTCGCGCAGTGTAAAGTAAAATATTTAGAGAAAGACACGGCTTCTGCTATAAACGTGGTGATATATATATATATTTGAACACCGCGATTAAAGATCGAGAAAAGAAAGATGGATTTAACATAAAGAAAAAGTACTTAATACTACTAGAAGTAGTATTAAAAGTATAAAAAGTATAAAAAGTGACAGAGGAATCAGTGTTCGAACGGAGAACGAGAATACAATTGGAATTAGCAAAGTTGATTTCACAATCTTTGCGTGAGAACTTTTTTCGTGAATTAAAGGGAATTAGCTTCTTTCATACATGAGTCATGTTTATTGGGAGGGGGGGAGGGGGTTTCATCACTTTTTTCATAATTTGTTATCAATTACTATATAAGTGCCCTATTTCATAACGGTCTTCATCCTCAAAGCGGTTCATATTCATGCAAGATTCGTGATGGTACATCAGCATAGAAATGTATTGACAATGACAAAATTAATCAAACGAAAGGTCCAAAAACGCTAAAAATGTGTATATTCTTTTTTTGTATCGTCAAAAATGAAAATAAATCTTATTTTTTAACGAATTTATTCAGTTTCGATTCCTCTGTTTGATTCTTGTACGTCTGCTACATATCTGCAAACTCAAATTTAAACCAATTTCACCAATCAAATTCTCTTGAAACTTTGGAGGCGTGCGTAGTTCGGATGACAATATGATTCCTTTATAACCAAATAACCCCGAGGAGGTGAAAATTGTACCCAATCAGCAATAATCAATAAATATAACCCATAACCACAAATTCAAACGACTTGAAATCACTCACTCGCGGTTTTACGAAAACGACAAAAAGCCACTGCGAATACGGCCGCCACGACCACGGCACTGGGCCATTTGAGACTCACGGCTTAGAGCATATAAACATGGAGGAAGGATGCAATAGGCGAAAATGTAGACGGCGATAGAAAGAGAAAGATATACATGTGGGACACCCTCTTTCTCCCACCAGCGTTTTTTTTTATGTTAGAAAGAGAGAGGGAGTCATCATGATGTCCCACATGTATATCTTTCAGTTTCTGTATCTTGTAATAAGTCGATCAAGCCGCTACGTTTTCAATTTGCTGTCGCAACAAATCCAATTGTTCCTCGATGTTCTTGAATTGAAATTAGTATATAATAGCGAGCCCTCAACGTACCAAGCAAATGTACCGCCGATCACGTCCCGCCGCTATCGCGCGAGATCTAGAGACGCCGTAGCGTCTCGACGCCAAGTACATGAAAGACACCTTGTATATGTCGAACTATCGGTACCGCTATCATTTACTCGTCGCGGGGCTATTCCAACCTAACCTGACATTTATTTCATTAATATTCTTATTACGCCTGCAATATTTTGTAAATTTAAAGGCATTTTTCTTATGTAAACCGCATATCAGCTTTCGAATAAGACCAGTTTCAATAAAATCGGTCCACGCATGACAGAGATATCGTAATATCGTCTCATGGATCTGTCGAAAATTGTAAGATTTTTCTTCTTCTGATTCACTTAGAAATTTTTCGTCATTAAACATTACGTATATATATATATTTCGTCAATACGTATACGCGTTACACGCACACCTTCAGCCAAAAAGAAACTAACCCATGTTTCGTCATGTTCCGTTCGTCAATCGCTATCTTCACTATGCAATCTACTCCAAATTTTGACAGCTTACAGCCAGGTTATAACCTGAGGAGTGTTCAGTAAGATAGGTTGTCAAAATTTAAGGTGTTACTTGTTTTTACAAATATGTATCGTTGTATTATTGAATTGCAACCAAAATGCAGTCTCAAACACAAGGTAAGTTGCCGAAATTTGAATTGTATATCATAAATATAACCCATAACTACAAATTCAAACAAATTGAAATCAGCTTGTAACCACAAATCGAATCAATTCAATCGATATGCAATCAGCATATAACCACAAACCAGTATTACTTTTAATTAAATATTATTACATTTTTTAACATAAGCGTTTTTAACATGCACTTTGCGGCTTCGTTAGAGTTTTATGATTTGAAATTATATTTTAAGTCTCACAACGATCCGTTGATATTTCCTCAAGTTATTGCAATTTATGTTTAAAGAAATATTTATTTCGGACGATGTATATTAATGATTGAATAAACGAACTGTAAATAGAAAAAAGGTGTGTTGTGACGAACTTTACAACACGATATTTTTTAAAATACAGATTAACAACATTTAATTTTCCAATCCTTTTTAGCATTTGGACAATAATTTTTCGCATTTTCGAGTGCTAGTTCTCTTATTGCATCCGACCCTTCATTATTGTGCTGCACGTTAAAAAAACTGCGTCGAAATTGATCCATTAGTTCCCGATTGTAAGTGATAAAGTAACTCTGAGGTAAGGTAAGGTGCTAGCGGAAGTATTTTATACATATACCTACGTAGAGTAAAGGGGAGAAGACGAAGAAGCGAAGTGAAAAGAGATAAAGATAATTTTCATTCGTTACTTTGAATGAAAGAAATTTATAATCAATTTCGACACAATATTGAAGCATAAATGAATAAAATTGTTTAATCTGTAACCTCTTTGATACTGCAGAGCGTAGAAGCAAGTAATTAATAAAAAAAACTTCAAAAAAGTAAAAACATTACACCAAGTACATGAAAAAGTCGAGGACGGCTTAAATTTAACAAAGGTAATTTGAGTGCCAGCAACAGCGGTTAGACTTAATTTGTAAGTTAATGTATTTAATTTTTGAATTAGTGTGTATTAAGTACATGAAATAAAAAACGACACAAAAAATAGATAGTAATAATAATTACAAAGTAAAAAAAGATGTGAAATCAAAATGAGCTGCAAGTACATAAAGGTGCTTTGTCACAGCGTGCAATGGCGACACTGTGTAACACAATAAAAGACAAAAAGATGTCCGCGGCCTGAAAGTAAAATACATACTTGGCGTGGCCAGGCAAGGAATTCTCAGATCATCAATACACATACCTTCCCTCTCGCAGGCTTTCAAATAATTTGTCAATTTATAACTCTGACAATATGAGGACATTTTCATTGTATTGCGTTTTAAAATAATTCTAAGATCATTCATCGATACCGATACCTTTCTTCTAACAAGCTTTCAGATAATTTGTCAATTTATAACTCTGTCAATATGAGTACATTTCATTATTTTGCGTTTTTATATACTATACGAAACGCGTAAGTACATATGTATACTACGACCAATAAATTTTTTTATTTTTTTTCCCTATTGGCGACGTAGCGGAGAAAAAACCAGACATCTGGCTACCAAACCTCGCCAAGTTGATCGGTGGAAGAGTCTCGCCTAGGGTCGCGGTTTGCGATCGTATTGTCCCGCGAGTCAGTAGTGATTTAAAGTTACCGTATACCACCCGTTGACAAAGCAATTAACGGATTTTCTTAGAGTAAGGACGGTCGAGGTGTCAAAAAAAAAATGGCACGATGTCGATTGCGGCCTATTAGATATTTGGCAGGCAAATGTTCCCCAAAATGTTTTAAAGGTAAGCAATTGCCTGGTAATAACGAGCTCTTGCATTTTCGCCTCGTTCTGAGCCCCCTTTCGTTCCCGGAAGACGGAACACATCCAAGATAAAAGTTATTAAAAATTTACAATGACTTGGCATATATATATGTTACATTGTATCAGAGACCAGAAATAACAGTTATTTTTTTAATTTTTTAGAAAAAATCATTGAGGAAAAGTTAATATTTATTCAAATGGAAGTCAGTCTTCATTAAATACTGTATAAATTTTCCGAAAAATGAAGTGATTAAAAAATATTAAGACTTATCTGTTTTGGTTACTGATAACCATTATTGTCGACGGAAATATTTTTTGGTTACTGATAACCGTTATTGTCGATGGAAATATTTTTTGGTTACCAATAACTATTATTGACGACAGAAATTATTTTCGGTTACGAATAACCATTATCGATGACCAGAATTTTTTTTTGGTTACGAATAACCGTTATCGTCAACGAGATTTTTTTTTTTTGGTTACGGCAGGGCTGCACAAGGAGTCTTTTTCAGCGCCTAGCGGCGAGCAACCAGACGTGCATCGTTGCTAAGGGTAGAATCAGTGAGGAGAACTGCAGTACTGTAGGTGCGGTCTCGAAGGTGCGTAGCGTAAGTATGTATAAGGAACTCACTGTTTCTACTCTTAGCAACGGGACAGCTCGACGTACGGCCGGTTGCTCGCCGCTTGGCGCTGAAAAAAGGCTCCTTGTGCAGCCCTGCTGTAGTAAATGTACTTCTATCCTGTAGTAAATTTGAGTACAGGCAGATATAGACGTGTGTGTAAGAGTGAAACAGCATCCCGCGCAGAGCAACTATTTCTTTTCAACATCGCGCCACGGCTCCTAATACCCACAGTTCGCATTCCAAATATTGTGTAGTTCAATAGTTATACCGTAACCGAAAAAAATTCCCGCAAAATATATTGGTTATACCGTAACCGAAAAAAAATTCCCGCAAAATATATTGGTTATACCGTAACCCAAAAGAAATTCCCGCAAAATATATTGATTATACCGTAACCGAAAAGAAATTCCCGCAAAATATATTGGTTATACTGTAACCAAAAAAAAATCTCGTTAACGATAACGGTTATTCGTAACCAAAAAAAAAAATTCTGGTCATCGATAATGGTTATTCGTAACCGAAAATAATTTCTGTCGTCAATAATAGTTATTGGTGACCAAAAAATATTTCCGTCGACAATAACGGTTATTGGTGACCAAAATCATTTAAAGAAAGATATTAATTCTTATGCCATAACTTTTAAAATTTAGGTTATAAAACAGTTATGGTCTCTGCATTGTATACATTGTAACATATAAATGTATAGGTATTTTGCAAGGTCATTGTCAATCTCCACGCATTATTTACTTATCGTGTGGTTCTAAATGTGGTCTTAAGATAACCCTACACGGCATTTGTTTTAATGAGTTTTACCTCGGATATGGTAAAAATAAAAGTCATAAACTTTTACATAAGCTGAAACTTTACATAAAGTTTCTACGCGTTACACGCACACCTTTAGCCAAAACGAACTAATACAATCAGGTTATAACCTGGCGAGTATAAAATAAGGTAATAGAAAAATAAATAATAAATAAATTAATAGAAAAACAATAGAAAAATAAATAGAAAAAAATGTGTGTTGTGACGAGCTTTACAACACCGCATTTTTTAAAATACAGATTAACAACAGTTAATTTTCCAATGCTTTTTAGCGTTTGGACAATAATTTTTCGCATTTTCGAACGCTAGTCCACTTATTGCATCCGACCGTTCGTTATTGTGCTGAACGTTTAAAAAAATGCATTGAAATTGATCAATTAGTTCCCAATTGTAAGTGTTAAAGTAACTTTGAGGTAAGGTAATGTGACAGCGGAAATATATTATACATATACCTACGTAGAGAAAAGGGGAGAAGGTGAAGAAGCGAAGTGAAAATAATCGAAGCGAGATAAAGATAATTTTCATTCGTTACTTTGAATGAAAGAAATTTATAATCAATTTCGACACAATATTGAAGCATTAATGAATAAAATTGTTTAATCTGTAACCTCTTTAATACTGCAGAGCGTAGAAGTAATTAATAAAGAAGTAATAAAATTACTTTGTAATTATTACTATTTTCTATTTTTTGTGCTATTTATATTTCACGTGAGCTTCGTGGGGGGTATTCTCCCACCACACAGTTTGCCTACCTCGGTGCTCCTTTTCTCAACGTTTTCTGACTCGCTCTCATTCTATCTCGCTCTTGCCTTCGCAGAACAAGACTGAGACAGAAGTGGTGGGGATAGTGCCAAGCTTCTGGGGTGTAGGCCAAACCGAGCTGTCAGCGTAGAAATACACACATCAGAATAGGTGTGCGTTAGCTACGAAAAAATTTAGGAGCTTTATTGGCCAGAACATTGATACTTTCTCCATAGCTTCATCTCGTATTGGTCTACGCGTAGCTTCGTAACGCACACAATTATTACGCTAAGGACAAATAACAGCCAAACGGCTAGGTTTAAGCAGAGCCGAGCAGCGTTTCCGTTACCCCTCGTCGATCGCTATTCGCGAGAACGAATTCACCGGCCAATATATCTGATACCGACTATACAGGATCATCGTTTAATCCTGCAACCTGTGCGCGCACGAACTTGTAAAATGGCAACACCGCCTCACGGACGCATTTCAACAGAACCATGCACTGTCCCAGCGTTCGGAGAGCTGCTAGCGACCGCTGGCCAGCAGTGATGCCCAAGCTTCGAGAATTTTGGGCTGGTCTCTTTCAAATTAACGTTGCAAAGAACTATTCAGAATTTCCCGGTCCGGATTGAAAAATTTTGGGCCTTTTTCGTATAAATTTTGAACTATAAGAGATATCGGAATGCAATTTGCGACGAAAAATGAGGAAAAATTATTCCCTCATAATGATGGATAATTTACCATATTTTACGTTTACTTAATTTTTCTTTTATCAATTTTTTAACCATAATTGTTTCAAAAGTTTTTGAAAACTGTTTATTTGATAATGTATTTAAAGTTGTTTTTAAAATTCGTGTTGTTGATAAACAATAGGCTAGTTGTTTCTGTATCATTACTTTCATAAATTGAGAAATTAAATTTTTATTCAATTATGTGTTAGTTCTGCAGACCTCAGAATCTATTGTTCTGGTTTTCTTTTTTATGATTTTATCCTTAACGCGGTGCATACCTAGATCAGGTGTAAGGGGTAACTAATGTGGGCATGTCTTTGATGGTAGCGGTGTTTGAATTTTTTTTTCTAGAATTTTTGTGTTTGAATGTTTTAGTTACTCAACGCCACGCCTATACCGGCTTCCGTTAATGTCATTTTTTGGAATCATGTGCCATTATTGTGGCTTTTACAAGCAGGTGATGAAAAATCTCTCCATACAAGGGTATAGCGCCGCAGTCAATCCAGTCGTAGCTAAAATTTTTTAAATTGAGACGGGTAAGAGATCAGTTGACATTATTTTCAAACCTCATTACAGTAATCTGGGGTGCGAGTGGTATACCGATCATAAAAGCGAAGCGCGCGGCTCGACTACCTGGGCTGTGAAATTCCCAATACCTAGCTTTTTGCGACGCTAAAATTTTCGCAGCTGGGGCATCACTCTTGTCTAGCGGTCGCTGGCAGCTCTCCGCTGGGCCGGTGCATGGTTGTAGTGGAATGCGTCCGTGAGGCGGTGTTGCCATTTTACAAGTTCGCGCGCGCGCGGGTTGCAGGCTTAAACGATGACCCTGTAGAACCCGCAACTTCAATGGTTTCGAGTGCCCCCTTCCATGCGAGCTTTGGAAAACGCGATGAATGCTCGTACCCTCGGACCGCCTATCGGGGCAATGCTGGGTGAACGTCATCAAATTACGAGGATCTGATATATGAATGTTTAAATGTTTAAATAAACTAACAGAGCCTTTTAACATGAGTCACTGCGACTCGGCAGGTTCTGACAGACTTTTGGATACCGTAGCTTATAATACGTGCAGTAGGAGCTAGATTGGTAGTACGCATGAGATCGTGTCAGATGGTGTGCCCGCTATACAACTCACTGAAGACTTGGAGACGGTTCAAAGTGAGTGCATTTTATTGAAATCAGAGCTACCCGAATTGTTAAATCTTAATTCAACAATGAATCATGTTAGCTATTGGCATACAATTATCATATTCTTCACTGTGCTTATCTAACATATAATATCCAGAGACCATAACTGTTATAACCTAAATTTTAAAAGTTATGACATAAGAATTAATATCTTTCTTTAAATGATTTTGGTCATCAATAACCGTTATTGTCGACGGAAATATTTTTTGGTCACTAATAATGGTCACTGTTATTGTTTTCGGTTACGAATAACCATTATCGATGACCAGAATTTTTTTTTGGTTACGAATAACCGTTAACGTTAATGAGAATTTTTTTGGTTACGGTATAACCAATATATTTTGCGGGAATTTTTTTTTGGTTACGGTATAACCAATATGAATTACAGGAATTTTTTTCGGTTACGGTATAATACAGGATAGACACCAATTCAATGCCTACAAATAATAATTTTAAATTATGTTTTATATAATTTTAAATTATTATTTCTAAAGCTTAACACCGATTTTAGGCCCTAGTTAATAAAATATATAATTATTACATATGTGTTTTTATTGATTAAAACATAAATTCTAGAATTCATTGTACATCGTTCATAAATACAAATTATTTGTAATAATATTAAAAAAAAAAAAATTATGATGGCCTAGAGTGACCAAAATAAACCTTCCGCCATCGATGTTGGTTACTGGTAACCAAAACAGAATTCCCGCAACCGATATTGGTTACCGGTAACCAAAACAGAATTCACGCAATCGATATTGGTTACCGGGAACCAAAACAGAATTCCAGCAAGCGATTTTGGTTATACTCATTGAACTATAAAATTTCTGGAATGCAAACACGATACAGAAAAACCTGGATTGGCCAGGTTAAGAGAAATAGTGGCATTGAATGGGTGCTTATCCTGTATTATACCGTAACCGAAAAAAAATCCCGAAATTAATATTGGTTATACTGTAACCAAAAAAAAATCCCGCAAGATATATTGGTTATACCGTAACCAAAAAAAAATTTCCGCAAAATATATTGATTATGCCGTAACCAAAAAAAAAATTCCCGCAAATATATTGGTTATACCGTAACCAAAAAAAATCTCGTTAACGATAACGGTTATTCGTAACCAAAAAAAATTCTGGTCATCGATAATGGTTATTCGTAACCGAAAACAATTTCCGTCGTCAATAATAGTTATTAGTGACCAAAAGATATTTCCGTCGACAATAACGGTTATTGGTGACCAAAACAGATAAGTCTTAATATTTTTTAATCACTTCATTTTTCGGAAAATTTATGCAGTATTTAATGAAGACTGACTTCCATTTGAATAAAAATTAACTTTTTCTCAATGATTTTTTTCTAAAAAATTAAAAAAATAACTGTTATTTCTGGTCTCTGATAATATCGAAAGTTATGATCGTTCTGGATTACTTATTTGAAATCAAAATACCATGTTTGGCACTTAAAAAACTATTCGTAAATGTAACATATATACAACAGCTATCAGTGAATTTCCAATAATATTTAAATACTCTTCTTGATTTCTTCGTTCCATAGTTACTCTTCACTCGGATACTTCCCCAAACTTGTATTTGTAGTAGTTTAAAAAAGGAATTCAACTTACACGACGTACGATATTCATTAATGGAAATGCAAAAGGTTTAATCAATTATATCAATATAAATAGTCCTGTCAAAACGTTTCCATTTTGCGTGGCACACGTTAACCATGGACTATTCTATTATACTCTTAATAACTCGTAATAGCGGTAATCAGACAATAGTAGTGTTGCGGCGGAGAAGTTCAACGCAATACAATATTCACAACTATAAGTTTGTAATATATAAGATTCAGTATATGTATCTTATTATAATACATACGTCCACGATTTAGGTCAGTTTAAAAGTGACGGCAAATCCATAACTGCTTCGGTCGGCCAAATATACCGACCGCCCTTTCTATTGAGATGCGAGCACCAGCAGGGAACAGGCCATGATTACCGTTATACAGTGTTCTCGCAACAGTATTATCACAATATCTAAAACATATCCAAAAACGAATGCAATCGGAGACGAACACCCGAAAATCGTATAACTTTGAGGGGTGAAATATGAAACGGGACGCTATGAAAAACACGTACAGTATTGTCTTCCTGAGCGCTCACTGGTCGAGACCGACGATGAGCCCTTATCGTGAACAGAGTCCTAAATAATTTCGAGTGTTCGTTTCTCGCTTCTTTCTGGCCGAAGGGGAGAGCGAGATGGAACACGTACTACGGTATGACCCAACCAGCGGAATGAACTGAAATTTTGGGGGGTTGGGTGGAAGGTGGAGAGAAAGTCTAATGTAAAATTTCGGCTGCGGGTATTTGTTAGTTTCTGAGATAATAATAAAAAAACATATTTTATGTAAGTTAACCCATTATAATAAAAAAAAGGTAACGCGCCATGATAAATATCCGTAGGGTGGTGAGCAAATTATCCACAATTATAATACTTAACTATTCTTCCACAATTTTGCAATTAACTGCATAATTGTTGCTTTCAATAGCTAATTACGCTAATATCTTTTCTACGGGCACTTAAGGGTGCCGTCTCACCGAGCCTTGAATGTGTGCGTACGCTCACACAAGCTAGGAAAAGCGTGTACGTATACGCGATGTAGTAAACAATCCGTTTCAACCAACTTACATCGTGGAATCGGCAAGAAGGAAGCTTTTGCGGGTATAGTTGCCTCCAGCAGACATCCGTGCAGACGGGTCTGGTGCGTTTGAACGCTAATAAGCATCGTACGTTGAAATAATAATGAATTTATGACTCGAAAAGTGACAGAATTGAGGTTCGAGTACATTAGCGCCACCAACGGAGAAGCCTTGAAGCTCATTCTGTCACTTTTCGAGTCATAAATTCATTATTATTTCAACGTACGGTGCTTATTAGCGTTCAAACGCACCAGACCCGTCTGCACGGATGTCTGCTGGAGGCAACTATACCCACAAAAGCTTCCTTCTTGCCGATTCCACGACGTAAGTTGGTTGAAACGGATTGTTTACTACATCGCGTATACGTACACGCTTTTCCTAGCTTGTGTGAGCGTACGCACACATTCGAGGCCCGGTGAGACGGCACCCTTAACCTGTTTGGCTTCGTCCCAATAATTTTATCTACGCATATTTCACGTGTCTATTAATTTACACATACCTTTAACAATTTTTAAATCCTTCAATGTGGTTCAAAGATGGTTTTAACTTGTTTCACACTTCTATTTTCTTGAAATCTCTGTAAATATTTCAAATATAATGCATCATAACACCAAACTATTCCGAGAGTCCACAAAATATATACCACATTTATAAATATTAATATACTTCTGTATTACTTCTACTTATTATAGTTATGATATTTATGTATTTCTTATACATAATTAATAAAAAATACTGTATTTTAGTATAATTTTATATGGCAAAATAATATTAATTTAAATGCTGAGTACAAAACTCCACTATTGAAAATACGGAGTCTTACAAATTATTATTTAAATAATTTTATAAACTATTGCCAAACCCCATTTTCTTGCGAACAATGTCACAGTCTAAATAAATTCGAATTATTATTCATATTTTGCAGCACATCGCCCATTATAACTGCTAGTGGCTGAATGGTCATCGAACGTTGAACCAAAATGGCTACCTATTGGGAGATTTTCTTGGGCACAGCCGCAGTGCTTATTGCGGTGTATTATTATTTCACGATGCATTTTGATTTTTGGACAAGCCGTGGCGTACCAGGCCCAAAACCTATACCAATCTTTGGTAACTTTCTGGAACATATGATGGGAAAATTATCGAGACCCCATTTTCAGCAGAGGTTGTACACTGAATACAAGGACGAGCCACTGGTTGGAATATTTATAAGGAGGACGCCTATTCTTGTTGTTCAAGACCCAGATTTGATTAAAGATGTTCTCATTAAGGACTTCTCTACATTCGCGGATCGAGGATTCATAAGACACGAAATAGTAAGTACCTATACACACGAACAAGAATTCGAATTTCTCTATCTCGTGCTTGCTTAAGTTTCTAAATCTTCGATTGGTGCACTTCAATGATCTAAAATATACGAATTTTTAGAATTTAAATATTGAAAAATATCACACGAATCTACTGTTTCATAAACACAGGCGGATCCACTGTCTCAGCATCTGTTCGGGCTGGAACCTAAAAGGTGGCGACCGCTGAGAACTCAACTTTCACCAGTATTTACGTCGGGTAGACTCAAGGGCACCTTTTCCCTTATCCTCGACTGCACTGAACATCTTATAAAACATTTGGACACATTAGTAGCGACAGGAGATCCAATCGATTGCGGTGAACTGAGTGCTCAATTTGCGACCGATGTAATCGGTAACTGTGCGTTTGGAATCGAGATGAACACGCTGTCGAATAAGGAGTGCAAATTCCGTCAAATCGGCCGAGAAATGGGTGCTACAGATTTGGTATCGATATTGAAATTGAGAATGAAGGAGTGCTGCGGGTGGCTGTACGATTTATTCGGATACATACTGCCGAGCAACAACTTGCATACTTACTTCTCGAAAGTTATCTTTGAAACGATGGAGTACAGGAAGAAGAATAACATTGTCAGGCCAGATTTTATAAACACACTTTTGGAACTTCAAAAGCATCCAGAAAAACTTCCCGGCGTTGGTATGTTTGCCTGCATAATTTTTTCCCTAACTTATAGGGTGGACTAAAGTCTGTACCAGATATATTGGCCGGTGAATTCGATCAGGAACAGCGATCGAGGAGAAATCAGTCACCACTATCTGACGATTGTGGATTTGTCAGTAGGAGTTGCGTGATAGTATGGTGGGGTAGCGGGAACGCTGTTTGGCTCTACCTGAACCTAGAACTGTTTGGCTGTTAATTATTCTTAGCGTAATAGTTGTGTGCGTTACGAAACTATGCGTAGATCAATACGAGATGAAGCTATCGAGAAAGAATCTATGTCCTGACCAATAAAGCTCTTAAATTGTTTCGAAGATAACGCACACTTAATTCTGATGTGTGTATTTCTACGCTGACAGCTCGGTGTGGCCTACACGCCAGAAGCTTGGCACTATCCCCACCACTTCTGGTTCACTCTTGTTCTGCGGAGGCGAGAGCGAAATGGAACGAGTCTGAAAACGTTGAGAAAAGGCGCTCAGAGGCAGGCAAAATGTGTGGTAGGAGAATACCCCTCATGAAATTCACCGGCCAATATAGTTGATACCGACTTTAAAGATTTTATTTACTTATAATCGCTATTCAAAATCGCAATGTTAATAATGCATGATCACACCTTCTTATAATCACAAATTGGTCACATGGGGTTCACTGCACCACAACGTCATTTTTTAGTTACCATTTTCTTTTTTTATTTTCTTATTATTTTTCAGAATTAACGAACAATTTTCTCACTGCACAAGCATATCTTTTCTTTCTGGCTGGATTCGAGCCAGCGGCGATTACGATCAGCAATGCTCTCTACGAATTAGCTTTGAATCAGGATATACAAGATAAATTACGAGAAGAAATTATGGAGTTCAGCAAGAAGGACAATGGAGATTGGAGATACGAAACCATAAAAGATATGATATTCTTGGACAAGGTATTTAAAGGTAAGCACTAATGAAAATTACTCATACCAGCTTTCTTATTAGCATCTGTAGTATAATTTTCATATTACATAATAAATTCAATTGTCTTATATATTAACGAAAATTACATAGATTAAGAAAATTCTGTTTCATTCATTTTAAATTGAAACATGCCCTAATAACAATCTGCAGTCTGCCAGCAGATGGACAGCAGGATCTTACAAGACAGGGTCTGCCGGTAGAAGGACGGCAGATCCGCAGCAGACTCTGCCTTCAGATGGCGCTATTGGATGTGTCAGACGGGCACGAAGATCTGCTGCGAATCTGCTGCGAATCTGCCGTTCATCTGCCGGCAGAACCGTAGTTGAATGCGGACACAGACGACACCGGATCTGCTGGCAGACCTGATTATCAGGGTGAATATTATGACAAGATAAATATATTAATGAAAATCACAAAAAAAAAATTCAACACTGTGTATGTATTAATCTGCTTCGTTCTAATAAATTTCCTACTGAATTTTGCATTTTGTTTACAGAAACGCTGAGGAAATATCCGCCACTGACAATAATAAACAGAGAGGCGGGCGAAGACTACACGTTCAAAGGAACAAAAGTGTCTATTCCCAAGAAGACGAAGTTATGGATACCAATGTATGCCATTCATTGGAATCCAAATGTTTATCCGAACCCGAAGAAGTTCGATCCTGAAAGATTTGACGAGGAGGTGGCGAAAAAAAGACATCCGATGCATTACCTTCCCTTCGGCGATGGACCACGAAATTGTATTGGTACGTACAAAACGATAAATTCTATTAGGTATGAAGTTTCAGACGAATTTCTGTTTATCTAATTTATTCGATAACAGTTTGTCGATAGTACTTTGATAAAATAAAGATGCGATATAACAATCTTTTTATTGTCGTCACAAAAAATACATTTTAAGCGGAACTACTGTATGCTAGGGAACATCATAATAACAAGAAAATATGTTTTTTAACCAATACTTTCACGCATGGCGGGCCGTAAAGTGGCAAGGAATTGCAATTGGTTGACTGCCAACCCCATACCAAAAAAAAAAAACAATTTTATTAATCAGTAAAGAGGACGTGGTGACTAATCGTAACTACATTAATAATACTTTGCTACACTATATACACAATAATTCTTTCTGCTGAAACGGCGCTACAGTTGGCTTTCGTTATAAACCCGTTTCTACCATGCGTTGTACGCCTGGCGACTATCCCCACCATTTCTTGGAATCCTTTGGACAAGAGTGAGAGAACCCAAGAACGAGCAAGGGGCTCTTTTGTTTCCTCTCGCTCGCTCTTGCGTTTTCTCACTTGCGCCATTGGCCGCGCGGAATAGTGTCCACAACGCGTTATATGCTCACCGCCAGCCCCATTCGTCAGGTTTATAACGAGTACCTTCTGTATTTGTAGATATACATGTACTATGCCGCCACTGATTGCCCGTCAGTGATATCAAAACTTGAATCAATTCTAATTTTCTGTTTCGTTTTTATGTTAAAGGTGCCCGGTTTGGGGTATATCAAGTAAAAATCGGACTGGTTAAGATTCTTTTGAATTATAAAGTCAGCGTTTGTGAGAAAACACCAATTCCGTACGAACTGAAAAAAGTTTCCGATGTACTCGCTCCTACAGAAGAATTGTATTTAAAGATAACCAAGTTGGAATCTTAATACCATCATTGATCCTCAAACAATGAAATGTACATACACTTTACGATTTCACCTGGTTACCGCAATTGTTTAATGATTTTTTATTGAGATTGCTATCAAAGATTTAAGAGAAGTATTCTTTTATTATAATTTAAAGAATTTCTTGAGATATAAATAAAACGACAGATCATCATGATTGTAATAGTTGTTACGTATCATAATATTATTTTTTATATCATCGATGTTTCAAAGAATAATGGATTAGTAAATAGAAGATCAGAGTGTATATATAAAAATATATTGTCTTGTGTAATGAATTCTATTAAACAATCGAAAGTGTGTATACGAAATTTGATCTAAGGAAGGAAGCCACTGTGACGGTCGAAAATAAAAGCTACTTTCAAGGCATTCTTTTCTAATGAAATGTAACTTTCTACGAAAATTTTTTAACACCATCCGAAAATAAGTATATTTAAGTAATATTTTATGCTCCTAAATTGAAAAAGTTTTGAGTTGTATCGCCACAGCATACGATGACGTTATGCTCCGCAAATATATTTACAAATCGAGCGGTCGCGTAACTTTCCAATGTGTACTCTGATTTGAAAAATTCGAACATTTTCTTAAAGTATATTATTATAATAGCTGCAGTTTAGCGTACAGAATTAAAAAAATATTCATTTTTGGAGGAAAGACGGTCTTTGGCAGAAAAGGTATAAAAAATCAACATGTCTTTTCAATATTACGATTAATTGAATTATTCCACCGGAATTAAGTATAATTGTTAAGGTATCAATTTTTCTAGAACCGATTTTCGGCAAACCTAAGTGACGCATGAAGTAGAGACGTAAGGTTATTTGTTTTTCAACTAGATGTTTTCAATAATATCGATTTTGCCCGGGGCCCTGCATCTTCTTTACCATCGTGACATTTCAAAAATGTTAACAACTAGCAGGTTATGATTGAATGACAGCCAAGTGACATTTATAAATTACGCATTCGAGGCGACACCTACTGGCGTCAAGTGGAGGAGAACAACGTGACGTCATACCTCTTAATCCTAAAAGTATCATTTTGATAACTATTAATTCAAAATAAATCTTATATCTTTTAGACAAATAGCTTGATACATTAAGTAAAACGACATATGAGTTCGAAAAAAAGATGATTCGCGTAATCATGTAAAAACACCGGCACTATGTCATAAAATAAGATAATAACGCTAAAATAGCTCCGACGACCTATCAATTTCGCTCTTTCATGTATAGATACGTGGTCGCTAAGTGTGCCTATGGGTAGAGGGGAAGGGGGAATTAGCTTCCAGACGCGACCGCGTCTGTTGATATATTATTGATAAACGGAAGTTTAGAATATTCTTTGTGTCCATTACATAATTATCATAATGATATATACATAATGATCTTAATAGTTGTATGAGTAAAGTAAATGCTAAACCCATCATGAATAGAACAATGCTATAATAATATGCTTGTTTTGCAGTACTTTGCACTGTATGTAAGTAAATGCTAAACCCATCATGAATAGAACAATGCTATAATAATATGCTTGTTTTGCAGTACTTTGCACTTATTTATATCTAAACATCCATCATGACTGGTTGGATGTTAATGACAATATTACAGTATTTGAATGAACGAATGAAATCAATTTGGTCGATCGTAAACACCAACTACTTAAGCAATATTATTTATGTATTTAAATACATATAAAGAAATAAATTTTTCTCAAAATAAACACAAGTATTAAATTTTACTTTTGCACATGCAATTATACTTTATGCTGAGGCAAAAAACCTGTCGCAGGTTTTCTGCAGGTGTAGGTATAATATACGAATGGAAAATGATGTTGCAAGTCAAATCACACAAAATTTCACGTCATGGTTGTCAATATATTTCAAATCTGCACATTTAAGTGAGATGTTGGAAGTTTGTGTGGTAAACGTAGCTTAGGTCTTTAATAGTAAATCTATTAAGACTATGTATCCTAAATGTTAATTAACTTCTGAAAGCTTTAATGAAAATATTATAGTCGACGACAGGGACAGTAAACTTACAAATTGAATTATACTGTTCTCTTACCTGTATGATATTCTACTATATACAAAACAGAATTTTATACCGGTACGATAAGTATACTATTTAAGAGTTTTGTAAATTTAATTGTAAGTGCAGCCCGAACTGTGGAATTATGTAAAATTAAAAGTTATTACTTGATTGAAATAAAAATTTGTGTACGAATTTTTTATATCAAATAATTTTTTGCCCATTTCTGATAGAGTGTAACTCGAAATTAAAAATTAATAGCACAGATAGTAAAAAACAGTTTTAATTTTATACTGTCGTTTATTTCTTTCTATATTTTTCTACTACACAGACTTCTACTTCGACCTCTTTCTCTTGTTTCTTCCTGCATTTTCATATGTTCTATTTCTTTAGAAATACTATGTAGTCATCAGCTTTTACCGCCCTCTCCTTCTCGTTCCGATTAAACGACAATGCTTTCTTTGCGAGATTATCTGATCTGGCCGTGACTATAACCGTGCTATCATTTAAACTTTAGAATCCTTACGGGAGACAGAATGGTTCCGTATTTTTAATTAAAAGAAATGTCAGCCTAAAGGAGGAAAATAATCTTCACCGCGTGTGCCACAGAGTTGCCGCGTTATTAAAGCGTGAATTGTATATGTACCAAATGCCAAACAAAAGGAAGTCACGTTTCCATGGCAGAGTGTCTGCTTCTCCGAAGCATTTGAATAATACTTTACAGCCTGCTTAGTAAATCATAGTCCAAATTAGAAGATGATTCTTTAGAAAATATAAATAAAAAAATGTGAACAAATTATTTGATTGGTTGTATAATAGGGTAGCTCTTATTAACTCTTAATAAATTTTTTTGCAAGATTTTCTTCGGGGCATTCTCCAGAATATTTCCAAATAATTAAAAAAAAAATCTGTGTAAAGTTTGAGCCCGATCGGATAACGGGAAAAACGTTACTGTTCAAGGGCGCGTTCTTTAACATTTAAAGAATTATTTAACAGCTTGAAAAGTCGATTTTATATAATATCCTCCAAGTTATTCTGCCCTCATTAGTTAAAACGTCCTATCTAGCATTTCGAAACATCCAAGAAAACTGTAGTTTAATAATTTCCTTTGTGCCGTCCTTGTTTTTCGTCATTTAATTTAAAAAATGTAGTTAATATTTCGTAGCAGCCTAATATAATTTTTTGTCGTAGGTGTACCGGCATATAATGTATTATTAATGTGGCAATTAATTAAATGTTTCAGATAGGATATTTTATCTTAGTAAACAAAGTTAGATAGGATATTTTAATATAGCAAACACTTGAAATTGTGTTTAATTCATACTTTAAAATGTACAACTTAAACAAAAATAACATTGACATAAATTAGGTAGTTAAAAATATATATATAGCTATATAGCTTCGGGTATCTTGGGCTCCGAATAATTTTTCATCTTTCATTATATCTTTATCCTAAGGTCGTATTCAGATATATTGACCGGTTAATGCTGAGCCCCCGATGGGTAGGGTGGGGTAACGGGAACACTGCTCGGCTCTGGCTGAACATATCGGTGTGGCTGTTATTTATTCTTAGCGTAATAGTGTGTTATGAAGTTATGCGTATACCGACACGAGATGAAGCTATTGTGAAAGAATCAATGTTCTGACCATAAAACTTCTATTTTTTTCGGAGCTAACGCACACCTATTTTGATGTATGTATTTCTACGCTCAGAACTCGGTTAGCCTACACGTCAGGAGCTTGGCGCAATCCCCACTACTTCTGGCTCACTCTTGTTTTGTGAAAGCGAGAGCGAGTCAGAAAACGTTGAGAAAAGGAGTACCGAGGCAGAGCAGAGGTATGGTGGGAGAATACTCCTCACGAATCTCGCCGGCCAATATTGTATCTGAATACGACTTTAGAAGCTCAAATAACAGACGAGGATCTTTGTGGCCCGAGCCGCGCGAGATCGCCGTTGCTCGGCGATGTGTCATTGATTATACAGAAACAGAATTTGTTTATTTTTCATCATATCGATATGAAAGTAACACCACTGGATTCCTGTCATTCTCCCCGTTAAATTGACCGAAAATTACTTAAATCTGACTATTTTTAACGAAACGGGCTTTCAATTCTGCAAACAAATATTTCACATAATTTCCTTAATTATGATCTGAATTATATCATTTTTGGGGTCAATTTGATCGAGAAAATATGAGGAATCGATTGACATAACTTTCACAAAGATCTGATTAGAAATGCAGAATTGCAGATTCGTCACTGGTTAGTGCACAACATTGTATGGCCCCCCTGGTTTCGAGCGCCGAAGCCCACGAAACTTAGAGAGTCGCATGATTGCCAGCGAAAAGGACAAGAGGGGACTTTCCATGGCGAAGAAAAGTCAGCCTTCTACAGAACTCAAAGTAATTAAAATGTACAATGAATTTTCTACGATTGCACTACCAGCAGACTTTACGTTTAAATTTTTTCAAGTACAACACAGCAGCTGAGAATTTCTGTCCGCATTCAGAATAGAATACAGAAATAGCAAACAGCTCCCTCTTGCGTTCACCGGGCAGTCGTCGATCTATCGGTATTACCATTTCTGTGCAAAAAAAAATCTGCTGTAATACCGATCTGCCGATTCGGCCAGGTCATGTGAAGTATCTACACCCTTAAGGGGGCGGGGGGGGGCGCCTACCTAGAGCGGTCGAAACAATACGCTTCTTTTTGATTTTTTTCTAGAAAAAACGTTACACTTTTATTAATAACTATTCGTCTATTGTTAAGAGTATATCTAAAGGACGGTTCAGTAATTTTTTGCGTTAAATAATATCAAAATATTTGAGACTTATAGGCGATGAGCGGGATGTCCTTAATTTTTAAGCGTTTTGCGGTGACCATCGTAGCTAGTACCAGTATCATTTAAAATGAAAAATTCGAATAGTTTTAGATAGAGTGTGAAATTATTTAGGCGCTATCGGGCCCGATTTTGGAAAAATTATTTTGAGACAAAATGGCGGCGCTGCAAAGTTGAACCACAAAAAGTTGTTCCTTTTTTGGCGTGTAAAAAAAACTAGGAAGAAAAAAAATAAATCCCTCCGATAGCGCCTAGATAATTTCATACTCTAGCTAAAACTATTCGCAGTTTTCATTTCAGAAGATTCTGCTACGAGCTACGATGATCACCACAAAAAAATGACATCCTGGTCATCGTCTATAATTCTCAAATCTTTTAATATTCTTTAACGCAAAAAATACTGAACTGTTCTTTAGATGTACTTTTAACAACAGACTAATAGTTATTGATAAAAGTGTAACGGTTTTTCTAGAAGAAAAGCCCAAAGAAGCGCATTGTTTCGACCGCTCTAGGTAGGCGTCTCCCCTTAAGACTATTCCGCGCGGCCGATGCCGCAAGTGAGAAAACCCAAGAGCCGAGTGAGAGGGAACGAAACAGTTGACACGAAGTTGACCGCGACTCTTTCGTTCTCTCACACTCGACCGAAGGATTCCAAGAAATGGTGGAGATAGTCACCGGCCGTGCGTACTACGCATAGTAAAAACGGGACTATAACGAGGATTCACTGTATATGTATAAGTAGATATTCCTGCGTGGACGAGTATTGGTTGTTGTTAATGGTTTCCGTTCAGAACGACATTTAAATTGACATTTAACCACCAAACAAATATGTACTTTTGCTGAATATTTGATTATATATTATTTTTCTGTAGGCATAGCATATAACATCGATGATATTTTGAAATAATACCAAAAACATTCTAAGAAGTATTTCAACAAATTGGTAATCATAAGCAATTAAAGTTAATCAAATTTTGAGTATTTTTATGTTACTTGTACACATATGTACATACATTCCATTTATTAATTATTATTATTTATCAAATATTAAAGTCTCTTAAGAAGTTACGATTATTGTATACGGGATGTCCTCAAAATCGTGGCACAACCGGCCGAGTGATGATTCTACATGCAGAAATAAGTTCAAAAAGATAGAGCAACATTTTCTCATTTAAGGTTTCGGTTTCGAAAAAAAATGAGTTTGAAAATACCTCAGATATCCGTGTATTAACTGCAAATTTCGAGGTAAGAAACTTCTGTTTCTGCTCGTGTTTGTATTATTAGACATGGACAATGTCACGATATGCTTCCCATAACTGCTGTTATTTTATTTCGTAGTCATCATGACGGAACGAAAGAGACTAATATTGCAGACCGACATTCATATGGCTATTGTTTCAGACGCTTTGTTTCCAGCCGTTTGTTTTACGTAACATTGACTATCATGTCGATAAATTGTCGTGGCAAAATAGTTTTTAATGTTCATATTAAACAAACAATTGCTTTAAGAGTAATGTCGTCATACATTTGTGGTAATTTTGTAAATGCATTTCAAGCGGTGGGTACATGAAAAATCAAGAAAGTTCAACTCAGAAAAATCAGCTCAGTTTCTATATCGTTGAAACACAAGCTGTGGATAATTAGCTGGGAGCTCGTGCAGTATTTACGACCATTTAATCCGGATAGAACAATTAGTATATATCGATGGTGCCAGGTTGGTGGTTACAGATGCTGGATACCCCTCTACCTACCACGTATAATCCGGATTTAATTAAATAACTGAATTTCTCTTTTCCCACACTTGCGGCGAATCCCCCCCACTTCGACTACCCTTCCTCGCACCTTCTCCCTTATTTACTCCCCATACAGGAACATCGAACTTTTACTTGGCACTGGAATGGAATAGCCGAAGCTTGTGGAACTTGTAATTGTTGATAATTAAGGAACAAAGTACAAATTAAATTCGAGGATTCCTCGAAAACAAAATGTTTGCTTAATGTCTGAACAAAAACAAGCAACCTTTATTCGATGTTGTTATACTTACAGTGTTTTTGTAATTGTTCGAAGCACTTAGAAATGTACACGGGTTAGACAAAAAACTGTCTGTGGTAATAATGCGAAAAGAAGAGTTTAAAATGCAAGAATTTAAAGAAATTTCATATTCGCGAGATTATAACTTGATAATCGTTTCGAATAACAAAAAGAAATCACAATGTATTTGATATGTGATTCGAGTAAAAATTCGAGGTTTAAGTCGGTGGTAAGTGTGGTAAAGCATCGTAGTGTGCAACTTGGCCAGAAGGGGTTCTCGGTGGTTTCATGCCTCGGCGTCACCATCCCTAATTTCCTCAGGTATTTAACCGCAGCTGTTATCGCCTTGGGTGAGCTGCGTTACTATAATAATTTTACATGCATACGATGTACCACGATTAACTATCTCTTACTCACGCGTTATCCCCTCTGCAGAATGTCTAACCAAAAGATTTCCGTCTTTGACAGAATAGTTAAAACACTGCTCCCGAAATGAGCAAGAATATAAAATACAAGTTTCTTCACACACAGTGCACAAAGTACATACTGGTTATAGTCACATCAGTTGGTTAAACTGTAACTAAATAAATTTTGAACACTATTAGCTTATAATATTCCTCAAAATATGAACACAAGGTTTAACTAAATTATTAACTTTAACCACTGTTTTTAAACAAATAAAACCCAAATTTTTTACAGAATTACACCTAATTGTTTGAAGTTCCGTTATTTTTAAAATATGTAAGTTACCTGAAAGAGTAGCGTTTCTCTGCGTGGAATTGACCTATACTATCTCGCGTATGGGTCAATACTCACATAAATAGTTCAATGAGGATAGCCAGGAACGCATACATAAATCAATGAACATATTAGTGGAAACGTATTTTTGCTAGTGGTCCGAATGACAATTTGTGGCACGCTATTTAGTTTTCGACGGAAGCATGCTGCTGCCTAAATAATTTTCAACCTTTACTATTTTAAGCTGTCGGTCAGTGTTGACATCACGCAAGCGAAAGATCCCCTATTTGGGATTAGTGACAGAAATATTAGAGATGACTCATGTAACTCTATGGAGCGAAAAACATAACTATAACGGTGAAACATTGCACCTATGTACTAAACTGTTATTATATATATAGACTTCGCCCGGCTAATCCAACCTAATCTGAAACTTATTTCATTAATATCTCATCACACCTGCAATATTTTCTAAATTGAAAGGCATTTTTCTTATGTAAATCGCATATAAGCTTTCGAATAAGACCAAATTCTGTCGGAAACTAATAATACGTATACCTATGTATACGCATTACACGCACATCTTCAGTCAAAAAGAAACTAATACATGTTTCGTTCTTCATTCGCCGACTCTCGGGATCATTCGGCAGGGATCGCCTTCCGTCATTGTACATGTACCTATACTATTGAATTATAACCTGCGAAATATCTAATCTGTGAAGTTGTCCAAATTTGAAATGTCATTAGTTTTTACAACACATAGGACACTGAATTATTGTCTCAATTAACAAGGTAAGTGGCCAAAATTTTTTTAATAGACTTTTTATGTAGAATCACAGACTTGGAAGTTGTCCGGAGACGGTTCGATTCGACAGAGAAGCATCTTCTATCCTATAAGTTTCTGAAAATTTATACCACGCATGTACAAAATAATATATTGTAACAAATTGCAATTAAATTGTCAGATATTTTTATACCAGTAAATTATTTTTAATTTAGAGTTTCTATGTAAAGCTTATAGAAATGAAGGGGACGTACAGGCTTGGATAGAAATGAAGGGGACGCAGAGCCTTGAATAAAAATGAAAGGGACACACAGCCTTGGAGGTTGTTCACAGAAGGTTATTATTAGATTAGATAGACAGAGAAGCATCTTCTTTTGCACAAGTTTCTGGAAATTTGTCACATAAGGTAAATGGAGAAAATTTAGCTTAAATTTAGCAATGTGGAGCAAGTCATATTAGTGAACAATGTACGCTGAAGACACATCTCCCTTCATACTTATCAATTCAATCTTTTGTGAAAGACATTCGTAATACTTTAAAATCCACAGCAGTTGCCACGGTATTCATTAATTTTATTAGTTTCCCATTAACGAGATTTCAGTTCTCCAATAAACATACTAAATTATTTTTATTCCAACATCAATAAATTTTGCGTTAAAAATATTGGATCTGTTCGTTCATTTTCCCTGAATTATTACCATTAGCATTTTAATTTCCTGCAACAAGACTTTGTGCCATTTGCCCTCACCTCCTTTGGACACATTTTGTAGTCTCTACACTTACTATAGTAAACGGCAAATTTATTTCTATATAATATAAGTTTTACGATAAGTTGTAACTAAAAAATGTTGCTTTTATATATATATATATATATATATATATATATATATATATATTTATAGGTACTTTATTTTATATATTTACAGATGATCGAAGCAGAAGATGGTGCAGTGTGATCTACGTCACAGAAAAAAAATTATTGTTACATGATATTATATTAATTAAACGATTTTATGAAACGATTTCATTCAGCTTCGATCCTCTGTTTGCTTCATGTGCGTTTGGTTCATAACTGAAAACACAAGTTTAAACCAATTCCACCAACGGGGAAGATGACGTAAAGCTCGGCGCAGATGGCGCCACTAGCGTATGTACTGTGGATGTGCCTAATTGCGTATGTGTGAATTGCTTGCGCGCGAATTTTTCATTTGTGGCACTGATATGTATACAGATCAGTGATTTGTGGAATGTATAAATCTGAATGTGTGCCGGTGGCGTCACGGGTGGGAAAAAGTTGCAGTCATCTTCCTCATTCAATCGCCTTGAAGCATTGCAAGTATACGTAGTTTCGATTATGTAGAATTTATCCTTAGTTCTATCCCGTCATAAGAATAATTTCGGTCCCAATTTTTCAGGAAACATTCATGACACATCAAACATTGAAAGTAAGTATTGTTTTATCTTTTTCGCATATTTCGGTATATGTCCCCCCAAAATGTTTAAAAAATAGTCCTTGAATATAAAAATTCAATTTTTTTGTTCGCCTTCATAAATAAAAAGTGTTCTAGAAGCATTTAATCATTTAAAATTTGAGGAAAAAAAAGTTTTTTTTTTTAGTTTTTCGGACCAATAATTTTTCTACGCATTGTACAATGAATGTGAAGAATGAGTAGATAGGTATGTTCTGTAGGAGCGAGTACTGTTTAAAAAAGTGACGTGTGACGCGATTTCGGTGTGACTGATTTTTAGGGTGTATGATTGTGACAGGAGTCAGTTGTTAGACAGCGCGCAAAGAATGGTTGGGGGAGGGGGTCGGTTAGCGACAACAATAATCTAGGTAGGCGGTCATCGGGTAAGTGGTTGGGGAAAACTCAAATGGTTTAAACGATACCTACTCCTGCAGGTCAAGATACTAAATCTGATTTTCGCATCTCATTTTGGAACCATTTTAGCTTCTGACGTTTTGCCTGTCTTCTAGAATCTAGACATCGAGAAATAGTTTGGAATGTTTTTAAGAAAAAATGTTTCCAACAAATGTTGCTTATTTTCTAACGTGGATTACGAAAATAATTGGTTCTACCCCCGCTTTAAATACAAGGAGAGGTGAGTGCGAGCCAGTACCAAATATTTCGTTCTCATACGTGTAATGAATCTTATTTCCTGCTGATATTTCATGCAAATTGTTTTTTTGTAGTATGAATAAATGACACATGAAAAGGACCCCTTTCGTTTGCTCTTTAAATAGTACAAACGCCGACCACGCGAGAGAAAGTATAGGCACCGGAAAATAAGAAATGTCTCATATAAGAGACGGTCCCCCCGTGTCAGTAGGAAAATCGAATCATTTCTCGAAGAAGAGACCTCAGGACTCGGGACGGGACCCCTGACATAAGAAAATTTAGGCTCGCTGCACTCGCGCTGGTTCGACTCAATGTTGGGTCTTTAACTGTCCCATTAAAAGGATGGCACACCGACATAGCGCGAACCACCGTAGTGGTGCATCCCTATCACTTACACTACTGTGACTTGCTGTCGCCCTTCCCCTTGAAGGTGTGAAATAGTTAAAAGAGGCAAGACATGTAGCTGAAAAACAAAGTTGCATCAAGTTCGATATAATATGTACTCTACGAATGTTTCAAGTACTTTCATACTCAGGGATTGACGCGTCTCATTATAAGTGCAGTGTTCTTTGGACCTTTTCACCGTCGTTCCTAACCTCACTTGCATCCAGCCCGCTCAACCGTTTAGAATCTCAAACAGTAAAATATTGTTTTTCTTAAAAATAGTAAGCATTTGAACATAAAGTTCACTCTCTAGCTCCATTCATCCATGTCTTGCACCATTTGCAGCTCAAAAATTGTACGCAACTTTAAAACTTTTCAACAAATCGTAAAAAGTGCCATATTGAAAAAAAGGAAAGAAAATAAAAATAGCTTGAAACTGCTTAAGGGAAGACTGGAAAAATCGCGATTTTCGACCATTTTTAAGATTTTTTTTTTGCATTTTTGACAAATGTGAATCCTTGTTCAACCGTACACAACATAGTTTGACATTCAGTGTTGCTTTTCTACCAGAAAAACCTATTTTTCCAAAACCTTGCGATAGAGCCGAAAACCAAAACCTTCGTTTTTCGGTATATTTCTCTATTATTTAGCTCTTTGAATATGTTCAACTGCTGGCTAGTGTTTTAGGAAATCCAAATTAACTGCGTGGCCTTGACATTGTTTATTTTCACCAATGGCCAAATGCGTTTCACGATTTTAAAACGCACACGTGCGCTGTAACAGAATTAAATTACGAATGCTTTCTTACAAAGTACAGTATGTACAGTAGGTAACTCTCTAAGCGGGCCCAAAAGGGTCAGTGGCTGCCGACAGAGGTCAGTCCCTCCGGGCGCTAGACACCATATTTTTTTAAATCTTACAAAACTTCGATTAACGTGAGAATACAGAGTGAGATTTTACGGTGCAGTGAAATTAGCTTATATAAAACGAGTGAAACGGACCTGATTAGCCGAAAATATCGCAGGAGTAAGAGTAGAGTGAAGCGTGCTATTCGTTTAGCAAAACAAGCGGCGGTAGCTGCTAAATTGAGGAGAAATGAGTTTGCAATAGACGATTCTTCATCTAGTGCTCATTTCGATAATGGAAAAGAGAATGCGACTAGTACTAAGCAACTGGAATGCTTCAGAAATAATGAAGAAAAACCTGTTTCTGAAGTGCAGGATGAATTTTATATAGTACACAGCTCTACAATTCAAGAGTTGATCAAAAACTGGACTTACAGTGTTTGCCACTCAAAAATGATTATTCTGGATAGTGACGTACAGGTGAAGTGACCATCCTTCTCAAACATATCAGAATAGTCCCAAACTTTTACCCTCTTCATCATTCTCATTTTGTCCCGTTTTGTTCCGCATTATAAACATTTTCTCACATTTATTATTACAATGTTACTCTGCCTCGATTAGTTTTCTAACTATAGAAAATTCCTTATTAAGTGTCCATTTGGACACTTAAGGGGGCGAGTCACATTAACAAGGGTTTAACTTAAACGTAACTTAAAAAAAATTATGTCAAACAATTTTGGGAATCAATTTATTCTTCACAGATTTATTATTTAATCATAATTTGAAAGGCGCTTACGCCTGGTTGAGGCGAGCCCAGCCCATAGTGAGAGTTTACTGTATAGCCGATATATAACCATTACGGAACCGATATAATATCGGTTCTGTAGAACCGGAACCGACACCGATATAGACCAGAACCGTTTTCACTCGTAACTGTTTCAAGATTATTTTGGTTCTCACAACTGTTTTGAGAACCGAAACCGATATCATAACTGTTTTCAACCCCTGCGTAAAACTGTCAACCAGGTCAGCGGAATTTTTTTCTAGCCCTAAGTTCTGTACAGCTTATGAATCTGCTTTAAAGAAATTTAAAAAAAAGATATTCGTATAAATTAAATATCCAATAAAAAGTCCTGAAAGTTTCAAAAAGATTCATTAAGTAGTTAGCTTTTAATAAATTTCGAAATATACATTTACTTTTCGGGTTATTACCCTATTGTAGCCCGTAAGTAGCTTGTTAGAACATCGCAGATATTCACGATAATATGAAAACTCACAATTACTTTGAAAGGTAGAAGATATCGAGAAAAAAGGTACAGTATTGTCTCCGTATTTGCTTGCTGGTCGGGACCGGCGGTGAGCATATATTCCGTGCAGAGTCGTAATTCCGAGTGTTCGTTTCTCGCTTCTTTCTGGCCGAAGGTGGGAGCGAGATGGAACGCTTTGCGTGCGCGACCGGCGTGCGCGATGGTCGCGCGCATGCGTCGAGCAGTCATAGCGCTCGTGCCCGTTGCGCACGCAATGCGTTCTATCTCGCTCTGGCCTTCGCCGGACAAGAGTGAGACAAAAGTGGTGGGGATAGCGACAAGCTTGTATCCCGTGCATAAACTCGAGCAAATACGGAGACAATACTGTATATCTAAAGTGATATTGGTTTAGATATCCTACAATATGATGATACCTAAAGAATTTTCGAAAAAAAATTAACTTTTTCAAAATTTATCCCCATCACTCTTTTTTGCGAAAATGCAGCTCTTAAGAGAACGTAAATAAACTGTTCCGTGTGAAATAATGTTGACGAAGTACAGGGATTATATTTCGTGCCTCGTTCTTCGAGATTACATGTAGTAATCTACTTTGTCTTGACAATTCACAACGTTTTTTAGAGATATTCAATTTTTCGCACGCTCAGTCCAAGCCTCCGTGAAAGTGCGCGTTCTCCCTTCATTGCTTTTCGTTATGCTCAGACACTTCGCACGTTTTTTTTTCTGTCGCTATCTCCAAAATTTATAATAATCTTATACAGTTTACGCAAGCGCTCATCAAGGAGTAGAGATAGGAGTAGAGATAAAGGTAAAGAGAGAACCAGGACGAGGAGTCCTGAGGATGTTGAAAGGAGGTTAAAGGTTATCGAGGAAACCTTGCTTTACCTCGCAAGGAATACCGAAGGTAAAGGGTCTAGGGAGGAAAAAACAGATTCCTCACCAATAGTAGACATTAACCCGTCACCTGGGACCTCCGGAAATTTGAATAAGGACGGCAAGGCCTCGATCGGTAATTATGACGGCAGAGCCTCTCCACAAGGAAGGACACACGCCGGTCACTTTTTTATGACTGAGAGATCTTACTCACAAGAGCAGACAAATAAGTACATTTATTCTTTTCGTTTTTCTTTTTTCTTTTTTCGTTTTCTCCCTATTATAAGAAAACCATATCCCAAAAGGATCATGATTTTCCCCCGGAATTGGCACGGAGATGGAATGGCTGGCTAGCCAATGGCCTTAAAGTAGAGGACAAAGAAAAGATATTAGGGAAATATTCCAGAAAGGGTTCATGTGCATTAGAAAGCCACAAAATTAAACAAAATACGGAAGGATAATGATAACAGTAGTGATGAAGACAGCGAAGACATTTGCATTTATGTCCAAGAATCCTATGGTTCGTCCAAATTGAACGAAGGTTGGGTGCAATGTTGTAAGTGGGCTTACCAAGGCTGCACTGGTTGGGGAACTGAAGAATTGGACGAATTTCGTTGTTATAGGTGATAGGACCAGTTTTTAGTAGGGTACCCGGTTTTACCCAGGCCATGGGGTAAAACCGTAAAAAAAGAACTATATTTTAAATCGTAATTTTTTTGTATTTGTTATTCTATTAAAAAATTGATATATACTATTATTTAATAAAGAGTTTATTCTGATGAATTCTAATTTCAATTTCTTTCTTACATTAATAATGTCAAAGTTATGAGCTTTTATCCTTAACGTCCCGGTTTTGCCCCTACTTTCCCTACTGAACAAAGGTTTAACAAGGATTTCAGCAATTTTGTTCGTTTACAGAAGACTTGGACGACGATTGCGAAGTCTGGAAAGACGTCCTGTATCAGTTGGATGGTTACAGTTCCTGGTTAATGAGGGCATCGTTAAATTAGAACCAGGATAAAAGTTCAAATGTCACAGTTTAAGGGATATCTACGTCAAATTTGCGAATTCCTTCATAAAATTCGGAGAGTGCATTCTTGAAACGTACGTCTTCGAGAAAATGTGAAAAAAAAAAAAATTCCAATTTTTCACAATGGTCTGCCCCCTTAACAGGAAAGGCCGTAACTAAATAAATCAAACGAAAAATAGGAACAAATTTTTTTCTATAAATCGCTTCTAAAACATTTCAAAAGTTTATTCTCCAAGTTATAAGCTGAAATTCAACTCCGTATCGATAATATAGCCTGATGAGTCAGGGCGAAAAAAATCAAGAGGAAAAAATCAACCGAAAAATGGAAAAAGAATTTCATACTTCGCTTCTAAAACGTGTCGAAATATATTCTAAAAGTTATAAGCCGAAATTCAGCTTCGTATTGATACTGTAGCCTAGTTAGTCAGCGCGCCTCCGAGTCCCGAGCATACCTAATACGCATTATAAACGAGGACTCAAAAACTATTTGACCAAACATCTCCAAATTTTTCACAATATTCCTCAGAATATGAACCACAAGGTTTAACCAAATTATTGATTTTAACCACTGTTTTTAAACAAATAAAATGCGAATTTTTACGAAGAATACACCTAATTGTTTGAAGTTCGCCAATTTTAATATATGCAAGTTTTTTACACCATTTGTGGTTCATATTCTTACATTTGGCAAATAAGTTTGAAAAAAGTATTCGTCAGTTTTACATAACTACTAGAGACGTTACAGCCGGCGCCCTTTTGCTGCTCTAAAAAAAACCTATTTTAGATACTGTTCTATTTCTTTTGTATATATTATAATTTTACTGGCATAATTTTTTTTACTTGTTATAACATTAAATAAAGTACCCTTAAAGTTCCGAAAGGATTAGCGGTTTGGTATCCTTAACAAAAAATTCCTAAAAATTGATACAGAAATAAGCCGTTTATACGGGTTTCTCCCCGTAAACTATAAATATACGAATTGTATGTATTTGAACTGTTAGTCTAGCTATTCCGAGTACATACTTCGACATAGTCTTTCTTGGTTAAAGACAAAATCTCAGTTGGAATCTTACACGCGAAGGATATGTGACAAAAGTCTCGTTCAAACCTCGCGCCCCCATCCATCAGCATTTCCCATGAACACTTGAAGAGGTGTCAGAGCCCTATGAGAAGGGACGAACCACCCACACTTCTAAAAATGTATCTTAATATTTTGTCTTAATTTCTTTCTGCTCATCAAAACTTGCAAAAAACTGCAGTATCACAATTAACAAATTCCTTGTCGCACAAGTTATAAAAATGCCTCAAATACAACGAGTTGTTCGAATAATCAGAGAACATATAATTAATTCAACATCGAATTAATTCAAGAACATATAAACAATTACATAGGTATGCACCTACAGTTTCATTTCTCCTCGCTGTCCCACCAACGTAATCTTACAGTGGATCAAAAATTTGGTTCATACAAACGATAAACTTAATTTTTGTTCGATTAAACTTGTAAAAAATTGAAGTTGATATCTGCAATGGATCGCTACAAAATCTTATACATAGTACGCATGTAAGTACATTCTACGACATCTTTAAGTGAACCAGTTTGGTAAGTTTCATTAAAATGTATAAACATGTGTCTTTCAATTTCACTGTTTCATTTTTGTTGAATCAACTGCATTGTCTAAATTTGCTTTAATAGTTCTTCTGTTTATTGTCTTTGCCCTCTAGAAGTTTTGGAGCTGGTTCCACGACCAACAACCGTATTTCCTCCAGATTTAGAATTGTTTTCTCCAAGAGTACCAGGTTTATGGGTGAATAGGGTAAACTCGGCTAAATCCGTGATAGTTTTAGAATTTGTCTAATAACTGCTAATATTTACATATTTTGAAAGTGAGTCTAGGATGTAATGATAAATCAGACATCAGAGAAACAAATAATAGGTTAACAGAAATTTACTAACTATATTTTATTGAAAATATACAAAATTAAGTTATCATGACATAATCTGGTTACTCCGTGATAGCTCTGGTTATTTCGTGATAGAACTCTGGTAACTCCGTGGTAGTTCCCGCTAGCCCGTGATATGGCCATCAGCTACTGTTTTTATATTATTTTATATTATTTTACATTAGGATACATTTACCCGAGTTTACCCTACTCGTATACCGAGTTCATGCATATATGCCAGGCAGAGGTCATAATATTAATTAAAAAACCTTCCAGGTCTTTTGGTTTTATACGGAGATTTTCTCTCCTCAGCAACTTCCAACAGCTTTTTATTCGTCCAGTGACGCAAAGTTATTTGAAACGGACTTTCCGATTTTTAAGCGAAACATTGTTTTCTTTGCTCGTTCAGCTGCTTGGTATCCGGACGTATCTTCCGATTCTCAACCCCTCGGATTTTCACACACGCTTAATATCAAAGAATTTTCTGGGATTGTGGTGGGGAGTTAAGGGAAGGGAGCGACAAAGAGAGGGACGTACGTAGTTTTGGGAAAAAGCAGGCGGATGGTAATCTTTCCTTTGGCCGATGTGCAGGATCACGCGTCACCGCGTTCGCATCCCCCTAACTGTTCGTCCTTTCATATAGACATTCCTTTCTCTTGTTCGTTCTTCCTTGCTCTCCTTGCTGGACCCTGTCTTTTACTTTTCACTTTTCGCACCGAAGCTAAAACGATTAGTAACGTTCGATGTAGTCTTTAATTCAAATTATTCTCACTTTCTATTTTCTACGTCATACCCATACGTACATAATTCCACAAAAAATCGAGTATGAAAGACTTTTCAACACCCTATGCAAACTTGTTTCTGCATACATATTTTTGCCCTGCTAACGATTCTACTGTTATAGATCTTCACCGTTACCAGGATCCTACTGCAAGTATTCTCATACACAAAGTATAAGGTTAAGTCTGTTAAAAGAAGTGACTGTATTGTAAAGTCTACTCTAACAATAAGAGGCTCTAGAGTCTAGACAAACTGGATAATTTTCGAATTTCTGCTTTTCCCCCTCTTTCCTCTGTATTTACATTACAATCATTAAACACGTTTTATTCATATTCGTGCTTTGAACTTATAAACGGGAATAATGTTTTAACAGAAGACCAAGTGACGCTTTACAGGAGTTTGCCACTTGATAAAAGATTTTATTACAATTTGCGATTAATAAGTTTCCTTTTCTATTTGTTTTAAAAGCATTTAAATTGTACGTAATTTATTATGATTGTTATTATTCGATGTTCAAGTTAAACAACGAAATCGTCGTGCATACGTGAGATTCAACACGTGTAACTCGATTATATCGATGTTGCCATAGCACATAAACGTAATAAAACAAAGTTATATAAAAATATCTTGGTAGCACTTCAACTTGTGAAGTAATAATAATATATCGATTAAATTAAGATACTATGCGCGATTTAATCTTAAATGTTAAGCGAGCAACAAATGTTGGCGTAATAAAATGTATATTAGACTCATACGGTTTTTCGAAAAATTATTCAATCACTATCATTATCGTCGTTATTACAGTAATTTCAGAAATTCTCGTTCGAAGAACTTCTTTTCCTGTTTCTCGTTACTTCAGGATTTACGCAAATTCTCGGGCGATAAATTCATTTCGACGATCCGCAATCTCGTGAGCGAATCACCCCGGGCAAACGAGGGGCGATACTGTTCGACTTAGCCTCTCCTTCCCTTTTAAAGCAGATATACATCTATGTACGTATGGATCTGTATACGTGCAACATGCACAAATAATGTAATTTTAATTTTTAATCGTACTTATTGATTCTTCCCGCTTCTATCATTATCTCATTATATGTGTACAAATATCTTCGAATAATGACAGATACATTTTTTTAATTACCATTTTTTTCAATGATACATACTCAAGTCATTGTTATGTTTGAATTATATGTACTGTGTTCATTATTATTATAGAATATTGGTATTTATATCACTCCTACATAAATATGCATAGGACACAGTTAAGTTTTATTTTTCATCAAAATATACAATCAGAGAAATCTATACTTTCATTAAAAATTATCAGAAACTGTTTTGTGTACAAAGTATTAGAACACTTAAGAGCTTAATAAACAATATAGTTATAAATAATAGTAGATAGTGTAACTACACATTTAACATTTTTTTCATTGCAACAATACTATATTTGTAGTAAATTAGGATAGTGAATTAATATAACTACTATTATACGGCACCATATAGTATTATGTAATCACCACTGTACAGCTATTATGAACCAATGTATATTGATGTTAATAGAGTTCTGTAACCAACGGATATATGTATGTATATAATACCGCGGATCAATCCTGTGTTCAGCCGTCCGATTAGTCATGTGCCCAACTTCCTCATAACCCTTATCTTTATCCGTACTTCGCTTACCCGACATTCGCGGTACGAGCAATCGCACTTACCCAATTCACGAATAATTTAATAAGTACAATGCATTAAAAAATTACCAACACAGGCAGAAATTTTCTCGAGGAGTGTAAAACAAAAAGTTCACGGAGATACTTCTTGTTTTTTTCTAATTATATAATATTACTTAGGTACATAATTCAACATAAGATTATAAAAGAATAATTATTGGCAGATAAAATTAAGTGTGGACGTCGATTACTAAAGAGATACCAATAATTCGATTTCTATCAATATGCAGAACGCTGAGTTTATAAGTTAGTTGTTGTATGTGAAGGGTAAAGGGAAACAGGGAATGCCACAAAACAGCTTCATCGAGAAACTTAAGTTTTAATACTTTAGTTCACCAGTAAAGGAAGAATTTAATCGAAAAGAATTTAAATTTCAATGAATTTATTTGCAGTCTTCATAGCACGAAGCTTATAATCTAATTAGGCATAAGAAAAAGTAATTAATAAAATAAAAATTGTTTTACATTATTTTAATATTTTTTCAAGTTTGAACATTGCAGGTTATTGAAACAAAATAAGAAATTTCCACTTCTTTTACTATCAAAACAAAGAAAGCCTCTCATTTTATTAATTTTCAGATACTTTATTTTTCACTTATTTGTTATACAGCTATGAGTTATAAAATAGCTTTTAAGAACATGAGGGCTTCGTGTTTTACTTTTGAAATAAGCAGGAGTTCTTGGTATACTGTATTGATAAGTATGAAGTCTCCGTTGTTTCTATTACTGTTTCGTTTTTTTTTTCAATGATGATGAGACTACTCAACCAACAGCCCTTATAGGTGGTTCGATAAATAATATCACGTAATATTTACATTTCCTTCACTCGTTGAATGGGGAATGGGCATCTCCTAACAAATTTTTTTGCAGGAAAGATGTCCATTTGCCAAGCAAAGTTTCTTGTTTTACCTTGACGGTAGAAGCTTATGCTTAAGCAAAGAGTGGGGGCATTTCTTGCTTTTAACCACTATACCAACTCTTAAACGTTATCTTACAGGGGTATTTGAACTTTATAACTCTTTGTGTTTTGACAGTTCTGTAGGCCCAGTTGCCGCGAACAAAATATGCTGTACATCACAAAATCACGAAAAATGGACATTCCCAGTTTCTTCCCTTTACCCTCCATGTACGTTTCACAACTCTCCAAATGTCAGGGAAATGTCGGTCCCGTGTCCCTGACACAAAATTCTAAAAGTCGATTAATTATCAATGGTTTTGGAACAGTGTCACAAACTTGCTACTCTGTATCGGTTCAACGTTGTACGATATATCTTTTCCAATACCCTCCCTCTTGGCCTGTAAGAAACGGCATTCCCCCGTGTTAGGGTGGGAATCGGTGCGATTTCCAGGGATTTTGAGGTCAGGACAGTTCGCTCTCGGCTAAGAACACGTAACCTGAAAGAGGTGAGGGAGAAAAAGATAGAGGGGTGTGCGAGGGGATAAGTTCGGTGGAGTGGCTCCAGGTCCTGTTGTGTAAATGAGGGATCATAAAGAAAGCTACACAGTACCAGCTACACCTCGGACACCTACTGAACGTGGCCGGTGCGTGGACCCCCTGCCGCACGGCATCTCTTAAATCACGGCTGTTTGTAATTAAGTGAATGAATGGCCTGTATCAGAGTTAATATTTGCGACATGACGTATGACGCTGCCACGGAGACAAATCCCTTATATATCATCGCTACGCTTTATATAAGTGGTCCTCTTCGCGGTTTAACGGCTCCTACCCGACTGTTTCTGCAAATACGATCCACATTTCTTGGATCGTAATTTTTGGTCAGTAGAGTTGTTTGGGTCTAAAAATGTTTAATCCAGCAAAAATCGTTATTATGTCTGAACAATCTGTATTTTAAACATAGCTCTGACGTCATAATTAATGTATAATGATAATTTGTACAGTGTGTGACACTTGTAAATACAGGTACACCTGAATACTTAGTTGTTTGTAAATTTGTGTAAAAGTAATAGGAATTAAAGTTATATAGCTTGATTGAAATATCATGATGTGATCGTATTTGTGCTTTCATTTTCACCTGACCGCAACTCTCGGACGCGGACAGCCGGCAGATCGAGTGATTATACGGAAGTCGGTGCCTGGGTCAGTGCGGATTCGTATTAACTAACCTACTATACGAATTTTAAAAAACGTTCTCTTCCTTAGAGCACGTGAGTAGAGGAAATTTTTTTTCGACTTCTGAAGTTTTTCCTACTACTATTGCATTCGGTAATGTTACATTTGGGCCCCAAAAGACCTCGGGTTAATGGAACTGTATGTTTCCCGAACGTAGTAACGATTTGATATGTTGGAAGTTGGCACCCCCAAATTCGAATTTTTTGAAAAAATCGATCGCATTCGTTTGTCTACGATTTTCCCACGTTTGGCCAACAAAAAATTTCGTCTGTCCATCCTTAAAAAATGTTATGACCAAATTACAAAAATTTGTTATCAGCATACCCGTGAAACTTTCCCATTTTTTAAAAGTGAGAAATGATTGTCCGTAAGTTGTCCATGGTTGCCCACCCAAAATTTTCGTTTGTCCACCCTTAAAAAAAGCTATGACCACATTAAAAAATTCGTCATCAACACAACTACGAACTATGAACATTTTCTACTCTACGATCGTCTACGATTAGTCCACGTTTGTCCACCTAAGATTTTCGTGGACAGATCGTGGACAATCGTATCCCACTTTTAAAAAATTTAAAAGTGTTTGTGAGTGTGCTGATGACAAATTTTCTTAATTTGGTCATATCTTTTTTTCTTGAAGGGTGGACAAACGAAAAATTTTGTTGGACAAACGTGGACAAATCGTACACAAACGTATGCCATTGTTGTTTTATAAAAATTCACATTTGGGGGTGCCAACTTCACAGACTTAGATTCGATGTTCCGATGTAGTGTAATGTTGAGGACATTCTGACTAACTTGGTGTTTGCTGGATAGATTTTTATACTGAAACTAATAGTATGTCACGTGAGCCACCACGTGTTGGAATCTAAAGACCTCATGGATGATAAGATATCGTCAGATGTCTCACTGAGTAGCGGAAGTCCTGTAGGGTGTTTTTTAATTCACGCATACTGCGCACGAAATTGGTGGCATCGTATTGGTGGCATCGTACGATTCCCTAGAATTTCTCTCACTTGCCACCAATACGATGCCCTTTCCGGTGCAGCGAGCGGTGCAGCAATCGCAGAAACTCAGAGGAGAGGCAGTCACTGCACCGTTCGCTGCACCGCAAGTGGCATCGTATTGGTGGCAAGAGAGAGATATTCTACGGAATCGTACGATGGCACCAATACGATGCTACCCATTTCATGCGCAGTATGCGTGAATTGAAACACACCCACATTCTTCTGAGTCCTAGGGTTTTGGGGTTGCACTGGCGATAAGACGGTGGTTATTCTGGGGCATTCCTAGCGATGTTTCAGTTATAAAGAAGAGGTGAATAGAACGGGATGCACTTCTGACCTATTTAATTTAGACACATCAAGAGACATTTAGATTTACCTACTACGAAAAATTATGTAAGATCCCCTACAGCACACTTCGTTGCAGAAACGTTGCACAACCGTTGCAGTACATTGCAATGTTGCCGTTAGGTTGCAGGCTACATTGCAACATTACTGCAACATTGCCGTGGAATATTGCAATGGCTACGTTTGTGCAATTTTTTCGGGAATATTGCGCACACATTGCCGTACAATAATGCAATGGCTACGTTTGTGCAATGTTTCGGGAATATTGCGCACACATTGTCGTGCAATATTGCAATGACCCCGTTTGTGCAATGTTTCGCGAATATTGCGCACACATTGCCGTGCAATATTGCGGTACAACCCACGTGAAACGTTCCTGCAACGTCGACCACAAAATACGATGCAACATTGCGCTCTCAATGTATGAGCAAGATTTCAGCAATCAATCCGAAATAAATACGGAATTACGCGGAACGATTCCGAAATTTCGGCACGCAGAATACAGTCTATGCTTCCACAGACTACTTCCGAAAGAATATATGCGAACGTGGACATTACCTGACATGAATAATTAATAAAATTATTTAATTAACTCTATTGAGTTCAGACAAACTCATAGACTATATACATCATACAGCAACAAAACATATTTGTAAAAAAGTGTTACACGTACCAATTACTGCCAGTATCCTACTATTGCCATTTAATTGATGATAGATAATAAAAAAGTTCCGTATTGTCGAGTGAAAATATCTAAGTCCGTATACATTGCTGATTGGTTGCTGAAATCTTGCTCATACATTACGGATGCAATATTGCGCTCTCAATCACGACACTGATTGATAGCTAACTGATTTTGACATCTGCATAACAGAAGTATCTAAATGTTGTTCAGTTACGTTCCCAACGGTAAGTTAGGTCAACAAACGTCGCAGCACTTCTTTTACGTCTAACCGTTGTAAATTTAGGCTTTCACCTATCATTAATGAAATTTCCTTGCAGTGACCAAATGTTTCTAAAGTCTAAAGACTTTATGAGTTGATTACCCGCGCGTGAGCCGCGTAACCTCCCGCTGACCGTGAATTGCAATGGCTAGCGGTTAAGATTTCACTACCGAAGGTGTCCGCTGTAAGTTGTAGGTGGTCACTCGTTACCATCCCTCTTCTTTCCAGCTCACCAATAGATCCGATTAACCACAACCCGGTCAATAAACTATAAATGTTTTGTATCGACTCGGTCTATCTCTCCATCGAAAAAGTCTTTATGAAGGATTGTACGCAGCACCCAGATTAGTCGAAGTGAATCTTTCAAAATCATCCACTAACCTTTATTTGTATCTGTTTTGTGTATGATAATCTGAAAAAAGACTACCTACGTGTTATTTCTGCTTTCATCAACGAACCATTCTTGCGTCGTTGAGTTGCCGTATGACATCCGGGCGTGCACTGACGTGGTCACAAAGAACGGAGGTTACACTCGTTTGTCAATAAAATCGCGATACACGCGTAGGTACATTATGAACTCTAATAAGAGTGTGTGCAAACTAAAATCACTGTGCATACTCTGAAGTGCCAGATATCACTTGATGATAGTATACCTAATTCCTTCGTGTGGAAGATTACTTGTGCGAATAGATACCTAAATAAACTCCCAAAGCTAATTAAATATCATTTGTGAAGCACTTGGCAATTGTCGACTGTGTATAAAGGAGAACAATACTCTACAGAAAAGGTAATTACATAATTACATATAATACATGGATATTACATGCCGCACCGACGTTATAGGAAAACGCATTATAATATTATAATAGCGTGTGTAAGTATAGCCGTGAAAAATATGATTCCATTCAGAAGGACACTAATGATCTTATAAAGTGAGAATAATGATCTTTCTATTCTCATACTCCTTTGAGGATAGGCACCAATCGATTGAAACCATTGAAAAATACATACGTGATTTACACGAATTAAAGAAAAAAACAGAAAATGAACAACACACAGTAAAAAAGCGTTATGAACTTTATTACTACATATACATATGTTTAACTTTAACGTGTCTACTTAAATAGTCAGTAGATTTCCGTTTTGGCGATGGCTGAATTTAGTCGTTACATGCAATAACACATGTGCATTTTTTAAAGTGAAATTTTTATCATATTTATATCTTTTTTAATTGCAAAAAGTATCAACAATGTCTCGCGGTGAAGAACCCGCCAAAATGGAGAAATAACGGATTCTGGATTTATGATATAATGGAATAACGCCAAGATAAACTGTCTTATGGAAATCCCAAAATATCGCGAGTACCTTTGTAATAAAAGGCATTGAAAATTGTGGACATCGAAGGTGTTTGTTACAACTGAGCAAATATTTTTAAAGGAAGTTTTCAAACAAGGGCCTCATCATCTCAAATTATTCAATAAGGAAAAGATGCAGTACATAAAATATTTGAAAAAATACGCAAAATATTCATAAAAAAAAAACTATCAGACCAATATTAAGCAGTGATTGCATATTGCTTAAAAGTTTGTGTAGATATGAATCAGAAACGTGACACCAGTTCCTATTCAACGATGTCGGGTTTGTTGATTTTGGTTATTGTTAGTATCACCTATGGAAAGAAAGAATTCTTTTATAACGGAAGCCTATGGGAGGCGATCGAGTAGTGATGTGCACAGTAATCTTACAAAAAAGGAAAGTAAGGAGTATTATCTATGAAGAACAAAATTAATACAGAGAGTATCCAGATGTGTTAGCGAAATGGTTACGGTATTTTAATATCAATGACGAATGAAAACACGATTATCCAACAAAATAATGCTCCAGTTGGTGTTCTTCAATTCAATAGATAATAGTGGTTCAACATTTTCATAATTCACGAGAACCAGAAATTTGAAAACAGAAGGGATTGAAATGAAGAAACTCGGCAGCATAGGAAAACATTCTATAGAATGATATGAACAATTCAATTAATAGTATCATGAAAATAAATTGATGTAACAAACAATAAGGTCACATTGTCACGGGCTTCTTTTGTTTACGATTCCAACAGTAAAACCAACATGAGATATTTTTTCACTATTGATTCTACCTACACGTCAAAATGATGAAAAAAATTACATATCTACGTATAGTATTTCCCAGTTATATATGTATAGGTACGATTTTTAGTTCCACTATATGCACAGGAGTCATCTTCACAATTTTAGTGTTGCTTATACCGCGAAATATTTTAATGGTTTTAATTCGTTTTTAATTATACGTAACCAGAATCATTTTTTAATTCTACAACTACAATTATAAATATTCGAATAAAGTCGTGTTTGAAATCATCTTCATCGGGAATATATTGCCAACTGATTCGTAATAGTTTCATACGAATGGCTTATCACGCAAGTAGATCGACGTGGGAGAATGGTCACTCGCATGAAGTACCGTAGAAATATGATGGGAGTAGTCTGTGCGCATTTAACGAAAGTGAAGATGGTGCATACAGAAAGAGATTACTACAATACCTTTATTTAGAAATAAATTCTGTTGAGATTTATGTATTTTAATGAATTTGGATACAAACTAATGCAATACTGAATACACTTTATCATAATCTTTTTCAACTTTGTCTTATGCTTCCATAATACTTAAATATGAAAACATTGAATCTTTCAAATAACAACAAAAATAACCTGTTCATTGCAAATACAAAATATTGTAATTTCATATTACCAATAGATGGAGTGTACCCCGTGAGAAATATACCTATGGAAGACCTATGGAAAAATATACAAACATGTATTTCTTTTATAGATATGTACCAACATTTACTAGAAGTAACAAAATACGCGAATAGTAGCTAAATGACTTTATGTTATTAATCCTTATGAAAAAGGTATAGTTAAGAGGGATATTGTGGATTAATAAATTCAGGAGTCAAGTGGCGGCACTGATTGAGACATTACGAGCAGCAAGGGCCGTATATCACAATTCGTTTTAGGGTTCCACACATCCTCCAGTGAAATTAATAGGAACTGAATTAGACTTTAGATACTTCATACAGCCCTAAATGAAACCCTACCACTTGAAGCATTTATCTAAAGCGCGGTAGCATCTCGACACCAAGTACATGTTTCGACAACCTGCATATATCGACTGTCGCTGCCGCGTATCTTTTACTCGTAATCCGGCTAATCCAATCTTGCTTGAAACTTATTTCATTAATATCTCATCACATCTGCAATATTTTCTCGTGTAAACCGCATATAAGCTTTCGAATAAGACCAAATTCAATAAAATTGGTCCACGTATGACAGAGATATCGTAATATCATGTCATGTATCGTACGAAAATAAGATTTTTTTCTTCTTCCTCAAGCCAAGTTTTCGTCAGTATAATACGTATACGCGTTACACGCACACCTTCAGCCAAAACTATTTTCACTATGCAATCTATTCCAAATTTTGACAGCTTACAGTCAGGTTATAACCTGACGAGTGTCAAATCAGGTAAGTTGCCAAAATTTTAGATGCCACGTATTTTTACAAATATATATCGTTGTACTATTGAATTGCAATCAAAATGCAGTCTCAAACACAAGGTAAGTTGGCCAAATTTGAATTGCGTCATGTTTGTATATCATCAAACTGTTTTTTATTTGTAATTAAACTGAGGATTTAATGTATATTCTACTTGTCATATAAGAAGGAACCCGCGTATAATGCGCTATTTAGCAGCTTTAACACTCGCGTTGACTGTTGATGCCGCGCGGAATTTATACATATCGTCGTATCTTCTATAATTATTTATTAATCAGTGTGAAAATTGGTGAAAACCTTCCTTGTATATTATGGAAAAACTTTGTCGCTGCAAGTTATATGTACCACAAAATTACCTCGATACTTTTTAGTGGCAAACGTTGAAAAACATAGCTTATATTCGGTATCACCTTTTGATTAAATATTATTACATTTTTTAACATAAGGCATATATTTATTTTGTGCATATATTTTACGGCTTCGCTAGAGTTTTCTGAAATTATGTTTTAAGTCTCATAACGATCCCTTAATATTTACTCAAGTTATCGTAATTTATGTTTAAAGAAATAATGATTTTGGACGATGAAATTTTTTTTGTTTATTATTTTTCGCTCGAATAATAATGATTGGGTGAACAAACAGTAAATAGAAAAAAATGTGTGTCGTGATGTGCTTTACAGCATTATATTCTTTAAAATACAGTTTAAGAACACTTAATTTTCCCATCTTAGCGTGTGGACAATAATTTTTCCCATTTTCGAGTGGTAGTCTCTTTATTGCACCCGACCCTTCAATTTTGTCCTGTGATAAGGCTGTTCATGGCTGTTGATGGTGAACCTTACTAATTTATAATTTTAAAAATTATCTGAAGTCATTCCCAATGCAAATTATCTTTGTAAAAAGAAGTGAGATCTGCATAAAAAAATTCAAAAAAGGAAAAAAATTACGCCAAGTATACGAAAAAGTGTCTTATAAAATAAATCACAAAAAATAGATGATAATAATAATAATTACCAATACAAGAAAAGATGTGAAATCAAAATGAGCTGCAAGTACATAAAGATGCTTTGAAATAATCACGGACATTTTAATAATGTGAAGGTAAGACGTAACATCTAGACATTGGCCTAGATGTCTGCGGCCTAGAAGTCGAACATTTGTCGTGGCCAGACAGGGCCAAGGTGTCGATGAATAAGAATTATTTAAAAACGCAAAATAATGAAAGTGTATTCATATTGGCAGAGTTTCAAATTGATAAATTATCTGAAAGCTTGCGAGAGGAAAGGTATCGGTGTCGATAAATGATCTCTCATCTACTATTTAAGGAGTTGTAAGTATTTAAAAATTAAGACATACACTTAGTTGTATATAGATAAAGAAATAGATTTTTTCAAAATCGGCTTCGACAACTTGGACAAAACCGGGTACATGGGTAAAACCGGGTGCATTATTTCATCAACAAAAGACGATCGTGTTACAGGCGTGCTTACTAAGGTTATATCGCCTTTTGTGTTTTTGATGGCTCTGATCTAATTTTCAATTATTAAGAAACTTCAAACACTTTTGACAGTGTTGAGGTAGATACTTTTTGGTGTGAATTACATATGCTAATTGTTACATATTAAAGTGTAAATAATTAAAAGGTTTGTTTTTATTTCGCTTTGTTATAATTCATAATATTAAGAAAATTATATGCTGGGGCAAAACCGTACGGGGTAAAACCGGGTAGCCGGTTTTGGACAAAATGTATATACTATAAAATGTGTAGGTATACTATAAAGAAACGAAAAAGAGGAAGTTATCAAAATTAAAACTAAATCTTAACGAAGGACTACAACATTACAGCCTGCTCTAACAAGTGATTGTAAGTGATTGGGGGACTGAAGAATTGGATGACTTTCGTTATTATATGTACTAGGGCCTGCATCTAGTATGGTACCCGGTTTTACCCATGGCATGGGGTAAAACCGTAAAAACGGATGATATTTTAATATATTGTTGTGATATATTGTTCTTCTATTAAAAAAAAAGGATATATATTATTATTTAATAAAGAGTTTATTCTAAAGAATCCTAATTTCAATTTCGTTCTTCAATTAATAATGTAAAAGTTATGAGCTTTTATCCTTAACATCCTGATTTTTCCCCGGACTCCCCTACTTGATTATTCCTGCAAAATTTTATTCAATTCCATGCTGTAATCTCTGAGATATTTTTGGTATCGCAAATGCTGTAACTATGAAGAGGCCTTGGGAGAAGGGGCTGCTTCTTTTTGAGGAGAACACAGTTCCATTCATACACAAGAAGGTGTATATGTTGATTTTTATATATCGCTTTTTTTATATGAAGAAAATCGTAAAATAGCCGTATTTTCCAATCTGTCAAAGGTATGTAACCCCTGAACTGAATGCAACAACAGTTTCAGAATAACAGCATTGTAAGTAACACGACATTTTCAATAGGAAAATAGGGGTAAGCTACGAAGGACTAAAAGCAGAAAAAGAGAAAAATAGTAGAAACCGCGCGCAGCATGACGCCAAGATGGCAGGGTGCGGTCGCACGAGCTCAAAGGGACGAGCCACCGTCCTTTTCGTTTTTCCGTCCTCGTGAATGCTTATATAGAAGCCACTGAGTAAGATATTGTCGGCTGCTGGACGTGTTTATGAATATTGGCACGTTGGCGAACGAGTTGTTTCGGGCTACGGTGTCTGATGTGAAACATACTGGCCGCGGAGTATGCGTATAAAACTGAGTTCGCGGCTGTAATATAAGTCGTTCATGAACGAGTTTCGATATTCGTTCCTCGGCATACATATATTTTTCTGACTGTGCGGCATTAACACTTTAAGTGCCAAGCACAGTTCGAGCGTGATCCCTGCGGGGATCAAAAGTCGACAAATAAAAAAAAAACCGCTTGTGGAAACTTATGCGTCACTCAGTTATAGGTGACGCGTAGATCACCGTAGGCCTCTAATGCGTAATGGCAGCTTGGAGCGGCTTAGAACGCGTGCATTGTCTCTCGTCGCCCATTTTTGCCCTCATTTCTTCACACCCTAACATAATCACTTAGGTACCTACAAGAAAGATCCCCGAACCGGAAATTCAAAAAATTATGAAACTTAGTGAAATTAGCCCCTGAAAATTCAGCTATTTTCCGATTTTGTGTTATAACTCGCAAACTATAAGAACTGTATGTTACAAAATGATAGTCCTAATTAAAAAAGTAACTTTTGTCTCAAAACTTCTTTTCTATCTGTTACAGCTCGCGAGCTAAAATTGTTTTAGTTCCTACAAAAATATACGGATATACATAACATCAAGATCAAACGTTTTAGGACGAAGAAATTGGTAGTTTTAATTGGTATAATATGTATGGAGATATTGTAAAAACAACACTGAAGTCACCAGCGCAGGAATGCATTTAATCTAATTTTTTAATATTAGTAGGTACATCAAGATCTTCGGCGCATTAGGATTTATTCACGTTTTGTAATAAATGACGAAAAATAAATGTCACTACACTCCCACCCTTGAATGACTCGATATTAATGAGTCGACACCTCGACACGCAAGGAAGAAGCTCGTGCAGGATGAAGCTGAGCACGCGAGTGCTTGCAAGCATCGTCGAAAGCATCAGATAGAATAAACACTAATTATTAATGTATAAAATGAATTGAAACCGTTTGTCTATAGCGGGTGTATAAACAATTAATTTCTCAATTATAATCGTGCCTTCATAATTGAGAGTAGTCCGAATTACTTCATGTTTGGACTCGTTTTTATCGGTATAATCTCACCAATCCATCAAGAATATTTTCATAAAGGTGTAACGAAGAATATGAGAATTTTAAGCTGCTTCGCCGTCGATGGAGGATGTCTCGCTGGTGCACTATTTCACTAACTCTCGGTTTGTCTCGTTCACTCTCTTTGTCGCATGGTTGAACCAAGGACCCACCGAAGGATCAAGTGTTACTTATAACATTTGAGACCCGTGTTTGGGATACTGAACTTAGCGGTCGGTACTACGTAATATAAATAAAGGATCAAAATTCAAGAATTCTTTCCTCAAACATTTCTCGCAAATTAACAAGTAATTTATTTATGTACTTCCACTGTATTTACCCATCGTCTAGGAGTCTCTCGGACTGTTAAAAATTTAAACGAATTGTACGCAGACCAAGTGCACATACCTACACGTTGTATGTGCCAGTGATGAGCAACCCGCGGCCCGCGGGCCACATTTGGCCCGCCAGCCGCAGACCTGTGGCCCACCTGAACATCGCCCATATACGTTTTGAACTATAAAAGATATCGGAATGTATTTAGGTTTCCACTTGTGGCCCATTTCGGACAAAAGGTTGCTTGCCACTGGTATATGCCATGCACAATAAAAAGGATATACACCAAGTATATAACTACTTGTTAGTGAAATATCTGATTTCTTCGCGTATACTTGAACTCGAGGTAGGTGTCACGAATGTCGTGATTTTTCTTTCCCGATTCTCTATATAACTAACTGTTCCTCTGGTAATGAAATTGCCCGATGACTTGAAGTGCTATTGCGCAATGTATGAAAATGTGGGACACCAATCTATACTGCGTCCATCCTAAGAATAATCCTCTTCCGCGCAGGGATGATTCTGAGGAGGCGCTGGTTGGTCCGACCCCCACTTAACCGCCTACGATTTTCTCCGTCTTACCGCCAGCAAACACCCGCGTCGGGCCCGTAGGCGGTAGTGGGGGCTGCGCAGAACGGTCACAAAACGGTCTGGGCGTAGGATTATTCTTAGGATGGACGCAGTATAGAATCAAGCTCCGAACCAAGTCGTGTACTTACATACCTGTATGCAGTGCTGCCAGAATCGTGGGACGTGGGAAAAATGCTTACCCCCACTATGACTTATCGTTGTCTCCCACTATAATCTACCGTCGTCCCCCACCTTTTCCCATCGTTCTGCACACAAGCATATTCCTACCCCTGTCCGTGTGCTCGGCAGCCCCATAGCCATATATAGACGGAGCGTGTCTGAGGGGGGTTGTAAGATTCGCGGTTAGGGAGGCGATACAGGTAAATCGGGTAACGCAGTAATTATGCATGCCGAATGTTTCCGAAGTTAACCGACGTGCCTATATGACAGGCTGTATCTGAACCTCTGTCTTTTCCCCTCCGAGCTTACCTTCCCCTCGTCAATAGTCCCAGCTTTTGCTCCGTCTATATATGTCTATGGGCAGCCCACAGGGGGCTACCACTCTCATATGCGATTTTGGGACAGTGTTTCGACTGCCAACTAGGCAGTTATAATTTTTTCGAACTGAGGCTTCAAGGCTTCTCCGTTGGTGGCGCTAATGTACTCGAGCCTCATTCTGTCACTTTTCGAGTCATAAATTCATTATTAATTCAACGTACGGTGCTTATTAGCGTTCAAACGCACCAGCCCCGTCTGCACGGATGTCTACTGGAGGCAACTACACCCGCAAAAGCTTCCTTCTTGCCGATTCCACGACGTAAGTTGGTTGAAACGGATTGTTTACTACATAGCGTATACGTACACGCTTTTCCTAGCTTGTGTGAGCGTACACACACATTCAACACCCGGTGAGACGGCAGCCTTAACCCTGCTTTTACATCACTAATGTTAAAAAACAATGCTAATTACTATATTGAAAGATCCTTCTTTATATATCATTAAAAAAGAAACAGAAGTCTGAGAAGAACATTCTGATCTTAAAAAATAATTTAAATATGTATGCAAACATTAAAAGCAGTCCTAGTCTTGTCATAAAGATTAAATTGTTTCTAAAATCTGTGAGAAGCCAGATAGTTAATTCTAATACTCAATCAGTTGTTAGTATTTTTCAGCTATCTTTGATATGTAAATATACCTGAATCTATTTCCTTTCTGATTCTTTTAACATTTAAACATTGTAGATACTATTTTCTGTTAAGTACAGCCACAGTTAATTCATTGTACCTGTATTTGGCAAGTATTTAGTCATTTTTTCTTTAGGTACATACGTCAACTTAGTAATTGCTTGTGCCGCCAGTTATGGGGCATTTTGTACATTGAAGATATCGCAAGGTACGCAATTGTATCAGATACTGTATATTTACAGCTACTAAACATTTGCTTGCAATCAATTTCTGATTACACGCATTTCACCTTAATAAACGGTCTTGTGATAATTGGAGAAGTGATGTCGTACATGACACATCAGTACAACTCTGTTCCACCTTCTTTACGCCTTTTTGCTCCATCTTGCCTTCAGCCGCACTCTGTTTTTTCTGTGCATGTTCTTCCCTTTATTTTCTTTTCTTTCATCAACGTTGGGCGCAGTGCACATGTGGTAGCAACGATCGACCGACTATCAATTTCAATTCTATATTCTTGCAGACCGCTTTGTAATCTTCTTCTCGCCGATGTAATCACTTCTGCCCGAGAAGAGAATCGTCTATTCTCCTTGTACATTCCGCATCTGCAGCTTGTTACTCACATTCTCAGTCGATCATGCACTTCGTAAATCTCGTTGCATATTACGGGCGCGCTATATGAAACAGTATGCACACATTAGATATTATCTGATTGTTAGAATCAGAGCGACGTACTGATTATCATTTTATCCTGCCTCCGATTACTATTCGAGATATATAAAATTAACGATGTTTAATTTATTTGCCAGTCCGTGTAAATTGTCTCATTAATTGGTAGTATTATTTAAGTTCCTCACTTTACTCTTTTCGGATTGTTGCTTTCAGCATTTGTAGCTCAGAGCAACATTAACCTATTTTGATGAAATTTTACGCGTGTATATAACGTACTTCAGTGGCTAATGTTTTTTCTGAATTTTCATTACAGGATCAAATAAAAGGTTGAAAAAGCAACCATCACTATTTTTTTTTGCTATTCTGACCAATTACAATTTTTTTCCAAAATGACGAAACACGTCACGTAGTAAACTAGTCCAACGACCTTCTCAGAAAACCTCAAGTCGGTTGTCCTGTTTTAAAGGAAGTAGGTATATTCACTTTTGTACCTTACTGTATGTATTAGATCCAAGGATCCCTCGCTGATGTAAGAACATTGGTACCGGGGTTTCCTACTCGGGTGTTAATCGTGTAGTTATAAAGCAGGGGAGACCGGGGCTAGTTGACTAATTTTTAACATTTCTAATTTTTATAAATTGACCATTGGTATTTTGTTGACTTGCTGCATACCAAAAGTTTATAAATTGCATTAGGTATACAGGTTTAATTTTGAAAATCATTTTAATTTAGTCTAGGTTGTAGGTTTTATTGTATTTAGAGTAGTGAGTCGAATAAGTCAACAAACCCCGGCTGAGGGTAAATTCTTTTTATTTTTTTTTCACTCCTTCACAGTGTTATTTTTTTTATTAATTATCATGGTGTTAGATACTGTCATTATTTTGTACTGGTTTGTTATGGTCTATTTGGAAGGCCTGAGAGTTTGAAGGGAGGATAGGGTATAAAACTGGTAGGGGTGAGTTTAGAAGAATTTGCTTAAGGATAAAAAATGCAATTTTTAGTGGTATTCCTAGGCTTAATCAAGTAAGCCCGTCCGACATTGTTAACATGTTAAGGCCCGTACGTACAAAACCTCCACGCACCAGATAAAATAGAATACCGTAAATTATAGTCAATATATCACGTTTCCACAAAATATTCATGAAAAAACATCAAGCAGTACTTTGTGGACAAAAAATCATAAATAGTCGAAACAAAAATATTTATTTCTCGCCGACCTTTTTAGATTTTTCATTCTCACTGATAGAACACGCAAGTTTTTGTGACGGCGACACATTAATGGCAAGTTGGTCATTCATATGCTTCAATATCGCGAATCGCAACATAATGTATTCCATAATACAACAATTAAAGGGAATTAGTCAACTAACCTCGTTAGTCAACTATCCCCGATCTCCCCTACATGTGATATAACCTATTCCTATGTAGTATAATTCATTTTACTTGAATATTCCAACCTCGTTTCAATTATTCCATTCAATTTTGTCGACGCATTCAAAGTATTCGAAGAATAAATCAAATTTCACACTGGTTGAATTTTTTAAGTTTCTTAAATTATCTCTATTAACTACTTCAAATCTTTCGTGGCAAAGGGGATTGTAGCGCAAAATTGTGCAAGACAGTGCTACCCACGAGTGGGGCCCCTTAGTCGCTTTTGTCACCCTCTAGATATTTTTGTTCCAGCGACATTCGTGTACATTTGAGTGCATATTTGTGTATATGTATTCGTACAGAACGTATCATTAACTGAGTAGTCATGTAGACGGGAATAAAGGAAGAGGTGGATACAGTTATTTTTTTAACCGATTTCAAGAAGGAGGTGGTTATAGATTCGACCAGTTTGTATTCTTTTTTATTCACTACGTATATAGTAAAATTTGAACAGTACTGGTGTGCAGTAAATTAATATAGATACTGCACTTACACCAATTAAGTTAGTGTTGCATTCCTTTGATGCAGTAGCTAAAGAATGATATCGAAGCGAACAAACCCGAGCAGTTTATTATATTGCCTGATTCAAGATCTTTTTCACGACGTAATGTTACAACCAATCCTTCGGTCTGTACTATTCTGAACACTTTTGCTAAACTACAATTGTTAGATAGACCCTACCTAAACTGAAGAATATCAGGTGAGAGGGGTGTGTCTCACGCCGGGAACCGGCATTGCTAGACTTCAAGTAGTTTGATTCGGTATAGCACGCAAGTCTGGGCACGAAACCAGAGAAGAGGGAACAGAAAGGGGACACGCGGAATCCCAGGATTTATTGGCCCAAAACGTTAATTTGCCAATGTAAATTCACAGAAGCTACTTCATATCTTTTTCTCTCTGCCACCACAGTTGACCCGCTGTTCGGTGGTGCAAGGTGGCCAATTTACCGGGTAAAGAAGATAAAGATAAAGAAGAAGACTGAATTGAGAGAGGATGTACGAGAGAGGTTGTCCGCTAAGAGACTGTCCGCTATTTATGAAATAGACTTCTACGTTATTATAGTACCGGGCAACACGCACCAGGACTTCTGTGTTTCCTCCTTCTCCGTCCTTCGTGGTCTCAAGTTTTTGGGAATTAAATGACCGTTATATTTTACGCGATATGTCTTCGGAACTCCCCTGCCGATTCTACGCTCCTCCCGGGACATTCACTTTTATTGTGCATTACTTACATCGTACAACTTCATACAAGAAGTCGGTCCATCACCTGCAATTCAAAGGTGTAATAGTACTTTATGTTCATAGACATCTTGTATCGGTATGCAAGTGATAGTGTTTTTTTTTCTAGTATGGTGTAGACTATAGAATATATTAATTTCCTCTTTGGTTATTCCTATTAAACATTTAACTAATTTAGAACTTCGGGTGTGAAATTAAGATGAATCACTTTTATCAATTTTTGCAGTTTAACTATACCTACTCCGAAGAAGTCAACTTCGAAATCATTGAGAGATAATTTCAAGCTTCCCGTAACAGGATCAGTAGCATTTAAGAGGTGGGGTGGGGTTCTCGAGTAACAGCCCCAAAAGTAATTAATATTTGATTTTATATTAAAAAACTATTGTTAATATTAAATTAAACTCTTTTGGGATATAAGGAAGCATCTTTAAGTTTACAGATTTTTTTTATGTCGATCCTTCTTATTATTTATTAATTATTGTGTAATCTTGTTAACCTCTTCGACGATGTACCTCACTCCTATTGGCGTGACGTGTAGCACGTGCCACAGTCACCTGATTGCAAAAAATTTTTAAATTTAGATAGCTTACGCTGGGACTGAACGTAAAATTTTAATTTTAATTTTTATTTATATATAATGCTTTTTCATCGATATAAAGTAAATTTATATAAGGAAAAAGTTTTTTTTTCTTTCAAACTCTATAAATGTTTCGATTTTTCATTTTTTCCCTTTAAATTAGATTCAATCCCAACGCAAACTATCTAACTTTAAGATTTTTATTTTTTTTTTACAATTAGACATTAACAAAATTCCACACTAATTAATGAATTATAACAGGCATGGAACTAGAGTAAACGCAGCGGCCGTTTTTCAGAGGCAACGCCTCCTTTGTCCCGCCGCGCGTCTTGGCCCCCGCGGCGGGCCAAGGAGTTTCGAGCGCCTCAGACCCGTACCATATGAACCGCGCGTGGCGCACTGGGGCGACACCCGTATCAATAGATTTCCGCGTCACCCATGGGGTACTATTATCGATGCGTTTTTTTTGTCAGTGGTATCCCCTGTAGGCCTATTCCACTGTGTCATGCGATAAAAATGGATAGGAAAAACGCGTTTTACTATCAAAATTTTAAATACGTTTGGGAAAACTTAATTTTCGCGCACGTTTAGACGTGCTGGGCATATCTAAAATATCAACGGGGAGGCTGGTCGACGTTGTACGTATTAAAGTTGATATTTTAGATATGCCCAGCACGTCTAAACGTGCGCGAAAATTAAGTTTTCCCAAACGTATTTAAAATTTTGATAGTAAAACGCGTTTTTCCTATCCATTTTTATCGTGTGACACAGTGGAATAGGCCTACAGGGGATACCACTGACAAAAAAAAAAACGCATCGATAATAGTACCCCATGGGTGATGCGGAAATCTATTGATATGGGTGTCGCCCCAATGTGCCACGCGCGGTTCATATGGTACGGGTCTGAGGCGCTCGAAGTTCCTAGGCCCGCCGCGGGGGCCTTGCCGAGGCGTTGCCTCCGAAAAACGGCCGCTGCGTTTACTTTAGTTCCATGCCTGAATTATAAGGATCGACATTAAAAAAAAATTCTGCTGTTTTAATGATGCCTCCTTACTTGTAGCCAAAAGAATTTAATCCAATATTAACAAAAGTTTAAAAAAAAAAATATCAGTTACTGCCCCCTCCTGCAAACTATTGATGAGTGGGACAACCAGTTCAGAATAACACCATGAAACAATGCAATTACGATCACAGATTTGTTATTAGCATTAAAGAGTGCCGTGTTAATTTCCATTTTTGTGATTTGTGAAATTGTATCATCGTGTCTTATGTCCAATATAACTTGATTTCCAAATTGGTACTTATTCTTTTCTCACTTCGCATTTGTATATGGTTTTTACCTAACTGTTTCTTAGAGGTAATAATGAACGACGACATATTTCTAGAACAACGCGTTTCAAAGTCGGAACACTTTTTTCGAATATTTTGATGTGGTCAAATTATTGCTGTTAATTTTTAGGCCATAACGAATGCAAACAATAAGAAAAGGGAACGATCGTAGTCTCCTGAAACGATGGCAAGGGCGATAGAAGCAGTGCGAAGAAAGAAAACGAGATGAAATAATAATGAATTTATGACTCGAAAACTGACAGAATGAAGCTTCAAGCCTTCCCCGTCAACGGCGCTGAGAGTATATTCGAGACACGTAGCACCAGCTTATACGTATACGCGATGTAGTAAACAAACCGTTTCAACCAAATTTCGTCCTGAAATTGGCAAGAATGAAGTTTCTACGGATATAGTTGCCTTCAGTAGACATCCGTGCAGGCGGGTCTTGTGCGTTTGAACGCTAATATGCACCGTACGTTGAAATAATACTGAATTTATGACTCGTGTACTGAGACAGACTCGAGAAATGACAGAATGAGGCTTCAAGGAGTCTCCGTCACTGGCGCTGATGGTATATTCGCGCCAGGTAGCACCAGAACCGGTGGAAGTCAAAGCTAGCCGATAAATGTAGGAAACACCCTATTACTTCCCCTATTAATTCCCCTATAACTATTTTGTCGTTAGGGAGGCTTGAATCAATCACGGCGAAGCGGCTAGAGAACTGCAAAAGATTTTATTCAGCTTGGATCCTCTTTTTGCTTCTTGTACGTTTGCTTGATATCTGAAACCTCAAATTTAAACCAATTCCACCAATTCAATTGCCTTGTAGCTGTGCAGGCGTGCGTAGTTTTGACGATAATATAATATATTGTTAATTAAAAAAAAATAACCCCAAGGGGGTGAAAAAATTATCCAGTCATCAATAAACACTACAAAATGTTGAAATCCCCACAAAATTACCTTTTATAAAAAAAGGTACAAAAAAGAGCTCCAAGTATATAGGTAAACCCATCAAAAAGAATTCTATTTAAAAACATTGTCGTAAATTAATATCCCATAAAAAAGCATCCTATTTAAAAACATTGTCGTAAATTAATATCCCATCAAAAAGAATCCCATCTAAAACCATTGTCGTAAATTAATATGAATACAAAAAAATGTGTCGTAAATTTATTAATGTGCTATTTTTAACATTACAAAACTAATGATATACAAAAATTTCACCAATTATCACAATGGTTATTTATACAAAGAAAAAATATATTAAAACAGATATATTTTTATACAAATAATTATTTTATTCAAAATACTTGGCGCTGCGATACTGAAAAAATGTTAATTGTCTTGGTTAATAAATAAAATAAAACAAGACAAGACACCACTTAGACAAGAAAGAAAGAAAAAGGTTTTAATGCAATTTATACATATTTATTCAGTTACACAACACCAATTCGGAAAGCAGCGCCAAGTATTTTGAATAAAATATTTATTCGTATTAAAAAATATCTGCTTAATATTATTCAATACATTTTTTTCTTTGTATAAATAGTCATTGTAATATTTGGCGCAATTTTGGTATATCATTATTTTTGTAAAGTTAAATATAACACACTAATTTTACGACAGTTTTTTTTGTTCGTATTAATTTATGACAATGTTTTTAAATGGCATTCTTTTTGATGGAATTATATACATGGCGCTCTATTTGTACCCTATTTTTCTAAAAATTTCAGTTGACCGTATTGCCATCTTTCAGGAATTCTGAGAGATATTCTCTCTCGAATTTCGTTTGAGAGAAAACTCTTGACCGATTGTCGCTCGCCAATTCCAGTTGAGACGACCGTAAATACCATTTCGATCGTCTCACTGGCCGTGACCGTGACCGAAATTATATCGATCTCGATTCCCTGATGTACTCGCACAAATACTTTCTAATATGAAAAAAACAAGAGCGTAGAATGGTCGGCATAGTTTGTACCTGAGGACAGTGTCAATCAAAAGCGCAGATAATTACTGATTACAATTGAAATGTAATTGTTACTTCTAGTGCGAATTACTTTCTGTAAACGTTAATTTCGACAGACCTCAATTACAATTGTTATTTTCACATGTAATTTCAGAGCGATTACAATTACACAATTGTTAACTGTAATAGTAAAGGACAATTATAATTACATAGTTGTTAGATGTACTCCACAATTACAATTACAATTGTAATTCTGCAAGATAATTTTAGTTAAATATTTCGTAATTGCAATTACATAGCAATTATTTAGTTGGTAATTGTAATTACAAAGCAATTAGCTGCAATTATTGTGTACAAGTGTGGTCACTAGCACTTGACAATTGCAGAAAGTAATTGGTAATTGATTTAGTTATTACATAATCAAATATATTTGTAATTGATCATGCGCACCTCTGGATGCTAGTGACAAAATTCCTGTTCAATCATCGTGAGTTTCCATTCGCACCAACTGGGGAAATCCCCTTCAGATTTACTCTACCGTGAAACATAAGCGTGCGTCGGCTCCTTGCGCCGACGCTATCGACTGACACGTAAAAACCAATGTACCTACTAAATGACAAGTTAAATTATCCTACTTCTGATTTTATTTTTACGCAAAAATTTTCACCACACTAATAAGATTTTGTTGATGAAAATAAGACTAAACACTACATAATTTGGGTGGCAGATGCAGAGTCCATTTTGACAAATCTTAAATACTACATCTGTTACACATTATTAATATTATTTCTTGGAGAAGGTAAGCATTTTAAACCAAAACAAGGTCAGAATCTATAGAAAACGCTTATCCTAAGGTGTGCATGAATAAACTTTTAAATTATGAGACAACGCGGACGCTGCATCCAACGAGCAGAAATGTACCCGCCGTCCAAGAGTTACACAGCAAATGGCTCGGGACGGAGTAGATGAGAAAAAGTGGAGTTCTCTTCGTTAAATGTTGCAATCCAGCCCGCGCTGTTAGAGTAGCTGGCGAAGATATGCCACGGTCGTAAATTAAACGATCGAGTGGTGACGCACCGGCTGATGTAGCGGCTCTGATTCTGGCTTGGGGTGGTTATTTCCTCACATTTGTGTCACTGTCATTCTTTCTCACTCGCAGCCTTTTCCTTCGACTGTTACTGTCCGTGAAATATAAAAGCGTGTTGCTGACGGCTTCAATGAGCAACAGTTCGAAATTTATGAGGTGCCAAAATGTAGGCCCAACCATGATTCATGTCCCGATTCGGTCTGAGCTTGGAACCAGTATCAATTCATTGATGTATAATGCATTGACGATATCTCGACCCATGATCAGACACTGAATGTCCCGAAAACCATTCACGTTAAAAAGCTAAAATTTCACGCACGTTTATTTGCCGGCATTGTCCATAAATGCGGAATATTTAAATAACCACTGTCAAATCTTATATGGTTTCATGTGGGATGGCTTCCAAAAGAACGAATGTACCACAAAAGATAGTGCGCACAGTGTCGAATATTTAAATCAAGTGTATTCGTAAGATAAGTCGATACATTATCAGTGCGGAGAAGTGCACGTTGTAAGAAGATAAGACTATTCTCGTGAATTTAAGCCATTAGTGAGATAACAACTCGTTCAGGTATTGTCAACGCTGCGGAACAGAGGTGGGAGTCCAGGTAAAGATCCAACCCTGGATTGCGTACTTTATTTTAAACGCTTGTAAAATCTCCACGTATATTTCAAAGCAAATTTCTTCCAACTGCAAATATAAATCGACGTGGAAGAAAATTCCACCACTACAAGTTTAATTCGATTGTTTGCGGGGGTATTTTATTTCCATTACTGAACACAAAATTGTATTCCAAAAATATAATCTCATGCTGCACTTTGATAATACGCAAAGTAAATTTTTAAAAAACAAAGCGAAATTATTCGTTAAATTTTAGGCTTAGGGCTAATAGAGGTCAATATTTTTTACTCAGACGTCAACACTCTTCGATATTTTAGCATAAAAAATATAGCATTCCATTTAAAATAACGAAGATAACCTGGAAATTTCCAAAACAACTCCTCCATATCATGTAACTTTTGTACCTATACCAAAATTTTCAAACAACGCGTACTTTAGAAATTATTCGAGGTGTGCAAGTAGCATGGTCCACCTTGTATATACACAATTAGTTGAAAGACATTTTGTAAGGTGCTGCTTATGCGATTGATCAATCAACTTTTTTTTAAAAAAAGCAAGAGCTGCAAATTCCTGATATCTTAGACAATAAATTCATGTACCTAATTGACAGCGACTATTGCTAGCTAACTGTCCAAGGATATAGGTTTATGACGCTTTGATGACCAGAACACTGCAAATTGGACTTGGCTTGACGTTATGTAGGTGAGTTATTGTTTTCGGGGACCTACTTGAACTTGCGGAATAAAATGAGGAATGCCATTAAAAATACATAAATGACACTGTAGATGGGAGTCTGTAATTAATGATTACACAGGATCAGGATACGTTAATATGAAAAAGTATTTCCCTCTCATGTTTTGAAGCTTATATTTTGAATCTCCAATTAATCGAATCTTCTTCCAATTGCAGTAAAAGTAACATATACTTTCGTTTAAAGCTGTCGAATCTTACAAAAGCACAAGAAATTGATAATTAGCAATGATACTGCTATTCATAAAATAAATTTCTTAGAATATAATAAACGGATGAAAATAATGCCATTCTAGATAGACGTTTGTGTAATATTTTTTCATTGCTACCCATTTATCTGCGCCACGTGCTAACAAACATTTCGCAGATCGGCCAAAATAAACGGTAGATTTTGCAAGAATTCCGCATCCCTGGCAAGGACAAAACCTTGGCCAGAAACAGAACCCGCTAACGTATTGCGGGAGTAGCGTAAACGTCACGAACGGCGGCCAGTTCTTTGATATCGCTGAAGCGTGAGCACGTTTTGGCAGGCAGACGGACGGACGGACTGACGAGGGGCCTGGTTATGATTGTGATATTACAGTTGGTACGTAGTCCCTCGGAATGTGTCTGCCTTTCTCCCTCTTTCTCACCCCTCCTCCCGCCACTGTTCCTCTATCACCCCTCTCACCCCTTACACGGTTTCTGCCTATGTGCGTTCTACGCGGATGCATGCCTGCCCATCAAGCCGCGCAACGTAGGGCTAATCAAACGGGCCAACCCACTGTGCGAATATTAATTAAACTCTCCGTTACGCCTGAATAGCATGTACAGAGAGCGAGAGAAGTGGAAAGAGGGCAAAGGTACACACAGGAGGATATCCGTTTGCCGTGTTATGTAGTGGCACCTACGGACATCGCACCTGTCGACAAAGCTATCATTCCGAGTGCTACTCTTGCAGAAGGTGTTGGAATTTTAAGGGAGGATGTTAGAAATTGCTTCTCAGAGGTTGAAAAATTAATGTCACACTATAAACACTACTATGATTTATTAGACAATACACAGTGTGTCCATGTATTAATGTCATTTGGTTAAGTATAAAGTATTAAGTAAAAGAATTAATTTGACGAGTCAGAACACGATGCGCATAGTTTGGTCACATTTCTTAGACTGAGTACGGTCGTCGCTATACGTTGCAGACAGGACCCTTCGCCCCTCCCCTTTTACCAGAATAGAGGAAACGCACCCCCTTGAGTCTAAAATCCTAACGGTGTGAATCGTTGAACTCCGACAGAGGGATTCATTAATATATTCTGTACTCACGTTTCAAGTTCTTTATTATTAATTCATAGCTCGACAACTTCTCAACTATTCATAAGTGTTTTATTATTTTCACTCAATAGTAAGTTAGAGTGTTTTCATTTCAATTAATGATATCTTACGTAGATTTGTAAACTAGTAAAAAAGGTATTGCTCTGTAATTTACGTCGAGATCCGATAGTTTCGAACAATCTCACAGACACCCAAATTATTCCAACGTTAACAAAATATAGTCCAGTAAAATTGATGACCATTCAATGACTTCAATTAATTTCCATTTCAGTAGCAAATCGAAACGATGAATTCTTATAGAATTTATTGAATATGTGTCAGTATTTGCTTAAGGGGGTAGTGGACTATTTCAGCTTCAGAAAATCGATTACTTTCTTTTTACTGATTTTGAAAGTCTTTATGAAAATTTTAAACAAAATTTCATGAAGAAATTCAAATAATTGTCGAAGTTATAGCAGCGAACGTAATTGAGTGCACCGTCGAGTAACGGCCTCGCAAGGTGGTATTGCCATAGTGCACTTAACTTTGAAGTCGATTTTCTCGAAACACCATTTTCAGAAACAGTGAACATCATAACTTTTGAACCAATGGATATATTCACTTGAAATTTTAAATGAAGCGGTAGAATTGCATTCTCTATCGTGTAGAAATTTCGCATCAACATTGGATGTTTGTAAAACATTTTGTAACTGATTAAAGACGAGTTTTTCCCGTAAAAATGTGGAAAAAACATTGATCTGTGTGTACCTTCCACAATTTTTGTTCAAATTTATCGGCAAGTTTCCACACTGTAGATATTTGTGTATAGAATAATCACCTCAAAGCATTTAGCATTCAGATGATTGGTTCACCTGAATCGATGTACACCACCTGCAGCGGTGCGCCGTACAGGACTATGTATCTTCAACTATTAATAACTTCGACAATTTTATATAAACCGACGATTTTTTTTGTAGATACTCGCAACCATGCCCACAACAGATTGTCAAAAGCACGACTACGACGATTGTTTGGTATCAAAGTAATTTAGCGTTAAAGAAACTAACGATTTTACGTATCTAATAGCCCACTACCCCCTGGAGGGGTTATACCCGTTTAAGGGGGTACTCCACTGTGAACGGTCGAAAAATCAAACTATTTTTAAAGATTTTTTTCTCAGTAAATACAACATATAATGAAATAAATTTTTTTGATATTTATTAAGCTACTCTTATATTATACCAAAAAAAAAATTAAAAAGAATATTTTCAATGTGTGTTACTTGTTCTTTTACAGCGTCAATATGGCACTTAAACAAAAACAGTGTGTTCGTGGTGCAGGTGATTTCCCGACTTGGGCTTATCCGAAACAAAAAATTCGAAAAGATTCTTAATCTGTATGAGTGTCGCTATCGTCCGTACCTCAATTAACAATTTTTATTGAAAAATAACCGAGATTTTTCTCGGGGAACATTTGAGAAACACCATTTTGGGGAACTTTTTCCTTCAAACAGGCGCCATTTTGTTATTTTTCAATAAAAATTGTTAATTGAGGTACGGACGATAGCGACACTCATACAGATTAAGAATCTTTTCGAATTTTTTGTTACCTGAGTCAACTCATTGCAATTTTCGGGGTACCATTCCGCGTTATCTGTGATAGAGGATCGGCCGTCATGTCGCATTCGTTTAAGGCCTTTTGCGAAGGGCACAGAGTAAAACACGTGCTTAATGGCTAGTGCGAGAGAATGAATCGCACACTTCTGAGTTCTTTTGCAGTCACTTGAGCGGGTAGGGCAGAGGAATCGTGGGACGAGAACGTAAAAATGGTCCAAAGTGTAATCAATTGCATCACCAACCGGACCACTCGAAAGTCCCCTACGCAGCTCCTGTTTGGACAGAAACCGGGTAATGTGGTAGATGCGAGGCACCTAGCTCAGATTTAGGTCACGTTAGACCAGGTGAATCTCCAGGAGATGCGCGAAGGCTGCTACGGACTACGAACAAGCGGAGTAAAAAAGGCGGTTTGATGTGAGGAGATGCAAACCTCCCAAGTACGCGGTAGGAGATGTGTGGGGCAGCCGCAGCGAGCAGGAAGCTATTGGCAGTAGCAAAGGGTCCCTACAAGGTCATCGCGGTTCTACCTAATGACTGGTATGAGGTGCACGACGTGCGGAATCTGAAGAAGTCCCCTAACCGTCGTAGCATGGTAGTCATCGACAGCATGCGGAGATGGGTCACGTTTGATGCCACTCAGTAAGCAGGATGAGTCAAAGATGAGTAAAGGTGTGTATCGACGTTACGAGGACGATACAACGTCGATACGCACCTTTACAGTTGCTGCCCTCGTCATCCGACGAGACTTATTTTCTCGGTTGTATCCGTCAGAATTTGGCTACGGGAGTTTATCTGTGAGATTTCAATAGACCGAGTTCCTTCTTAACCCTTATACGTTATTCGAAGCTCGATGTAGCAAGATAATTTATTCGACGCTTTTATTCGTAACGAGTTACTCGGAAATGATAAAATCACATGTTATCGTGATTCGTAATTTTTATTCGTTGATTTCAAATAACTGGACATTGTGATTCGACGTTGCCAGATCGTAATACATACATATGTATAAATGAACGGTTTAAAAACTATGAAGCTCGAGAATGTTGTAGCTGCTAGAAAGGACAATGGTAAAAGGTTATCCACTGAAGACTGGCGGCACTCGCGCGAGTACAAATGAGAACGTAACACGCATACTTCAATTAACACATACTACTACAATCATATGTCGATACATGCGCCATCTATGGGCTGTTGCTAAAAGTATAGGTTCGTGTAGATGCCAGTAGAGAGCACAGGGCGCTTTTGACTGTCTCCCCAGGTTACTTTACATTTAACGTAACTGACGAGGAATAAAACGACAACCTTTTCCCTCAGAATCTAATTGAGAATGTTAGAATGCTTGTTGATCACCCACAGTTTCGTCGTTCAACAAGCATTCTAACATTCTCAATCAGTTTCTGAGGGAAAAGGCTGTCGTTTTCTTCGCCGTCGGTTACGTCAAATGTTAAGTAATCTAGAAATCTACCTATCTCAAACCATTCCTGATGAGTGGAAAAAAGTTCATGTGATACTAATTCCGAAACAAAACAGCGACGATCTCACACCTATCACACTGTCGTCTTGTATGCGCAAGCTCTTTGAAAAAATGATAAACAACAGGCTGATACCCACAGAGCACCAGAACATTGCAGCAACGTCTCTGCAATATTGCGGTGCAAGATTGCAATATTGCACTATAACATTGCAGAGACGTTGCAGGTTCAGTCCTATGTCCGCCTTCGCAATATTGCAGGTGTGTATTTTTGTAATGTTGCGGCAGCATTGCAAACATGTAGACCTGCAACGTTCCGGCAATGATTCTACAACGAAACGGCAAAATTATGGCAATGATCCTGCAACTCTTCGGAGAATATTGCGGTGTGAGTATGCAATGTTGCACCGTATCATTGCAGGGAAGTTGCAGGTTCACTCCTATGTCCGCCTTAGCAATATTGATGGAGTATAATCCCGCAACGTTTCGGAAATTTTACAGCAATGGTCTCACCGCAACGTTTTGGGCAGTGAGGGACGCGGGAATCGTAGTAGTATAACGCCCGTGTGTCTTTTTCTCATAGAAAATATCTTTACCCCAGGGGGATTCGAACCGAGGACCTGTAGCATCGTAGACGAACACTTTACCGCCGCAGCTACAACCGTTGATGCATAAGATTGCTTACGTATTCGAACTTATACTCCTACCGTGCAAAACTTTAAACTCATATTATTCAAAAACGAAGGTGCATTTGAAAAACCTATTAGGGATTTTTAACACTGTAGGTGCGGACTCTAACCCTAACCCGGTGTCATTTTAGGTTAGGTTGGAAAGTAGTCTTTAGACTAAACCTTTGCATTTGTCTTTTCATCTCTCTTTTCTCTTGCTTGATTGTATATACGTGTTTGTGCAATAAAGACGTTTAATAATAATAATAATTTCACACATTAAAGTATATAGTATCTACTCTATCTAAACAAATTAAATTCATTTTCAAATCTCTTCTATAATTTAAATTCATGTACAAACAACTCTCATAATAACACTTTTTTCATACCTTCAACGGCCAACGAGAAATTCTAGCACATGTAGTTAAATGAAACATGTTGTAGAATCTACTCGACGTCATATTTCAAATTTCGTCAAAGTATCATAGTTGCTTCAGAATATTGCTGTACTGTTTCTACAATCTTTCCACTACAGTATTGCACGGCAATATGTAGGCAATATTGCTAGGTCGTTGCCACTGAAACATTGCACATCGATGTGCGCGCAATATTGCTGAAATATTGTAGGATCGTTGCCAGTGGAAGATTGCACGTCGATGTGCGCGCAATATTGTCGAAATATTGTAGGATCGTTGCCACTGGAACATTGCACGTCGATGAGCACGCAATATTGCAGAAATATTGTAGAATCGTTGCCAATGGAACATTGCACGACAACGTTCTTGCGATATTTCTGTAATATTGTAGGATCGTTGCCAATGGAACATTGTACGGCAACGTTCTTGCAATATTGCTGCAATATTGTAGGAGCATTGCCACTCCAATAATGTACGGCAATATTGCAGGCACGTTCCTACAATTTTGCAATGCAACCTGCAACAACGCAATATTGCAGCAACGTTCCTGCAATACAGCTGCAACGAAGTGTGCTGTATGGGTATGGTGGTGCGAATTTAATAACATCATTTTCAGCAGCCAGTTGGGTTTCAGACGGGGCCGATCGTGCAGTGACAATATTGGGATCCTTGTCATACCAGTGGACATGGGATACTACTCAAATAAACACACCGCTGCAGCATTCTTGGACATAAATAGCGCATTTGACAATGTACAATATGACCTACTGCTACAACAATGATATGACCTTGGCATAAGTGGGAATACGACTCAGTTTATATCCATTTTGATGCAAGAAAGAGAGGTAGATTTTATAGATAGCAACAACCTAGAAACGAAACATCAAACCTTAAAATGAACAAAGGAGCCCCGCAAGGTGGTGTACTTAGTTCTTTGCTATTCAATATCTACACCAATGATATTATGAAGAACCTCCAGGATAATATTCAAACAACACAGTACGCAGATGACATCGCTATCATTGCACAAAATGCTGACTTAGAAACAGTCAGATTTCTCATGGAAACAGCCATGAGAACTATACACTCTGATCTTTTTAAAATGAGTCTGATGATTAACCCTTTTAACTCTAAAATTAACCGTTATACAGCCAACATCAAAATTGGCGTCCACAAATTCAAAGATAAAGCAAGGGATAATGATATCTCATTAATGTGGGTTCCATTGCATGTAGGTATTGTTGGCAATGAAGCTACAGATTTGGAAGCTAAAGCTGCTGCCAATTGTTTCCATGACTGTCCGAACATCATTCCTTATACAGATATCATTCAACACTTGAAAATTAAAACCTTAGAACAGGTCGAAATAAAATGGAAGAGTCCCCTGCATTTAAGGGTTCTTTATACTTCCAAACTTCTACACTAACAACAGAAAACCCTGATTTCATAATAAAAATATATCTCGTCAATTCATAGTACGCATAAACAGAGCTAGATCCAATCACTACAACCTTTCAGCATCTTTATCAAGGGTGGGTATCATACAGGACGCGTCCTGCACCTTTGGCCACAACTCACAGGACTTGAACCATGTAATTTGGATCTGCCCATCTCTTCAACAGCATCGTGACACCATGTTACAACAACTACGTCAATGCAAAGCAAAACCTCCGTATTCCATAATCTCTTTTTTAAAGGGACCAAAAATTAGTGAGCTTAGAATTATTGATGATTTTCTAAAGTCTAGTATACAGTTTATACGTCTTATAGTTAAGATAGGTATTGAGCAGAGACATTATATGATGGACTGATGTGCAACATAAAGACTGTAATCTTAAGGCTGATGTGCAAACCAAAGAGTGACCTATATAGTAAGAGAAAGCTAAAGAAGAGAAGGCAGACAGACAAAACGGAGGGAGAAATGAAATAAGACTGATAGATATAACGGAATGGATGTTAAACAACATAAAGAATGAGAATGGAGAGAGGAGAGATGAACGGAAGTGAAAAGGGGAGGAAGGACCTGCAAATCGGGGAGACGAGATGGAGAGAGGACTGAGACGGCTGGAGCGGCCAAGTAGATGGAGGAGAGGAGTACAAGATTGGAGCAGATTGAGAAAACTGGAAAATTCCTTAAAGCGAGCCATGAAAACAGCGTATTGTGTAGTGATGTGAGACATTCCGACACTTGATATTTGATTTGATGCCTGATGTGTGATACAGTACGCTCGACAGTGGACAATAAGGACAATAAGCTCTCACTTTATTTAGACTTGAGATTGAGATTAGTCTACAGAGAGAGGTTTTAATATTGTGCTATTATAGATTATATTACATGTTTATCTATAGTTTTATAAGTATAAATATTACAAAGTATGGGTGAATGGGTGAGCGAAAGAAAGAGGTGAGGATTGGATGAGGTGAAGAAAAGTTGAGGGACTAGAGTTCGTTGGGCTATATAAGAAATTTCTTGAAATGCCACTTTTGCTATAAGATATACATTTTGTGCCAAAGAAAGAATAAACCTAACCTAACCTATATAGTATAAGTCACACATCTACTGTGTTCACTACATATGTAAAAATGTATATTTTTGTATAATATTACTCAATTTGTGATGATGTTATTTTCTAACAATAAATTAACTCAAATATAGGCCTGTGATGGGCCTGAATGCTTAATAAAAAATAAATAAAAAAATAGTAGTAAGTATGCGTGTGAGATTGTTGCCGTTCTCATTTATCCTCGCGCGAGCGCCACCAATTTTCAGTGGATAACCCTGCAGAAACTGGCCATTTTTGGATCTGTCTGGCAACGAAACATTGTTACAGCATGGGTACACTCGGCTCAACCGATTGTGGCCGATCGAGATTCGATTGCATTCGAGCTTACTAGGGGTGGCTTTTTTGCATCGCTAACATTCTACAGTATATCATGAATATGGCGAGGGCACTGCCAAGCCACAGGTTCCCGCCTAGAACACTTCTAATTCATGTTGAAACACCACTGTGGCACCATCTGCCTATGATTGTCATAATTATATAAATCTACGCGAACGGTTCTGTTCGCGATGCTGTAGCGAAAATGACACCAAGAATAAATGAGGGCAATATCCTGAAATTTGTTGATACGCATTTGTGGGGGTAATCTTTGTAACTAAAAACCAAGTTGTTATCTAATCGGGCCCAAGAGATTTTGAAGAATACGTGAATACACATTTCACCCCTTTAGGGGTTGGTTAAGGCAAAATCCTGAAATTGAATTTTAGACATTTGTGTGGGCAACCGTTGTAAGTGAAAACCAAGGTGATATCTAATCGGGCCTAAGAGATATTAAGGAGTCCGAGAAAATATATTTTACCCCTTTTCACCCACTTGGGAATGAAATTTCCAAGAATCTTTACTTAGTGGGTACCTACGTAACAAAAACAATGTACCTTCCAAATTGCACTTATCGTTATTGAACATTACTAAAATCTATTATATTAACAAATTGTTTAATAACAATCAATTGTCTATAGTAATGTTACAACAAAATATGATCAATTTGATTGTATGAAATGGATTTCACTGTCATTTTGTTAAAGAATTGTTTAAACAAATTATTAATAAACAATTCTACTAACATTTTTTTATGTTAATAATCTTTATTTTCGTCTCCGATAGATATTCAATGGTTAGATTAATCATGTATTTGCAGTATTTGCCACGGAAACCAAATTTAAATGTATTTAATAGTTCCTTTTACAAGGATCAGTTTCTCTTCAAGGACATGTTAACGCCTATATTCAGAGAATAAAGACGTAAAAAGCATGTTACAGCAAAAGATCGATATGAATGAAAATATTACAAACAGCACTACATACCGATTTTCTTATAGTTCTCGAGCAAATCATTAATGATTTTCACAAAGTTTGGGCTTTTATTGTTGCCAAGAAAGCCAGCGTCAACTAATTGTAACAAATCTCCGCCATACGTGGACCGATTTTATTGAAATTGGTTCTATTCGAAAGTTTATATGCGGTTTACATAAGAAAAATGCCTTTAAATTTTGGAAATATAGCAGGCGTGATGAGATATTATTGAAATAAGTTTCAGGTTAGGTTGGATTAGCCACAGTCAACAGTTACAGTCGACATCTTTTATTTTTATCCAGTCAAACAGCACATTTCCAACTTCATCAGTTTCACACCAGACAGCAAATGTGTCGTTATCAAGTTGGCCATATTTTCCCAACACTGACACAGTTTCAGTTGTTTCTTGTAGCTGTAAGTAGCAGGTTATGCTGTTCTCTCAAATAGTGACATACCTATATCGTGTTGTGTCAATGGCGATCAAGTTATTTCATTGATAACGTTTCATTGTTTTATTTTATTTCAGCATGGGTTACAATTTGAAAAGTTAGAGTTACATGTCCTCGAATAACGGTACAACACAAAAGAGGGTGAGAAATACATGGTTAATTCGATATCCTGTTGAATTTTTTAACAGGAGATCCCACTGTAATGGTCTGAAAATTAAGGGTGCTTTCGGGATTTTTTTTTCAACCAAACAACGAAAGTAAATCAATGTATTGCTTAGTATAGTTAATATGTACATGTAGAAGGGTAAACAATTTTTTTTTTTAATCAAATTCATAAATCCGTTTCCGATATACTCTTCGTCAAAATGTGCGCTGCGGCAAAATCGTTCCTGTGGCGTTGATAGTGCGTTAGCTATATGGTTAATGCGAATTCAAAAAGAAAAATATTTAGAAACTAGAAGTCTACGTCTATTACGTGACGATAAAAAGTCAAAACCACTGAGAAAAAGTCATTTTTTGGCGTGAATATTTTGATAAAAAAATAGGAGACCATTAATTAAAAAAAAAAAAAAAAAAAAAACTGATCGTTACCTCTGTCATTACGAATTTCTTCATAAAATTTGGGGAAAGCATTCTTGAACCGTATGTCTTTCAAAAACTGTGAAAAAGAAAAATCAAGTTTTCCGATTTTTTACAGTATTCAAGTGTTAGTCAAATACAAATTTTAAAGTGCTTTTCCTGCAAAATTGATATTTTTTTAATTATGCCACTATCAATGCCTAACAACGACATGGTAACGTCGGGTCGCGCGCAGATTTGTTTACCGACAACTTGCAGGACAATACGGTGCAATCCCCACGAGATACAATGGCCAATCATGGTTAATTTTTGGCAACCAAGTGTCCGAATTTTCTTGTTTACTTTTGTTTGAAGGAGAGATTTCCTCCTTCGCCGGTTAATTGACAGCGGGGAAGGAACTTTCTTTCCCGTCGCGGTGTTCGAAGAAACACGACATTATCGTCACGAACATCAAGCATTTGCGTAGTTGCATTCCCGTCGCGGCATTCAAAGAAGAAACATACTGTATTCTCGTTGCGTTCTTCCAGCGAAAACCATTTGCGAAAATTGCACTTTCATTGGGCGCCACTAGCTCTACCATTTTTAAACACTCACTCGATATTAATTTCGCTAAGTAGTGACAATCGCCAGCGTGTAGTGGACCTTACAACCTCGAGAGTATCAAAAAGATAATCCAAGCGCGTGCTGACGACGTATGCATAACACTCCCGTTCAGCAATCAGTACATATGTACATCATATATGTAGCTAGGTTAGAAGCAATCAGGCTCGACGGATAATCAGTCTCTGAAGCAATTAGGATCACAGTCGCTCATAGTTAGTTAGCTAGTGTGAGAGTAATTAGACTTCACTAATCATTACTTAATGATTGAACCATTTAATACCTAAAGGAAACATTATGGACTCAAATTTTAAAACTTATAGGGGAGAGCGGGGTAATTCCGGCCAGCGGGTAATTCCGGTCATTTGTATTTCTTTAAATAAAAACCGTGTAACTTGACTCTGTATGGTACAGCCACCTGTTAATGATGCGGCGAGCTAATATTCATGGTTTCCATGACGATAGCAGTCATTTGTTTCAAATAAATCCGGGAGTGTTCATTTCGCACCGTAATCTTATAACAGTGGTCGATTGTTAAGCAAGGTAAGTTAGTACATGGAATAGGTATGAATTATTAATATTAATCTCATTAAGTAGAGGAATGTTTCTACTGTCAAACTTACATTTGGTTTTTGGTGATACGTAAATTTAATTGAGTGTAGTACTTCAAATATCTGAACATGAGGTGTGGGGTAATACCGGCCAAAAATGAGGGGTAATTCCAGCCAGTTTTTAACATTGCTTTTTTTCTGGCGTAGATGCCACGTACATACAAAAGAATTTCGAAGAAGGCAGAATGGAACCAGGAAAATTTATCAAAGGCCATGGAGGTAATTAGTAAGAATAAAATGTCCATACGCAAGGCAGCACAATTGTTTGGAATACCATATTCTACTCTTCAAGAAAGAATTAAAAAAGGTAGTTTATAATTACATTACATTATTTTAAGTTATGGTTTACCAATTTAAAATATTTCTAGGTTCTAATGTTGCTACAAAAATTGGAAGAAAAACAGATATTCCAACAGATTTAGAAATCCAGTTAGCAGAAAGAGTGAAACTACTGGGAAAAATATTTTATGGTGTAAGTGCTCTTCAAATGAGAAAGAATGCATTTCAGTTTGCCGAAGAATGTAATGTAAATCACCGTTTTAACAAAGTGCATAGAATGGCTGGTAAAGACTGGCTTGCTGGTTTCTTGACAAGACACAATATCAGTGTACGAAAACCAGAAGCTATTAGTATTAACAGAATTACTGGATTTAATCGAGAGGAGGTTGGTCGCTTTTTTAACAATTTACATGACATGAGACAAAAATATTCATTTCAAGCTGGCAACATCTGGAATATGGACGAAACGGGAATTTCAACAGTCCAAGATCCAGGCATGGTATTAGCAACTACTGGACAGCGTCGAATTGGTTCCCTCACAAGTTGGGAAAGAGGAAAAAATATAACAGTTGTCTGTGCCATGAGTGCTGCTGGGCAGTATTGTCCACCGTTGTTTATTTTCCCGAGAAAACGCATGTCCATCGAGCTTCAAAGAAATGGGCCTCCTGGAGCAAGTTACAATTGCTCAAAATCAGGATGGATCACTGAGGAATTGTTTGTCCACTGGCTAGAACATTTTATACAATTTACAAAGCCCAGTGATGATAGAAAAGTTTTATTAGTGTTGGACAATCATTCATCCCACTGCACAATTGAAGCCTATGAATTATGTCGAAAGCACAATATTGTAATGTTGTCTTTACCACCTCACTGCTCGCATAGAATGCAACCCCTAGACGTCTCGTTTTTTGGACCATTAAAGAAACGATTTAAATATGAATGTGATGTCTACATGAAAAGTAAATGTTTGGAAAAAATCACTCCTTATGTAATTGCGGAGTTATTTGGAAAAGCATATGCAGAAGTTGCGAGTATGACGAAAGGCATTGAAGGTTTTCGAGCTACAGGCATAGAACCTTTAAACAGATTTATATTCACTGATGAAGATTTTCTTCCTGAACTCCTGTTGAACCCACCTCTCCCACTATCACCATTAGCAGGATCTTCAACATTATCATCAACTACAATTCCTTCAACATTATCACCAATAGCAGGACCATCCACAACATCACTTCCACTTGCTAGTTTATTGTCAGATATATTACCAATTCCGAAACCTCAAACAACCTGTGACATAAAGAAGAAAAGCTCCAGAAAACAACACTCCCAAATACTGACGTTAACACCGATGAAAGAAGTGCTTAAATTAAAGCAGGAGAGAAAACTGACGCTTCTAAATCGAAACACCAAAAATGGAGGTAAAAAAAACCTGAGAAAAAAGAAACTGAATTTTCAATCGGACAATTCTGATATTTTTGACGAAAATGTAGTGCACGATATTTGCTCCTTTTGCAAAGAATTTGGAAAAGGTGATGAAATGTGGTTTCGGTGCACCGTATGTGGCCAATGGGCACATGAAGAATGTTCAGGATGGGATACCCCTGAAGAATATATTTGTGATATATGTACTAATTAATTTTAAAATAAAAAATAATATAATTTTTTATTAATTTAACAGTTTTCCTAGCTCTTTTATAAAAAAAAAATCATGACCGGAATTACCCCACTAGTGGGGTAATTCCGGCCAAATGACTATTTTTGTGTTATTGCTTCCAATTTTGTTACAACTTAAATTTATGCTTTCTCGGCCATATTAATACAAAGTAGACACTTCAAACTATCAATTAATATAAAAAAAATAACAAATGTGTAACTTGTTCAAATTTTACAGCATTTACTGCTTATGTGGCCGGAATTACCCCGCTCTCCCCTACTTCAGATATAAATATGTAATTAGGTCTTTCAGAAGCCACACTAATCTACTCCGTAAAATAAAAAGTACAGAAAACGTTAACAGGTTTAGCACTGACCATGTGCTTAAATACTAATGTCGAGAGATTTACAGAAATTGGAGCAAATCACTTTGGATTTTTGGGTGCACACATACGGTTCCCGATTTCTCGATATTTTTTCTTTCTTGAGAAATCAAAAATCAGATCATACTTCTTGAGAATTTTCGAGAATTCTTGTGAAATTGAAAAAAAATATTATAAAATTTATATTTTTGGCATAATGTTGATAATATTTGTCAAAAACACAAGTCAACTTTAACTAACTGTTCATTCCTATCTAATTTGCACAAAACTTGTAAAAATGAAAAAACATTAATTTATTTACTACAAAATTATTGCCAAGCGAAACATTACTTTTTTGTTTTAAAATAGTTTTTTAATCCATATCATTTCATTTTGTGACAAAATCTGTAGCTGTTCTTCCTGTGGACTGAAAAATGTGAAATTCCTTTGTTAAAGTCAATTAAAGGCTCGGATGCAATAAAGGGACTAGCGCTCGAAAATGCGAAAAAAGTCCAAACGCTAAGAAAAACTGGAAAATTAAATTTTATTCAATTGGATTTTAAAATTTGATTCGATAAATAAACTGTAAATAGGAAACATGTGTATCGTGACGAGCTTTACAACACTATATTTTTTAAAATACAGTTTAACAACGTTTTATTCCCCAATAGTTTTTTGCGTTTGGACAATAATTTTTCCCATTTTCGAGCGCTAGTCCTTTTATTGCATCCGAGCCTTCAATTTTTCTTCTTAGTTGATACTAAATTCTTGGAGGTTCTCTGCAATTGCTAACTCTAATTTGTTTTATTAATGGTAATTCTTCATTCCGAGGATCCGTAAGTTTTTCAGTAGGTATATAATTCCCTTTAATTCACGAAAAAAGTTCACCTGCAAAGATTGTGAAATCAACTTAGCTAATTCCAATTGTACCTTTAATTTACGAAAACAATTAAAAAATTTCTCACACAAAGATTGTGAAATCAACTTTGCTAATTCCAATTGCATTCTCGTTCCCCGCTCGAACACTGATTCCTCTGTCACTTTTTATAGGTACTTGACATTCTTTTATTGGCCACAAATCAATTCAGTGCTCAGAGATTCTGGATTATGCAAAAATTTTATAAATGATACAATAGTTTTGTTTCTTCTTTTCGATATTTCCTTTTTAATAACCACAAGAAACTCAGTACCTACTTAATTGAGTAGAAATACAATTTTTCTAAATTGTTAAATAACACTTTAACAGCGCCTTCACCAGTCAATAATGTCGAATCTTCTCTAATGAGATTTTCTATTGTAATTCGTATATAAATTGTAGTTCCTAGATTTAAGTTTCTCGAAAAAAAAATAGTATTTCTCGAGAAATAAGAAATAAACAATTATAAAATTTCTCGTGAAATTCTCGACACTAAACACTTATTAACGTCTTCTGTTGTGTTATTTGTCAAATATGAATTTAGAATGTTTAGATACAGAACGTTTCCCTATATTATTATTAGGTGATCTATCTAATCCCTATATACAGTGGGGTAAATTTGCCTAATTCGTACCTGCGCCTAAATGGTACTGCTGCTATTTTTTATTAAACTTAGCCAGTTGCAGGCGCTCCTAGCTGTAGCAATAATCCAGTGAAATTAGGCGAAAATATGCCCAATCTGCGGAATAAATCACAGCAAGCTAAATGTTAATATGAGCCTTTATTTCATCGTTTTAAACAATATGTCAAAAGACCCATCGATCCAACCGTCGCTAAAAATTTTACAGAGGGTTAAAAAAAACGGTTTTTCACGAATATCTCGTCAGTTTTTCGGTTACTTCTGATTAAAATTTTTCCACGATTCTTAAAGATTCTATACAATAAATTACTATTTTTGAGAATGAATAAAATTTTTTTTTGTGAAAGTATGTCTATTCTCAAGTTTATTTCTCGTTATTACACCAACGAACAGTTCTCTACATTTTAGCACGGTAAAATTGAATTGAAGTTCACCTACATATGTGCCTACTTCGTACCACCGCGTGTAAGCTTGAATCGTACTGAGAAAAAACTGAAACGAACCTAAAAAGAAAACCGTACCTAGAAGTTTAATCGGAACAGCAAAGAAAACTCGTAAGAGGAAGAACAGCGCTCAAACCGATACACGAATGGACAAAGAGAAGAAAATGGAAGGCGATGAAAATGAAAGCTGATTTTGTAAAATGTGCGCAGAGATTAGACAGGAAATTATGATACAATACACACGGTGAAAAATGCGCGCGAAGTTTGTGCGAGAATAGATAGACATAGGTACTCTTGAATATTTATGTGATGATTGTAGTGATTAAATCTCGAAATATGAATTTGGATAAGTAGAGAGATTAATCCTAATTCGCACTTTTTCCATATTAAAAATAAATCGTTTTTATCAGTAGAAGTTGATTGTTTTTGTTTCAGTATGTTGAACTGTTCATTCTGTCAATTAAGTGTTGATTATCACTAATTTTCTATCATTTTCCCTGTTGTTTTTTATGTAATAAGCATTTGTTCTTAATCGGTACGAGTTGTCCCATATAAAAGAAAAAAAAAATAAATAACTTTTGTATCAATCTTTGTTTTCTTCAGTAGTTTCTAAGAAATTCAATAAAGTAAAAACATTCAGTGCGGTTGTTATCCTGTAAATATAAATTAGAGCAGCTACACAAAAATACGTGTCACATATTATCGAACGTTTTATTAGTGTGCCAAGTTTGATCAAAATATCAGCGAATGAATTCCGTGATATCCCTTACAAAATGGTCCCCATTTTCCAACCTTAGAATTTTTTCGATCGCACCCTGTAGAATGGTTTCAATGTATGGGAGTTTAGATGTAAAACTTCAGGGCCCTTGGGGCGCGTTATTCCCGTCATCCGATCGACCCCACATTTTACGCGCATTACTTCTTCTTTATGCATTGGAACCATTCATGGCGGAGGTGGTGGGGAGAATCCGGCAAAATAGTTTCCTTTATCTACAGCTAAGGACTACACTAATAAACTAATATTAAAATATACATCCATATTTATCTGACAAGAAGTGGTTTGTCCTGCCTCTTATTGCTTTGGTTTTTGGATATGTTTTAGAGGGCCGAAAAATAAAATATACGTGGTTTTTTATTTTGGCCCGTTTTCATATTTAGTTGGTTAAACCACCCCTTAAAGTTATAAGATTTTCAGGTAGCTTAGAGGACTGAAAAATAACAAATAAGTACGTGTCGTTTTATTTTCGGCCGTTTGTATATTCAGAGGGTGAAACCAGCCCTCAATGTTCATAAGAAGAGTAAAATAGTGATTGGCGATACGAACATCATCAATACTAACAATAGGAACTATTGTAGCTCTTCTCATGAACTTTGACGAGTGGTTTAACCCTCTAAATATGAAAGCGGGCCAAAATAAAAATACAATCAAGAGGAATCAGAAGTGGAGACCTAAAAATTTCTCCTTGTGAGCTACACAGTGCGACAGATTGTCTAACTCTTAGATACCTAGGTACTTACTGATTTGGCATATCCTGAATTTCAATCAGTTCTTTCCGCGTATATCAATATCTAATAATAATAATAATATGGAACCTAACAACATCTGTATTCTTAGATGGCAATGACTTGAAGAAATAGTAACAGGTTAAGACTTTAGGATGTATCGAAATATCGTTTCATTAGGAACGGAGATTGACGTCAGGTAAAGCACACAGCTATCGAAGTAGCAAGGAAGTGGTAGAACTTTTGTGTAGATATCAGGTTTCTGAAGATGCTATAAATGGTATGTATATGGTTCGTTATAAAAGGCGGCTTCTTTGATACTATGAGCCCCATAATACGTGAATACATGCGGAGCGTTTCTATCATAAATATTAAGTTTGGGAAAGAGTTCTGAGCGTTTAATATTAATATTTATTTATTTAAAATACCTTATTGCCTACCATTTTGTATATGAGGTGTGATTTTTTAAAATGGCACATTTCCACATAGAGTAAATTTTCAATAACCGCAAAAAACTGTGGTACCTACGTTTATTAAAAAAATCATTTTTCTATTTATTAGTATACGTACGTTATATTCTTCCATCTGATAGCGGCAATGTTTTAAATTTAGCGACATAGTTTTAATAGTTATTTAAAGAAAATGTTTGAGAAATAAGCTGTTTTGATGGAAACTATAAAAAATAAACCTTTTCGTATGAAACCATTTCGAAATAAGTCCAATCTATCTATCTATCTTTCCTCAATTTTTTCTGCCATTTTCAAAATATAACGTAATGTTTATGGTTACTTTGTTTTGCCACATTTAGTTCCAAAGATACCATGTCACGTGATACATTTTTAAACTAATTTAACAAAGTTTGGATAACTCTATGGAGTTAAGTTCCTTTTGTTTCGAATTCATTACAATTTCCTAGATGAGTATAGGAAATATGTCCGTTTTGCTTCAGACTAAAAAATTGTTTCATTATGTCATCAGACAAACTTGGAAATAACACCTTTTGTATGAAACGTGTATTTTTCACTTCAATTTTGTCAAAGAGAGCTTAAATCTATTTTGTAGTGTTTTGTGCCACTACACAGAGCGGCACATGAAGGAGGCCTTGGTACAAAAATAAAAGAATAAATATAATGTGGTTATAATTCATGTTTTTACACTCAAAATTGTTCTATCTAAGTTAACTGAGTTTTATTACATTAATATACCAATAATAATGAAAATTATATCGAAATATTATAATAAAATAATAAAACGTAATATTAGTATTAACAAAAAACTAAAAACCATGTTATGTATATAAAGTATATACAATAAAATACAAGTATGTAATACATAGAATTCTATGTATAACATAGAAAAAGAATTTCAACTTGGCACCACCAGCCTACCACTTGCTTCGATTATTTATTACAAGATCACCTATTTAGCTGAAGGATGGCAAATATCTGGCACGCGAGAAAATTTCAGCGCCACGCAAAAACTATTAGAAATCTATAACATCTTTTTTGTGTGTTGAATCAAAATCATACAAAAACTAGAAATAGGTTAACAATCTTACAAACAACATAAAGCAAAAGACTTCTAATAAAAAATAATATTACTAATTTTGATTCAAGTTTAGCCGCATTTTGTGCAATGTATTTATATTTACATAATATTATGTAGTCATTTATATTGAATAAATATTGCATGTGTACCCTAGTAGCATTTCTGGTTGGCCAACGGTAGCCAACAGTTGGGAATTATTTGGGATATAGTGAGAGTTTCACCTACAAATTTACCACCAACCATACATCGCAATGAAATCCGTATGCTGCCCGAAAGATTAAGGAAAGTCATTGGGAATAATGGAAAATATTACCTACAATGATTAAGGTTATTTGATTTTTTTTTTTAGAAAGTAGATTGAATTTTGCCACATAAGGCACAAGTTTCTTTACTACGCGCTGCGCCTAATATCTTAAGTAAGCCCCTCTTCTAAATTCTTTGCCGCTAACTCTAACTATCTTTGCCGCTCCTGATTATGATTTCTTATTTGGTCATTTCTTTTCTCTTTCTACATATAGGTATACTAGCCTTCACTCATCGATGTAAACTGTAAACCCCCTATATATGTTTCTTGAATATATGCAACATGCAGTTTAGTGACGTGATCATAAAACAGAAAGAAGCCTGTTTTTTCTTGCCTATTTTTAAATCATGTTTATATTATAAAGCGGTCCGGTTCATCCTGTAAGCGAGATTGCATTGCACTGTAGGGAATGAATGGCTTTTGCGAACGTTATCTATGATGACTGACTAAATATCAAATACTGAATAACTATCTCTATAGGGATAGAGAATATGAATCCTACCTACTGTTTGCCGTGCAATGTATAACGCGGAACACTCAATTCGTTGTAAGTGTATATAAACTTTGTAATTGAAAATGTTCCTAATGGATAACACAGATTGCTTAATATCGAAATAAATTATATACTATATTAATTTTGCGGTTAGTCAAGAAGCTTTAGTGAATATTTGAGTATCATTTTATGAAACATAAACATATGTTCATGTCATTGAAATAGTAAGATTAATATAATAATTGTAACAGTGTTCTTCACAATTAAAAATAATGAATCAACATTGTATAATATCTCTAAAGAATAATCAACTATTTGAAGCATTTCCTTTATCGAATAAAATATATAGTAAACACAGTAAAAGGTATTATAGCTGAAGAAGTTGATGATTTCATTTTAATGATTCTGTTACAGTGTACTTATTTGTGGTGTGGGCATAAGAAAGAAAAAATTCGTTGGAAGCCTAAATAGCTAAATCAGAAAAAGCTCGCCTTTCAAGGCAAAGATACGTGTTTGAATCACAGTCTAACAAAATCATATTTTCGCACACTTTATAACATTCTTGTTACTAGTAATATGTACATCTGAAGTTGAAATTAATACTTGAATTTAAGATTTATGATTTCGGTACGGGCAATAAAATGGAACTAATATCAATAGGTATATTCATCTCCTGTATTCAGGCGTTACATTTGTCTGTAACGAATTTATAGAAATTTTAGATTTGTTCTTACACGTTGTCTGCGAAGCCACGTAACAATTTTTTTTTAATAGCCCAGCAACAAACTACGACTAATTATTTTAATCAGACATGGGTATGTTGTATGGGGTTACAAACAAATTCCTGGATTAACACTCCCTGTATAAACTAGATTTTTAAATTAAATGCAAAGGGTAAGTAAATTCTATAAGATTAATCAGCTATGTGAATGCAGAAGAATATTTTTTATACGTCCAGTATGAATTGCACAATTAACATGAACGTTTCTGATTATTTTCAAATGCTGAATTAATGCACGAATTTTGTTCCACGTGTCATGAAAAATCCTGTATAACGATTAGAAGAAAAATAGTATCTAACTACAATGTATACTGTATATACCTAACAGAAAAATAATACGTGATTTTGAACATCTAATGAGCATACCCCCATATACAATATAACAAAATCTAGTGGTGACTATTATATAATCGACTAAAAAATAAATGTTCATTAATAGTAATAATCACATTACTAAGATGTTTAGATACACGCTAACTTATTTCAATCAAAGTATATAACCGCCGATTTTAACGAAAATTTGTAAGGCAGATAAGAGTACGGGACACGTAGGTATTGTCTGTTGTAGTAGGTATCTCCAGTTCAAGGAATGAAATTACCATCTAAAATTTCACTCCTCTGGTGCTAATTTCAGAATTACTGAAGATGCAAAAAGGTTTTTTTAAGTGTATATACATATCTGATTTTTTGTGAAAAATAACGGGTTCTTCCAACCAATGCAAAACGTTAACAAAAAATCAAATTTCCAACATCCATTTTTGAAACTATTAACGTTTCTGCTAAAACGAAAATTTATTTGACGTTGACATTATATACATATCAACAATTAACACGAACGAGTGACTAACTTAATTTATCGAACATGCTACCTGCTTCAGGTGACCTACAGGTAACTGTGTCAGGCAACAATGGACCGTTAGCCTTGTTTGCGTAACTTATGTGGTAGAGATAAGATTCATATTGTTTCACATTATCTGTGTTATAAAATATCCTTATTTGATTTCTTTGTACGATTGTAACAGAATTGTTACAAAGCGAATGCTTATAACGCAATTTACCGCAAAAGGGGATGTTATTCTTTGTAATCTCAGCAATAATGGTATTCATTGAAATAATGATTCCAATGATTTACGACATTAGGTAGATTATGATTTTCGCTGTATTACCACAGATGTTTATCTTTATTCGTGTTCTATCAAGAAACAATAATAGTCTAATGAATTTTCAGATCTTCCTGTCTTTATAGATGTATTAAAAAATGACAACGACAATCGAGATGATAAACATGATTTTTTTTTAAAATCTTTTACCGGCGCTGGCACACGATAGTTTCCGTTAAAAACAATGAAAAATTTATTAAAACAACTTTTTTTCATGCTTTAAGCTCATAAATTTAAGTCACTTTTCACTGGTCATGCAAACCTGCAATATCTTGTTAAAATAGATATCTACCGGGCATGTGGCAAGTTGCTACTACGAAACAAAAGTGAAGATAAAGGAAATTTATAGAGGGCAGGATGGCTCGATGAGAATTATCTGTTTCTACTACAATTTTTTCCAATGTGTTAGGATAAAAATGCAACATGAAACTTTCCTTTTAATAGAACGATGTATACTTTATGCGCCATTTTGCGTATAAAAGAATTTATATTTTAAAAGATACTTCATATTTTATTTTTAGTAGGTAAAGTATTTTATTGCAGAAAGTGCACAAATGCATTATAACATTCTAAATATTTTCTTATCTTTAAAATATAATTTTTATGACACTCTTAAGTTACCTTGAGATTTCAAGAAAGAACAAGATTTCGAGAGAACAAGGAAGCCTTGTTTAAAAAAAAAGGGATTAAAAAACATATAAACGGATAATACAAGTTCTACGATATATAGTGCAATTTCGCGTGCACAATTACTTTTTCGTAACAATTGTAGTAACTAATTGTTTGATTGCAATTACAAAACAACTTAATATTGTTATTAAAATCATAGAAGAATACCTAAGAAAATATTTAAAACGCAAGGGTGATATATTTGAATACGAACTGTAAAAAAGCAATTTTCAAGATCAAACTATGATATACATATCTTGTGTATAAAACACTCGAAAAAGTCGATTTATTTCACAAAAACTGTATACATAATCCCATTGACAAGGAAAGTTCAAATGCATATTTCAGTTGCATCAACATACTTTAAAAAACATTAAATCACATAATTCTTCATTAAGCCATTGAATTTCGGTTTACAGAATTTCTCTGTACCTTTACCACTCGCAAGAAAGAAGATTTCGCTCGTCCCAGTTTCTAGTATCACTTTGTACACAACCCTTTACTAATGTTTGAAATCCACTATTCGCGAATCAACGATCCGCTGGTTCACGGAATCGTCGTGTTGAATCATACTTGATATTCATGCGTGTTCAAAGTGATGCACGTACACACACACACACACACACACTTTACACGAGCAACCATATACTCACAATGCACGTTCCAGAGAAAGGCCAGATTGAAATTGTGATACATTCCGAAATTTCGGCGCGTGTCTTAGGATCTTACAAGCGTGCGTACCGGTTTTTAAGTGACCATCCGCAGAGCGATCAACAAGGGTCGAAAGCGTCGTACTGAGTAACTGACTACAGCACCATCGAAACCAAACTAATAGTGGCCCCGGGACGCTCGTCTGTCAGGGTGACTTGGCCTGGATGTTCAGAATTGGCGGGGAAAGGGAGGAGTTAAAACGTGGGGTGAAAGCGGTTTCGGCACCCTGCTAACAGCGGCCTCCAATGAGATTTGTAGCTGGGTCCATAGATGTTACAGGCTATCGTAGCTATTTTTTCTCATAACTTCGTAGGCTACTTGGCGAATAAATTTCCACTGTTCGGCAAACCTTCGGCGGAATGAGCTGTGCTTTATAAAATTATATCCTGGTGTACTCAATGTCTACGTAAATTAAGGTATGTAGTTCCTTCAAGTCATTTTCCATTGTCCACCTTTTTCAGTGTTGCACGAGATTAGCAATGAAAGACAATGAGAATTGACTAATACATAATATTGTAACTGGCATTATAACAACACTTGGGACGTTGAAAATAAAATTATTTAGAACATTTTAAATAGAAATTAAAGCAACTATCTACATAATTTGTGTAGGGGATGCTTTCGTTTCAGAAAATATTGCACTTTATATGGAGAATCGTCTATTTACACATTTTCTAACGTCAATGTGCTTCTACACTGTCCTTTCATGTCCCTGTTTCACATTTTTTTAAATACTTTTTAAGCAAATAAAAAATTTGGATTTCGGAGTCTCAATTTTGTTTGTAATCGATGCAATACGATACTTCTGCTCAATTAGAAAAAGTACGTAGAAGGATAAGAATAAGAAGTGGCACCTAGTGTTTGATTGAAAAGCATAAAAGTTAATACACATTCGTCACGCATCAAACAAGCCAGCCGATATACCATTGTTTACTTAACCCAACTATACACGTTAGAGCAAAAAATTCTTCCATAATTATCATGCAACATCTCTAATTCATTAGATACGAATAAGAGATGAATTACTTAAAACGCGTGAATTTGGAAAGGTTGATTGCTTATCCATAAATTACTTAAACCACAACTTTAATATTGTTATAACCAATTCGTAAAGCTATTGCAATATTATGAAGCTATATGCAGAGGCAATTCCCAAGAACTGAAACGTCATAGATCACGATTTAATTCGGCTCGATTGAAAAGTTTCTATGCAGCTACTAACCACCCCTAATGTTCGTCCATGAAACGACGCGACCGGCCTAAAGTGTCACCGAGTGACTGACTAGCTGACTGACTCTTGTGCTAACTGATCATAGGAAAGGAGCGGCTTTATGGGAGCCTACAGATTAGTGGACTTATATACAAAGTCATTCATGTCGAGCAAAGGGCTGTATATCCCCGGGTCAGTCTTTGCCTCCCTTCCGCACCCTATCATTCTCGTTCACACCTATTCCATGTTCGAAACCGGGTGTGCATCACGTACCGGAACCCTCTGCCGCAGAAACCACCCGGTAATCTTGCTAATACAGATGTCAGTGGCGTACACACGGAAAGAAGAATAATCCTCGTCTTAACGTTTAACGCTGCTTTGTTTCTCTTTCCGTTACTCTCATATATCGACATTATCACTGCGATTAATAGCTCTTTTATGCAGTACGTAATTTGTCAAATATTCCTGTATTTATTTATACTTATTTGATAATAAGGGATTTCATAATTATTATAATGTAAATATAGATGTTTTACAGATGCACCTGGATGAAAGCAAAGCAAAATTCTCTTATTGACTTGCAAAATAGCTGAGAGTTTATTATTCCGCGATAATTCAACAATTGTGAAGATTGTAAATGTTTAAAAAGGAAAGAAGTTTGGTAGTTGCAGGAAGGGAAGAGCTGCTTGCAGATAATTGTAACTGGGAAGTTGAAAAACGGGAACTAAAATATCGTAGTTAAATATATTAAGGAATCAATCAATCCGACGGCGAAACGAAACATGCACGGAAAGACGGATCTCCTGTGTACCTGGTAAAATGGAAGGGCAATATCTACAGCTTTACGAGCTTGAGAAACCGGGCGAAACAGTTACTGCGAAGAGTTAAAAGTGGCCAATTAAATCGCTTAAAGGTAGTTCTGGACCAAAAAGGGCCATATAATCGTAGAGAAACCTGTTTCAGGTTTTCATATACAGCTCTTCTAATTCAGGTTCACAGCTCAGTAACGTACATTTTTCTCTTTTCTTCATAAGAAAGGAATTGCTTTGTTCGGTTTTTAATGATGGGCGCTGACTTCATAGCTCAAACTTTTGTTATACATACATTACAATAAAACTTATACTACACCTATGCCGAATATATGTTATAAGTATAACATATTATATTGTTATATACAAACATAAGAAAAGCTATTGATTGGCAAGGTATATAACATTTTATTTTGTAATTAACTATTCTTAGATAATTTATAAAATCTTATCCTTTATGTATAATTCTTACTTTTGTATAAAGATTAGATGTCTTCTGACGGAGAATTTCACCGTAGATCGTCATTAAAAAAGTGTATAGGTATTATACTTTTTAAACAATTATTAGAGCAACAAAAGTTGCATTAAGAATTTGAATATCTTTGAATACCACTGTTAAAGTTGTTTTAATTTCTTCGCACCTCTACAAATGTTGGTAACATCTAATAAACAAAGTGGGATATTTTCCTTTGTACTAGATTTATTACAATTTTTCGGCTTTTAAATGCAGATTTTAATTGTACCACTCTCTCTTAAATTACTTCTCACATCAGCAATGAAGGCACAAAACCATGGACGTTGCAGTTAATATTGAATTTAATATATTTATTACAAGGTAACAAACTTACAAAGACATATTGTAAATGAATAGAAGAAAGCTTGATCTTACTGCGAAGTGTCGCAGCGTGTTTCATCCAGTAGGTACGCTATTCAGTAAATCCATTCACAAGGACTCTCCCAGTGGCATGAAAAGGACCAAGGGAGGATTATACAGTCAAAAGTCAGACTTTGAAATTTGTCGATACATCGAGCAGAATGCAGCGGCGTATTAAAAGCTTCCGGTTTCGACCACCTGCCCATTTCTGTGCCCTCCGGGAGCTCGACAGTGGCATGGAATGATTTTACGCTCACCGAACGCATAAAAGGTACATTAGAAAAACGATAATCTGTTTAACAGAATATGATTTATTCTCTTTTCTAGGGATTTCTTTTACTTTACTTTTACTTCGTTACCGCTAATCGCTTTATTCTGTCTATTTATACTATTTACGAGAGACGTTGATAAATTATTACTTTATCCTTTTTATCCTTTTTATGTTTTTTATACTTTCAGGTACTGAATTCATAAATAATACGACGTATTTAATTTGTCTTAATACTCATCTGCAGCACTTTCATTTTTCATTTTTTTTTTTTACAAAATTATTCAATGATAAAACTTCATCAAAACAACGGCAAGTTATATGTTTGATAAGTTAACAGTCGCCTGATAATATGCTGAGAACTGAAATTAATAACAATTTATTGTTGAAAATGTATTGTGTTATTTCGTGATTCTATTTCAAATTTACAAGCTTAATATAGAAGTAACTTTTTGCAAACTTCTATCTTGAAGTGCGACTCCTATACAAGTTATAAGGCCAAATATATGTTTTCACTATCGAATCAAAACCTGATGCTTTTACCCGACAAAACCCTATTCCCAAAAATGTGTGTTTTGTTTGCAGTCGTTGGTTTCAATCAATCTTTTTACGACGAACCTAAAACGAGAGCAAAGGGGCGCACGACCGAGCGTTCGAGCCTATATGGTGTATAGTATACGCTATACAAAAACATATTTTTAATACTGTAAACTAGAAACGCGTTTCGATTACTTGAAGTGGGAGGAAGAAAGTATGTTATATTTCAAGTTGGCACAATACGTATTGTACTATGCATTGCTCTATACAGGGTGAGTTACTTAACATTATAACCTGTAGTACCTATCTCTGGCACTTCTAATGGTACAAAATGTATAGCGAAAAAATAAAAAATATTTGCTTCGAAAGGGGAAATACTACAGCATAGAAAATTCTTTTCTCAAGGTCATATTTTCCGGGACCTCAATGTCATCGACAATTTCTTAAACCGAATTGCGTATTTTCATTACTGTAATATTCCAGTCGATAGAAAAACAAATTCAACCATGTAAATCTAGAGATGCGGTAGCGTCTCAATGCCAAGTAGGTACATAAAAACATCCTGTATATGTCGACTGTCGCTACCGTGTACCTTTACTCGTCGCGGAGCCATTCCAACCTAATTCTGACATTTATACATTAATATCTCATCATGCCTGCAATATTTTGTACATTTGAAGATATTTTTCTTATGTAAACCGCATATAAGCTTTCGAATAGGACCAATTTCAATAAAATCGGTCCACGTATGACAGATATATTATAATATCGTCTCATGGATCAGACGAAAATTTTAAGATTTTTCTCCTGATTCTCCTTCTCCAAGAAATTTTTCGTCAACATAATACGCATATACGCGTTACACACACACGTTCAGCCAACACATGTTCGTTCTTCTTTCGTCGACTCTCGGGATTATTCGGCAGGGATCGTCGTCCGCCATTGTACATACATACTTATATATACTATTTTGAATTTTATAACCTACCAAGTGTTAAAATACAATTGGTAGATCACTGTTATAAACTTAAGGCAGCGATTTTCCACCACGGTAAAAATATTGCCGATGGTCATTACACGAGTATGGTAAGGGGTAAGGGCACAGCGTGGGTATCCGTTGATGATTTACGAGTAGAAAAACAAGCTTGGCCACGAAATGCTAAAAATTCATACATATTTTTCTTTGAAAGGTGTTAATTCATTAATTGTGGTGCTTATACACTTCAATGTTAAATACGTTCAGAGCCAAAGGCTGTTTTCAGCGCTATAATAATAAAAAATATAACCCATAACCACAAATTCAAACGACTTGAAATCAGCCTGTAACCACAAATCAAATCAATTCAATCGATATGCAATCAACATATAACCACAAACCTGTATTGCCTTTTAATTATTAAATATTATTACATTTTTTAACATAAGCGTTTTTTTTTAACATACACTTTACAGCTACGCTAGAGTTTTCTGAAATACCCATAAAAAAACTTTATATAAATCGGATCAAATTAAAAATTACTTGAAGTCATTTCCTACGCAAATTATCTTTGTAAAAAGAAGTGAGATCCCAAAAAAAACTTTGAAAAAGTAAAATAAATACGCCAAGTACATGAAATCAAATAAATCACAAAAAATAGAAGATAATCATAATAAATCACAACAAAAAAAATAGAAGAAAATATACAATCACCAAAAAGAAGAAAATATACAATATAAAAAAATATGTGAAATCAAAATGAGCTACAAGTTCATAAAGGTGCTTTCCAACTGCGCTTAAGGCGACACAACTACATATACACAGCTAAAATGCTGTGTTCGTACATTCTATAACTCATATCGCGGACATTTTAATTAACCCATAAGAATAAAATATAATATAAATAAATATTAAGCAGATATATTTTTATGCAAATAAATATTTATTTTAATACGAATAAATATTTTATTCAAAATACTAGGCGTTTTTTTTTTTAATTTTTATTACAGGCTCAGATAAAAAAGGTGGGAAAAAAAGACGTTCAGTATTTTTTTTTGCGATTCCGACCAATTGCAATTTTTTTCCAAATCGACGAAACACGTCACGACGTAGTAAACTAATCATTCTACCTTCTCAAAAGACCTCAAGTGGGTAGGACCCATTTTAAAAAAGTTATTCTGTTTTAATGGAAGTGTATTCATATTATACACATATCATTTCCGTGACGGTTCGGTACCGTCAGCGTTAGTGAACTGCTCCATTCCAAAATAGGGGAACGATCGTTTTTACAAGTTTTTATTTAGCTTCAGTTATGAGTTCGTTAGTTAGTCTGTTAGGGTGAAATCTTGTAAGCTAATTTTGACCCATCTCCATATATCTGATCAACTTAAAACTTTGCACACATACGTAGTTCTGATGAAAATATAGTATTTTCAATAAAAAGCATAACATAATTTACAGTAAATTTTTTTTTAAAAACAAGCTGCATCAAAATGTCCTAAAACGGAAAAAAATAATTTTGATACCGGCCTAAATGATTCCCCCATATGACTAAAAATCAAAAAGTGGGACGTAAATGCTGAATATTAAAACTTTTGCAAAAGCTAATTGCTACACGGCATGAGTTTGTCTTGACTTTTAATCTGGTTAGATCTCAGGACAGATTTTTAATTGAGGAATTAGACTGCTTTGCAATCAAGTGGAAAAAAAACTGATGCCACAAGGACGCTCTAGCAGAATGCGAACACGAATGTATTGAAATACGTAGAGCATTATAAATATTTCTATAAAAAGCACATTTTAATATTTGCGCTCCAAGCTTTTATTTTTATTCATAGGAGGGAATTCTTCTGAGGCAGTGATTTAGGCCGGCATTAATTTTTTTTCCTTTTTAGTACATGGTAATAAAAGTTTGTTTTAAAAAAAGAAATACTTATTATACTACCCAGCTATCAAGAGACACGGTAGTGTCTCGCGCCAAGTATATACATATGTATATAGATACTTATATGCGCAGCGCGAAACACACCAGTGTCTATATTACGCCGCGACCCGCTATCAAGAACCCTGAGATTACCGAATCTCAATAACGGCTGATCCGATTAGGTTTTTAATGGTCTTAATGGATAGCTTGAGTTTGATTTACATAAGAAAAGTGTCTTCATTTTGTCCCTACGTGCCTTATGAGCTGAGATATTCCAATGCAAAGTTCGAGAGTATAAAAGGGTGAGGGAACGTGGCTACCAGGCACGTCGTTGTTTCGATGAAGATTAATAACAATTTGTTGTCACGTGACAGCCAGACTTTAGAGCACATCTGTCGAGGTAAACGTAAGCTAGCTAATGTCAAACAGTTATAACCTACCAAGTGTCAGATAAGGAAACTTGTCCAAATTGTTTAAACGTCTCGAGTTTTTATACCATAGAGGATACTGAATTATTGTCTCAATTAACAAGGTAAGTCGCCAAAATTTTTCAATAGACTATTTATGTAGAGCTTATAGAAACGGAGGGGATGGACAGACTTGGAAGTTGTCAGGAGAAAGTTCGACAGAGAAGCATCTTCTTTCGCACAAGTGTCTACAAAATAATATATTGTTTTTATACCAGCAAACTATTTTTACATTAGAGTTTTTATATATACATATAAAATACTTGGTGCTGCGAATCCAAAAAAAGGTTAATTGTCTTGGTTAATAATTAAATGAAACAAGACAAGACACCACTGAGACAAGAAAGAAAAATTCAGTTTAGCAAAATATTTATTCGTATTAAAATATTTATTTTCATAAAAATATATCTGTTTAATATTATTTAATACATTTTTTTTCTTTGTATAAATAGTCATTGTGATAATTGGCGCAATTTGTGTATATCATTAGTTTTGTAAAGCTATTAATTTACGACAATGTTTTTAAATGGGATTATATACTTGGCGCTCTTTTTGTACCTTTTTTTAAAAAAGGTAATTTTGTGGTACTACACTGACGGCACTGAGGCGTCAGGGAACGGATATGTGTGAACTATGAATCCACTTTTACAGTAAATTATGCTTCATATCTCGTTCTCGAGATCACAATGTAGTACCGCTAGTGTACGCAGGTGTCGCCACAATCTTCAACCCCAAAATTTCAAATACGCACGCCATTTCCCATCGGTCCCGCGACGCCATTCGATCTTCATATCGTTTTTTGTGCGCGTTGGTGAAGCCATGTTTTCCCGTTCAAAATGAGAAAATCAAGCAGATCAAGACACAGATCTCCGTCTGTTGAAAGGCTTCGGAAAAAGTTAAGGAAGATACAAAAAAAAATTAGACAGAAAAGTAGAAGCACACCACGTGTTATTACCTTATCCTACTTTCCTTCTCAATCTGGCTTGAGCAAAAACTAAAGTTTTTGGCTCTTAAAGGCGGCGAGTTCACACATGAGGTGAAACAAGTTCCGTACATTTTGACTAGGTTACAATTTCGCGTCTTTAAACAAAACGCAGCACGTAACCTAGATCTCTTGCTCTTCTAGATTTATCGGATAAATCTCAGGTTTCTGAGGACGTAATCATGTACAAAGAAAATGCACCAAAGATACCCAAAAATCTCGAAGAGACAGAAGAGGCAGAAGAAAGCAACTTCGCTGAATTGGACCAGATAATCCTAGACATTTTGGGTGACGACAGTAGTTCAAAGACCACGGGAAAGTTTGCTTTTCATCCCAAGTTAGCAGGTACATGGGAGAAAGTACTAGAATCTGGATTAAAGAAGGAACGGAAAACTGAATTCCTGGAGAAGTACCCACGCAAGGGGGACTGTCCTATTGAACCACCTAAACTCAATCCTGAGATTGAAGCGAACATAAACGAAACAATCAAAAAGAGGGATAAGTATCTGGTGGCGGATCAGGAATTATGTGGTGCGAGTCTATCAGCCTTGGGATTAGCGGTCACCAAGGTTTTTGAAGGGCAAAAGCAACCTATCAATTCAGAAGAGCTGTTAAGGGACCTGGTAGAGTCAGGTAAGCTCATGTGTGAGCTGTTTAATCAGCTGACGACAGCAAGGAAGGCTTTCATATATCCAGGCTTGGATGCAAAAGCAAGGAAGGTTTTGAAAGCATCGGAAACAGGAGAGTTCTTGTTCGGATCCAAATTATCCCAGCGGATCAAGTCCGCTAAGTCAATGGAGAAGCTAGGATTGTCTTTAAAAGCTCAATCTGTAAATAAAAAACCGTCATTTAGAGCCTCTGGAGCTTTAAACTTCAAGTGCCCGTCTGTAACAGCGCAGGCGGGCTACAAGCGACAAGGCTATCAAAGAGCCCACGGTCAGAGATTCTACTCACAAAAGGGGAATCGTCAAATAAGGAATCAAGGCCACTCACAGGGCCGCCAGTCATCAACACAGATGAACCCAGCACCAGCTCAGAAGTAAACCAAGGGATGAGTAATATTGCTGGACGGCTAAAATACTTTAAGGGGGCTTGGTCTAGTATTACCTCTGACAAGTTTATACTGGGTAGTATAATAGGATATCGAATAAATTTCGACGATGAGCCTGTGCAGCAGCACACAGCTGGGGATGGCTCTTTAAACAAAAAAGATGAGCCCTTCATGCAGGAGACTGTTGACGACTTGTTACGCAAAGGTGCCATTAAGAAAGTGAGGCCCTGCAAGGGGCAATTTATATCGATCTACTTCTTGGTTCAAAAATCAAATGGTAAACAGAGATTTGTGCTAAATTTGAAGAATTTGAATACCTTTATTGTTACCGACCACTTCAAAATGGAAGACATACGAACTGCGACGAGGTTAATGTCGGAAAGAGATTATATGGCAAGTCTAGATTTAAAAGATGCTTATTTTTTGATACTGATTCACAAGTGCAGTCGAAAATATTTGAGATTTCAGGGGAAGGGACAAATATATGAATGGACGTGCATGCCCTTCGGACTCAGTTTAGCCCCTTGGCTATACACAAAGATTATGAAGCCAGTAGCAAATTTTCTTAGAGAGAAGGGAGTATTATCAGTCGTCTACTTAGACGATTGGTTGTGTTTTGGTAAAACGGAAGGAGAATGTGCCAGAAATGTCCAATTAACAAGACGGGAATTGGAATCTCTGGGTTTTGTAATCAATGAAGAAAAGAGTTGCATGGCACCTAACACTAGGTGTCAGTTTTTAGGCTTTCTTTTAGACTCCGTATCAAAAACCTTAGAGCTACCTGAGAGAAAACGGATTCAATTAGTCAATTTAATTAAAACGTTAAGAGGTTTAAAGTCGTGCAGTATTAGGGAGTTTTCGCGGATGGTGGGATCCATTTCAGCGTCATGTCCGGCCATCCAACATGGTTGGCTATATTTGAAAGGCCTAGAAAGGCAAAAATATTTAGCACTGTTAAGAAATAATGGGGACTATGAAAGCATAATGACGATTTCGCAATCTCTCGTTGCCGACCTTGACTGGTGGGAAGAGAATATCCAATGGTCAAAGAATCCAATAAGGCAGCAAAAATTCGTGTTGTAGATTTTTTCAGACGTCTCAACAACAGGTTGGGGGGCAGCATGCAAAGGAGAAATCACTTCTGGTGTCTGGGACGAATCAGAATTGACACAACACATAAATTATTTGAAACTGAAGGTATGCTTTTTTGGATTGACATGTTTCGCTAAGGAAAAACGAAATTGCGAAATCCTGCTCCGTATTGTCAACACAACAGCGGTGTCATATATTAACCGTATGGGAGGTATTTAATATCCTATCTTGAATACGATAACTAAAACAATTTGGCAGTGGTGCGAACAACGGAATCTGTGGATATTCGCCTCTTATATGTATACCTTCTAAAGAGAATGAGGAAAGTCTACGATAAATAATATTGACACGGAATGGGAGTTGGCACTCTGGCCTTTTGGGTTGTCTTTAACCGATGGGGTCATCTGGACATAGATTTATTTGCATCACGGATCAATAATCCGATTTGTTGCAGGAATGTTGCAGAAACATTACTACACATTGCAATGTTACAGTTTGGTTGCAGGTTGCATTGCAATTTTACTGCAACATTGTGGAAACATTGCTGTGGAATATTGCAATGGCCACGTTTCTGCAATGTTCCTGGACTATTGCGCACACATTGCCGTGGAATATTGTGCACATACTGCGGTACAAACTACACTGCATTCCATATCAGAGCATACCGACGCCCCTACCGATTTGCGACCGATCTGTGCAGCTCCCACTACCACTCACAATTTGAACCGCATGTGATTGGTCGTGGTAATTTCCAAGGAATAACTGGTACATCCCAAACGCAGGATCTGACCGTTGTCAACGTAAACAGTGCACGAAAAGTTAACAGAGAGAGTAAGTAGAGGGTCGTGCGACGGAGAAAAACATAGGCGGTTAAGTGGGGAGTCAAATGTTCCAACGCCTCCTGAGGGTCGTGCCTGCGCGAAATCTGTATGCTCTAATGTGGAATGCAGTGTAGGTGGAGTGTTCATACAACATCGACCACAGAATACGGTGTTACGTTGCACTCGCAACATATGCGGGTCGTTTCCGCAGCGTCGATCAAGATTAGAATAGTCTAAGATTCCACAGGTTATCATCGAGCGAATATATGCGAACGTGGACATTATCTGATGCTACTGATGAACACTATATTGTTTGAACAAATTCACAAACCATATACAGCAACACAAGATATCTGTAAAAAAGTGTTACATGTTCCAATTACTGCCAATGTCCCCACGATTGCCATTTAATTTATTGTACTTAATAAAAATGTTCTGCAACCTCGCAACCTATGTGGGTCGTCCCGGCAGCGACGATGATAGAATACTCTCTCACCCTCCGGCCGACTCGCACTTTGCCCTCGCCTCTAGCTACCCTATCATAAAATGGTCGGTGACCAGGCGTATGGAAAAATCCCAGGCTCGAGGCTAGCTCTCCAGGGCCGCAGTTTAAATAGACCGAACCTGTACGCCGACAGCATTTACTTTTAAGTTTTAAAACTGTATTCCGTGTGTTCGCACTTCAGGTATGTTCCACGTAATTCCGTAAATACGGACGTACATATTTGCACTCACCATTCCGGAACGATTTTATTAGGTATAATAAATTAAATGGTAATAGTAGGGACACTGGTAGTAATTGGCACATGTAACACTTTTTTACAAATATTTTTTTGTTTCTGTATATAGTATATAAATTTGTTCAAACCTTATGTGTTAATTAAGTAATTGTATTAATTACTTATATCACATATATCGACAAACAGAATACAGTGTTAAATTTCACAGGTGACCTCCTAGGGAATATATGTGAACAAGGATAATATGTGATATAAATAATTAATACAATTAGTTAATTAGCACTATAAGATTTAAGCAAACTGTTAAACTGTATACAACAATGAAAGATATTTGTAAAGAAGTCTGAGCTGTGAAATGTAAATCCACAAACAGTAAAAACTAGAAAATAGAAAAGATATATAAAAAAATTATGTTAAACGATTGTATTAAAAATGCGCTAAAAACTAAAAAATATATTTTTTTGTACTGCGTATTCCATACCAAAATGTGAACAATTTGAGTTTCAAGTGTTGCACGGTAGGATTATAAGTTAGAATACGTAAGCAATTTTTTCAATCAATGGTTGTAGCTGCAGCGGTAAAGTGTTCGTCTACGGTGCTCTCGAGGTCATGGGTTCGAGTCTCACTGGGATAAAAGAAATTTTCTATTTAGAAAAAACCACAGACGGTTATACTGTACTACGATTCTGCACACCTTCATATCGTGTCGCCGTCCATCAAAGACATAATACCCTTACTACTACTACTACTACTATCACCGATATTTTTATTTTTGACCCTACTGCCCTAAACGTGCGTGACCATTGCTGTGTAATATCTCCGAAATGTTGCGTGACCATTACTTTAAAATCTCTGAAACGTTGCGTGACCATTGCTATAAAATTTCCTAAACGTTGCGTGACAATTGCTGTAAAATCATCGAAACGTTGCGTGACCATTGCTGTTCAATTCGGAAACAATGTTGCTGAAATATCTCCTGCAATGTTGCACAAGGCGGACATAGCAATTTATTTGTATCGTTTCAGGAACATTCCGTGCAATATTCCAAATGTTGCACCGCAACGTCGCTGAGACATTCCTGCAACAAACTGTGCTGTAAGGCTATAGGAAAAAGATGTTCAGCATTATGTCCTCCACAACATATTTTAAGGTCATCAAAATCGGTGATAAAAATTTTATTCTTCAATTATAACTTGCAAAGAGAAGAACTTGTACGGTGAAATCTCGGGTTAACTATATCTTTCACACCTTTGATGTTAAATATCACTTCTTAAACAGCTATCGCTGTTTATCCTAATTAAAGGTGTTTCCTATTTAAATGTTACTACATACGGATCACTTCACTCTTCTTACATTATCGACTTCTGTAGAAGATTATTTATAATTCTACGCACAAACTATACGAACGCGCGGACAAATGTATCAATACAACACATTAATATGCGAAACATCAAGTCTGCCCAAAATTGCTGTCATAAATGTAAATCCACCGGAAAATAAGGTTTTAGTTTGCATTATTATAATGAAGTATAATTGGTCAGATTTCAAAAATAAAATGCAAAAAATGGAATATGAAATTGAAGAGGTATGCCCACAATGCCAATCAAAGTACCCGATATTAATTAACATACACATGTGATTAAACGTGCAGAATATTATTCAGGATCAGTACCTGCAATTTTACGCGTGCGTTTTATGGATACCAACAATCGAACCTTTATGTCGACGAAAATCAATACTATTTCAAATTTCCGAGAGCTGATCTCCGTACAAGAATATCCCTTCTAATAATACCCCTACAGCACATTTGTTGCAGAAATGTCTCAGTTGCGTTGCGGTTTAATACTTGGAACATTGCACGCAATGTTGCCGAAAAGTTACTAGTAAATTGCTATGTCCGCCCCTGTGCAACATTGCAGGATATATTTCTGCAACATTGTTTCAGAATTTTACAGCAATGGTAGCGCAACATTTCTGAGATTTTACAGCAACGGTAGCGCAACATTTCTGAAATTTTACAGCAATGATAGCGCAACATTTCTGAGATTTTACAGCAATGGTACTGCAACTTTTCTGAAGTTTTACAGCAATGGTCCCGCAACGTTTCGGGCAGTAGGGAAAAATTAAAAATAACGGTGTTATTTCGTATATATATTATATTATATATATAAGCACGTGCTGTGAGAAGAATATCATATAGTAGTATAACGAACGTGTGTATATTCTTTATAAATAGAAAATTTCTTTTACCCCAAGGAGATTCGAACCTTCGACCTGTAGCACCGTAGATGAACACTTTACCGCTGCAGCTACAATCATTGATTGAGAAAATTGCTTACGTATTCGAACTTATACTCCTACCGCCCAACACTTTAAACTCATTGTCAAATCATTCAAAAACGAGGATTCGTTTTGACAAACACCATTACATCTCAAATTCATAAATTATATACAACAGATATTTGTAAAAAAGTGATACACGTGGCAATTACTGCCAGTGTCTCTACTATTGCCATTTAATTGATTATAGATAATAAAAACGTCGTGTGAAAATATGTATGTAAGTCCGTATTCCGCGATCGTCGTTTGGGAGTGGCCCTAGCAACGTATGAGCAGGATTTCAGCAATCAATCCGCAATAAATCCGGACTTACAAATTTTCACTCGACAATGCGGAACTTTTTCATTACGCATAATAAATTAAATGTCAACGATACGCACACTGGCAGTAATTGGCACGTTTAACACTTTTTCTACAAATATCTTTTCTCGCTGCATATAGGTAATGAATTTGTTTCAACTCTATATTGTTAATCGAATAATTGTATTAATTATTTATATAAGATATTGTTCACGTTCGCATATATTCCCTCGGAGGTGGTATATTCCCTGTAGGATCTTAGGCTGCATTCTGCGTGCCGAGATTCGTTCGCGGAATTCCGGATTTATTGCCGAAATCTTGCACAAACGTGGCCATTGCAATATTACACGGCAAAGTGTACGCAATATTCCTGCAATATTGCACAAACGTAGCCATTGCAATATTGCACGACAATGTGTGCGCAATATTTCTGTAACATTGCACAAAGCTGGCCATTTTAATATTGCACGGCAATGTTTCCACAATTTTGCAGTAATATTGCAATGCAATCCGCAAGCAAACGGCAACATTGCAATGTACTGCAACTTTTGTGCAACGTTTCTGCAACAAAATGTGCTGTAGGGGTATTTACGTTAATGAGCTATTCGACTTGAAAACGGATAGAGTAAAAATTTAGTTTCACCAAGTCTCTTCAAAACTAATGCACTGTTAATTTGCCCCGCAGGAGACAGGAGAACTAAATTTCTGTTGCAGCGAAGTCTAAACGTTACCTACAACTTTAGAAGTTGTTTTGTTTCGTAAACAGGCACACTATTCGTGAATTTTTATTCTGCTGACAACGTTAAACTTCATTTATTTGTTTATATGTAACTTCATTCTGTTACGTTATTGCAACTGATTTAAAAAGCCAATGCATCCTTATAGTACACATATGTAAACAGTCTTGACTACACGTTACTGATTAAATTGAATTAAATTTAATTGCATGCAATTTAGACACCAGGATGTGTGTGAGTAAATATAAGAACGTTCCAAAGAAAAGGAAAAAGTAGTGAAAACTTTCCGGAACATGATTTAATTTTATATTTATTTAATATTTTAATCTCTTACTGTGTTTAAGTAAACAGTATTTAATGCAAATCAAAATCTTAATTACTTAATTTCATTCAGTCTTTTATTTAGTAGCATATCATTTTGTATTTTCATACTTAAATAGAGAAAGCAAATAGAAAATGGCATACTATTTGTAGAACAGGATAAACCGTTTCACAAAATCACAGGCTGGTTATTCGAATAATAATAATGGTACTTTGTGGATTAAGTAAATCATCCTGTTCGTGGTATATGCTTTACAGTCATTAACAATGCGCATAATCTACTTACTGACGGGAAATGCCGCATACCGAGTAGTTTACACTGATGGATCGAACAAATTAATAATCTGATTGATGGAATAAAATTGGGAGTTAAAGGAAGTTATTCCATTATACGGCTTTCTTTTGTTTTACGGATGGACGAGTATTTAAATTGAAACAAGTATGAACATTCAAACGAAACTTTCGGTCGATTAATATCAAAAGAAACTACATAAATAAAATTATCGTTCGCCGTGATCCGTTTTGCTCTGTTATAACAATTCATTTAATAAATTAATAATACTACCCTTGGGTTAATATGAATTGAATCACTAAAGTGGATTATCCTTAAAGAAATTAAATTGAAAATTAGTATTATGAGTAATCTTGCATTGCATATACCATTGCTTGCTGACATTCATATTTTTCAGTCTCCAGATATGAAAAAATACGTCGAATACTTTTTTGAAGAAATACTTTCTACAAAAGTTTTATCACACCTGGTTTGTGTCAGTTAAGTGATGTCCTACGAGTTACTTAAAACTGTGGAAAAATAAACGAAATATGTGTATGTTTTGAAGATAAATATAAAACGATAAATAATTAGTAATTATTTACAAAAGGGTAGTCCTCACCGATATCGATGACCTGGAAATATGTTGTCAAAATTCTGAACAACTTTTCCCTATACGTACAACCGTTATCCGACTTTAGTTTTCGAGATATTCGCACAAACTGTGGCCGCCCACATTTGGGAGATATTTTTCATCTTAAATCTCTCAAAAGTTGGTGCCAAAACCACCAATCTTGCTCCTACCAATTAGCGATCACAGTTTTTTACGAATATCACCAGAATCAGAATTTCATTCAGAATCACGTCCCCGGCAACATATTTCAAGGTCATCGAAATCGGTCAGGGGTGCCATCTTCACCTAATTATATCACCTGAAATATTTCTGCTACATTTAAAATTTCATAAAAAATATTTCCCAAAACGTTTACATAGCTTTGTGAGAGCCGGCGGCGTTAGTAACAATAGTCGTATTCGGTTTTGAGAGGTTTTTGAGATAGGAAGACTAACCTTGTATCTTAATTTGGTAATGCAAAAATAATTTAATAAGAAAAGCATTCACAAATGAACACGATGTGAAAACGATACAGCCACAATTTTATGCGTCAAAACACACAAATTGTTATAAAAATGGTGTTTACAGTCTTGTCACGCGTTAGGAAAGGGTTATCGAGCCTAATGGTGATTGTATAACTGAGTAAGGTAAGTGGAATAGTAGCAAAATATATCGCTACTTCCAAACTACGAGAACCGCACAAATTTTCTTGAGTACCTAATACATAGATATAGCACTGAAACATTTATCGTTCCATGATTGCGGAACGTCGTTCATGAAATTAAATTTCAACATGCGCCGCCGGGTGAAGGCAGTCGCCGGTTTAAAGGATCAGCCGGTGTTCTCGCGTAAAATTAGTCGCTAAAATTAGGGCTAAGATGCGCTTTAATATCTGTAGGCAGCCGCTTATAGGAACGCCTCGTTGCCGAGCGTACTCGCGTTTAAAGCGCAGTCAAGGGGAGGATAATAATAAGGATAAGACTGAAGGATATTAGTTGGTACAACCAGCTTCAACCCGAACCCCCATATCTTACCCCTCCTACGGGTTAACTAGACTGGGTGGATTTTAGCTAATTGTTTGATACCGACACCCTGCCGATGATTGTTCAACTACCTCGCTATTCCAGTTTCATAGCTAATTTAACGACCCCTTCTTCCGTGTCAGGGGAAGCTTGTTTTCATTGAAGAATAGGCATTTTCTATGGTTCGATCAAACAAACATTCCAGTAGATACCTACATACAGTGGCGGACAAAAGAAAGTATACAACATTTAAAATCGCATAACTTTTATAAAATTAATCCAAACGAGTTGAATTTTTTGAGAAGATACAAGGATTCAATTGCTAAGTGACGTGTTTCGTCGTTTTGAAAAAATGTACTTGGTCGGAATAGCAAACGAAAATAGTAAATGTCATTTTTTAAAGTTTTTTTTTTGTGAGCCTGTAATGAAAATTCAAAAAACCCGTTTGTAGATTTAAGTATGTTATTTACGTGTCTAAAATTTCATCAAAATCGGTTAATGTTGCTCTGAGCTATGATCGCTTAATGATCGCAGAATAAAGTCGAAAATCACGAAATTCCTGGAAATCAGCGATTTTCGACCTTATTCTGCGATCTTTAAATGTGTGTAGCTCAGAGCAACGTTAACCGATTTTCATGAAATTTTAGACACGTATATAACCTACTTAAATTTACAAACGGGTTTTTTGAATTTTCATTACAGGCTCACAAAAAAAAGTTTAAAAAACGACCTATACTTTTCTTTTTTGCTATTTCGACCAATTGCAATTTTTTTCAAAATGACGAAACACGTCACTCAGCAAACTAATCCTTCTAGCTTCTCAAAAAAACTCATATCTTTTGGACGAATTCTAAAAAAGTTATGCGATTTTAAAACTTTCTTTTGTCCGCCACTGTATATCTAAGTGTAAAATTGTAATTACAATATCTGTTTTAGTGCAAGTAAACGCTGCATTTTTTATCATAATTATTTTTGACACGTAAGGCACGCAGTATTATATTTTTAACATTAGGTAAACGGCATACCAAAATGAGAAAAGATATACATAGTTTCTCCCTTTATTATTTCGAGAAATTCTAATCTTATTCTATTAGACACTAGCTACCCTTGCTCTTGCCCTTTTCCATTTCGTTTCGCGAATCTGCGCTTTCGATTTTTCTTAAGGAAGCAAGAGTAAAACTGTTTATAATTTAAAATATTTGATAGTATCAATATTTCATTCCCACATTCGTGTGCTAAGTATTTTCTATTGTACATTCACAGGATATCGAGCATTATTATTAAGTAGTTCATATTATTTGTATTTGCATTTTAATTTATACAGTAAATTTGAAAAAGTTGTAATGTACTTCTAAAATTTAAATGGCGAAATATTAAATAAATCTTTATTATTCTCCTCTGGGTTATAATCTTCTTACAATTCTCCCTTACTTCCACCATAAGGTCGTCGCCCACTAGGCCGAAGCGAAAAATTTAAAAAAAAATTGAAAATGTATAATTTTATAAAGGCGTTGAAAGGACGAAAAATAAAGGGAATAAGTGATTTCAAACTTCAAGTGTCGTTATTTTCTCAAAAATGTGATATTTTGTGTTTTTTCTGGTCCGTCCACGAGCGAGTGCCGTGCCCTTTAATGATCTGGCATTGTTTCTTATTTCAGATCATTGGTTTAAGTTCCACCGATTTGAATGATTTTTTTTTACGCCTCGACTTTAATGACTAATCAATGTAGTCTGCAATGATTATTATAAAACAAAAAAATTATTTCTGTAGTTTAAGATATCCTTAATATAATGCAAAAAGTGCCATTAATTTATATGTAGCAGTTTTCCTTTAATTAATTCATAAAGAGCACCTATTTTTATGGGCTCTAGACCGGAACAGCCCCTTCACTTATGGGTGAAATATTAAATACCCGTAATTGAGAAACGTCGCGAAAATGTCCCTTTCAGACAATGTATGAAATTGCATTAACTATGTAACACTCATGCTCTTGCCTCGCACCAACAGGGCTGATAGGTATAGATCAGTGTTTCCCAACCTTTTTTGAGTCGCGACCCCTTTTATAATATTCAAATAACCTGCGACCCCCCATATATGGTAAGGTAAATTTATTAAGGTAAATAAAACACATTAAAAATGGGTACTTCAGAATACAATTTTAATTTAATAATATTTCAAAAACAAAAAAGACGTGGCGACCCCCTAAAAAACACTTCGCGACCTACTTATGGGTGGCGACCCAGCAGTTGGGAATCACTGGTATAGATTCCTCTTTCTACTAATTCAATCAGTTGTTGCAGTGGACGATTTGTTTGATGATACATTATTTTGCAAATCATGTTTCATGTTAATAACGTTTCTCAATGCTCTTATCCCCTCTTTGAACAAACAGCAGCTTTTCACTCGAGAGCTCCGTTCCTCTCGAAAATTCATCGTTCCTTTAAAATAATTCCACCTGCAATTTTTCTTATTATCATCATTAATAAAACGTGATAAAATATTTTTCTTGCATTATAATACAAAATTATAAACTAAATAATATGAATGAAGCTTCTAGGGAAGAATTACACGAAAATATAAGCAGAGGATATTTATATCCTCGGTAAGTCGTGATATAAATTTAGTAAATATATAAAAAAAAAACTTGCCAAGGTGCAACAGAGTTTGCTGAACCGGAATAAAAAGGAATAAACATAAAAAGAAGGTATAGCGGACGAAAGAGAAACGATTTTCTACCTTTGTCCGTTCAGAAGTTTTACAGCTCCGTTCGGAGGTGCCTCAGATACATCCTCGAAACGTCCTGTACCCATAAAGCGAAGATAGCCCCGGTGGTACCGTAATACCGTTTCAAGTAAGCAGTCGCTATTAATTAATGCTTTAGTACCCGTATTGCCGCTCTCTTTCGAGACAAGTGGTGGCGGCGGGTTAGCTCAAAAGAACTACACGGGAGAAAAAGAGAAACAAAAGACGAAGAAATCCTGGGAGGAGAAACATTCAGCAGTCTTTTTCCACGTTTTACTTTGTAACCACTCAGGATCGGCCCTTCGAGCCCTCTAAGAACCCTTAATCGACGCTACTAAACCAACGAGATCATTCTGCGGCCCTCTACGTATATATATATATATATATATATATATATATATATGTACATATGTCCAATGTTTCTGCATAACTCCACCTCAAGGAGGGCGGCGAAACAACATAAATCAGGGACGCACGGAACGACTCCCTAGAAGAAAATATATTCGTAGCTTTTCTTCCATTGAAATAAATTTTTGAAACGTTTGCATTAATCTGTAGCTTCGGTGTTGATGAAAACAAGAATTTTTATTGGAAACCAAAGCTTTATACTACTTGCTTCTCAGTTTTCTTTTGAATTGCTTAATTAACAAACCGACCTTATATATCTAGAGCCGCGGTAGCGTCTCGACGCCAAGTACATGTTTCGACACCCTGTATATGTCGACTGTCGCTACCGCTTATCATTTAAGGCCGTCGCCCATTTCGCCGTAGCGAAGCGCGGCGACCAAAGCGAAATGTTTGTCGGCGCTGTTCTATCATATAGGCGATGTGTGGTCGCTGCTGTTCTGTCATATGAGCGATGCCGTGGTCGCCGCGCTTCGCTTCGCGGCGCATCGGCCTAGTGGGCGACGACCTTTACTCGTCGCCCCGGCTAATCCAACCTAACCTGAAACTTGTTTCATTAATATCTCGTCACGCCTGGAATATATTCTAAATTCAAAGGCATTTTTCTCGTGTAAACCGCATATAAGCTTTCGAATAAGACCAATTTCAATCAAATCGGTCCACGCATGACAGAGATATCGTAATATCGTCTCATGGATCAGTCGGAAATTTTAAGAGTTTTCTTCTAATTCTTCTTGTTCAAGGAATTTTTCGTCAGTATAATACGTATATACGCGTTACACGCACACCTTCAGTCAAAACGAACTAATACATCTTCACTATGCAATCCACTTCACATTTTGACAGCTTACCGTCAAGTTATAACCTGCCAAGTGTCAAATAAGATAAGTTGTCACAATTTGAGATGCCACGTGTTTTTACAAATATGTATTGCTGTACCATTGAATTGCAACCAAAATGCAATTTCAAACACAAGGTAAGTTGGCCAAATTTCAATTGCAACATGTTTGTATGTCATCAAACTGTTTTTTATTTGTAACTAAAATAATACTGTGACGCATAATTTTGCAGGAAGGATTTCGCATACACACTTATACAGTTATTTTGATACATGGACACCTTCGATAATGGATGAATTTAATTAGTGTTTCTTGTTTCAATAAAGAATTATAAATTTTGTAAATAAATTATATTTTATTACTGGTACTAGTAACTACACTTACTCCAGCAAGAAAAAGTTATTTACTGAAGCAGAAGATGATGTAGTGATCTACGACAGACTATGTACACACAAATGTGCAGGTATGGTTTTGCATATGCAATTATTCATTCAATTATCTTGACGTATGAGCACGTATGATAATTTATAAATACATAGTTAATATGTCCTATTTTTCAGTTAACGATGCACCCGAAGAGAATTATTTCAACGGATGAGAGAGCAGTTAGCGATTACAAAGCGAGGTGTAATTGATTTAGTAATTATACTGTAATTGTAATTAATAAGTAAAGTAAAAAAGTAAAAAAATTACGCCAAGTACGTGAAAAAATCGAGGACGGAAAAGAGTAAATCACAAAAAAAAATAGAAGAAATTATACAAGTACATAAAGGTGCTTTTCAACTGCGCTTAAGATACCACAACTACATATACACAGCTAAAATACTATGTTCATACATTCCACTACTCATATCGTGGACATTTTAATAGTGTGCAAATAAAATGTAACATCTAGACATTTTCCTAGATGCCCGCGGCCTGGAAGTCAAATACTTGGCGTGGCCAGGCAAGGTATTCTCAAATCATCAATACCCATACCCTACCTTTCGCAGGCTTTCAGATAATTTGTCAATTTAACCAATTTAAAATTCTAACCATATGAGTACATTTTCATCAAAAAATCGTTTTTTAAAAATAATTTTAAGATCATTCATTGACACCGATACCTTTTTCTCTCACAACCTTTTATCAGATAATTTGTCAATTTAAAATTCTGGCAATATGAGTACAGTTTCAATATTTTGTGTTTTTAAATAATTCTTATCCACCTTGACCTTTCCTGGTCACGCCAAGTATTTGACTTCCAGACCGCGGACATCTAAGCAAATGTCTAGATGTTGCATTTTATCTGCACATTAATAAAATGTCCTCAATATGAGTAATGGAATGTATGCATTGTAGCTGTGTATATGTAGTTGTGTCACCTTAGGCGCAGTTGAAAAACACCTTTATGTACTTGCAGCTCATTTTGATTTCACAACTTCTTTTTATTTTGTAATTATTATTATCTTCTATTTTTTGTGATTTATTTGATTTCATAAAATCATTTGATATGAAGCAAGCATACAAGAAGGAAACAGCGGATCGAAGATGAATAAAATCATTTCATTAATATAATAATAAAAATAATACTATGTTCCAATAAACAAAATCCAAATTTTTAGTTATTTTAGTTACAACTTAACGTAGAACTTATATCGAAATAGAGTGGAATTTTGCTGTAGTAAATGTAGAGACTATAAAATGTGTCCGAAGGAGGTGAGAGCGTATGGTAGAATGTTTTGTTGCAGGAAATTTAAATGCTAATGGTAATTCAGCGAAAATGAATAAAGAGATCCAGTAGTTTTAACGCACAATGTATTGGTGTTGGAATAAAATTAATTTAGTATGTTTATTGGTGAATTGGAATAGTGTTAATTGGAAACTAGTAAAATTAAGGAATAGCGTAGCAACTACTGTGGATTTTATTAAAGTATTACGAATGTCTTTCACAAAAGATTAAAAAGCATCAAGAGAGATGCTCTACATTGCAAACAGTCCGCCATACTTTTGTTAATTTTTAATGCTATATCTTTTGACAAATTTTGTCGATTTATCTTATTTGACAAATTTCCAGAAACTTGTGCGAAACAAGGTGATTATCTATCTATTTAACCTTCTCCGGACAACCTCCAAGCCTGTGCATCCCCTTCATTTTTATCCAAGCTTGTACGTCCCCTTCATTTCTATCTAAGCTTGTGCGTCCCCTTCATATCTATTCAAGCCTGAGCGTCTACTTCATTTCTATAAGCTTACATAAAAACTCTAAATTAAAAATTGTTTGCTAGTATAAAAATATATCTGACAATTTAAATACAATGCAATTTGTTAGTCCTTCTCTTGGCTGAAGGTGTGCGTGTAACGCGTATACATATTATGTCGACAAATTTTGGCTTGAAGAAGAAAAATCTTAAAATTTCCAACTGATCCATGAGACGATATTACGATATCTCTGTCGTGCGTGGACCGATTTGATTGAAATTGGTTTTATTCGAAAGCTCGAATAAAACGAGATATGACGAGATATTAATGAAATAAGTTTCAGGTTAGGTTGGATTAGCCAGGCGACGAGTAGCGACAGTCGACATGTAGAGGGTGTCGAAACATGTATTTGGCGTTGAGACGCTACCGTATCTCCAGATACATGCCTAAAATTTCATTAAAATCGGTTAACGTTGCTCTGATCTACAATCGCCTTGTTTTTTTTTTTGTGGACTTCTCTGTTGAACATGGCGCTATTTTGTGAAAAATTAATTTCCATGAATAATCTCAATCCAGACGATCACCATATTCTTAGTTAGTGAATAAAATTTTTTAGTAATCTTTTGTTTCAGATGCCTACCAACGACAGAATCGTTGCAGCATCATGGCAAAACGCACAATTTTCATGTCTACCTACAGACATGTCATAATAATTTTTTCACGACAAAAAGAATTGTAAATATAGTTAAAAGTACGATTAAGATTTTATGACAAACTTTTTGAAGTACACCTACTTTCATTACCCACAAAAAATTCTGAAAATGGTCATGAAACTCGCGCACTCGACCAGAATACCCCCTTAAAACTTTAGAGTGGCTACCTAGGAATTTGGATACTTTTCCGGCCATTTTGGTGGTATATATGCATAAATTTTAAGTAAATAAAATTTACAATTTCAATGAAAAAATCCCGGCCTCTAAAAGTTAAGCATTTTACTCTTAAGCATTTAATGAAATTTTAGGCATGTATACAACTTACTTCAATCTACAAACAAATTTCTTTTAATTTTCATTACGAGCTCACAAAAAAGTTTAAAAAACGTCATTTATTATTTTTCTTTTTGCTATTTCGACCGATTGCAGTTTTTTTCAAAACGACGAAACAAACTAATCCTTCTAGCTTCCAGAAAAAAACTCATGTCGTTTGGTCCATTTCTAAAAAAGTTATGCGATTTTAAAAGTTGTAGACTTTCTTTCATTCACCACTGTATATATAAATATTGGAACTGAAAATGCTAAGCGTATTTCCATTAGAGCCTGACGCAGAATTTACGTTGACACTTGATTAAGTAAAAAAGAAAAAGCTACGATATATGTAGGTACAGCTATTTTGCCCGAAGTCAATTTACCAACGTGTAGATACTGAATTATAAAACTACTTCATTACTTCATATAAAAATATGATAATAAGAATCTAATGGCAAAAGGGAAATTTTGCTATCGGCGATAAAATGAATAACAGGAATTTACAACAGCACGTTAACTAAAAGTGCTCGGAGACTTACATAAAGTATTAAACAATCGATCACATGGCCACATTGGTGGCTATAAGGGTGTAATATAAGAAGTGGATGAAGGACTGTGTTTCGATTTAAGTTGGCGTGAAAGGTTTTGACAGTTCAATGTGACTTGGCTTGATTACTAATCGTATCAAGCACAATACCACTTTTATAATCTCAAAATGTATCTTAGCTCTTGTCACACAGACATCATAGATGTACACGTGCATCTTCGAACTTCTATTTAGGGGTGTTTATGTTGAAACGCAATTTTCGAGCTCCTCTTACCATGATTCGTCATCTTTTATTAATTTTTCGGGGCAATGAAGTGATTAAATATATTATAAGAAGTTGAAGAATGGCTAAACGACTATGGTGGAATTCATTTTTCAGAAATCTAGGATAAGCAAAATAATGTAGGTACTTAGCAGGCTCGACGATGAATCTACGTAGCATGCAATTTTCTTTAGTCCACGGGCATTTGATAATAATAATACGAAGAATTTTTATCCAGGAATTGGAATCTAGAGTGTTTGTGAAAATGAAACCTGCATGAAAAGTTCTTTGGTAGCAGTTTTATGCAGCAATGCTACACCAATGATGCTCAAACTTAGGCGTCCTCTCCCATTCTACTTTCGTTACCATATACATGAAGGAACGCTAGTTAATATTTCGAGCAACAAATTACAGTGTATAGTTTGTACGTTATCATTGCTTACATTTCATTCATTGAAGAAAATTTATGTATCATTGCCTCTACTTATTCCTTCATTTTGAGTAATAGGTACCTTATGCATATTACAGTTGAAGACTTCGTTGCAAAATACGGACATCTCCATAATTTGTCGAAATTGAGTTATATGTCGCATTGGATGTGGAAACGATTTTTTATATATTGATGCAAGAAAGAGGCAAATCCGGTAATCCAGTGCCAAGTTATATCTAAGGATGCTATTTGAGATTATTTCATGATTTAGTAAGCATACTTCACTATAACTTATCTAAACTTGTGTAGATTCATGTTTCCTCGTATGTTTCCATGTACTAATGGGTACATAGTTTGATAACATAATCATGGTGTTTAATATAATTATTTACCCGAGATGAGTGTATTTTTATACAATTTGCTGCTAGTAATAGTGCTAAATGCTGTGTTAATATTTTATGTGGGTAAACTATTTTGAACATGCCTGAAAATATTTTTCTAACACTGTATTCATTATTTTTCTAAACTTTAACACATTTTGAGATGCTTCTTTAATGCTGCAATGTCCCCGATTGGCGAGCACCAATGAAACTGATTGTACGATCAGCACGGTAGCTATATTTTGTAACATAAAAGATGGAAATTGTTTAAAGGCGACGCATTTTTTCAGGGAATACTCTGTACTGAGATGAAAGAAATATTATGAACAAACGTATTTATAATATGAAACGTTATTTTTATCACACGCCTTTATTGAAACATCCTTGCCCAAAAAGTACGTCGCCCGTCTCTTGAAATACCCCGTATATTCTAGCCTCAGTATGCATTTGTACTAGCCGGCACTCGATCCGTACTTTTATCTCCGCATAAAAGCGTGCATAACTTGACACGCTCGGTTGCCCTTCGTCTTCCTCCCATAGGGATCCGTCTTGGTCGCATCCCTTCCGTCAATCTGATTTCCTCTAAATTTGCGAATAAAAGTTTACACCGCGAGCGTTCTCTCACGGGGGCATCATAAAATCGGGATTCAATATCCTACAGAGGCAAGAGAGGAAAACGTGGCAGCGGAGGACCAGAAAAGGGTGGGTGGTCATGTGTTCACGCTATCGTCGAATGAGAGAAGCGTCGCGTGTGTCATATAGGGCTGGGACAAGTATTCGAATGTTACGAATAAATTTCGAATATTTGAGTATTCAAATGCTACGAATAAACTTCGAATATTTCAGTATTCGAATGTTATTATTCGAATACTATTCGAAAACTGATGTATTCAAATAGTATGGTGTGAATTACAAATCAAGTTTTTTAGGTTCATTGTTTTACAAGCTTTTATTTAGTTTCAGTTGTGAGTTCATTAGTTTGTCAGGGTGAAATCTTGTACGCTTAATTTTGACCCACTTCAACATATCCGATCGGCTTGTAACTTTGCATACATACGTAGTTCCGATAACAATACAATATTTTCACGCGTTTATTTTTAGTCATATGAGGGAATTCTTCTCAAGCAGTCATCTGGGCCCGTATCAAAATTATTGGTTACTTTTTAGTACATTTTAATAAAAGCTTGTATTTAAAACAAAATTTACTATAAAGTGTTTCATGCTTTTTAGTGAAAATATTGTATTGTCATCGGATATGTTGAAGTAGGTCAAAATTAACTTACAACTTTTACCCTGACAAACTAACGAACTCACAACTGAAACTAAATAAAAGCTTGTAAAAAAATGAACCTAAATAACTTGATTTATAATTCACACCATATTAATCGAATACTGAAATATTCGAATAGTATTCGAATACTGAAATATTCGAATAGTATTCGAATACTGAAATATTCGAATAGTATTCGAATACTGAAATATTCGAATAGTATTCGAATACTGAAATATTCGAATAGTATTCGAATATATAAAAATATTCGCATATTATTTGAAAATATTCAAGAATATTCTACAATCAGCAAAAATAACCGCGTAAAATGTATTCGTACAGCTCTTTTGTAGAGCTACAGTGTATAAAGTATAATGGGTCGAAAAAGGCTAGAAACTACCGTAGACGAGAGGAAAATAATTATAAATTTACATAATCAGTGTAAAGATATTTCAGAAATTTCTCGAATCGTCGGTAGACCGCGATCTATTCTAAAAGTCTGTATAAAATTGAAGACTGCAGGAGATTGCACTTGAAATTTACATGCTCTTGTTAACAATTGTGTAAGCTGTCATGTAAAAAATTTCCGACGTTAATTACGCTTAATCATTTTTTTATAAGCCTTCTCAAAGTTTAAATTGATATAAACATTGCACTATTTTTTCATGAACTAAAAATGCCTATAACACATATAAATAACTGAAATATACTTTCTTACCTATATAACTATAATACAAACACGTATTTTGATATTTTATAATGAGTAATTAAAACAATTAGATTCACATAAAATTTCGTGACTTTGTCTTTGTAATATTATATCTAATCAAAGAATCATCTAAAAAGGAAAAGGTATGCGGATATAGAAGCTCTCAATTCATAAAAAAAAGACATTGTAAAGTTGAAATTGAGAAATTGAATTTTGGCCACCATCTAGACCATTGTGTTATTGTGGAAATCTCTTGAATATTTTCAAATACTATGCGAATATTTGGGTTCTTTTTTTATGAAATTTATTCTACACGTTTATAGGAATATGTATAAATATTTGTATTAAGAAAGTTCATTAATAAACCGAGTTATACAAAGCTTCTTTTTGAATTTCCCGCTGTACGAATACTTTTTACACTCACTGTAACTGACAATGAGCAACTGAAGTATTCGAATATTCGAATGCTGAAAAATTCGACAAATAGTCCCAGCCCTAGTGTTATACAACATCGACGCTCTTCGCTTCCTCCTACATAGCATTTGGATATCTTCTCTTGCGCATTAGAAGCTGCTGACTATAAATTATGCGAGACACCACTCTAATCTTCTAATAGTTCTAGTCACACATTCATGAATATATTATGTACTACGATACATGTCAGTCGTCGAACTTGCCTCACTGTTATCACACATTACTTTATCAATCACATCAGGACAGAGTATAACATATTAGAAGTACCGGAGAAGAAACGAGAGAACCTCGCTTCGTTATCTAAATACATATATAAGTATATATCCTAAAATATATAAATTTAATGATTTTTCCAACACCGCTCATGGTTTTCGAAAGAACATAATTTTGGCCTTCATCTAAGTCACATGGAAATAAGATTAACGATAAAGTGTTAAATAGCTGAAATGTTAGATTCCTAAATTCCTCTACTGTCTTAATTTTCAAATAGAAAAATGCAGACAGAAAATGAATGTTTATACACATGTCTACATATAAGCATAAAAAAGATGCTTGCTTGCGTGTTTCTCGATGCATGTTGCACCTCGCTCTCCCTTTTCTCTTCGTTTCCCTTTCCGCCCCCTCTCATTTTGTGAGTTTCTTTAGCATGGCTCTCGAGAATGCTCGTGTAGGTAGTTTGACACGGTCGTAAAAGACGGACGTTTTAATACAATTTACAAGAAAGTATCAAGCAGGCGCGCCCCAAGCCAATCTACTGGGTGTGCTGGCAAAATCGACTAGCTTATGATGTGTTTTGTTTTCTTTCTTATATTTTGTTTTTTTACAATTCTTCGAGCAATTTGCTCTTTTTTTTTTAATTACAACGTAAATTCAATAATTGTTTAAAATCTCTGACTGGTTAGTCCATATTTTAAAAATCCTTGTATACATATACATTATTTTTAACACTTCGCCAATATACCTACATTATCACTTATTTTTAATTCTGTTACTTCCTTGAAGATGCTTTAAACAATTTTTATAATAAACCTTTAGAAGCTTTCGCGTTTATGAATGTCTTCAGAGACAAATCTATCACTCAGCAGTACGAAAGACTTTAGGTGTTGTAGAATGTTACAATTACTATTAAAAATGTAAATTATTTTTTTTCGAGAATTATATAAAACATGAGTCATTTATAAAAGTATGCCAATATTCCAGAGGGTGAATCAACATACTACACACTAAAACTATACAGGTACATATACGTTTTCTCCTCAGGGAAGTAAGACATTTTCTTATCTCATTTTATCTGTCCAACTCAACTAGATACTATCATTAGGTAAACTATTTTGTTTGGAACACTCTGTAAATATGTATTTATGTATCACTGAATTGGCAGTACAACCCAAAAGGAAATGACTCTGCATAAAAGAATAAGTCGAAGATGTAAAATAATTTTATTCCCTTGTTTTCCTTTGTTTTTCCTTTTATTTAATCAGCCACTCCTTTTGTTAAATCCACCACTGACCATCACGTCACAAATACAAATATACCGGTATTGCTGTATGTGTTCCCCTTCTTCTACTATGTACTACGCCACGTTTTTTCTACGCCGACATTATTGTGTGGGAGCCAGTAAACATTTTTAATGCCCGTCGCGGTGAGGTTTTTCTATCATTTTTCTAATTACCCTTATGCTGAAACTCAATGGACAGGCAGTCTGGCAGTCGAGACCGGGGACAGTGCCCGGGGGCACGCCCTCGAACATGTCAAGTTTGGGAGCGTTCCCGACTCATCGCGACAAGGCTGAAACTCCCCCCATTAATTAACAACTTAATACAAAATAAAAAAATCACAGTCTGGCAGCGCTCCGTGGCGATCTTAGTAGTCTGGCAAATCCCCAAACATGTTAAAAAAAAATTCGACTCACTTTTAGCTATCTCCCCCGATAACTTCACATTTGACGTAACCGACGGGGAAGAAAGCGACAACCGTTTTACCATTGTATCGACGAAGTATAGGATAGTAGGGTAACCTGTCCAGTGAGTGAACCCCCCCCCCCCCCCCCCGTGAATGAACGTTGCTGATATAATACGAAAAATTAACGCCTATGGCGTCCATTTCACGTTGAAACTGACCCTAACATCTATTTGGAGACCCACAGATATCTCGCAAATTCCGTTTATTTAGCAGTTGTCCTCATGGCCACAAGTTCAAGGTAAGGCTTGTTACGTGATATCTACAATTTGTATTTTGAGGTGCATTTAATGATCCTATGATAAATTTGTTGTTATAATTAAATGGTTTAGATGTTTCTTTAACGAAAAGGACTGTATAAAATAACGGATTTATAAGAATTTGTCGAGTTTGTTGGGTGTTCATGCATTGGATGGGAGATACTAGACTGAACGACCGTTCAATCATTGGACATTTATTTCTTTACCAATGAATGAACAGCTTACCCGATCTTTTTTCTCTTGACACTTCCGCCGCCAGTGTGGAGGTTAGGTTAACCCACCCCAGATACCAAATTTCAACTATGCATAATTATGATCTTATAAGACTGGTGAATGAAAAATTATTTACACAAAAAATCGCCTAAATATATTGGAAACCTAACCACTGTTATTATTCGCGTATGTTACTATACGCGTATGTAGTGTGGACACCAAATATAAAATTTTAACTTCGTGTATATAGTAGTTTCCGCGGCATTAAGGTGGAATCAGACGGCACGTGGATCGGCGATCTTTTGCGCGTGAAGCGCCAATCCACGCGCCCTGAGAACGCTCATGCATCGCCGGTTCGCGATCCTGGACGAGCCTGGACGAGCATAGGCGAGCCGAGCCTCCACGAGCCGATCCACGCAAAGCCGATCCACGCTGAACCAAGAGGATCGGAGCCAACAGGATCGCAGCCGAGCCGAGCCGCGCTAAGCCAAGAGGATCGGAACCCAGAGGATCAGAGCCAAGAGGATCGGAGCCGAGCCGAGCCGCGCCAAGCAAGGGGGATCGGAGCCAAGAAAATCGGAACCGAGCCAAGCCAAGCCAAGTCAAGAGTGATCGGAACCCAGAGGATCAGAGCCAAGAGGATCGGAGCCGAGCCGAGCCGCGCCAAGCAAGGGGGATCGGAGCCAAGAAAATCGGAACCGAGCCAAGCCAAGCCAAGTCAAGAGTGATCGGAGCCGAGCCAAGCCAAGCCCACCCTCGAGACTACGGGGGCCGTATAATGTTGTCCCCTAGTTACTTCCATATTGATACGATAAAGTATAAAGAATTATTTTATTTCTGAAACAGGTATAAATTCTTGGTCGACCGCAGCGATTCGAGGTCAGCTCCCCGCAGTCGACCAAGAATATATATCTGTTTCAGAAATAAAATAATTCTTTATACTTAATCGTATCAATATGGAAGTAACGCCGATGGATTCCTTATGTTTTTCCGATGAAAATCATATCAAATGTCATGTAAATCTATTTATTTTTAACGAAGTTATAGAAATCAATTTATTATGAAGATTCCTTAATTATGATCCGATTTGTGTCTTTTCTTACCACTTTCATCAGGAAAACATAAGGAACCGATTCACACCACTTTCGCCAAGATCCGAAGAGAAATGTAGAATTTTCGATTTGTCACTTCTTAGGGGGTAACATTGTACAGCCCCCCGTAGTCTCGAGGGTGGGCTTGGCGCGGATCGGCCTGGCGCGGCTTGGCTTGGCTCGGCGCGTATAGGCTTGGCGCGGATCGGCTTGGTTTGGCGATCCATGAGCGTTCTCACGGCGCATGGATCGGCGATTCACGCGCAAAAGATCGCTGATCCACGTGCCGTCTGATTCCACCTTAACAAACAAACGTTTCAAACCCGGAAATTCTGATTTCGCCGAAGATTCGTGTGAATGTAGAGCATATTGAAGTATGGAAGGAGTATTTTTCTTTCCTGTAGAAATTCACTCTGAAGGGATGAAATCAGCCCTTAAAGTTATCGCGTCTCTTTGTTTTTTAATATAAGTTTGTAAAGGCGCAAAATAAACAGCGACTTCAAACCGGTATGATTTTAATACCGGTATTACGTCAACAAAGCTAGAGTAAAGGACCCAATTACTGCCACCTATCCAATTACTATCATCCTAAGCTATTTTACGTAAAATAACGAATAAATCTTATAAAATAAAGCATAAAAATAATTTAGCATACAATTCAAACTGTTATTTGTACGATACAAAAAACAGTACTTAATTTTGTCTGCGTTAATTTGAATAGAACGATAAAAATGTTAAGCGAATATTAATAGAATGGAAACGATGACTTCCTTATTAGCGAAAGAGAAAACAAGGCGTTAAAGAAAATACTGTAATTGTAATATTTTAGCTATTAACAGAACAAAATATAATGTTTTAAATAATATAAGCATCATAGAAAGTAATAAAGATCCGAATTCGATGATTCATTAAGTCTTTTTACTTATTAATTGGTGAAAGTGATTGATACTAGCGTTTCAAGCATTTTGGTATTACTATCATAGCAGTAGTTGCTCATGTACACCGGGCGTCAAACCCGGCTTCCCTTCGGAAATTTGGCAACATTGTATGACACTAGAACCACTGAATTGTGCTTAGTGATGGGCAACGTTGCTAAATTTCCGAAGGGAAGCCGATTCTGGCGTCTCGTGTACATGACATGACGAACCTTAAAATGACATAGCTGGTAGTAATTGGGGTGTCAGTAATTCAGTCAAATACATTTGAAAGGTGTATGTAATGGATCCCCAAATATATTTTTGAAATTAATGAATTTATACATAAAAATCGAAGTTTTAAAATCCATATATATATGTATTGTTATTAATATAATACTGTTTATCAGTGGCGGATTTAATAGGGCGGCTGATGAGCAGTTGACGCCTAGGCCCCAACGCAGAAGGCCCTCGCAGGACCCCATCACCAAGAAAAATTATGATTAGGTATAGGAATTCAAATACTACATTTTTTTCCGACTACTAAACTTGGCTCGTTTTTAGTAAACTACCCTTTCATTTTTCCGAAAATGGGCCCCTGTCAAGAAGGCCCACTAAAGGCCCTATCTTAAAAACATATTATGACTTTAAACAAATACTATATTTTATTCTGTACTACTACACTTATCACGTTTTTAGTAAACTACCCATTTTTCCCAAAAATGGGTCCCTCAGAACGTTTGCATCTGGGTCTTATGCCACTGCTGTTTATATACCTAAACATATGCTATGTACATAATAAGTCAGCGTACATAAATTAAATGTAAAAATTCATGTTTATCGAGTTACGTTTTTTAATTCAACGTTTCATTGATACCAATCTAGTTGCTGTCTTTCACTTTAAATGTATCATGAATGAAATTTCATGTTTGATACATTCGATTCCATTTTGAATATTTTTTTAAGGGCAAACTGCTTCCTAATAATTCGCGTTGAAAGTTAATTTTGAAGACTGTAAATATGAAATTTTTACCTAAAATTCTTCGGCGTAGCAAGTATGCACAGTGTCATTAATTAGTTTAATTTATAGAGCGCAAAACTGAAATGAAATTAACCGCACTCTTTGCAGTCTACCATTAGTAAAATTCGAAATGTAACCTCACAGTACAAATGGCATGTATATTTCTTCTAACGTGAAAGTATTAGATACCTATTTTAAACACTTGCAGTATGGAATTACTGAAAGAGTGTTCGGCCGAAACATTTAAAACAGAATATTTGCGATGAAAGAAGATAATTAAGGAAAAAAGCTACTTTTATCGAGGAACGATTTGTAATTTGTATACCTTGCAAATGAACGCTATCTTCTGAGCGGTAAGCATCAACCTCACGGATGCAAAAGTATTTGCAGTCACCATTTCGCTGGAATTGTAAACGGCGCGTCGGCATGCTTTGTATCGGAAGCAAAGCAATACTATTACAGGATTTAATTATCTCGTCGCGATGCTTCACAATTTGGCCAGATAGAACTCAAATGTTGCTCGTGGATGCCTAATCATCACACGGGCTACAGCTTAAGGTAGTAAGGTTAAGAATTGGAGACTGCTTATAGCAGCAAATGTAATATTTTACAAGGTTTACGAGGCAGTCAGCTCGATCCTTGGAAACGTATACCTGGCGACATCGCCTCCTTCGAGGACTAAGGAGTAAAATTCTCTTGAAGGAAAGAAGGAACGAAGGAATGGTTCGCCGCCTCCTTCGACGCTCTTCCTTCGCTAATTGTCGCTTATTAAAAACGGTCGTTCTTGTTACAATGTTGAGAGGGAGATGTAAGTGATGCTCCTTGATCCTTTTCGAGGATCTGTGAGTAGAAACGCCCTTCTATAAGTAATTCCTGCTTAAGAATCATCAAGGAAAATGTTTCACGTGCCATCCACATCGTGCAATTGCGTTTCTCTTTCTTTTTTAAAGGTTCAACTTTCAGGTGCTGTGGAATCTGTTCTAATTATTTCAGATTCTTCTCGGTTCTTTTTTTTAACAGAAAATATCGGAATTGAAACATAAGCAAATTTTCTTTATATGGGCAAGTCCGTGTGACAAGCGTGAATTTTCTGAAAATCATTTTTCCAAAAAATTTATTAATCACTTTCGTGATTAAGCATTCAGTTCCTCTGAATGGATTAAAGGCGCACAGTATAGAATGCATAGTTTCGATACTGGAAAGTGTAATCAATATTGAAATTAAAAAATATTGAATCCTCTAGCAAAGTCTAATTTCTATGATACTTGTTCCATGTTTCTCGATGGGGCAAATAAATGTGATAGTCTTTAGAAACTATAATTAATGTAACTTCAATCAGTTTGTTAGGATAATTGAGTGATAATACTGTATTCTTTCACTTTATCTTTATTTTCTTTCTTCTAATCAACTACTTGCTTCAAAAGCGAGAAAGTACAAATATGCAGTAAGAAAGGAACAAAGCATAGGATCAACGGGACAACTACAGGGGGAGGAGAATCAAAAACTGAATATAGGTATATACTTTTAAGTAAGGTAGAAAAAAAATAGGTTTGATTAAATGGTTATAAATGACGATGGCCTCAAAATCATAAACACTTTTAGAAACTTACTAATATCCCTCCACATATCAGGAAATAGATCCGCCGCAACATAGTAAGCCTAAAAAGAAGGAAGTTGTTCGTGACGTAATTCCCAGTAGGGAAAAAGACATTCAGTCAGTTGAAGTTCAGTGAAATATAATTGGATTTTAGCCTACAATAAAAATCTATTATACCAGAGAGTAGCTTTGTAGGATTCCCCAAGCAGCTCTTCCCACCTTTCCAACCAGCCCATCCCCTTGTTCCCTTTTTCTATGGCTCTCAATACATCTTTAGTGATCAATATTTTCTGCTGTAACCAGGATTATATACTTCGCATAAAACTTTCTATTCTTCTTTAAATCAAGCTTTGATTTTTCGCGTAACAGAAAGAGATTTTTTAATTTATTAGTAGAAAAAGAATGTAAATAGTTTAACTTTGTTAAATAGTGACAAAAACCAAGTGGTTTGTTGATATGTGACAGTAGAGAGAAGGGAAGCATTACCTAGATATGCATACAGAGGTACCTGCTTCCTAAGTACGTAGTACTGTTGTTCGAGTATTCAAATGAATCAAGTCATTTGTTCGAATATCCAAACCGACCCAAGTGTTATAATGTTAATTTATTTATTTATTTATGTATTTGCAGAAAATGAAAAATAACGAAAGAAATATTTTACTTATATTTGCAGAGTGACAAGTATTATGCAGAATTTATTGCAGATGGAAGTTGAGTCCTACTACTTGGCAAATTAGATAATTACGTGTTCTTAGTGGAAACAGTACACTGTATAAAAGAATACACTATCAGCGGCCGCGTCTGGTGGCCCTTGGTGGCGGCCAAACTCCGGCCACGCAGCGTTCAGGAACCCACTTTGGTTCGAGGGCACTTGAAAGGATCTACGGTCTAGGATTCATACCTACTTCAGAAATAAAATAATTTTTTATTTTTTACCGTTTCGAAATGGAAGTGACACCAATGGATTCCTTATGTTTTTCTGATGAAAATCATATGAAATTTCATGTAAATCGGACTATTATTAATGAAGACAACTTGAAATGATATAAATTAATTTTTCATGGAATTTCCTTCATATGGTCCGAATTATGTCGTTCGTGGTGTCAGTTTCATCGGCGAAATATAAAGGTGAGATCAGATGGCGCGTGGCTCGGCGAACTTGCTCGGCTCGTCTAGCTCGGCAAGTCGGCTTGGCGAGCCATGTCCGATCAGACGGCGCGTAGATCGGGGATTCACGCGCAAAGTTCGTCGAGCCACGCGCCGTCTGATCTCACGTTAAGGCATCCATCGACGTCGTTTTCGCAAAGCTCTGACAAAAAATGCGGAAATCCTGGACACTTCTGACTTTCTAATGATATTCGAACCCTTTCGAGAGGCGAAAGCCATAAAATTCGGCGGGGCACTGCGAGGGGTTGTTCTCGTCACGGAGTACAAATGCGGCATCTAAAGAGATGTGTCAAAGGACAGGAACCGCTGGAGAATCACCCTGTAAGTAGTACAGTAAATACTCGTTATGAGCCCGACGAACGGGGCTGGCGGCGGGCTCCTAACGCGACTGGACATTATTCCGCGCGGCCACTGGCGCGAGTGAGAAAACTCAATGAGCGAGAGGGAGGAAACGAAAGAGCCTCTCGCTCGTTCCCGGGTTCCCCACTCTCGTCTGAAGGATTCCAAGAAATGGTGGGGATAGTCGCCGGGCTCCTAACGCGTGGTAGAAACGGGTTCAAAACGAGGATTTACTGTAGTAGAGTAAAATACAACCTGCTATAACATCCAACTAAATAAATTCCATACCAAGTAAGCTCGAAGCTATTATAAAATCAAAAGGCAATCCCAAAAATTATTAAAACATTAAATATTTAGTTCATTTCCATAGCTTATTGATCCTTTGTACAATGTTCCTTCTTTCAACTATTTTATATTTTTTCATTTTAATAAGTAAAGAAGAGAAAGTAATATGAAGATAATTGTTGTTGTAATTTAATTATGAAACACACATTGTAAACACTTTTCCTCAAAGTGGGAGGACTTTCCCCTGTGAATTCGGTGACGGAAAAGAACTGTATATAACTAATTATTTGCTATTGCTTACCAAAAACGATACTACTCATTTCGGTTCCTAAAAAATTTATAATCATCAAAATTGAAAATAGTGCTAATACAACCAGTTGGAAATATACCTACGCTTATTAAAATATACTACCTCCATATCTACAAAAATATTTCAATACCTATAGAGTAGCAACATTACTTAAAAATAAATATACATAGATCCTGTCTGTTCTCAGAATCTGAATCTCTAACGAGTTTGTTTGTATAAATAATAATAACATCGACTTTATTACATCATATGCACTAGGTACTGTAAATTGGAGGAACATTGGCAGTATGGAGTAACATTGCATTTAATTAACATGTAGATTGTAGATATTATAAAAGGAATGATACCAATTTTATGTATTTTCACACTCTTACAAGGAGAGTATTTTAGGTGTCCGCCTCCGACCATTTTGATTTTTGAATATGTTATAGAGGACCGAAAAATAAGAAATATGTGTTTTTTTATTTTTCCCCGTTTTCAGATTTGGAGGATGAAAACTGTGTTCAAAGTTAGGGTTGAAAAATCATTTTTGTGGAATATCTCGAGAACTATTAGAGATAGGGGAATAGTGTCAATGGACGAATTTTGTGTCTTTGAATGCGAAATATGACTGACTCACCAGATTTTCAAAAACTCCATTTGTTTAAATAATACATAAAAAAAACCCTAACTTTGAACGCAGTTTTCACCCCCCAAATCTGAAAACGGGGAAAAATAAAAAAACAGGTATTTCTTATTTTTCGGTCCTCTATAACATATCCAAAAATCAAAATGATCGGAGGCGGACACCTAAAATACTCTCTTTGTTAGTACAAACACAAAAGATGCAATGTTATAATAGAATACGTACTTAAAGAAAATGCAAAAATAATAATTTTTATATTATATAAGAAAATGATAGAAAAACCTGCCAATGTTCCCCCAGTTTACGGTATACAATGACGCATGAGCGAAGTTGGAAACACGTTTAGAAGATACTGTCATATTTATTCTCACCCCTGTCACTTCCCTAGTATGTAAACTGCTTCGGTGAAGCGAGAAATTGTGAGTGGGAAAGGTATCAAGGGCTACCGCTGTTTATTTCGACATTTCAGTTATCGTGTCTTTTGATACGTTAACGTACGTCAAGATGAGGCGTAAGAGACAGCCCGATTGTCACGTAACACAACGCGAGTGTCTCGATATTTACAACTCAGACGCTTTTAATCTAAATTCGGTTTCCACATACAGTGGCTCACACCCATACTCACACACTCATACACTCTTTAAAATCGCATAACATTTTTAAAATTGGTCCAAACGACTTGAGTTTTTTTGAGAAGCTAGAAGAATTAATTTGCTAAATAACGTGTTTCGTCGTTTTGAGAAAAAAATGCAATTGGTCGGAACAGCAAACAAAAAAAAAAAAATAGAAAAGGTGGTTTTTTCGACTTTTTTTCTGAGCGTGTAATGAAAATTCAAAAATCGACATCTATTCGCCAAGTAATTGTACGAAACGAATCATTATTTCTGAAAAGCATCGATCGTCACGTTCGGAGTTATTTATATTAAAAGAATCCAGCGACTGTAACATACATCTACTTGAAACATCAACGTTCTTCCATTAAGGACTGATAAAAAGCCCTTCAACTCACAAGATAGTCGCAAATTTCAGAATCCGTGAGATAATAAGTAGGTATCTTAACTACAAAGCTTATCACGAGACCAATCTCAATTTCCTGGAAAATTCAAACCAATAATAGAGTTTTCGTTTCTCGTTTTTTAATTCCCTTCGTCTGAAATTGCTTTTAATGTTATTCTCCTATTATTCGAATTCATACTTTTATTCAAATCAATTAAATTCGTTTAATATTTGGCTTTTACTTGCAACGAAAAGCGCTCGTTCAAATCGCAAGCTTGCCTTGCGTAAAAGGACAAATAAAAATCCATACAGATTATCGAAAAACCCGAGAAAAAGGGCGGCAGAGAGAGAGCGCGAGAAGGGGGGAAAGAGGGAGAGGGCGTTGTTGTGTGTGTGCGTGAGTGTGAGTGTATGTGTGTGTGTGAGAGAGAGAGAGAGAGAGAGATAATCGTATAAGAGGGGAGAACGTGAGTGCACATTGATACATCGCCACAAAATTAACACATTCTTCTCACTCCACCGGTAGCCTGGCGACAATCACGAAATAATGCGGCCTGCGCGGCCAACCGAACGCCCGAAATGTGTGGCTGCCGTTGTGGTCTGTTATAACCCCTTCCAACCCCACACGTACTACCTTATACATGACATCACTCTCACCACGGCGCTGCTCTTACCCGCGCGCTCTTTTACTTTCCGCCAATTTCCAACTCTGAACTTGCTGAAAATCTTAAATTGCTCGAAACATTGTCCAAACGCATGAAAGAATTATGGCTCATGGCAATTAGAAGGTACTTCTGCGATAGAAATGAACAAAATTTTCTCGGATGGTGGATAACGAGGACATTGGACGAATAATAATTTATTGCTAATTGACGGATTAATTTTTATTCGATGAGTAATATCACTTATCTAATTTTAAAACAGACCGAACCAGTGCGCCGCAATCATTTCTCCTATAATTAGGAGAATTTTTGCGGTCGAAATTCAATTTATATTATTTAAAATATCATTTATAGTTATTTATCATCTATACGAATAACCATAAATATAGGTAAATTCTGTTTAGCTAAATATTAGTAAGGTATGTTTTGTTTTCCCAAGGATATATTATAAAACGAGGATTCGGAAAGAGATTTCACACTATTCCTGCCTTTTCTGCAACTTAAATAACGCGAGGTCGTAAAGCATGCAGTTTCACTGATTTCTGAATAATTTTAATTCATTTAAACGTAAAGGAGTATTAATTTCGAACGGTATTTTGTACTGTATGTCACTGTATGTGAAAGTGTACGAAAAATTTTAAGCGTTTTAATAGAGAAAATGTATTTCATTTGTGAAAAAGTTTATTTACTTGAACTGTAGATTTATTTTACATTCGATGGTAAAATTTTTCTTGCAAAGCAAAATGAAGGCAGTAAAAAAATCGTTGATATCTACTTAGCCTACTGTTAATTCCGAAACATAGAAGAGTCTACCCGAAAAAGCGCTTGAAACAGCTACTTAGGTCGAAACATGATCCTACTTATCACCACTTTCCGCACGAAAGATCAAATTCGACAAATTCTCCAACAAAATATTTTGTCCCATACAATCCTATGATATGTTCCCTACAATGAGCAATTGATGGAACAGAAGCTATTCGGTCAGAGTAGGTACCCAAAACTCTAAGGCAGTGGCTAAAAATTTAAGTCTTTATCTCTTTATAAGAAAAATAGTAATTCAAGGAAACAATTTGTGAACTCTTGCAAGGTGTTTCTACATGTGTGGGACATATTGCAATTATGGATACAGGAAACAAAATACAAGGACTTTGTATGAACTTATGGCCAAAATGTCCCTATTCCTAAGTTAGATAAGACCTCTGTTGTGGCACAGCGTAACAAGTGAAAATCGTAAAGCTCCAATACGAATAAATGCCATTATTCACTCATTGTCAGTAAATTAATGTAGCGGAAACTAGTTGAAGGTTTGTGGCTATTGCTCTGAGTTGGAACGATGGAGATCTGATGCACAGCACTTACAAAGAGTAACAAACAATATGAAACTGTATTAACAATAACAAGAAGCGCTACAGAGTTGTCACTATAGTTGAAATGTTTGTATGAATGCGTGGCGTCTGACGAATAGCTAAAGATTTCTAGTTGAAAGCTAGAGTCATTCTTGTTCATATGGTTAAATCTTAAACAGTTCCGCCTGGTTCGACAGAGTTCTGATTTGAGTTCTGTATCGTTTAATAGATTTGAAATCTTAAACTGCACTTGCTGTTTAATTGGATAGTTAGTAAAGTGGAGATAGAGGAAAGGTAGGATAGTTGATCAGGGGGGATACACGATCACATATGTTTTTTAATTAATATATTGGCAATTTTTGCCTGCAGTCTCGTTATCCTGGTAATGTTTGTATTATTTATCGCAACACTTCACGTTGAAGTTTTCTTTCGAGAGCATAGAATACTGTTTTTAGAAGCTTCGATCTTATTGGCAGCCAAAAAGTAAATATTTGGGTCACCGTGTTTCAACGATTTGAAATGTATTAAGTAAAAACAGCAATTTCTGGTCTATTAATGCTATTTATTGAGTGATCTAAATATTTAAGGTAAATTTAATTTTTCATCTCTTTCAAATCGAGTGTATTGAATGATATTTGATTAGTGTGTGTGGGATACTTGAACAGCTGAAAATGCTCCAAAAAGATCCATAGAACAGCTAATGAAACAGAAAAATACGGCAAAGAAAGTGAAAAGGAAAATCTTTTCTTCATCATCATGTTAATTAGATGATATGTAAGTGAAATTTCTTTTAAGATTGCATTTATGTTGCTTTATGGAGTAGTGTTTAATTCATCGATTTTATTTTTTCAGTAATTCTTTCAAGTTAGTCATAGTTTACTTTCTTCTTATGATATTCTTTTTATTTCATGTTATTGACTAAGATAATAAATATTGTTTAGATAAATTGTTTGGATATGGAGTAAGAAATTAAAAGAAGTAATTAATTAATTGCTTATTTTAATAACTTATTTTACCCATTTTAATAAAAAATATCCATTCCCTGGTACGTGTTCATTTACTGGCCCATCTACCCTACGCTTGATTGGTAGGAAACCGGCAGGGGAAGCGCTACAACCAATCGCGTATGTCAGATCCTTGGGAGCTGCGCAGATCGGTCACAAACCGGTAGGGGCGCAGGTCTACTCTTAGGTAGAATGTAGATTAGTCACTAACTGCACCCGAGATAGAAGTAGACATTTTCCGTATTTCCTTTGAAGATAGGCGAGCACTTATTAGAACACAAAATAGACTGTAACTCAGAATATAAGAATTGTAGATAAATTAGAAGCGAGTGACATGATGTGATGAGGCAAAAATAAATTGGTTTGAATCCTATGGAAGGTCCTAGAAAATAGATTATCTATTGGAAGTTAAACAAAGAAGGAGGTTTGAGCGTGATCCATCGTGTTCTGTGATTATCTGACGCACAAGGGTGTTAATTCTTTGGTTAGAATTGGGGGTATTATATGTCACAATTGATATCTAGCTGTTCTAGAAAAGAATTTACTTTATTCGCACAATCTATGAAAGATGTCGTATTCCAACACGAAGATGACGAAAAACACGCAGTGAAATTAGTGAGAAACTAGGTTGCAAATCTTTGTTGAGACTGGTATTACCGTTTACTTTTTAGATAAACAAATTATGAGGGCCTAGTCGAAATTAATTTCCATTACCAGTATTTTTTACTATTTACCTCACGAGTTAAATTTGTGAATGAAATCCCTCAAATGTAAGCCATTCTCTACTTTACGCATTCATATTGGAAAATATTCGTGTCATGCTGCAAACTATCAATGTCGATCAAGTTGCATATAATCCTATCCGTAAGCGTTACCACCACCGATGCTTTCCATATCACGTCGCTGACAATTACGAAGGCCATCCACACGTTTACCTTGATTCCTCGGATCCCTACTTGTTATCAGGGTCGAATCCATCTACAACGATTGGTAACATGTTATAATACTCTCACAATATTAAACACCGAACGGAACTCCCCATGATTTCAGAGTTCACGAATTCTATATGCCTTAGGAGGCATTACTTAGGTAATTGTAGGTATAAATAGAAAAGGGCCCACCTCATCCATTTTGATGATTAATAAATACCCGAAGCCAACATTTTATATTTGGGGTCCACCAACCCTGATCGGCCACTGGTGCCTTTCGGAACAATATCCAAATATTTTTATAATATTTTATAAATATTTTATAATATTTATAATATTTTATAATATTTTATAATATTTTATAATATTTTATAAATATTTCAGAAACTAAAGCCGAACAACAGTAACATGTAGGAAAAAGTTGTTGAGAATGATGACATTGACAGCATATTTCAAGGTGGTCAAAATCGGCGAGGTGTGTCCTTTACTATATAATTATTGAAAATTGTTACAGAATTCACTGATTCGTTCTCAATAATAAAGTTATTATTTAGAATAACGTTTTATACCAGTTTCATATTTGTTAAATTTACTTTTGTTCTAAGAACTGTGAAATATGGCATTATGATGTAAAATTTTATTTCCGAGAGAAGCAATGTTGAAAACATTTTAATGCTCGTATGTTCGACTGATGCTTACTCTAATGGATTACGTTTCAAATTTTTAGTCTACTTTTTATCTTCCATATAGGTAAATTCTGAAAAAGCTCCACGAATAGAGAAAATAATCAAATATGATAGACAAATAATTTCTACAGTTCTCCACATAGAGAAGGTTTGGACAAATATACAAAATATACTCTAATACCAAGTTATTTGTTCTAAAAAGAGTAAAAGAAAATAAGAAACCCATAAATACAGGAAGCTGTTTCACAGTAGACCTTACAACGCGTAGCTGAATTCTGTTTGAATACGGTTAAGAATGCTGCAGATCGGCATGTCAGGGGCGTCTGGCTAATAAATAAATTGACAGGACATTTCATCATGGCTTGTCAGCGAGCGAGAAACTCGATAGTCGGCAGCGCCGGCGGGAACCGTCTCTGGAAGGAAACAAAAAAGGAGTCTGGAACAATTAATAATTCGTCCGCTGCCCGCCAATTTGTCTGGAGCGAGACGAATTCCACTACTGTCGCTTAACTTTTTCGCCGAGTACCGGAAGGATAAGATACGTTTCAGAAATATTTTACCATCGGATCGTGGCTATGCATCCCAATTCTTTGATTAATTATTTATCACAGTAGTAACTTACATCTTACAAAGTCGCCATGGTTTAATTTCTTAAACATCTGCAACTGTCTGTTCACTTTCTTTCGGTTTAATTTACGAAGCACAATAGCTCCAGATTTAAACCCGCAGTAACTACGAAAACGAATGCCATTTGTGTATAGTCCTGTGTAAATTCCTTTTGTACAGATATAAATAAGTAAACTAGGACGATTACAATAAGAAATATGTATTACATATTGGATTTTGCATTTTGGATCTCACTTTTTTAAATTTTTCACACGCCAATCGTCAAATTAATTTATTCTCTTATCGCAGTTACAAATACCTACGACATTTTCAAAATCTTCGCTTTTGAAGAGCAAAGAAATTCTTAACATAGGTATTAGCTTGTATATTATAGGAATTACGAACTCTGAAAGATAATTGTGTAAGTATTTAAGAAGAAATGTCACTGCTACTAAATTAATTCAAAAGAAAAAAATTTACATAGAACATGTAGTGGAATATTTTGGAATAATGTAAAAATATATAGTCTGTGTGTAGTATTTCGTCTGTTTTTGTATCTCGTGCCCTTTCATTTTTACAAGCTTCTATTTAGTTGATTGTTCTGCCCGTAGCGCTGTTGCTGCTGGTTCTTATGTTAACTCGTCCTGTGCATTACTTCGCTTCGTGAACTTCGCGTTGTGTTTCACGAGCGATATTGCCACATTTAATTGATATCATAATCTTAATTTGGTCCTTTTCCTTGTACCTTTCGGAACAGATGCCTCGAGTAAAGTGTGTACAGTAATTCCTCGTAATAAACCCGACGAACGGGGCTGGCAGCGGGCGTACAACGCGATGTGGACACTATTCCCTTAGAGTAGTATATGCTCTAACACAATTCCGTGCGGCCTATGCCGCAAGTGAGAAAACTCAAGAACCGAGCGAGAGGGAACGAAACAGTTGACAGGAAGTTGCCGTCCACTCTTTCGTTCTCTCACTCTCGACAGAAGGATTCCAAGAAATGGTGGGGATAGTCACCGGGAGTCCTACGCATGGTAAAAACGGGACTATAACGAGGATTTACTGTATATATACTCTGAAGTAGGGTTTAATGTTTGTCGAATTTTTCGATATTCAAATATTCGAATACTTCAGTTGCTCAATTATTTAAAAAATACAATTCGAATATCCAAGTATCCAATTAGTATTCGAATATTTAAGTATGTGGATTATAAATAAAGTTCTTTAGGTTCATTTTTTACAAGCTTTTATTTAGTTTCGGGTGTCAGTTCGTTAGTTTGTCAGGGTGAAATCTTGTAAGTTAATTTTGATCCACTTCAACATATCCGATCGACTGGGAAGTGTGTACACATACATAAGTACATAGTTCCGATGACAATACAATATAAGGTAAGTGCGGGTAATAAGGACCAGCAAACGATCTATAATTAAAAAAAAATTGTACATATTCTTGAAAGCTTTTTTTTATATAGAAATCTGTGGACATTAAACTATAAACTGTAATATTTGTAAGAATATATGACCACAACAAATACGCAAATTAATAGGTTTTTAAAAACCTTGTAAACAGGTTTTATTTAGTATGTACAATTCGGGTAAACAAAGACATCTTCTTCCTCAGGTGTGAGCCTAACGCAATCCTCCTGTATCCAGGTGAGACACGTGACATACTGTCACATATCACTCTTGAATGCAGTTCTGCATAATTTGCAAAACCAATTCTCTGCAGAGTTGCCGTCCACGTTTTCCCTGGAGGTGGATGGCTCTTGTTCACACAATCTTGTCTTTTTTCTTCTGATGACACGTGCTTTGGAGCCCTTCTCAATATCGTTCCTCCTTTGGAAGGGGTCTCTGGTTATTTCCTGAGCCTTAAAGCCCACTTAATATTTTGGTGGGTCTCATTATCTGTTTTGTCACTTCCTCATTGTCGAGGTTATATGTTAAGCGTGCACTTTACAAATTTGCAGCAACGCTAGTTGCTGGCGAAACATTTCTTGCATTTACAGCCGGCAAATGTTATATTAATCGCCCGGAAACTCTTCGAAAGAGATTTCGTATGTAATAAAAGCAATAAATGGCACTACCAGTATTGTAGATTGACCTACCAATGAGAAATGGCAGGTGGGCCTTATTACCTGCCGGGCCTTATTTTCCGTCACAAAATGACAATACAATAGTATTCGAATACTTAAATATTCGAATACTCAAGTATTCGAAGTTTATTCGTAGCATTCGAATACTGAAATATTCGAAGTTTATTCGTAGCATTCGAATACTTGTAAAGTACTTGTAAATTATTCGAATATTCCCAGCCCTACTCTGAAGTGGTCGTTTTATTCCCAATAGAATAAATGTAACGATGTTGTAAAATCAGCAGGGAGAAATAGTACATATTTAGTCCCTGACTTTTGAGTAAAAATCGCTTATTTTTCAAACTGATCTTTATTAAGTTTTATACTAAGCAAGGGAATATTTTTATATTTCGATTTTAAATTTTTAATTAAATTGGCATTATAAAGTGGGTTAAGAAAAGCAAGAGAAGTATATTTTCTTTACCATCATCCCAAAGTTGACCCCCCTGGAAAAAGTCTACGGACGCCCGACTGCATTTCAGTGTTGGAAGTCATCAATCGAGGGAAGCATTTAGCTCGGTGTTCGAGTACTAGCAACATAGATATATGTTTAGTAGTGTGGTTTTTAGCTTATTTAGCTATAGTGGTCTAATTTCAATGATAAAGTTTAGAAATTTTGAGAATACTGTTTGAAGTCACACAGAAATGATACTATTATACACCTAAGAAATTATACTTTTATTAAAAAACATTCGTTAATTCCTCTATAATAGCAGAACACAATGGATGTGCGAAATTCATGTGAAATCACTAAAATTTCAAAACATTAACACAAATGTGGCGCGGGTTCCCGTTGTCCAATCATTTTAAAATTTTGCGTATATCATTTTCTCACCAAGTGTCACAATTCAGGGGGAAGGGGCGACCAAAAAAAAAAAAAAAACGAGAATTGAAAAATAAGGATCATCCTAATGTATGTGTAGTAGTATCTTCAGGTCGTGGACACACAAAGGTAGATAGGCGTTTCAAGGGTTGCAGCGAATGGCAAACAATACATTTAATGGTTTACACCTTTAACGGTATCACGTAACATACCACTTCAGTATATCCAAATTATGTAGGTACATCAGTTACATTACTACATCTGTTTCTTACTAAAATTTTATAAGAAATTTCATGGAAGATCAGTATCATTATATTGAAAACACCATTCCTCAAATTCCTCAGTGTACTTTTGAATTTCTGTACATAATGTTACAATCACTTGTTAGTAAATTAACTGTTACAAAACTGGTTAGTATTTCAATATTTATTATCATCCTGTGTGAAACGAAGTATAGTCACTGATAAATTGTCGTTCAAATTTTGACGCCTTATAAATTATATTTCAGCAGAGTGCTTCCATTGTTCGAGGTATTTATTTGCAAGGAAAAAACGATAGTCAATTTCGACAGTAACAGTCCCTCGTCCAGTGATCTGGAAAGTGACGATACGAGTTACTATAGATGCGGAAACAGATCGTATCACGTGTAAAAATTTGTCTTTATTTACCAATATTCCCTCCTCAAGTATTATATTTCCAATGTTAGCATTTTATTCATGAAATATAAACTACCCGCAAACTTTTACACATTTAAATTGCTACAGCGAATGTGGATCTGTGTTCATTATGTGGTACTACTTAAACGAATACCTATTAAAAGTTTTATTGGTATAGCGAATAACAGGTGATTATTGTATTTAAAAAATGAGGTGATTAAATAGATACATTACATTCCACATATATAGTAGGGTGGCCCTTATTTGCAATCTGAGATTTCATTTCCTCTTATCCCCTAATATGGTTCCATTTCATAAAAAAATTGGTCCCTGAAAAAGGTGCCGACGAGGCTTTAAAGTTTAGAATTCATCAATGGTTTGAATTTGAAGAATTTCTCAAAAATGGTAAGTCCTATCGAAATTTTGTTCAAATAATATTAAAAGAGCGTTCAATTTTCTACAAGTACTGTATATATAAATTTTTCGTGCTCTCAACCATTTTTTAGATAATAGTGTTTGAATATAGAGAGGTCCGCACTTCGCGCGTGCCACTTGTACGGTGTGACGTATTGTCTACATATGTATACGCGCGTAGTGCGATTACAATAGCGATTTTTACAATACTATTTACATGAGAAACTTTAAAGAATTAAGAGGTTTTGCTTCAAATCGATCGTAGGGCGGATCGATTCTATAGCGTATAATCGGAAATAAAAAATTTAACTAGGATTATTACTATTTATGTGCATGATGAAATAAAATTACTAAAATTATAAATTTCGAGGACAGCAAGCTAGTAGTTTGACCCATTTCGTTTGATTTTTCGAACATAAACATTTAATAGCCTACTAGGACAGTAAAAGTTCACACATATTTGTTTGCCAACGCTACTAATGGTCTGAATTTGAAAAAAAAACATTTGTGAGTATAGTGTAAAATATGTACGATTCGACGAAGAATAGTATATATTAGATTATGAACAGTCAGCATGGTTAGTTTCGAAGCGTTATACTGGATGCTGGAGTGGAAATTTCTACTAATGGCTTAACTAACAATTGTGCCGCGACATATTTGATTTTAATTATGCTGGATAGCCAAAGCTTGCAATTGATTGTTAGTAGGTTATGGAAGTGGATTTAGTATACACGACGCACCAAGTGTTCAAAATTAAATCATAAAGGTGAAAAAGTAGAAGTCATTTCACTTATCAGAGTGTTTCCATTAAAAAAAAATTGGTGACCAATATAAAATCGTAGAGATCGTAAAGAAATAATAAAGCAATATTGAATTTCATGTTTTTTGCATAAAAAATAAATTAAAACGCAAAGGACAATGTTTTTGTGCGCCGCTTTTTTCGAATCAGATTACCACGCGGGATATTTGTCGAATTCCTATATACTTGACTCTATTTAACAGATTCATGTTTTCATTTATTAAATCGACTGATTTTGTTGAAGGTACTGTATGTATTACCCAACTGACACAGATAATACCTCGGCCCTTGTCAAATCCCAAATATTAATCGCGTAAAGAAACTTTGTGTGGATAGAAAACATGTTGATAAATACCTACATGTGTAATAAGAAAACATTTTCGGGCCGTACATTTAAGGATAAAGTGGTACTTAAAAGTTCAAATATAACATACAGTAGGTAGAATAGGTAAGTAGGGGAATGGTGTCTAAAACGATTCCCTTAAGGCGTAATTCATATAAAAAACACAAATGCATTTTATTTAAATAAAAGTAAAGAGGTTTTTGTAATTTATTTTATCTACCTTATTATTGGCTTAAATCACATTTAGCTATCTGATCAATTATATTTTTATTCGCATTTTTGTGAAGGCATAGTGATTAGTAAGGCATCATTTTATACAACCTATGTGTATAAAATAATCCCCACAAGGGATCCCTACAAAAATGACCTCTAGGATCATGTTATACCTACTGATAGTAAATAAAACGAACATTAAAAAGGATTAATTTATTTAAATAAGAGAAACTGAAAAATTAAAGAAACTGATAATATTAAAGTTAAAGGCAATACAATCTGACAACGGGGGTGAGGTTATGGGAAGAAACTTAAAAGAATGGTTAGAAAGAAAAGGTATAAGGCATAAATTGAGTCCTCAACGAACACCACCATGCAATGGTGTGGTGGAAAGCGCAAACAAGTCTATAATAGAAACAATAAGAGCAATGATGTCTGACTCGAAGATGCCATTAGGTTTCTGTGCAGAAGCGGTATGTACTACTGTGCATATTAGGAATAGAGTTAAATCCAGAGAACATGATAAAAATCCATATGAAATGGGGAATAAAGGAAAACCGAATATGACATATGAGAAGATTTGGATGCATAGCTGATTTATTGAATAAGGAAGAATCGAAAAAAAGTTTGCCCCAAAAACAACAAAAGGAATATTTGTAGACTATGAGATGAATAATACGTACCGTGTATATATAACCGGGAGAGGATGTGAGCTATTGTATAGTAAGAAACATAAAAATCAAGAAGATAATAGAAACTTGATGATAGTAGGATTGAATAATGAGAATAAAAATAAAGAAACACTTGGAAAAATTTATGAAGAGGAAAGCAATGAACGAGATGAAGAGGAAAACAATGAACAAGATTAAGAGGAAAGCAGCGAATATGAAGACGCAAATATGAAAGATTTATAAAATGAAAATAATGGACAAAATGAAAGTAACAATGAATTTAACACTGTCGAAAATCAAGAAACTATGGAAATACCAGTAGAAACAATTGAAGAAAGAAGTAGAGGAAGGCCAAGAGGAACAACAAAAGGAGTGATGCAAGTGAGAAGACGTCTTGAACAAGAGGAGGGTGACGAAAGATATGGAGAAATAGAAGTGAGAAGATCTGAAAGGATTAGAGAAACCAGCATGCAATGCGAATTCAAGACGAAGAAATTTCGAAAGCAGTAGAAGCAAAGAGATCCAGTAGGTGGGAACACTAGAAGCAGGCTATGGATGAAGAAATCGTATCGATGGAGAAACATGAAGTGTGGGATGTAGTATTTCGTCCAAAAGAAAAAAATAATAAAACGTAAATGGGTGTTTAGTATAAAAGAAGACCCTACCTTACAACAAGATCGACGATACAAGGCTCGATTAGTCGCGATGGGGTGCGGACAACGCCCAGGATTTGATTACGATGAGACATTTGCACCAACAGTGAGAATAGAAACAATTAGGCTACTATTTAGTCTCTGTACAGAAAAGAAGAAGAAGATGAAGATATATGACGTCAAGACTGCATTTTTACATGGGACTTTGAAAGAAGAGATTCATGGAATTACCAGATGGATATAAAAACAATATAAACAAAGTGTGTAAATTAAACAAGAGTATTTCTGGGCTCAAGCGAGCGAGTAGATGTTGGAATGAATTTTTAACCGAGGTGATGCTGGAGAGCGGGTTACAACAGACCAAAGAAGATCCATGCCTGGCCTATGCAAAAGAAGGTAATGATGTTTTATATTGCGCTGTTCGTGTGGTTGATATGCCAACGATATCTAGTAGTGGCGAATTTGAAAAGAAATACATTAACCGAATTAAGAAGCACATTGATATAAAGAATCTCGGAGAAAAAGGAACTATTCACTATTCTTGGAATGGAAATAGAACAGAAAGAAGGTGAGATATATGCACACCAGAAGAGGCATATTGAAAAATTGTTAAAATTATCTGAAATGACTGATTGTAACGCAGTGGGATCACCTATGGGTATTAATCAGAAGATGGATGAACATGAAGAGAACGAAATGTGCAATGTTAGAACCGATCAAGAGCTAATGGGATGCTTAATGTACTTGAGTTTGACGACAAGACCGGATTTGTCGTTTCCCTTGAGTTGTTTGTCTCAATTTAATCATGAACCAAAAATGATGCACATGACTGCATTAAAACGAGTGCTCAGATACTTCAAAAGCACGATAGATTATCGTTTAGAATTTGGAAACAAAGGGGATGCAAAATCTTTTAGCGGATTATTACTATACCAAGGATTCATTGGAGGAGTAAAAACAATCAAATGTAGCGTTATCTTCAATTGAGAGTGAGCTGGAGGCTATGCTAGAGGGATTAAAAGAAGTAACCTGGAGCTGCGATATATTGGAGGAGATTGGACCACAGCGGAACTTGACTAAGGAATTGAGGTGTGTCAATTTGAACGCTGTTAGACTGGCGAATTGAGGAAATTTCAAGACAGAATCTAAGGTGTTGAATAGGAAACGCTACTATGTTCGAGAGGCTGTGAAAAAGCAAAAAATAAAGGTAAAGTACGTATCCAGTGAAATGATGACAGCGGATTGCTTGAGAAAGCCATTGAGAGGGCCAGCTTTGTTGAGAAACGTGAAGAAATTTATGGACACTGAGAATCGATAAAAACAAGGTGCTGATTGTGGAGTGTACTAGGCAGGATATTCCATAACAGAATATGAATCAACTTAATACAACATCAAGCGTCGAAATGAATTTGTTGTCAAATATGAAGCGCATACTGAAGCGCTAGAATTCGGTTTCATAGAGTTGTGCATGGAAATTTACGAATGAATTTCCACATGATTACGTAGTTTGCATGAAAACTTACTCCAAATTACTTTGATTTATTTGAGTAAGTCTGCTTACGAGCACGGCGTGCAAGTAGCCGAAGGAGTTGGCGCGCTGGACTCTTACCTAAAATGTCAAACATCGCAATGTTTGGTGGTGAAGTTTCTTCTTTGACATGATTAAAAGTAAACAAATCTATATCGTAGTGACCCTTATAAACCTTATATGCAAACTAATTGACGCTAAATAATCAATTCATTGAGCGCATATTGTTTCGATAAAACATAAATTCTTCATCCTAGAGAAATCCTCATCTTTTTGGCTTTTTGAATCTCCACTGACGGATTTATTTGAATAGTGAAAATACCAAATGTGAGGAGGATACCTATGACTACTACCTTCAAATTAAATATATTTCCTAAATTGAGTAGGTAATTAGACACGTATATGGACGACAGAACTTCAGATATCATGATAAATCACAGGAAGATCATTTTTTTGAAGAAATAGAACGGTCACTGTATGACCTTGAAATAGCTAATTAACAATGGATATCAGAAAACCTTTTGTGAATATAGGAAAAGATTTACCAATACTCTCAAAACTGTTCTTTTTAAATTTGTGAAAGTGTTATCTAAAAATACATTGAAGCTAAAGATTTCAAATTTGAATAACTTCTAGAAAAGATGTCTAGCTATTGCTAGATTCGAATTATAACAGTAATTGGATCTATCTTTCCGTTAGTAGTAAAAAAAAGACGATAATTTCACAAAATGTGTATTTTGTAATGTTTAAAATAACACTATTAAAAAGTGTGGATTCTTTTTTAAGATACATTTCATTAATAGGATTTTTACCTTTTATTTAAAATTTGAAAACAATCGATTCAGTAGTTTTGTCCAAAAATTGTCCAATGTATCCCTGTTTCCCAAGCCTTGAAAGTAGAGACCCAGGTTACTAAAGATTGATTTTCTCAACAAATTTAGTGTAAAATAATAAAGAAGTGTAGATAAACCTATCTAATCTCCTAAAATCTCTGAACCGACCAAGTGGGACGCAAAAAAATCTGCGATCGAACCGTGCCACTGTGCGCTAAAGAGAAAGGAAGCACCGTCAGAAAAATAAAGGTTTTATGAGAACAGGACATCTTTGTGAGGATGATGATCGTTAGTGGCTGGGCAGTTTGAGAGCCAGCAGCTGGCTCAGTTTCGTGATTCCAACTCTTGTGAAATCTCCGTTACTCGTCGAGCCATTATCCATTTACGGGCGTGTTTTATCGATCGATCCTGAACTCGAGGGAGTTACGCACATACGTCGCTTGCATACGTCTCTCCGTTGACGGACACGCCACATTCCTACGTCGTTATTCCCCCTGCATTCTGATTTCTCGTCGCTCGAATTTACAACTGTTGCCTCATCGTAACAATGGAAATAAGGTTTACGGCAACGTTCATCATAAAACCATGCGACAGCTCGCGAAATCGACGACGAGCACTTTCGTGTCAATAGATTATCAATTCTTCTTCTGTTTGTCACAGTTAGATCGATTCGGAATTAAGGCTGGGACTATTTGAATAATTTGATATTCGAATATTTTACAAGTATTCGAATTTCGAATGTTACGAATAAACTTCGAATGTTATTATTAGAATATTTAGGTATTCAAATACTATTCGAATACTATTGTATTGTCATTGTAATATGCATTGTATTGTCATTGGAACTATATACGTGTGCAAAGTTTCAAGTCGATCGGATATGTTGAAGTGGGTCAAAATTAACTTACAAGATTTCACCCTGACAAACTAACGAACTCGCACCTGAATCTAAATAAAAGTTGTAAAAAATGAATCTAAATAACTTGATTTATAATTCACACCATATTAATCGAATACTGAAATATTCGAATAGTATTCGAATACTGAAATATTCGAATAGTATTCGAATACTGAAATATTCGAATAGTATTCGAATACTGAAATATTCGAATAGTATTCGAATACTGAAATATTCGAATAGTATTCGAATACTGAAATATTCGAATAGTATTCGAATATATAAATATTCGCATATTATTTGAAAATATTTATAATTCACACCATATTAATCGAATATTTCAATATTCGAATGGTATTCGAATAATTAAATATTCGAATAGTATTTAGATACTTGGATATTCGAATTATATTCGCCAAATAATTGAGCCACTGAAGTATTCGAATATTCGAATATCGAAAAATTCGACAAATAGTCCCAGCCCTATTCGCGATACAATGAAATGCAATAAAACATTGAAAACCGACCTCCTTCACGAGTAAAACCTTTTTAGTAATTTACGATAATTTACACAATAGAATGATTGGTAAAATTATCGCGGCATGTGTCGATTTGTCAAAGCCGCTGAAAAAAATAACGAACAATAAAACACGGAACTTTCATCAATTTTAACGTATTGCATCAAAGCTTTAAAACAAAAATTATTCATTTAACAATCTACACTTGTAAACCATTCGACACAGAACACATATCGGCCAAATATTTCATTGTTATTTCTGTCGTGAAATTTGATTAAGCCGTAAAGTTACCGCTGAAGTTACCGTGGCAATAAGATAACGCCAATTGTCACCCTTTTTCTCAACAGTACCCTTATCGAAGAAGTTTTTCCCCCGCTTAGGTACTAGCGAAATCGCATCGCCCAAGAGATTGCGTTAAAACGAATTTCAACGATTACTCGAGGCAACGAAGTAATTCGAGGCAGTCCCTGTCCCTACCGAGTGCTGACCCCACACCTTTCCCTTCCGTCCCCACTGGTTGTCTCTTCCTACCAAGCTGCCAGTCAGCTCGCTTCTGGCTGCTCCGTCGCCGCAGTATATCAACAATGATAGTTACATACGAACGTTATAATCGTAAATTAGCCGTGGCAACATAATACATTCGTGGGTTGGTTGGATCGCACGTATCTGTTTTATGCGATTATTATATATGACAGCAACGCTCAAACCTAGCTCATCTCCCGTTCCCTTCGCATCCTTCCACGCTCAATCGTTTCTCTTTTCTTCCATTTTACATGATTTATGTATAACGATCCAGTTACGAATCAATTTATTGCAGGTGGACACCTTGTGCTGGGCAAATGTTAATTCATACATAGGTAAGACACTGGCGAATCCAGATGTTTAGGTACATCAAGAGTTAGACTCTCAGACTACATTGAATTAGCAACAGAATTAATTTTAGAGAATCAATAAAGCAACGCACTTTGACTTTCAGTAGACTATCATGAGCGACATGAACTTGCTGATTTGCATATATTTATATACAAAGGAGAAATTACACTTAAATCATATCATAAAGCGCAAACTCGTTGTTGGTCAAGTGTGGAGGTACTTTGCATATTTTTAATGACGGTTTTTTTCGCGGGAAAGATATCGATGTCTGTAGGTGTTTTGCATGAAGACGTCTCACTGAATCTTGGTACCAAACGGCCGGAGAGTTCGCGGATGTGTTCATTTCTTGGAAATTTCGCCAACAGAACTTGTGCAGCCCACACTCGATCACGTTGATAATCGTGTTGTTCCCAAGGAACCTCTTAATTCTCGTTCCCGCGAGCGAGAAATAATTTGCTTGAGAAAAACAAGGTGAGGCGCGTTTGCATGTACATCCGGAGGAGGTTTACAACTGTGCCGCACGTAGATTCCCGAAGGGGCTCCTTCTCGCTTGGCAATATTTTAATGGTCACGTGGAGTGCGGCAAGATTGCTACACCACCCTTAAATCATACAAGCCTCTTCCTTGCCAACTGATTTCCTCTACATACTCCTTCTCGGCCCCCGCTCCCGCTCGCCCTTCCACTCGTTTTCTCTCTCTTCCTCTCTCGCGCCACGGATTTCAGCGTGTAGGCATAACATCACATCCTAATTACGGATTATTCATTAATCGAGTATCCAGATACCTCGTATGTATGTCGAGTTATACACGGGCGATCTAGCACCTTCTCTCTGAGGGACCATCGCCCTACTCACTTACTTTGCCCTTTCGAACCTCCTGCGCCTCCTCGCTCCTCCACTTCCAGGCTATTTATGCGACTTTGAACAAGCTTCACCGTGTAATACATTAACGTGCATAAGGATATGTTTCCGTGAGCTATGGAGCGAATGTAAAAGCGATAAAAACCTCGCTAAACGTGCGCGCTGCTGATTAAGACTTCGGAGTGAAAGTTTTGTATGATGCATCGCCGCTCGCTAGTGAAACTGTTGGTATTAATAATCCGAAAAATGTGTCTCCCATTTCGTGCCGCTGCATAAGGCAAACAACTTTTAGTATTTATAAAGTTACGATGATTGAGGTAATTATAATATGTTCCTACAGGTACTTTACCTTGGGTACTTTTATTTTTTGTGAGTGAATTAAAATACTGTGAGACTACTATTTCTCCACTCATACCATGGATGTGACAAATTAAAAACTAAAAACAAAACTATTTCTTCCAGGAACGGTTTTACCATTATAGATGCTAGGTGGAACACACTGTCTCGAGTTACATATACTTTAGTTAGGATCTGGTTACAGTGGATACGAATTCGCGCGAAATCCGGTGATATCGCGGGATGATGCGACGGTGGATCGGCGTCGGCGTCGGCATGGCGAGATTCCGCGCGAGCATTTGTTTTTCAGAAATACGTGGTTGTAATGCATAGTTTTTCTTGCGGAGATTTGGGCTGAGACTATTTGTTGAATTTTTCGATATTCGAATATTCGAATACTTCAGTGGTTCCATTATTTGGCGAATATAATTCGAATATCCAAGTATCCAAATACTATTCGAATATTTAAGTATGGGGATTATAAATGATGTTCTTTAGGTTCATTTTTTTTCAAGCTTTTATTTAGTTTCAGTTGTGAGTTCGTTAGTTTGTCAGGGTGAAATCTTGTAGTTAATTTTGACCCACTTCAACATATCGGATCGACTTGTAACTTTGCACACATACGTAGTTCCGATGACAATACAATACAATACATATTATAATGACAATACAATGGTATTCGAATACTTAAATATTCGAATAATAACATTCAAATACTCAAATATTCGAAATTTATTCGTAGCATTCGAATACGTGTAAAATATTCGAATATTAAATTCTTCGAATTGTCCCAGCCTTAGTAGAGATACGACAATAGCCAAAAACAGATACTTCGACGAATATTATTGTTTGGAGTGTTTACACTTAAAGTCTTTATGAAAGACTGTAAGGGATCTGTGTTAGGTTTTATTTTTAAAATAAAACCATTAAATACATTTACTTCCAACTTTATGGCTTTATTTATCAATCATTAGAGAATATGAAAAAAAATTATGCAAAGATAGTGGTTATATCCAAGGTTATATACTCTATACTTCACATAGAGAGTCTTACAAAAATCATATGCGCATGGTTAGCATAAAATCAGCGGGTGGAGTTGTTTGAAATAGAAAATTTAAAAATTTATGTAATCTGTATAAGTGTGGCTATCGTCTGAACTAGATTAAATGAGAAATACTGATAAGTAAAGAAAAAATGGCAGCGTCTAAAACAGACATCGATTGCTGCAAAAAATTCGCTGGTTTTTTAAGTCGCAAAAGTCTAATTTTGGAAAAACCGACTTAGTTTTAGTAACAACGAGAATGGGCCATGTACTGAAGATATGCGGCAGTCAGAGCAACAACGGACCAACCCACATTAAAAAAAATTTTTTTTTCCTATTTTATATAGTTAGTAAAGCCTATTGAAATACGTTATTGCTATTTATTCAATTTCGAAAAAAATGTGGGTTAGTCCGTTATTGCTCTGACTGCTTCATATATACCAAGTTTGAAGTAAATAGGGTGATTGATTTTTGAGATATCATGTTAATCAATTCGAAAAACATCGAAACTAAAAAAAAAACGCGTTTAAGGTTTTAGGTACTGTTTATTTTAATTAATTTGTTTTTAAATGTTGCATAAATATGCATAAATATTGCAAATAAAGTTTGCAATTTATATAATTTGAGGGTTTTTCTTAAAAAAGATCCCAAATATCGCGCTCTTTTTCAGGCCGTCAAAATAGGAAGACCCCTTAAGGAGTCGTTCGTAATCACGCCGCAAAATTCGGCAACATTCAGGTTTTTTTCTCAGTGAATACAAATGTATAACAATGTCAAACTTTTTTTCAATTTATTAGGTTACTTATAATGTATACGGAACAATTTTTTAAATACAATTTTTAATTGTGTTTTTCAATGTTATCTGGAGTTGAAAGTCTCCCTTTGAAAATACGGCGGGAGTGATTTCAGCTCACAGACTCATCTGAAACAAAAACCAAACTGACTCTTAATCATTATGCCAGAATTAGACACGCAAGACAAAATTTAACAAAATTGTGCGCATTTGAACTTCAAGCCTCGAAATTTTCCATTTTTACTTGAAGTTCAAATGCGCGCAGTTTTGTTAAATTTTGACTTACGTGGCTAATTCTGGCACCTGCAATAGCGGTACTCATAACGATTAAGACTCAGTTTGGTTTTTTGTTTCAGATGAGTCTGAGAGCTAAAATCACTCCCGCTGTCTTTTCAAAGACGCAATTTGTAACTCCAGATAACATTGAAAAAAACACAATTAAAAGTGTATTTAAAAAGGTTGAGATCAGATACATTATCCAATCCGAATTTGTCCCGCGAATAGCGATTGAAACTGGCCCCCTCCCGACCTTGAGTCAGTAGAACTAATAATCAACAACTGCTAGAGCGAGACAGGACACTAAGGAAAGCGCAGAATATTTAATTTGTAAATTTTTTTTTATAATTTACCATGCGCCACCTAAGCATGATGTAATAACTTATTAATTTTTGAAATATTAAATATTAATTTTTGGTATGAATAATACTTTAGTATTGGGTCAAAAACTAAACATAAAATTGTCAAAAAAAAAAAAATTTCGAAAACATAAACATAACATTGTCAAAAAGAAGTTGGCGAAATTTTCGAAAAAAAATTTCACTCCACCTTAACGCTCATGTGATCCCTTAAAAATTTAGAATTTAATGAAAATTGTAACACATAGGGTAAACAGTCTTTTTGGTATTGGTTTATACTTATTTTAACGTGATAAATTTTTGTTTGTTTTTTCTGTGATATAATCTTGAATAAATGGGTAGAACTCTGACAGTGACAAAAACACCGTGTACGTGATATTTCGAGATAAGCTCATCTGAAATCAAAAGTCGAAAATTTTTCTTAAATTATATGAGTATGGTTATCGTATTACCAATCTTCACTGCAGAATAATGAAAATTCCATGATTGTTAGGTACATGTTTGAATAAAAGTGCACCGAAGCTAGTAATTTTCAGCCAACAATAAAGCATGCTGAATCAGAGAAAAATTAAGTGATCCAAAATTTATGAAAGTTGGTAATACGATAGCAAATTCATTTACGAAAAGAATCACGAAAAAATTTCTTGAAATCCGTCAATTAGTTCTTTCGTTTTTACGAACACAGTATTTTTATCACCACTAGAGTTATAACTATTTATTCAAGACTACATCGAAGAAAAGCAATAAAAAAAATTTATTACCTAAAAGTATGTATAAATCCGTATTAAAAACACTTTTTACCCTATATGTTACAATTTTCTTTGAGGAAGTTCTAAAATTCTTTAAGGGGTTGCGCGGGAAGGTACCCTTAATAATGAGTGGCAGAAGGAAGCATAACAACAGTATTCTTGTTTTGCGAAAAAAGAATAATAGTGGATATTAGTACACGTTATTAATTATTGAGGATTTTATTATTTTTTAAGTGCTATTTGCTAACCCCAATTACAGATTTATTACTATCGACGTTGGTGCGCGTTAAGAGATTAAAGGCAGAGCATATGAAGGAAAATAGAAGGTGAGTCTGCGGGGCCGAAATTGAAGGCAAAGGAAAAAAGTACGGTTGGAAAGAAGATGGAATGCAGTCGCGTGTAAGTAAGCACGGAAACCGCAGTTATGGAACCGTCGAGCAGAAAATCGTCGTGAATCACGCGGCCCAAAGGGGAGCCGCACACCTTTTTTGCGGCAATGGTCGCAATTGGTAGCGCCCGTGAGTTGATTTGATGCTCGGTCTCTTCAGTGTGTTTTCGTATCGGATAGAAACCGGTTCGTATTTAGCGACAAGATAGATCTTTCGCTACTGCGACGGACAGATGTAAGTTCTATCGATGACAGTTACAAGTCAATACGGAATCCCCCGTCTTCTTTCACCGCTCGTCCTCAAGCTTTTCAGAAAAAAAAAAAACGTTTCACGTGACATGCTCGCCCTCAGCCCCTTGGGCAAAACTATTTCACAGCAAAGAATGCACAATCGATACCTCAAATATTTTATTAAAGACGGTTTCGAATCTAAAAACCGTTTGCGTAATCCTTTGTGCCACTGTTCTATGCATTTTACTTGCCATTTTACTACGAATTGGTAATAATTGGATAACTAAATACATGTGAGCCCATTTTGTGTAAGTTTACATTTCTATGGGTAAAGCATAATATTAAAATAAGGAAACACACTTAGTGACTTGATTTTCAAAGATATTGTTAATCTATAATTTGAATGTGCCTTCGAACAATGAGTCGTTGCACCCCGATGGAAGTTTGCTACAGTTTCCTTTGTCGACATATCTCAAGATGTGTTTATCTAATTCTCAAGAACAAAGAGAAATAGAATCATGCTAACAGTGCATTGTAGCACTTTCTTCGGTCAGAAATAGCCCTATAAATTACTTACTTCTTCGTGCAAGTGATACAACAATACATTTTTTTTTTCAACAACAGTAAATCCTCGTTATTACCCCGTTTGTACCCCGTTCTGATTGACGTTGGGACAAATCAGAATTCTATTGTCCATGTACTGGTATACATAACTACTTGTGTTTTTATTCAATTTAATTAAAATAACGCACCGAAAACAAGTTTTTAGTAGCTCATTTGATAGAAAGAAGTAACATTTATTTGAATATTGACACTTTTGGTAAAAAGGTCATTTATTTTTAGTCCATTTTTAAGATATACAATTTTGATATCGTTAAATGTCCAGTTATTGGTACTTTTACCTTACTACAGTAATGATTCGATGAGGTGACAAGTAATATCTCTTCGATTGTCGTGACTTTCTATTTTCCCCCACCTCCCTGCTCTGAGAGCAGATCCCCCTCCGACACAGCCAACAGTGAAACATAAGATACGCGTCGAGTCTTTGTATCCATGCCGCGAGCCAGCTGGCATTTAAAATCCAAAGTGTGCGTCATAATGAGTTATCTCAGATTTTCTTAAGACTCTTAGTTTTTGAAACAAATTGAAAGAAATCTGAAAAAATTGGTGCATTTCGGGTGTCCTTTTTCCTTTGATTTGTTATTTATAATTATATGAAAACATTTCTTAGACGAAAGTTGTACTGTTCGACAAGGTAAATATAATGCAAACGAAACAAGTTGTTTCTGAAGGTCAATTTTTAAGATTTCAAGGGTATGATTTTTTTTGAGTGATCTTCTATTTTGATTCTATATTGTTACAGAGCGGAAAAAGAAACACGTATATTAATGATGTACTGCAATGGAGAAAAACGAGTTACAAAAATAAAAAATTTCAAATTTGATACGGCACGGTTTCTTGTTGTCCGATCGACTTCAAATTTTGCACAAAGTATTTTTTCGTTCAGTAGCACCATTGTAGGGGGTGGTCCGAAAAAATTTGAAAGTTGAAAAATAATAAGTAGAGTCATCCACGAGCTATGTTCCAATCGGGTTCCGAGCTCGAAACAAAGTGAATCATGGAATGAAATCATTACTATACTTGGTCTGGATACACAAATGCTTTTAAATTTTTTTTGAAGAATATTCGAAGTGATTCGAATCTATAAGTACCTTATATTAATCATAACGCAACCGAAAATCGCACCCACCCCCTATATTACAAAGAATCATAGAAAATGATTTTAGTCATCAATACACTTTCATTATCCAAGTTCCCCAAGTGTTAAAATACAACACATTTAAAGGTAGACTTCAAAAACTTTTAATACTTTCTGAAACTTCCTATTTCGAATAAGTTTTGAAGTGATTCGAAACCTTCGTCAGAGATTCGAAGCACTTCGATTGGCATCGGGCCCATCGCCAGCTACAGGACTCCGTTTTTGCTAAGGAAAATCAATAACATCATGCATTTTGTTTTACACGTGGGAACATGGCATTAGTGACAAAACTTCGAAGATTTATTCATCGCTCGGCTGAAGCCTACACCCAGCTTTGGCTTACGAATGCAGGATTCGAGCATTCGAATTTGTGTTGTGCATATTTTTTATTACACCAGATATAAATTTTTGAGACAGCCCCCTTGTACAGTGCTCTGTTGGGATATAGTGATATCGTGAAAGCATGAGAGGATGAAATCAGTGGCGGCTACAAATATTTCAGTGACACGTCAAGCGCCCAGGACGCGTACAGTGTACAGCAATAGAACCTTAAAATCCTGGGCCGTGTAACAATCTGGCTAAATAATTGTGGCCCCGTACTGAATAACCAATAATATCTCGTCTAGGCACTATACATACAACGTGGAGCAGTAGCCTCAGTTCGAAAGCATTTGCCAGCATCATCAAATGATCAAACGCAGTTTTTGTTGACAACGTCTATCAACTGCAAATTATTAAATTCCCATAAGTCCCAATCCTAAAGCTCACGAATTTCCGTCTAACAATAAGCGAAAAGCGTACACGATATCAATATCGTATAGAATCTCAAAAATTGTCGATTTACAAAGTCTTGTTGTAAAATGGAAGTATATAAACATGCAATGTACTAAAATCGACATCGTATTTTAGCATTTCTATGTCGGAAATATGGCCAATCTACGGAATAATCTTCAGCAAGCTAAATTTTGGCATGGGTCTTTATTTCGTCATTTTTAACCATATGTCAAAAGCCCCCATCGATCCGACATCCGTTAAAAAAATTTATAGATGGTTGAAGGTAAAAAAAGCTGTTTTTCGCAAATATTCCGTTAGCTATCGGTTTTACGACAAAAATAGTTATTATGAGCTGTATAGCTTAAGAAATTCTCTACAAAAAAGGTTGTATGAGTCTTTTTCGTAGCAGTAACTATTTTCATGTATGGTGGGTTACCAAGTTTCAACTCTCATATTTTTGACAAGGGAAGATCCCGAACCCGGAAATTCAAAAAAAATATGAAACTGTGAATACATATTACATAGGAGAGGTCCTCCAGAATATAACGCAATTTTGTTTGCTACCCAAATTCACTCCAAGAGGGTGCAATTGATCTCTGAAATTTTTTCGATTTTGTATTATCACTTGCCAACTGTAGGAGGTAGAAAAAAGATTTCAGGAAAAAGATACTTCTTCTAATTAGGATAATCATTTGGTAAGTTACAGTTTTCAGTTCTTGCACGTCGATTTTAAGTTATAACTCATGTCGCGAGTTATAACTTAAAATCGGAAAATAGGCAGAATGTCAGGTGCCAATTTCAATCCCTTAGAGTGAATAAATTTAAAGTTTAATCTTTGGGGATATGTAGAGGATGTATAGGTATGTATTACTATTTAATTTTTTTTGCTATTCAAATTCAGATTAAGGGGATGAAATTGACCGTGAAAATCCGGCTATTTTTCGATTTTATATTATAACTCGCGAACTGTGAGAACTCTAAGGACTATAAGTTACCAATTAATAATCCTAATTAAAAGAAGTAACTTTTTAACAACACAAAATCGAAAAATTTTCAGGGGTCAAGTGCACCCTCTTGGAGTGAATTTGGGCAGCAAATAAAATTGCGTTGTATTCAGGATGACATCCCCTACGTATCCACAAAGTTTCATAATTTTTTGAATTTCCGGATTCGGGATCTTCCCTTGTCAAAATTGTGAAGGTCAAAGCTTCGTAAGCCGCCATACATGAAAATGGTTATTTTTACGAAAAAAATTTTACAAATTTCATAAGAACGGCTTTTTTACCTTTTACTCTCTGTAAAATTTTTAGCGAATGTCGGATAGATGGGAACTTTTGACATATTGTTTAAAACGACGAAACATAACCTCATAGCAAAATGTAGAATTTGCTGAATTATTCTGTAGACAGATCCTATTTCCACTGGACTATGCTGCCTTCACATCAGTTTCGCTGCAGTTCAGTAGAAAAAGTTGAATTTAAATCAACAACTTCACTCTACTGCTGTGACTTCTCATTGTTAGTAAAAACTGCGGCAAGTGGTCGAGATTCGTCGTAAGAAAAGTGTTAGTTTTACCGCAAATATGACCATATTGACGGAATAGTTTTAGAGTTTCCTTTCCCGGGAGCAGAAATCATCTTATCCGGCTGTTGACGGGAATCGACGACTTGTCAGGCCCTTCCTGTTTTGACAAGTACCGGTTTCACGAACTTTTCTCTTTTTGTGAGACCTATCTGGACTTCAACTAATATTTTGTCACGTGAGAATAACTGTTGGGTCAAAGAAACTGGTACTATGATCGAAATTTTATACAAATGACAGCTTGCAATTAATTAACAGTACATTATCACTTCAGTAGATCGTTTCTCTTTGGTTTTAGTTCTACATACTCATAGTTCAAAAACTCTTATCGTATCGTTTTTGTGTAATTACGTGAACAGTTTTTTTATTTGCTAAACACTTTCCAAAATCAATTTTGACCGGAATGAAAAGGTGGGTCCAAGAACAAGCGTGGTAAGGGGAAAATATCTGTCAAATAGTAAGTGAGAAATTTTTTTTTTTTTTTTTTTTTTTTTGTCAAATAGTCACAAAGAACCGACGAATGAGAAATAATCTTACAAATTATGTGAAGAGAAGTTTTCGAATACACACACAGATTCTAGTTGTAATATCTTATTACTGGTTACAATTGTAATATATGTTCCATAAAGGTGGAGACTATTATGTACATCATTGTTAGCCTATTATTTGGAAAAAACGAGTTAGCTTACCATTTAAAAATTCTTCCGCATTGGATAAGATGAGTTAATTCTTGGCAAGTGTTTTAAATTTTTACTCGCAAAAAACGAGTAAATGATAATTATTGTGACCCACAAAGTATTCATCGTAGATAATAGTCCGCGCCATCGTTTAGGGGTTTGCCATTAAATTCTGTCGATTTCAAATGGGCTACAAATTGCAATAAAAAAAGTATCGAAAATCCTGCTTTCGTTACTAGATGCAGGTCACCTTACTTTCTTAAATAACAGTGATATTTGCATCATATGCTTTTGTAACTAATGGAGAGATGAATTTAATGATTCTCAACATTTTCAACAAGATTATTAAAAAATATGTCAACAATCATTCTGCTGGAAAATTTGTTGTAAATCAAATATGATTATATTTGATACATATATATTAATTAATTGTGATAAATCACGCGAAAAATCAGGACTTCAACTTTAAATAGCCGCCAGTTTATTTTAAATTAATATTTCGGAAATTCCCTCCGCCAATAAGAGGATACTAACGAAATATTTCTTCTTTTTTATTTGACATAATTTGGTTCCGAATGACAGTACTCACCTCAAAAACAACTTTTTAAAAAGTCTTCTTGGATGTCGGTTGTAACTTTATTATAAACGTAAATATTTTTCTAGAAAAAAATTACCAAATGTTCCTTAAATGTTGCTCTTTTAAGTGCAAAAGTTCTGTAAAAATATATGCTTCCCCTTTTGCAAAAAAATTCACAAACATTTGCCACTTTTCGGCTGCCTATTCCTTTTCACTATAACAGTTTCTAGAAGATTTATTACACGTAGAAACTTTTAACGTGGATATAGTAGCAAATTTTATAACGAAATTCATCCTGCATGAAATCAGTGTTTAAACAGTCATTGGGAGCGATTGTGAAACCTATCAGGGACCAATATGAAACCGTTGCAGAGTCGATCTATGAAACTCTATGGGAACCGATTTTGAAACTGTAATTCCAAATGGAACGTTCACTAATTTCGGTTCCTTGCAGCTGGTATTCAGATAATGATACAATTCTACATTGAGGACATCGGAGAAAACTGTCGGAGGATGCATGGAGCATTCTTAGTTGGCCGAGAACAGTTCTCGTTATACCAAGACGATTTTTCCGCAGGTTCTGTTTTTTTTATATATCTATTCAGTGACAAGTGACGAGAACAAGGTGTTGGTTACACCGGCAAACAGAGGGGACGCGACAGCTCCGACTGTCGGTTAAGTGGAGTAGCAGAAGCGAACCTCTGAACAACAGAACAGTCGAAGGGAGTAACGTGAGTGACACATGGCAGCGTTGACAGCTCGTAGTCCTCCCTTCCCCCGCTACTCCACCCCCCGACGACCACTCGACGACTCTGGTAGTCCGAATGTCATTAGTCTGGGACAATCCATCTAGGATATTTCCGCTTGAATTGGTTTCCTCGAATCTCCTTCTCTCGAGAAGGCATGTTCCGGGACTCGCGTAAAGATTACGCGAAAAGACGGGGATGAAACCGGACGGAATGCATTAGCTGATATTTTATGATAAGCTGGACGATACAACGTGCACTGGGCTTGAAGTTTTTTGTGCACACACATTAATTATCGACATGACATATTTCGGTAAACATTACTTCTGGAATTAATTGAAGGAGTGTTTGTATCTTTAGTTGGAACACTCTGTGCTTTCTTTTTGTGTGGAAAATTAATTTCCGTTGTATATTCTCTCTAATGAATTCTATTCAACTATTGTACCATTAATATTAGTAGCCGTTGTTTCTAAGTTTGCGTTTAGGCAGATATCGCGATCTAATTGCCGTATAAATACATTAAAGGCAAGGCATACGTCCAAAAGGAGGGCGAGAATTCTTGACTCTTTCCGGAGGAGTTACGGGAGCGCGGAGAGAAAAGTTCTGCGTCTTTGCAAAACGAGCAATTTATTCTGTTAAGAGTGCCGACTGAGACGTGCAATCATGGGCTCACCCAACGAAGTTTACCCGCTTAAATGGCCGTGGTTCCGAACTGGGGTGGCTAATCTTCCAGCGAATGAGCGCCAACGGAAGCTGGAGGGCTCTTCAATAGCGAGAAAAGAAGACAGTTCTAAGGTACGATTCGAAAGGAACGAGGAGGACAGATGACGAATGCTTGAGATAGAAAAGCTCATACTTCCGTATTACCTTAATATTAGGTCATAGAATCTTGTTTCACATGAATGATTTAAAATCTTATCCAGATCTGGAACCGGCGCGTGATATTTCTTGCATTCTTTTATAAAATTATTTGAATACCGGTTTCCAATGAACAAATATTTCGAGGGGCGGATTTTATCTCTAATTAATCTTTGTTGTTCAGTCCCTGTTAAATGCGAAGGAAATATTTCTTATGAGAAACTTTTCTTCTTAAAAAATAATTGAATACTTAAGGTGTTATGCTCAGTCAGGAGGCCGAAAAAGGTGATTTTTTGGGAATTTTTTTCGGTCTCTTGACTTCCTTTTATAGTTAACTAGTACAATAGAAATATTTTAATATGACAGTATTGACTTTTAACCGAATGATTTTAATAATATAATTTTTAAAATATTACGTCTTTACGATTTTGGAAAAGTTACGATTATGCACATGTGAAATACTATTTGCGATTGTGAAAATTGATTTTTGAATCGGCAAATCATAGGTACAATTAGTAAGTTAACAGATAGCACTGTGTCATGAACATCATTTCTTCTTAATAAGAGGAAAAAGGTATTCATTTTTCGGGCGTCTATTAAGTTTAATCTTTCCAGATATCGTTTAACACACGTACGCTAGAAAAGACAGAAAATTGAGAAGCCAGAAATTATAGCACGATTTCAATTTCATTTATGAAACGATTATTAATTATAGAATAAACAGTTACACATGATTAAAATTAATTATCTCTTTAGAATCTCTTACGAAATACTATGCAGAAATATAACACAAAAAATTTGTCTGTTGTCGTATCTAATCACAAGCATGATTATACATAAGAGAAGGTTATTGATACATATATGGCGTGTCTGTAAAAAATATGCAAATTACTGTTAAGAGTCTCCCTACTTTGACAGCCTGAAACGGAGCGCCATATTTGGAATTTATTTTTAAGAGAAACCCTCAAATTATATTAATTAAAAACTTTATGAGTATATTTGTACATATCTCGGCAACATGTGAAAAAAAATAATTTAAAAAGACGGTACCTCAAACATTTTTCGAATTGATTAGCATGATATCTCAAAAATCAATCACCCGATTTACTTCAAACATGGTATATATCTTTACTAGATATCCCATTCTAGTTGTCACTAAAACTAAGTCGGTTTTTGCAAAATTAGACAGCAAGGTACTTTGAATATTCACGAATCGAATTCAATACTTTTAACGTCCGCTCCGAACCGAAAAATATTCATATTTAAATTTCAAGGATAAAGTGTCAATAATTGGGACTTAGTGACTAATTGGGACATTTACCTTATATTTCATGGTTTAGATAGGGAAAACTCAAACCTCAAATTAATTTGTTTTGTCGAACCGTTTTTAAACAAAAACTTCACAAAGAATACTTATTTTTCGGCCCAACAAGGCGCAATCCCACCTTAAGTTCGAAATGTATACGTATAAGTATTTTCCATAACCATGACCGAGGTAGCAAATTGAATCATTTGAAAGACCTATACCTACCATGGAATACCAAAAACTTTCGAAAAAATAGATGAAACAGAAACGAAAGAGCAAATAAGTATGTTGTATAAACGAATATTTAAGTAACAAATTTCACTCTAATTTCATACAAACTGAATACAAATATAATTTTACACATCAAAAGCAATCCGAAAGAAGCGGCTAAATATGTCGCGGAGAAGTTAGATCGATATATTTACACTGATTTTCAGCTTTATTGCTGTGAGCAAGACGAAGCGGACGAGGAAAAAGAAAGAAGGGGCGGATGGCGAGGGCTGGGCGCAGAGGCCAAAGCCTATTAAGACGTTCGCGCCGAGATAAAAGAAAGTTGTTGAACCAAGAGGAACAAGAAGAACAGGAAGAAGAAGAAGACAACCACGACGTCGGCGACGACGACAACAAAGAGGAAGACAAAGAAGAAAAGATGAAAAGAGAAGCGCGAAACAGTGACCAGAGATTGAGGCTGCTGGTAAAAAGAGCATGGAAAGATGTTCGAACGACGAGAGGGAGAAAGATGGGAGAAAAATAAACGAGGGGGGGTCGAGCGAGAAGCGTTGTAGAGGAGCAAAATAAGAGTGAAAGGCAAAGGAAGGAGGTAGGAGGAGGATGAAGGGCGAGAGACAGACAGAGAGAGAAGAGAGAGAAGGGGAGGGGGGAATACAGAGACTCGGAACGAAAAGAAGCCACCATTAAAATGAAAAATGACATTCTCGCTGACATCCCTGTAACGGTCTCACTTGCTCCGCTCGGTAGTTACATACCTTACCCTTCTGGGCGAACAAACAGCCTCCCTACTTGGAATTATTGGTGATTTTTTAAATCTGTTAAACAGGCTTCTCGACCGCAGTCAACCCAGGGGTTTCCTTTTCTCCCAATCTTCCATCTTCCCTTCTCTAAAAGGATACGAGCGGATTTCAGTACCCCAACGATGCTCCTTCCTCTTGCGCTCGATCTGAGGGGTGGTCCTCCCCGGCCGCTTAGCACCTTGTTATTTATTTTTCAAACTTTCCACTTTCCACCCCCTTCTGCCGCTTTTATATTCGCGTTGATCCTCGCCAAACTGAAGCACTGCAGGGAGGACAACGATGTAATCGAATACACAGCGCAATCTCGAAAACGCTTCGAACAAGACAAATCTTTATCCGAGTTTATCAAAGATATGCATTTCTCATAGGTAATCTTTTATTTTCAATTTGCAACGAACTGCTCAAACAATACTGAAAAATTCTTTCAGTATCCTATTCTTATTATACCATAAATGAAAATACGATTCTGTGCTAAGATATTTATGATTTTACCAAAATTAAAATCAAACACGCCTAAAGGTTTACGCTTGGTTGTTTAAGCATGTGCAGTGTCTCTATCAGAATCCTCCGAGCCAAGTTGGCCTCCCTATCAACAACCTTAACGTTGTCAAAATCAAATCTATGATCGAATTCTAGCGAATGTTTCGTTAGGGCAGTGTGTTGTAAGGGGTGTAAAAAAAATGTTCCTTTTATGCTCGTATATACGTTTTTCTAAAAGTCTGGATGTCTGCCCGATGTAAGTCTGGTTACAACCCATGCAAGGAATAGAATAGACAATATGAGAATTTTTGGACAACGGTATTTTGTCCTTGATTGGAGGAAACAACTGTTTGGTATAAATTGGCAGTTTAAAGATTGTGTGTACCGACCCAGTGCGCCGACAACATTTATATTTTTTAAAAGGTTTTTTAAAAATTTTTGTACAGTAGAGCTCTTACTTTTTGACGAAACAACTTCAAGTCATTGAATGTGGTATTGTTCGATCATATGTGGCTAAATCAGACTCTACCACTGACAATCACAGACAATGTTACATTCAATTGCTTCAAGTTATCCCGGGTACCGTCCGGGTACCCGGATACCCGACGGGTCAAAAAGTAAGAGCTCTAATGTACAGTGCGCACTCGTTATAAGCCTGTTTCTACCATGCGCTGTACTCCCGGCGACTATTCCTACCATTTCTTACAATCCTTCGGACAAGAGTGAGAGAACTATTGGCCGCGCGGAATAGTGTCCACAACGCGCCGTATGCCAGCCGCCATCCCCGTTCGTCGGGCTTATAACGAGTGCGTACTGTAACTGGCACCTCTATAACTCAAAATAAAACTTCCTTAACTCGAAGTATATTTTGCATGTTGAATTATTTATTTCTACTCTACAACTCGAATTTAGAAGTGCAGCATATTTGGAATACCGAAGTATCTAATAAACTACTAACGCTATTTAATTTGTAACACCGCAGATAATAGGGGCTAATGACCTGTTAACTAATGACATTTATGGATCAACAGCCATTTTGACATTTTCGACTTAATCTGCAGAATAAGAAAACGTTAATCTGCAAAACTTTTTCAGCAAGTATTCAATCGTTTCAACCATGGTTAAAATATGCCAAAACTTGAAGGTTAAACACTTAATCTACTCATTTCCATATTCTTTCTATGGTTCCGTGTCAGTTTTGCGATAATTTCGAGAATATAAAGTGTGACATGGTAAGTTTCAATGCTACGTTGCTAATTCGGAATATCGAGGGTGAAGATAATTTGGAATATTCGAAAGCTTGGTGATGCTTTTGTTTCACGTGTAATGGCTACCACTAAGATTGTTCCTATTTTCTGATTTTTGAGCCTGATTAGAGCATAAAACAAAATAATTTTATTATCTACATGCTTTTTTAAACTTATAAAGTGAAGGTAAAAAAATCTCAAAATATTGACGAAAATGTTTTTACTGCATGATTCACGATTAAAAATGCTATTGATTTACAATATACTAGATTAGAAGATTAGCACAAAGCAAAATCACAATTTTTGTTAATATGTAATAAAGAGTAATATTTCGAGCATAAAATGTGTCTTATAATTATTTGTATATGTATATGTAGGTATATATGTAGTACATGTGACGCACGGTACGAAAAGTAGCACGTTTAATTTTTAAACGATCTTATTCAGCTTCGATCCTCTGTTTGCTTGTTTGTTTGTATGTTTGTGTGATTCAAATCTGGCAAAACAAATTTAACTCACTTCGAATTATCCAATTGTTTTGAAACTTTGCAGGCCTGCGTAGTTTGAATGACAATACGATATTTCAAAAAGAAATTAACCACAAATCCAAACGACTTGAAATCAGCCACTCGCGTTCTTTACGAAAACGACAAAAAGCAGCTGCATTCAGGACGCCAGTCGCATCGCGATTACCGAAAATACACAATTTATCGAGAAATGATCCGTCACGTATGTACGAATAGTAAAATTAAAACTTTGCAGGCGTTCGTAGTATATCACCATCGAAATTGTAATACTACAAAATAATTATTTTTTAGTGACTGTAGTACTATAGCGTTTAAGCAAACTGTTAAACTCTATACAGCAATAAAAGATATTTGTAATGAAGTCTGTGCTGTGAAATGTAAATCCAAGAATACTAGAAACTAAAAAATAAAAATATATATATAAAAAAAAAAACAATTTTATGTTAAACAATTTTATTAAAAATGCACTAAAAACTAAAAAACGATTCTTTTCTTCTACTAGAATTTCGATGGTATTTTTTCTCTTTAAATAAAATCGTGGAGCAGGATATGTCATAACAGAATATGAATCAATTTAATACAGAATCAAGCGTCGAAATGATTTTGTTGTGACATATCCTGCTCCACGATTTTATTTAAAGTGAAAAAAAAACACCATCGAAATTGTAGTACAAGAAAAAAATTATTTTATAGTTTTTAGTGCATTTTTAATAAAATCGTTTTTTTACATGCAGTTGTCCGTAAGAAAAAAATGAAACGCGCGTCGATATGTAAGTTGTAGGTATATTTGATTATAGATATATAATAAACAAATGACCTTTAAAACTGGAATTTGCCTTGCTTTACAGTTTGAAAAGTCGAAAAATTAACGGTCGCACAAAGCCTCTATAAACCGAAATTTCGTTTGTTGAACCTCTCTTACTCGAAAACCCGATAAGCCAAAATTTTTCCCCTCCCTTGAGATTCGAGTTACCGAGGTTCGACTGTATATTTTGTGCTGTATTTTCTACGACACACGATTGCTACGTAAATATACAAAGTGGCTATTATTATTCTTTTCTTTCAGAGAAACACTTAAAACCAGTTTTGTTATTCTTATAAAGAAACGTGCACCGTTCAAGTGTAGGTATACACAAGTGAGTAAATAGGTAGTAATTGTAGAAAGTATTAATTTATAAAACGTCGAGATTGTTTGAGAGTGCTGTTTTGATTGGCCAACGACCACATTATTTGGGACGCGGATGAACCATTCGATCATCCATGGAACCCTTCTTCATTTGCATCGATCGACACCTAACCCAGGCCGCAGACTATAATTTCTCGCAAGTTCCACCAGTTACAAGGACTCCGCTGGTCGAGCACATGGGACCAGTTAGACAAAAAAGCACGCGCATCTCTCGATATCCATTCGTGTCAGTGGGGTGAGCACAATGGCAGATCGTACGAAAAGTCTGATTTATCACTCGCATCGCCCCGGGGATATTTGTATTGGGAGACGTAACGAAATGCGACATAATAGCTCGCAGTTGAACCCCGATGCATTGTAAGCCTTGTAATAGCATGACAAGACCGCTGACACGCGGGAACAGATCGTTCCACCGGGGTACTGTTTGATTTACCATTAGCTTCGCAATAGAATGCCCTATTTCGCAAAATTTTATACCTTCCCTATCGTTTTACTCAAACTCAACGAAATCACACAACGCTCCAATCATTTATTTCAAGCTAAAAATCAAAATTTTTCATTAAGTTATCTAAGCTAATGAGCTACTAAAGTGATAACACTTTCCACCTATAACCTCAACTGAGATACTGTTTATGTTTGTACATTTTCAATGTAATGTTAAATTATGAAATATATCTATTTACCTGATATAATGGCAGTGGATAAAACAACATTACTTCTAATTTTACAGAAAACGGTAAGTAAGAATGGATATTTTATGCGATATTTTCTAACGTTTTAGAATTTTTTTAATTTCTAGTTTAATGAGTTTCTCTTGTTAATCGAAACGTAGGTATACGAATAATAAAGTTGTAAAGATACATTCCTTCGCATTTACATTTATTTCCAACATCTTTCACATTTTTTTCATAGATATTTATATGACACATAAATGGGAGTAAGTGTTTTTTTTTGTTTTTCTATTCCAACTATAAATTGTTGAAACAACTATGATGAGTATCTTATCTCACGATCACTGGGCCAATTTCAACCAAATTTTCACTCCTTATCAGAAGTTTCATTTCTTAATCACAAGTTATTAAATTATTAAAAAGATCTCTCTTAGTGCCTCGTTATACACCCCCAGCATAACTTATGCAGTCGCGACACTATGAGATTTGAAATTGGGGTGGACGTATAACATCTGGTACATACAGATTATGGGGCATGGGTGAAGCCGCATTAATATAAATATTACTAAAACATCCAAACGTTGGAAGTTGAAATTACAAAAGTATATTCATTCAGAATTGATTCAAGTAATGGAACAATAATGGAAAATTATTTACTTACTTTCCACCTATCTCTTCTCACATTCAGTATTCAAGATAAAGTGGAGTATTTGAACAAGTTGCATTTTTAATACATTCATTAAGAAGTTATACATAGCCAGGAGGCCGAAAAGAGACGAATGTTTGTGATTTTTTTTTAAAAGCGGAAGCATATATTTTTAGAGAACTTTTTGTACTTAAAAGAGCAACATTTAGAGAATATTTGGTAATTTTTTGTAGAAAAATATTTACGCGAATAATAAAAATACAATGACATCCGAGGAACCTTTTTAAAAACGGTGAGTAAGATATCTCAAAAACTACTTCACCAATGCTTCTGAAATTTTGGAGGCTTATTTTTTTACATAAAAATCTACTGAACGACGGAAGGATTTTTCCCCCCATTGTATAGTTTCGATTTTACCAATGAAAAGTGGCCAAATCCTTCCGTCATTCAGCAGATTTTTATATAAAAAAAAACCACAAAATTGCAGAAAGATTGGTGCTGTAGTTTTTGAGATATCTTTCTCACCGTTTTTAAAAAGGCTTCTTGGATTTCGTTGTATTTTTATTATAAACGTAAATATTTTTCTACAAACGTTGCTCTTTTAAGTGCAAACAGTTCTGTAAAAATATATGCTTCTGCTTTTTAAGAAAAAAAATCAAACTTTCGCCTTCTTCCGGCCTCCCGACCAGGATCGTGTTCTTAGTTCTGACATATAAATAAAGGATTCTTTAAAACAGGACACGAAAACGAGAGATCACGTAGGATAATATTATAGAGAAATTGTTGAAACAAATAATATGTAAACGAATTCTTTTAAGAAATATGACATTGCCTAGATTTAAACAAATTTATGAACCAATAATAAAATACAGAACGTATTAATTATAACACTTACCTAACTGTTACAAAGTAGAAGTAATCTTTTTTCTATTATTTTTGCATACACTTCTGATATAAATAAAGATGAAATCGGAAAATAATAAATTGTTACCTAACTGCTTCTGAATTATCAAGTCAGTCTAATTCTAATACATGGAACTGCTCTAATCAGTTGGCTGTTCCGTTCACTGTTTAGTAATAATAAGCGAGAATGATACGCGTAATTTATAGGAGCCATTAAGAATATTTAGAAAGAGCCCTAAAGTGAAACTTTAATTGATAATTTATGCGAAGAAAGTGGGAGGACAGAAGTGAAGTCCTATTTGAAGAGCATTTTTCTGCGATTTCCCGAATGCATATTATGCCAGGAAAACGTGAATGGGGCGCGGAGGGGTGGGTCGGGGAGTGGGAGCTGTAAACGAGGGAGCAGAGAGGGAGCGTTACATCGTAGAGTGAATGTCATTTATACTGGACGATGCGGTACACATTGTTAGCCGCGATGACGGGAGCACTATCCCTGTCAGGCATTGTATATTTTTTGGATCGCGATTTAGCCGTGATGTACGGCTGCGGCTTTGCACGTTATACTAGTCGTATACGGTCGTCCATCTGGTATCACGCTAAATTTGAGCTATTCCACGTCAAATCGTACAACATTTGCCCTCATAATCACCGATTTCTTTCAAGCTTGTAGCATTTCTTTATAATACTGGAAAAAACTAATTTATGTAAAATTATAGCCTCGTAGCGCGAACCTTTTGCGAGATATTAAATGTTAATTTTTTGGAATTAGAACAAATCGGACCAGGATCATCGAAGCGCTATGAGCTGCCGAACAAGGACCTCGCGTTTCATACTTCTTAACCTAGGTACTTTTACAACGTGTTACTGAAGCTAACGATGTTGTTAAAATATTTCCACAATTTGCACTCAGTGACGTGTGGAATCATCAATAATTGCAAGTACCACTGAGCCATTTTCGTGACACTTATATCTTTAATTCTTTTTACTCTTCTTTAATGTAATTGATATTTGTTGCTTGAATCAAATGTATTAACTCGATGGGGAGACACTGAAAAAAAATTTACCGAAGGTATTGAATAATTTTAAAGAAAAGCATGGGCTTAAGTTATTTACTCTTTAAAGACTGTCTGAAAAACATGATTTAGAATTTTAATTGTTACCCTTTTTCGGCAATGCTTCTAGTGATGTTCCATTTAACAAGAATCTTTTTTATACGCAGAATGCCACATTGTAAATTGTATGTATCAGAAAAGTAGATGAAGATAAAAGTATGGTGAAGAAAATTAAACGTTGCTGGCCCTACTGATCACAAATCGAGTTATCTGGATCTAAATTTTAATACGGTTTCGAACATGCTTTCCGCCGTTTTGTAGTTCATACAACAATTTTCACGTGTTTCTGGATTATTTCGTTTTGTTGGCCGTAAACCCACTAGTACTAGTGTTCCTGATTTCTCGATATTTTTCGCATATCGCGAAATGAGAAATCAGATTATATTTCTCGAGAATTCTTGAGAAATTAAAAAAATATTGCAAAATTTATATTTTTGGAATAATGTTGATAATATTTATCTAAATTTTTATTCGTATCTAACTTACAATTAGACAAAACTTGTGCAAATGAAAAAAACAGAGATCGAATTCTGGAAATTCAAACTTTGGGTTCGAATTCTAAAAATTCGAAATTTTGAGTCCCGAATTCTGGAAATTCGAAACTTTGAATTTTGAATTCTGGAAATTCCAACTTTGGGTTTCGAATTCTGGAAATTCCAACTTTGGGTTTCGAATTCTGGAAATTTGAAACGTTGGGTTTCGAATTCTGGAAATTCGAAATTTTGGGTCCCAAATTCTGGAAATCCGAAATTTTGGATCCCGAATTCTGGAAATTCGAAATTTTGGGTCCCGAATTCTGGAAATTCGAAATTTTGGGTCCCGAATTCTGAAAATTCAAACTTTGGGTTCGAATTCTAAAAATTCGAAATTTTGAGTCCCGAATTCTGGAAATTCGAAACTTTGAATTTCGAATTCTGGAAATTCCAACTTTGGGTTTCGAATTCTGGAAATTCCAACTTTGGGTTTCGAATTCTGGAAATTTGAAACGTTGAATTTCGAATTCTGGTAATTTCAACTTTGGGTTTCGAATTCTGGAAATTCAAAATTTTGTGTCCCGAATTATGAAAATTCGAAATTTTGTATAGGTATATAGAGCATCGGTGATACGAAGAGAAAATTTTATAAACAATCGCGCAATTTTTCGTATGTATTGCTAACATTTATTACAGATTGTAGATGTTTTTATATGTTCACGATTAACTAGTAACATTCAATTTGAACTAACCGAAAATGCTTTTCTGAAAACAAATGGGATTTATATTAATTTTCCTACACTTAAGTTTCTCGAGAAATACTGTAATTTCTCGAGAAATGAGAAATAAGGAATTATAAAATTTCTCGAGAAATTCTCGCGAATGAATTCTCGAGAAGGAACACTAGTCGATACAGTAAAGAAATGCAAAGCCTGCTTTCGGACTCTTAGATTGAAACAATGGATCATCAGGTATTCACTTTGATTCGCTTTTTAATTTTTATCAGTCATTTTTTACTTTATCTTTGAGGTGGATGTCAATTTCAGTGCATTACAAGATATCCTTTTCAAGGAGCATGCCTAATTCCGGAAAACTGTAAACTATATAATTGTTAGAAGGAGGGAGGACTACCTAGAAATTTTCGAAAAATCGATTTTTTTATTTTTATATTCTCTTCAAGTACAACATCTTGAAAATATTCTCCGAAAGTATCAAGTTAATCCGACCAGAATTGGCAAAATTATACGCGTGTAAGTAGGTAGGTATTATTAACAAAACTTTAAACGCGTTTTCCTCAAAATCATGTTTTCAAACTAAAAAATTAATAAACCGGTTTACTCGAGGCTTTGCAGGCTCATTTTAGGGTTAAAAATCTAAGAGCCATCAAGAGCTTTTCCTTTTTTTTGCACTCGAAAAACGAGCGATTTATTGCCAAATATCGATGCCTCGACTTTGCACAGCCGCCATTTTGTCTCAAAATAATGATTCCAAAATCACCGCAAAGTGCCTAAAAAAAAAGGACGCCTCGCACATCGCCTATGACTGGCAAACCTTTCAATCCTTTGTACCACAAAAAATACTGAAATATAAGATGTACTCTTTCCAATAGACTAATGTTTAATAATAAAAGTTTATTGGTTTCTCTAGAAAAGGTTCCGGAAGAAGCATGTTGTTTTGATCGTTCTAGGTAGGCGCTCCCACTTCATCCTATGAACTTTCAAACTCATAGAAAAAAACTGGTTCCCAATTGAGAAACCTTTCGACATGGATTTTAAAGAAATTTGATATTCCCGCTTCGCGCGCAAAAAATACTAGAATGTTCCATTCTTGCAGATTAGATTTGCACAAACAAGAAATAAGAGGAGATGAAGAATATTAATCTACATGATAAGGAAGTCCAGTTATATATTGCAATAATTCTTGATGATTCTACACGCCACTGACAATGAGTGCAAACTGTGGAAATATTTTAACAACAACGTTAGCTTCAGTAACATGTTATAAAGGTAGATTAAGAAGCATGAAACGCGAGATCTTCGGTCAGCAGTTCATGGTGTTTGGGTGATCTTGGACGCTCTCGCTGAACGTACACCGCCGCAAACTTTATTTTTTTTCTGTACGTTCCCGAAATGACTCCATTTTTTTGGAAAGCTCAATTTACAGGGCAGGCTTCAAAGAACCTAGTGGTATTTTTTGCAAATCGAGGGGAGGAACAATGTCATATCAGAGGTCAAAAGTTTAATGTGGGATATTGTAGTATACATATTATGTTCGCGAAACACGTGCATTCCTTTTTATAAGTTGTTTATACTTACATAAATAAGTAAGTAAACGCAATAAGTAAGTATTACTACTTTATAAAAAACTCAAAACCTAACTTCTAATGTGTAGCATGTAAAAATATAATTAATTTAATTTCATAATTAATACTTATTTACTTAAAAACTTTTTATTTACAAGTAAAGAACTTACTTAAAATGGAAAATGAAAAGAAAGAGAAACGTAGAGAAAGGAAAAGTGCAGAAGAAAAAGTTGAAAAGCAATAATAAAATTGAAAGAAAAAGAAAACTGTTAAAAAGAACATAGTAAAAAAGAAAGTTAAAAGGAAGAATTATTCTTTGGAATCCCTTCAGCGAGCTTTGGATGTATCTTACTGTACTCTCTGCCGTCTTCCATTCTACTGTAGTTTCCCCAGTATGTATATTATGCCATTATTATTAAATGATAATGAATATTAATGAACATTTTTCTATTTGTTTAATTCCTACCTCAAATAATTTTTAAAACTTTATTTAAAATTCAAATAATTGTCATTAATTTATACGTCATTTTCTAATTATTTGATGCATGCTATGAATTAATTTCACTTTGTTCTTTTCATCTTTATATAATTAAAAACCTTAAAAACTAGAATGGAATAACAAAATAAATTTAAAGCAGTAGATTTACGTTTTTCCCCTGTTTCATAATAGGTACATACGAGTCCTATTAGTATTTTGTTAATAAAATTAATTTTATACATTAGATTAAGTTATAAAAAATCATTTTTATTTCTAAAAGAACTAACCCTTTGTATAGTTAAAAGATCTTTAACATTTTGTAAATTTATTAACTCGAATTTGACGAAAATTTTAATCTTTGCGAAATTCCGTTTCATAATAGGTACTTTCTTATTATGAAAACAAATAATAATATATATATATTTGCAGTCTGAGCCTAGGTTTCCTTAATATGTTTGTTACTTGCTTACTTTTTCTTATGCAGTTACCTTTAAAGAACTGTTCCTCCCGTCTTGATAGTATTAAAGAAATAAATGCTTGCAGCCAAGAAGAAATTGAAAAAATATAGGAAATGTTACAGAAGGCGAAGACGAAATTCACATTGGAATAATTGGTAACGAGGCGGCAGACTATCGTGCCAAAAGTATGACCAGGGGATGAAACCCGGAATCTCTTTATATACCGTTTACGGATTCGTTTTCCCACTTCAAAATGATGTCTAAAGCCGAAAATAACCGCTTACTTTTTGAACAAAGTCTAGTTAAAGGCAAAAGATACTGTGACTTGTTTTTCAGCCGAACTTCCTTATCCTGGTTTACCTAATACAATTCTTCTCGCGAATTTATAGTCACTTTCAATAAATATAGAGCCTATCACTATAGTCTGGCAGCTCATATCGCTAGAATAGGTATAAACAAGGTGTACACAAGGAGTAGAAGATTTGAAACACGTATGCTTTCTCTACAACAGTCAAAGCAATGTCTTGATCAATAAACTGATGGAACTTAAATTTCAGCTACCGCTACATATTCATTTATCTTTAAAAATATAATAAAACTGTAGAAGTTACACACCGTCTATATAAGTATAAATCGAAATGTTCCAAATCTAATGTAAGAATTCATTAATGTAACATAGCTAAGTATGTACTCTTAAAGGCAAGCAGATACAGTGGCGGAGGAAAGAAAGTTTACATCCTTTAAAATTGCATAGCTTTTTTAAAACTGGCCCAAACGACTTGAGTTTTCTTTTTGAGAAACTAGGAGGATTAGTTTGCTAAATGACGTGTTGCAAAAAATGTAAATGGTCGGAATAGTGAAAAAAAATAGTAAAGTTCGTTTTTTAAACTTTTTTCTGCACCTGTAATGAAAATACAAAAATCCCGTTTGTAGAGTTCAGTTGTATATAAGTAAGTTGTATACTAGGGCTGGGACTATTCGAATAATTTAGTATTCGAATATTTTACAAGTATTCAAATGCTACGAATAAACTTCGAATATTTGAGTATTCCAATGTTATTATTTGAATATTTAAGTATTCGAATACTATTATATTGTCATTGTAATATATGTATATTTTATTGTCATCGGAACTATGTACGTGTGGAAAGTTTCAAGCCGATCGGATATGTTGAAGTGGGTCAAAATTAACATACAAGATTTCACCCTGACAAACTAACGAGCTCACAACTGAAACTAAATAAAAGCTTGTCAAAAAATGAACCTGAAGAACCATACTATTTGAATACATCAGTATTCGAATACTTCAATATTCGAATAGTATTCGAATACTTAAATATTCGAATAGTATTCGACTACTTAAATATTCGAATAGTATTCGAATACTTAAATATTCAAATAGTATTTGGATACTTGAAAATTCAAATTATATTCGCCAAATAATTGAGCAACTGAAGTATTAAAATATTCGAGTATCGAGAAATTCGACAAATACTCCCAGCTCTATTGAATATATGCTGAAAATTTCACCAAGATTGGTGAAATTACACTGCATTGTAAAAAATGTTTGACTTCTAAAAAGCATTGTTTTTAAATCTTAGCGTGCTGACAATTTGAACTTCAAACACTCAGGGTACACCGCGTCGCGGCAGTTCTCTAATCACATCTCTTAACTATAGTTGTTGAACGCATATGGGTGTCCTACGCTTGTATACAAAAGGTTAAAACAACTTCATTTACTTTAAACATTGAAATCTAAATATTTGTACTTCCAATCAAACAGAAGAGCTAAAGCTTGAAAAACAGATAAAATTTTGGTTATCAACGAGTGAGGAACATTATTTCTAAAATGGATACCACCTTGTGCTCTTCTTGTAGCAAGGAAGTATAGTTAAGGGGCTGTTCCAGCATAGAGCCCATAAAAATAATTAGGAATTAATTAAAGGAAAACTATTGCATATAATTTAATGGAACTTTTTGCATTATATTAAGGATGTCTTAGACTATAGAAATGTATATTTTTATTGTAATTAACCACTGTAGATGGCACTGGGGAGTCGTTAAAGTCGAGGAATCAAAAAATTCATCCAAAACGATGGTGTGAAATAAAAAAAAACAAGTCCAGATTATTAAAGGGCACAAAACTCGCTCGTGGATTGGCCAGTAAAATTGATAAAAAATTAATTTTTTTGAGAAAATAACGACACTTGAAGTTTGAAATCACTTTTTTCCCTATATTTCTCGCGCTTCCGACGCATTTAAAAATTACAAATTTTCAAATTTTTTTATATTTTACTGGTCTGTCCACGAGCTAGAAGTATATTTTTCAAATTAAAAAAAGGTTCAGTCGAATCGGATAATAACATCTCGAGATAAAGGTTCCACTGATTTTAACAACACTCTTTCAAGAAAAACACGTTTAAAGTTTTACGTGAGCGCCGAGAGGCCAGGTGTTACCCATGCATTTACCGCTACTCAAATACCTATAACTTCGGGAATTTTACGAATTTCAAAGAATTTTTTTAAACACCTATTCTTAAAAGGTTGAACATTCGAAAAATGAAATAAAAAATAAATCGATATTTAGACCGGAACGTCCCTTTAACACGTATAAACTTCTTGTTATAATTAAAAATATAATATCTAACCATGACCTGATAACATCTGTTTACATTTTGGTAAAAAGAAAGAGGTGACAAAATTTTTAAAAAATTATTAAAATAAAGTTTGAAGTAAAAATTCTAAGATAATTGAAATAAAAATTCTAAAATAATTGAAATAAAAATTTTGAGATAAAATTGGAACATTATAAAATACATGTTAATCGTTAAAAATGAACATTTAAAGTTTTTCGAAAATTATTGAAATAAAGTTTGAAATAAAAATTCTAAGATAATGGAAATAAAAATTGTTCAAATGATGCCTCAAAGATATTTTACCTGAAAGTCAAATTGGGGTTATTCTGACACAGTGTGACAACCGAGGGTTAACAGCCCTGTAGATTGGTGACCTGTGATGAGTCAATACAAAACACTACCTCGCTATCCCATCCTTTTCTATAACATTCTGTCGATATGTCTATGCAATATTAAACTCACGAATAACGACCTCGTCTTCTCGTTTCTGTGTATCAAGACTTTCTGTCTGTCCGTAACTAATGACCTTTCGGTTAGGTAACGCAAAGCCCAAACAACTAGTATATACTCAATAATCGATCATTTAAATATTTTGGATTCCCCTGTATTATCTCTGACAAACCAAACGCGCAAACAGATTTCGTATTTGCTATAAATATACCCTACCGCGATCATAATGCATCTAAATACAACGTAACATAAGCTTATTTGCCAACAGTGTGATGGTAATTTTCTTCCTTTGCTAATAACGCATGGGTAATGAAAGTACAGAAAACCTCCTCAACTTTATTCATAACAAATTCCTTGATTGAGAAATAAAAGTATCATTTTCCGAACCTTCGAATGCTTCTACGCGCTGAGATTTCCAACAAAATGTTCTCTGCCAGAAGGTAGTGTCCGCTATAATGAACAAAATGATCTCTCTCAATCTTATCATAGAAGACAAGGGATTTAAAATCTGTGCATTGCAAGAGCACGCGTGGTGCAACTGCAACAAGATGGTGGCAACTAGGAAGTAAGTCTCCTTAAGTCCGTAACTCTGCCGTGATTTGTGTCCTCCCTCAGCCTTGTGTCCCTTTCCGTTTCTGGCAGAGCGTGCCCCGGCCTCCCCACACGTATCCAGCTCGTCTATGCTGGCAGCCTACCGAGCAATTAACAAGTCCCCCTCGAGGGCTAATCCCGCTAATCCCTTGACTGATGCTCCCCTCTCTTGTGCTACCTCTCCTTCCTTCACCTTCGCCGAGCCCGCTATATCCGGGACACCGTCTACCAGCATCTCCCGCGTTCAAAAGATCGCCGAATGTCCGACGTTCAATACGGGATTTTCAAGGATCCCTATGGGTACCCGGTCATGCCACTTAATCCTCGCTAGAATTAGAAGAATTACATTTCTCGATAGTCATCTGTATTGCCCACGGTTGACCGTTGTTTAACCATGTCCAGCTCTATCTGCATTGTGATATTGGTTGTTGGTTTCTGGTCAGTGCTTGTCAATTTCGCCAGCTTTTCCTTCGTATCATGTTGTATCGAGAGGTATTCGATACGAGGGCTCAACTGTGTTTTCTATCGAATCGGGCTGTTGTAAAATATCGTTGTACTTTTTGGTCCCCTCGGGTGGCTTGATATTACAATACTCAAAAGTTTATGTTACAGATTGCGCGGTTACTAGCAAAAGTAAACGCAGATTTTTACGTTGAATAGGTATGTTTAAATGTTAGGTATGTACGATGAAATATAGTCTCCTCTTTAACCCATAGATTTTCATTTATTATGTTACTGCTGAACAGAACAAGGTTTATCAGTTAGGCTTTCTCACTCAGAATGGAATAACGATTCTAAATAAACGAAGAAAAAGATTACACATCCAGGAGCAATACGTATTACGGTTTGCTTTCAAGGGTTCGCATCTTTGGGATAAATAGAGTAACCCACATGAGAATACATATCTTAAACGGAATATGCAACGTTGCAGCCTGGCAGGATTGAGTAACGTGAGACGAAGAAAATTATTAAATTTCCAAGTAATTTCTAGTTTATAAATATCGTGTAGGACATGAATGCTACGTAAAAGAATCAATAATTTATACTATACTACATTACGTGTCTGTATGTAAATAATTAAGTACGGAAGTAATAAACATCATTGAATTACATTAATATACTACACCGAACTTATTTTAATTCTGAGCAAATGCACTTTTATTCTAAACAACAGAATACTAAAATCGCAGTAATTCTGGAAATGATAATAGTAATAATAATAGAAATTTCGTTAGAAAAAGGCAAATTTGTCACAATTTTTTATTTTTTAAACAAATGTCTGAATTTATTCTTTGAATGATAAGCGAAAATTTAGATTTAAGGATGCATGCGATGCATAATTTTTATTTTCATAAATAAAATACATTATTATTTTTTCATGATGCTACACGGGAATGGAATTAAATGAATCACTTACAAGAAAAACGCTCTTCGCATAGAAAAGAGGCTGTGCTGTTAGCACGAGCGTTGCGGGCACCCGTGATCCTACATTAATCTCCACAACAGAGCTATTTGCAACGTACCCTTGGGGGGAGTATTACAAGGAGCAATCTTAGAAAAATCAGTTATTGGCTCGAATTGAGGTTCACAAGATTTAATGGTATTCGAGCGTTGACTGTTAATGGCGACATTAATGTTTCCTTCCCGCTATGCTATTACAGTAGTGCCTGGTGTTTGAATCAGTTGGGTCTGCGCATTCAAATTCTCGCGCGCTGCGTAGCGTTTTAATTACAAGAATTGGTCTCCTAACAGATTGACAACGAAAGTGAACAGATACATTCATAATGGGAGTAAGCGAGATAGACATGCTGAATATTCATTTTCCATAATTTTCATCCTATCTGTACGAAAATAGTACAATTGGGTTGGTGAGCTTCTCCCGCTGAAAATGAGTCCAAACATGATACAAGTCGGACTATTTCTATGTCAGGATTTTGTCTGCCGATAAAGTACACATTCCTATTTAAATATCAACATTCCTAAAAATAGTCCGATTTATGTCGTGTTCGGACTCATTTTCATTGGGAGAACCTTACTAATCAGTTCGTTTTGTTTTCACACAGGTAGGATGAAAATTATGGAAAGTTCAATTTTGAGGTATCTCTTCAGTTTCGTTGTCTATCTGTTATGATTCGTTGAGTTCACGGTGAGAAAGGATAAGGGTAAACACGGTCACACATAAATTGGTGGTGGGGATGGTTCGTTCAAGTTTAACCGAGCAGATTTAATTCAAATGTAATCTAGCACATTCATTCTTTATTTTACAAATTCTCCAAATACAAAAGAATTTTGCTATTTAAAGTTGAAGTTCGGATATTTGCGAAATAGCCGCCATTTATTTTAAATTAATATTTCGAAAATTCCCACCGCGAATCTGAGGATAAATTGCTATACTAACGAAATCTTTTTTTTTTATTTTAGATAGTCTCATTCCGAATGACTGTGCTCACCCCAAAATAACTTGAAAAAGGCTCCGTGGATGTCGGTTGTAATTTTATTATAAACGCAAATATTTTTCTATAAAAAAATTACCAAATGTTCTTTAAATATTGCTCTTTTAGGTGCAAAAAGTTCTGTAAAAATATGTGCTTCCGCTTTTTCAAAAAAATTCACAAACATTCACCTCTTTTCGTCCTCCTGACTAAATAGATATAACCCCTTAAGAGCAGCTAATTGCTGAATCTCACCCATTACATCCCTTTCCGCAAATAGCTTTATATTATTTTAGCATGGTTTATTTTTTGTTAATTGTATGCAGCTGGAAATGGAATAAGGACGTATTATTATTACTATAATTATATTACGAGGTCTGAGTATTTATGCCAAACTGTATTATGATTTAATTCGCAATACAGTTGCAGTAGATGCAATTCAGTAGACAGAGACCGTGATAACATTTTCAAAAATTTTATTGTGTGACTACAACCAAATTACCGAGAACGGAACAAAGTTGTCCAATGCATACTGCATAGCAGATAGGGACTGTAATACCGGCAAACCGGTTTACCGATTGTCGCCATCACCCTCAGTTTTTAAAAAATTCGATTTTGAAAAAAAACTGCAAATTTTCAAATTTGAACATCTTTTGTATCGAAAAGGTAATAGTTATTCGGTTTCTCTTTGCGTCAAATTATTCTATGAACCCTCCCGAATACAATGGTATAAGTTATTATTGCATTATGTACATTTAAATATGTTTAAACAACGATCAAAGGGAAATTGACACCCAAAATGCACCCATTTCTGAAGATATCTTTCAATTTATTTCCAAAAATAAGGGCCTAGGAAAAAATCTGACCATTCCACGCTATGCAGCAGACATTTTTCCTTCGGAAATCTTCAACAAAAGTGGTAAGTCATGTTTTGTTTTCAATACAGAAGAGAAATAGTTTGGCAAAACGCGCAGTGTTGACAGTGGTAGTCAACGGCGGCGCGCGATCCACTGCCACTCAGCATAACACAATCGCTTAACGCGCGAGAAGTTAAGCCCTTAACGGTTCAAGCTGAAGAAATATACAATTTCTAAAAAATTTAAAAAAAAAATAAATATATATATATATATATTAGATGTAAAATCAAAACTAACAAAATTGAAATATCATTTAAAAATATAAGATTTAAATCCGCTATACTTACAGTTTATTTAAAACATAAATTTTGTAAATTTGAAGTTAATTTTTAATTTTACAGCCAATATTAAATTTACAAAAATTAATTTGTAATATCTTTAATTTCCAAAGTTTACATTTTTATATTATGTTATGCTAAATAATGTTTTTTATTGATTAGACCAAAAGATACAGGTTTTACTGCAGCTCTGCGTTATTGCTGAACCCTTTACGGGTATTTTAAAAAAAAGAATATTGAAATCGGTCAAGATTTGCGCTGTCTAGTGATTTTTGTCCAAAATCGAACACTGTGCGCCGCGAAGCGAAGCGCGGAGACCACCCATCGCTCATATGACAAAGGGTGCGTTCCGATTCACGCAGTGAGTGTATGAAATTGGTGGCATCGTACGATTCCTTAGAATTTCTCTGACTTGCCACCAATACGATGCCACTTCGAGTGCAGCGAGCGGTGCAGCAAACACAAAATTTCAGAAGAGAAGCATTGTGTTCTTTCTACAATCTTTGATTATTGATCTTTGACATTAATCTTTGATTACTGATACAATTTAATGAAAAGTAATAAAAACAATTAATTCTCTCATGATTACAATGACACTTTCCTACGTTATTAGTTTGAAGAAACTTCATCTGAGGTATTTTTTTTTTTTAATACAACTGTATAATTACATACTTATTCGAAAATATTCTTCGAAAATTGTTCTCGAATATTCCGGACTGACGCGTTCTCAATAATCTGTCAATTTTTAGGCAAACATAATCTGTCCGAGTGTTTTGTATACAATTAATGATATGTATATTAATTCCGATTCTAAATGGTAAGTTAATATCATCATCATTTTCGCTTTCATCAGACGAATCACAGCTGTCTGATTTCATTATCACTTTCTCCATAGTAGCATCCATTTTGATCTCGCATGAAACGCAGGAAAAAGCGGTCCGTTTTCAAATTTCAAGAACGCATGAACCGCACTAACAAAACGGAACGATATGAATAAGCCCAGCGGCTGCGCTGCGATCTCTGCACTCACTGCGTGAATCGGAACCCATCCAGAACAGCAGCGACCACGCATCGCCTAAATGTCAGAACTGCCGCGCTTCGCTTCGGCGAAATGCGCGACGGCCTTAAGAATGACGAATTGCCACCTAGAAAAGAGAAGGGTGTTACGAGTACCTATACTATTTAGGGCCAATCGTTTTCAAAGCAATCGACTGGAGACAGCAACGCTGATTTACAGCAAACAGCTAGGTGTTTGTGGTAAGAATTAAGAGGCGCGGGATGAATCGATTTCACAGAGGTTTCGGTTCAAGTTGCAAAGCGTTTCAAGGTCGGACTCGAGTTATTTACGCCTCATATTGTTCAGTTTGACGAATATTAATGTCAACAATCTTGATTTTACGATCACTGTGTGGTCGCATCACCTCCTCTCTCTTTACGGTGATATCTACATTACCCGCGAACACTATGCTAGATCCTTGGCAACACAAAATTTACCCACTTGTACCTCCTGAATGAAAACGTTGTTTCGATATGAGACACACCTAAACTCACAATCTCTATGAACCACCTCATCCTTCATTGCAACAATTTTTATATGAAATCCTCTTAAGGATGTATCGGGCGTACAATATTAGACAAAAGTATATAAAATTTGAAGTACTTGAATATCTTCATCTTACGCATAGTAAATCTAGGTGTAAGGAACTCGAACCACAGTTGGAGTTCTATTTTTAATCCTAGAGAGATATTTTTCACTTTACAAATGCTTTTTCAAGATGTGCACTTTACCTCGGGGAAACTATTTTTTTGGTGTTGAAACTTATATTTTTTGGAAGTACTTGTTGTATTTTGTTTAATGATACTATTTCTGAGTTTAGGAATGTTGTCGTTTTAAATTTATGATGCGTTAAAGTTGTGATATTTTGACATATTTTTTAACCTTTTTTGTGACGGTTGCAGTGGTTGTCATAGTTTCTTTGATTTACAAATCATGGTTTCATTGTACTTGTATTTTTTAAAAATGGTTCCGTGGGACTTGTGTTGTTTACCCCGGACCGGAGAACGTGCTGTTTTGTGGTTGCAAGAGCAAGGGCTGCTTCGTATTTGTAAAAATTGTGGTGTCCATCGTAAACCGATGCAGTTATTTGAGTCTGGTCAGCATGGTGCAGGTCGTTTTATTTGTGCTAGAGGCAAAAGCGAATGTCGCCAGTTTGCTGCCACTGTTGATTCCTTTTTTGAAGATGTAGCTACATTTACCCTACTACAAGGCAACAAAGTATGTTGCGTTTCAATTTTGTTGTTGCTTATTGTATTTAAGCATGGTCCTTTTCAAGCATTATTTGCTTAACTTTTGGCAGTGAGAATGCCTTGAATTCAAAATTTTTTCATGTTATAATTTATTTCTTTAAAATAATTTCACATATATCGTTTCTGTTTTTAAGAAAGAAGGAAAGGTGGAACATGTGTCATTTCTGTACCAAACATATATAAAGATTTGTGTATAATTCCAAACCGTTAAAACATGGCACAAGTGTCGTTTCTGAAATAACCAATCCATTGCACAGATTTGTTATCGACCAGTCACTCCGAGATCTTCTCAAACCGACTGTTGTCTGTCGGTGTCATGACCACTGTTGACTTTTGTAACCAAATTGTGACGGTTATTTTGAAGAAATTGGAAGTTGGAATTGGATGATTTCAAATTCTGGTACTATTTGAAAAATTCAGTGCAATTGAATATTTCAATACAAATCTTATCTGGGCTTGGTGAAGAATGTTTATTATGTTGGTAAATTGTATGTTTTAACATTTTATGATGGTATTCATGGTAGCAGAATTTGCGAATGGTGTATTTATGTTCTTCTCGCCAAATATTTTTTCAGTATAATACGTTTAAAAACTACTTTAGTATTACAGTGAATTAAATATCCAATTTATTAAGTATGCCTACATATTTTTAAGTAGGTATATCATTGACTCTGATTCTTAGTATACTCTCGGATAATAGGAGTAAAGAATAAGTAATTCTTACAAATGCATAGAATCCTTTCTTCTTTTAATGAGTTACTACCCCTTTCGTTTTAAAAAATATTAAATACATTATCTTTATTAGATACAGTGGCGGACGAAAGAAAGTTTACAACTTTTAAAATCGCATAACGTTTCCAGAATAGGTCCAAACTATATGAGTTTTTTGAGAAGCTAGAAGAATTAGTTTGCTGAGTGACGTGTTCAGAATCTGAATTTGTTTATTTTTCATCGTATCAACATGAAAGTGACACCAATGGATTCCTAGCGTTCTCCCGATTAATTGGACAGAAAATAATTTAAATCGGACTATTTTTAACGAAACTAACAAATAAATTTCTCACGTAATATCCTTAATTATGGTCCGAATAATATCATTTTTGGGGCCATTATCACCGAGAAGACGTGAGGAATCGATTGGTAATACATTCATCAATACTTGTTAAAAACATGAACATTTTATGTGGCCCATCGGTTTTATTGCTCTCGACTGCCAACGGGCGGTCTACTGGGGCCCGAAGGTCCCCGCTCGCAGCGAAAAATCAAAACAGTGGGGTGGGTAGATCGTTCCCGATAATCCAGGCCCAAACTTAACAATCGAAAGATTGTACATACATATTCTTTCTGAGGTTTTCGCCTACAATTATTATGGTAGGTTAATTAACAAGAAACGACAGTTTGCCGACGAATATTCATTGATGGGCCTACAATTATAATGGTTGGTTAGTTAACAAAAAATCTACAACGATGATTAAATGTCGTCTTACAAACGTCAGAAAATTTGCTACATCCAGAAACCTGTTATTATATTCAAAGTTGTGATTTTTCTTTCCTCGGTTATAAATACATAATGAGGACGTCTGTCTTATGACGAATGTGAAATTTTAAGGAATAGTTTAGGATAAGTTATTCGATCTTCTAGTATAAAGATCGAATGAAAGTTGAACCAGTTATTCGAAATCCAAGTTGAAAGGCCTTCGAATAAATCAACTTATTCGATCGTCGAATAACGAATAAAGGAAAGGACCTTTTATCTAAATATTATCTAGATATTATCTGTGCCCAACTCTGCCGGCTGGACACGTAGTGCATCCACATGGTCCGGCCTTCAGGCAGCGCCAGCAGAAATAAGTGGCGGGCACTATAATCCTTGATATCTTATCCATTAACTGAATGACGTTTCATAATACGCGATGAATTGTTTCTGTTTAACAATTCAGTTTCTGGTCAAATCAGTATACCGTTGAAATATGTTACTATAGTGTTGCAAAATAAGGGAACAGGGGAATAATTTGTACAGCGCAAAAGTTCTTCTGATTCGAAAGAAATTTTACAAACAGTAAAGTCGCAAAGGAATAATGTTAACAATCAGGCTAGAAGCTTCATTTTCTGTATGTTAAAATGTACATAACGACGTTGAAAATCCAAATCAACAAGTTATACAGTCTAATGTTATTTAATGAAAAGCTTGCGTCTGTACGTAAAAAAGTGTTACAAAAATTTATTCGAAATTTAACAGTCAAATGTTGAGCTGCGTTTAATCGCAAGCCTTGAATATCTTGTACCAAATCTCTGTTGCCCCATTCAAATATTTCAACGTCCTTTGGCCTTTTGCGATACAACGGCGCGCACAGTCTCGCGAGTAATTTATAATACCAATAGAGTGTGCACGCGTGAAAGAGTTCCCGCAGCCGCGAACAGGAGGATTTCATCATGGCATTTCCTGTGTATTGAATAGCACTGGGGCCATAAACCCCTGCTGGAGCTCAATGACGATAGCGAACGGAGCCTAATAAAAGTAATAAAAGGAGAAACCCCGAGAATGTTGGAGAGGACTGTAGAAAGGAAGACGTTTCCTGAGTTGCATACAACCGAAAAGCTGCACTTCGATAGGAGTCGACATACAATACACGAAAGATCCTCCTCTATCTCTAAAGCCTTCGAAATTTTATAACCTTGGTTATAACGATTTCTAGGGGCTACTAGATTTAGAGACACATAAAGATGATAGCTTCGATGGTGCCTAAGGATTGATGAAAAAGATTCTCCTCTAACCTAGTCGATGAACCTAAGCTAATACATTTCCGTCTAATGTAATGCTTTGTGAATTTTGTGGGCGTACAAAATTTGTTTCTCATATGTTGATAGTTTTACTTTACATACTATTACCTTTTCTATCTATTAAACTGTTTAGTAACACGTTGCACCATTCCTGATTTTTCATGGAATAAATAAATTAGATGAATTTAAATATTTATAATTCCTAATAAACATAATATAGTCTAAAAATTAACTTATGAGAATAATAACTTGTATTTTTAATTATGATTAATATTTTCTTGTATTTTACAAAATAATATCTTCTTTGTGTTCTTATTAATAAAAAATATTTTTACATTCGTACGTACGAATTCGAAGTAGGTAAGTATGTACTTTCGATTTTCCATGTTACTCATTGTCAGAGAATATTGTCTCGAAACTATGTCGAGAATATTCTCACCGTGAAAACGCGCTGATGTCACTCAAACTGTTAACTTCGAATTCAGTGAGGACGAGGATTTCATTAAAAAAAACAAATCCGTTTACCTCTGAGTTTCAAATAATAACGATGGCGATGTAACGAAGCGAAACAACAAACAACTACTTAGAAACATTTAGTGTACCGAGTTACTTTTTGTTCGTTTTTGACACAAAACAATATAATAAGTTTAGACATGCGCCGCTTATTTTGAAAGTGACCTAAGTCCATTTATATTTAAAAAAATTTTATATATAAATTTTTAATACTAATTTCAAGTTGTACACGTTACTACAGTCAACAACAAAAAATTGACAAATGGACTTAGGCCACTTTCAAATAAACGGCTCAATTATCTACTTATAGAGTTTAATTTCTAATCCTCTTCTGCTTTTAATTGTAATAAATTAAGGTTTTTAATCGAAGTAGGTATTCAAGCCTTACTATTATTGTATTATTTCTGGAATCTTGAATTATTTGAATATTGTTAGACCTGACCCCTGCAGGATTCATATACCTGATCATCTTGGATTCGATTATTTAAGTATCTAAATCTAAAATTATTGAGAATTAAATAATAGCTTTTTATGAAATTCGTGAAATAGTAAAGAAACTGATATATAGAAATATTTATATCTGATATAAGACAGATACATATAAATAGTTTGTCAAACATATAAAACATAAGAGAAACTGTTGTAGAATTTATACAATACATATTATCAGCTGCAACAGAACATCAAAAACTTAAAGGACTCAAGATATTCCTCGAACAAACAAAAGTAACACCAAAAATGAAGGAATGCACTCTCGTTCATAAGTAATATTTACATAAGTATGGATAAATAATTGGACCTTAAGCAAGTGTTATTCATAAAATGCGTATGAGTATCGGTGTCACTATAAGTATCAGTTAGACTTATGATAAAATTCGGCTGTAACATTGGTGCGAAGAATGCAGTTTGTTTCAATATTCGATGAAGTGACTGTGTTTGATATCTTTCGGTATTGTTATTGAGGTAAAACGGTCGATGATATGGCCACATGGGTCCATAACATGGGTGACTGCACTGAATCGGCGGCAGATGGCGGATATCAACATTAGCAAATTATAAATTAACGAGATATCAGTCAACCCTTGCCCAGCGGTGACAGGCTCACGGTCAAGTTTGCCAATAAAAGACAGTAAGTAAGGGTACTTTGGAATAAAATACAAGTTTTTTCTTTCATTACTGGCAGAAGGCGTGCGAGGTTCAAAGTAAGGTACGAGGAATACCAAATAGGGCTGGGACTATTCGAATATTTTACAAGTATTCGAATGCTACGAATAAACTTCGAATATTTCAGTATTCGAATGTTATTATTCGAATACTATTCGAATATCGATGTATTCGATGAGTATGGTGTGAAGTGGGTCCAAATTAGCTTACAAGATTTCACCCTGACAAATGAACCTAAAGAGCTTGATTTATAATTCACATCATACTATTCGAATAGCATTCGAATACTCAAATATTCGAATAGCATTCGAATACTCAAATATTCGAATAGCATTCGAATACTCAAATATTCGAATAGCATTCGAATACTCAAATATTCGAATAGCATTCGAATACTCAAATATTCGAATAGCATTCGAATACTCAAATATTCGAATACTCAAATATTCGAATAGCATTCGAATACTCAAATATTCGAATAGCATTCGAATACTCAAATATTCGAATACTCAAATATTCGAATAGCATTCGAATACTCAAATATTCGAATAGCATTCGAATACTCAAATATTCGAATAGCATTCGAATACTCAAATATTCGAATAGCATTCGAATACTCAAATATTCGAATACTCAAATATTCGAATAGCATTCGAATACTCAAATATTCGAATAGCATTCGAATACTCAAATATTCGAATACTCAAATATTCGAATAGCATTCGAATACTCAAATATTCGAATAGCATTCGAATATTCAAATATTCGAATAGTATTCGAATACTTGGATGTTCGAATTATATTTGACAAATAATTAAGCAACTGAAGTATTCGAAAATTCGAATACCGAAAAATGCGATAAATAGTATCAGCCCTAATACCAAAACAACAAAAATTATACAATACCTAACGTTCTCTTTACAATGGTATAACCGTGAATGGAGGCGATTTGTCATGTAAAAATAGTTCGAAAATATAAAACACTATTCCTCTTTATACAAATTTCTTTTATTTTTACCGCCTATACGTTTAAACATAATGATATTCAGAAGAAATAATAATAATGTGAAACTACGTCATTCAACATTCCTTATCAATACATTCAACTGTGTCACATGCATCCAAGTGGCATTTTTAATAAAAGTAACGTATCAGATTAATTTATAGGAATTTTTAGTAGAATCTCAGGAACTATCGAATTGCGCATTTTCAATAAAAGGAATTTCAATTAAAACGATCTTGACATTTGGGTTAAGTTTAATAAATTTTGTATAGAGTACACAGTGACCATAGAATATAATTTCAATCTGAATAGATTTATATTTAATGCAAGAACAAAATGGTGAGTGCGTTTTAATAAAATATCGATTGTGATCGCAAAATATTGGAAACCATGATTCTGAGGGTTGAATGAGAAAAAAGTACTCGAGTCAAGGACTGACCTGTTTCAATGAGAGACCACTGCGCATACTGATCGATATGTGCATGTAGAGTTTTAATCAAAACATCAATTCTTGTATTTGACTTGATTTTTAGATTGTGTTGAACAGTGGCAAAGGGCTTCATATTCAATTCGACCGTTGTTGCACTCTTGCAGAAACCAACATCTGCTTAACAGAAGTATTAAAGTCTTGTTCAGAACCAGTCAGAGGATAAACTCGTAAAATCAACTGACGTCGCAGCACTTCTTACATACCGTTATAAATTCAGACTTTCACTTATCATTAACGAAATTTCATTTCAGTCACCAAAAGTTGCCAAGGCCCCAAAGACTATATGAGGGGATTCTTCGCGCGTGAGACTCCCGCTGACCGTGAATTGCAGGGCTAACGGTTAGCATTTCACTTCCGAAGTTGCCCGCTGTAAGTTGTAGGCGGTCACTCGCTACCATTCCCTTTTTTTTTCTAAATCACCAATAGATCCGACTGACAATAATCCAGCCAGTAAGATATAAATTCTTTGTATCAACTCTGTCTATCCCTACATCGAAAAAGCGCCCAGATTATTTGAGTTGAATTTTTCAAAAGACAAACATCCACTGAATTTTTTGGTATCTGGTTTATGTAATATAGTTTCGATCTACATAGGTACCTGTTAATAATCTGACGAACAAGGCAAGTTCGGTTAACCGGTCATTCCGATATTTTTTTTAAACAGTGCAGGTTTGTAGAGGATCTCAATAGAAGTATCAGGCAATTTTTCGTTTGTACCAATACTTGGTTCTTCAGGGTGAAAACACCCCTTAAAGTTTAATCTGCGATTTCTTACTTTCGTGTATATCTTGAAATCTATAGTAGATATAAAAACTTTATTACAATGGAAACTTTAGGGATTTTTGTGATCTACAAAACTGTGCGGTAAACTTGTTGAAAAGCTACCACCTCAATAAGCTTGGCATATGTTATCAAGGTCATCATTCTGAACAGTATTTTCCTTTAAACTTTTTAGCGGTCGGCCCTAGTTTCAGAGATATTAATAAAAAAACTTTCGGCAAAATATATTGAAATCTGTTTCACAACCGACGGTATTAGTAATGTTAGTATTAGTTGGGGCTAGATTAGCGCGGAGGGCGCGCAAAGTATGTGTTAATCTCGGTACTTCTAGTGTTGACTAAAGTTTTTTGCGAATATCTCGTAAACTAAAGCCAACCGCCAAAAAGTTTAAAGGGAAATGTTCGGAATGATGACCTTGACAACATATGTCAAGGTTATTGAAATCGGTGAAGAGGTAGCTTTTCGACAACTTTATCAACCGTGCAATCAAATTGTTTAAAATTTGTAGTTTAAACAGGAAAACGTTCCCCACCAAAAATTTCAAACAATTCGATTAGAATTTTCTTTATAACAATTTGTTTTTTATATCTACTATCATTTTCAAGATATACTGGAAATGAATTGATTGAACGGAGCGCGAGTTTTTAGGGCCACCGTAATGAAATATATATTTTCACTGCGATCGGTTGAGCCGCCGCGTCGCGTCGCCCCGTGCTAACTGGGTGATTCCACTCAAATGCCTATAACTTTGTCAGTCTTCCGAATTTTTACATCGGACTTGATCTATAATATTCCTAAAACATCAATCTATGAAAATATGTAAAAAGAAAAATTCCGATTTTTGACACTTGTAAACAGTTATACCCCATTAATACGAATCCTGACACTTTCGGGAATTCCGACACTTTCAGGAATCCCGAAACCCTCGGGAATCCCCCCCCCCTGATCCCGAGAATAAATCTCGTCCCGACCCGACATTTTCGGGTTCTCGCACACCTCTATTCTGCCCTCTTTAGTTAAAACGTCCTATCTAGCATTTTGAAACAACCGAGAAAACTGAAGTTTTATAATTTACTTTGTACTATCCTAATTTTCCATCATTCAAATAAAGAATTGTCATTATTTCGTTATAGAATGTATTATTAACGTACCAATTAAGTAATTGTTTTAGATAAGATGCTTTAACCATTTTGAAAGTAGTTAGGTTAAATACATTAGACTGTCTATAAATGTTTTCGAAGCACGTAGAGTTTTCTAACTTTACTGAAAAGGTAAATGACGCGTGGAACTTCAAATATTTCAACATATCTCAAAAAAAGAAAAAATGCTAGATAGGACACTTTAACTAACAAGGAGAGTATTTTAGGTGTCCGCCTCCGATCATTTTGATTTTTGGATATGTTATACAGGACCGAAAAATAAGAAATACGTGTTTTTTTATTTTTCCCCGTTTTCAGATTTGGGGGGTGAAAACTGCGTTCAAAGTTAGGGTTGAAAAATCATTTTTGTGGAATATCTCGAGAACTATTAGAGATAGGGGAATAGTGTCAATGGACGAATTTTGTGTCTTTGAATGCGAAATATGACTGACTCACCAGATTTTCAAAAACCCCATTTGTTTAAATAATACATAAAAAAAACCTAACTTTGAACGCAATTTTCACCCCCAAATCTGAAAACGGGGAAAAATAAAAAAACACGTATTTCTTATTTTTCGGTCCTTTATAACATATCCAAAAATCAAAATGATCGGAGGCGGACACCTAAAATACTCTCCTTGTAAGGAGGGCAGTTTTATTAGTATATTATCAGGCCCCGAATAAAGGTAGGTGGCGAAACATCGGAACACTATGAAAAGTTGTGATCTGCACCAGGAAGCTTCGAATACTATCTACTTCCCGATGTCTTAACTTTGTTTCCATTAAAGGGAAAAAGTGAGACAAGTCACTGTATTATACATACATTTAAAATGCTTACAGATAATTCTTCCACTTAAAAAGACGCAAGTGTAAGCTCCTCAATTCATCAGAAGATATAGTATTTTAAAACAAACAATGCTATTGATAAATAGAAATAACAAAATATGAAAGTGAGAAACCGTCGGGGATTCCTAAATTTTTTTCTAATTATAGTTCACTATATATTCATTATAAAACATTTTATAGTACATGACACGTAATCTTTTTATAAACTACAACGGTCATTGAAATGTATGAAAATCCAGTATTTCTTTAAACGTATTCCAAGTCCCGAAATGTGTAGAGTAAAATACCATAGGAGGAAAAAATAACAAGCATTGAAAATGTTTGTACATATCTATAAATCCGCAGACAACGCATGAATCACAACAATCTCTCTACTATCCTCGATTCTCTAGCTCGTCATTTCAGCCCCATCTCCCACCCTTATCCCCCCCCCCATTCCCCTACCCTATCAACCTGCACCTACATTCGCATCTGTGTACCGATAACCCCTGATAATAACCGGCTACTACTCAACGTGTATGCAACCACCCTCTGCAAACCGAGCGTAGATGCTCTCGTCTTTTTTAAATATTTTCACGCAGCAATGCGTCAGAATTCGGCAGAAAAACCTTGATAAATAAAACAAATCGACCTAAGCCAGACTGTTAAAACGGATTAATTAGAGAACGATACTTGATATATCAATATCTGGTCGGTCGAGTCCGACGTCGTGGATACGAACGAGATTTCGCAGGTTATTATAAAAGACAAAACCCACAGGGAATACATGGTGGTTAATGCAGAGAGGATACTTTAATTTTTTTTTTGAGCAGCAAGTCTTTTTGGAAAGCAAAATAATTATTAAGTTATGTTATTTCCAGTCTTTATCAAGAGTCGAATTTAGCGAATATTCTTACTCTCTTTATTGCTTTAAAAATGCAGAGGCAACGAAAAATTTATGTTATTCTATTCGAGTCCAGTCAATACTTTTATACTATTTATTTCTGATGGTGAAGAGTAAAAGTAGAAAAGAAAAAGAATAAAAAAGAGTACGTGCTTGGTTGTTTTAAACTTTTTCAGTTTCTGCGTATGGAGCACCTGATTAATTATTTTGAAAATTGAATTAAAAAATAGAGAGTTAAAACAATCAACCCCTTACAATATTCAAACACTAAAATCATCTGTTTTCAATCTGATAGCTAGCACCTTGGTCATTGCCCTAGTTCAAACCATTTAGACCTAGTGAAGCAATTGAAATTATATCTAAAAAAGAAATATAAATCAGATACAAGTCATTCGTAATATAATGAATCAAATTAAAACTTCTGATGCAATTTTATTAATCCTAAAGCGATGATACATACTTATCTATTCCTTTTATTGGGATATGTAATTTTCAAAAAAGAAAAAAAGAATTCGTCTGTGGTTTTGAAAATTTTTATGTTCAGAATCACTGTGCATGAAAATGGATCAAAGGATCTTACATATCAAACCCAGTCCCATTCAGAGAAAACCCGTTTCAATCGTGACTTCCTTGCATTGCACAAATGTTTATTTTTTATTATCGGAGTAACGCCCAGCTGTGACTATTACACATGTCCAAGAATTATTTCTATTCAGATATAAGTGGAACAGATATTAGAAATATCCAAACTATCCTATCGAGGTACCGTTACTGTATTCCATTTTAGACAGGAAGGAATAAAAAGGAAGCGAGTCGGTGGCTGAAAGATCAAGAGAATTCGTGGACAAGGAAAAAAAACGGGAACGCGGTCGATTTAGAAGATCCCGGGACATGCGGTGAACCACGAAGAGGTGCTCAAGAACAAATCGACCGTGTCCACGGAAAAAAGGAGGAGGTTCACGATATCCTGAGGCCACTTTTTCTCTGTTCCCCGCTTTGCATGGTTTGGAAAAAGGAGAAAGAGAAGTCGCAGCTCGTAGACGGTGAGGGGTGGGTTGGATAAAAAGGTGAAACAAAAAGCCGATTATGTAACCCGGGGATGAAATACGGGGTAGGTGTAGGGGGCGGATTGTCGACCCAGACACAATAGGGTAATTTTCACGCGAGATTTGGGAGGCGATTTCGTGAGAGAAGGAGCGTCAACGGCATCTTCCACGAGTCGCTATCCTTTTTCCTGTCCCCTCTTTCTTTGGATAAGCCGTCTCTGTTAGTTCCCTGTCTACGCTTCCCTCCCTCGGCTGGCTCCTCGCAACCCTCCAGGTCCAGAAGCGTGAGATACGACCGTCGAGGCTATTTCAATGTACCGACGCGTTTGTTATTTCCTACCACTTTGTTATTCAGAAGCGGCAAGACGAGACTCCAGGACAAATAGCCTTCTTGTGCTCGTCCGCCTTCCTTCCCTATTACCTCCGCGCTGCCAAAATGTTTCTGCGAATAACGTATGCTCTGACGCTTCTTCCGTTAGTTTTATGCGGATCAGACCCTCTGGGCTATCCTTCGAAAGCATTCGAGATCCTCTCTTTTCCTGTTCTTTTATAAAATATTTCAGAAACTATGCAACGTCGTGCAACATTTGCACCTAGGTACAATAATTCCCGTCTTTGTATATATTTCTAGATACTAAGCCACTGATCCTCTCAAAGTTATCTTTAATGAACTCGAAGTGTCAACACACTCTGTGTAATTACATACAATTTACTGTTTGTGGAAATTTCAGATTAGAATTTGTAAATATGTTGTCATCGTTCACCCCTGACCCCAAAGCATTTAATTTTGCTACATTTAATTGAGGCATTTGATGGAAAAAGGGCACATAGGCTTATGTGCCCTTTTTCCGTAAATCGTTTAAATCGACTCACATATATGTTATATATATATAATATATCAAGGACATTTCTTCTCCCGCGTTTAAAGTAGCTAGTTTTGTTACGTTTTGTTATGTAGCGTGATCAACATGCAGCTACATGGTCGCTGAGCGGTCGCGCTACCGCGCTGTCTATTGTCGAGTCGTGCAATACGTTTTATTTTGTGTAAGCGATGAACTATGGAAACTGAGCTGAGTATCGAATCCGCAAGGAAAGTAATAGTTTTGGAAAAATTTAACAAAAATTACATATTTAACTTCTATAAAAATACTTACTTAAAACATTACATTTTTTGTTTATTTTTGTGATTCATTTTGTATTTTTATTTAAACAAAGTATAAAACATGTGTAACTAAGTAAGTAAACAAAATTATATTTAAATAAATAAACAAAGAAGCAATTTTCTACGAATTTACCACTTTTATGGAAAAAGGGCACATAAACCACTTGCATAAAACTATTAAATAAAGACACATACCATTTTCAAATCATGACTTCTGTTTACGAAACGTTTCAAGGATATGGTACTACATCCTTAAAAAAAATTGGATTTAATTGCATTACTTGTCACTAAGTTATACTATAATGAAAACTTTGAAATCGATTTACTCGAAATGGCATTTTGGCGTATGTGCCCTTTTTCCATCAAATGTCTCAATTTTGCTTACAGATACTGAAACTATTGGTTGTGCGGGGTTTGATACTGTTTATGTTCTAGGAATCGGTCTTTTGCCAATGGCTTCTTGACAACTTGGCCATGGCTTGCTCTAAGCGGGAATGTAAAAAAATGAAAACGAGTGAAATATGTCGGAATACCTACGTACAGATATATGTTAACACGTTGAGTACGGGTGACGTGTACGGTCACGTCATGGGGAATCCCTGTCCTATGGCGGGTGACGTATACGGTGACGTCTTGGGCCCGGTCCCAATAAATGTGTAAGGTGAATAAGAATTTTTCAGGTTTCGAATTTTCCTTTTGCATACGTATTCAGTACGAACGTGTTCACCAGTGTGTGCATGTCGTTACAAATTTCCATCGTTTTTCACCATGGTGCAGCTGGTTTTTGTATTTAACGCGTCATGCATTTTTTTCTAACCAAAACAAATTATTTTTGGTTAAAATGTTATAAAATGTCGAAAGTAGCATAAAGGGGTGCACTTTATACAAAAATCTATTTCCGTCAAAACTATTTTTGGTGCCGCACGCAACGTAAAGTCTTGGACCTCAGATTCGTCAATGCCATTTATTCACTATTCCTCGCGGAAAATGGTGTTCTGCCTTTTATCATCAGGAAATTTGGTATTATAGTAGGAGTTCCCTAACAAGGGGAAGGCAATTCCAGAAAATTTTGATACTTAGTGTACTTGAAGGTCTTCACTCGGATATTAACTTCCCAAAGCAGTAAGACGCGCTTATCGGCCAAATTCGAGAAAGTCGACTTTGAAAAATTCTGAGTTCCCTGAAGGGGGGAGACCACTGTAACGGTCAGAAATGTAAGGGTGTTTTCGGGAATTTATTTCAACCAAACAACGCAAGTAAATCAATGTATTGCTCAGTTTAGTTAATAGTGTACATATCGAAGGGTAAGAAATTTTTTTTTCAATCAAATTCATAAATCCGTTTCCTGTATACTCTTCGTCAAAATTTGCGCTGTGACAAAAATATGCTAGTCGCGTTGACAGTGCCCAGGCTATATTGTTAATCCGAATTCGAAAGCACAATAATATTTAGAAACTAGAAGCCTGCTTCTATTACGTGACGATCAAAAGAAGTCAAAATCGCAAGGAATTACAAAATGGCGGACCACTGAAAAAAAATCATGTTTTCGGGGTACAAAATTAGGGAAATTTTAATAAAAAAAATAGAAGCAGGTCGAAAATTGAAAAAAAAACTGATCGTCGCGCGTTTGACCCCGCTTCACAGAAAATACTATATCTCCGTCAATTTTGCGAATTTCTTCATCAAATTTGGAGACAGCATTCTTGAAATGTACGTCTTCCAGAAAATGTAAAAAAAGAAAAAATCGATTTTTCAGATTTTTTACAGTGGTCTCCCCCCTTAAGCGCGTGTTCCTCAAGCTCCTACGATGCACGCCTATTTAGGTGAAATTCAAAGTCAGTTTTCTCGAAAACGAAGCCTGTACCGCAATTTCGTCACTCCTGATTTTCGTCTTACTTTTGCCTGTACAATCACCTCCTAGAGTATTGACCATAGGTATAGGCCCGTATATGTATAAGGGAACTCAAAATTGTTCAAAGTCGATTTTCTCGAGTTTGGCTGAAAAGCGCGTCTTACTGCAGAAGCAGGAATAAATAAGATGAAGCGCCGTTTAACCACTGCTAAAACTGATCATCATCTAAAATCGATTATGCTGTGTATTTGGTAGGGTTGGAAGAGAATCCTGTATTATGAGTTCCTACCAAATTACTAAACGTTTGCAAATAATTAAAAGCACTAATTAAAGGCACTAATTGAGAAATATCATCCAAAATTAGCAAGTAGATAGAATGCTGCGTTTTACAAACAAGCTAGGCAACCCTAGAATTCAAAAAATTATCCAACCTATTTTTTGTTGGTGCCATATGTGCGGTTTTAGGGGATGAGATCATCCCCAAAAAGGAGTTGAAACAAAAGTTGCATCTTTTTTAATATCCACAAAACTGGGTAAAAATACTTATCAAATTAAGCAATGGAAGTGAGAGTAATTTGAAAAATATGGACTTTTCGATAATTATTCATACGCAGCTTTATAAATATAACAAAAAGATGCAATTTTTGTTTAAACTTCTTTTCGATATCTCTCACCGTGATCGAGATATTCCACATAAAAGAAAATTCTGCATTTTTCAAAGGATGATTTCACCCCCTAAAAAAACTACTCTACTTGCACACAAAGTTGAACAATTTTCGGAATTTCGGATTGCTTGACTTCCCTTTAAAGATAATACGAGACCGCATAATCACTCGACAAAAATTGTTAATTGCTCTTTCACCCGCAATATTCCCCAGATATTGCACCTTCGGATTACCATTTATTTTGATCTCTGCGAATTTCCCTTAGCGGTAAAACTTTCAATTCTTTAGAACACGTTAGAATGTCATTTTTGTCACTTTATTGCTAACAAATTTTGGAAAAGTTTTTGTAAAAACGGATTTTCCAAATTGCCTGAAGGATGGCGAAAGATTGTAGAACAAAACGGTACATGTCTTATAAAAATAAAGAAATGCTTTAAAGAATGCAATGTACTTATTTACTTTTGAGGTCGACACAAATTTTTCAGCCAATATAAATTCCGGCAGGACCTAATTGAGTCGTTCATTGACTATAAGAACTATGTATGCATCTATAGTTATATCATCCCCATTAAATCTACAGTACATACAAGGTATTCTGTAACTGGTCGTGCAACCAAAAACGTGGTGATTGTACACGATAAAATTAAAATATCGATAGAATAATTTTCACTTGGAATCAACGATTGTTTTCGGGAAAATTCATTTCAAAAATCCAAAACCAGTAAAAATCCGATTCCACGTTCAACACCTTTTTCGAAAAGGAAACCTTTTACATATAAAAAATCTTCATTCTATGTTTTGTGTTTATACTCGCACGAGTAATTACTCTACAGTGTAATACTATATCAGGATGTACCAGAATTGTGGTCTCACTCCGTATTTACCGCCGCATTCTGCAAATTCTTGATCAGGTGTACGCGTATTTACTGGCTATTCACTGTACCATCAGTTACAGAACACAGTTAACGCAGAGTAAAATTCTAATTTAAAAGACGTAAAGCAAACTCGAGCAAACTGCGAGCGTTTAATGCACGATTTAGCCTAATAGTTTTAAGTTTTAAGCCTTCTTGTTGAAAGAAATTGTTGCCAAAATATATTATAATGCTAGAGTATAGTCGACCTATGTACAAGAAGTGGAGGAAAAGATGTACCAAAAACTTCAAAAATATATTAAAACAAAAATGGCTAAAAGTGAATGTACATACATCGGCACATGTTTTGGCTATTTCAAATAAAAATAAAGCCTGAAGAAAATCAAACTCCAAGGTGTGAGGAATATGTGTGTTGTTCACTTGGTCGTACTTATAATTTTGGGTATCATTTATAATGAGAAAAGGGTTTCATAATACTTGTAACAGATAATTTTATACAGTTTCAAAAGTAGGCAAAACGTTTAGAAGTGAAAACGGAACCACTCTACATATAACAATTTTTCATTTCGTTTCAAATCTTTCGAAATAAAAACATTAATGAAATACGAGAAGCAAAAGATCTCTGCTACACAATAACTTTTATATAGCAAACGTACGTACAGAAGTAGAGGAAAATATTACGCGATATAATTAAATACAATTGTTTCTACGAAAATGCGTTCTTAGTTTCATTACATTCTACAATGTAGACCGTACCTACTATCCCGCTTGTGTCACATTCGATTGCAATTCGAACGGGATTATGATTTCGTGAAATTTTTATAATATAAAGCTTGTATACGTATATGTGTATGTATAATGTAGAATCGTTCCATGTCGATAACCTCTAAGATATACCATTTCATAAAACCGGATTTCTTTATGAATACAATTTTACGCGCAGCTATTGCGTCGGGAGGTATGTCCCCTTCTTTTACCTCGTTGTTCTCACCCCAAAGGAATATCCACCTACTTACGTTACGTATAGCCAGTATAAAGATAAAGTCGCCAATGAAAACAGAGTGACATTCTACTACTTTGAAAACTAATAGTCCAGGATACACAAGATCACTTACCTGCAACAGAGGAGAGAAACATATTATTAGTGAGAGGACTATAACGATCTGATAATTTTAAATTCTACTGGTCTACAAAAGGTGGGAATGTAGAAGGCACATACCGAGTGTTCAGGAAGTGCTGTCGGGCGGTAGCAACAAAAGACGCGATAGACGCTTAACGAAAGATTATAAAAGGGTAAGTATAGATCTCCGATGCAAATTTTCATTTGCATGTTTTAATGGAAACGTCAAATTTAACGGAAAAATTAAAAGTGTATATATCTTATCTGTATACAGTTGTGCTCGGGCATGTTGATAATTTTGCCCCGATTAGGTTCATACAAAACATCTCCACTACCATTCTTTCCTTACTTAGGACCCAGGAAACACTAGCCAATGAGAAGTTAAAAATGTCCAATTTCCGCCTTTCTCAGCGGATCTTCACGAAAATCATATCAATCAATTCCTTATGTTTTCCCCGTGAAAATGGTACCAGCCCCGACATGATTCGGACTATAATTAACGAAATTACATGTAAAATTAATTTGCAGAATTTAAAGCCAATTTCGTATTGGGGATCGTTTTCATCAGGAAAATTTAACTATAAGCTAAGAAACCGATTGGTACTATTTCCATGAAAATAAAATGAAAAATATAGAAATTGCAATATACAGTTCAATGTCTTTTAAATTCCGACGCGTACGTGTGCTTAGGGTGATTTCTAAAAAAATCAGGTTCTTTATTTTTCATCTTATCGATATGAAAGTAACACCAATGGATTCCTGGCAATCTTCCAATTAAAATACACCAAATGCCATACGGATCGGACTATTTTTAGCGAAGTTAAATTTTGCAAATTAATTTTACATGGAATTTCCTTAATTATAGCTCGAATCCTGCCACGGTTGGTATCATTTTCATCGAGAAAACACGAGAAATCGATTGGCGTTACTTTCGTGAAGATCCGATGAGAAATACAGAACTTCACATTCTTACTCCTTCCCCTACAGCACACTTCGTTGCAGCAATATTGCGTTGTGGGAACGTTGCCGTGCAATATTGCACAGAGACGGACATAGGGATATTGCTGCAACGTTGCTGCAACAGAATTGTGTTGTAGAGGTTAATGGCTATATTGTCTTCCCGGTTCCCTATTCTTGAGCGCCGAAAAGTCTAAAATAATAAAGGATAATCTGGAGCTATCAACTTAGTCGGGCACAACTGTATTATCTATCCGTTTTATATATTGATCGTGTGTAAAGCGCCTAAAGTATTTATTACTTTGATTGGATTTATTTAATCAATCCATGGTTGTACATTTTTAAATTGTAACATACGTGATATGACCATTGATAATTGATAGAGTCCAAACAAAATAATAAATAATATTCAGTACTAAAATGCCAAGTTAGAAATACTTTTTAAAAATACTTTAACAACTGTACATTCCAGAAAAAATTGAATCAAATACGTGTCGTAATAAGAAGATGTACGTTTATAGAAGAGAAAAGGAAGAAAGGGGCGCATATGGTAGAGAGACGAGGAGAGGAGGAAGGAGATTTAAGCGTGTAATTGGCTCAGCTGGTGTTGACGCGATCCTATCATCAATACCTCATCAGCCGCTCCCGGGAAACCTGTATTTTCTATCTCACCTCCTTCCCATCCCTTACATTTCGCCGCCATTATCCCTCTCAACTGGTATCAAGGGTGCAACGAATACTAACTGATTTACTCCAAGAGTAGAATAAAAACCGCAAAAAGTTGGCCAAGCGTTGACCAAACTATTATTATTTCAAAAACCTTTAGGCTCTGATCTCATTCTGATGTCAAGTCGCAAACGTATATTTCATAATACAATATCGGCTTAATAAACAGGTGTCGCGGCTAGTAAAGTGTAAAAAAGAAATTTACAAATTGCAAGTATTAACGGTTTAACAGTTTATTGCATGGGAAAGTGAAGAAGATACATTTGCATAATTATTCGCCGAGTCACCGGTTTGAGGCCGAAAGGTAGGCGTTCTATAATGACGACGAGAACAGATTGGTGATGTCAGATACGTATGCCGTTCTGACAAGGGGAGGCTACGATCAGGACGAGCTATGTTTGAACGAAACCAGGCCAAAAATGTTGGGGGCGACGTGTATAAACAAATCTGGAAATATAATTAACTATACTACTAACGCTTAGCCATTTTTATAAAAAAAAAAAAATGTATTTAAACATTGGAATTTCAATGTCGATCCGACGATTTTATTGAAAGCGACACAAACATCTTGTGCGTCATTGCCGTGGGACTAATAATTTAGTCAGATACCATAATTTTTTATCGTGCGGTGACAGGTTAACTTCATTAGTAAATACGTAGTATTCACCTACCGCTACTACTGTCTAGATCAGTGATGAGCAACCCGCGTTCCGCGGGCCACATGTGGCCCACCTGAACATCGTCATACCGGATTTTTCACGAACGAGCTTCATAATATTAGGTGCGATATTTGTAATTTATACCTCATTTAGGTTCGGTTACTAAAACAAATGTGAAGGTTAACAATTTTTAGATTGATTTTCACTAAAAATCAAGGTATTTTTAAAGCAGGTATTTTGTTTATTTCACCATGAGTTCAAATTCTAGTAGAAAACGCAAAGTTGTAACGGCAAATCGACAGTTTTATAACAGTTGGACATGTGATTATTTTTTTATTTACATAAAGGACAGTGCTGTTTGTTTGATATGTTGTGAACAACTATCTATATTGAAGAAATATAATATTAACATATAATATATATAATATTAATATAATATATATTGCTAATAAACAGTACATCAAAGTTAAAAAAAAAACATTTTATTGTAAATCAATGTCAGAAATAACAAATTTAGCCCATAAATTAAAATTCTTGGATTAGTTATATATATATATATTTAATATTGTGGCCCGCGTAGAGAAGTAGGTTTCCACTTGTGGCCCACTTCTGACAAAAGGTTGCTCATCACTGGTCTAAATCACGTATATCCCGAATCACGAACCGACGGATAGGAGGGATAAGGTTATAAAAACAATAGCTAAACGTTTGCGGCTAATATTATAGGATTTGTTTGTTTCGCTCAGAAATTGTATGTTCCGATCGTAGCCTCCTCTTGTGGGTATATCGAGAGACGTCATGCATCCAGTAGATTAGCCCTCAGGGTAGCTTCTATACTTGCAGATGCAAATTAGGGGCAATATGCGTAATTCAGAATTTATATACAGGTTCAGTGAATGCGGTTGAATGACTGATAATTTGGCGCAGAGTATCTTGCGTTGCATTCCTGATATCTATTTCCTCTTCAAACCGTGCAAGTCTATTATCTTAAAAAATCATTTTATACCGCTTCTTGAAACACGTTTGATTTTCAATAATCATCAGCATGTAAGCACATTAATTTGTGAATCATAGGAATAAGTATGTATATCTGTACTGCGCTTTATTTGAATTAGTGATGTCCTTGTTTAATTAAAGGCATACATGTAAGTGTCGGTTACATACATTCTGATTGGATATATCCGTGTGATTTGATCCTTTCATATATTCTGGGGTCGTAGGATTTTCATAGTAAATAATATTTTATAGTTTACCGCACAGATAAAAATGTGAGTAGGATCCGGGGAACAGGCTGGTAACCCACGGTGAAAATTTTCTTTAATATTACTCTTCAAAATGTACGTTACTATTGTTGGACATCTGTCATGTTGAAAGCACATGCACTGTCTAATCCTCAGTGAAATATCTTCTAAAAATTATCTTAGAATGTCACAGAGAAACAGCACATTTTTGTCCAACAAGTATTTCTATTAATCATCAATTTGTTTTCTTATCGTTTGTGAGAGTATTGAAAGAATTATAGAATTTCATTTGAAAAAATACCGATGACTTTCAAATCTCAAAAAAATCTTGAGCTTTTCTTTTATTATTTTGTTTTCCTCTTCGAACAGTTTAACTATACCTTGAACAGTTTTCTTAGGTGTTCTCATTCACATGCCCCAATTGCCGAAAATGAAACGCGTTATTAAAAAAATTTATTCTATATTTTCGTCTTATTCTGGCCTGTAGAATCGCTATCTAAAAGAATGACCATCAGTAGTCGAACACCCTGTATGTATACATACGTATTCACTACAGTTCAAAAGTATTCGGACACTTGTTTATTGTCGACAGAATGTAATTTAAATTACAAAGAAATTTATTATGATAATTATGTACAATAAAATATGATGTGGTAAAATTGATTTTTGTGTAACTTACTATATAAATCAAAAAGTGTTTGTATGTTAGTCTGTCCACTAAAATCTTTCGAACGGTAATCTCTGGGGTCACAAAACGTGTCCCAGCTAATCCAGATGGCTGTAATTATTTTCATAACAAAAAATAAATAAATAAAAACAGTTTTTTCTACAAAATTAGAATCTAAACTTCGGGCGAAGCCTAGTAGTAAAGCTAATTCCAAAAATCCGTAAGTCGATCTTCTTCATAAAGAAACCGCCAGCCATTAATGAACCAATAAGAATTATAAAAACAAACATTAGACCTTTAACTAGAACCTTCAACTAGATACATTTCAATTGTCGAGGGCTACATTTCCAATACGATAATTGTTTATATGTAATTCATTTTCTTTAAATTACTGCAAATTTTTGGTGCATGTATTTTGCAACATATAGTTAAATGAATTGACCGGTACTTTTTCGAACCCACCCGAAAGTGAAAACATGAGAAGACATCAAACAGGAAGTTGAAAGGTTAACTCCGGGCATTATTGTATTAAAAATAACTAACATTTATTGCGTGTAATTGGAAAAAACATTTTTTCATCTGTGAAGTGACTTTATCGCGCCGTGGTCACACTTTCTTATATAATCACAAATTGATCACATGGCACTCACTGCACCACGGCGTCATTTTTGAGTTACTATTTTCGTATTTTTGAATCTTTTAACTTTTGAGTGATAATTGTACATTCGTAATACTCATACAAACATGCTCTAATAGCCTTTTTCAAGAAATATAAATTTTTATCTGTCGAAATTTGTATGTGAAAAAATAGTTGTGGATAAAAGCAATTTTTTATTTGTTCTAATTCAACAAGTTTTTAAAATTTATTATAGAGGTCTAAAAATTTACAGAAATATTGACAAATACATATCTTGGGATGCGATACATACCGTGTGACCACGAATGGTTAAATACAAAGTACTTACTAATTACATTTTCAAAAATTCATTACAGCCTATTGGTTAAAATACTCGACGGCGATTATCAGGAACGAATAAACAGAACAATTAATTTAATACAGTACTGCCCCTTTAAGGGGGTATACCCGTTTGTACCCTCGGAAAATGAGTACGTTTTGTGGATTTTTTTACAAGTCAACGGCTGGATGCAGATTTCTCGTTTTTTTACTATCTTTACATAGTATTATGAACTACTCAAGAAAACAGTTTCAGTTAAAAAACTATTGTTTTTGGGAAGTTATGCATACACATCCGAAAGTCTTTCGATTTTAGACGGCTAAACGGTGGCCCTGAAACTCATAATTGACACTCTGGGTATGAGCCACCCATAACCTGATTTTGACGCTCCGTGCCTTCTACATGCAAAATAAATACTTTTTCTCCAAAGTCGACTTATAAACTATTTTTCTTTCTCAATATATTATATCTGAACAAAAACTCTGTACATTTTTAGTTTCTAATATTCAAATTTGAAAAAGTTACAATTTTTTGAAGATTTCTTCGTTTTTTCTCGACATATGGTAATCTAGAATTTTTTTACAAAATTTATGATAAAATTTCAATAAAAAGCTATTGGAATACATTTCAGGTACCTTGAAAATGACCCATGATTTTTTTAATAACGATTGGATTCTTTAGATGCGAATGGCAGTCGTTCAAAAATAGATCTGGGTGTGAGCCACTCAGGTATGTCAAAGTTGATCGAAAAATGAAGTATGTCAACGAAGGGTTAACAAGACTGTGGTACGTTTTGATTTTTGGAATTCTTCAAACTTGAAATTTCTATAATTTTCATTTTTTCTCAATAACTTTGAGAAATTTAAAATAAAAAACATGCTGTTTCAGAAATGGATGGTCCTGGAGATTTTAAGCAGCAACTCGTGAATAGTACGACGGAGTATGTTGCTTGTCAGAGTGTGCAGGGAGAATAAGTTTTTAAAACACATTTTTTTATCGTAAATCTGTCATCAATTGTCTAACAAGGGAAGTTCGATTTCCCGAACATTTCGACTTTTTTCAAAAACTGTGCAGGTTTGTAGAGAACCTCAATCAGAGTAGCAGGCAATTTTTCTTTTCTGCCCATTTTCGGTCCTTTGGGGTTAAAATAAACACCCCCTAAAAGTTAATGAGTGTTTTCATATTTTCCAGTATATCTTGAAAAGTATAGTACATATAAAAAATTGTTATAAACAAAATTGAATGTTTTTTTTGCTGTACCAAATCTATGTAATCGACTCGTTTAAAACAATTTTAAACAATTTGATTGCAGAGTTTTATAGGGCATAAAAATCCGTCAAGTTTTCATTCTAATACATTTCTTTATATCTACTACAGTTTTCAAGATATACGGGAAAGTGAGAAATCATATATTAACCTTTAAGGGGAGTTTTTACCCCGAAGAACCAGAAATGGGCTGAAACGAAAAATTGCATGATTCTGCCAAGTTTAAAAAAAAATCTAAGCAAATCTAGCAAAGACCAACTACCGATATACACGAAGCTTTAGTAATTTTTTTAACAAAAAATGCATCGCATTCTCTATGGCCACAATAACTTCAACCATCTGTCTAACCGCTAACCATTTCTGCGACACACACGACTTCTTTAATAATTCTTTATATTCATTTAACCGTACGGTTAACCTAGTGATATGCAGAATGTAATATTCTACTTTCTCATCACTCCGCTTAACTTTATTTATTTTAATAATAAATATATTTTAATACTACTACTACTACTACTACTACTAATAATAATAATAATAAAAGGAGGGTGACTATGACAACATATGGCAAGGTCAAGATCGTTAGAGGTGAGTCCCCTAAACATGTCTACCAATGATGACAACCTCGGAATGCATGAAGCGTCTTCAATTATAAAAGAAATATGTGAAATGAAACATTTTTTTTCAAATTACTCATTCTGGTGGAACGATTTAAGGATCACCCTGTATCGAACTTGTACTTCCATTGCAAGAGCCGCGTATTCAATATCATATACATATATACATATACACACTCACGCAACTGTGAACTTGGAAAACAATGATTGAGTATTTACGAGGAGCATGCCAGTACGTAAATAGATATTAAAATTCAATGTACATATCCAATATTGCCAGTGCTTCCAATGGTAATAAAAATTGTATACTGTTACGTGACTCTAGTCTATTCAAATGCATAATGTATCCGCAGTGCAACTGCGTATTCACGTTGTACATATCTTTCCTTCGGGCCGGAAACCTAGGTGTGAAACCAACGTTTCGAAAGTGATATTATACGTATTAGATCAAGAGACACGGTAAGTGTCTCGCGCCAAGTACATATATGTATACAGATATACTATGTGCACGGCGGGACGCACAGTGTCTATATTACGCCGCGACCCGCTATCAAGAACCCTGAGATTACCGAATCTCAATAACGACTGATCCGATTAGCTTTTTAATGGTCTTAATGGATAGCTTAGGTTTGATTTACATAAGAAAAGTGTCTTCATTTTGTTCCTACGTGCCTTATGAGCTGAGATATTCCGATGCAAAGTTCGAGAGTATAAAAGGGTGAGGAAACGTGGCTACCAGGCACGTCGTTGATTCGATGAATGTTTCGTCACTTTCGACCAATCGCGTAACAAATTGTTGTCACGTGACAACCAGACTTTAGAGCACATCTGTCGAGGTAAACGTAAGCTAGCTAATGTCAAACAGTTATAACCTACCAAGTGTCAGATAAGGAAACTTGTCCAAATTATTTAAATGTCACGAGTTTTTACACCATAGAGGACACTGAATTATTGTCTCAGTTAACAAGGTAAGTCGCCAAAATTTTTCAATAGACTATTTATGTAGAGCTTATAGAAACAGAGGGAACGGACAAAATTGGAAGTTGTCTGGAGAAGGTTCGACAGAAAAGCATCTTCTTTCGCACAAGTGTCTACAAAATAATATATTGTTTTTATACCAACAAACTGTTTTTACATTAGAGTTTTTATACATACTTAGGTAATGGTATAGATAGAGGGCAACCTCACGGATTTTGACGCCCTTGAAATATGTTGTCAAGGACGTCATTCTGAACAACTTTTTCCTCCAAACTTTTTGGCGGTCGACCTTGGTTTCCGAGATATTTGCGAAAAACTTCTATTCATTTATTCCGACGCAACGGACACAGCGAACAACATGAGGTGGTTGGTCATCTGGGGAATGTGTTTATCCCCGTCTCTAGACACCTCGGGGCGCGAAGCGTGATTGGTGTGATTGAAAAAAATAAAATAATTTTTTTCAAAAAGAATGTAATTTTTTACAATCACGTTACTACGTGCTATCCAATATGTGTCTAGAGTCGGAATAAATCAACCGAAAGGTCGACATTGTATTCTACCTATACGTACTGTAGCAGCACAGCGTTCGGTGATGTTCTGTGCGAATATCTCGGAAACTACTGCCGTGCGACGGTTACATATATAGGAAAAAGTTGTTCAGAATCTTGATCTTGATAACATATCCAAAAATCATTGAAATCGGTGAGGGTGGAAAACTTCTAAATAATTACCAAAGATTTATGCAATTATTTCGGAAACTAAGGTCGACCGCCAAAAAGTTTAGAGGAAAAAGTTGTTCAGAATGACGTCCTTGACAACATATTTCAAGGACGTCAAAATCCGTGAGGTTGCCCTCTATTTATACCATTACCGAAATCTGCCTATATATACAGACGACTGTTTCACAACCGACGGTATTAGTATTGTTTGGGACTAGGCTAGGGAGTATCTATTAATGTCTCTAATTGTTGATTATATGATAAATATTTATAAAATACATGAATATATATTCTAACCCCAAAAATGGAAAACCTATCGAAAAGCTACCTGCTCACCGATTTCAATGACCTTGACATATGTTGCCGTCATTTCCCTCTAAACTTTTTGGCGGTTCGCCTTAGTTTCAGAGATATTAATTTAACTTTCGGCATAATATATTAAAATCAGTTTCATAACCGACGGTATCAGTATTGGTTTGTGCTAGATTAGAGCGTGGGGCGCTCGCGGGCCTGTAAAGCATGGTAGCGGACCGATGTGAGTATGTGTTAAACTCGGTAATTCTAATGTTAACTGTGGGTGACGGGAAAGTGAATTGACTCCTGGCTTTAAGCGCCCGCGAGCGGGCGCCCCCCCCCCCCTCCCCCTTAACTAGCCCAAACCTATGCTACTACCGTCAGCTGTTAAACCGTCGGCAGTTCAAGTGACAAGCAAAGTTTTTTTTGCAAATATCTCGTAAACCAAAGCCGAGCGCCGAAAATTTTAGAAAGAAATGTTGTTCAAAATGATGACCTTGACAACATATGTGAAGGTCATTGAAATGGGAGAATCCTCTCCTAATCTAAACGTTTATCCGAATCGGACTGCCCCCTCGCCCCAAGACTTAGAATAAAGTCTTAAGAAAATTAACATCCACCGAGGTTTCGGAGAGGTAAAAAGGAGAAGGAAAACTGAGACGCGACTAAAGGATTGTGGTTTTGGTTTTCTCGGGTGGCCTGGATGCAGGAAAAAGAGAAAACGCTGAACGAATCCGGACTGCTGATGCGAAGAATGCTGGTTAATCCGCAGACTTATGTCTCCGTAAGATGGCTAGATTTGTATGGCTTAGTACCGTAAAAGCTGCTAGATATATGCGAGTGGCTGATACTCGACTTGAATCTAATCAGTATTTTTCCACATGTTGTTTGCCAATTCATGATACAAGCACCTTTTGATACTTTGCACCCACCAACTGATCTCGATTAAAAAACTGTTAGAATACGCGAGTCCACTATTTCCGAGTTATAAAATAGAATTGCTTTTATTTACCATAGGCGCTCGATATGTGTATTGTTTAGGGCTGGGATTATTTGTCGAATTTTTCGGTATTCGAATATCCGAATACTTCAGTTGCTCAATTATTTGTCAAATATAATTCGAATATCCAAGTATTCGAATACTATTCGAATATCCAAGTATTCGAATACTATTCGAATATTTGAGTATTCGAATAATACCTATGGTGTGAATTATAAATCAAGTTGTTTAGGTTCATTTGTCAGGGTGAAATCTTGTAAGCTAATTTGGACCTACTTCACACCATACTATTCGAATACACCAGTATTCGAATATATCGGTATTCGAATAGTATTCGTACTGAATACGTACATGTGTACATACATATTGACGCTCGTATATGTATGTATATATAGTGATGGTATTCAAGACTTGGGATTCAGATCGTCTTGAGTTAAAGTACGTAAGTCATATTATTCCAAAACATTTTTGTAGAGACTACTGTTTGCAAATTTAACAGAGGCTTGAAAGTTTCGGATATTGAAAGTCTTGGAACCCTTTAAATCTTTGAGTGACGAATGGTTGGCGTTTCGCTTTGGTTTTGGAATTGAATTGACTCAAAGATAAAGAAAAATATGAAACAAGATTTACAAGATGAACATAAACAAATTCGTCAGCATTCTAAAGAGAACAAGCGCTGTCAAGGTTTCCAACTCTAAATACTTTCAAAACATTTATATAAGATCATGTGCTTCAAAGAATTTCAAAAACTTTCGGACAGAGAACAGTGACTGATGCTCAAGAACACGATGAAGTTGTAACTGAACACGAGCAAAGACGTGCAGAAAAACGTGGAAGTATAGGTTTAATTATGTTCCTACAATGTTACAAGCCTACAGTTAAAATATCTTTTAAACTAACCATTTTTCGATACAAGTACCTTAAAGGGGGGACTATACTTTACGCCACGCTAAAACACACCGATATTTCGGAATTTTTTCTGCAGATATTATGAAATTAATCATTTTGAACCTAAAAATTATGGCTATATACTTAACATTTGAAGATACGAAAAAAAATTATTTATGTTAAAAATATGCATTGTAGATGTCGTTATTGAGGCATCATGCTACGGTGGCGGTTCTAGCGCCAAAAATTCTTGTCCAGAATAAAAAAACCAAAAATATTCTTATTTGAGGTCAAATGACAATCTACTATACGTTAGTAATTCAGAGAAACTGTAACTCAATAGAAAAAATGAAAGATACCCCATGCGCAACGTATTACGTTGAAAAGAGACTTCGATTCTTGGTGTTCTTGGCCGAAGGCAGAAGCAAGAGCCAAATTGAATGACTACAACCACGATTGTACTGTTGGATACTTTGGCCTCAATGCCAAAAATAAGTTTCGAGAAAAGTATCGATAAAAATTACGATGTTAAATATTTTTTATACAAAGTAATGTTGCTTTAACACTGTCTATAATATTTAAAAATAAAATATTTCTTCTTTGTAATCCCATTGTTAGAATAGGAATTACATAATCATTTAATTAACAAATTTAACTTTAATTATAGCGTTTCCAGGCCCTTTTTAGGCATGAAGCAGAGAAATATAGTAAACAATGTTGTTTATTAACATTGTTTTTTATTATTTATTTAATATTTTAAAAATAAAAACAATGGGAAATTCCGAAAGTTCTGCGCTGTCAGCTTCAGTGGCTTCTTTTAACTATTCATCAAACCCATTTATTTCTCCTCCTTTGAAGAAATCGTGAAGATTTTTAACTTACATTCACCTAATCATAAAATAGGAAGAAAGCGGCTGAATAGAGTTACAGTTGTTAGATACGAGTTGGGTTAGGTCGGTCAACATCGATTCACAAAATTTGCCATAGCTTCGTCAATTTCAAAGATGCGGCAATGAAATTTCGAGGGCATATGTAGAAAAGAAAGTCTCGTCTGTAAATATCCCCAAGAGAACTGCACTCTGGCTCGATAATAAATTGTGGGAATTGCTGCATGTATCGCTGCATGCGTATTTAATGGAGGAACGACGACTCTATTAATAATAATGCAAGCAGTGCAAATCGCTAGAGGGATAAACGCACATCGTTGAAGTGCCTCTGAGAGTAGTCAACTGATCGACGCTTGACTCGCCGAGCGGGCTGCGATGAGTGGCGCAAAGGAGGGAAGACTGATCTGTCAGAAACTTCAACATCACAGGAAGAAGTGTTATATGCCCCAGGAATTGACGATTCCCATAATAAAACATTTTATCTAACAATAAATATAAACTGCATTCGACACATTAAACGCATTTATCTCGAAACAGAGTTTTCATGATCGGCACCAAGAACATCTCGAGGACTAATGTCAGGGCTATTTTTTAAACAATTATTTAGTACTTGTCGTAGGACAGTTGTGATATCTGTCACAGTTTTGAATTTAGAAACAAAAGGCACATGATTTTGTAGGGAAAATATCGCACTTTTGAGGTCAAATGATTATCATTTTTGGAAAAATTGAAATTTTAAAAATCGGCTACGACAAGTACTAGTTTTATTTATCTACTTTATAGGAATATGTCTTTTTTAATACATATCCATCAGTTTCCGTCATTTTCAATGGAAATTTCCGAAATTGCTGTTAAATTTGTATGGTACTACCATTTGGTAATAACAATCACTTAATAAAATTAAGTTTTAGAAAAGAAAATAATTCTCAAATATACACCTATTTTATTTAACCCTTAAAGCGACACAAAATATAGGAGTAATGCCACTAAAATATTCGTTTCAAGAAGAATGTGCGGCTTGCTAACCCTAGTGAGGTTAACCCAGCAACACGAATCGTAGAAAACAATTAAAGTTTAATGTGGTTTCTACTTTTGCAATATATTGTGTCATAAATGATAATACGACGAATAATACCACTCTTCGACGCTATATCAGTATAAATATAATATTTATAAAATTATATACATATGTCGCTCGATGTGTTTGTGAAGAAGTTAAGGGTATAGCTCAAGGCATCTGATATCATGAAGTTGTTATCAAAACGTAACTCCAGATTATAAGTAGTTCATATTTAGCATAGCAATATTAAATCTCCTTTACATTCCCAAAGTTTAATAAACAAAATAACCAACAACCTCTACTCTGCTGAAGTATATATACTCCAAATACATAATATTATAGTAAATTGGTTTAAAGATTAGAAACATTTTTAGTTTACACTTTTTCAGAAACAAAATTTTTTATAAATTTAAGTTATCATTTTTTGTTCTATACCTACCTTTATACAGAATAAGAAAAGAACTTCAAGGACCCGTGACATATATTCTAGCATGTTTGTGAGAGATTGCTACAGGATAATCGACAAACTCTGTTTTTGGATAATTCTAAACCAACCACGAGCGGCACGAGCTATGTACATCAGCCGAGCGTTGCCAACCGGTGACGACTTTATCATAGATTAATTATGGAAAATTAGCCGATGGAACGTATCGCGCCGGAGGAAGCGACATGATTGGATATTAGCACTCCTGCATTTGCAGCGTCTCTTGCTCGACCCAGCAACGGTAATAACGACAGCAGCAGACTGACAGCAGTGGCTACCATAACAGTAGCATCGTCATCATCGGAGTCATCAACAGCCTAGCTGTTGTGGACAGTAGTGAAAGGGATGAGAAACGACCGATTTCAAAAATAACTGGTAGATATTTATCAAATACTTGAATCCAACTGATTTAAATTAATTTTATTCAAACGAATAAAACTAAAATTTTGTTCAATCAGTAGGTAGGAATAATTTAAAGCGTAGGAGATGTTAGTTTACAATAAACATTCTATAATTTATGTAAAGATAAACACAATAGCTTGTAAAGTATATTTAAACCTTGTATAATTCTTTTATAAAATACTATATGCGTGCATTCTTATATAGCACCATAAATTCTTGGAATGATAGCTATTAACTTATAGTCCTGTATGATAATAGTTTCTTAAGGCCGCGCTCCCAGCTCGTCCGATAGAAAACACGGTTACAATACTTCCTAAGGCCAGTATAGACCAAACCTGTAATAGTTTTGTTAAACTCCAATTTTCAAATGTCCCACGCAAAATAATATTTATATTCAGAATACATAAAACAACGAATACCAGCATATATGTGAAGTAAGTAAGAAAAACAAGTAAAGGAAAGAAAAGTAAAGAAAATTATTCGGACAGATTTGGTTAAATAATGAAGTGCAAACACAAACATTCCCTACAGAGAGCAACTGGAATTTTGAATTGAGTAAGGAAGATAAAAAAAACTGTTGTTAAGTTTAGTGGAACGATATGTTCGAACATAAAGCATGTTCTCTGCCAAGGATTCTAATAGGAACACAAAATTCCTTTTCCCCGGCTCCGATATATCCTTCGTTTTTTTTCCCGAAGAAAATCTCATTCCGCAGGCGAGTCTCGTGCGGACCGGGATTTCAGGCCAGTCTGATCGCTTCGATTCCCAAGATGCTTCCGCAGGAAGAAGAAACAAATCCGTGGACATCGAGTTAACCTCTTTTCATCCATTCTCCCAACCGATACATACCCTCACACACCGAAATATCGCCGCTTTCTTTGTCCGCACGTACAATAAACTAAAGTCTCATCATCCGCGGGATTTGGACGCGATAACACGACCATCATCCCTCGAGGGAGGAAGATCCTGCGCGGCCTGGGAACCACCCTGAGTCCAGCATGTCCACGCAACGCTGAAATAATGATAGAAACCACCACCATCTGCCATTCGGTATCTTTGATCTATACACCAAGTTGATAGGAACAAAGTTATGCTCAAGCAATGAATGGTCATTGCGAAACTTTCTCACAATCAGTGGTTTAAGGGATTAGGCCACATGGACGGAGCAAAATTGTAGTCATTTTCAACATTTTTTTTAAGAAGATAATGAAATAAACAGAAAATTCAATATGAAGCCTTCTCTAGTTTCAGGCACGTTGAAAATAAATCTTTGTGGTTTTGTACTCTAGGTCAAACGGTATAGCCGTGAGATTGAACACCCTGGAAAACGTCGCTCCTCAAGATCTTGCGATTACGAATACGATTTTTTTTTGGCGAGAGTTGTATAATAACAGGCTTCATATTAAATTTTCTGTTTATTTCATTATCTTCTTAAGAAAAAAATGTCGATAATGACTGCAATTTTGTTTTAGGCAATAGAAGAAGTTCGTTGTTTATTTAAAATATCTGTTGCACGTGTATTTGCCAATTTTCTCTTTTTTTTTGTTATTGAGTATTATTATCAACTGTAACGTTAGATATTAAACGTTTCATCTTATTCAAGGAGATACAACAAAAATGTGTACTTTAATTATTCAGAAACATTAATAATATTACAAAATATTCATAATAATAATGAACGCGTATCCCTTGCCACATTGTCATCGGTGTTTCAAAGCGTTCTGACACAAGAATAACGGTGTTTACCGTTGTGGTAGAAATGACAGGGGGTTGTGTGGATGAAAATGGGGGCGTACGTGATCGCGGATCAACGTGGAGCGCCTTTTAATTTAGACAAATCGTCTCGATTAGCATAACGGGATAAATTATACTCGAGGACCGGGGTCGATGGGGTGACGAGACTAGCGAACCCTGGAGGGACGTCCAACGATAGATGATCCATTGGTCCATCTGAAAGTGTGGACAGGATCGTTGCTATCCGTCTCTGCTGTTTTCCACCCCAAACACTGGGCAGTCGAGTTAGGATTCTAACGACTTCGAGGGACAGGATCGGACAATAGTCGGCTTTTGGTTTGATAAATTGTAAATTTTTCTGGTGGGTAAAATTGACAGTGGCTCATAGTTATAAATAAAAACACCTGTCGAAAAATATGATTAACTTAAGTGGTTATGCCTACCTATAAGGTCTGAAACACACAAGTATTTTCGGGATTTTGTTATATAAAAAGCTTGAACACTTTTTTAAATAAACGGTTATGTATTCGAAAGTATATATTTTAAAGTTCTTGTAGTTTCTTTGCAATGCGATATCTAAATAAATAATGAAATTATAGGCGATCTCCCGGCAGCGTTTTTTCATTTAACCACTTCACAGTGACCACTGTAGCTTTGACCTGGTTGGTCAGAAATAAAAACTTGCAAAGGGAGTGTTTACATTACATTCGTAAGTCAGTAAGAAAATTAACCCCAACCAAAATCCACGCAACGGTTAGCAAGGTAACAACTCCACGCTCGGCTGTTGCGCGGGTCCAGAACTTGAGGATGTATTTGCACCCTAAAGGGCAGGCCAGCTTTAGTGTACCGAAAATTTATTTTGTTCACTATCCATAAGGTTTGGGACTATTCGAATAATTTAATATTCGAATATTTTACAAGTATTCGAATGCTACGAATAAACTTCGAACATTTGAGTATTCGAATGTTATTATTCGAATATTTAAGTATTTGAATAGTATGGTGTGAATTATAAATCAAGTTATTAGCTAACAAACATTCGCCCTGACAAACTAACGAATTCACAACTGAGACTAAATAAAAGCTTGTAAAAAAATGAACCTAAAGAACTTGATTTATAATTCACACCATACTTGGATACTCGAATTATATTTACCAAAAAAGTCGAGAAACAGTCACAGCTGTCATTGTTTATCATATGTATATCTAAAATTGGTGTTAATATTCATTATATGTTTTCAGATATTAGCTTGTTACATTCGCTCCCCCCTCCCTGTCACTACCACCCCCGGTCAACCCTACATATTTTCGCTTTTTCAGGTTTTAAAAATGTGGGTACAATAATAACGTACATAATTTTTATAGGTGTGAATAATAATAAATTCAAATTTATCTAAGTCTAAGTCTCCTTAAAGTTTAGTTTCTTTTTTAAGGACGTGAGAATAAGAATAATTATCATTGGAAATCGTGTTTCCTTAGCCTACTACATATTATTTAGTATGCAAAGTGTACAACTTCTAAATATTACTTAATCTTCCTAAAGTTTGTCAGATATTCTTTTTCTATTAATAGGAATCAGGGCATGAGCAGAGTAAAAATATGTAACATTTTAATTTTAACCCTATAATATGAAACACTCTAATGTAGATCCATCAACCGTGTCGTTAAACAAGTGATTCTTTGTTATCCGCATGGAAGTTTGAAAATTTTAAAATCTGAACGACACAACCGAACGCGAAGAAGTCTGAATGTCAACGAGTTCTCTCAGCGAGATGTGTCTGGGAATGGTGGTCGCCGTGTTTACCAGGTCGATCGTCGGCGAGGTGAGTCCACCTTTTATTATCTCTACCGACGGCCGCTTAAGGCGATGCTTGAGAACGACCGAGAGTCTTAAGGAACGCCCGTATAAACGCGGGGAACTGCGCGAAAGCTCGCTGTCACGTGTGCACGCTTCTCTGCGCGTGTAGAAGAAACGCCGGGCTCTGCTTTTTTGCTCGCTTGTTGTGGCGTCGAGAAGACCGAACGGCGCGGCCCTCAGGATTTTACGGCTTTTTGACGGACCACATCTCACGCCGACGAACGACAAGTTGGCCTCTCCGTGTGCTTAGTAACAAACTTGCAAATTTGCATGCGTGCACGCACGTTCCTTGCAGCAATCTAACGGGTGTTTCCAGGGTATCTACGAGCGTTTAGCAGCGGTGCACACATCGCTAACGCAGAGACACTCGTCACGACTAACTGAACCCGATGACTGTCGTTCTCGCTTTTAATTCCAACTTATTTTATACGCTCGCCGTAAGCACTTCCTTTGCGCCCGCTATATGCAGATAGAAGTAAGTTGTTCGACGACGTTGCCCATTGGATTATGTACAGAGTATTCACCTTGAAACAATCTTTATAAAGGCGTGGCCGACTACGTGGAGGTTTCTAGACACATACCCTGTGGCGATGGAAGCATTTTATTGTCACGGATGTTTCTCTCCGCAATTTTATTTTGGGACTAAGTGGAGATTTTATTGAAATGATCTAATCAATGTGTAAAGATTATATCATTTCGTTTCAGGTTTTATTCTCTGACGCAGAGTAAATCATCATAAATTAAGGGGACTAGGCTTTTGTTTTCCGTGAAAGAAGCACTTTCTTTTGAATGTAGGTTGCAAAAAAATTAAAGCCAATCCAGATGTATCCTTTTACCCCATTTTCGTTATTATCATAGAAATTGCAAAAAACTTGGTATAAAATATATATATATATGTGTGTCTCAGAAATGACGCTGCTGATTGGTAAACATTTTAACGTTCTTCTGTAGTTTTGCTGTAATATTGGTGTTAAGGAATGACATAATTCAATTTCTAGGTTGTGATTCTTGTTTGTTACAGCTGTGGTTTCCCGCGGAGCTAATAAAAACTAAAATTAAAACTAATTATAAAATTTGTGGTTGAAAAACGGCGATTATTTAAAAAAAAAAATGGTCAGGTTTGCGACTTATTAAATATCCAAGACTTTTTAATTTTTTTGTGAAAATTTTGAATTTTTACGAACCATATCAGAGGTTTCACAGAAAATGACGCATGTTTTACCCAGCCTGTAATTTTTTCGAGTCGATATGAACCTCCGTTTTTTTTTTTGCAATCATTGCAAAACGGCAGAAAAAACACCTACACGCCAAGACGATTATAGGGCCGTCTTATTTCTATAAATATTATCAAAAAAAGAGAAAAAAAATTACAATTTCATAGTATTAACAAACATTAGGGGAGACCGGGGCTAGTTGTCACAAGGGCAAGTTGTTACAAAGCAGTTTAAAATTTTTTCGCTTGGACTATCTCTTCGACGATGAAGTGACTGATGTGTTTCAACCATACACACTTGTATATGTTGTGTGTTTGTAATCGGTTCACGCGTTGTCACTTTATTACAGTTTTTTGTGTTTTCGGTACTAATAGTAACTTTTCTCTTTCTACTTGAATCTTTTCTACCGAACAGACAGATAAATGTATGTAAATGACTATTACCAGGTTTGAATCAGTGTTCTTTTAGCTACAGATTAGCACCACGAACATAAGAATACACCCAACTGGTATGAACTTATAGCTGTTTATACACAATGGTGTCAACCGGGGCAAGTTGTTACACACGACAAGGGGCAAGTTGTTACACAAGACAAGGGGCATGTTGTTACATACGAAAAGGGGCACGTTGTTACAGAGCGAAAGGGGCATGTTGTTACATTGTATTTAGTAATTAATTTATTAATTTATTAATTTAATGCTTTAGTTACCACGAGTCACTATAGTAGTTTCCCGCTAAATGAATCCACAGAGTGGATTCAGTGCATAGAATGCAAAAAGTGGGCACATGAGAAGTGTGCAAAACCAAAGAATCACTTTTACGTGTGCATTAATTGCGAGTCCCCGTATGAAACGGACGACGATAATTGACGATAATGATTTCAGTAGTTTTTATTATTTTTAAAATAGATTTTTTATTGTATATTTATTGTAAAAGAATTCTTAACATTAATAAATTTACTTTTGTCCAAGAAAATATAATTATATTACTCATAATAAGCCTCGTTTCGTAAAATTTAATTGTGTAACAACTTGCCCCGTATTGTGTAACAACTTGCCCCTACTCGGGGCACGTTGTTACAACATGTCTCGACTTTCAAAATGGCTTGTTTCAAAGTCATGGTTTTCGTTTAATTACATTCCATAGCGGTCATCGGTAGAGGAAAGAACGTACTTTAAGTAAGAGTCATTGATAGTATTAAATATGGAATGCAAAAAAAATAAAAAATAAAAAACTGAAAAGTGTAACAACTAGCCCCGGTCTCCCCTACCCAAAAGTACCAGATACAATTTGTCTGCTTGCAATTAATTCGCAAAAAAGTACATTTTAATCGATCCGAAAAGCTCATATATATATACATGTTCTCACGTTTTAAATTTGATGTGAGTTCCCACACACCCAGCAGGTGCTCTTGAAGGCACCTTCTTTCTTGCAAAACAATTATGTTTTAGAACCAGAGTCATCCTAATACCCGGCGGCGTCGGCACCGCCAAACAGAGTCAGAGTGTTGACGGGCATCCGCAAGTTTCTGGTTCAAATCTCTAAACTCACATCGGTTCTTTACGCGTCCGCGAGCGGGCGCGCGCCCCTGCCCTATTCTAGCCCAAACCAATACTAATACCCGGGACAAGTATGAAAGTGGAATGCGTTGCGTCGGAATAAATCAGCGGAAGTTTTTCGCAAATATCTCGGAAACGAAGGTCGAGCGACGGTAACATGTATAGGAAAAAGTTGTTCAGAATGTTGAGTTTTACAACATATCCAAAAATCATTGAAATGGGTGAGGAAACGCCTGTTCTATATAATTACTGTAAAAATTATGCACATTATTTTGTTTCAGTATATGATTAGAGCAAAGTAGCCAAATATGGGATACAATTTTGCTTTCCGAACGTCACTCTTACGAAATCAATCCCAACAAATAAAAGATTTTTATGGGTATTCAGTCCTACATTTACGTTCAATTTAAGAGCAGTCTTATATTTCTAACATTATGAAACTATTTTCAATATTTAACTAACATTAAAAAACAAATGGTACCTCATATGAAACACCGACCTCAGCTAGAATATTTTTTTAAAAGATATCACATAGCTTCACAAATACTTATGAGTACCATAGGCAGGTATGCTAGCAACAACAGAAAAAAAAAACAGTAAGCATGGTGAAATAATAAAACGTACGAAAAATACATCAAATTTACGCACCGTCAAAAGTTTTCGAAGAGCAACAAAACAAAACGATCCTGCAACGTCACTGACGTTTGCTCGACTAACGAGTCACAACGTGTGCGGTACCAAAGTGAGGGAGTGAGATAGCCTGTAGTCATTTCACACATATTTATTTGTCAGATGTTGGAAAATGGCACTGTTCCACATTTGGCTACTTTCCTGTCAGAATTACATAGTCTATAATATTTAGAATTGTTTCAAAAGAAATGTTCTTCTACAACAATGTATCATTTAGAATCGTTATTATTAAATTAAAATAAAGACACAACAAGAGAATATAAAATCTTCCTCCAACGAAAGCTTACTAATAATAATTAATACAATACTTAACGATAACTACATACTGTAAGGTGAATGTCCCAATTTCTGCTGATTTAAGAGGTTACTTGTCATAAAGAAGGTATAAAAAATTTGTTTGTGATCAAAAGTTGCAAAGTAAATGATTAATTCTTTAATAATAAATCAACTAATCCGAAAACCATTTAAGAAATATATTTCAAGATGTTTAACTATTAGTAAGTTGTAATTAAATGCAATGCTCCAAATGTCCGTATTTATGCTCACGAAAAATAACGATGTACGTATTTCTACTCAGCATTTGTACCAATTACTGCTCACATAATATGTTGCTTTTTCACGTTAAAATAAGTTACATCCTTTATGGAGAGTTTTTATAACACAACAGTAAAGCATAAAATAATGATAAACGAAAAATAAAATGCCTTCGAATAGAAATAAAGGTTAGAGTGTACATTAAATTGCGAGGTTATGTTACTAAACTTTTAGTGAGTAGAAATGCGGGCATGACGGTGACCTGACCCTAAACCTGTTCACTTGTTTTCTATTTGAAAAAATTAAAAATAGTAAAAAATCTAAATCCAGAGCACAATACAGTATCTGTTTATGTTATTAAATGGCAACTTCTATCGCAAAAACTATTTTCTGCCCAATTATCGAATGCCAATAGCGACGCTGTTCCTTGACACAACCAGCCAGAACACAATCGAAAAATCATAAGTCCCTCGTTTTAAAATTTTTCTTTGCTTATGCTGCACTTTGATTAGCCCCAACCTCGCGCAACACTCGCGTAAATGTTCAAATAATTTCGAATTATTTTGTTGCAACTGTAGTACAAACGTAACGCTTATAATAATAAGGAAAATAAAAAATGAACCGAAATAGGGACATTTACCTTATGGTCTACTGCAGGCCTGTCTAGCTTTTGCCCTCAAAGAGCAGCCGCGGGTGGTTGCGAGCGAAGGCAAGAGCGACGGCGAGAGCGGCACTGGAAAAGAGTGGGGATAGTGGCGCGTTCACAGATTCCCCCCACCAAGAAGAAATTTCGCTCTTGGGCCTAGCTCGGTGCCGCCGCGAGAAAAGAGCAACTTACGGCTACTCGTGCGAGCAAATCCCTGGACAGGCCTGGTCTACTATTAACCGAAAATGTAAAAACAACATCGACTTCAAAACGGGTATTACTCTAAAATCTAATTTCTCTGCACTCCAAAATCTTTTTGCAACGACAAAAATTGACTCGCGTGTTGAGAACAAAATATACACATTCCTATCTCTTTCGTTGATGCATTAAAAACAAAAATGAAAAATAGTCTCCCCAATTTTTATATTTCAAGTCACATTTCATCTCTCAGCATTCTCCTTTAATTATAATACCATCAACACTAAAATACAAAAGAAACTGCAAATAACTGCCCTTGGTGACAACTCTGCCTGTAAGATCAGACGTATTGTCTTAAACACATATCTACTCTTTAGCTTTTCATTCCAACTATTACAATTATTTACTACCGATTACAATTATTCCGATAATACGCGATTACGCTACTCGCGGTGAAGTGAAAAACGCAACTATGAAGTGCACTTATTATCCGCGACTAAATTTACGTTTATTAGTGTTTCCTCGGAACAAAATTTTTCTGTCATGCGCGTCACAAGAAGGAAGAAAACGTCGACAGATCTTTCGATCTGGTCGCCTTTCAATTCGAAAGACCTCGGCTGGCCCGATCGATCGTTAAACTTCCCGCTTAATCGCCGTGTCAAACCAGTGTTGTAAACTTATACTGCCGACTTCTACTACTTTCTCAAGCTGCTGGAGGTGACTTGCGAAACGGGAAGAGACGGGGCACGGTCGCACAGCCACCGCTTCTCATGGATTTACAAAATTTTATATTGGTCAACATTCTTTTGCACGATAAAATATACTGCTCTTATTTTCGCGAAATTCGCAACACGAGAGCAACTTTGTTCCTTGCACCCTACGCTGGTGCCTGCAGAGTGCAATTCGTTTCTCTACACTCATGAATTAATTTTCTCCTGTAGATAAAGAAAGTCATACTGTACTCATTTTTGGTAATTAGCAGACACAGTGATTTCTAAAATGCAAAAGAGATTTGGCTTTGACTCCGTTTTTAAATTTCAAAGATTTTCACCACATTCATTGCACGAGGCTTGAAGCAGAAAAATATGAATTGATCTTTGGTTCGCTTTTTCATCACAAGAGTAGATGCCGGCAGATTTTTTACCAATAAAGGCAGAACTGAAACTTATCATACAACTTTTTAGCTAAATAATTTTCGGAGAACATAATATAGTAAAAGATTAGCAATGCTATCTATTGTTTTTAAGGCCGAAACACACCTTCGACATTCGGCGAGTAACTACTTACTTAGATGTGTGGATCTAGCGACGTAGGCAAATGTTCGCAATTCGAAAATTCGAATGTCCGAATATTCGATATTCGCTGGAATGTCGAACGTGTGGTTCCGCCCTAAAACGCTGAAACATTATTTTCAAGGATTTTCTTTCATTTATGACTGATTTTGCGTGGAGCAAGTCATTGAACTCATCTTGAAAATAGCTGTGACATTACGCGGTGTGGACAACAAGACAAAGTTGAGCAAAATGTAATCTAATTACATATTACAAATTACGTTTAAAATGTAATTGTGTAATTGATTACAAATTATTTTCTGTAATCGTTAATTTATGTAGTTGACCAATTCTTAACGATTACAGAAAATAATATATAATCAATTACACAATTACATTTTAATCGTAATTTATAATTTGTAATTAGATTACATTCTGCCCAACTCTGCAACAGGATCAACGATCATAAAATTCTGCTGAAACCCTGAAATTTACTTTGATATATAAAAATGAATGATATACAAATGCTAGTAAAACATAAATTATTTATCAATTTTCTTAATGTGATAATGAGTACCTATTCTTAGCTACAGTTACTCCTACACAATAAATATTGGTCGGATTACTTTGTCGAACAGATTGGCCGGAAATATCTGCAGCATCAAGTTTTGCTACTGCATCGTAACGAATCGCGGAAAAGAGCTGAAACGCTTCGCTGGCTGACGTTAAAGTCTCCGAGACTCGAGCTCGCGGTAAAATTCTTTCCCACTAGATTCGAATTGCTTCCAACTCACTCGCCATTGGCTGCAACTGTCGAGTATCGTTTAGACCGGACTATAACCGTCGATCCAGTGCTGTAAACTTATATTACCTATTCAACTAATTTCCTGGAAAACGACCGGGTCGTACCTTCGATCCGTCTCAAGTTCTCAAGTCCTACTAAGTACCAATTTCTGTCTCTTCCTCATCGTCGTTCGAAATACCAAGAACCCTTAATGTGCATAATTTACAACTGATATTTGTACTGATTCGATGATAAGACACATCTTTACGCCATATCCAAATTAAATGTCGCATAGCGTCAAAATTGTTGTCGTTCAACTGACCGACCAACATGACAATAAACAAAACAGCAGGGTGGAATATATCGTTGGCCAGGTACTGTTTGAAGAATCTAGTCGCCTTTTTGGTTCCTTGAAATTGTTAGTAGGGCTGGGACTATTTGTCGAATTTTTCGGTATTCGAATACTTTAGTTGCTCAGTTATTTGACGAACATAATTCGAACAACCAAGTATCCAAGTACTTAAATATTCGAATACTTAAAAATTCGAAGTTCATTCGCAGCATCAATACTCAAATATTCGAAGTTTATAGCATTCGAATACTTGTAAAATATTCGAATAGTCCCAATCCCAAATGTTAGTAGCGTTGTCGCAAGTCTTCTCGAGAATATTATGAAAATCGAAAGTAAATAGGTGATTGTACTACCTGATTAATTGTTGTGTAATATAAAGGTGAACTTCTCCATGTAGAATGAAATTACTAGATAAAAAATTCTATACGTATAAGACACGAAAAAATTGGTTGAGTAAACTTTTATGATGCGGTCTCAAAGAAAATGTTATCGTCATTTAAATAGCCCAAGAACAATTTGCATTTGTGGGATCAATACATCGAAATCTGAAGAAACGGTGATACGATAGTACTTTAGTATCGCTAACTTCATTGTAGACAGAGTAATTGACAGAATTGGGCATTAAATAAATAAAAAATTGTTTAAATAAGAATCAAATAAAAGTTATTTTAAATTTAGATCATTCGAAGAATAAAGTTAATTTTTTTTGGATGAGAGTTTAGACTTCAGCGTTGAATAAATTGTTTAACTTTAACTGTAACTGTAACTTTAACTTTATACGACGGTGTATTCGGCGTCGAAAAATTTAAATCTTCATAATTTTTATCCTAACATATTGAAAATAGTACCACGTTAACTCTAATTAACTTTATTCGACACATGACGAATAATTGTTTTATCTTTTAATCGTTATTAGAAATTTTATTTAAATACAAATTTTACCCATCTCTGGTAATTGAAATGAAATTAATTTGACTTGTAATTTTTTAATTTTTTATTTTTTTTTTTGTTGATTCTAAGTAAATGCTGTAGTTGTAACTGAGATTCTACTGTTGAGACTCATTGTCAGCGAAAATAAATCTATTCTCTGTAATTGGATTTTTTTTTGTAAATAAAGTAGGTACATCATTTAAAATATAAATGTGAATTGATGAGCTCTTTTAGTCCTTCAAGGGAGCACTCAACTTAAACGAGTCACGCTTGTATACATGTTATAAATTTTTATAAAACTTACCTATGTAAGTTTAGGAATGAAACAACTTGCACAGAAACGATCATAGGTATATCTGTCTTCTAAGATTTATCGAACAGGTATTAGCTTATGTATAATAAATTTGAAACTGTTTCACCTGCTATTTCGCAATTGTACAAACGGGATAGGCATTAGAGATTTAAATATACATTTGAAAAAGTGTCCAACAAGTGGAAAGTCCGGGAAGAATTGATCGATTAGTAAAACTAACGGTGAAACTTCATAACTTTTAAAATCATCATTAACATAATAATCACAAATTGTTATATTGTACGGAAATATAATTCTTACGTTGAGTTATTTCTTGACTATGAAAAGGAAAATACGACGTGTCCTATTGTGATAGGAACGCGCAAGTATTATTCGTTTCGATTCACACGTAATTCGCCAGTATTCAGTGAGAATGGTGAGACGTTGAAAGAATATCCGCGAGTACGTTTCGCAGAGCTTTGGAAATATCGCCAGGCGCCGGCGATATCAGTCGGCCTAGGGTGCCACAGATATTCAAATGTCAGCAAGGATCAGCGAGCTGATACATTTTAGCAGCTGGAAATATTATTCGCGATCGTATTTACGTCGTCGCTTCTCGTGACGTTCACCGCTCAGAACAGAAATCCAAGCGGGGGATGAAACGAGTAAACGAATGGCAGGAGGGAGAAGAGAAGAAGGGAGATCTGGGGCTAGTGTCGTGCAAGACGAAATATGTATAGGGTGTCGCGGTGGTCCTCTCGCCTACACGGATATACGTATATATCTTTATTCTGGCGCGGCTTAACGATTCAATAACTGATCGGAATCGAGCGCCGTAGCGCAGAAAAATACATAAGATCTCGTAGTTTGCATCGAAAGTGTTTTCTTCGCTGGTCGTGGTCCGTTATTGTTATCCGTCTTCTACGAGATTTAACTGTCCACGGCCACTCCCCCAACCTTTAAATCGCTCCTTTTTTATCCAACAACTTTTCCCCTCTCTTTTTTGTCGCATCCAGACTTATCTTCTTCATTATCAATCTATTGTCGATGTAGAAGTGAGATAGTGCGGTTCAGAATCAGACGCAGTAGGTGGTGATAGAATTTTTTAAACTTCCACTGATATTCATTAATTTCGTGTATTTTTAAATTAAACTTATTTTGCTTCTTCAATTAATCCCTTGATTAGAGGCATACCGGAAATATGTATCACATATGGAAGAAGCTTAACAAACTATTGTTAATCTCTGATTAACATGTTTTTACTACTATGCCTAGTGGTTCATAGCTTAGAATTCTATGCATAGAATTTCAAGATTTGCTCGCGAAACTTGAAACAGTGCAGCCTAAGTACTTATTTAGTAGTGTGCACGAACGATATGTGAAATTTTATTTAATTTGGTGACCCAAAGCGCGTGCACGTGTCGGCGCACTGGGTCGGTCTGTTATACAATTAATTATATAAAAGCTATTTTGCAAATTTTATGATTTTAATATTTCCAACGTTTCGGTCAATATTTCGACCATTATCAAGGGAAGTAAATTTGGCACGTGTTAAACGTGCGACGTAGGAGTATTTAATCGTGCGACGTACGTATTTTTTATTTAAACTCTTTTCAAAATATTGTTAATGCAAGTTTGCACTGCTCATTGCACCATTCAACTTGTGTTTGAAACATTTTTTTCTGTCTCTTGTACTTTAGGAGTTATACGCCAAAAAGTGGAAGTGCCTATTTGACTTTGAGGTTAGTTTTCACCCCCTTAAAGGGCGATAGAGCTCGAATGAAACATACCGTTATTCTTGTCTTGAGTCACTCTAAAAACCCACAAAGTTGCGTTCAAATCCGTGAGTGTGGGTTCGCGGTGTTTCTTTGTGCATGACTCTGTACACACGGTACTCGTCATAAGCCCTACGAACGGGGCTGGCGGCGAGCGTATAACGCGTTGTTGACACTATTCCGCACGGCCAATGGCGCGAGTGAAAACCCAAGAGCGAGCGGGAGGAGACGAAACAGTCTCTCGCACGTTCTTGGGTTCTCTCATTCTTGTCCGAAGGATTTCAAGAAATGGTGTGGATGGTCGCCGGGGGCACAACGCATGGTAAGAACGAGCTTATAACGAGAACGTACGGTATTAGCGACATTCTCGCAATAGACGCTGTGAATTTTGAAAATCTAAGTTCAAATTCGTTGTTAGCAGTCAGCAAAACCTCTGGAAATAATTGTTTAAATTAACGGACTAACATAAAAGTCCGCACATCGAAGCGTATACTAATTGTCACCTCAACTTGAAAGTTTCGTGTCATTGATGTCTCATCATAAGGTATCCTTTAGCATAAAATTCAATTCCAAAATCGTGGGATCAAAAAGAGGCAAGAAAGGTTCAGTTTTGGGTCACTCCTTACAAACATTCGATTTAGAATGAATAACAATTATTTCCTTTATATGTAACTATTTGGATTTCTAAAAAATATAATACACAGTTCGTCAAATATCAACAATTGCACGTGCACCGAATCGTATTAAAGTAATTAGGAAGAGACGAGAGTCTTAAAGAAAAGTGTGCATAGGAAATTCAAAATTTTGTTTAGTCTCATAAACTGTAACGTTTAAGACATTTGAAGTATTCGCAGATATTTAAGAATTTTAAAAGAAGCTGTTCGTCAGACGACACAGGACATACGCCTTTTAAAGGGCTTCCATCGGGGTACACGAAGGAAGAAGACGTTTTACGAGTTTCTACGGTCGGCGCGACGTTTCGGGAAAATTAAATGATTATGGATAAACGATATCAAAGGGGAGATGAGAAGAGTAGAAAGGAGGGTACGTGTATTTCAATTCTTCAGCCTGACAGGGCCGCGAGATTGCGTATTTTTAGCAGAAAGAGGAATGATCCACCGGACCCCCTCTTTCCTCAACGCCCTCGAGCGAATTTCGCCTTCCGTTTCGTTTCACGCCGCGACGATTCGCTGGAACGACGTCGCACTCTTAACCGTTCCGCTCCACGTTCGACAAGACATTTTTCCCTGATCCTTTCTTACGCTTTCCCGATCACGATTCCGCCTTCCAAGCTACAATTTTCACTGGCAATCAAAGAAGAGGGAAGTCGTCAATTAACAAAAGCATTTTTCACTTGCAACTACGACCACTTTCATCGGCCCAAAGTGGATAATGCATGGATTAACATACAACATTTTTGGCTTCATGTTAGAGCAATCCTACCTACAGTTATCCTGCATTTAAAAAGATGTTGCAACTTCATTAAATAGTGCGCGATAATAAAAGTTATATAGATTAAAAATAAAACATAAAGAACAGCCAAGAAAATTAAAAAAAAAATTGAAACTTAGCAGAAATGCAGTTCAGGTGATGCTAATAAGGTAAACATTTTTGCTTCAGCAATGAAGCGGTCCTAGGCTTCGAAACATTTCGTCAAAGAAATTGTGAGTTTTCGTATTATCGCGAAAAGGTATTTAAAAAAAGTTTAATTCGATTTTTTATGGTTTTTTATGTCCTGCAATCGTAGGGATAAATTTCCGAAAAATGAATTTAAATTAACATTTAAAAGGTCCTAGGGGTGAAAACATTTTAAGAGCGGGAGGGGGTCTTTCCACCCCCTCATTTCGAGAGAGGGAGGGAGGGAGGGTGTTTTCACCCCTAGGACCATTTCACTGCCGAAGCAAAGAATGGTTACGTAATCAGCATCACCTGAACAACATTTTTGCAAAGTTCCATTTTTTTTTTTGTATTTTCGAGTTGCCGAACATCTCTTGACAGTACCTTTTCATCTTCATTCTAAGCCATTTGTGCGGCAACTTTGTGATCGCGAGCCGGCGACTGATCAATTAGTGCCGATTACCGACTAAAAGTAACGAATTAACGATGGACAGTGATCTACCAATCGAATCCAGTTACGCGTAACGGTATTTCCATGTGCATGAATATTTTCGGTCGACCGAATCGTATAATGTCACTGTGGCTGAACCGCATCCGGATTACGAATTAATTGCCGCGCGATGAAATCAAAACATCCACCTCCGTTTATAATTAATATTATTCCATCGTGTAAAGGGTGGTTCACCGCAGGTAAATCGTGCAACTGAACGCGCAAGTAAATTCGCGTGATCTATGATCATTTGTACGAGCATGGGGGGTGGTGGAGTTGGGGACACCGTTGCTATTGCACGTCATCCAACCATCCTCCAGTGAACAAGGGCGAGGGAAAGACAATTAGCAGAGTAGCTCCTCGAAGGGCGATCAATTGAATAACCAGATTAGGTTAACTTGTTTTGTGGCCTCCTCCTTTCCTCCTTTTCTGGATCACGGCTTCTGGTGATTAAATGTTATACCCTCCTCCGCGCAGTTGTTTCTTTCTTATGTTTATTTCAGAGCATTCATTTTTTTCACGAAGAATTGAAATTAAATTCCAGATAATAGCTTTTGCAACCTGCATTACAGAAAATGCAATATGATTCCAATAATTCTTTGTAATATACACAGAAATGTGTGGAATCGGGTACGTGTAAATTATTGATTGAATGATTTTATTGTTAAGTGCTGCAAATAACGTCACTCAAGGGATGGTATCAGTCAACGGATGAAGAAATTTCCAGATTTTACAGATGCAAAACGTAGGTATAAACCGGGGATTGAATGACACTGGTATCTTTTATAATTAATGAAAGCTGTTGAAAGAACATTTGCCTTTTATATCATTTCTTTTCTGTTTTTAGTTAATATTGTATATTTTAAGTTTGGCGTGAAAGTTTAGTTTTAACAGTTAATTTGTATTTGATTAGCGAAAGTTCTGAAGGACCATATATTTTTTAAGGTGCAACAAAATTTTTTATTTGTTAATTAGGAATTAAAAGCAGAATAAATATAAAAGGGAAAGCAAATTGTGATTTTTATATAATTATTTTATTTTAATAACAATAATAGGCGAATTGAACAAAATCTATGTACCTCATAGCGGCAAATCTACTTGCCACAACTTTAATTTTCTTAAATCACAATAAATAATCCTGTTTAACTGCAACTGTCATATGCTTCCAGGAAACTTAAAGTTGCCTATTTATGCAAAATTATATGGAATACAAGTTTCGGTGAATACACTCCATTTTATAATTGTTTTTTTGGAACAGAAAAAGTAATAGTCAAAAAATTACTGTTACTTGGCGTAATTTTTTTTACTTTTTTGAAGTTTTTTTTATGGTTAAGAACAATAAACTTTACGTCCTTTATGATAATACCTCTATCTCTGAAATTCCTGTCCCGTAAGCGTAGCGAATTCAATACAGCGGACATAATTTTTTTTAAAAACTGTAAATTAAAAATTTAAAAGTATCCGTATTTATGACTTTGGTGTATAGTTTTCATTGACAAAATGATGCAGAAAATGGTCAACAATTTGTAAGAAAAACAGGGGAAGAATTACCAACTTCTAATCTGTTGTATGAAGAAATTAATATAGGTAATACATAACATTTATCTGAAAAGATTGTTTTCTACGCCGCATAGTTTCCGAGACACTGGGGCAAATGTGTTTTTTATGGTTGATTTCTTTGACCGACAAAGGGAAAGAATGTGTGAAATATTTTTTCAGGTACTAGGGGTAAAGAGTACAGTGGTTGGCCTTATTTTGAGAAATAAATGAATATAAAGAAATACCAAAGAATATAAAGAAATTCCTTGTACTTAGTTGCTTCAGATGTAACAATATTTCTCCACTCATTACATACTGTGATTATATATAAAAGCAAATAGGATGACTAGGCTTTGAAGCTTGGAAATTACAGCGATTTAATAAAAATACCATTAGAGTACAGTTAAAGTTTGCGAATAGTTTAATGTATTTATGATATGTATATTCGTTATATATCGATAAATAAAAGTTGAAACTTAATAAAAGAATTATTTATTTGTTAAAATTATAGATATATTATGAAAAATACAGGCGGCCAACAAGTGTCACATGAAAAATATTGAATGATAGTAATAGTTGTTTAACCATGTTAATGGTGAAACAGTAATTAATCTCCTGTTAAGAACAGAAACAAACACGACAAATACATACTAAATAAAATATATCAATTTTTATTGAATAATTTGAATCTTATTTCTATCACCAAATCAGGTAACATTTTCTTTTATGTTATATTATGGATCAAATAACGGCCAATCACTGTCGAACCGATTGGACAATTACTGTCTTGACCATGCCAATAACTATTGCTTCGTAGGAAACACATTTTTTTGTATATTTTTTATACATTTTTTATTTTTCTTATGAACTCTATTTATTTTTACATTATTAGCGGTTTTTCGTACTTATTTATATTGATTTCCATTTCAAATTAACTAAATTCACATTTATAATTTATTATTTATGTGACACTCTTACTTAAGTGGCCAACCAATGTACTCTTTACCCTACTTCCTACATAGATAAATATCATCAGAATCTGCGTGTAACATTTAAGGGGAGATTCTCGTCTAACAGCCCCAAAAGTATCTGATATTTACGATTTTTTTGACAAAACTGTTGGTCATATTGGATTAAATTGTTTTCGGATATAAGGAGGCAACTGTAAACTTGCAGAAAATATTTTTTTATGTCGATCATTTCTATTATTTATTAATTATTGTAGAATCTTTTCCACCTCCTCGACGTTCTAACTCCTATTGGCGGGATGTGTAGCACCTATCATACTCATCTGATTGCAAAAAAGAATAGAAGTTTCTTAAAATTAAAGAGAAAAAATAAAAAATTGAAAGAATTGTAGCGTTTGATAGAAAAAGTAAGTATTATAAATAAAAACTAAAATTGTAATTTTAGGTTCAGTCCCAGCGTAAATTATTTAACTTTAAGAAACTTTTCTTCCTTTTGCAATCAGATAACTGTGATAGATGCACACCTGACGCTAACATCGTCACAGAGGGTAAAACGAATCCACGATAATTAATAAATAATAAGAAGGATCGACACAAAACAAAAATATTTTTTCAAGTTTAAAGGTGCCTCCTTATATCCCAAAAGTGTTTAATGCAATTTTAATAATAGTTTTAAAAAAAATCACAATTTTCGAGGGCTGTTACACGAGAATCCCCCCCTTAGCAAGTGGTGTCTTTGTTGTGAGTATATTTCCAGTATTTATAATCCGAATATGACGTGTTTGAATCATACTATAATTCTTTAATATGCTCACACAGATTACAGCATATTTTATTAAGGTTCGATATACTGTTAGGAAGTATTTGTAAAAATTTGCAAAAATATGCAGTGAGATTTAGCGTCACTTTAGGAATTGGACATAGGGAGTGACGGCGTGGAGACGTGTATATAGTAGGTAGGTACATAGGGTTTCGAGTTTGATTTACATCTAGCCCCGTAATCGAGGAAAGATTAGACAGCAGCCAGCTGCAGGGTCAGCGCGTCGATGAGCCGCCTGCGAGGGTATTTGTAAGCGAGCCTTGTCGAAATGTAACGTGTACCGATGTCCGCTAATCACCCTGACACTTGGGCTTAAGCTCCGATAGAACCCTTGGGCTTGCTGCTTTTTGCGACGTCATTCATAAAAGCCGCAAGTTTTCGGGCCGATAACTCGAATCTTCCTATGTCCATTAGTAACTCCACGTCAGACCCTCCTCCCCCTTGATCCCTGATGGAACGTGTTGATACCGACGATGCGATTAACAACAGCAAATTGTACGCTTTTTGTTAAAAGTTATTTGGAAATAGCAATTATATCAGTCTGTTCCGGGCGCATTCGCTACAAAGGGCAGTGAAAACCAGAGTGTACATGCGAATTAGGGCTGGGACTATTTGTCAAATTTTTCGGTATTCGAATATTCGAATACTTCAGTTGCTCAATTATTTGTCAAATATAATTCGAATATCCAAGTATTCGAATACTATTCAAATATTTGATTATTCGAATACTATTCGAATATTTGAGTATTCGAATGCTATTCGAATATTTGAGTATTCGAATGCTATTCAAATATTTGAGTATTCGAATGCTATTCGAATATTTGAGTATTACAGCGGTATTCGAATAGTATTCGAATACATCGATATTCGAATAGTATTCGAATAATAACATTCGAATACTGAAATATTCGAAGTTTATTCGTAGCATTCGAATACTCGTAAAATATTCGAATATTAAATTATTCGAATAGTCCCAGCCCTAATGTGAATAAGACAATTGATAGTCATTTGGGACTTGTAATATCTTGGTATGTACGATTTATATAGACAAACGAAGAAATTTGTATCTTAACACTCTAAACGATACACTACATTTTAGGAAAACGTTAAAATATTACAACCTTGTTTATGTTTCTATTTTACTATATAGGAAATGTTTATTAACTGGGATGAAACAGTCTTTCGAACAGAACATTTATTTTGTATTCCATCGAACTCCGTAATATTACGGAGGAGGAACTTTGAGACTGTTCGCAAGAAACGTAATATTACGGAGGTTGGTGGTAAAGGGTTAAATTACTGTATTCAGCTTGTGCAAAATGGAAAGATACAGTACCAATGATAAGTGTGGTCCTGAAATTTTTTACGTTTTCTTACGGAGTGTGTGTGCTCAGATAGATTCAATTTTCAATAAATACAATTTCTATTACTAATGTTCCAGAAACGTAATTTTAGTTTAAATTTCCCCAACTCGAGTTAAATGAATTAGATAAATATTTAAAAGAATTGTAACAACTGAAAAAATGCACTGAAATAAATATTACGCAAGGACAGGGGCTGGGGTTGGAATATTATATCTTACGAATTCTTACACTGGGGGAGAGAGGGGGTAAGAAATCGCCAAAATTACCCTTACGTAATTTAAGGACGGCCACATACCCAAAGGAGAAATAACACTGCTCCCATATTGTGTTTTAATTAATCAAAATATTGAAAGTGTCCCTATCAAATTCCACATAAAAATAACTATTACTTCATCCTTAATGTTGCTCGTATGTAGCATTCGCATACAAACTGTAAGTAGAGTAAGACCCTACATGGCCTTGGCATTGAGCATCATTTTAAAATTCTAAGTAAAATTGTTCAAATTAAAATTACAAACGAAATTATTAGAAAGAAAAGAATTGTTCATTGTCGTATGTAGTATATACACACTGTCTTTGTACAGATCATTCATTAACAAAGAATCTGAACCTTCTTTCCCTTTCCGTAAAGCCTCTTGTACGATTCACATGCTAGGATTATACAACCCGAAGTGTGGGCTGTTTGATATTATCTGGTTTGTCAACAAAATATTTCAGAAAAAATTCTATATACAATATGTAACAAGTCCATCTCAATATGGATTAGAGACTTATAGTAATAAATAAGATGCTTATAAACTTCGTTAGAATGTCTGTAGAACAACTTTTTGAGGGAACAAAATTTCTATGTATTATTTCAATATAATGCTTAGGTGCAATATGCTCAATTTAGTATTCCACATGTTTAACATAGCACTTTTACCTAGAATGAAATTTTGCAAATATTAACATCAGCCTAGCGGTATGGCTAAAATCGAGCAGCACAATATTGTGTACTTGTACAAGACTGACGTAACACCGTAATCGTGTACATTGCAGCGTCAGTATTTCATTAGTATTGATCAAATATTGGTCGTTCAATTTTGCGGCACGGCTCGTTTCGTATTAGTACAACAGAGTTTCTTGTAGTTTACGTCACTTCAGCCCAATTTGTACCGATATGCTTTTGTTCCTACAACGAGTATATGAATATGGATAGACGAGTATTTGACTAACATAATTTCTGCCACACTTCAACCTTGTTGTACACGATGCATAGTGAACTAGTTTTCGCGTATTACAATTTTCCCAGTATCGTTTCAGAATCCTTAAAAAAATTAGACACATTATTTTAGCACCTTCAGGATTGGAGGCACTGTGTCTCTTTGTAATCAACACTTGCGAACCGATTTTTTTTCTAATTTTATTTTACGTCGGACAGAACTTTTAATTTCTTTAGATTTTTCTGTAGCTGTTATTGTTCATACAGGTTCATAAATATCTATAATGGTAAGCGTACGGAATACAATAGATCTGACTGCTGAAATTGATGAAGATTTTCATCAGATTTTCGCGGATAATTCATCAGATATATCTAGTGAAGATTGTGTAACATGTTTTTATGCCAAATGGTACCGGCACTGGGAAGTCAAAATATCACTCAAGAAAATGTCATTTATTAGGCTTCTTTCTTAGAAGCCTAATGAAAATTCAAAAAACCAGTTTGTAGATTGAAGTGAATTGTATATACGCCTAAAATTTCATCAAAATCGGTTAATGTTGCTATGAGCTATAAACGCTTAAAGATCGCAGAATTATCTTTTTTATTATTCATGACTGCTTATAGTTCACAAAAGTTACCTTTTATAATGGTATTAAAGCTGTCAAAATCTGAACTTTATGACTAAATGTTTTGAGGTGCCGCAAGTCACTTAAAAATTATTATTTTTATTGATGTTATGAATTTTATTATATCATACGATAACACTTCTCTTTAAAAGAAACTTACTCGTTAGCTATTCAATAACTGAAAAAAAGCAGCTACGATGAAGGAGCACATACAAAATTTTAAAAATTTGTTCATAAACAAAAAATTAATACTTCAAGATTCATGCGGCATCCCAATTTTTTTTTGATACAATCTACCTTTTGCGGGCTTAATCTAAAATACTAAAGGTAAGTTTGTTTCACTATTAGAAAACAGTCACACATTTTGGATTTTTTCGTTCCACCCTAACGTACACGCGAGGAAGTTTGTTTTATAGTTTCCTCAATAATAAATATTCTTCAACAAATTTCAATAATGCACCATGCGATTTAATGACGAAAGTAAACTGCATTGGCACGCGTTTACTAATTGTAATAATTCCGGCAGAAATTCTTACAAACTTATCAGGTTTTATAGGCATATAGCAAACTATAGTCACATTATTTGCAAATGAACTATGAACCAATAACATTATGTATGGATTTTGCCAATTTTCAAAGTGGTATCAATTTATAAATAAGTAAACACGTGCTTGGTAATTATTACAAACAAGAAAACGAAGTGGTATTTTTTCATAAATTAAGCTAGAAATAGGTCAGAAATTGCTTTTACGCACATTTTCATGGATTCAAAAGTGCTTTTATTGTAAGCGATTGTTCCTGGTTTTCAAGGGTATTTAACACATCCTTCAATGTCAATTAAGTAGAGTTCCTCTTTGGCCATAGTCTTCAGAACCAGGGCTCGAATGAAACTGTTATTAAAATTTTTAATTAATTATGAAACAACTGTAATTTGATGACTATTGTCTTTTCTGTTCCGAGAAAACTGTTATAAAATGCAGTGTATTAATTGAAACTTTCATACGATACATTTTTGTGTAAATAAGAAACTTTTATTTTCTTGAAGTAGAAAAAAGTTCTAGTTAAACAGGAACATTTATTCTGCTCTGAGAAAGTTAAAGTTGTGGCAAGCAGATTATCTTAAAATGTTGTGGGATAAATAGATCTGAAGTTGAAACTTTAAGTTTTCCCCATAAAAACTTCAAAAAAGTAAAAAGATCACGCCAAGTACATGAAAAGTCAAGGACGGAAAAGAATATTATAAAATATATCATAAAAGATAATAATAATTACAATATAAAATGAGCTGCAAGTACAGAAAGGTGCTTTATAATAATCACAGACATTTTAATATCGTGAAGATGAAATTTAACATCTAGACATTTGCTTAGATGTCCACGGCCTGAAGTCAAATACTTGCATCATTTTGATTTCACATCTTTTTTTTTTATATCGTAATTATTATTATCTTCCATTCTTTTATGATTGCGTCCTTGACTTTTTCATGTACCACGCATAATTTTTTTACTTCTTTTAAGGTTTTTATGGGGATCTCAATTCTTTTTACAAAGATAATTTGCATAGGGTATGACTTCAGATAATTTTTAATACTATGAATTAGAAAGGTTCACCATCAACAGCCATGAACAGCCTTATCACAGGGCAGAATTAAGAATAAATTGTAGGTACGCATGTTTAATAATACTACTTAAAAAGAATATTCGTAACTTTTATATTTTACCCTTAAATATTTGTTCAAAATCATACGATCCTCCAGAACTTTTATTAATCGAACATAAAATAATTGTTAAAACTGAACTCTTACAACAGAGTTATAGTGTTAATGTACAACGTTAACTTAAAACAGAAAAGAAATGCTTTAAAAGCTAAAAGTCCGATAAATAACTTTCATTAGTAAAAGTTAACAGTTTCATTCGACCCCTGCACAGAACAATCCCGTAAATTATTTGAAACACAATTAATTCTGAAATTTAACCCTTCCTGATGTAACACGATAGTACGACTTCATTTTTTCCGTGACTAATTTACATAATTAAAAAAAATCCTGAAGCTTAAATAATGTTCCAGGATATTGAAGCGACATGTACCTGTGTACGAAGAGTAATAACAGTAATAATGATACAAATAACAGCTCGCAAAGATGCTACAAAATTTCGTAAAGAGACAAAAACAGTAGTAAAAAATCGGCTCGTTTGCGTTTCCAAAGCGATTCGTCGTTGCACAGTCGAAGAGGGTTAAAGTAGCGAATGTCAAACGCGTATTATAACGCGGGAGTAAGGGGTGACTGAGGGTGGACAGGGAGGGTGAAGAGGGAGGGCACGCGGACGGGGTGAACGATGCCTGGCATAAGTCAGAATGCGGACAAGCGTGTGGTTTCGGGGGTGAGAAGTTTAAATGGCTCGTCCGTATGGTGCTTCGCCATCCCTTTATCCGTCTCTCTAACCCCATCCTCTTATTCTGCTCGTCCGCCACCGTAACAGCCCTGTACGATCTACCTTTCGGCTACAAACATCTAATTTTAACTGGTCGAATCACACTTTCGCCGTGCTTATGCTCACTTTACGTTTTAACTGAGCTCGCAGCAGCAATATTACTCAACGGAGTTGTCGAGGGACGTTTCATTTCTAACGTCTTGGAACGTTTGGAATTATAAACGCTCTGACGGAGTCTAGTCAATATGTTATTGAATCAAACGGTGTACAAACCGAACACTCAACAGCCTTAGGATGCTTAGAAAAATCCAAGTAAGTATTGAGAAACTTGATATTTTCTCAAATTGAGCCACCTGAATTTAAATATATCTTTTCATCCTGGATAATAGAGCGATGAATAATAGAGTTGAGGAAATATTCTACTGTAGGATCGACAGTTTTGTGGTACTCAAAAGGTTTGTTGACTTTATATGCAATCTCCTAGACGAAATACCCTCTTAAAAAATGAAACTCGTTAGGTGACGCCAACAAGTACGTATCAATTGTTTCGAACCTGTAATGTTTTAAATCTTTTACTCGGCAAACCTTCGGAAACTTATTTCGATTAGAGCTGGGACTAGTTGTCGATTTTTTTCGGTATTCGAATACTCGAACCTTTGGCGTATTTGTTAAAGCTCAATTATTTGACGAATATAATTCGAATATCCAAGTTTCCAAAGACTTTAAAAATACTGTTCGAATAGCCCCAGCCCTAATATCGATAATACTACTTTTAAACGTTGGCTGGGTAAAGTGGTGTGTTCCCCAGGATCAGAAGGGGATTGATAGCGATCAGGGACACGTGTCCATCGCGGAAAACTTTACGGTGTAATAAAGAGTCGGTTGTCCCGGGATTCGACAAGGGGATGAACTTTCGGTGACGAGGTTGTACGTGGTAGACGAAACTAGGCATCATTCGCCCCGTTACGCCCTTCGTCCCTTTCCGGGAGTGATTTAAGTGGCAGACTAACGTAGTAACTTCCTAACGTGCACAGATGCGACAAATCGACAGAACTTCTGTGGCCTGTGATACCGGTCTCCTTACCCTCGATTTTCTCGTTAAGAAGCTGCTACTCTTGGATCTACGTCAGGTAGTGCGCAGACTGGTAATTGTGCAAAATGCTGATGTGGTATTGATGATACAAAGTTGTATTCCCTTGGAAAATTAAGTTGATATCATGGAATTACCATGGTTAGTGTTAATTTCTTAAATTTATCCATCGCTTCCAGTGGCGTGGACGTGTTTTCACACCGGGGGATTACTATTCTATGTACGCGCATACAGTTTTAACGTATTTTCCCGTCGATATTTTCTGGAAAGCATCGAAAGTATTGTCCGAGAGTCCTCGAATGTTTGCTTCGAAAACAAACAGAGCTGGGAGTTAGCTTTGTACCGTGTCGATAATAGTCCATACTGCTTTAATAACCCATGAAAATTAAAGAAATTAGGGTTGGAAGTTCTGAGACACCAGACAAAAATTTCAATAATGAAGTATCTCGAAAATTATTTTAACGATAAGTGGGAGAATTTTTGAGCAGCAGAAATTGGTAAATCGACAGAAAAGTGAAGTATAGTTATAATTAAGTAATATATAGTATTGTACTCCATTTTTGTCTAGTGTACTATGTACTGTTAGAAAAAGATATAGTACGTAAAAATACTATATTCCTGATACATTAATAAAATTCTACAATTTTACTAAATTTTTTTATTCTATGGCCACATAAAAAATTTAGTTCCCTGATTTAAACTTTAACAGAGAAGATTTTTTCTATAATGAATATGAAGTGACTGGAAGGGAGAAACGGAGCCAGTCTATCTCTCATAAAAAATGAGCTCCTTATATGTTAATTTGAAGTTTCAATGCAAGTAAACCTTTGGCATATTTGTTAAAGACAATAAATTATTTACTAACGAAAATGCACAAAAAGTATACATTTAGAAAATGAAATGTCGTTTTAATGTAGTTTGGTTTTGTACCACTTTCCTCTAAAAAGTACTATATTTTTTCACAATGCGCTCTATTTTTTATCACGTTTGGACTAGGGTTAGGACTATTCGAATAATTTAATATTCGAATATTTTACAAGTATTCGAATGCTACGAATAAACTTCGAATATTTCAGTATTCGAATGTTATTATTCGAATACTATTCGAATATCGATGTATTCGAATACCGATATATTCGAATACTGATGTATTCGAATAGTATGGTGGGAAGTGGGTCCAAATTAACTTACAAGATTTCACCCTGACAAATGAACCTAAAGAGCTTGATTTATAATTCACATCATACTATTCGAATAGCATTCGAATACTCAAATATTCGAATAGCATTCGAATACTCAAATATTCGAATAGTATTCGAATACTCAAATATTCGAATGGTATTCGAATACTTGGATATTCGAATAGTATTCGAATACTTAGATATTCGAATTATATTTGACAAATAAAGGAGCAACTGAAGTATTCGAATATTCGAATACCGAAAAATTCGTCAAATAGTTCCAGCCCTAGTTTGGACTATACTGCTAGGTGTACTTTCCAGAAAAATGTTGGCAATCCTAGTTATATATTTTATCACCGGTCCAATATAAGGGACGAGTAACAATCCAACAAAACTAATAAATAAATGAAGGTTACTTAAATACTAAAGGAATCGTATGAATTAAGTACCTAAGGACTTACAGAGTTTTCAATCGAAAATAATTTGAAATTCAATAATATAAACGTTTCCTGAATCATAAGCAATATTATTACTTCAGTTTAATCAACAAAAATTATGAAATTCCCCGCAATATTAATTTTAATATAAACATTGAAAACATTACATAATGCGCCATATTATAGTATTATGATTCATTATGGCTGTTAATTCGCCGTATATCATGAAAAAATTTGTAGGTTACAAGCCACTTACGCAATTGTACGTGTAATGTGCAACTTACAAGGAAACGTTCCCAACTCGAAAATTCTAATTTTAATGAAACGTCGTTGAATGTAGACCAGTTATGGAATCTGTAATGAGCATTTTTTTTTGTTCTGCGAAAGTTCAGTTTTACGGGGTGAAACTAAAGTTTGTCGATTTTTAAAACCCGGGTAATTTTGTAAAATTCGAAGACCGGGTTTTAAGTTTGAAAAAAAAACGGTATTATATACTATAATTAATATGTAAAAATGAATAAAATATTTCATTGAAAACGTTATCATTTTGACTGGAAATTGCCTCTGACACAAGCATATTGTAGTAGGTAACAGTTTACTGTAAAAATAATATTCATGAGTTCATATTTTCGGAAGAAAAATTCCAAATGAAATAAAGATTTATAATTTATATTTTGTACGGATTTTAGTTATTTTAGTATAGATAGAGTATATTTTATTTTGTTGTATTTTTGAAATTCCATAAATATTAAGAAAAAAGAACTGAAAAATTTTAAAATAAGTACAAATATTTATTTTCTACTTTAGTTATATTTTTTTCGTGAAAATTCGAAAACCAGTTTAACCGGATCTTTGAGAATAGTGGAATTCGAAAACCAGTTTTATCAAAAGTCGGATTTTGTATAAACTCCAGTCCTCAATGTTATCCCGTAATTTGTTTCTTAATATAACTTTGCAACGGTGCAAGATAGAACAAAACTTTCAATATAAGAATTATTCAGTTTTTATGCTCTACCATGCCAGCGGAAAAATTAAGTTATACTGAAGAAACAAGAAACACGACAATTGATTAGAGTGAATTTCCGCAGAAAAAATATTCCGAGAACTTTCGAGTGGTGACGTTCCCTTGTTAATTTTAAGCAGTACGTAATTACAGGTTACTATTATTAATTGGCTCAGAAGGCGTAAAAATGCGAATAATTTAAAAAAGGAAAGAAAAAGAAATATTTCTAAAGTTGACAAAAATGGTAATGAAATAGTAGCGCAGCGCATCGGTTCATTGGAAAAATTTCTTCGCTGGAAACAGCGAGAGCTGGAAATCATCTACAAACCGTCACGCGAACCATCGCGTAGGTATAGATACTACGATATTTTAATATCCGTCAAATAGTTTCGACCGTACTTCAAAGGATTAAATTCGCGTATTAATAAATCCATGAAACGCTCGACGAATACCTATTGTAATATCATACGGTAACGTGGAATTTTCGAAATTTTCATGCCTGTCAAATAAATTCCATGACGAACCTCCGTTATTAGAACATTACCGTGCCACTAACAGCTACTTAATTAAGATAAATTACTCGGCGTCACGGTTACGTTTGCAACAGTTGCTCGTTTCTGCGAGCGAACTGCGCGAATTCGGTTCGTCGACACGGACAGATGAAACGAAAAAATAGAATAAAAAAAAAACACTCGCGCATACATCCGAAATGAAATTTCGTTGGATCCTCGTTTGAAGATCCTGCTAACGAACGTTTTCGTTTACAAGAGTCACCGGAATATAATCATCGATTGCAATTTCGTGCATACATATGTGACAAAGCCAGTGCGTCCGGTGGATTAAATAAATTCCATAATACTCTCCACTTCGATCCCCGGTGAATAATACGTGCTTCCGCGTATTTATTTACTAGGAACACATGTGCGTCTATATACAGACGCGCGCATTTATAAAGCTATCACGTGCTTCGCTATGTCGATCATCGTGTGCACCACTTGTGTTCCGTACAAATACGGCCTCGGAGTTGGCACAGGGGCTTGTCTAAAAAATATGAAAACTTCCACCTTTATTTACGTCATGCAACTTTCAGTAGTAATTACTTGCATCGATGAAGATGTAAATAGTTTTTTGATTAAGAAAATCGAAGTCTAGAGTACCCAGCGTGACGTATAATGCAATAACATTCAGTTGAAAAAATATTTAGAGAGAGGAGTGCGTCAATTATTTTTGGTAGAATTTATTTCACAGCGGTTATTAAACGTAGCGAAAATATACATATTGTTCGTTAATACAACTTTAAACCTCAACTCAAAAATCTTTGATCATATTCTTTGCCATAAAATAAATGATGTTAATGCGAAGAAATATATAACAGCAATATCAAAAAAGTATTTTGAATCTACAATTTTTAATACCACGTGATATTCCTGTTATTCTTCTGTACCTCTGCATATTTTCCTTAAATTTGAAGTTTCTTTCCGTATTTAGTGCCATGAGTCCTCACTTTATAACTTTCGGGATAAATTCACGGAATAATGAATGAATAACTTATCCTTGTTACTGTGATTCATGGATAGAAATTGACGACATTAAAAAGAATTATCACAAAATATAATTCATCTACTGTGTTTTGCTGTTCAACAATGGCAAAAAGAATGTATTGTTTTGTGATGTGCATTTTTTTCATGTGATAACTTCTTTTCACTATAAAAATAATTGCCTAAAACTGAAAATATTAAAACAAATGTTTGTTTAATGTGAAAACAATCGTAGAATATTTTTTTAAGTTCCAGCAACTTACCACATATTGCAAATTAGTTGAAATAGAAAAAGACTGAAATTATCTTAAAAAAAAAAAAAAAAAAAAAAAAAAAAAAAAAAAAAAAAAAAAAAAACGAGAAATTTATCAATCTGGCATTGAAATTGTAAGAAAAAGAAATCCAATAACAATTATGATTCTGACATATGCATTTTTAAAGAGAAATGCAATTGTATCGTGTTATCTTTTATTTTACGAAACACACTGTCTTGCAATGGATATGTCGAAGAAAATATTGAAACGCAGTGCCACGTTTCGCACGAGCACGAAGACGTCGACGGCAAAGACACGGGGAACGCGTGAAAAAGAGGTTGAAAAAGCGCGAATTTCCTTGCTGATGATTTATACCCTTCGTACAAAAATCGTACGTCGAGCACCCTCGGTGATTCGTGTGCTCGTTCTTCCAGCACGTTTCATCCCCTTGCTGTCAAACAACTGACAGTGCACCTCTCCTCCACTCATCTACTCCTCCTTTTTCTCTCCGCCACCGTCTACTCTCGAAATTTTCCCTTCTTTCATAATTTTATTCATTTTTCTTGCCAGCGATCCTGCGGCCGTCTGTTTGCCTATGGAAATGCCACGGCGACCGACTACCACTTCCTCTTCTTCGACCCAACACTTTTCACCCCTCGTGTACATTTCGCGCCTCCCCCTATATGAGCTGTCTGAATATTATTAGTAATTAACGAAAGGAACGGACACGCCGCGGGATTCTTGCGGTTAGCCGCGCATACTGATTTTATTATCGAAAACTTTCCTCCAAGGAGAACGTCTCCCGGCGATATTTCTAATTTCCCAGCAAACTTTACGAATTTCCTTGATAACCTCAGACTTCTCGACTTCCTTTTTGTATAATGGCGAGAGAGGTCACAGGTATTCTAATATTTCGAAAAGCTCGGGCTTTGTTTTTGTATAATTCCACTGTACCATGTTTCGTACATTTTTATAAAAAAAATTATAACATTTTTAATAATTTAAGATTTGGTGAATGTGGTGATGAAATATAAAAATTTTAAGAGGCATAACGTAGGTACGATAGATTTTTTTCAATGTTACTTTTAGAAGCGATCGTAAAATTGTATCTATGATAATAAAACATGTACAGTCGCGTCGGAAAATAAGTTGACACATTAAAATCGCATAACTTTTTTAAAATTGGTCCAAACGATTTGAGTTTTTTTTTAGAAGCTGGCGGAATTAGTTTTCTGAGTGGCGTATTTCGTCATTTTGAAAAAAAATGCAAATGGTCTGAATAGCAAAAAAGAAATATTGAAGGTCGTCTTTTTTTAACTTTTTTTGTGAGCCTGTAATGAAAATTAAAAAAAAAACCGTTTGTAGATTGAAGTAAGTTGTATACATAATGAAAATTTCATCTAAATCAGTTTACGTTGCTCTGAGCTATAAACGCTTAAAGATCGCAGAATAAAGTCGAAAATCGCGAAATTCCCGGAAATCATAGCTCAGAGCAATGTAAACCTATTTAAATAATGTAATTTGAATTTCGACCGTAAATATTGTTTAATTAGAAGTTTAAGTGATTTCGGCGCACTGATTTGGTCAGTTATTTTTTAATTCAATTATTGACTGAATCAGTGCGCCGAAATCACATAAACTTCTAAGTAAACATATTTAGATGAAATTTTCAGCATATATACAATTTACTTCAATCTACAAACGGGTTTTTTGAATTTTCATTACAGGCTCACAAAAAAAAAATTTAAAAAGACGACCTTTACTATTTTTTTTTATTCAGACCAAATGCCTTTTTTCGGAAAGACGAAATACGCCACTCAGAAAACTAATTCCGATAGCTTCTAAAAAAAAAACTCAAGTCATTTGGACCAATTTTGAAAAAGTTATGCGATTTTAAAGAGTGTCAACTTATTTTCCGACGCGACTGTACTTTAAAAGGAGTATTTAGGTGAAAGCAGCAACGCCTGCAGGTTAGTCATAATTGAATTAACAAGTTATAAAAACTATTTTCATATTATATTTCGTAGAATCCAAAGATGAGAAATGTGAATTGGTAAAAATTCTTGCAACAGTATTATGATTTATTTTATGAACTTTTAAATATTTGAATATTACAAAATAGTAGATTCTTATTCGTATTATTATACATAGTTACAGTACAGTCGAATTTTGTATGTATGCAAATGTTTTATACCAACTTGTATGAACATGTTAGACATATAAAACTAATGTTAATAAAAATAGGAGGACGTATAAGTTGGTCCTAAATTTTTTAGCTACACTTAAGTATTTTATTAATGACGGTGACAAAAAAATCATAGACACATGGATCTGTGCTTAAGTGTTTCTAATATTTAACTAAACTTGCAAACAAGTAAACATGTGACATTGCTCGGATGCGACAGCGAGAAACAAATCATGTGAATGTAAAAAATCATTACCAGACACCGAATAATAATAAGAATGATAGTATTAATTTGTAAATAGATTTTCGAATTTCGATTCAATGCAATGAGGTTATGCAGCTTGTTTTATTGCTGCAAAGCTGCAAGTCTCCCTCCTTTGACGGCCTAATAAGAAGCGAGATATTTGGGATTTTTTTAAAGAAAAACTCTCAAATTATATTAATTGAAAATTTTATGTCTATATGTGTACATATTTAAGCAACACGTTAAAAAAAAATAAGAAAAAATAACAGGACCTAAAACTTTAAACGCGTTTTTCTCAAAACGATGTTTTTCTAATTTGTTAGCATGATATCTCAAAAACCAATCACTCGATTTACTTCAAACTTTATACATATATTCAACAGATGTGCCCGTCCTCGTGGTTTCTAAAACTAAGTCGGTTTTTGCAAATTAAGACTTTTGCGACTTTTGCGAAATTCCCTGTTTCAGACGCTGCCATTTTTTTTTTACTTTTCAGTATTTCTCATTGAATCTAGATCTTCGTTTTTGAAACAACGAGAACGGGACATCTTTTGAATATATGTAGTAAATCGGCTAATTGGTTTTTCAGATATCATGCTAACCAATTCGAAAATCATCGTTTTGAGAAGAACGTGTTTAAAGTTTTAGGTACTGTTATTTTTTAATTAATTTTTTTAAATGTTGCCTAAATATATACAAATATAAGCATAAATTTTTCAATTAATATAATTTGAGGGTTTTTCTTAAAAAAAATCCCAAATATCGCACTCCTTTTCAGGCCGTCAAAGTAGGGAGACCCCTTAAAAAACTGTTTCATAATTAAGAGAGCTATCACCGAAATAATTGTTCCTACATACATAGCTATTGCGCAAAACAGAAGGGAAGACGAACAGAGGAAGCAATACTAGTCTATGTGAGGAAAGCAGAGGGGTAAACAGGGATGGTAGAATAGAGAGCAGTGGGTGGGGTTGGGAGGCGATAAACATAAAAATGAGGGGCGGATGTAAAAACGGAATGCTCAGAATATCGCAAATACTGAAAAAGAGAAAATTCGAATTTTCCATTGTGGGTGTAAAATGAGCAGCGGAGTTACCCGTTTGCGTTCACGGCCGAATGATCACTCGTGGGTCAATCAGCGTTCGCACATATGCAAAAGCTGTGAGAGAGACAGGGCAGGAGAGCGGAAAGGGATGAACAAGACCTTGCTTTAAATCCGATAGCTCTGTACAGGGGCGACCGCCGGCATTTATTAATCAATAACAAATGTATTCCGAAATGAGTTCTACGTCAAATAAAATGATATTCCTGTTGAGTAACCCTGTGCATTCTCCAATCTGTTCGCGAAAAGATACGTTTATTATATTATAGCATTCTACTATAAAACGTACTTGAAACGTCTGACAAGATCAATTCTAATTGGCGAACGTGCATGAAGGGGTATAAAATGTTGCGTAGTACTTTTCGCAAATACAAATACCTAATCTAAGACATTTTCATTAAATGTTTTTAACACTGCAATCAGTTATTATTCCACATGGTGTGTTCGGACTCTTGAACATAAAGATACCAGTCGATTTAAGCGGTGGTTCTGAACCAAAGATGTTATAGGTATGATTCCAGTGAGTAAGACCAGAATCATTGGACAGATGAATTTTCCTTATATACCTATAGTAGAGGATCATTCCAAGCAGTACTATTTGAATATTTCATATTACTTTGCGGGGTTGCTGGGAAGTTTACCCATACAGCACACTCGCGTTGCAGCAAAGTTGCAGGATGGTTGCAGTGCAATGTTTCCACGCAACGTTGCCGCAATAATTCTATGTCCGCCTCTTGCAACGATTCGGGCAGTAGGACCAAAATTATAAATAACTATATATATATATATATATATATATATATACAATACATATATTGAATGAGTGTGGAAGAATCATAGAAGTATAAAGGCACGGTTTCTTCTCATAGAAAATTATTTCCCCCCAAGGGGATTCGAACCGACGACCTGTAGCGTCGTAGGCGAATACTTTACCGCCGCTGTACTAATTAATAAAACTGCTGATGTAATCGAACTTATACTCTTACCGTGCAAAACTTTAAACTCGAATTATTCAAAAACGAAGGCTCATTTTGACAAACTCCATTAGTGTTTTGTAACACTGTAGGCATGTACTACAACTACCACCTTGTGTCATTCTACACATTTAAATATACAGGGTGAGTCACCTAACATTTAAACTTTAAATATCTTCGTTGTTTTTAATGAAACGAGAAAATGTCTCAGGAAAAAAATGATTGCTAGACAAAAAGGACAACATATTATACATGGTTGAATTTATATTTTAATTGGCTATAATGTTACTGTAGTGAAAATACGTCATCCCACTAAAAGAACCATCAATGATATTGAAATTTCGGGAAATATAACCTTGAGAAAAAAATTCGTCTCCGTCGGAATAATTGTCTCTCTGAAGCAAACATTTTTTTCTTTAGACATTTTCTCGTATCATTAAAAACAACGGAAATATTTAAGGTTTAAATGGTAGTTGCGGCAACATTGCAGGAACGTTGCCGCAACATTGCGGGATCGTTGCCGCAACATTGCAGGAACGTTGCAGCAAAGTTGCCGGATCGTTGCAGTGCAATATTGCAAGGCAACATTGATGCAACTATGCAGGAATAATTCTCTGTCCGCCCCTTGGAATGTTGCACGGCAACGTCGCAGCAACGGTACATCGACATTGCGCGGAAACCATGCACACTGCAAGTAACTGCAATCATCCTGCAAGAAAAAATAATAGTGCAGCTAGACGGAACACGGTTGGAGCATGTGAATCGTGTGCAAAAAGATATGCAGGTCAATGTTGATTTTTCACTTCAAGGTTGTTCAAGGTCGTGATATCAGAGGTAGTTGAACTCGTCTTGACGCCAGCTATAACACCACGTGATAAAAAATAAATATGGTTATTGAAAAGAATGTTAACGACGTTGATGTGATCTTCAAGATCACCTTGAAGGAGTCTTTTTTTATTATCAGCATATTATGCGGGTCTTCACGCCTTGAATCATGTATGTAACCCCCCTTTAGTAATTGTTTCATATCTTCAATAGCATCGGAAATACTTCAGATGTCCGTAGTTGGTGAGACACTCTGGGTAATTACTCCAAGAGAAAATGTTTTCGAATTTGAAAAGTGCAAGAAATATGTTATTGTTAGGTAACTGCCTGATCATAAGAAACGAACGTGATCAAATTCTGACAGAAAATGCGTAATGAGAATCCCTTGTATCTATTTGTAAGTGTGCCTGAGGACTTTACTATGTCTCTTTCATTGACAATACATGTGTTTTTGTAGAGTGAAAAGTAGAAAAACTGTTATGAAATAATAATTGTGATGCAAATTTATTTAGTATCTATGAGAATTTAATTACTTGGTCCGTTTCACAAAAGGCAGTACGTCCATTTGCATTCGTTTAAGTAAATTAGCGTTGATTATCATCTATTTGGGCCACATTATTAAAGACAGTTGTGATCAACGATCGCTTAAGAAAATTGCGGCTGTTAAATATTTCGTGAAACCAAGTTGTATGAAGGATTTAAAAAGCTCCTTTGAATTATTGGAACTAGGCTTGTTGAAACTATTTACAGAAATATATTTACTTAGGTACATATACATATGTATAATTGTTATCAGAGTTGAGCATTATCTGATTGAAATTTTAATTTTGATTGATTGATTAATGCTTGCGATTTAAAAATAATTGTTGAAAAATTGGCTATTGATTTAATCGATTGACGAAGTGAATCGGGTAATTATGCAGTATAAGGAAGGCAGCTCCGATGACCTTGACATTGACATATGTTGTCAAGGACATGATCATGAATAACTTTACCTTATAACTTAATGACCGATCTCTTACAGTTTTTAAATGGATATTATAGAACGCTTTAGTATGTTAATGCGCTAATAGACTGAACAAGACTCATATGAAATACCAACTTCACTATAAAAAGAATTTCAACAGTTAATCGTTAATCAATTACTCGACTGACGGTTAAAATTGAAAGGTATTTAATCGTTAATCGCAATTGCAGACTAAAATAGGAATTCAATCCTTAATTGCGATTAACGACTAAAATAGGAAGTCAACCGTTAATCGGGACCAGCGATTAAAATAAGAATGTAATCGTTAATCGTTGGTTCTATTTTTGCCCAACTTTGATTGTTATTCGATAGACTGATAATCACTCCTCGATCCGTAAAGTAAAAAATATATTGCATCGTGACAGTAGTCCCAAATGCGACCAAAAGTCGAAACCAATAATGTGGTGCCCAATATTATGCCCAATGTTTTCGACTTTTAAATTGTTTTCAGTATATTATGAAACAAATGTATCTTCTTATAGAGAGAAAGCGGGGTAAATGAGATTTCTTCTATTCTACAGAGAAAGGTGCCCGACCACTATATTTCTTTATATGCACTTTATATGTTGTTTATGTATATAAGTATACTTCTTTCATTGACCACACAGGATCCTCATCCACCACTAGAAAAGGCTATCGTCGCATGTATTTTTAGTAATAAATATCTTCAGTATTACATAAGTATATCCCATAAAGTCTACACCGAAGGTCTTGGATTATTTAAAAGAACAATCGCGTACGAAAACAATGATAAGGATAAAATTATTTGCATCAAAGTGTTTTATATGTTTTGAAATTTCATGGTCATCGACTTTTGTTAATTAAACTGTTTGATTAAAAAATTCACATTCAATCTATCGCGAGTAAAAGCTGACGGCGAAAGTCCCAAGAAGAACTTAAACCTAATAGAATTAAGGATCAATGATTGCAGCGATCATAGCTGAAGGACCCAAAAACCATTTGAAGATTTATTTTATTGTAACAAAAAGTCATTAGGAACGCGGTATCCTGAAATTTATACACTGGTGTGCTAATACCTATAGGTATTTTAGTTTCTTTTTTGTTGTTAAAAATATCATCAGGGCTGACAATGTCAGACAAAAATGATCCTCAAATAAAACTGAACGTCTATGATTTACTGTAGGGGTGACACAATTTGAAGCCTTTTTGGTAATTATTTACGAAGCGGATTTCATGACCTTCAAATATGTTATCAAGGTCAACATTCTGAAGAACTTTTGCCTATACATATGTATCACCGCTGCTCGGCTTTTTGCTCTTCACTATCTTCTGAACAAATTGAATGCCACGACGATCAAAAGTGACCAGTGTTTTGAACTCATAATGTTGATCATAATATTTGCAATCGTCTGAATAACATTCATGGCATGCGGAATAGTGTGAAATAAACAGATTATCATTAAATTATGAAATGAGTTCATTTCCGTCAAGTTGCCCTTGAATAAATGTTGGGGATAACTCTCTACAGCCAGCGATTTCGTCGTGAACGGAACAACATGGAACTACACATCACACAACACCTACCAGTGTGTTAATACGAGGAAAACTCCCTTTTAATATAATCACGATATGTTTATACCAGCAGCATACAACCTAAAACCAAAGATAACACTGATCACTCGCGAATTAACCCCCTTGTGCAATTAGTAATGCACGTAGAAGCGAAATTGGATAAGTGTCATACGTCGATTGTGATGAAACTTTGCAGAATTATTGTTCACTAGTCCAGCCTAAGAACTTTATCCTATTTGGCTGGTGCTACTTATCGCCTTTAAGGGAGAAATCACCTTTTTCATTCAAGTCACTCTTTTTATTTATGCGTATGTAACATTTAAATTATAAAAGATACCGAAAAATATTTCAAACTTTTTCCGAATGTTTTTTTTTACGAAAATTTAATTTTTACCCCTCCTCTAATTATAGTGATTATCAGACTGTGGAAATTTATGCAGAGTATATGCACAAATTCTGGAAAGTAGCTCAGAGATTGAGTAATAATTTATTCGAAGAAAACATGCAATAATCATCCCACGACACCACAGGCATGCTAACTTACACGAAAAATATGTGAAAGGACTATTTAAGGTAGATCCTCATATACTGCAATAAAAATATTTTTTCAAATTTGTTAACGGGGAACACCACTGTGAGTCACCGGGTACTCGGGTATCCGATGAGACTCCGGGTAGACAAAAATTACCCGGGTATCCATGTGAAACCCGAGTAACTGAAGTGTGATGAGATAGTTGAGAATTTCGATTTGACAGCTATATTTCGATTTTCGATCATTTTCGGCTAACATCAGTAATGAACGGAATAAACTTCAAGCAATTGAATGTAGTATCGTACGGGTACCCGGGTAGTCGGGTATTCTACGAGTACCCGGGTAGTCGAGTATCCTACGGGTACCCGGGTACCCGAGTAATTTTTTTCTACCCGGGGTCTCACCGGGTACCCGAGTACCCGGGCGGGCGGGTAGTAAGAGCTCTAACTGTGACAAATATAAAAAAACTCACATATACCTATAAGACTTGAAATAACTTCACAACACTTTTGCGCAAATAATATATCTTTTCACCAAATATAACGATGCAAATTTTAATGAAAAAAGAAGACCTTACCTCTATTTTTCACGGATTTATTTGAGAAATGTAAGGAAACACAAGTTGGCAGCCTGAAGTAATAATTCACAATAAATTTTTGAAGAAAATGTTTGATGTCTTCAATCGAAAACATTGAAACTATTTTACCATCAGGAAAACTACGGATGATTGCTAACAAAACTTAAATATACACACTTGGCAGAACTTTAAGCACTTTTAGAATGAGTGTTGCACAGGGTTAACACAGTGTACTAAAAAAAAGGCAATATTTTTTTTATGAAAACTAAATTATTCCTGAAAAAAATTCTAAAAAACGCCTTACTTTTCAGGTCGTCCCAGTGACGTTCCTCCTTAAATGTTGCCTGTACGTTCACGATCTTGGATTTGAACAGACAACATTAGTTTATGATATTAAAGGAATAACAGCAACTTATGTACATACGTAGGTATGTATTTACTATGCCTCCCTAAGATGCTAATATCTAATCACGTTTTATACCGAACAAAGTCTACTAACAATAAATGTTGACTTCTGAGAAGTTTCAATAATTTTCAACGACATCGACTGGCTTCAAATTCAAGTACCTACATGTTTGAAGTGTTACGATGTTCATTCAGAGACATGGAGAGACCAATTCCAGATGATTTGAAAAATATTTTCGATTGTATTACAAGCTTTTCAAGTTCAGACTGGAACATGGAAGTTCCGTGGTTGTCTGAATGGATAGGCCGAAAATACTCAGGCCAAACAGCAGGACAAGTGCTACTTTCGGAAGTGTTTGCCTAGCGATTCCATTTTTTAGAGAATGACAACGGGGAAGTACACGCATCAGTCGATAACTGTCCCGGAATAACGTTGTCAATTGAAATATCCGGCCGCGCGGCGCCAGTTTCAGCGTGGCTGTAATTTAACCTGCAGGTGTATTGTATTTCGAACGAAAGCTTTTGCGAAAGTATCAACGGCCGTGGCTTAGCGCGGGCGCACGTCACCTGCCCTGCGGCTCGGTGCGAATTTCAAATGTCGAAAACCTGATATAACGACCATTATCGCGAATAATAGCGAGACCGTTGACAGAGACGATGATATCGAAGTATACTTTTCGCTACGAAACCGAATCAAAGCGGAATATCCGAGCCGACGAATCGTTAGCACGTTAGGATGACGTTCATCGTAATTGCTATGACTCGCTGAGCACCAAAACCAGCTAGCGAATCAAATTGTCCGGCTATGATCATAATGTTCCGACGCAACCGATAAAATCGCAGTTTTCGAGCTTTAATTATGGTAAACATGGGTATCGTTTATGCGTAATGTAAAGAATTCAGGGAACTTGAGATGCAAAGCTGAAATGGGAACTGGAAGCGAAACAAAACAGTGTAAGGAATAGACTAGCAGGGAAGAGTAAAAGAAATACATAATGAAAAGTGTTAGTTGCAACTTAAAATTCAAGATAGACTGTTTAATAAATCGATTTCGTTTCTATTGGTTTGTTGTTTCTGAAATATATGTAAGTTGTAATAATCTTTATGCAGTAGTTGAAAAGTCTGTGGGATGTAGCTACCCTTTTCTCAGGATTGTGCACTTTTCTTCAATTTGAAACACTTGAATATCTACGTCTTACGCATAGTAAATCTAGATGTAAGGAACTCGAATGACAGTTGGAGTCTTATTTTTACTCCTAGGATGGTATTTTTCACTTTACTAATACTTTCTCAAGCATTCTTTGCTAAACTTTCGCCAGTGAAAATGCCCTGAATTCACAATTTTTGCAAGTTATAATTTATTTCTTTAAAATCGTGTAGTGAAAACAATTGAAACTCGGCAGATATTTTCATCTGCCCATATATGTACTAGGTACATGTAAAAAAATGGAAAAATTGCTACCATTTCTTCAACATTTTTTCAGCTGTTTTATCTGTCAACATCATCTCTTTCCACCAGAGTACGTGTAAAATCAGTGAAAATTAAAATCGTTATAACTCAGCAACCGTTTAGTGCAGGCGTGCACAGCTGAATGCTCGCCGGGCAAAAATTTTCGGACGCGTGTGGAAAGAGCATCGTAAAGTAGTAGGCCACGCCTTTATGAGCGACAGTGCCGTGAGGGCCGTGGTGGGGAGTGTTCGTGAGTGAAGTGTGCCGCGGAACATCAGCAACACACATTACAGTTTACACGCATACTACGACAGCTATTGGCCACAGGGTGGGGGAACTGCTCACGGCGCCGCTCTTCGCTTTGCTCACGAGCAATCGAGAGCGCTCTTGCCCGCCACAGCCTTGCTGTGCAGGCCTGGTTTAGTGTATTCCTTTAAGATTTTTAGAGCACATCAAGAATATTAGAAAGAACAATCTCACAAATTTTCATCACCTTGGTACCATTTTGAACATGTTTCGGGCAAGGTCTTGTGCTAACTTGCTTATATTGCACTTTGTTTCGTAACTGTGTAAACCTATTATTCCAGGATAACGTTCTGTAGTGTCTACTTATGTTGTGTTAGCAGTTATATTTTTCGATATTAATAATTCGTGATAGTTCAATTAATGTTGCACTTTATAGCTCTTTACAGCGTACAGGGCGCGCCATTTCAAACAGGGCGCTTGAGTAATTCGATAACTTATGGCGAGAGAAAAAGATACGTAGCCAAATGTTGCTTGGTATCAAGGGGGGGGGGGGGGCATGACCTGATGGCAAGAGTTGTTTTGTAGGTGCAGACGCAGAAGTAGAAGTAGAAATATCATAGTCGACTCCGTTTTATCAATTAAATGATATATTTTACTTTCTTACAAGGTAAGTAAAAAACTGTATCATTCGATTTAATAAAAATAGAGTTCTTCGTATCTTTTTGCGTCTTTACTTACAAAACTATTGACATCAAATTATATGCCAAGTAACATTAATTTACACGTAAGTATTTTTTTAAAATAAACCTATAGTCTAAGGTCCACTTAAGGGGGGAGACCACTGTAAAAGATCTGTAAAATCGATTTTTTCTTTTTTACATTTTCTGAAAGATGTACGTTTCAAGAATGCTCTCTGTAAATTCTATGAAAAAATTTGCAAAATTGATGGAGATATAGTATTTTCCGTGAAGCGGTGTCAAGCGACTGACAATGAGCCGCGAGGAACTTTGAATGCGTTTTACACGCGTCTACAGAGAAAACTAGCTATACGTCCAATTGACACGAGCAAGGGCATTTATTGTACGAAAAACCTGTCTCTATTACCTGACGATCAGTTTTTTTAATTAACGACCTCCTTATATTTTTATCACCATTCCCCTAATATTTTTTCAGTGGTCCACTATTTTGTAATTTTTTGCGATTTTGACTTTTTTGATCGTCACGTAATAGAGGTAGGCTTCTAGTTTCTAACTATTTTTGACTTTTTGTGGTTTACAGTGGTCTCCTCCCCCCTTAAGACTCCTGTTGACGTCCTATGTCTTTTTTTCTTCACGATTTTAAATTATCACCCTCCAAAGTTAAGCGTTCTATTTTACCCTACTCTCCCCTACCTACGCGCATTATAGAGCCCACATGGGACCACTATCTCCGATTCCAATTATTTCATACCAAATCGATAAATAGAATTTTTCAATTGAATACTTTGCTACGAAAACGGGTAGCTCCAAATGATTCGATCGACACATCGAATAGCGGAAGGCCTGGCAGTGAGGCAAAAGGCAAAACCGGGTCATTTCTGACCCACCGTACACATTTGTTTCTCGAGACATCAGATAATGAACTTTCTCAGATTATTATGTTAAAACATTAAAGTACACAGATTTATGAAGTACAAATGTACAATTTATTCACAAAATGATGGAATTTAAGTGTAAAAAAAATATATAATATAAATACAACTATACTGTTAGTTAAGTATCTTTATAATTTACGCATAACGTATTTGGCATAGTGATGGCATAAGATTTACAAATACATTATTAGTCATCTACTAACAAAGACGGAATGTGGGTCAAAATTGACTTACATTCGCAGGTAGGCGGTTAACATATTTTACAAAATTTGAAAATGACACGTAAGAGAGTAAAATAAAGAACCAATTGTAACGTTAACGAATCTCATCGAATTCAGCTAGCCCGGTTCCCGAACGCTCGCGGGAAAATAAATTTGTTTTCCGATTGATTTATATTTTATCAGAAACGAAACCACAATCGAAAACTGTTGGGAATAATATCAAAACTAACTTCTCGGTTATTTTATATATGTTACAAATGTCGCGCAACGTGTTTTACGATATTGACTGAAAATGTTTGAAAATGAAAAGAAAACAAACAATACAAAACATTTGATTTCTCATGATACCTATTTAAATACTCTGCAATTAGTAAATCTTTCACATAAAACGCAAATTAAAGTACGTACAAGAATCAATAGAACAAAAAATATCAGAGTTAAGCATGTAATTAAAATCCTGCGCTATACGCAATACTGCAATTGTTACTATCATTCACAGATTAAAATATTAATATTGTCGACAGAATCAGTTTGGTTTTCAAATTCGCTAGTATTCCACGAATTACTTCAATGGAAATGGGATTATGCCTGACGAGACTTTACAATAGAGACAAGTTATGCAGAAAGCTGCCAACCCTCAAAATAATAAAAAAAAAGTAGTTGAACATTTCATAATTCCGTCATCTTCTTGCAAAAAATTACGAAGACATAGAACGACTCTTCCATTATACAATTATTAAAACTACCAAGCTATAGTTTAATTTTAAGCTTAAAAACAAAAAGTATAGAAAATTTAAAGAATATCATTAAATAACCCATTAATAAACCTTGTAAAACTATAACCAGGAATAAAATATACCGAATAGAAATACAGCTACTTTTCTTTCACTATTAAAATCTTCAAACTAAATTTACTCAATTTCAGATCCTTGAGGGTTGATAGCTTTCTGCATAACGTGGCTCACTTATCTAACCCTTTGTTGACATATAGACATTATATTTTGGTAATAGCTTCCGTTATATAGCACAGGTTTCAACAACAGTTGCTAGAGTGGTATTGAGAGTGATCGAATCTTAAGTAAACCACAGCACAAGATTGGGTACTCTGCAATGATGGAATAGATGTAAGTGCCTATGGGTACTACTTGTTTATACTTTCAACCAGATTAAGTGTTTAATAGGGAGAGGATGACCACATCCCTTAGCAACAGAATGGGCAAGTTGGACTGTGCGCAAATTTAAACCTGAGAACAGAAAGTGTGGTGATGAGTAACTTGTCTTGAACGAAGTACACGATGGCTCTGATTAGAAGCTCTCATTCTTCAGTGATCAATAGAATACTAATGGGCGACTAGTAGATCCAATGCTTTGAAATTCTATTGTCTTTTGTGTAATACTGTAGTAAACACATAAACACGTACTTACTCCAATCCATTATCATATGAAAAGATATGACATTTCATCGGACGGGAAAAAAGCCTCGTTGACAATGTCAAGAAGCGAGTAATTAATTTAACCAATTCATTGGTAGAGATTATGACCGTGGAGCAAGCGAGCGACTCGAAAAATATTGCCGCAATAATTTTCGTTTAGCGTCATATATTTTTCCACAGTGACGCACGCGGAACGCGAGTTTTTCGGAGGTTTTTATTGCAAAAAGCGGATATTTTACATTCACGACTCAACACGGTTAGTTGACGTTGTTGAACGACTGTACATTTACACTTAGTCAGTCTGTTTTGTACAGTGTTTCGCAGTCAAACTTCAAGCACTCGTTTCAATTTTCAGAATATTAATCACAATGGCGTCATTTCTAAAGTATATACTAAACATCCTACCCAATAAAATATATTTAATAACTAGACCGATTACCAGATTACACTAAAATATAATTTTTAAACTCTTCACTGTTATTCTGATTTCTAATTTCTGTCCTAAATAGAATATTCTATTCCAATTTCTTTTCTTTTCTTTTCTTTTCTTTTTTATTGAAGCAATCTGAATCTTTATAAGAAGATTATTATGCAATACAAAATACGTGTAACACAAGACAGATACATGAAAGTGGGAGAGAAAGATTTAGTTTTTGTAGTTGTTTTGTAAAATTTGATTTCTGCTCTTCGAACAAGGGACATTGCCATGATGCATGATCAATATTTTGGAGCTCGTAGCCACGCCGGACTTGATCTAGCTTTTCCGCCGCTCTGGGCAAAAAAGATGTTTGTCGTCCTTTATTTTTAATTATAAATAATTATTTTAAGATGTAATTATACACAGTGAGTGAAATATTTTGTAGGTAGCTATTTGTTGAATAACAAAATCCTTTTGTAAAGATCTTAATAATAGTAATAGTAATTACCTATACGGGTGATTAAAAGACGATTTATAAGTTCTATACTAAATTCAAACATTGAATTACCTACTTTTACCTACTTTTCACCGCTTCTCCCAAAAGTTTTACATGTTTATTGGTTTTTATCAATTTTAATTTTCTCTTTTTATCAATTTTGCCGCTCTGGGTTCCTGCCTTTTTTTATTGCTACTGATTTAGTCGTTTCCTTTAAGGGTACTAGGCAGTCGGTTCTCTCCAAAGCGAAGCATTTCTGTTTCAATTAATTACAAAGAAACAAATTGAAACTGAAACTTGTTCTTTGGCATGAAATTTATTAACATCATAAGCGTTAAAATAACCTGTTTGGATAGTCGAAAATATGCATTATGTATGATGCATCAGATGGATCATTAAAGAGGCTTTTGAATTTTTTTTGTTTTGCAGCGATAACTAAAAAACGGAAGATCCTATCGATTGAAATCAAATTCAAACATGTTCACAAAATGTGTAGTTTCTGACTGGACCTAAATTGAAGTTAATGAAAACTCTTAATCCTTACGAAAAGAGACTGAAACCCTATTTATGAGGTTTTACCCTCCCCCGAGCCCCAAAAGATGAGGTCTTAGTTTCTTTTCATAAAGAATAAGAGTTTTCATTAACTTCAATTTAGGTCCAGTCAGAAACTACACATTTTGTGAATGCTCGAATTTAATTTGAATCGATTGAAACCTCTGTTTTCGAATTGTCGCTGCAAAACAACAGAAATATTTTTAAAACGCCTCTTTAGTGATATTTTTTACTAAACAAAAATGATTTTTAAAGCTTAGGATGTTAATAAATTTCATGCCAAAGAACAAGTCTCAGGTTTAATTTGTTTCTTTGTAATTAATTGAAACAAAAATGCTTCATTTTAGACAGGAACGACTGGCTAGTACCCTTAAGTCTGTGAAGAGGATTTTAGGAGAGTAGGACATCCAGTCATTGCAATTTGTTCCAAAAGAATATTTATATTGACAATTATTGGGAAATGCACTACTAACATCTAAATATGCAGCCAAAAGTTGTTTTATATTGCTAAAGGATTCCTCAACATTCCAGGGCAAATTGGTCAGGGTATCTATGGTGGATTGTCCTCTTCGAAATCCTGTTTGAATTTTAGGAAGAGTGTTATTGCGCTCTATCCACCACACTAATTCTTTTTTTAACATCGATTCAGAAAACTTACAGAGATATGATGGTAAGGATGGTCTGACAGTCTTGCCATGTGATTTACGAATGAAGTGTATGTATGATTTTTTCCACTGTAGTGAGTAATTGTTCGCTGTATATTTTTCATTGTATACGTCCAGTAGGATTTTATGTTTTACGGGTAACTTTTGAAGAATTTCGTAATCAAATCCACCAGTGCCAGGACCTGAATGCATATTTCTATTTCTGACTGTGAGAGCAGTATTAAACTCTGCAAAGCCAAAGGGTGAATTTAAGATTTCATTTTCATCGCAACAGTAGGCAGCCAACCTGGATCATTTGGGATCCAGGAGGGGCTGATTTTATTCAGAGCTTCGTTAATTGTGTTTCCACCTGGTGATTGTTAGGAGTGTGAGAAAATGTTATTTAAAATTTTACTAATGTTCCAAACATATATTTTTGCTAATTTTTTTTAAAATTGTCCCTATTTTAAAAAAAGGTTTTTCTATTGAGAGCCACAAACTTGCCATTTTTTAAAAGCTGCTGTTTTGACAATGAGCCTTTTGACCTTCTCGCACTCTGGGCCCCACCAATGTACTCGATTTCGATGTTTTTTACTATTAAAGATTCTATTTTTTGTGTATTTGACTTGATAGTATTTGTTAATATATTTGTAAACAAGAGATATTCTTTATTACCAGTCAATTCTTCGCATTCTGTCGACAAAAATGTAGTATATTTGAAATTGTGAAAAAGTAAATTAGATTTGATAAAACTATTATGAAGTCTCTCGTCGTTAATGTCATTTTTTTACAATTCCAATTTTTGCAATGGGCATTCCTGGTTCTTTTAAATAGTCACTTGACCTTCTCCACTCTGTCCCGTATTAGTGATACATTCTGTTCCGACGTTGTCGCCATTTTCTACCCCCATCAACTGGGGCGAGTCTTCTCAGGCTCAGCCAACCGTAAAACATAACAATTGAGACCAACATTATTTGCCTTCCATTATTTGTTCAAATCCATTCTTACACACACTACTATTTTATGGATTGGAACACTTTTTGGAGACGAAAACAAAGAATTTCGTCATCCATAGCTCACTAAAGAGAAATTCGATTACCCGAATATTCCGATTTTTTTTAAGCTGTGCAGGTTTATAAATGGCCTCAATAGAAGTAAGAGGCAATTCTTCGTTTGTGCCAATTTTCGGTTCTACAGGGTGAAAACACCCCCTAAAAGTTAATGAGTGTTTTCCTATTTTCCAGTATATTGTAAAAACTATAGTAGATATAAAAAAATGGTTATAAAGAAAATTTAATGTTTTTTTATGCTGTACAAATTGTTTCAAATTGTTTTAAATTTGTGGTGGGAATGTTTTTCTATTTATAATATAAATTTTAAACAATTTGATTACACAGTTTTATAGGTCATAAAACCGTTAAATTTTCATTGCAATAATTTTTTTATATCTACTATAGTTTTCAAGACTTACAGAAAAGTAGGAAATCACACATTAATCTTTAAGGAGTGTTTCCACTCTAAAGAACCGAAAATGGGCGCAAACGAAACATTGCCTGCCATTTCTATCGAGGTCTTCTACAAACCTGCAACGTTTAAGAAAAAATTGAAATGTTCGAGTTCGAGTACACTGGCATCCAACAAACAATGTTCATATTTTTCAGCAGATTGGCGTAGCTCCGTTACATAATGCTCACGAACAGGTGTACGATTAACGGTGCCTATCAGTTTTTCATGGGGAAATAATCCTCTCAGTGCCTGCGTCATCGCATCACGAGGCGGAAAAGGGCAGCACGTGTTCCAGGTGAATTTCATCTCTCATTCACGGGCTGTGCGCATATGCACACACATAGCCTAGCCACCATAGAAGCACTCACACCCCTACTTCCTATACCCCGAAATGTTGCCGCATAAAAATGAAAATATAGCCCATGTAATGTATAGATTACAAAAGGGTCGATCCCCGACGTTTCGCGTCGTCAATATTTGTGTTAGTTTGCCCCGGAAAACTGAAAACGAAATTCAACCATGCGTAAATTGCTCCTTCATCCCGTATCCATCAGCACAGGACGTACTTCAATTGCATCAAATATTTTCACTTTGATTATGCATTTATTCATTTTAGTATATTGTTTCAGTGAAATGTAACGCCCATCTACCAAGTATTCCTGTTTTATATTTAGAATATGTTTAACCAACCCTAATCCCAGGTCATGACAAATCTCTGATTGCCACAATAGGTACTAGATGTTAAAACTAGGGCTGGGACTATTCGAATATTTTACAAGTATTCGAATGCTACGAATAAACTTCGAATATTTCAGTATTAGAATGCTACGAATAAACTTCGAATATTTCATTATTCGAATGCTACGAATAAACTTCGAATATTTCAGTATTCGAATGTTATTATTCGAATGTTTCAGTATTCGAATGTTATTATTCGAATATTTCAGTATTCGAATGTTATTATTCGAATAGAGCAGTATTCGAATACTATTCGAATAGAGCAGTATTCGAATACTATTCGAATACCGATATATTCGAATACTAATGTATTCGAATAGTATGTGAAGTGGGTCCAAATTAGCTTACAAGATTTCACCCTGACAAATGAACCTAAAGAGCTTGATTTATAATTCACATCATACTATTCGAATAGCATTCGAATACTCAAATATTCGAATATTCGAATACTTGGATATTCGAATTATATTTGACAAATAATTGAGCAACTGAAGTATTCAAATATTCGAATACCGAAAAATTCGACAAATAGTCCCAGCCCTAGTTAAAACAGTAATGCAATACAGTATGTAAATTTACGATCTTATATTTTTACAGGAGAGGCTATAGAAATTGCACTACCTTGAAAATATCAATGTATCTGGTTTAACTCTCACACGAGCAGTGACTATTTGTGTTATTAGGCATCAAAGGTTTGATTTACATTACAGAAAATATCATTTATTACAATGAATCAACAGATACTTTAAAATAAATATACCTTTTCTAAATTTTTCAAGCGTGCATACTTTGGAGAAATATAGATTGCGGATGCCTACACAGCAGAGTTGGGCATAATCTAAATAAAATTCGAATGAAATAACTTTTCAAATAAAGTTAGCTTATTTTGGAGCGCCAAGATAAGTTGATTTATTTGAAAATCTTTAACTTGGATTTCGAAATAAAAGTTTAACTTTCATTTTATCTTTATACTAGAAGTGAAATAACCGGTGTGAGCCTTTGCGGCCCGACCCGCGCGCGGTCGCCTACCGGTCAGATTCTACAGAATCTGAATTTGTTTATTTTTCATCGTATCAATATGAAAGTGACACCAATGAATTTCTGGCGTTCTCCCGATTACTTGGACAGAAAATAATTGAAAACGGACTATTTTTAACGAAACGGGCTTTCAATTCTGCAAATAAATTTCTCACGTAATATCCTTAATTATGGTCCGAATTATATCATTTTTGGGGCCATTTTCATCGGGAAGACATGAGGAATCGATTGGTAATACTTTCATCAACACTTGTCAAAAACATGAACATTTTATGTGGCCCGTCGGTTTTATTGCTCTCGACTGTCAACGGGCTACAATCGTTCGATTGTTAAGAAGCCTTTGGCCTCGGATTATCGGGAAAGACCTACCCACCCCACTGTTTTGCTTTCTCCCTTGCGAGCGAGGACCTTCGGGCCCCGGTAGACCGCCCGTTGACAGTCGAGAGCAATAAAACCGACGGGCCACATAAAATGTTCATGTTTTTGACAAGTGTTGATGAAAGTATTACCAATCGATTCCTCATGTCTTCCCGATGAAAATGGCCCCAAAAATGATATAATTCGGACCATAATTAAGGATATTACGTGAGAAATTTATTTGCAGAATTGAAAGCCCGTTTTGTTAAAAATAGTCCGTTTTCAATTATTTTCTGTCCAAGTAATCGGGAGAACGCCAGGAATTCATTGGTGTCACTTTCATATTGATACGATGAAAAATAAACAAATTCAGATTCTGTAGAATCTGACCGGTAGGCGACCGCGCGCGGGTCGGGCCGCAAAGGCTCACACCGGTTATTTCACTTCTAGTATAAAGATAAAATGAAAGTTAAACTTTTATTTCGAAATCCAAGTTAAAGATTTTCAAATAAATCAACTTATTTGATCTTCAAATAACGGATAAACGTAAATGACCTTTTATTTAGATATTATTTAGATATTATCTTTGCCCAACTCTGCTACACAGGAACAAATGAAATGTGTCCGGCTTTAAACATTGTTAGCTATGTCAGTGAATAATAAGTTGGCAGTAAATTTTACTTTTAATATTTCTATACTCTTAGCTAATTTAGTACTTTTAGTACTTTTAGTACTTTGTACTTTGTACAGTGTGCATTATACTACTTTGTACTTCGTACATTTACATATTCGACAAACTCTTTATCAGAAGCTATACAATTTTATTGGCTGATCCTGTATATATATGTTTAAATCACGTTAAAATCTCAAACATATACCAACCGAATGAGAAAACGCTATTCAGCAACGGAAAAGATTAGAATGGTTTGCAACTGCTGCTACGACACACGAACAGTTTTGAACGTGTGCGCATCGAATGTACGTAATTGAATGGCCGATGGAAAACTTCATCGACCTCGATCCTAAATTCGCGATTAGGGCTGCTAATTGCGCATCACGAGCAGATGCAACGCGTATCGCGCGCACTGAAGTACAAAGGGGTGACCACAACGTTCTGTCGAGCAGTGACCTAATCAATGCACATTTCGCTGGCGATTTCCGTAATTGCGGTGACGCATTCGAACGTCCTGCATCGCTCAGAGATAGATAAACAAGTAAACGGATGAATGACTGGGAGCTTTGACAAGAGAGATTCGTCTTGCAACAGATTCCGAGGTGCACTGAACAACTTCTCGTAGAATGAAGAATAACAGAGAATAGTGACATCTGATCGTGCAGAATGCAGATGGTTATTGAAGTTAGCAGTAACGGTATATACAGTGTTGATTAAAACCACCATTTGATAAATGTAACCTTATAGGGAAAAATTGGGTAGTGTTGCAATACACAAAAATACTAATAAAAACAATTTTGTATATTTAAAGGTTATTGCATTTCAAACGATTGTTTACAGAAGAATAAAAATTTGAAATAAATAAATAAATAAATACTACTGACATCTTGAATAACAAAAACGAACTTGTAAATAAAATCTGCTGAAATTAAGTTACTACTGCACTCTAACTTCTCCCTCCTAGTATGGAGTTTGGAATCACTGTTTCAACGATTTTATTTTTGGTACTACAAATGTAACAAAACGTTACTTTACACCTTTATTTCACTCATGCCCAATCATAATTTCGTGAAATAATCGAAATGAAATGAAAATATATACAAATTGTTAAGGCATTGCTGGATTTAACTAGATTGATGTTTAAATAAGCTTGTTTACTAGAAATATTGAGTTGCGGCTGTAACGACAACAGTTTACATTAACCCTCAAAGGTTACACTTTGAGAGGTACACTCTGGATGTACTCGACCGTTTTTAATGTTTTTTCTTTTGATCGATTCGTTATACAATAAGAAAAAATATATTGATAATTTAGTCGTAAATCGTTCGATACTCGATATATCTTGAAGATAAAGAGTGTTGAATATTCGTGACAGTTCGAAAAAATGTTGTTTTTGTTTCTCTTTAATCATAGTTTCGAGTCATAATTTAAGGGAAAATGCGTTATTATGACTGGTTCAAAAAAATATAAATATTTGGCGAGATGAAGTTAAAAAAATCTTTTACTTCTAACGAACAAGTGTTCTCTCTGAAAAATCATCTTTTTCATAGGAAATAAGGACAAGACCTGCTACTGGCATTGAGTATAGAGTGACAAATGTCAATTCATTGATCGCCTTCAAAATCTAAAATGACGGAAAAAAAATTGTGGCACAAAGAGCTAAAATGAAAATCTCGGAAAATTTGTATGTATTTAATGAAAATCGGATACAAAAATATCAAATAATACGATGAAATGGTTGAAATAATAATTTATTTCACAAATGTAGTGAAATTGGCAAAATATATGCTATTATTTACTTATATCTACGTTTCGATTTTTCAAAAAGCATGTATTTCATTTTTGGTAACTCAGAAATTCTGTACCTTGTTTCTAACCTTGTCAAAGAAGAAAAGATACTTACTACTAAATCGACTTTCATTTTTAATGGATTCCCTAACGTTAGTCACACTGGGAGAACGTAATCCACGGACTACATTTACAATGCTATTAATCGGTTACTTCAGCCATACTAGCAATCCTAGGGGGGGGGGATTTATAGAAGGAGTATCAAACTTTTTTCCCCTAAAGCCCTAACTCACCACATCTTACCGTTTAGAAACGCCAGAATTTTTCCTAAACAACAGTGTGAACTTTGAGAGTTAAAAATGAAGTGTACCACTTTGCTTATTAATCAAGAATTCCACCAGCAATTTCGACGAATCGTATGCCAAATGTTAAATGTATATGGATGCTTGATATATTTATGGGAAACTACAAATTACTAAATGCGAAAGAAACGAGAAGAGGTAAATGTTCAAGATACTCTGTCATAAGGCTATTGAGTCAGTCACGTCTCTAGTGCTGTGTCCTAGACGAAATAGGGGAGATCGGGGCAGATTGTAACAAAAACGTTTTCACAGTTTTTTCTCGAAAGTGTTTTCCTCAATCAGGAAATAATTTACATGACTTACTACTTACATATGTGGTGAACTCATTGAGTGTAAGTACGTGACAAAATCTTGAACACTTAGACATGTAGCTTCATCGTAAACAAATCTGAACATTTGTTACAATGTGCCCCAGTCCGGGGCCAATTGTAACACATCTGTTTTACTTATTTAAATACAAATATGAACACAAATTTATATTTCAAAAACACAGATCATTAACCCTTCGTTGACACTCTAGGTGTGAACCACCCACAAGCTGATTTTGACGCTCTGAACCTTTTATAAGCAAAATAAATACCTTTTTCTCAAAGCCGACTTAGAAACTATTTTTTCTCTCAAAGTATTATATCCGAACATCAACTCTGTAGATTTTTAGCTTTTAATATTGAAATTTGTAAAACTTACAATTTTTTTACGATTTTCTTTGTTTTTTCACGACATGTGGTAATCTAGAATTATTTTACAAAAACTATGATAAAATTTCAATAAAAAAATTATTGGAATACATTATAGAGACCTTGAAATTGACCCATGATTTTTTTCATAATAATTGGATTCTTTGGATGAGAATGACACTCGTTCAAAAATTGCTCTGGGTATCAGCCACCCAGGTGCGTCAAAGTTGATCGAAAAAAGAGGTGTGTCAACGAAGGGTTAATAAACATTTTATATACACGAGTTAAACAATCATTGCTTATTCATTTGATTCTATCAAAATCTTCTTCTTCGCTCTCTTTACTTTTGTTATCATACTTTTTTTCTACTTTTTGGATTCTGGATGGTTCTGTTGTTCGTCTAGAGCAGGGCTGCTCAGTGAGTCTTTTTCAGAGCCTAGCGGCGAGCAACCAGCCGTACGTCGAGCTGTCCCGTTGCTAATGGTAGAATCAGTGAGTTACTTATGCTCACGCTATGCGCCTCCGAGTCTTAGAGCATATACTATGGAGGTCTCATTGAAGGCTTGAAACCTTAGAGCATATACTATGGAGGTCTCATTGAAAGCTTGAAACCTTAGAGCAGGGGTGCACAAGGGAGCTGTTTTAGCGCCTAGCTGCGAGCAACCCGTTTGTCCAGTTGCTAAGGTTAGAATCGGTGAGGAGAACTGCAGTAATGTACGTACATTTGGTATGACTTGAACCCAGCCATATATACTAACGCTACGAGCCTACGAGCACGCACGTACACTATTGCAGTTCTCCTCACCGATTCTAACCTTAGCAACGGGACAAACGGGTTGCTCGCAGCTAGGCGCTAAAACAGCTCCCTTGTGCACCCCTGCCTTAGAGCATATACTATGGAGGTCTCATTGAAAGCTTGAAACCTTAGAGCATATACTATGGAGGTCTCGTTGAAAGCTTGAAACCTTAGAGCACATACTATGGAGGTCTCATTGAAAGCTTGAAACTGTCGCCAACATGGTGCGAGAGAGAAAGACATGTGCGAACGAGAGCAGTATATGTCCTAATCGACCGTAATGCGCATGTGCCGATATCGTGCGCACGATGTCTTTTTCTCTCCCACGATATCGGCGCATGTTCATTACGGTCGTTTGTTCCTCTATACTTCTCTCTCTCGCACCAATTCGCACGTGTCTTTCTCTCTCGCGTGATGTTGTCGACAGTTTCGAGGCAGTCAGTCTAATAGCGAATTCGGTATCTTGCACTGACTCCGTGCTCGAACCAGAAAATGACTTGGATTGGATGATTCTTATAGAGTTTCTTCATTTCTATAAGAATCAACCAATCCAAGTCATTTTCTGGCACGAGCACGGAGTCAGTGCAAGATACCGAATTCGCTATAAGGCAATGAGACCTCCATGTATATATGCTCTAAGCTCCGAGTCCACACCTACACTACTGCAGTTCTCCTCACTGTTTCTACCCTTAGCAGCGGGACAGCTCGACGTACAGCTGGTTGCTCGCCGCTAGGCACTGAAAAAGGCTCCCTGTGCAGCCCTGGTCTAGAGCATCTTTTTCCGGTGCAGTAGAAATTTGTCTCGTTTTTCCCTATTTCTAGTGAGGTAATAGCTAGGCTTGGATAGAGAAAAACTAGAAAGGAAAAACTAACCAAATTCCGCCTAAAACCCAGTCTGTAAAACTGGAATAGTTGTAACTCGACTCTGGCTAACTAGTTCACATCCAGTTTTTCCCTTTTAATTCCTAGCTAGTTATAACCTGACTCAAGCTGTCAAGTCCATATCTACCCTAGTAGAAGTACAAGTGGGGAAAAAGTGGGGCACTATTTAGTTTTTCCCTTGGTTTTAAAACTAGTTTTAAGCTAGTTTTCCCTACCAGTTTTTCCACACTATCGCCTGGGAGGGAAAAGTATTACATGACTAGTAGGGAACTAGTAGGGATTCCTAGTAGGGCGCTAGTCGCACCAAGGGAAAAACTACCTAGTGCCCCACTTTTTCCCCAGTTGTATTTCTACTAGGGTGCGTCAGCAAATAGCATGTTTGCTTTATCACCATTTAGAGCGGAGTAAGTAGTAACATGTTACAACTAACCCCGTGTTACAACCTATCCCGGTCTCCCCTACATAGGCTATTTCTTATGTAATCACAGAATTATCGCAATATACAACCTAACCCTACCACGGTACGCTGTCATGCGGTGTAAAAGAAGCTGTAAAGCTTAGAAGTGGAATTTAACATGTTCACTGCGACAGAAAAACGTGACACTTCAGGCCGTGTTATTTACAATTAGTGTATCAATGAGTTGGGGTGTATCCTGAACACGTGGATATGTTAAAGAACTAGTATTATTAAATTATCTTTCAGATTTTCAAATGTACTGCGATGATTAGGCAAAAATTGATGTTTCCAAATTTAGAATGACTAAAACAAAGTTGATTCATTAGGTTAGAGTATTTAATCAGATATCATACCTATATATGCAGGAATGACAATCTCGTTTATCTAGTCACAATGAATTTAAGAGTACCCAGCAGAACAGAACTATTGCATCAAATTAACAAAACAGAATGAAGTTAGATAATGTAAAGCTGAATGAAAGACTTTGCGCTACTAGACGGAAAGAGTAAGAACTACAGTAGGTACACCTCAGTTGAGGGTTCGCGGATCATCCTGCATACTTAGATCTTTTGTTTACGCAGGCCGGAGAGACCCATCACGCCCGAATCCTCGAAGCAGGGTTACCAAGCAATCCAGTACACGTACTGGCATATATGACGTCACTTGGCTTGGATTGGCTTAGCGTTGGTATGACATCAAGGGGTTACCACCAAATATAAGTGTTTCCTGTTAAAAATTAAAAATATTCCGAATAACGTCGCCTTTGGACTTAATTTAATCAGAAAAATTTCAGGAATTTGTTAGTGAATATCATTTTCATGAAGGTACAATGTGAAATATAAAACTTGACAATTTCAGTCGAAGTCCAGTCAAGTTACTGTCGCAACAAAGACAGAGTTTTTGGTTCGAAATATAGTGATCATTATCCCCCCCCCCCCTCTCCCACATACACTTCTTCGGTTATTGCAGCGACGAATGAAGGCGCTCCCTCGCTCTATCGCAGTCTTTCTCCTTCTACGCGATAAAGCAATAGAGGGAAGCCGAAAAGACGTCACCTTTCGAGACAATGATTTATTGATTAAAGACATGATTTTGAAATCATGCAACACACATACTTAAGGGCACTTACAACCATATTGCGAATTGATATAATGTGTGCTGAATAAACTGCATTTAAGCTTCTTCTCAAGTCGTGCAAATAATAAATATATGCATCGTCACGTTTATATTCTGGTACTTTTAAGTAAAGTATGGGTTCAATAAGGTCAGATGCTTCTTCAGAGATTTGCACGCTATCATTTTAAGTTTAACATTATTTATTAAATAATATATTTGCAAAATATATACCAATTACAACGATTTTCCTTGGACACAATTTGATCAGCAGATCCTGTAAATAACACTCTCTCCTCTGTAGTTGGACACATCGTGATTAAACAGTATCATTATTTTGAAAAGAGCGTACACACAGACACATACCGCAGTGAACTTTATTTCTCAGGGCTCGCGTTACAAAAGGAAATGCATCTTAAAACCTGTTTCCAAGAATGTATGTACCTAACCGCAGGAGAAATCTACGCTGAGGAGAAGAGTAACTTCTTGATTAGATGTAACCAAATACATATAAAAACGCAGGAACTAAAGTTTTCCTATTAACTGGCAGAGTCTTGACCTACGTAAGCAATTAAACGAAAACACAAAACAATTAGTCATTGAGGGGAAAAGTGGAGAGAGAAACATAAACGTACCGAAAGGGCAATCCACGTCGATAGACGATGAATAGGATGGGAAGAGGGATCAGAGAACGAATTAGAAGAATTTCGCCATAAAAACCGGTTTCCGGGGTGGGGAGGGGGTGCGCTGGTAGTGGTGGTAGAGTACCACGGAATATCGGTGTCGGTGATATTGTACGGTACCCGATATTAAAATGCCGGTGATTGATGTGTGTACCGTGCTGAGCGGTACCGCGTTACGATACACACCATGGCATTGAGGCAACCAATGGGAATCTCACCCTACACACCTTACTAAAATACGGGGCCGTCATAACGGGGTGATATTGCATCTTCGTACGGCCTACGGATTCCCTGTTTCTTTGTGATCCATCGAAGAGTAGCCAAAGTTTTCGTGGTCCAGAGAAAAAAAAGGACGATCGGTATTTATATCTGCGTAAATCATCGGGGCTATTGTGAAACCCCTGGCATCTTTCGGCTTCTAGAAGGGGACGCTTGCAGTAAATCTTACGATTATATTTCTTCCATTCCGCAGACCAACAGGCGCGTATTCCTCTTTTTAATTTATAATACCGGTTCGAAGTGGTGTTGTTTAAAAATATGATTTCAACACCCGACAGATTGTATTAACGAAATGGCCACAAAAGTACGAATTTAATTGTTTTAGTCTTGAATAAGAAACTGAGAGTCAACATATCAATTCCTATAAACTAACTCCACTGTTCATGTTTTATTGTAGTCCCTAATGTTGAATGTGCAATATTTTTGCCACATGTATTAGTCGGTTTATTTTTTAAATTTCATTATGGCGTTCATTATTCTATCGTCCAAAGATTCTACTGTTTCTTTTGTTAGATTGTACCTTTTTCATAGTGAAAGAACAACGATCTATGTACATGTTTACAATAAAATTAATGTGTTGCGAAGAGGCTCAGTCACGTTACTGAATACGTTCGTAAAAATAAAAGTACATTTTGCACTGAGAGTATTGAATTTAAGAGATCCCTCCCTTTTTTGACATGCTATTGAGATAGGTACATAGGAAAATATAATTTCAACCGTGCCTAGTAGACTAATTCTACGATTAAGAGTGGCCAACCTATTACGCTAACAAGTCAACCTCAACATTAATAAGAAATTACACATGTACAGGATTCAGAAAATTCAAGGCTAACTCAAGATCCACTGACCAACTCTTCAATTGAATTACTTGCAGTGATTCGGGAATCGTAACAAATTAATCTCTAATTAAATGCTTCGTTTACGAGTGGTCGATGAACACATTCAATAAACGCTCGGCAGAAAGTTACAAAGTATGCATGTTTGCTTGTTGCGAAGCGGTGGCCATTCGAAAGCTTGAACACTAAAATCGACATTCGAGGCAAACTGCCAGGGAGCATCGCGTTATCATCAGCTGTTACCTGGCCGGCCATTAGCGATAAATTGACAGGCAAACACGGAATTGATTTTAGCACCGCAAAACTCGGTTTCTGCGGTGTCTCGCCACCCACACTTAACCGTTTGGCGTTTGGTTCCGCGCGCGGAAAGGGCTCGAAATCTCGGCGTAATAAATCGATGTAAACGCGGCCGACGACGGGAACGCGAGCGGGAGACAAATCATCCTATGGACTAAGCGATTGGACCGGGCAAACAAAAAAATATCGTACGATCGAGTGTTATTAAAACTGCGTTTGTCAATGAAACGGAAATATTGCGAGCCTGGCCAGCGGCCCGCGGCGAGAAAAACTGCGACAGAGCTACGATTATCCGGCACACGATTGGGTAATCCCAACCGACGTGCAAACCAATCGGGACTTTATTTGCAACAATCGAATCGAGGCTCTGATTTTTCCTAGACCATTTTCAAATCTTGAAATTCTGGGACCTCATAATGAACAGTAAAGGGTAATACTTGTTTAATATTATTTCAATCGGACCTGAGTAAATTTGCTGTTGACAAAATTTTATAAAATCTTCCCCGAACAGAAGATAATAAAACTAGACTTTACTGAACGTAAAAAAGTATAGTAGCACACGTGGTTTTGTTATGTCCAGCGCAAACAAATGAAAAAATGTTTAATCTGTCATAAAAACTCTCGAATTGATAAACATTATGGAATAAAATTTACAGAATGGGAACAGATATTTCGTTAAATTCTTTGAATGCGTTACTGGGGAACGTAAAAACAGCTATAATTCGAAAAGGGGGCCAAGGAAAACTTACGTTTAAAGAGGTTGGATTGGGAATTCCTTAATTAAAAGTCACGTTCGTAGAAATTAGTTTTCCGTATCCGTTGCCGTCCAAATTCTCGGTAATACCCTTCGTCACTGCACTCGTGCTTGATATGGTTTACCTGCACTCATAATCGCAAGGTGCAGTTGGAAATTTTCCAGCGGTTTGACGCGCTACGTTTATAAGTGCCGGCCGCGTCATCGCGAATCCTGTCCAACATTCCACCACATGCTACATTAAAATCAAATTTGATAATCAGGGAATTCAACTCTTGCACTTGAAGCCAAATACTATTCAGTCGTGTGTGCCGTGTCCCATGCGTACATAATCAGTCCATTCTAGACTGTACCACTCATTTCAGGACACCCTATGCGTCTAAGATTAATTTTCAGAGAGTATAAAATTTCGCGTCAAAACTATCGACTGACTTTTAGAATCACAAGAACTATCAGAATTAAAAAAATCATAGAATGTGTGTAAAATTTTTGTCAGCGATTATCCTCAATCACTGAAGCTTTATACAATTTTATTTGCAGAACCCTGTATACCAATATTTTTGTTCTCCTAGCAAAAGCTTAGAAAACGTATTTATGTTACTAATTCTTTTGCATTATAATTTGGGATATGGAACAGATGATGACTGACAGATTCATGCGTTTCTATCCCAAAAGCTCTTCCACTAATTTGATAAGCGGCTTTAACATTGCATTAAGGAAAATAGAGGAAACTTGAAACAACTGAATATTGAATCCAAATCCTTATACTCTCAGTTAAACTACAGAAATAATACTTTTTTTCGGGAACTTTTCAAAAATGGTTATGCTGTTGAACGTCATCCCTGAGACCCGTGACCATTGTCTACATTTTACGCTCCCCACATAATGCGAGGAAGACTGGGTTTAGAAAATTTGTTGCACAGAATGTTTTGCGAGGACTTATTTGTGAATTATGTTTGTTAATATGTATGTGCATAGAAACTGTTTACCTTCATTTCAACAGAAATGAAATGTTCAACGTTCATTTCATTTTGATGGACGTATACAAGAGAAAATAATATTGTCTCAGCAGTTTTTTGCGGGTGAATATTACACCAAAACGAGGTACAGACCACCCTCCTTCCCACTTGTAGGCGTCTTTCTTGACCCAACGACTAACATTCCGGTTAGCAGTCGTATTCCTAGTATTATCAGATTGGAATGTCGCTGTAATAAATGGTCGAATCACCCCCTTCCCTTCCAGCTGCGAGGCACAAACAATCCCCGACCACGATTCACCCTTATATTGTTACTCGAACAAAGAGTCGCGCCATGGATGACTTGTGCTATGTACTTTATGGTAACTACCCTTATCCACTATTCCACTCCTCTTTCGGTTCGCCAGGAAAATCAGGACTACTTGGAAGTCCAACCCCGAATATAAAATCAGAAATGTTAAGGGTTGCAATTGGAATGGTTTGGTTTTAATCAACATAATACTAAAATTCCATTTTCGGTATTATAACCCTTCATGGGCCTACCCTCTTATAATCAAAAATTTGTGACACGGGATTCACTGTATCCCAGCGTGATTTTTTGAGTCACCATTTTCGTACTTTTGAATCTTTTAACTTTTCAGTGATAATTGTACATTCGTAATACTTATACAACCATGGTCTAATAGTCTTTTTCTAGAAATGTAAATTTTAATATGATATAATTTGTAGTTGGAAATAAACGGTTTTCCACGGTTGTGGGAATTAGCGATTTTTTAATTTCTTTTTTTACGATAAATCCCCTTTGGAAGTCGTAAAGGCGCTCTATTTTAACTTGAAAATTACTCTTGGGGTGCGATACACCCCGTGTGACCACGGAGGGTTAATGCATTTTGCTTAGATAATCATTGTTTTATTAAATTGTTACCGGATTCATTAAAACGCACTAAACAAAATCTTCGAATGAAACTATCGTTTCCTCTCTAACTGCTGATAAGAAAGTAATAGTTACGAATACATACGCAGAAACGTTCTCATATAGTTCGCGATGAGGAGCATCCTCGCAGTTAGGGCTACCATCCGCCCGGATTTCCCCGGATTTGCCCTCTTTTTTTAGGGCGTTCGGGGGGATTTTCTGCAGTGATCCGGGTTCTTCGATGCTGCCTCCTCAAAAAGTCATAAATACTTTATCTTTATTTCCTGATTGCGGTTACAGTCTATAATTTACAAAAACGTTTGTCTCGGGATGTCCTGCCTAATATAAGAAATAGTTATAACTGTCCGTGCTTCGAGTGCAAATGTCCGGGGTTTTAATGCTCTTTGTCCTAGATCAGTGATTTTACGGATGGCAGCACTACTCGCCCTTGCGTTAGGTACTGTTGAGCAACCAATCACATTCATCGTTACAATTGCGTCTGTCTTTTGAAAAGGCACAGTGCCTTTCCCGACGCACGGTTCTAAGCAACGTAAATTACCTATTCTACGGATATACGTGGAAATCAAGGGGATAGCATCGGCTTGAATGAAAGCATTGATAAGATCCGATTACAATGCAGTTGTGCGGTGAGGGAGAGCTAAATGAAAGCAGGAATAAAGTCCTCGGCCGAAATTTATTTCCCGGACGTTTCCCCGGGGCGGTATCGCGATGTTTTCCATCTTCCATACGCTTCATAACTTCCTTTCAACTCCGTCGGTCATTTTTTTTATTAAACCACCTTGTTATTTGTAGTCGAGTACGAGGAGCACGGCGTAACCCCAAGATACGTATAATGTAGCCGCGCGCGCGAACCAAACCGCACGGTGACAAACGTTCCTTTTCTCGACACAGCGGCGCGCTGTGTGCGCTGGCGCGAGCGTTTTTGCGCCGCGCGACCACGCGTACGTGCGCTGCCTGTGTACCGTGGCAATATGGAAGATCATATGTCATGCAGAAGCCCGTGGAGGAGGAACGAGAGGGTGGGACCACGCACACCCTGCTTGTCGTTTGTTTGCAGACAAAAGCGCGCGCGCGTGACGGAGAGGGAGAAAGAGAAGCGGAAAGAGGGAGAGAGACGGGGCGGGAAAGAGAGAGAAAGCCAGCGGAGGGGGGGGGGAGAGGGTTGGCGGGGGTTGGAGGGGGAGAGAGAACCCTCGGTACATACGGAACTGTAATCCGTGTGCACGCGAGCGCGGTCAACACACCTACACGAGCGGAGATTGAATTCCAGCAAACGGCAATGTAACGCCGTCGGAAACGAATAAGCCAAATAAAATAAATACTAAGGGCTTTCGGCGTATACCAGCGGTTACGGATCCGTGTATACACGCACACGCGGGCTGCGTTTGTTTGCACGCGAGCTCGTGACTTTATGCGCGGGCCCATGGAGTGATATACAAGTTGTATAACCGCGCGCGCGCGCGATCGCATGTGTAGGTGCGTTACTGCCGAGCGTGCGGCTTATTAATCTGACGCTAAAGCGATAAAGCGGCTGCCCACGCGACAGCTACGATAGTACTTCATACGAGCACGACGACACTCTCCCGCCCAATCTCTGCTCTTCCACTGTGCCACGCACTAACGATTCCGGCCACTATCGCCACCCTGAGATCCCGAGTACTTTGCTAACTCGGTGTACAAGTTGCTTCCTATACGATTGCCGATACTTCGGGGGGGGGGGGGGGGGATCTGCAAATTAAAAGGAGTCAAAGACACTGGATAAAGGGGGGTCGATCTTGAGCGATAGGGGAAACCTGTACAAAACCGTATTCCATACTTATTCCTAAAAATAAATGAAAGAAGCCCGCGCACATTTGGCAATTGTTTTCCGCCATATTGAATTGCTAGTCAACGCTCCAGCGACTTATTAAATTTATTAAGTGCTCTGATCTTATTTTCGACTGACTTTAGGTGGACTATATACTGTTTTGGTAATTAGCATGTAAGTTACATGAAGATATCTATTAACAGTATCTATTTCTATTATATTTTGAAAATCGTGACCGATTGTTGTCATGTTCGTATTTAGCTATAACCAAATGTGTAGGTGCTTACGTTTTGGGACATAACCGTACCCCGCTATTTCAAGCAACAAAAAGAAGGAACACCTGCTCTGAATATAGAACACTCGACCGAATTGCTTACGCGCCAGGTAATAATAAAACTCTCCACCTCATTTTTAGTTTTCACTTGTTTCTAATACCTTATTTACGGTAAAGTCTAAAAATGTTTGCGAGAAACATTCGGTACGGTTTAGTTCAGAATTTTAGAAAGGAGATGTATCGAAAAAGTTTGAAGTATGTTCGCACGTATCCGGATAAGTAGAAGATATGTAAGTTCTGAGGAAATTGAAGCTAGTTTAGCTAATACGTCAACAGACAAAATAAAAAGAACACCTGAGAACGAAATTCAAATCAATGTTTCATTAGTTTCACTGGAACGAGTGCTCCTGAATTAGTATGTAAAACAGCAGCGATGTCAAATAAATAAACTTCTACCCTGTTGTTGGTAAAGCTTTAGAAATCAAAGAAATAGGACTGTCGTGTCTTATAACATTGGGAAGAAAGGAATATATTTATTCTCCTGCTGGACGAACATTGATTAAAAATTACCTGGTCGAATGTATTCAATTATTTTAGTTTTCTCTTTGCATGCCACATTTGACCTATGAGCGAAATCTTACCCAGAAGAATCTCTGTTTAGGGTGTCTCTTGACTGATGAGCCTAGCCAGAAGTTTCCTGGGATGCATTTTCCATCACAACTGAATATGATGATTGGATAGTTAGTTAGTGTGTTAAATGCGAATCCTTACAGAGATGACACTACCGTACCAAAAAAAAAGCATGTGTTGGACATGTACAAAAAAGAATATGTACAAGATTACGAAACGCCAAAAAAGACACGCATATTGATGGAAAGAAGTGGGAAAATTGACCGATAAAATAATCAATGATTCCAACACTTATTACCACCCGGCAGTACGTTGAAATTCAGAATCTATAGAAGATACTATGAAGAAAGAAATTTGGACGATATTTTATCACAAAAGTAACACGTGATAGTCTCATCTACAGTATTTTACTGCCCTTCAGGATTTACAGATAGAACAGAGGCCGAAAGCAACCTAAATACATATATTTACACATGGCGAACCACCTCTCAGTGCCCCAGTTTTGGAAATTTATAAAGACTTAACAGCAGATGATTTCTTACAACGGTGTCTCGGGTCCTATGTACAGAACAATAACAATAACAAAAACTTGAATTCAATAATGTGGGCTCAACATCGCCGAAGTGTCTAGCCGCGTGACATGAAAGGATGTCGCTCTTGTATACAGGTTACCCGTTTCGGATGGGAAACATCGCTGAGTATGAGGAGACAGACTATGTGTTTCTCGGCGACTTTGGAAAAATCAACATGTATATTAATTTTGGTAATAATACCAACCTGATGATGACCAGGTGCCAGTGCTATGCACGGGGTTCGCGCTCAAATGAAAAGATTTTGTAGAAGACCATTTGGAGCAAGAGCGAGAGTTGCTATATCCCACGAAGATGTTGCCAACTTGCTGAATCAACAAACAACAGTTTTCGCAGACATAAGAAACAGCCAGCGTATATTTGATAGGTGTGAGAGACGAGCGTTGTTAGGATGCCCACCACTACCTCTGGACAGAATTCTCACTTGTGTCAACAAGGGATGTGTCGTTTTCACTGGCGTTACCACAAAAAGGGTTGGAAACCCAACTGTTTCCTCCTCGGCTAAGCTTATCTGGTGGTCAATGTTGGAGAAGTATGATAATATTAAGAATAAGCGCTTCCGGAGCCACCAGGTGCACCATTTCCAGAAACATCTTACGCACACGGAACCATTACTTTTAGAAATTCCTCGCGCACGCGGAACCATAATTCGAGCGTATAAATAAGGCCTCGACGAAGCCCACAGGATACTTAGATTCCGGCTTTTGGTGTTACTACATCATAATTCTGTTACTCGTCTACCCATCTCGCGTCTTCTCCTCCAAAGTGTTAAAATTGTTAAAGCATGTCTCATATTTAAAATAAAGTTTGCTTCTTACAAGAGGAGATCCTCAAACCGGAAATTATGAAAAAAATCATGAAACTTTAGGGATATGTAGAGGATATATAGATACGTATTACGCAGTGTTTTTTGCACCCCAAATTCAGTTCAAGGGGTGAAATTGACCCTTGAAAATCCGGCTACTTTCCGATTTTGTGTTATAACTCGCGAACTGTAAGAACTGTAAGTCACCAAGTGACACTTACAATTAGTCCTAATTGAAAGAAGTAACTTTGAACTTTTAACTCACAATAAGAAGTAACTACTTTGAAGTGTTGATATATACAGCCATTTACAGGTTCGCTCATATGATGCAAACGAATAATTAACATTATGAAATCTGCAACGTTACTTGTCTGTATTTTCTACATCACCTTAAATTTCTATACCCACATGTTGTTCGGTTTCTTTAATTCTCATACGGAGAGCGAAATCACCGAGGCTACTGATTTAGTAAATATAACACAATCACAAAAAAGTAAAAGAAAATATACAACACAAAAAAAGAAGTGAGATCCCTATAAAAAACTTTAAAAAGGTAAAAGAATTACGCCAAGTACATGAAATCGGATAAATCACAAAAAGTAGAAGATAATCATAATAAATCACAAAAAATAGAAGAAAATGTACAATCACAAAAAGTAGAAGATAATAATAATAAGTCACAAAAAAATAGAAGAAAATACCATCACAAAAAGTTTTGGAAAATTTTCAACACAAAAAAAGAAGTGAGATCCCCATAAAAAAACTTTAAAAAGGTAAAAAAATTATGCCAAGTACATGAAATCAAATAAATCACAAAAAATAGGAAATAATAATAATAAATCACAACAAAATAGAAAAAAATATACAATCACAGAAAAATAGAAGAAAATATACAATCACAAAAAGTAGAAGAATTCAGTAAATATAATAGTCCTTCGTGAATAAATTTGTGAGTGACTATATTTATGAATAGATATGTTTCTGTTTTCGTTTCTGGTAGTTACATTTCGAATGTCAAGTTACGTGCCATCTTAGCGCGTGTTTCAATTCACGCATACTGCGCATGAAATTGGTGGCATCGTACGATTCCGTATAATATCTCTCACTTGCCACCAATACGATGCCACTTCCGGTGCAGCGAGCGGTGCAGTGACTGCTTCTCCTCTGAATTTCTGCGATTGCTGCACCGCTCGCTGCACCGGAAGTGGCATCGTATTGATGACAAGTGAGCGATATTCTACGGAATCGCACGATGCCATCAATACGATCCCACCAATTTCATGCGCAATATGCGTAAATTGAAACACACCCTTAGTCTGTTCCTTGACGAAATCCAAAAATATAATAAGAATTCTAAACTACTTTTAGGAATATGACGAATTTATATTCATTTTGGTTTTGCGGTATCGTCGTTGCTTTGGATTTGTCAACGGTAGCCTACTTATTAAGATACTGATATACATTATTTAGTAAATTACTGGTATGCCTTTTCCTTTTTTTATTTCTTCGAAGGACACCCGAGCATCTCCGAGGGGTAGTGTGCCTGGACCATTTTAGAATAAAGGGGCGTATGTACATACATGCACATATACATATAGTGCACTTTAACAGAATGTAACGATTCTTAAGAAATTGCATAAAAAACAATAAATAGTTATACAATAATATACAAAGAAACTTAAATGCTCTTATCTAAAGATCGTTTTTATTTCCACCAGTCAATAGGCACGTTTCATTTTACTCGATAATCAGTTGTTGAACGATGCACATAGAATTTTCATCTTGAATGTGATTGCGTTTAGGATAACAATGTATCCAATTAATCTGTTATTATGGTCATCGATCATTTAACCTTTCAATATTATTCGTCGACAATTAAAACTATAAAGAAATTGTTTATTATTTCTTTACTAATATGAAATTGTTTACTATTTCTTTACTAATATGAAATTGTTTACTATTTCTTTACTAACCCCCACAGCACATTTGTTGCCGAAATGTCTCAGTTGCGTTGCGGTTTAATCCTTGGAATATTGCACGGAATGTTGCCGAAAAGTTACAAGTAAATTGCTATGTCCGCCCTGTGCAACATTGCAGGATATATTTCAGCAACATTTTTTCGGGATATTACAGCAATGGTAGCGCAACATTTCTGAGATTTTATAGGAACGGTAGCGCAACATTTCTGAGATTTTATAGGAATGGTAGCGCAACATTTCTGAGATTTTACAGAAATGGTAGCGCAACATTTCTGAGATTTTACAGAAATGGTAGCGCAACATTTCTGAGATTTTACAGAAATGGTAGCGCAACATTTCTGAGATTTTACAGAAATGGTAGCGCAACATTTCGGGCAGTTGGGCCAAAAATAAAAATAACGGTATTTTATATATATGCACGTACATATTTTTATCACTTCACTTGAATGTGTGAAGAAGAATCATAGTAGTATAACATCCGTGTATATTTTAAAAATAGAATATTTATTTTACCCCAGGGAAGATTCGAACCCGCGACCTGTAGCACCGTAGACGAACACTTTACCGCTGTAGCTGCAATTGTTAATTGAGAAAACTGCTTCCGTATTCGAACATTACATTCCAACCATGCAACACTTCAAACTGAAATTATTCAAAAACGAAGATTCGTTTTGACAAACCCCATTACATCTCCCTAATCGCTAAGCTGAACATTTCACAACAAATTCATTCCGACGCTTGATGTTGTATTAAGTTGATTCATATTCTGTTATGAAATATCCTGCATAGTACAAGAAAATAATATAGTTTTAGTTTTTAGCGCATTTTTAATACAATCGTTTAACATAATTATTTTATATATTTTTTCATTTTCCAGTCCTTAGTGTTAGTGGATATACATTTCACAATTCAGACTTCGTTGCAAATATAATTTATTGCTGTATACAGTTTAATAGTTTGCTTACACCTTATAGAGCTAATTTACTAATTGTATTAATTACTTATATCACATTTTGTCACTGTTTACATACATTCCCTCGGAGGTTGCCTGTGAAATGTAACACTGTATTCTGTTTGTCGACATATTGAATATAAATAATTACTACAATTACTTAATGAACACATATGGTTTAAACAAATTCATAAAATATATACAGCAACAAAACATGTGTGAATAACTGCCAGTGACCGTAATATTAGCATTTAATTCATTGTATGTAATTAAAACGTTCCGAACTGTCGAGTGAAAATATCTAAGTCCGGATATGTTGCAGAAAAATTGCTGAAATCTTGCTCATATGTTGCGGAGCGCTCGCAAGATATGAGCAAGATTTCAGCAATTTTTCTGCAACATATCCGTATTTCCCCGTAGCGATCCCGTATTCTCCAGACACAGAATGCAGTCTAAGACTCCACACACTATCATCGAGGGAATATAAGCGAACTTGGACAATATCTGACATAAATAATTAATACGATTATTTAATTAACATTATATAGTTTAAACAATCTCATAAACAATATTCAGCAACAAAAGAGATTTGAAGAGAGTGTTACACGTGCCAATAAATGCCAGTGACCGTAATATTAGCACGTAATTCATTATATGTAATTAAAACGTTCCGAACTGTCGAGTGAAAATATCTAAGTCCGGATATGTTGCAGAAAAATTGCTGAAATCTTGCTCATATGTTGCGGAGCGCTCGCAAGATATGAGCAAGATTTCAGCAATTTTTCTGCAACATATCCGTATTTCCCCGTAGCGATCCCGTATTCTCCAGACACAGAATGCAGTCTAAGACTCCACAGACTATCATCGAGGGAATATAAGCGAACTTGGACAATATTTGACATAAATAATTAATACGATTATTTAATTAACATTATTTAGTTTAAACAATCTCATAAACAATATTCAGCAACAAAAGAGATTTGAAGAGAGTGTTACACGTGCCAATAAATGTCAGTGACCGTAATATTAGCACGTAATTCATTATATGTAATTAAAACGTTCCGAACTGTCGAGTGAAAATATCTAAGTCCGGATATGTTGCAGAAAAATTGCTGAAATCTTGCTCATATGTTGCGGAGCGCTCGCAAGATATGAGCAAGATTTCAGCAATTTTTCTGCAACATATCCGTATTTCCCCGTAGCGATCCCGTATTCTCCAGACACAGAATGCAGTCTAAGACTCCACACACTATCATCGAGGGAATATAAGCGAACTTGGACAATATCTGACATAAATAATTAATACGATTATTTAATTAACATTATTTAGTTTAAACAATCTCATAAACAATATTCAGCAACAAAAGAGATTTGAAGAGAGTGTTACACGTGCCAATAAATGTCAGTGACCGTAATATTAGCACGTAATTCATTATATGTAATTAAAACGTTCCGAACTGTCGAGTGAAAATATCTAAGTCCGGATATGTTGCAGAAAAATTGCTGAAATCTTGCTCATATGTTGCGGAGCGCTCGCAAGATATGAGCAAGATTTCAGCAATTTTTCTGCAACATATCCGTATTTCCCCGTAGCGATCCCGTATTCTCCAGACACAGAATGCAGTCTAAGACTCCACACACTATCATCGAGGGAATATAAGCGAACTTGGACAATATCTGACATAAATAATTAATACGATTATTTAATTAACATTATATAGTTTAAACAATCTCATAAACAATATTCAGCAACAAAAGAGATTTGAAGAGAGTGTTACACGTGCCAATAAATGCCAGTGACCGTAATATTAGCACGTAATTCATTATATGTAATTAAAGCGTTCCGAACTGTCGAGTGAAAATATCTAAGTCCGGATATGTTGCAGAAAAATTGCTGAAATCTTGCTCATATGTTGCGGAGCGCTCGCAAGATATGAGCAAGATTTCAGCAATTTTTCTGCAACATATCCGTATTTCCCCGTAGCGATCCCGTATTCTCCAGACACAGAATGCAGTCTAAGACTCCACAGACTATCATCGAGGGAATATAAGCGAACTTGGACAATATTTGACATAAATAATTAATACGATTATTTAATTAACATTATTTAGTTTAAACAATCTCATAAACAATATTCAGCAACAAAAGAGATTTGAAGAGAGTGTTACACGTGCCAATAAATGCCAGTGACCGTAATATTAGCACGTAATTCATTATATGTAATTAAAGCGTTCCGAACTGTCGAGTGAAAATATCTAAGTCCGGATATGTTGCAGAAAAATTGCTGAAATCTTGCTCATATGTTGCGGAGCGCTCGCAAGATATGAGCAAGATTTCAGCAATTTTTCTGCAACATATCCGTATTTCCCCGTAGCGATCCCGTATTCTCCAGACACAGAATGCAGTCTAAGACTCCACAGACTATCATCGAGGGAATATAAGCGAACTTGGACAATATTTGACATAAATAATTAATACGATTATTTAATTAACATTATTTAGTTTAAACAATCTCATAAACAATATTCAGCAACAAAAGAGATTTGAAGAGAGTGTTACACGTGCCAATAAATGTCAGTGACCGTAATATTAGCACGTAATTCATTATATGTAATTAAAACGTTCCGAACTGTCGAGTGAAAATATCTAAGTCCGGATATGTTGCAGAAAAATTGCTGAAATCTTGCTCATATGTTGCGGAGCGCTCGCAAGATATGAGCAAGATTTCAGCAATTTTTCTGCAACATATCCGTATTTCCCCGTAGCGATCCCGTATTCTCCAGACACAGAATGCAGTCTAAGACTCCACACACTATCATCGAGGCAATATAAGCGAACTTGGACAATATCTGACATAAATAATTAATACGATTATTTAATTAACATTATATAGTTTAAACAATCTCATAAACAATATTCAGCAACAAAAGAGATTTGAAGAGAGTGTTACACGTGCCAATAAATGCCAGTGACCGTAATATTAGCACGTAATTCATTATATGTAATTAAAACGTTCCGAACTGTCGAGTGAAAATATCTAAGTCCGGATATGTTGCAGAAAAATTGCTGAAATCTTGCTCATATGTTGCGGAGCGCTCGCAAGATATGAGCAAGATTTCAGCAATTTTTCTGCAACATATCCGTATTTCCCCGTAGCGATCCCGTATTCTCCAGACACAGAATGCAGTCTAAGACTCCACACACTATCATCGAGGGAATATAAGCGAACTTGGACAATATCTGACATAAATAATTAATACGATTATTTAATTAACATTATTTAGTTTAAACAATCTCATAAACAATATTCAGCAACAAAAGAGATTTGAAGAGAGTGTTACACGTGCCAATAAATGTCAGTGACCGTAATATTAGCACGTAATTCATTATATGTAATTAAAACGTTCCGAACTGTCGAGTGAAAATATCTAAGTCCGGATATGTTGCAGAAAAATTGCTGAAATCTTGCTCATATGTTGCGGAGCGCTCGCAAGATATGAGCAAGATTTCAGCAATTTTTCTGCAACATATCCGTATTTCCCCGTAGCGATCCCGTATTCTCCAGACACAGAATGCAGTCTAAGACTCCACACACTATCATCGAGGGAATATAAGCGAACTTGGACAATATCTGACATAAATAATTAATACGATTATTTAATTAACATTATATAGTTTAAACAATCTCATAAACAATATTCAGCAACAAAAGAGATTTGAAGAGAGTGTTACACGTGCCAATAAATGCCAGTGACCGTAATATTAGCACGTAATTCATTATATGTAATTAAAGCGTTCCGAACTGTCGAGTGAAAATATCTAAGTCCGGATATGTTGCAGAAAAATTGCTGAAATCTTGCTCATATGTTGCGGAGCGCTCGCAAGATATGAGCAAGATTTCAGCAATTTTTCTGCAACATATCCGTATTTCCCCGTAGCGATCCCGTATTCTCCAGACACAGAATGCAGTCTAAGACTCCACAGACTATCATCGAGGGAATATAAGCGAACTTGGACAATATTTGACATAAATAATTAATACGATTATTTAATTAACATTATTTAGTTTAAACAATCTCATAAACAATATTCAGCAACAAAAGAGATTTGAAGAGAGTGTTACACGTGCCAATAAATGTCAGTGACCGTAATATTAGCACGTAATTCATTATATGTAATTAAAACGTTCCGAACTGTCGAGTGAAAATATCTAAGTCCGGATATGTTGCAGAAAAATTGCTGAAATCTTGCTCATATGTTGCGGAGCGCTCGCAAGATATGAGCAAGATTTCAGCAATTTTTCTGCAACATATCCGTATTTCCCCGTAGCGATCCCGTATTCTCCAGACACAGAATGCAGTCTAAGACTCCACACACTATCATCGAGGGAATATAAGCGAACTTGGACAATATCTGACATAAATAATTAATACGATTATTTAATTAACATTATATAGTTTAAACAATCTCATAAACAATATTCAGCAACAAAAGAGATTTGAAGAGAGTGTTACACGTGCCAATAAATGCCAGTGACCGTAATATTAGCACGTAATTCATTATATGTAATTAAAACGTTCCGAACTGTCGAGTGAAAATATCTAAGTCCGGATATGTTGCAGAAAAATTGCTGAAATCTTGCTCATATGTTGCAAGCGCTCGCAAGATATGAGCAAGATTTCAGCAATTTTTCTGCAACATATCCGTATTTCCCCGTAGCGATCCCGTATTCTCCAGACACAGAATGCAGTCTAAGACTCCACACACTATCATCGAGGCAATATAAGCGAACTTGGACAATATCTGACATAAATAATTAATACGATTATTTAATTAACATTATATAGTTTAAACAATCTCATAAACAATATTCAGCAACAAAAGAGATTTGAAGAGAGTGTTACACGTGCCAATAAATGCCAGTGACCGTAATATTAGCACGTAATTCATTATATGTAATTAAAACGTTCCGAACTGTCGAGTGAAAATATCTAAGTCCGGATATGTTGCAGAAAAATTGCTGAAATCTTGCTCATATCTTGCGAGCGCTTGCAACATATGAGCAAGATTTCAGCAATTTTTCTGCAACATATCCGGACTTAGATATTTTCACTCGACAGTTAGGAACGTTTTAATTACATATAATGAATTACGTGCTAATATTACGGTCACTGGCATTTATTGGCACGTGTAACACTCTCTTCAAATCTCTTTTGTTGCTGAATATTGTTTATGAGATTGTTTAAACTATATAATGTTAATTAAATAATCGTATTAATTATTTATGTCAGATATTGTCCAAGTTCGCTTATATTGCCTCGATGATAGTGTGTGGAGTCTTAGACTGCATTCTGTGTCTGGAGAATACGGGATCGCTACGGGGAAATACGGATATGTTGCAGAAAAATTGCTGAAATCTTGCTCATATCTTGCGAGCGCTTGCAACATATGAGCAAGATTTCAGCAATTTTTCTGCAACATATCCGGACTTAGATATTTTCACTCGACAGTTCGGAACGTTTTAATTACATATAATGAATTACGTGCTAATATTACGGTCACTGGCATTTATTGGCACGTGTAACACTCTCTTCAAATCTCTTTTGTTGCTGAATATTGTTTATGAGATTGTTTAAACTAAATAATGTTAATTAAATAATCGTATTAATTATTTATGTCAGATATTGTCCAAGTTCGCTTATATTCCCTCGATGATAGTGTGTGGAGTCTTAGACTGCATTCTGTGTCTGGAGAATACGGGATCGCTACGGGGAAATACGGATATGTTGCAGAAAAATTGCTGAAATCTTGCTCATATCTTGCGAGCGCTCCGCAACATATGAGCAAGATTTCAGCAATTTTTCTGCAACATATCCGGACTTAGATATTTTCACTCGACAGTTCGGAACGTTTTAATTACATATAATGAATTACGTGCTAATATTACGGTCACTGACATTTATTGGCACGTGTAACACTCTCTTCAAATCTCTTTTGTTGCTGAATATTGTTTATGAGATTGTTTAAACTAAATAATGTTAATTAAATAATCGTATTAATTATTTATGTCAAATATTGTCCAAGTTCGCTTATATTCCCTCGATGATAGTCTGTGGAGTCTTAGACTGTATTCTGCGCGTCGACAATTCGGAATCGCTCTGCGAAACCCGGATTTATTGCGGATTAATTGCTGAAATCTTTCACATTTATTGTATCTCAATATATGCGCAATATTTCACGGCAATGTGTGCGCAATATTCCTGAAATATTGCACAAACTTGGCCATTGTAATATTGCACTTCAATATGTGCGCAATATTTCTGAAACATTACACAAATGTTTCCGTAGCAATATTACATGCCAATGTGTGCGCTATATTTCTGAAATATTGCGCATATGTTTCCATAACAATATTACACGGGGATGTGTGCGCAATATTTCTGTAACTTTGCACAAATGTGGCCATTGAAATATTACATGGCAATATTTCCGCAATTTTGCAGTAATATTGCAATGCAACTCGCAACCAAACGGCAACATTGTAATGTACTGCAACTTTTGTGCAACATTTCGGCAATGAAATGTGCTGTAGGGGAATATGAAATTGTTTACTAATATAAACATAAAAGAAATATGTTTTCGTCTCCCCTGCAACATACTGCTTTAACTAAACATTCTTTAGAGTTTGATCATAGTTTTGACTTTAACAATATTAAAATTGTGGATAAGGAAACTAATTTGAACCAGAGAATTCTTTTGGAGACAATACACATGATTAAACAGCCTAGCGTAAATCTTAAGTATGAAACGCCTAAAATACAAGAATATTACGCAACATTACTGAAGAAGTAATGCCTTATGATGGTTGTTGCTCTATTGAATTCCATATGATCTTACTATTTCTTACATATCGTTTTATTCTTATGTAATTGTTTTTACTCTTTAACACCTATAAGAGTGTGTAAAAGATGCCACATGTGCAAGAATGTTAGTTTCTGTAGACAGTACATCTTTTAACTTTGAATTCGGTATTCACCTTTTCACCTTTTAGAAGCTGTTGTTTTCTCGAATTACCTCGCCTCACGCACTTCGCCGAATTAGGTAGTTCACACCTAGCCACTGCATCACGCAATAAGGTAAGCACAACTTGCAAATTTTAGAAAGCTTCTGTACCAACTTGAAGAAATAGTGAAAAATATTTAACCCACCAGCAAAACTTGTAGTAATTCTTTAGATTTGTATAAGTTATTGGATAACGATGAATATTGCTAGGGTTTTCGACATGAACTAGGTTTATGATACGGATACTTACTGAATTGGAAATGTTTCACCTCACAAGAAAAAAGTTCAGAGTGGGAATTTTAACGTTGAAAATTGAAGCGAAGAATAAAGAGTTAACAAAGAGGATGCAATAGAATTTTAATTGAAAAAATTTATTCTCATTACTAAAACTTCATTTCAGCACACCTTAAAACAGTGATACAGTTTTCAAAATTGAGTGATGCTGGGAGAAGTAAACGTAGGGGTAGGGTTTGTGAAATCCTCTATGTTTTATCCATCGAGTTTTACTTTACAAAGTGATACGAAAATTTCTGTAATTACATTCGTATAGTTCGTGCGGTAACTATGATGTAGTAGGTATTATAGACTGAAAAATTGGTTGAAATGTTTGCTGAAACAATTACTTTATTTATCGATAGAAAAATTTTGCATCGCGGTTAATTTTCCTTATAATAGATTCGACAAAATATAGTACAAAACTATCCATCCACCTAATACATAACTTATTTTGCATATTTAATCAGTATTGAAGTTACAATTAGGTACCAATTATAATTCGCATCAGTATTACTATACAGTACACACTGTTGAACAATATGTGTACTTGACCAACCCTCTACCTACTGTCCCCTGAGACACGTTACGGAAAATGGCATTCCCATCTGTGACATCGATGGCCTAGTGCAAAAATATTTTATGCCCAATTTTAAAATTTTCGAGAAACACAGATTCAGAGACCTCCAATGAAGAAAAATATTATTTTCGACAAATTTATGAAGCAGATATAAATGTGATTGTTATACAGCATAAAGAAACAGTCGAGAACTATTTGTTGCATATAAAAACTTAAATTTCTACTGATACTTCTCTGTGGCGATGTGGTCGCGGGCATAGAACGACAAATATTGTACGTCCACTTTTTGTAAAATTTCAGTTTTTGAGTGCCACGTGAGCGTGAGCGTTCCGTCACTAATCGCGTTCTCTGAATTTCTGACTTCTATTCTAACAAAATTTCGTCGACTTTTAGTGTGATAATAATGCTAATGGAAAAATTATACTAATGCGACAATAATATTATGAACAACATTTCGTAATGCACTACAGAATGCATTTTTCGCGAAAGTAGCAAAAAACCGTGGACAAAAGCATTCGCTCAAATTCAATATTTATTTTATATAAACGTAATTATCATAAATTAATATAGGGTAAACCCGGGTGATGCGGTCGACCTAATATAAAATGGCTATTAAAACTAATATAAACAAACCTATATGTTCAGAATTTTATGCTGATTCGGAAAAACTGGTCAATATTTGCTTTAAGACAATATTTACTGTAAATCGGGTTGAAAACTGGAGTCATAACATTTGACTACCTCTTCCGAGGTGCCGAGAGGAACGGTTTTCGTCGTTGGCAGAGACCACTGACATAATTATCCATGGAAAATTAACAACCGATAAAGCAGAATTATTTATGAGTGAATACAACTACAGATTCATTGATATTTAATTTGTTTACGCTAAATAAGTAAAGAACACATCAAAGAAGATGTGAACTACCTGCTGGCGATTAGCAAGACAAATGAATACAAAAGTGAAGAAATAAACTAAATAAACAAAAATAATAATAAAACAATAATAAAAAAATAAAAAATAAACAAAGATAATAAAGAAATCATAACTTGACCATCTCTCCTTTCTGCAGCGAGAGATGGTCTTCTCGTTAGCTTTGAGAGGAAGAGTTAATACGGCCAAATACTTTGGCAGCATTGTTCCTCAATGTCTCTACTACCTTATTATCCCAAATATTAAACGAAAATAAACTTAGAAGTATATTTTAAATACGAGTCTGTACAACCGCTGTTTGACAAAAGAGGTTAAATGTAACCCCAATTTACATTTTAAAGCTTATAAATCAAGAAAAAACAGAAGGAAGCGAAATGACGCTATTCGTTCAACTGTTTGGCTTCTAGAGAAGGAATTGGACTGCACTTTAACGCATTTTTACGTACAGAGTCTGAAATATAGCGACGTGACCAACTCTCCGACCCGAACGCGTCTCCCGGATTTACCCCTATAAGTTAGAGTGTATTACGCATAGACTGAACTACTTTGTTGTGAAATATGTTAAAGGTACGTATGCGGCGTGCAGATGTGTACCTTCCTGAGTAATTACATATGTATGAATATTTCTTTCACCCATACGCTGTGTTATTCTTTGCAATTTAACGAACTTAAAAGGTCTTAAACAACAAAGTATCGAAAAGACAAGCACCACGGAAAGAGCAAATATAAGCCGAATGAGCTCATAAATATTAGGAAACATACGACCTTTGAATACAACGTTTTTTTTCCGCTGCGGGAGATTATCGATAACGAACGACGAGATCAACTAGCGAAAACGTTGACAGCCCGATAGCATTAAACAGATTCACGAGTCACCGTAAACGCGACGCTTGTAAATCGTACTTTAAGCGGGGAAAATAAATAGAATCGAAGAAACTGAATCAGCCTGAATCCCCCCCGTGTGTTATCGCGTGGCACACGTTCCTGGATTTGCGTGTCCGTAAGCGCATCGTCTACAAGAATTTGTTACCCCTCCAAAGTATTTAAATTACATTCCCTAGTACATTCCGACGCTTCAATTCTTTAAGTCTCTCGTGAAAGAAGTAGGTACTTTCAGAACTAACAACGTCTTTCCCATTGAAGTCCTCCGTGTGCATGATACGCTTCCAGATGACTGACTGCTATGCTCGCACTCATTTCTAAGCATAGTTTCATGCCCCGAATATTACATATTCTGCAAGAAATACTAAGTAAAATTCCAGCACTTGACGATATTAGCGAAGGAGAATTTTACTAATTCTTTGCGTCTTTATTTATCAAAATACATTTGTATCTCTACTTTAAAAAATAATGCAATCGCAAATAGGGCTGGGACTATTTGAATATTTTACAAGTATTCGAATGCTACGGATAAACTTCGAATACTATTCGAACTTCGATGTATTCGAATACTATTCGAATACTATTCGAATACTCAAATATTCGAATAGTTTTCGAATACTTGGATATTCGAATAGTTTTCGAATACTTGGATATTCGAATAGTTTTCGAATACTTGGATATTCGAATAGTTTTCGAATACTTGGATATTCGAATAGTTTTCGAATACTTGGATATTCGAATTATATTTGACAAATAATTGAGCAACTGAAGTATTCGAATATTCGAATACCGAAAAATTCGACAAATAGTCCCAGCCCTAATCGCAAACAGATGTCTGACAAACTAAATAAGTCAAAGAAGTCCATGGCGCAGCTTCATAAACTTTACAAACAGCATTCCTAGAAATTGTAACAGCACAAACTTACACTATACATTTAATTTCACATTGGAAGTTATACGATTTTCCGACACACAGAAAATATAACGTATAAACTACTTTATAAACTATATTCCCGCCAGAAAGTAATTAATTCTCGAAACGTGTAATTACTCGCGAGCAGACAGATATGAACAAACAGAAAACGAATTGCCAAGGAGAACAAATTCGATGTACAGCCGTTAGAGAGAATGTCAGACTGCGAAAAGCGTAGCGGGGAAACTAAATCAGTGGGAATCCCCATAGCTGGTTACGGATTGCATATGTGCGTAGATTTAACCACGCACATACACAGGCGCATGCACAGGAACACTCACGGTTGGCTGTTCCGTGCTTGCGCGTTATCATTTCGAAAATCTCTAAACAGCTTTCATCGTCCCTCGAAAGCCAGCCCTATCCGTCAGCGCTATCTCCTGCCCGCCTTGCGTGCTCGAAAACCAGGATTGTTTTGCCTCCATCCTCTTTTCCGTCCTTTTCCTTTTCACGCGCCTCGTCCCTTTGGCGAGTTTAAAGAAAATCGGTGAAAATTTAAAGCGCTTACCCCCATGGGGGCCCACGGTGGTCAGGGAATCGCAGAGAGGGATCGCTGACTGTTATCGGAATGCTTATCGTGTGTGAGGGGCTTATGTGGATTGTGCTCGGCAACCACCACCGTTGCGCCGCCTCGCACACCGTCAGGATACTACCAAATATACTCCCACCCAATCACCAACTATGACCCCTTGATACCGCGACTACCCCCTGGTTACGACCTGCTGACAAATAGTAACGTATCGTGATTATGCCATGTTTGCAGCGGCATCCATCCATGGTGAAAGATGACGCGCGCTTTACGTAAACGCGGAGCGATGTAGTTAAACAATATGTACAACGCCAATAGAAACTTTCCCCCATCGATTTTCACGAAATTGCTATCGATATTACCACGTGGTTGGAATATTGTCGATGAAATGGTATCGAGACGTACGGGAATGCTTGATCCTGTGAATAGAGTGTATCGACGGGAATGAAATTATTATTCCTATGCATTATTACTGTATTACTTCCACTGTGCTGATTTACGCGCAATAAAATTATGAATACTAATTGGAACTTGCAAGCCCTTTACTGAGACCCTTTGGATCGAAAAACATCCAATCGTGTCATCATTTCCTTGGAAACTTTTCTAAATTTGATAAAAGAACATTTGAATCCAAAATTTATTTTATTTTCATTGATAAAAATATAAGAAGCTTGTTGCCAATATGTGGGTTTCTCGTTTTATTAAATGTGTAGCAAAACTGAGGACCGTAGCAAGATTAAGTAACATCGTACTTTCAATATTTTGCATCAGGGCTATAATGAATATTGGAATAATCTAAGTCTTCGAATATTCGAATATTCGAATAATCAGGAGTAACAATAATTAGGAGCTTTCCAATATTCATTATAGTAACGGTAGTAGAAATCAATTGTTTTTAGTTTTTAGTTCCCTAGAGAAAAAAACTCTGCTTATACTATTTGTCACCTGCTTATGGCGAGACACGGGTGGGCCTACTACAGTGAGTTGGCCGATTGACAATGAGTCGGGGTTATCCTCTCATTATTATTAGAATTGTTTTCATTTCAAAATATTTAAATTAATCAAAGATTAATAAAGTTCCAAATTTATCCTTTGAAAAACAATTGTAAAAACTAATATGAAAAGAATTTTACGTAAGGTGTGAACAAATATTTCATGTTCAGATTCTTATTCGGTACAATCCAAGATTCGAAAACTCCTGATTATTCGAATATTTGTATATTCGAAGAAATTATTCGTATTCGAAAATATTCGAATAGTCGAATAATTACACATCTATTTTGCATCCAGCGATTGTTGCCTCGTGTAGCACAAGTTTAAACGAAGATTTGGATTTGTTACTTGGAAAACTTTAGGCCTGTTTTCTCAAAAATAGGGACATATTACGATAAGAGAATTGTAAATTGTTTGAAATATACAAAAATAACATTGTTACATTTAAATTATACAATGCTGTATTACTAATAGCTTTTTGTTCAAGAAACGATGAATAGTTTCGATATTAAAATATCGCAGCAGATCTTTTCCTCCTCGATTTGGAAGGGAAAATGGTGTTAATTATTAGCGACAGTGTCTCGTTTACGGAAAGGGCATTCTCGTCGTTTAGATCGATTACCTACACTTCGCCAAGGGATAATCTGTGATAGGAACCAATCTTGATTCATTTAATCGGAGCAAGGCCAGGTATCGATTACATTGGAATCAACTTGGCTATACATACACTACCGCTTAAAAGTATTTGATCACTTATTATATGTTCATTTGGCGTCCGCAGGAACCGTATAGAAACAACGAAAAAAGTAACAATTTAGCAAACATGAGAAATAATCAGGTACATCGTTTTATTCAATTTTCTCTTTTATCAAACACACATTCATACAAGAAATGATCAAATGGGTGACCTGTACAGTGAATGAACACTTAAGCTGCATGTCTCTTAAAATTAGTATTCAAAAGTCTTTATTTAATCCCCGGAATGTTATTGTTTTATTAATAAAGTCAATTCTAGCAATGTTTGATAGTTATAACTTTCATTAAAAGTCTGGTACAGGATTAAATAAAAAATGGGCCAATAACCAGTGAGTGAACATAAATTTCTAGTGAATGAACAGGAGTAGCCCAGTGAGTGAACGGGATAATAACAGTGGTTTAGGTTTCTAATATATTTCGACGATTTTTGGTGTAAATAATTTTTCATTCTCTAATTGCAATAAAATTATTGATTTGATACTTTACTAGTCTTATAAGATCATAATTATGCATAGGTAGTTGAAATTTGGTTTTTGAGGTGGGGTAATCTAACCTCCACATTGGCGGCGAAAGTGTCAAGAGAAAGAAGGACCGGATAACCTGTTCATTCATTGACTAAATACGAACGAACGGTCGTTCCCTGATTGGTATTCACTGGTATCTCCTATCCAATGCATGAACACCTAAGAAACTCGATAAATTCTTAGGAATCCGTTATTTCATACGTATTTTCCGTTAAAGGAACATATAACAATGTAATTATAACCACAAATTTATCATAGGACCATTAAATGCGCCTCAAAATACAAATTGTAGATATCACGTGAGAAGCCTTACCTTGAACTTGTGGGACGCCATGAGGACAACTGTTAAACAAACGGAATTAATACCGTATCGGTTATAATTAAACAGTAAAACGCTTTTGCGAGATATCTGTAGGTCTCCAGTCTAAATGTCAGTGTCAGTTTTAACGTGAAGTGAGCGCGATAGAAGTTAATTTTTCGTATGATATGAGTAATGCTGGGTTTACACCTGACAAGTGACTCAGCCAAGTCATCGGTCTGCCACTACCATGTTTTGTCAAACTTTAAAAAATATTTTTATGTTCAATAAAGACCGCTTAGTCAACATGCCAAATATCAACATTCTATATTTAATACTTTTCGCATAAAAAATTGGTGAAAAATTGAACATTTTTTGCCCTAACAAGGCAGAAACCTCCCTTAAGTCATTATTTCATTACAGCACACATAATTTACGGGTCTGGCATTTCATTAGTTTTTACCTTAATGTGATCCTTCAAATAGTCGTACATGCCATCTAGCACTTCAGGAACAAATGAAGAGATGGTTGGTCTAAACCACAGTCTAAACACTCGAAAACCATATTCTAGAGAACAAAAACTGTTTCTTGTTGCCAAAAATGAAAGTAATTTGTAAATTGATTCTGGCTGCTATGGCATTTCTCAAAATAGTGTCTGACTTTTGAATTGTGTCAGCTACATTTTGCAATAAACTTTAACCGCATCTATATTCCGTTGCATCTTCGGTTTCTAAAAATCCAATTATACGACAAACGTGCATTTCGAGCACGCATTCTCCACTCACGCGTAACAATCAATTCATTTATTTACAGCTATCTAATAATTTTTATATTCAATTCTGAAGGGAGGGGATACTCGGCCTAGAGAATAGAAGCCGCTTCTATTCATTCGCTTACCGATTTGCTCGCTGAAATCCTCGGCCAAAGGCTACAATATGCATTCAGGCGGAGTCCGTACTCGGCCCAGTATATTCATTCGCCGATTTGCTCGCCGAATTCCTCGGCCGAGTACTAGAATATGCGTTGAAACTAGACGAGTTTTCGGCCCAGGAGGCTCATTCGGCCGAGTCACTCGTCAGGTGTAAACCCGCCTTAACGTTCACTCACTGGACAGGTCACCCTACTTTTAAGCGGTGGTGCAATAACACCTCTGATTTAACAGAAATCTCGACTTTGTCTAAATTATTAAACCAATCCAACGCTAATTTAAAATTTGCATCGAAATTTATACAAGGTGCAGAAAAGTTGCTCCTTGTAGCTTTCACCAATGAAGTTCTGTGTTACCTATGAAGAAGATATAGGTATTCTAAAAAGGCCTATATATCTACAGTGGCGGACAAAAGAAAGTTTACAACTTTTAAAATCGTATAACTTTTATAAAATTAATCCAAACAAGTTGGGTTTTTTTAGAAGCTAGAGGGATTAGTTTGCTGAGTGACGTGTTCGGGCGTTCTGAAAAAAATTGCAATTGGTCGGAATAGCAAAAAGAATAGTAAAGGTCGTTTTTTAAACTTTTTTTTTGTGAGCCTTTATTGAAAATTCAAAAAACTCATTTGTAGATTTAAGTAAGTTGTATACGTGTCTAAAATTCCATCAAAATCGGTTAACGTTGCTTTGAGCTACACACGTTTAAAGATCGCAGAATAAGGTCGAAAATCGCTGATTTTCGGGAAAATCGCGATTTCTGACCTTATTCTGAGATCATTAAGCGATCATAGCTCAGAGCAACGATAACCGATTTTGATGAAATTTTAGACACGTACATATTTAAATCTATAAACGGGTTTTTTCAATTTGCAATACAGGCTCACAAAAAAAAGTTTAGAAAACGACCTTTACTATTCTTTTTGTTATTCCGAACAATTGCAATTTTTTTCAAAACGACGATACACGTCACTCAGCAAACTAATCCTTCTAGCTTCTCAAAAAAACCCAACTCGTTTGGATTAATTTTATAAAAGTTGTAAACTTTCTTTTGTCCGCCACTGTATGTTATGCTTGGGTTTAATAACGAGCTTCGAAATTTTTCACTCATGGCACGACCATGGTCCTTTCAACGGTACAGTAACTATCCGATACATAGGAACCAAAGTTGGGCAAAATGTACTCTTATTACAACTTCCAAATTACGATTATACTGTAATTGTATAGTTGATTATACATTATTTTCTGTAATCGTTAATTTAGGTAGTTGATAAAATTGTGGTCAACCACCTACTTTAACGATTACAGAAAATAATATGTAATCAACTACACAATTACATTTTAATCGTAATTTGTAAGTTGTAATTAGATTACATTTTGCCGAACTCTGATAGGAACCATTGCAATTAGACCAGTGATTATTCGATTATTGGAATATTCGTATCTCAAAATCGAATTCTCTGGTATTCGAATATTCAAATATCAAATTCGAATTTTCTGGTATTCGAATATTCAAATATCAAATTCGAATTTTCTGGTATTCGAATATTCGAATCTCAAATTCGAATACTCAGATATTCGAATCTCAAATTCGAATTCTCTGGTATTCGAGTATCCGAATCTGAAGTTCAAATTCTTTTGTTCTTGAATATTCGAATTTTATGATATTCAAATATTCGAATACTTAGATTATTCGTATATTCGTTACAGCTCTAATTACAATAACTATCCTATAATTCCTATAAGTAGGAACAATAAAAAAAGAAACATATTTTCACAAATCACTTAAGTAGTTTAAAACAGTTCTGAGTAATTAGGTACATAAGTAATAGAGCATATTGTTCTGTAGTAAGACAATATTAAGAACAAATTCCGTCCATATCTTGGAATTGGCAATATCTTTAAATTGATTAATTTCAAAAAAGAATTAAGCACTAAAAGGATTTGCTTGAAGTTTTGATAATACTAATTGACTTTAGCGACCTTTGAGATGATGGGTTTTTAGACAGGTTAAGGCAATAGCTGTAGAGTACGATCGAAAATAACAGGGACATATTGTTATAGGGTTTTAACTGGGCGAGATGTGGTCAATCTGCACGAGTCGCGTTTTATTCGCAACATACACCTACGCGATGCCAATATACCTGGTAACGAGTTGAAAAAAGCCGTCTCGAAAAAATGCAGGTTATACAGGAAATAGATATTGAAACGTGTATTTACTGAAAGGGGAAAGTAGACCGGATATTGAAATATGTTTTCACGGGACTGTTTTCGATCGACGCGGTCCGGTGTTGAACAAAGCAAACAAATCAGCAGAGAACGGAAAACATTTTCGGTGTGCGTAAAGGTATGTAACGCTGATCTCTTTCGTGATCACCGGAATAGCGTAGATTAAGTTCCCTATACATACATATTCATTTAAACATCAACAGATTGCGTTCCAATTTTTTTACTTTTTAATAAACTAGCAAGGGAGGTATTCAGTGGAATAATTTAAAAAATGTTACGATGTACTCCGTCTCAATGAATGTAGATAACAAACAACTGGAAAGACATTAGAATCAATTTGAATTAGTCGCATGCTTATAACGAAACCTTACATGCATTAGGTTGCTAAATATTAAATACCGTTTTCTTTTCATTTCAGACTAATGAAAAGGTGCTCTGTTTCCGTGATAAGAATCGAATTTGCAGAGTGAACATCAATCGATTAAAATTTTTGCATTTTTAAAAATTTATTTCTTTAAAGCGCAGGAAAGTTGCTCCTCGCTACTTTCTTCCCTACAACTAAAAAAAAGCTGATCAAAAAGTTTAACCATTTCGATGAGTGAGTCAAGCTTTCCATGAATTTGAAGCATGGAATTGAAAGTGGGCGTAGCGAGGGGTAACACGTTTTAGAAGTAGCTGCCAGACGGCATTTAATAGATAGATTCCTAATTGGCACAGGGCTCGCAGAAAGCTGATCCCACAACATTTGTAACATTCACAAAAAATTATATATTTCATCGAAGTTGTAATTAGAAACCAGAAGTTGTAGCAATCAAAGATTTTTGTGGGTAGAAATGCTTGAACCAGTAAAAATGTGTTGATGAGAGGTCAAAAATATAGAAAAGGCGTGATCCAGAGTAAGTTTCATATCCCAATATTTGATGTAACAAAGTCAATTTTCATTTATTCAATAACAGGTACTGCATTTTTTAGGTCATTACCATCTACGATTTTAATCAGAGAAAATATACTATATGTGCTGCATATCTCTAAACAGTAATAATTTTAAAATGAAGCACAGAGTTTGGTATACGATTCGTTTGTTCGTTTTTATTCAACCGCGGTCTTCATTAATTTTAATTACATTACTATAAAATCTACTTTTTCATTATAAATGATGATTTGTTTAAAACATTTTTTTATCCCAAAAAATGGTTCAAATTCACACGATTCGCATCAGTTTTGTGAACACTTCTACAACAGTTTAGATTTTAGGTGAACCATATTCACAAAATATCATCGAAGTAGTCACGAAGCAGATGTCTCCACCTTATATTAAATTTGTAGTAGCAGAATATTTTTCGACTAAATATACAAACGCGGAATAATTAATAATATAAAATTCTAATTGTCGTATCATGTGCGTGCAGATTCAATGTTAAAAAATTCTTTTAGTTGTCATCTACCAGCTTAAAATTTTGCAAATTAACGTCGAGATCTTTGTACAATCATAAAACTTCTTCCAAATTAATTTTATTTCTTAAAATTTATATGCACTACAAGAATTTATTAGTACCTACCATTTGCAGCATGATTTTCAATCGCGTTAATTAGAGCAAAGAATTATTTTGTATCTCATTCAAAGTACTGACATTATACAATTTTCCCAAAATTTGAATGAAAATTTTATTTCAGAGCATTTTTTAGCAGCTCGTGGAATTCTCAGTTGCGTGATATATTCGATTTCTATAAACTGTTTCACAAAACAAAAATTTAGACCTGTTAGATCTCTTTAAATAATACCTACATACAAAACTCGAAAATATATCCGACATAAAAAGCATATTACACATGGCCCTGCTCTTCACGTTCATCCGATAAATACGTTTTCCATTCCACGTTCTTAAATATTCCTAAAGATCAAGGCGTTCCGTTACTTAGGGGGCAAAATATTTGAGGGGAAGTAGAGGATGGAGAGGCGCGTGGCAGTTGCTCGATATTTTAATAAAGAATATTGCAGGACGTCGCACACTTACTTAGTCACACCAAACGATTACGATAAATTAACAGGTCTCGCCTCATCCCTTGTCGCCTGAGAAGGAAATACCCATGGACCCACTGCTGCTTCTCACTAGTGTACTGTCGCGACTTTAATTATAACTTTAATTAGTCTGGTGCAGGAAAATCCAATGTTTAATCGTATTGTGATCTCGTGGCATAACGAAAAAATGATAAGGAATGTTTATATTGTATTTTATTACTTCTATTCTTTGTAATGCAAAATTATGTAGCTTATGAATAAGAATAATCGACTTACAAACTGTCATTTGTGTTATTAAACACGAATTTTTGTGTTATTAAACATATTTTTGATAATGATTACATAATTCGATTAATCAGAACATAGAATTTTCTCTGCAAAAACTTTAATTTGATATGAACTATCCTATATATGCACGAAAATGGGCGATAAAGTCCTGAATAAATTCGAATTTTATTAGTCAGATAATTTTCAATGATCAAGTGTAAAAGACGAATCAATATTTTGTTTTCAAATTAATTCGACGAATGTTTTTAACGCACCTTTCAACATCTTTGAAGTTACAAAATGACGAGTAATAATTTCGAGATATTCAGCTTCAGTGACTAATCAACAAAAAAAAGTGGAGAGTGGCATACAAAACTTATAAATTCAGCAGATTGCTACAGTGAAAAATTAAATATCGACACAAAAAAAAACGTTTTCAAAAATAGGTAGAGTAGGTATTTGTGTGCCTCAGTCGTTCACAAAAACTGACTGTAACGTGTACGATTAAAAACACGTGGCATAGCAAAATCTCTGCGGTTCATTTTAATAGGGGTGAAATGCAACAGAGCAAAAACTGCAGGTAAAATATGCCGAAACGATGCATAATGCATTCTGCGATAAAATATGAATTTATGCGGGTGCTGAGTTGCACTGTTTCGATTCGATCGACGATTACAAGTCTCCTCCGTCCTCTGTAACGCGTGTAATTTTCACGAAATAATTCAGATTAAATTTTGAAGCGCTTGGAAGCGCACGGACAAATATCACCTGTATAATCCATCAAAAAATGCAAAGCGTACTTCTGTTATTTCCTCGCGTTTGCAAAAATATGGCGAGGCATATTTTTGAAATCTGCCTGTACATATCTCTGCCATCGCATAAATCCTTGACGTACACATAGGTAGGTACATGATGCACCATGAATAATATTAGAAGAAAGAGTGTTTGATGAAGACTGGATCGTTGGAATTGTTTAATGTCAAATATGGCCTTAATATCATTCACATTAGAATGAACTAAAGACAAATATAAAAATTCTTAATAGAGTTAAAGACAGACAACAAAGTGTATAACTTAATCTTATTCAAGTTGTTCACATATGCATCAATAAGGCTGAATATATCACATGTGCAATATATTTGAAAACAGACATTTTTTAGAATAGGTAATTCAGCTAATTAAAACCTTGTAAATATATTAAACTCCATCCATAATTCCTGCTCAATAATAATTCTAAATTCCTTCTGCATTAAATGAACCACCATTGAACATTAGACGTAAAAAATTATGCTTACTGTATGCTCTGTCTGTTTCAACTATATGAGGAAAAATAACAATCCCACTAATCCCAATAATAGGAAAAAGAAAACTTTTAAACCTCTTACTACAAGAGTCAACAATTACCTCCAGGTACTCAACATACCACTCTCTAATGTAGAAGAACAAAATCCGTTCTTTATCGCCCATGGGCTTCTTCCAAAATTCCTTTGGAATCAATTTGTGACAACTACGAGAAAAAAGAAGCCAACTACGAAATATTTATAAATGCTTTCCAGAATTACATCAATCGCTCTGAATCAGCTGGATGCGCTTTATCGCCCATGGGCTTCTTCCGAAATTCCTTTGGAATCAATTTGTGACAACTACGAGAAAAAAGAAGCCAACTACGAAATATTTATAAATGCTTTCCAGAATTACATCAATCGCTCTGAATCAGCTGGATGCGCTTTCATCACTGAAAATTCCACATCAACATGCAGAGTACCCAACACTTTCTCATCGCTATCTTGTGAAATAGAAGCTATCAAACAAGCGTTAATATTTGCAAAAGAATTCAACTCCACCAATTTTACTATTTTTTTATGGATTCCAAAAGCGCACTTGAAGCCATCAGCAATAGATCTCAATTCCCCTCCATCCAAACCATACAAGAAATGATTACAGACCTCAAGAACAAAGGGAAAAATACCGAAATAGTCTGGATCCTCAGTCACATAGGACTCATCCGCAACGAAACAACGGACAAAGTCGCTATCAGAACAAACCTTCGAGATTCAAAAACAATCATAAACAAACTCTGGAATTACGAATGGCTTAACAACTCCCAAACGAAGCTTCATAAAGTTAGAACAAGTGTTCAAGAGAAACCTAACACTCCAGTACTAACTAGGAAGAATCAAGCCTGAGTCTTGTAAAATACCCATAAGCATAGAACATGTTTTGCTGGAATACCCTAAGTTCTCGCAGGAAAGAAGTCGACTCAACATCAAAGAGAATTTGAACTCAAACTCGAATAAGTCTGATAATATCCTGAATGTGATCAAATTTTTCAAAGAGATAAAGTTGCTTGAACTCTTGTAATGGAACACTGGGTTGATCAGGTTTGCCACCTCTTGGGTTTTCGCCCGGAGACTTCGGGTTTTGAAGCAAATAGCCGGGCTCCGGTTTTACTGGAAAAATCGCCGGATTATAGAAAAAAAATCAGATAATAACAAATTTTGGTATTATACAATGGTATCAATTTTATATACAACAAAAGTTAGTAATTAAAAAACAGATAGTTTGATTACTTTTAAATTTTGAATTGTTTGAGCTTAAGAGAATTGCATTTTTAAATGTTTAAAAAAATAGTCCTTATAAAAATAAAAATTAAAAATTTTTTTTTAGTTTTTCGAACTTTTTTCGAAAATCGTTTGTCGCACGAGAAAAAGTAACAGAACATAAAAGATGCTCCTTGTCCGGATCTACAACTTTTGTTTCATATATTTTTTTATTTAATCAATAACTTGGATAATATTATATAAAATCGACTTCGCGAGCTGTTAAATAATGATTTAAATGCTTTCCCGCTATCCGATCGAGCTCAAACTTTACACAGATTTTTTTTAATTATTTGAGACTGTTCTGGAGGGTACCCCGAAGAAAATCATGAAAATTTTTTTAACAAGAGTAAATAAGAGCCACATAGAGCTAAAAAGAAACCACAAATATAAACAATTCAGACGACTTTCTCCCGATTTGTGTTTTCTTGGGTCTCAAACGAATTTGAAGTAAACGAAATTTGATTAAACAGCATAATAACAGCATATTTTAACGATGCAATACAAAATTGTGTAGATACATTTTCTCGTATATTTTTGACTTTCAGTTGTTTATTTGACGGCCAATGAATGTTGAGCGACTAACTCGAATTCGAAGGCGCGGAACTTGAGCCGTTAAAAGATGCGTGGGAATGCACCAAGATTTGATGAGAAGCCACAAATGGTGGTGCCTCCGTGCAACACGATTATGAGCAGTGGCACCATACAGAGGTCGCTGTACTGAGAAAAGCAGTAACTCGGAACCAAAACAGGCCACTAGGATATCAAGAAATACAATGATCGCCGTTAAAATTTACTCTTCGTCTTGACGAGCCGCTACCCGCGGGAGACCTTTAATAACGATTTCCGCCGGTCTATCAACGCGGAAGACAGCACGCCATTGGCCTTAAGTCTTAATAGACGATCGTTTCGTGCAGAAAAATTTGTCCTGCACACCGTCAACGACTCTTTTCTATGGTAGTTTCACTTCACTACTGCATAGTAAGTACCGTCACTACAACGATTTCTAATGTCGATTTTATGTTATGGCCACTCTGCTACTCTTTCTTAAGGGGAGATTGCACCTTGTTGGACCGAAAAATAGGTAATTCTTTGTGAATTTTTTGTACAAAAATGGTTCGACACATTAATTTGAGGTTTGGCAGGTTGCTGTAATGTACCTTGAACTATTGTTCTGAATTTTGGTGTGACAGTGAAGAAATAAATATAGCAGATACAAACAGTGCGTTGAAAAATAATCGGGTGGTGCAGGCTTGACGAAAAGTATTGGAAGGGCTACCCGAAACATAAAAAGGAAAAGAGATTCTTTATCTATATGAATGTGGCTATCGGTGTTAGTAGATGCGTTGAAAAAGATAAAAAAAATTTAAAATGGCAGCTTTTTGAAGAAGATGAAGCGCCCTAATTTGAGCCTGAAACAGGTTTTGCCTCAAGATCGGGATAACTTCTTTAAATAAAAAAGGAACAGTAACAGATACGACAAAACATCTACTACCACCCATAGCCACATTCACATAGTTTAAGAATCTCTTTTCCTTTTTACAGTACTTTTCGTCAACGCCAGTGCCACCCGATTATTTTTCAACGCTCTTTTTGTACGTGCTATATTTTTCTTCACTATCACACAAAAATTCAGAACAATAGTTCAAGATACAGTACAACAGCCTGCCAAACCTCAAATTACTATGTCGAATCGTTTTTGCACAAAAAATTCACAAAGAATTACCTATTTTACCTAATTTTTTAGGGGGGGGGGGGGGGTATTTAGTAGAAATATTTCCAAACTTTCAGGGACTAAAAATAGAAATGAAATTGTTTCCAAAATCGCTTCTAAAACATTTCAAAAATATATTCTCAATGTTATAGGCCAAAATTCAACTCCCTATCGGTACTATAACCTGGTGACTCGGTGCGCCCCCGCGCGCCAAGCAAGCTTAATCGCATTTTAAACGCGTTTTTCTCAAACCACGTTTTCAAAAATGGCGCCCGGATAACTAAAAAACGATTTGACCGTTTTTTGACCGAACTTCAAATTTTGCACTCTGTTAGTTTATAATATTCCACAGACCATGAGCCTAAATATTTAACAAAATTATTAATTTTAACCACTTTTTTAAATGAATAAAGCGCAGATTTTTTGCGAAACTCACACTTAATTGTTTGAAGTGCCGCCATTTCTAAAATATGCAATTTTTTACACCATATTAGGTTCATATTCTTAGAATTACCAAATAAATTGCAAAAAATTGTATTAATCTGTTTCACATAATAATCAGAAACACTACAACCGGCGCCGTTTTGCAACTAGAAAAACACCTACATAAGATACGGCTCTTTTTTTTTGTATTTATTATAACTTTACTCTCATAAATTTTTTTTTAGTTATAATGTTAAATAAAGTACGCTTAAACTTTCAACAGTGTTTGCGTATTGGTATCTTTGCAAAAAATTCCTACAAACTGATACAAAAGTAAGCCGTTTATACGGACTTCTCCCCATAATTAGGAAATTTGCATAAACAAGTAATGGTTATTCGTAATATGATCTGTTACACTGTATTTGGTTTCAAAATAGATTATATTGAACGTAAAGGTATAGTGCGTTACTGCGAGTTAAGACGTATATATTTAGGCGAGCGCTTCTGTGACTCATGACTAGTATTTTAGATATATTCATTTGACAGAGACAATGCTGATTTAAAAAAGATAAAAACAATAGAAATTTGCATCACTTCTAAACGTCTCGTTTAAGGTAGTTCCTAATCAACTAGGTTAGTCAAATTAGAATTTTTAACATCGTGTATATATATTTTAAAATTTTCTATGTTAATAAAAATAATTGTAATACAAAAATAAAATATTAAATTGGTTAGCGTAGTGAATTGGAGCAGCAGACCTGGCAACGTCGCATTCATTCGGAGCGTCTTTTATAACCAAAATGTCAGAAAAAATAATCATATAAATTTGAGTCGTCGTTCGCTATTTAAATGTCTATACATATCGATTGTGCGACGTTGCCACGTTGACTGCTCTACGTAATTTCTAAAAAATTTGCATGTAAACCTATTTTGTATGTGCATTTACGAAGAAACCATGTGGTCAGTTTCGCAGAAAGTAATAAATTTATTTCGTAACATTTCGAAGTACTTTTGTGCCAATTTTGGTACACTTTTTGAATATAGTTTTCCTGTTTCAGAAGAAAAACTGAAACTATAACCCTCTTTTTTTCGACCATGCCATATGCCACTGTGTTAAAATGCATCAATTTTAATTAACAATTTCTCGATAACTATGTGGTAAATCAATTTTAAACTTTGTACAAGAGTTTCTTGTATTCGAAATTAGTTTTGAACGAAATTTGAAACAATTCTTCAATTTAGTACATTATTCAGGAACTACCTTAAAAAGACCCTTATGATACGGATTATTTTCACATCAGATAAAAACGTCATTTCTACTGTCCGAACATCTCAGATTTTTAACAAACTTTACTACCGATTTTTGTAATTAGAGCTACAGTGGTAAAATATTTTACGGCGCTGATCCGACAAGTTTCGAATAATTAAAACAAAAACATTGTTTACTATTCGAAGAATTTACTACTAACTTGGCATAAAGCATACATTCATCAGCATGTATTAAATCATGCGACGTGTAATAGCTCAGATAAAAAACAAAAACACGTACATACGCGTGATCCGACAAAAACGTGAACATCTTTCACAGACGCATAGATTGATCTCAATTATTAATCTGTTGTTATGTAAATAAAAAAACTGCAGATGTTTTCTAAATACGGCAATAAAACAGAAACGGACGTTTAAACTGAAATACGTTTCGTTGCAATATTTATTTCAACCTATTATTCCAACCTAACGTTTCAAATGAATTCCAGCGCAATACAAATAAATCAACCGCCCATATCAGCCATACAATTAAAAGAAATTCGGTGTAGATTGATGCGTTTCAATTTTTATTATAAAAAAAATGATCAATCCGTTAATGGAATATCACATTTAAAAAAGAAAACAAGAAATATCCTTATTAATGTCAGCAAATGGCAATTACTATGGGAATATTAATTATTGTTTCATTGATAACAAAGGTGCCTGTGAAAGAATCTTTTCTCAATACGTGTCACTGACTTCTTTGCAATGAATCATTCTGAGCGATACCTGCATGCGTTGGGATACTTGAACGGAAACTGTTTTAGGAATGATTGCAAAGGTAGGTGCCTTTCAGTCAGTTCTTAGAGGCTTTTTAAAGTGTCTAAACTCTAAATATAGAAAGACTTTATTGACTTTATTGAGACCTACGAAAAACAAAACACTTAAATAAACCTGTTGGATTTGACGTCAAAAAAATGTTAATGTGAGAATGTGACTTTCTCCTACATTTCCAGATTCATTAATGCGTTCTTCAGTGGGATCGTATAATTTTAATATATAACATTGAATGAGGAGATTTAAAATCAAACACCGGAAGCTTTACCAAGCAATTTAACGAATCTTTACGTTTCACTTGAAGAGATGTATGTACCTAAATAAGTACATCTATAATATACACGTGGAGGGTTCAGAAGGCAATCAGTGTAAATCCAACTTCCCCTGAAAACGAGTTACGTAAGTTCAAAAATCTCCTTATTGTTAAAACTTTCAGTTGATAAATTAATTAAGTTACTATATTCATACGTAAGCAATAAGTGGCGGTACTCATATTGAACACGGAATTACTAGGCAAAATTATTCAGAGGACACATACTCCACATTTCGGTTTTAATGCTAATGAACTTACACTGATTAGCTTCTGAACTCTTCATATGTAGAACTACTTACAATGTTATTAACCATTTGGGAATCTGTCGGTAATATATTGATAAATACACAATGTTGCGCTGAGAAGAAGATAAGATCCCTATAATTTTTATATATGGAGAAAGTCACAGTGTTTAAAAGGAACAGTCCGGCTGCATAAAAAGAGTATTCTTGACCATCGATTAATTAAAAAGTTCTGTGAAACTGGTAACGTTGGCAATAAAAAGTATGTGAATGTGAAGGATGTAATACACGAAAAAGCGAAGCAAATATTCCTGCAATAATGAATCGACGTCCTAGTATTGGCATCAAACAAATCACATGACAAGGTGGTGTTAGACAATCAAGTGTAATAAGAAACACGAACGCCGATTTATGTTTATAGAGTTTATAAATTAATGGATTTCGGAGAACCATTCCGTAGAACACGACATAATGATTAACAAATTGTTTCTATACCATGCAAGGGCATCACTTCAAGTTTAATGTAATTCAAACAAAATCATTTTGTACCTTGCTTTTATTTTTGGATCGGAAATTTCCCACTTCAGGGTTATTTTCTAAGGCATTTCTTCGGAAACTCGACCTTGGGTGAGTTATAATATAAGTAGCATAAGAACATACGGTTATGTTTAAAAAAAATTAATCACCATGGTAATTTATAAAAAACTGATATTGGCAGAATAAAATTCTGTACATCATGTTTGTCCCCTTAACCCTTAACTGGTATCCTGGGGTCGGTCATGACCCCAAAATTATTAGTTGTCTAAGTTTATAAACTGAATTTCTAATGAATTTTATAATAATAGTTTAACTTTCCACCTAAGACCAAGATATTCATAGAGGTTAATTTAGTGTGGACTTTACAAATTTCTGTCCTTTTTTATTTAGGGTCTGTCACGATCCCAGTATACCCTTTACGTTTGAAAAAAAAAAAAACAGTACAGTAGTTAAGGGTTAAACTATTTCGATCACGGTTCATTTTTTTCTTACGAACAACTGCATGTAGAAAAAATAAATCGTGCTACTTTTCGTAAGGCGCGTCGATTTAAAGTACATTCTGCGAACATCTAACCAAGATATTTGGGTGTTCCGTCAGCTGCGACTCATCCTGTATTATCATCATTGCCACAGCATCACATAATAGACATTTTATTTTAAGCCCACTTTGATTCGGACCCGTTTCGCGTGGAGGTGTATCTTCAACAATACTTATAGTTGGTGCACACAATGACACATACTATTCCTCATACTTTCTACGCCTTCCTAAGACCAGCAGCCACTGTTAATTACCGCGGTGCAGATTACACGATCAAGGATATGCAGAATGTCAATGAGAATTGAAGTTTCATTAGCAATAAAGATTGAAGTTGCATTTTCTTTGCATTTCACTTTGCTCATTAGCGAAATGCCCGAACGACAATGAATTTATGCATCGTTTAATTGAAGAAGCCGTCTTTAAATAGTATTTTCACTTCTTATCTCTTTATTTCGTCTTTACGCTCTTTATTGTTGGCAACCAAGGTCGTAAGTAAAGGAGCACCCCTATCCGGCGTGCCACGGAATATTTAATTAGTTTTTCCAGCCGACAGTCGCCGTCCATAAATGTTAATTGCAGATGAAGTGGTAATAAAAAGCCCCCGAGTCCTTGGCAGGCCACCCTTCTCTCCTGCCCCCTGAGTCTTACGACGCTTAACGAGTACCCGCAAACATTATCCAACGAAACCCACTATAGAGACATTTTTCCCTCGTTTATGGCTTCACTGATATCTTGCCGTACACGATTGCTAAATCTTCAATGTAAATCATAGCCGATCTATGTGATTTTTTTTTATACCGGTGATGTTGAATTCTAGTAAAATAATTATTAGATACGGTTATTGAAACATATAAACGCGTAATGTACAGGCTATTAAAAAACTGATGGTCACTATTTTCAGGGGTGAATTTACACCTCTGGATCGGTGGACAATTGTAAAAATACTTGCAGTGAAGTTGTTTATAACGTTGAAAGTTGATGTTAATTTTTTTTATATCAACATATTCTACTCGCTGAAAGGAAAATAGTCTAAAAGGAACCATACGTCGCAAATGCAAACATTCCTAAAAAAATTCATACGTGATCCATATATTTGATGAAACCATTTCTCACGTCTTTGAGAAATCGGTTCCTTTTAGATATTTTCTACTTTCAGCGAGCAGAATATGTTGATGTGAAAAAAATTAATATTAATTTTCAATGTTATAATCAATTTCGCTACAAGTTTCTTTTACAAATGTCCACTGACCTAAAGGTGTACTGTAATTTAAATTTCATATAATAGTTTAGGAACTATTGGAAGTGCAAGGGTTTCTTAAAGCAGTGTTTTATGTTGCTTCTTTGTATGCATCAATGTGATCTTTTATTTCGAAAATATTATTTAATTAAAACAACACTGCAATCTTTAGATATCAATAACAAAGAAAGCGGGGTAAGAAATAAATAACTATAGGGTTAAATGCCAACAAACTACCAATATAGATTATATTTATAAATATTATTCGATTTTCCTTGCATCTACGAGTATCCTTTTCTTTATAATTTATGAGTATTTTACTGTAACTTACTCTCAACGATTCATCAGTTTTCAAACGCAACAAGAATTATAAAGAATTTATCACAATCACGGAATAATCGTATCTAGTAAATCGCAAGAAATAGAGCAGCCGAAAAGTATAAAATGATTAATTACAGTTTATTAAATGTTCAATTTACTGCGTGGTTACCTAAAAAACTAGTAATGTTGCGCCTTCCACTGCCAACGTTTTTAGTCTGCTTCGGCGAGTTCGAAATTGTGGAAAAAATCGTTTGAAGCTCCGACGAGAGGAGAAGATAGCGGAGAAAAATCAGTGACGATCCTCGTGGCGCGATAGGAGGATGAGGGTGGCCAGAGGGGTCGTAGGAGCAAAGGCAGAAAGAACGGAATTTAATTAAGTAAAATTACTGTCGCGCGAAGAGGCGAGAAGCAAACGGGGAGAGAAGAACCAAAAGGAGGGAGATGGTGGCCGAAAAGGTGGCGATGCAAGACGTTACATGGGGAACAAGGGAAGGGAGGAAGGCCAGCATAATGATCTCATCCCTCGATAAAAACGTAGTAATAGAAAGTAAACGAATTCAAGCAAGGCGGAAGCCTCGCTCCTTGCCGCTTTCTTTGCACTATAACTCTTGGAGTTTCTGCATCAGCAGGATATCAGTGACGTACCACTTTAATTCGCTGCCTAACTTCTTCGAGAATAAATATATATTTTTTTAGTAAAAATCATTAAACTCAGCTGTAAGCATAATGATATTTTTTATTGAAAATTCTATAATAGTACATAAGATTCAGGGACATCGAATGAAGAAAAATATTATTTTTTACAAATTTATGAAGTAGATATAAATGTGATTTTTATACACCATAAATAAACAGCGAAGAACAATTTTGTGCACTATGCCATCGACATGTAAGTCCAACTGATTATTAAGAATGATAATAAATTGTTGTAAACGTTTGTAAAATTACATGTATAAGTACAAAGAATATGAAATTATTTTGACTTAAAATAAGAATAACAGCTTTTACAATTGGAACGTCTATTTTTTTAAAAAGGGAATTTCAGTAAGTGTTACACGCCGATTTTTAGGGAACCACTTAAGAACCTTGCAATATTTGGTGGTGCTACTTTTTTACTTTAAGGAAGAAACCATAAATTTTATCTGAGTCAGAAATTACGAAAGATATCGAAAAAAGATTTGAATAGAAGACATACTGTCTTCAAAGATCTGTAAATCTGTAAATCTTTTACGAATATTAAGTTCGTCCCCCTCCTTCTCTCACAAATTATAATGTTTTTCAGAGAGATAAAGAACAGAAACATATATACTTAATATAAACATATAAACATGTATACTTCGAAATAACAAATGTTTTCGACCAGTGTGCCAGTTTTCACAAAATGGTCTTTATAAATCCTCCAAATATAATTAATTTACTACTGACTACAGCGCTGTTGAGCTTGCCGAGACAATGCTCGGTGACTTCTCGATCACATTGAGTATGATCGAGCCGCGTTTAATAGATTCTCAGGTGATGTCAGTAAAGAAGATATTTAGTGTAATATTGAGATTTATTATATTAGCCTGTATTGGTTCGTTTCGCTCGAATCACAAGGACAATCTGTCTATCCGGCGTGAAACAGGCGAATTCCTCTCGGTTACGTTTCCAAGTGGACAATGTTGTTGGGACGCAACAAATGCACTTCTCGAATTTAGCGCTAACTCCAGTGAGTTATAAAGAAGATACATTGTGCGAAATACTATAAAGCAATTATAATAAGAAGCATTGGCGAATCTGCGTTTGAGAAGATTGCTTAAATTTTAAATTTTAAATTGTAAATTGTGTTAGACAATCCGACACCACTCAACGGATGTTTATCTAAAGGCGAGCACGGCGACGCCAGGCCCGTCATAAATTAGATAGGGCCTGACAAGCATCTTCGACAGCGTCAAAGAAAGGACTCGCCAGGCAGGACGCAGTCTTGCAGAGATTTCGATTTGAGACACATCCATTCATTGAGCTGTACCGCCCAGTCGAAATACATTTTGACTTTAAACTTATATCGATTCCCTCCACTGTCCTAAATCTTACAAATCAGAAGTGGGATAGAGCCGCGTGCTTGTACGCGTTTAGGAATACGTCAGAAACAAAAGCGTTTTAAAGTCATTCCGTAGTGCTGCAAAGAGACGCTTAATCGTGCTGCGGAATCAAACTACAAATAGTGCTAAGGGTAGACGTAAGTTAGTGTAATTAGTGTACGTAACATAAGCCGAGTGAAAAGTGACATGGGTCGTTCCCGAGACCATTCGCGAGATGATTCCCGAGATGATACGCGAGATCGTTCATGGAATCGAACACGGGATCGTTCGCGCAGTGATGAACGTGATCGCGGGAAACGTAGCGAACGCGATATTTCAGTGGAATCCGAAAGAAGCCGAGATCGTGAAATTTCGCGCCGCAACCGCGGAGAGTCACGTGACTGTACCCGGAGGTCGTGAAGTCGATCGTCGGCGAAAGAACTTCGCGAAAAGGTGGCTAAGCTAAAGCGGAAGCTGAGAAATCTTCAAGCCAGACCCGCGAGTGACGAACATACAGTGCCCGTGTTTGATCCCTCACGTGATAGTGCGGATATAGAAAAATGGGTGCAACACGTGAACCGACTAGCGCGACGATACGATTGAACTGATGATGATATTATTTGGATCATCGCCAGAAATGTGAAAGGTCACGCTAGGAAGTTTTATGACGAGGAACAGTGATACGACCATTCATGGAAATCGATGAGTCGATTGCTTATTAGGCAATTCCGAAAGCCGGTTCCGTTTGGAAGACTGTTGCGGAAGACTGCTAATTGCATCGCACGACCGGGTCTAAAATTAGGCGATTACTGCTTTGAGAAGATGACCAAGCTGCGCGCCTTAAAGATCGATTTGCAGGACGCGTACATGGAGGACGCGATCATCACCGGTGTTGGCGACAAATCGATCGAGCGTACGATTCGCTCAAACAAGTACAAGGATGTGTACGATTTGTACGCGACTATGAATGAGATGGGAGCGATGCCGCGTGATCCGTCTAGTGCGAAAAAGTCCAGCCTTCGACAACCCGAACGCAGACGGCCGACGGAAGCGGAAAAATTGCCACAGCGATCGGAACAGCAGGCCGTGGTTCCAAAGGAAGGGGCGCAATATGGAGGAGTGGTCTGCTATAATTGTGGACAACGGGGGCACATTTCGGGGCAGTGTCAACGGGCCCGTATTACCTGACATTCATGCAAGAAACCGGGTCATCGGGCCAAATACTGCCAGCAGTCGAAACCCCATGCCAGCACAACACAGGTAAACATGAGTAATCACAATATGTATATTTTACCGGCGCTTGTGAACAGGAGGAAAATTAAGTGCTTGGTCGACACAGACAGCTCACATACGTTGCTGAAGAAACTGGTAGCAACGCGATTAAGGTTAGAAATAATTGAAGATCGAGAGCTCGAAATACGTGGATTCTCTGGAGCGGGGACTTATAGTAATTCATTTGCCAAGATTATAATTAAAATTATGGAAGCGACGGCAAAAGTACGAGCTATAATAGTTGATTCGGAACAACTTAGCCACGAAATGATTGTCGGGCGAGATTTTCTAGATCAGAACCATATAGTTCTAACTAAGCGACAGGATAAAATCAGGATAAGAGAACTACCGGAAATGATTAAGCACCGAGAAAATGCTGTAGAGATTTGCGTGATCGAAAACGCGACGGATTTCGACAATTTAGATATTGAGGATGTTTCGGACACGAACATGATTGCATTCACTGAAATTATTACGAAATACGGGGACCGAATCATCACATCGATGGAAACTTTAGGAAAAACTGATGCGGTGAAGATGAATATTAAATGCAATACGGACACGGCAGTAGTATACCGGCCTTATCGTATGTCTGAGTCCGAAAGAGCATCAGTACGTGAAATTATTGAGGAATTATTGAAAAACGGGATAATAAAAGAATCTAATTCGCCGTACGCTAGCCCGATAATACTAATAAAGAAGAAAACAGAGGAATTACGGTTATGCATTGATTATCGCCGACTCAATGCTATAACAGAAAAGGATAAGTACCCGTTGCCGCTGATCGAGGATCAAATCGACCGGTCAGGGGGTCCTAAATATTTTACCACCCTTGACTTAGCCTCGGGATACTACCAAGTTCCAATGGACGAAGAGTCGATAGCGAAGACAGCTTTCGTGACACCAGACGGACATTACGAATTCTTGCGAATGCCTTTTGGATTAACGAATGCACCAGCAGTTTTTCAGAGACTGATTAATACCGTGTTAGGGCCGCTTCGTGATACAATTGCTTTCCCGTATATCGACGATATTATTATACCATCTACAACAAAGGCGAAGGGTCTAGAGTGTTTAGAACTCGTGTTAGAAAAGCTACGGGAACATAATCTAACACTGAAAATCAGCAAATGTTAGTTCTTGAAAGAGAGTATCGAATATCTGGGACGAGAGATAAGTGCGGAAGGAGTCAAGCCAGGACGAAGGAAAACAGACGCTGTTTTACGAATGCCAAATCTTACGAATGTAAAGGAAATTCGCCAGTTTTTGGGTTTGTCCGGGTATTCTCGGAAATTTATTAAGGATTATGCTAGCCTTGTGACCCCATTGACGATGTTAACCAGGAAGGATATCCCTTGAACTTGGGGTAAAACTCAAGAGGAAGCAGTAAAACGAGTAAAGGAAGCCCTAACCACGCGACCCGTTTTAGCCATTTTCGATAGCTCATTGAGGACGGAGTTGCATACCGATGCGAGTTCGATAGGACTGGAGGCGATTCTTTTTCAATTTACGCCGGACGGGACGCGACGGGTAGTTGCCTATTACAGCAAGCAAACCACCGTGGACCAGCGGAAGTATCATTCCTACGAGTTGGAAACAATGGCCATAGTTTTTGCACTTCGACATTTTCGCGTATATCTGATAGGATTAAAATTTGTTGTTGTGACGGATTTACAAAAAAGGATCTTATACCACAGGTCGGACGATGGTGGTTGGAGATACAAGATTATACTTTTAAAATAGAATATAGAGCGGAAACCGCGATGCAACATGTAGATGCTTTGAGTAGGAATCCGGTATATCAGATCGAAGTATATCCGGTAGATATGACAGAGGCCGATTGGACTAAGCAGTATTTCACTAACTACCTACTGAAGAAAGGGAAAGTCTATAGGAGATTAGATGGTGAACGTTCAGCATCGGTTGTACCGAAGTCGGCTCGATTTCAAATTTGCCGACTATGTCGTGACGATGCAGGACATCTCGGGTTAGAGAAGACGTTGTTGCGTATTCGAGAAAATTACTGGTTCGCCGATATGAGTGCATTCGTCAGGAAATATGTTAACGCCTGTTTAAATTGCGCGTATTATAAACGGAACGCGGGGAAGAAGCAAGGAAAGTTGCACACAATAGAAAAGACACCAATATCCTTTCACACCATACATATAGATCACGTAGGGCCGTTTGAATCTAGCAATAAGAAGAACAAGTACATACTCGTGATAGTTGACGCTTTCACAAAATTTACAATCATCGAGCCAGTAAAGGATACCAAGGCCAAGAGGGCAATAAAGATATTGCTGGACGTGAAACATCTTTTCGGCGTACCACATAGGATCATCAGTGACCAAGGGACGGCGTTTACGGCAAGGAGTTTTACAATCTTTTGTTCAACCTATGGAATCAAGCATGTGTTGAACGCGGTTGCTACCCGTCGAGCGAACGAACAGTGTGAGCGATACAATCGCACTATCGTTGCGTCGTTGGCTGCAACCGTCGCGGGAAGAGACCATCGTACATGGGATGAATTTGTGAAACAGATTCAAGGTGCGTTAAATTCGACCCACAACAAGGCTATTGGAGTGACGCCTATGGAAACTCTAATGGGTTATAACGCACGGAACACTGCGGAGTCGAGTTTATTACAGGAGGTGCAGACTGAAATGGAGCGAATAAATTTGAGCGAGTTACGTAAGAAGATCGGCAAGCACATCACAGAAGACCAGAAGAAATAGAAAGAGCGGTACGATAAGGCGAGGCGTGACGCTACGCGATATGTAGAGGGAGATGTTGTAATGGTTGAGATTACCAGCGAACCGTCTACTGGGCAAAGTCGAAAACTGTCACCGAAATTTAAAGGATTATTCAAAGTACATAGGGTGTTGTACAATGACCGGTATGAGGTGGAAGATTGGCGAGAAGGGGACAGAGGAGCCAAAACAGTGGTCGCGGTCGAGAGATTGAAGCGTTGGGTTGCAGTGATAAACGAGAAGCCTTAAAAGGACAATTACATGTGTATTATGAGTTACAGATCAAGGGAGCAATTGGATCGTCGGCATTTGGAGCTGACCTGGGATCACTGGCGACAGGTAGAGTGACCTGTTCCAGTGTGGAAAGTTGGCCGTCACGATTGTAACGGAAGCGTTGTTGCGGAGAGAGGCGTCAGGAGTTTTTACCTGACGATGGTTGCGAGGTTCCATTGCAGTGACGATGGGTATGCCGTCATTGAATGGTTATTGTTGAGTGCCTCTATGGTGGAGGAGTTGGCTGCCGCTGACCCCACGTAGCATGGGCTGTCCACCATGCCAGAGGAATTGGGCGATGCCATCCTTGGATGGATGTGACTTGCCGTCTTGGCGAAGGATTCGGGGATTGACATCCTTGCAAGATGTAGGTTTTGTTTGTGCTCTTCATGACAGCGATGACGATGGTATCAACACTGGATGAGTGAGATGTAGGTGTCGTGGTAAGGGATCGCGAGCGCGGACCCTACACGATGAAGATATCGATACCTCGAAAGGACATCTTTGTATCACAGTAGACAAGAGAAGTTAGCAACGGACCGAGGAATACAGCACAAGGCCTAGTTGGCGGTGCAATTGATCCTGAACATTATGGCTCATGGGACCTTGAACAATTTACGGGGGGAGTATAACCGAAAACCTTGTTGGGTGTTTTATTAGATTTGTCTAGATCGAACTGAGAAAAGCAAACACTATATTTACCGATAAATGATTTTCTTGTTCTAGAAGACAACAGGATGAGGATGCTTGAGGCAAGCATCATTGCAGGTTGGCCGAATGTCAGACAATCCAACACCGCTCAACGGATGTTTATCTAAAGGCGAGCACGGCGAGGCCAGGCCCGTCATAAATTAGATAGGGCCTGACAATTGTGGGAAGAGATTTCACCCACGGATTGTAAAAATCTTATTAATTCTATGCTACAACGTATTAAAGTAGTAGTCATACGTACATATACATGGGAACATAACAAAATATTAAGGTACCTACAATAATTTCCACAAATTTAAATTGACAAATCTGATCGGAAGCTTTTTGTCAGAGGTTGTAGTAGAATATTGGAGAAGTGGGCCAGATAAAAACGGCAATCCCTTAACTTGGTAGCACTCGCTTTCACAAAATGAAGAAACGCAGACAGTTATAAAGATGGTCGAAATCTGTGGAAATAGGTGGGTAATAAATAAATTTATTATACCTACATTACGGATTATATTCTTTGAGAGTTCATTGATGATATTGGCGTGTAGATTAATTACATCTCCGAAGCTGGGTGTTCGAAGCGAAAGAAAATATCGATCTGTCAACATTTAGAAAAGGCTGGTGATGGATATTTAATTTCGAAGAAGTACACTGCATGGTTCCACATAAAATAACGTAACTTGTATTTCACCCGCGGCGACATATTGCTGAAGATCTAAATATGTCAATCGATAATTTCATTGCAATTTTAAAGCTGAATATCGACATTCCGGCCCGACATTAGCTGTACGGGGTGAGAAAAACGATTGAAGTGGTCGCCGCAGTCCATACCTGCAACCACTCACAGTTACACAATTCAATCAACTACTTTCGCTTCTCCATTTAGTTTCAAAAGAATCAAGTGGATAGCTCGGACCAAGAGAACAAGAAAATTCATTTCTGGCCATCTAACCTTCATATTTCTGCTTTGAAATCTGGAACCTAAAACTTGGTTTATGTAAATACAGTATGGTACGCTCAACTTGGACACTAACTTCTAAAGTATGCGTTGTACGAAATTTTATTTATACAAGAGTTACCCGGTTTGGAGGGACACATTATGCAGCACATGTACCTTTTTGTATACATAGATGGATCCGTTTCTGAGATTTCAAGGTCAACATTGTTATTTTAAATGGAATACCATATTTCGTATTCCAAAATATTGAAGAATGCTAAATCCTGCGTGAAAATGTATTCCCCATTATTAGTCCTAAACCTAATAGTTAACAAACAATTTCGCTTCGTTTCTTGAAAATTTACTTTACGTAATATAAAGTTGGAGATTCAATATCATCAGATTTCCGTATGATCGCGGTTTTAGGACGCCAATAAACTTCTTTCTGTGGGGTACATTAAAAGACATGGTGTACCGTGAACGAGCAACAAGCCCCAGCAATATGAAAGAACGAATTCGTGAATGCATTGCGCTCGGTGCAAAAACAATTCGGAGTTCAGTTTCCTGGTTGGTTAATTGATTGCATCAAACGAGCAAGTGGTTCTTTACAGTATTGAACACAACAGCCGAACATAGGGTATTGTATCGTTCGATTATGGATTAATAGATGGCATTACAAGTATGTAACAACTAGAGACCCTTTAAGTAGAGTCACGAAATCACGTCGAAAGTTAAGTCGGTGGACGCCATTTTTTGACAAAAAAAAAGGTACTAGACGCCAAAACTTCGCAGAGAAACGAAGAATTGATTGGGCTACAATTCTTTCGTCCTACATTAGTAACCCATTTTCCTCTTCTTTCAGGATCACGGGGAAACACTTTGATAATATAGCCTTTCTGTGACGAGTACATTTATATTTTCACACCCTTTGACAGAAAATGGCGGCACCAATAAAAATCGAGGACGTGATTTCGTGACTCTACTTAAAGGGTCTCCAGCAACAACGGAAGTTCGGCAACTCGGAAATTCAAAACGGTCTGAAACTTTGCAGAAATGAAACTAAAGTGATGCTAATACCGTAATCATTTTTTAATTCGGCCATAAAACGGTCCTAAGGGTGAAGAAGCCCCCTCAAAGAAATTGTGAGTTTTCATATTGCCGTGAATATCTGTGAAACTGTAAAATATTTCTAAAACAACTTCAATTTAAAGTTTCATGGCTTTCGATATGCTACAATATAGCGATAAAAAATTGTCGAAAAAGGGTGGTGGGGATATGTTTTGAAAAAAATAATGTTTTTCGCAAATTCTTCATCGCCGCTTTATCCGACATAAAAAACCATAGAACTTTGAATTTAACTTCTTTTTTATATATTTTACAGTTCTGAAGATATACGCGATAATCTGAAAACTTATCATTGTTTCGACAGGGTGTTTTCACCCTAAACAAGGGAACACCGCGAACCCACTCCCCGATTGGAACACAACTTTATGGGTTTATAGAGTGACTCGGGACAAGAACAATGGTATGTTTCATTCGGGTGCTATCGCTCTTTAAGGGTGTGAAACCTAACCTCAAAATCAAATAGGCACCTCTACTTTTTCGCCTATAACTTCCAAACTACAACAGACAGAAAAAAATGTTCCAAACAAAAGTTTAATGGTGCGCTGAGCACTGCAAAATTGCGTTAACAGAATTTTGAAAAAAGTTTTTTCATTCAGGTATTTTTTTTAAACTCTTCAAAAGTTTGTTAACGCAATTTCGCAGTGCTCATTGCACCATTAAACTTTTATTTGAAACATTTTTTTGGGGAGTTATACGCAAAAAAGTGGAAGTGCCTATTTGACTTTGAGGTTAGGTTAGGGTTAGGGTTAGGCCCCCCTTAAAGGGCATTTGATTTATCATCAATTATATTGTCGTCTTTCTGTAAGTAGAAAGATGTTTCTTCGAAATTATCTTCTTCTGCATCATCGTAAATCACGTATGGGTTCCCTTCTCTTTCGCGAATAAAGTTGTGCAGAATACAGATAGCGCGATCTACAGTATTTATTGATTTTTTCATTTTGACGCCGAATTGCATTCAGTAAAGCCATCATATCAAAAGCATATTTAGTTTTTCGAGCTCTACATAGTCTATAATTAAAAACTCTAGTTCTGTTGTTAAATCTCCTCTTTGCATATGGTTTCATGAGATATCTTTGTAATGGAAATGCCTCATCAGCCACAAAATAATATGGAAATTTCGCTTGAGTATCGTGAAATGATAGTGACTCAGGAATCAGGAAAATCTAATCCTTCTCTTTGTAGCTAATAATCCATTCTTGATGCTTGAAAAATCCCACCGCCTCTATTTCTACTGGAATATCCAGCTTTTATCATAATAAAATTTCCATCGGCATCAGTACACGTCATTAATGCCAATGAATGAAAGCCTTTATAATTAAAGTTTCCTGATCCACTTCCGAACAGTTTTTACATTCGAATGTTTCCCATCAATTGTTCCTGCACAATTTGGGAGATTCCAAAGCTCTTGAAACCGTTCTGATATTTCTTTTCAACGGCTTTTATCCGGTATTGGTATATTTTTTATGTAAACAATTCCAAATTGCGATAGAACTTTCAGGGATGATTCTTTCAATGGTATTATTTCAACGGGCGAAATAAAATGAAAGTGAAGGAAAAGAACACCAAGTAGCTAAATATCTGAAATCACAATAATGGAGCGAAAGCATTTGTCTATTTCAGATTCAAAATTCAAAGAAAAATGCAGAAATATACGGACTGTTCTAGGGAGACTCCTAAAACTAGGTCCTAGTGACGGATAAAGGGAACAGTCACATTATTTAAATGATACAATGCAGTTCGTTATTCCATTTTTAAAGCCTGGCAATTTACCACCCTCAGCTTCTTTCATTAATAAAAATTAGAGTACTGAAACGGGTGACGAAGATCACGAATTAAATATGCAGGATGATCCTCGATCAAGGAATCATATTCCGAGCAAAAGCGAATTTAAAAAAAAAAATATTGGTAGCGGAGGTCATGAGGAATATAAAAAAATCGTTTAAAAAGACAAGAATCGTCTGATGTGGATAAAACGTTCATTGACTTTTGTAAACTTCGGGCAAAAAAGAAAAATAACGCCAAAAATTATTCTTATCGAGTTTACTTCCTGATCTACACATAATGAATGATAAACAAATGCATTCTTTTAGAAGAAAAGTGCTTGCAGTAATTGATGAAATTTCAGAAAGCAGACCAACATCTGTACTTTCAATGCAAACAATAGATTCGGAATCATTTCATGTATACGATATTAACAACTAAATTATAATTGCCAATGGCTTTCACTAATAATCTTCAACATTAAATTAATTGTGTTGTACAATCTTGAACACAATACTCTGGAATGCTCTGAAATAATGTATTTGAAATCAAATTTCTAATATAAATTTTATAAACAATTTACCTTAATTTAATTAGTAGTCTTTCTTCAACATTTACGTTTTTTCTATAATTTGTGTTCTTTTTGTATAAGGTCGAACTGTTTTCACTAATTCGATAAAAAGTTTTTTACGTTACTGTAAAATGATTATTATGAGGCTAAGATCTTTTGTGTTGAAGATAATGGCTAATGAAATTATTGACGTTTTACAGTCCTTGCTTAAAATTTCTATTTTTAGCTACATAAGTATGATTGTTTGCAAAATATAATTGCTAAGCTGTATATTATTAGTACTGCGCGACGTAAATCAACCAAATTCTCAGTGTAAAAACACTTTTGTGCTGCCATTTTCTGTATGTTTTTGTGGGGTTGTTCAGAACACTATAGAATTAAAATTTTGCTTTATAAAAAGTGGTTTAGACGGAAGTGTCAATTCACTCAAAATTGTGGGTTAGGCCACTATTGCGTTGATAGCCTCAATTTTCTTCTCGGCCTTTTCTAATTCTTTCGCTAGTATAAACGCTCGCCTATTATTGTTTTTAGTTATAAATGGATCGTTTTTAGTTACGAATCCACCATTTTCGCCTTCTATTCTTAGGGTAAACCAACCAGTAATTGACCGCATACCAGTGAATGACCATTAGGCAAAGAAACGTCAATTATAAATTTAAAAATTACTATATGTTTATAAATGGAGTGTAGTTGCACGTTTAATATCCCATATTTTTAGTTATGCGTATTAAACAAACATTAATAAGTACGATTCTTAATAAAAGTATGCGGTCATTTACTGGGCTTCTCATTCAACAATTCGGTCATTCATTGGTTGGTTTACCCTATTTGTTTTTGGTATACCAGTACGCAAATGCAACATCTACATTACCCGAACTACTCGACATCGTGAATGCAACTGGTTGAAAAGAAGTTGCTTTGACGAGAAACAAAATCATTTTTTTCTTTAGATTCAGTTCAATCCCAGCGTCAACAATCTAACTTTAAAAATTATGCTTTTTCGCAAACAGATGACTGTAACAGATGCTGCAGGTCACGCCAACGAGAGTTACATAGTCGAAGAGAATAACAAGATTCCACAATAGTTAATAAATAATAAGGATCGACATAAAAACAATTTCTGCAAGTTTCAAAATAATAAATATCAATTAGGTATGTACTTTTGGGGTTGTTACACGAATATTCCCCCTTAAAGTAGAAAAGTAGCACCAATCATATATGGCAAAGTTCTTACATGCGATCAGCGAATAATTATGCAAAGTTTCCTAAAAATCGACGTGCAACACTTTCCAAAAATGTCCCTTGACTGTCACAAGTGAACTGAAAAATAGGACTGCCTTGCATGTGGCTCTGCGATTATTCCCTGCTTTTGCATCTTTCTGCCTGATCGAAATATGAAATATCCATTCATATTTCGGTTATTGCAGTTGCATCTACGTTTGCCGATTTGTCGGGTTTGTAGCAACACATTCACAACGATATTAGATAGAAAAGAGAGAAGACTTTTTGGGGATAGTCAAAACTACCCTCTCCGTTTCAACTAAAGTGAAACCGGCGAACGCGTTCATCTCGTAGGATCCATGCAATCACGCGAAACGACCATTTACGCCGCGTTTATGAAAAATAATATCTCCGTTCTGGTAAGGCTGGCGTCGTTTCAGCGCAACGATGATCGAGGAGAATGAGAACGCTCGAAACGAGTCACTGTTCTTGCCTTCGAAATTCCGTCCTCATAGGTGAGTCATCTGCACCTTGGCGCGAAATCGTCGGATGCATAATTTAGAAGCTTTTGCAGCAGAGGGATTTGCATACGGAACAATGTGTTTCGAACTAGGATGGAATTTTTATCATGCTCATTTAGGATATGCGCTCGCAACCTTGATCGCTTTTAAAAATTATTACAGTAACGGCATACAATTTTTTAACGCATTGAGAGCCACAATTCTGTAAAAATAAGCAACAGACAGGTACATCGAGGAAAATTCTAGGTTAGACGAACTTATTATTAGTGCCACAAAAGGGACAATAAATTAAAAACGTGTGCTGGATTAGTAGTTGTTTTAGCTGTTAGTAATGTTGTTTTGTATTATTATACAATTTTTTCCTTTCCTAACAGGGGTATTAAAAATATTCATAATCTGAATACTAAGGGCCAAGAGTGACTTCCATTATTTTAAATTCTATAAATATTTATTGAAAATATAATTTGATGAAAGTACTTCTGAAGGAATAAAAGTTAGCAACCTCAAAATCTCTGTTATGAAGTTTAATTTTACTTTTTATTACTATATCATCTAATGATATTTTATTTCCATGTTATCCATACTACCAAGTCGGTCTGACCTTTTAAATAGTAATAAATGATTAGTTACATACTGAAATCGAGAGATATTTGTAATAAGCTCTTATATACATTTCGCCAGATAATATTATATGAACGTGACTCGAATAACGTACAGAATCGGACCGTCTGAATTTTTCAAATGGTCGCAAGTGCTTATTCCTAATCGTATACCTACAGCCATATACATTACCGGCGTAAACCGATCTAGAGTCGCCTGACAAAAGCGCAAGCCCGTTTACAATCGGCCCGGTTAGATTTGTGGACACGAAGATGAGTATAGCTCGTTGGCTTAGTCCGTGCAAACGCGCAAGTCGATGTTGTAGTTGGATTTTGGGAATCGATAGACACTCTAAGCGCTGAGAATTCCTCAAATGAATAGTACGATCGATACCTTGGTACCAAGTGCCAACATATCGTTAAGATAATGAGATCAGATGCCCTTTCAATGTTTCTGGTATAAATGAACAATTTAAACAAATGACATTTGTCCAACCGATCATAAATCACACAATAACCGCAATATTTGTTTTATTTCCTATTACAACAGTTTTTAAAATGATTATTCTTGTTTCGCAAGAAATTTGTGTCTAATCTTGTCACCCTGTGATGCCATATTACCCTTGTGATCAAAGATAAAAATTAAGTCTATGGAGTGATTTTGGATCAAAGAACATGTTACGACTGCTATACGATCTTGGTTAACTTTCGTTAAAAATTTTGTCTTTAAAAATAGACTTCTATTTAGTTTGCAATGTCAAGCATCACGCCTGGTTTCTTGAAAAAAAATCTTAAATTTTGCTGTGTTTTTAGCCCAAAGAATAGGATTTCCCCCTTAAGTGGTACATCAATGATATCCTAAAAAAATCAAAGCGCCAATTATGGTCTCGTTACAATACAGCTGTGACGAGTGGCGAAATTACATTTGACGGATTAAGCGTGAAGAATATCATTGGCGTTCCACTTGAGTGTGACTCAGAAGACTCTCCACGTACACCAGAGTTTGCTCTGACGGCAATCTCGAAATTACAAGCTTTCAGTCTATCTTTGAAGATGTTTCCGGGATTTATCATTCCAGGAAACAAATGAAGCCATCTGATTTCTCTTAACGAGAGTTTTTCAATGATGCGTAGCAAATGCTGCATGTTCTTTAGTGAAACATCAATCTATAGACTTAACATTATTCTTTATTAAACTCACCACGTATCAGCACTTTTGCCGGGTAACGTTCGAATGTGACAATAAATTTCCTAGCATAATTGTTGTGATTTTGATAGAGGTAACACGGTTTCTATAAGTGAAGTATTGAGATGAACGACTACTTACTTGTACTCAATGACTCTTCAAAAGATCCGGAATCTTATTCATAATAAATTGTTCCGACATTGACTGTTAAAAGTATGAGTACAAACTTTATTAAAATAAATGTTCATGTTACATATTAATCATGTGTAGCTTTGTTAAAAGAGTGCTAGTCATTCATACATCTTGTCAATCCCAGATAGAACATTTCTTTTCTCTTCGGCCTACTTGGAATATTCATTCCTCGCCAGTACAATAGTATTTCAAGTCACGGCAAAAGCAGCACTAAATAATTCACTAAAGAAAAGATTGGAGGACTATTCTCTGATAAACACGTAACGGTATATCCCTTCAATTATTTGGGCGGAATCATTTTTACTCGGAGCATAAGCAACTGCTACTGTAATTAGAATCAACATCAAGAACAGTTTACGCGTATGAAATAGAATCGGGTCGACTAATTTCTACGAACAGCGACGTTCGATGCAGATTAGGGCTGCACATTACAAACACTTGTCCTACGACTATCGTTTATTTCAGAATTGTAATCGACGATACAGCAGGAGTATAGGCTTATTTATGTTTCTGGTAAATTACAATATGTGACGCCACGTTAGCCGTTAAACGTTGAACGGGGAAATCACCTCGTCGCGAGAGTGCATGAAGAGGACATGCGTCACAGGAAGAGGCACCATGCTCGGAGTGCGTGAATGCTTGTCAAGCAAATCTGTTCTATCTGAGATGGTAAGTAGCGGTAATGAAGATGGCTGGTAGGCCTACCTTGGTCGAATACAAGGCAGCGGGTGGTCTTGGCAGCGAGTCCCGGGGGCAGAGCGAACCTGTAGGCTGGGCCCAGCGACAGCCCTAACCCCAGACCGAGCGCCTCCGCGCCGCATCGGCCCCCGAACACAGGCCCCACTAGAATCACCCACATAAGAACGGTCATCAGTCATCACCATCGTCATCAATATCATCAATACATCGCTACATATCATTTGAACATACACAGGAGGGAGTGTAATTCGTGGTACAAAAGAAATACAGGTGGCAGTGCGCGTAGAAACGAATCGAGAACGTAGTCTAAAACATTTTCCTGAGTGATTTCAGAACTGAAAAAATCATGTTCGAAAATTCGTCGTGTCGGTACAGTTCTGCTGCTATGTTTGCATTTGAAGAACACAAAGGAAAAGCACGGTAAGTCCAGCTTTGTTGATTTACCCGTTTTCATGCCATTGGTGGCAAAAAGGGAGTACTTTAAAATGACATGTTTGAAAAGGGAAACAATCTTTTAAGTCCAAAGTTATCAGACTTTTTAAAATGGGTGTAGGTGTAGAGAAATGACACGGCAAAACCAAATGATACAGGGGAATAATTTGAAAACTTAATATTAAATATTCAACCATTGGAAGCGTTTGAATCAATTGAAGAAGTCAAATGACAATTTAAGTGTAACCTAAGGAGAGATTTTTTAATTAAAAAAACAATTCTTAACAGGGGGAAAAGCTGATAAGTCCACCAAGTTTTGTGAAAAGCCAAGGGTACAAAGAACGTTACGACAATCAATATTTTTGAAATGTTTAAAGGGGTGATAAAAACACATTTAATCCCGAAACCAAATAAGAACACAACATGGAATTGGTTGAGAGCGTTTTTAACTTTAAAATTGCTCCCCTATAAGACATGGAAAATGTGACGTATCATGTTTTCCCCTGAGGTCTTCATTTGTAAATATGATGATCTGGGTAAAGAAAATACATCACTGAATTTGTGCCAAATATTAATTTTTTTATTGAGTTCGAAAATGATTGGAAATATCTGTGCGGTAACGAGGTATGAATGAAAAATATGAATGTAGGTATTTTCATTTCTCAATCTTTCATATTCTTGTACAATTTTTCGTTTTAGTTTAGAGACAATTTTCAACTGTATTTTTTTGTAGACTTTCTTTTTATTATTAGTATTCTCTATACTTAGTATCTTTAATATTAAAATTTTTAAGATAATAAAGAAGTAACAATCTGTAAAAGTTTGTTCCATTATTTGTATTCGACTACCATCAATATTTAGGGATATTAGTGTGCAAGTGGTAGTAGCACGTAATAGACAGGCACGTCAGTCAAATCGTATAAACAAATCTTCAGGATTGTTGTGTCGAAAATGAAGCACAGAAAGATTTTATTCGATATTTCCGATTTATTTTTACCATTTTGCGATTCAACCACGAATTATACCCCACGCTGCATACATATATTTGTATACATACAATATCTAATAATATGCAGTATACAAGGTCTGAAGCAAATTCAAAAGAAAATTTACCAAGCCAACCCTAGTACCATAGTTTACCATCAATTCTTATTGCATTTACAATAATAATTTTTAATAATGCTCCTTATTTTGTGGACATTCAGGTTTTATTTTTACTTAATTTCGATCCATCCTTTAAACAACAGGTATAAATATTTTGTATCACTTATTGTATCAGTTATCCTTGCCAATAATAGAGCAAATGTTTTCATAAGTTTTTAAAGTTAATATCAATTTTGTTTCTGATTTACAACACTTTGTCCCTGATACACCAATTTTATCTATTTGAATTTCATACTGATTATGAGAATGGCTGTGTTAGCAATCTTGGGTAGAAAAAGAGCGACAAAATATTTAATTATCGCGAAGGAACACAAGAGAAACAAGTACTTTATCCAAATACCGATTTCTAAAAGAAGTCATATGACGGTTCTATCTGGTATTTGCTTTCCTTGAAAGAGAAGTGTGGATTAGGTAGAGAAAGAGATGATAAAATATTGAGAATATTGAGAAAATATTGATTCACATATTGAGAAAATTCAAAATATATACTAAATAGGATCGTAAAATTGGTTGTTATCCAAAGAAATAGTATGCGTGACAAGCGCGAATGAAATCTCTATATTTTTCGTTTTAAATTAATGAGAAGATTTGCAAAATTTTCTTGATGGAAATGAAATCAAACACGACATAATTCTGAGAATTCTGAGATATATCTATTATTCTGTCAAAGTGAGGATGAAAAGTCTAACTTCGAATATTGCTATTTGGTATTAAAAACGAATAAATTGTTTTGTCCATCTTTGAAAAGAACATTCAGTCAGATTGGAAACAACTATAAACATAAAATGGTATCTTAAAGCAGAGCGGCAATATTGTAAACAGAAGGTTGGTGGTTATTTACCTATTTATACGGCCACCATTTTTTATAATTTATTACGTGGCGCAATGAGTTATTTAACTCAGTTCTTCAATTTATATCGATGTGGCGGTGGTAGAAATGATAGAATACAAATCATGATCTTATCAAGTTTTCAATTTATATTTTCATGAAAAATTATGTTTTCACCATCAGTACATTTTGCAGGGACAGCCTGTATACAATATTTCTTTAACATTCAATCTCTGACAATGAGTGGTTGATAATCGGCTGTAGAAATCAATTAAGTTTGAAACATCGTATCGAACAGAGGTATTTTGCAAAAGGAAATGGTCTCAAGAAAAAGTAGAGAAAATAGTGTATCATCTGATACATAAATGGGATTATTTGTAAATCATCAATTATTAGTTAGAAGAAGATGGCGTAGATCAAATTTAAAAATCAGTAAACAAGTCAATATTCAAATCGATAATGTTTATCGCCAAAAAGAATCTGTGGCAATAAATTAGCCCCCGTCATAAGTTTTCTAAACCTGTATGTAAATTTCGTGTACTAAAATTGTTTCCTCTGTTTCATTAACTTCTTGCATGATTTTTAAGAAGATTGTATATGCCTTGTATTCGTTGGCATTTATGTTCCAATTAGTGTATGCATAATCATATATTCGGCAATAATAGTATGGAGCACTATATAGGTATGTATAAAAAATCTTAATTATTTCCCACCAAAAACCTATAACTTTAAATACGAATCATCCTCTAACAAGAATTTTACTGTTTCTTTTTACCGAAAACTTGTTATTGACTAGTATAAAAAAAATATAGTATCAGCGGGACATAAAATTGTTTAAATTGCGTCATGTTTGGTTTCATATTTATCGGGAAGATCTCGTCAATACGTTTGAACTATTTTCGTCAAGATAGAACAAAAAATATACAAATCTGGAATTACTGAAAGGTGAATATTAGCTTCTGTCAGGCGTATTATCCCTTTGGAGTGGCTGCCAGCGGGTGGTCGTAAAGGGTCGCCTGTTTATGAGCACTGCCAGAAATGGAGGGGAAGCGGATCAACAGAATAACACCAGAAAACTGCAGTAGGAACATCGAAGAACATTGACCTGAGTTATCCGCAGTGTTCGTACAGACGCGAACACCCTAGAGACCTAGACAACGTTTTTATTCTGTGTTTTTGTTCGTGTTCGCCTCAGTGTGGACCCGAACAAATGGTAGACAGTAAGTGTCAGATCTGATGGGTGAGCCGCGTGGAGAATTTTCTAGCAGGAGTATGACTTTTCGAATTCATTGTCCGGAAAATGGTCCTATTTCTTGTAATGTCTGGTTTCGTTAGATTAATAGTTCGTTGTACGACTCTGCAGTAGCTGTCTGTTGTAGTTGTAGTAATTTTCTGTTTTCTAGTGGGTGTCAGAGCATGCTCTACGTATCTTATGATACTATTCCATCCCCAAGAGAAGCTTAAATTGATTTACATATTTTTTGTTAAAACTCATATAGAATGCTATTCGTAAATAAACTATTTCATATCATTTGAAATATTTACATTATATTCTATTAGATTTGTATTTATACTTAAAAAGAAACTGAGACCAAAAATCCAAAGAATTTTCCCTATCCCCTAATATAAATATACCTAAGTAGTGATTTTCTTTTTTCTTTCTTTTAACAACGCATACACAATAGCACGGGACAACTACCAGTAACATCTAACAACTTTTCGTATTAAAAAAGGGATATCTGTACATATATTCAAAAACATTATAACTTTCTTGTTTGCTAGTAATATTTATTTATAAATTCATATCGCTATTAATCTTGCGTTATTGCGACATCTAGTTTTGTCGTACCTACGTAACACACAGAGTGTTCTTTAACCCTCTAAAGTCTAGTGCATAGATCTTTAATACAGTTTGAAAAATTAGAGTACTCTAATTTGGGGATAAAAATACCAAATCCGATGTCTGTTTTCAATCTGGAGGAAATAATAATAATAATTTTCGCAGCGTGCGTAACTCAGAAATGCACTTCAAACTAGATTTCTGTCAAATCGACATGTGACTTAGACCAATATGTACGCTGTGGCACTACTTTTAAGGCTGGCAAATGAGAATTCCCAACCCCTGGATTAAACACGTGGTTGCCTTAAAGGGGTATTCTGGTCTGACGACTAAAAAGATCGATTTTTTTTGCATTTTCCACTGGTACATTATATGGGTAATACGTGTGCAAAAGGTTTTTTTTCGAATTCGTAATATTAACAGAGCTGCAGGGTGCAGAATAGGTAGGTACCTATAGGTTTTGTTCTGGCAAGTGTATTTCGGAAAAGTTTCGGCCGGTTTTTTCCGGGGGTTACATGTATTTTGAGAACTCTACTTAAATGGAATACTGGGAAGTACTGTTCAAATCTTAACTTTATAAACGCATTAAACAAGTAATTGTGTGTTTTTTTTTATTATTTATTCTTCGGAAGTGCTTGGACTTTTACATTCGTGTATTTTCGCATAATCGTAAATACAAACTACCAGGCACCAATCTTCCTAAATTCACTGTACAACGCAATACATTTTTACTACTTTTACCGAAATAAAAAATAACTATACTTTATACAGATTGTTTTACAGTTTCAACACACGAGACGACAAGATACTTCGAAAAGGGTTTAATAAAAACGACAGACTAACCATAGTTTAACCAAAAACAATACATATATAGACACAGTCACATTCGTAGTTTAAATTCAAATACTTTCATTACGAAAATATACATACTGTCATTTTTGTAATTTAATATTATTCAAAGAACTTGGTATGGTATGCATGTGTATACATATGTATTTATGTAAGCGCGAGAATGTTTAATTATTGGATTATAGAATTTTTTATTAAAATCTTTTACACAATTTCTAAATGTAATGAAATTCGTTTAATGTTTATGTACGATGTTGAACTAACTGCATTACAGATAATTATCTAGAGAAATGGATTTTTTTGGAAACTTAATTATGTAAGCGACTTTATTGTATGCATGAAAACGACTTTATTCGATATAAAGGCGCAAGGAGGAAAGCGGGCGAGAATCGAATAACAAATTTTAAATAGAACTGTATGTAACTATTAACATATTTTTTAAATTCTCCTTAATCTGAGGGCAGCGGCTAATGCATTAACTGTGATACTATACTTTTATGTAAATAGTTTTTTATAGACACGTGATGATGAATCTTTCGTTGATATTCTGGGTGTGCTAAATGCAAAATAAATACCTTTTCTCCAAAGCCGATTTACAAACTATTTTTTTCTCAAAATATTATATCTGAACAATAACTCTGTAGATTTTTAGCTTCTAATATTAAAATTTGCAAAAATTACAATTATTTTGAAGATTTCTTTCGTGTTTTCTCCACATATGGTAACCTAGAATTTTTTTACAAAAACTGTGATAAAATTTCAATAAAAAAAAACTATTGAAATACATTCTAGAGACCTTGAAATTGACCAACGATTTTTTTCATAACGATTGGAATCTTTAGAAAATTTCTCTGGGTACGAGCCACCCATGTATGTCAAAGTTGTTCGGAAAAAGAGCTGTGAATTAAGGATTAAAAGTGTCTCAATTAAAAGATGTACCAATTAATAAGAGGTTTAAGAATATATTAAGAACTACCGACAGTTTTAAAAATTTTATTCATACATACAAGAATACAGTCCTCTATCCACTTACATTTGCAAAAACATTTATCTTGATACCTGCGACGCATACCTATATTTTAATGTGTAACGGAGTTAATGAATCACCCTGTATATTCGGGATATATTAAATAGAGTTGAAGGCGTTGAAATGTTCTAAAGGACGAGGTTCTATTTCTATATTCAGTACACAAACTCATAGGATACCTAAAAAGCGAGTTTAACTTCGTAATCGATATTAATATACAGGATGAAAGGAACCGCTGGCAGTATTATTTGAAAGTCCTCATCGCGAAGTTTTTATCGCTTTACCGCTCACAGGAATGAAAGATCATCTATATATTACGATCTGATAGAGATATTAGTACTTCGTCATTAAATTCGCGCACACTATAGTGCTTTTTATTACAGAGTCAGCACGTGGCGGGCGGTTGACTGTCAAAGACCCTTCTTGCATCTCAACAAACCCCCAGCTTAAATTCATATCCACTAAATGAAAACTAGAAACGAAACTTCCGTGTATTCATTGGTTAATAATACGTGCAAGTGATGTTTTCCTGATAATATTAGGTTTCGTACGTAATCACATAGATTGTATTCAATGAATTTATATTACACTCACTTTTAAATATGTAATAAATAAATAATCTGTGACGTATAATAATTTCTTTCGGCGGAGACAGAATATATTTTAATAAGTTGTGTTAATGATAGTGGCAAGAAATATGGTTATGATTCGTATGCTTGATATTTGTACTATTTAATACTGAAAAATTCTAATTAGAATGTCGAATAACGTGTCGAAAAACAGAGATGGGCAAACAATTATTTGAAATAAAAATTTGTATACGAAACTTTTATTTCAAATAATTGTTTGCCCATCTCTATACAAAAATTTGTATACGAAACTTTTATTTCAAATGATTTTTTGCCCATCTCTGTCGAAAACCCACGAGAACGTTAGAGTGGTTATAGATTTGAACTCGAGAATTTTAGGCTATTTCGTACAAACTACGTATATGTAGACAGGTGCAACGTTTCCTCATCGCATACTTGCATATTTCTTGCAGTAGAATTTTTCATGGTACCGGCAACATACGCAAACTTTTCGTTACGTAACAACATTGAGGAACAAGTGAAGATTGTTATAGACGGATGGGATATCGTTTCAGTTTAATAACAAGCAGTTTCATAAAACCAGAATGCAACGAACCGTCGACATTTTTGGATTTTTGGCTTCAAGTATCATTTGGATTTTTTTTAGTTCTAATCATTAAAGTGTCTCTTTTTATTGCTATAATAAATAAGCATTCGCGTCTGCAAATTAAATACTTTATTTACTTGATGTACAAGTTGAAGCTAATAGATTCTAAGATATATTTTTCAGTAGAATAATTTTGCAAAAAGCATTGCACGATCGAATTACAAATACTTTCAAAGTGAACCGCTGTTAATTATAAGAATAATTTACGGGTTATATGTATACTATTATCCGCAATGTTGAACAACTGAGTTTCATTAATAAAAACACAATAAACAATTTTATCGTCGTAAATTTTATTTTCATTTTAATATGTGCCAAACATTGAAATCTAGACGTTAAAAGATTCTGATTTTCAAGTTCTATGTACCTATTACAAAAAACAATTTTAATTTTCTTTTGCATCCGAATGGAAAATAGAAAATCCTTACTAAGCAATAGTTTATCTGTTTATTTGTCTTTCTTTCACGCCTAAACGGCTGAATGGATTTCAATGAAATTTTAATGAGATTCTGGTGGGAAATCTGTCATATCGGTGGTGATATTTTTACTTCTTTCCTATACTGAAAAAAGTTAGAGCTTACGTAACAGCCGCCCCTTCATCTCGCCCGTAATTCCGCTTGGCTAGGAAAATTGCTTGGTGAAATAAGGAGGAGAAGATGTACCAAAAAGTAACTTCCGCGTTTCGATCCCGTCTAAAAGAGAGCACACAATGTCTACGCCACGATCTAACTTCATGCCCGGGGAGGATAAATGTATCGAATATACTGTCAGAGGCTTAACACACTTTTTAAATTCAGCATCCTTTGAGATGCAGAACATGGCTCTTTCCTCCTGTTCGTCTCTTCAGGAGCTTTGAATTTAGTAGCTTGCACGCTGATTAAGACACCTTATACAATTAGGCGGCGAAAAGAACCTCAAAAGGCGGCTTGGCTTCTCTTTACCTGCCCCTCGGTTCCAATGTAGACGTTTAACAGCTACTTAGAAAAATACGAGCAGGTTCCCTTCGACTAAAAGGAAATCTAAGAGAACATTCTTCGTGCGTTTCGACCTTAGAAATTGCTATCAAGTAAACATTAACTACTACTTTCGGAAATAATAATAATAAATTGCCGAATGGGGCATATTTATAAAGCGTTGTACGTCTCATATTGCATCTGATTGTGTGTAAATTAAAATCTAAAAAAATATAGCTTATTCTTGGACAAAATTTGAAGTTTAATAAATTTGAAATTGATATAGCTTCAAATTTCTAATGTAATCATTCCAAGTTCCACAAGTAATATTATATGATACTAAGTAGTATTTCACAAATACATTTTGTGATATATTAACCTTCAGAAGTATTACTATCACTTCGTTGTACCGTTCCCATATATTAAACGCATGTAAATAGACTACGCCTAGAATTTAATCTGCCTGCCAAACCCCTAAACAAGACCACCGCTATCTCACCCCTCCTCTATGTGTGAAAACAGTTCATAATCGGAGCAACATATCAAACTACTTGCACCCGACACAGGTGCTATAATATGTTATCATAGTGAAAAATTAAATTGTTTTATTTTATTTCTTTCATTTAGGTACTTTTGTGAAATTAGTATATTTTTCTGATGGAATTGGAGCCAAATACGATATGTGTATGATAATTTGGGCAACTCCAAGTACTACTTACAGTAGTACGTATTTTTGCACATACGTTTATACAAGCACACCATTTGAAAAATTATGTTATTCTATAGAACGAAAAATCGGTTTTCGTGAAAAAAGAAATGAAAATTTCTTTGTCTCGTCGGGAAGAGACGTATAACAATGTGTATTGCCATACTTGTTTTAAGTGACCGACAACTTTTATTGTTTATAAAAACACCTATACAGGATGATTCTAAAAAATGGATACAAAAAAATAGTAGAGAAAACTTGAGAGTCATGATGAGAACTACTTATTGAAATTTCTGTTGAAATTTGAAATGCAATACAAAGTGCATTTCTTGCGTGAGGTTAATTAAGTGACCTTAAAAGACCGCTCGGGCTGAACTGAAAAAACAAATTCGTTTCGGAAAACTTAAAAAGTCTATTTAATTGTAACAGAGGTTATCTAAAACATTAGAACTCTAAGGATCACCACTTATAACTTATTGGTATTATATAGAATTCCTGAAGAACTTCTGAACATTTTTGTTCTTTGTTATTCTACTTCTTCTACTCATTATTCTATTAATAAGTTTATGTATATTATACGTATTACACGTTTATATTATTACAGAGAAACACTTTCTCGTATTCTTTTATAGAATTGTTTTATATGCTTCTGGCTATACTAAAAGCAATGAATAATATTTCTAACAGTTCCAACATGAAAAATGTTTAAAAAATTACTATTATTTCCAGCTGAACGCTTCAAATATCACTCCGACACTTTACCTAATACCCTCATAATTCAGTTAATTTATATAATTTATGATCTAAAGAAATCGATTTACTCGATTTCAGAATTCATCAATAAAAATTCCTACCACGAATTATTCCGAAGCAAGCGAACAAACTTGCTTTCCGAAAATAAAAAGAGTACCTAACGTTTAAACTTGATAACATTTACAAAAGTAACGAAAAACCGCAACAATAATACTAGCTGGCTTAAAATAATTCTCAGTTCGCGACGCGAACCTTCGGCAGCCGTATACTTATCGATCCAAAAATTGCTGTTGCTGCTGTGACGGAAAGTTCGACGTATCGCCTACAGCCTCGGTTGAAACAAAAAGCAGGAGAACAGGATGATACACAGAGTGTCAGAAATAACCGTAGCGAGGAGATAGTGTAGGAAGCGCATCAACTAGCAGTGCAAAGAGGCAAGGATCAACCATCAGTCCTTGCACCGAAGCTGAAGCAGCGAGCCTCGCTTTCTCGATGAATTATTCAAAGTTTCTTGATCCGGTCTCTCAGCCGTATAAACCGACAGACGGATTCCCATCCTCTCAATCGTCGGGCTGCCGATTTTTTTCTCCTCCCCGCCCTGACTCTCTTCGTTCTCCCTCGTTCTGGCAGTTCCGTCCTTTCTTGCAAGTATGTTGACCAGATTAAGATCGCAGGATCGACTGTCAGCTGCCATGATCACGATGCGCAACAATCGCATACTTCGGAACCGTCTCGTGGACCATGTTAGGTAGTCCCTTGTTTTCCGCTGTTTCGCTTCTTCTTATCCTCTTTCTTCGACCGCATTTTCTTCCTCGATCATGTAAATAGCCTGGCCGCGTTAAGGGGTTAGGCCACCTTGGACGGAGCAAAATTGCAGTTATTTTCGACATTTCTTTTTTAAGAAGGTAATGAAATAAACAGAGAATTCAATATGAAACCTTGATCTCTAGTTTTAGGTAGAAAATAAATCTTTGTGGCTTTTTGTTCCAGGTGAAACGGTATAGCCGTGAGATTGAACAACGTGGACAACGTCGCTCCTCAAGATCTTGGGTACCATATAATAACAGGCTTCATATTAAAAAAAATGCCGAAAATGACTTTAATTTTGCTCCGTCCGAGGTGGCCTAACCCCATAAGTAAATTTTTTTGAAACGGGAACGCAGTCACCAGTATTTGTTACAATAATTTATAGAGACTCGTGTAAAAAATAATTCTCTAGGGTTGAGGGAAATATATAATAAATTGTGAATTGCTATAAATCGGTTTGGTATAGGTATATATGCCTTCGAAACTAAAGCTGTATATTATGTAGATATGTATACAGTCTTTCAGACCTTGACCATTATTGATTGTTGTTAAAAAACTGGACTTATTGTTAGATTTTATTTTTCGAAAAAATATTCTCCCTTGTAATAGTAATTCAAATTTAAATCTATAAATATGGAACATTCTTGCTCTTCTAAATTGTATTACTAACTGTACCACCTAACTGTTATGTAAAATATTCTCAGAATCACACGAAAGTTGAACAGAAACTAATAATCTGCGTTTCATTAGTAAACAAATAATTTCAATAATATTGTACATTATACTACTCGTACCGCAAACTTGAAAGCACCATATATTCCAGCATTTGTCCCTAAATGTACCGAAGCTAATGATAACATACGATTTAAAAAATGCATTCTAAATTCACGGAAGGTCTACCAAAAGTAAAGCAAGATCACTTGCTGCAACATTGGAAACAGTGGTCCATAATTAGAAGAGCGAGAAACTTCCACTGTTGTTAAGAATTTTAACGAGCGCATCCACGCCAATGATCTAGACGTCCTGCAGATGCTGCAAACTATGAGCTACATGTATGCGCAGGGATGAGGTAACGCTTTCGCAAGAATGAGCAATGTATCAGGGAGAGAGAAAGAGCTCTGTTGCTAAAACAGAAGAAGTAGTAGAAGATGAGATGTTCGGACGGGAACTGGGGAGTGGATTGTGTTGCGGCAAGTTAGCCGGTTGAGTTCCCGGCGTGAGACTTTCTTACCTAACGCTAAGAGCGCGATGCCAAAGTGAAGAAGTGCAAGAAGGACACAAGCACGGCAATAATAAAGAACAAGGTCAGCTACTTATGAATCGTTAATGTGATTCTACAGATCCCATAATGATATAATTATTCGTTATGTTTAAAGTATTTAAAATAATCTTCATTGTTCTGTGTATGCATGCAGACGTTTATGCAGGGTGTCTCCGAACTGGTGGTATGCCAGGTGGAGATGATTTTACATGAAAAAATAAGTCGAAATTGTAGAGTAATATTTTTTCATACGAAGCTTCGTTGAGTGGAGCAGCTGAGACAATGGTAAAAAATGTAGTTTTAAGAAAAACGTGTTCAAAGTGTCAGTTTGTTTGTGGGTACGAATGAATAATAAATAATGTTTCTATAATTGATAACGTAAGATCGACTTCTGGACCACAGTAGCCCTTTTCAACCTTTCGGAGTTTCGAAAAGAAGATATAGTTTTTGCAGTATCCGTACGTCGTTCATCCTGTTGCTCCTATACTGATATTTAGGGTATTCAAAATATGATGGAGTGACTTGATTTCATCGTTAAAGACACATACGCTTAAGTATCATAAATTTTTGTTTATTAAGTTTATTTCATTAAGTTCCGTGTTTATATCAAATTAATACTTGCAGCTGTACTTAGTAAAAAAATACTAAAAGTAGCTGTAACGCTTTTACCTAATTCTTGGAATATTAATTTAATATTTAAGTCGGCGCCACATGTACACAGTGCAAATGATGAGGCGCCGACATAAAAAATTGAGAGTCACAGATCACATAAGGAAGAAATTTATTTTTCACTTTTCAGTGCATTTTTATTTTTTTTCTTAATTGAAAATTTTTTGTGCTTTTCGAAATTATCCAATGTTTCTTTAAAAGTATCCAACTTTCATCTTCGCTTTCTTTACGATTTACCTGTACCTAATTATATATACACTATAATATCACCATCATTTCTGAAATGTTCTCTACATTAAAACTTAAAACAATGCTTAAAGGCACATATTACGCTGTAAAGCAGGTGTTCATTATCCGATCAGTATCAAGTTAGAATAGTAAAATAAAGAAGAGAAAGGTAGACGAGATCCATCGAAGTTGTTGGATTAATCGACGTCGGTTTTCACCGTAACAGCCGGCGTGTATCGATTGTGGAAAGACTAATGGCAAGCGTGGTTAACCGTATTATCCCACAGCGGAAGTCCGCCAGTTCAAACGGGGACATAAATAGCGGCGGTCTCCGAATCGTCTGTTTCAATATTAGTTTAACAATCACGGGTACAAGATCCACCAGTACGAACGTCCCGCTTACGTTCATCGATATGTTATCCGCAAATATACATATAAGATAGAAAAGGTACAATATATATTTAGTTATTTAAAGTAAAAATACATATATTATTTTATATGTTTCTAAGTAAAATCTCTTTGCATTATGCAACATTTTATTCTTACAATTAGAAATGTAGTCGCAGCTACTCTCTGCTAAAATAACTGAAATTTCTGTTTAGAAATAGAATAAATTTGGAATAAATATGATATTTAAAAAAAAAACTTAAAACCTCCACCAGAAGATTTAAAAATCGCAGATATTATAAACTACAAGCTAAAAACTCTTCGGTACGTCTGTTTTCAGTTCGACGAATTTATTAAACCTCTACTATGTTAAAAGTCCTTCGATATTCAGGACCAAGCTACAAATACATACGTACTCCACTTACATTGCATAAAAATGAAATAAATTACGCTAATAAATGTTTTGTAAATGAAAAATTTCCATGCATCCGGGGCTCTTAATACGAACCAACCCCTATATTGCCGGATCTCTGCGGAACGAGGATGGTCAAGCAAGTTGTTGGATTCTTTATTAATTTTACAACTTTTTCATAAAGCAAGAAGCATCTGATATACTCGCGCATAGTTTAGTGAATATTGAGGGCAAGTTCCCTTACCTTACCGTTCAATTTCCGTGTATACGCGTTTTGCTGGAGCACGGTGCTCACGGTGGATTCCGGTTAGCCCAGGTTCCTTGGTTTTTGATATAAATTCTCGAGATTTTTCGGCCTTCTAATTTTTGACAACCGGGCAGATTGGCGATCGAGCGAAAACGACACTCGACGAAGGATGGCTCGAAGTTTCTCAGGACGTTCAAGTTTCACGGTGGTTGATATTTCATACAGAGTGTGCAATGGGGTACCCCTTCGTTGTGTCGACCTGCTCGGTACCTAACGTCACCTATATTGTTCGCGTATTACTACTACGTATCCTCCGCCGGCGTATACTCCATTGAGTAAAGTGTGGTTTCGCGTCCGGCTGTAAGCGTTCAACCATAAAGCTTCATTAGAACCCTCTTCTTTCTTCACTTTCCATCGGATCCATCGTTGATGTAATACCGTTTAGGTATTTCCCATGGCTCCACGAACTAGGTACGCTTAACAGTTCTTACGTTTTTCCCCATATTTCTCGAATTAATAAATAAATTTGAATGTGCTTTCAGAAAACGCTCGTAATTGTGTTTATGTTCCTAATGGTCACACACAGTTAAGGGAGGAATCCTATTCTTTGGGCCAAAAACATAACAAAATTTGGGATTTTTTTTTAAGAAATCAGCGATGCGATTCATTTGAAATTTGGACCATGTTTTTATACATCTTTGACGAAGCTGCAGGTTTTTGCTTATTAATTTTTAACCATAAATATAGTAGTTAAGCATGGCCCGTTGGTGTGCATGATATTTACCTAACAGGTAATGTGAAACAGAAAAATCAAACGGCGTATTATTTTATACATATGTAGTTAGAAATTGATGAACCAGAAAAAAAAACAAAAAAAATATTGAGCTGTGCGGAGAGTTTTAACACTGAAAGGTCTGAACCTTTAATTTTTGCTATCCAAATTTGCGTCAATTTTCTTATGTAACAAAAGAAGTGCAGCACTCAGCGGTATTTTGGTTCATCAAATTGAAGTTACATATATACAAAGTAAAATGCCATTTCATTTTTCTGTTTCAGATAACCTGGAACGTAAATATCATGCACACCAGTGGACGACGAGTTTTGCGCGGCGTGGCGCATAACTCCTATATTCATTATTAAAAATGAATAAAAAAAGCTGCAACTTCTTCAAGGATGCATAAAAACATGGTCCAAATTTCAGATGAGTCGGAAAAAATTCTTAAATTTTGCTATGTTTATAGCGCGTAAAATAGTATTCGCCCTTAATATTTTTTAAATGACGTATATGTAAACATTATGTGCTTCTACTGTTTATCGGCCATAATTCTGACTACAGATTCCATATGAAAATAGGATTATCGTTTATCCTTGATGACTATCTCTTTAAAAATACGATCTCAAGTGCAGCGCACAAACAGTGCCAATTCAATTAGATTATATAGGACAAGTAGGGGGAAAGATCAGCGAGGAGAATAGATATCATTAGCGTCAAAGGGTGCTGGAAGAATTTCGCAAGATCGTTTGGTGTCCGAGGAACTCGAAAGAGCCAATGGAACAGCTCGTAAAGTAAGTGCCGCGGTGTCGCGAGGACAACCGAAGAAAATACAAGCGAAGTCAAACACAAGCCGCCAGTGTCCTCTTTTGCATTAAACGCGCATTCCGTGGCAAACGATTAAGACCTAAGAGAAACCGCTTGTCCGAGCCACCGTGGCCCTAACCAAAGAGCGAATGAATGTCCTTATTGTCCTACCGTGAGAACTTCAGGCACGCGCTTCTCACCGCGAATTCGATATAATTAAATAAATTATACCAGCCTGTGAACTGCTTCCTCGCAATCCTCTGTTCTTTCTCGCTGGCCACGACGGCACCAACGATTTTCCTTGAGATATCGTTTATTCGATTTTCTGCCCTTTTACACAATTACGGCATGCATTTCTTCGCACGGTTTGCGAACCAGTTTTTCGTATTAATAACTGTTTTTGGTGAATATAATGCAGCATGAGATACAGGTAATCACGAGAAATAAGATTTTTCATGACGAACGAGTATTTAAATAAGCTTATTGAAGAGAACTGTAGCGGTGAGGACAATAATTTTTAGTGTAAATCAGTGCCAAAATTAATTTAAGAAACTAGATCGAAATGGGAAGTCGAAAATGTAATTGAAGCATTTTTCGAATGAAACAAAGAAATTTTATAAAAGGGAAGTAGGAAGCTTAGTAAAAATATGTGACAACATTCTTAGATAAATTGCATAACGTAGTTGTAAGTGTAGATTATTTTTTTTTTTTTTTTAAATAAACGAAACAAGTGATTTGTGCTCTTTAGTGGGGGAAATGAACTAGTGCAGCTATTGCAAAACTTTTGTACGTTCCTTTAGAAAAAGAAGATGAATGCGAAGGAAGATCGTAAGAGAAGTGATGGCAGAAAATTACATCGTTTTAAAAATATGCCGCGGCATCGTGTTACTTTTCTCCAACTCATATTACTTTCTGCATTTACGTATAACAAACTACTTGTAAACCTGCCGTGTCGTGAGACTGAAAAACTGTACAACAGGTAATTTAAGAAGAGAAACCATATTGCATACTGTGGTAACTATAGTATCGCTAAGCAGCGTTTTTTTCACTCCTGACAATTAAATTCCTTCTTTATTAAAATGGTTGCTTTCTATGACACGGAAAAAATATTTTCGATCAGTTAAATATTGCTAAAAAATCTTCCAATGTTTAATTTGCAAATCTTAAATGGAGTACCTGGTTATGATTCACGTTCTATTGAAAAGTGATTTACATGTTACAATACTCAATATGACATTAAATCATAGAATATTTAAAGAATGCAATGTAATAACTGGTATAAAAATCTGCTAGACGAGTCTAAATGTGTCTAAAAGCATCTAATAAATTTATAAAATATCCGGAAGAATTTAAATATCCATCCAAAGGTAATTCTTCGCACTAATATAAAGATGCTACTGGCAACTTGCTTTCATAATTTAAACAAAGCATCCATCTTGTTTGATATTTAATTTTCTTTTCAACTGAATTAGAAAATAAAAGACCACTTTCAGTCGATACACTCTTTTCACGTTATAGGAACGAACGATATGCATTAAATGCAAAGTGAAAGAAAATTAAATTGTAGGAAATAAATAATGAAAATGATAAAATAAATATTAAAGAAGGTGCCAGCTCATTGGGATGAACGGGTTGCTAGAAATACTGAGCTTTATCGCGAATTTCGTACAAAACGGTAGAGAACAAGCTGTCTGCTAATGCTTGTGTAATCCCATAAGCGGCATAAGTCCCGATGACTGTTCGGAATAATACCGATAGGCCGTTCCACCCTCTTCGACCTGCTCAATATATCCGCTTTCCTACTGTCCCGCAGCGCGCAATCCTTTCCACTCAAGCTTACCATACTGGAATCGACTTGAAACTACCAAGTTTTAGCTTAGAACAACGCAGTTTTTACAAATGAATCAGCGCTCTATTTGAAATTTACCGGGCGTCTGATTTATACGATTTAATAAAAATTCGAGTATCAAAGTATGAAACTCGAATACTACGTCGTGATTCACAAAGATTTGAAAGATCTTTATATTTAAACGTTGTATTCTGTCGCGGAAATTACTTCTAGGATATTAATTGTTTTCCTCCAAATGATGAAAAAGATCAATTTAAATATGAAGGAAGAATTAGAATACACCTACCATATGTCATGCCATAAAAAATCACGACACATTATCCGCAGCCACTGGATTTCATCTTACTCAAAAAAAGTTCAAAATCATAATTAGAGTCTACGAAAGGCAATGTTTATTGCTAAATATTTCGCAAATTATTTGATGTCTATATTTTTCCGGTTCTCTATTTACATTCGAAACTTTGCTAACTCGTTCTATCCAGCTTGAGCCACGGATGGCTCAAGTACTATGTCAACACCTGCCGATGTAATGCACCAGTAACCGAAGATATTCTTCTGCTTTATGAGCTACCATCTGACAAAAAGCAGACGAAAGTAAGTGTCAGATTAAGAGGAGCAGGCAGTCAAATCGCTCGAAAATCCAGCATGCTTTGCGAATTAATTAGAAGGACATGATGGCAAGCACAGGCTTTTCCTTTTCTACAATGTTTATTACTATCCCATAGAGTAAAAAATATTTTTTATATAAGTCAATGCTGTACAGTGTTTTCGAAAAACTGTCTTAGGTTTTGGACTGGTACCGAGCTTAAAAATAAAGTTAAAACAGTTTAGGTACTTGGAATTTGTTTCTCTTAGAACCTGCAATTTCGGCCTGAACCTCGGAAAAAAGAATTGAACCAAAATTATTAAAATGGCAACTAGGAGAAGGCGATTTTTATGATAAACGTCGATTTTCGGGGTCCACAAAAATCTCTTCTTCTTTATCTCGAAAACTAGAAGCTTTACCATTTAAAGTCGAGGTTCTGTGCAAAAGGGAATACATTTTGAACATGCTATAAAAATTTCAAGTCGATCTGAACTTCCGTTTTTCCAAAAAAAAAAAAAAAACAAAAAAAAAAACACCAACACATCAGACGACTGTAGCGCCATCATATATATATATGTATATATTATAAAAAAAATTCTTATAGTTTAGAGTATTAATACACACTACCTAAAAGTACTAGTCACAATTTTTATTTATCTCCTTGTAATGGATTCGCAGAAAATACTTGATTTTCGAGGGAGTTGACTGCCTAAGTCATTTTAAACGTGTTAAAATCGGCGAGTAACATTCCCTGTGGTCCCCTCGCGGCTGTTCTGAACACTTATCTTGGAAATCCGGATCGTTTCAATCAATTACTTTTGATACATTTCACGGGATCTAAGACCGCAATTACACCACTTGAAATCTCATCGTTCAAAGTGTACGATGAGGAATGTTTTGGTAAGGATGCTCTTTTTCTCCTTTAACGACGATTCCCGTCTGTTGAGCAGGCGGGGTGAACGCAGCGAGTACATACAACCCTCTTTCGCTCTCTTCAACTCTCGAGCACGGCTGACTGCGTCGGTCGTTGCTTTAGTGGTAGTAGGGGAATCGGATGCGAGGATCTTTTCCCTGTAATTAATTTAAGAGGGCTCGCTCGAGGTGCTCTTGGCAGGCAATGTCTGACTAGATCTGCCGAGAGCTCCGTGGCATCTCGCGGATCACCCAGAAAACCAAGAGGGTTGCGTCGTCTTCCGTGTCACCCTGCTTAATGTACGATTTTCAATAGCTTTTGCCCTAATATTCTCGATTTATTTCTCTGCTTATTAAATCAACAAATATAAAAGTGAAAAGCATGTTGGAAAGTAAAACGGATTTAGGACTGCGACTAATTGTAAGTTACGAGAATAAAATAGTAGATCCTTTATAAGGCAAATCTTTCTGTTTGGAGTATTGTGTCAAAGACATAGCTTCCTTTAATTGTTAGAAGTTTGATCACTATATATTATCGAAACGAATATTATCGCGTTTGATTACAGTGGGTGGCCAAATTATTATACTCAAACAAAAGGGCTTGAGTTTTGGTGAATTTAAGCGATGAAATGGTTGTAATAATATTTAAAAAAAAAACGCATTTTAACACTAAAGTTTCTAGTTTCTGAACCAAGGACTCAAATTTTGTTTACCAATTATACTATTTTATCAAGATGAAGCGCGGGAAATCAAAATTTTTTCTGTTTAATTTCGTATCTTTTTTTTTTTTTTTTTGTTGAATGATTTTTATTGACCGAGGTATTCGCGATCAAAGTAAAAAAGGTACTTTTCACTTTGAACACCTATAACTTGCGAACGCATGATCGTAGACAAATTTTCATGAGTGTTTTGGAAAGCTGAGAAAGTGTCCTTTCAGAATCTTTAACTGGCAATTTAAGACTTTTTTTAACCGTATTAAATCCATTTTAAAATGATCCCAAAAATTGACGAAAATGTTTTGAGTATAGGTAATAATTACATCAATCACAGCGTGATTGGCAAGCGTTCTATCATTCGTAAGAAGTTAATATAATATTTTGTGACACATCTAATGGCTGAATAAAGATTTCGTTACACACGTTAAGTAATTCATTACTGTTATTTTACTTACATTATTGTTGTTATAAAATTGACATTATTATATGTAATTATACATGAAATTTCATATTATTGAAACTGCAGTTTCAGAGTTAGTTTACAGAAATTCTCAGTAGCTTTGTAGTAACATGTAAATTTCCTACTTACACTACCTATATTCAGATTATATTAAAGTTAAAAAATTAACCTTGCTAATGAACGACACGGAAAAGCCAAGATACGAACAGACTGGCGGAATTTAATTATTTAATTAATTGTCCAAAAAGACGTGCGAAGGTATAAAGTGGAAGAACGGCATTTACGAGGGTTGCACGGTAGTTCGGAGTTGTCGCGAGTTATAAGATGGTGTTAAGCCCATGTTACCGAAAAGGAAGACACAAAAAGGATGAAAAGAGGGAGAAAGATCGAGATGCCAGGTACTCAAGAAGCTGGACTATCGAGAAAAGGAGAAGCAGAGAGGGAGCACGTGGTAATCCAAGATTTATTCTCGCAGTCTGTGACAGCAGGACCGCTGCTTCTACAACGATTTAAGGGCTATCGGATCCCTCCGCTTTCGCAACACTGCTACCGATCTGCCAAGGAACAGAGAAGGAATAGGCATCGGTAAGAAAAAAGGGGGCTGTTGCTACAGATAACTTTGTTAATATCGATAAATATAATAATTTGAAATTCTGGACACAAGAAGGACACACGTATAGATCTAATTAACATGGTTAAAAGAAGGAAAAAAATTAATGATTTATACAAAACAGAATACAGTAAATAATTTAAGTTTCCATTCGTCGATACAAGAATTAAACAAATGTGTAAGTTCATATATTTCAAATGCAAATTCCTCGACGCAAGCATTCAATAAATCTCTCTTAAAATTTCCATAATTTTTTAATGGTTATTTACACATATTCGTTGACCTTCCAATTTCAGTTTCTATTTCTGCAATCAATTTGGCTATGAACATTTTCTTTACTTATTTGTTCGGCGAAAAACCTCTCAGAGTATTCTTAGCAGCAACATATATATATGCCACTGAGCGTTGGTCTGAAATTTTTATTTTAATTTCTATGTAATAGTAAGAAGTCGAAAGAAATACTCTTCAATAGAGTTCTTTTGGTTGTCACGGTCGAAAGTGTTTTTCTTAAATACCTTGAATGTAAAACTTTTATTACTGATACTTTTCTACGTAGAACAATCAAGGGAATTGATAAACTGAATAAATAAATACAAGGTGTCTCAGAACAAGTGGGAAATATTTTAGGGGTGGCTTCAACACATCTAAATAATAAAAAAAGGTCATATAAACATATGTCCTATTTGAATTTGTATTCGAGTTATAGCCAATTTGATTGCCAATGTATCCGCTGACTTTCATAAAATGTATTTGAAGTGATCAGGCATCTGAATAAAAGCCTGCAGACGTCTTACCAATGACTGTTTTACCCTCTTTACATGTCCAGCTGTTGTACAATTCTTTTAGGAAGAGTTTCAATACTGCCAATGGACAATATAAAATTCGCTGTAACTCGGAAACAAAGTGAAATAGGATATATGTTTATACGAATTCTTTTTTAATGTTTAGATATGTACAATTACAATTAGATATGTACAATTGTACACCTTGTACAATTACTTTAATTTAGAAAAAAGGTTCAACTGCATCCATGCACTTGCGAAAAGGATATAAGGAAAGAGTTAATCTGTTGGCAAATTTCAACTATATTCCATAACATATTCTTTCCCTTTTCAGTTCCATGCATCATCTGGTGTAGTAGTAGAAAAAAGACATGTCTTGTTACACGTGTAAGACCTGTCAACTAGGAACATTTTTCTGGACGTCTAAACTTACATAAGATACTAAAGCATTTAAACTATCTTACTATCATAAGTGATAAAGTTATTAGAATAGAATTAAGTTAAAAAGGTTCTCTAATTATTTTGAGCAGTATATACCTTCCACGATATTGTGCATATAAAAGTGCAGTGTAGTATATAAAATGACAGGATATGAAAAAACGAGAAGTAGAAGGACATAAATTCAGTCGTCTGATTAAATAATTCTGGTAGGATCTTGCAAATTCACGTGTTCGTACGTACGTTTCGAAGCTTGTAATCTTCTTGCGATGCAATGAACTGCGGAGGAGGAGATGGAAGAGAAGAATCAGAGCGTGATAAATCGTCGCGGCCAATGGTAGCTAACCGATCTCCTCGATTAAAGTAAAATATATGGCAGCTTTAATTACGAAGAGATTTCGGAACGCGACTGGTCGAAGTATTATGTGCGCGAGAAGAAGAGAGTAGAGAGGAGAGTAGTGAAGAGAGGAGAAGAGAGAAGGGAGGAATCGTAAGCAGTAGAGGATGGTCAGGAAAGGGAGACGACGGTCCCAGAGGGGCGACCTCTGAGATGCATTATTCATGGAGTGTGAGAAGATACGATATGATCCAATATGTGGTCCGCCCATACCCGCTAAATGCGCTGAACCTGAGAGGATGCCGTGAACAACATCCCCTCCCTAATCTGCTGAAAATTGGTCCACGAATTTTCGAGTAATTTGCTACACGAAGATAGCTTCTTCTTGTCAGCGATAACCTCCCCTCAGCTACGAAAGCCATGTTTTACCATGATTAATTGTAACTATGCGCGCATACGTAAAATAGTACACTATAATTCCCACACGAGTTTGTGTTTGAAAAAAGTTGTCTGTCATGAGAGCAATGCATAATGTTACTGTCAAGGGAAGATCCCGAAAATTCAAAAAATTCTGAAGCTTTGTGAATATGTAGAGGATTTCCTCCGAATTGACCCCTTAAATTCCGGTTATTTCCCGCTTTTGCGTTATAACTCGCAAACTGTAAGAACTGTAAGTTACCAAATGATAGATCTAATTAAAAGAACCAACTTTTGTCTTGAAACTTTTTTCTATCTCTTACAGATTGCGTGTTACAAAATAAAATCGAAAAATAATCAAATCTTCAGGGTTTAATTTCATCCCCTTAGAATGAATTTGGGCAACAAAGAAATTGCGTCGTAATCAGAATTTTTTGAATTTTCGGGTTCAGGATCTTTCCTTGTGTCTTAAATAACAACATTTTATACTTCGACGTAGAATGAATGTTCATCCATTCTCTTTAAATTCTTTATTGCCAGGTTGGTACAATTTATTGTTAGAAAGAAAACTAACCATGAGAATCTCCAGCTAGGGAAAACTAGGACCAGAAATTTCGATGATTATTTGATACAACTTTTACTTTCCTTTTTTAATCCTCTGTATCCCAAATAGAGCTGGGGCTATTCGAATAATTTAATATTCGAATATTTTACAAGTATTCGAATGCTACGGATAAACTTCGAATATTTCAGTATTCGAATGTTATTATTCGAATACTATTCGAATATTTCAGTATTCGAATGTTATTATTCGAATATTTCAGTATTCGAATGTTATTATTCGAATATTTCAGTATTCGAATGTTATTATTCGAATATTTCAGTATTCGAATGTTATTATTCGAATATTTCAGTATTCGAATGTTATTATTCGAATATTTCAGTATTCGAATGTTATTATTCGAATATTTCAGTATTCGAATGTTATTATTCGAATATTTCAGTATTCGAATGTTATTATTCGAATATTTCAGTATTCGAATGTTATTATTCGAATACTATTCGAATACCGCTGTATTCGAATAAAACAGTATTGGAATACTATTCGAATACCGCTGTATTCGAATAAAACAGTATTGGAATACTATTCGAATACCGATATATTCGAATACTGATGTAATCGAATAGTATAGTGTGAAGTGGGTCCAAATTAGCTTACAAGAATAGTATTCGAATACTTGGATATTCGAATTATATTTGGCAAATAATTGAGCAACTGAAGTATTCGAATATTCGAATACCAAAAAATTCGACATATAGTCCCAGCCCTAATCCCAAATATTTAATTCCAAGTACAAGATAACTGGAATGTAGAAGTGGACGAAGAACAGAAAATAGAAGCGTGCAATATCGTTTCGACTAGATCCTTTTTTGAAGCCTTGTCACCGCAAAGGTTATACGGCATCATCGGAAAGCGTTACTTACCTTCCATACTCGTGTTCGCGCGAAGAATTCTCGAGAGCTTCCGGTGCCGTGAACCGAGCGGTAAGAAGAGGTTCGCCACCAAGAGGAACTTTGAAACGAAAAATAAACGGTGCGAGAAGGCGGGCGGAGATCCAGGTGGTTCAATGTTCTGACAGTTTTCACGCGCAAACAAACACGCAAGGATTATTCCGAAAGTTTTGAAAACCAGATCTATTTGAAATACGTTAAACATGCTCAGACACTGTGAGCAAAGCGTTATTAACTTATTGCACTGTGAAAATAATTTGTCCAAACATTCTGTATTTAAGTCTTTATCAAGCACACATGACAATGTATTTTTTAATTGCAGGTGCTAATACGTCGTTGAATAACTCAGATGAAGCTTTATAATTTCTATACTATTATATAAAAATATTCGTGCCATATCTTTCGTGGGCGAAAGAAAGTTTACAACTTTTAAAATCGCACATCTTTTTTAGAATTGATTTAAACGACATGAGTTTTTTTGAGAAGCTAGAAGGATTAGTTTGCTAAATGACGTGTTCCGTTGTTTTGAACAAAAAAATGCAATCGGTCGGGGTACCAAAAATAAATTGTAAATATCGTTTTTTAAAATCGCTGATTTCGGAAATTTCGCGATTTTCGACTTTATTCCGCGAACTTTGAGCGTTTGCTGAATTGCATTTTTTTTCAAAACGACGAAACACACCACTTAACAAACTAATCTTTCTAACTTCTCAAAAAAAAAAAAAAACTCACGCCGTTTGGATCAATTTTAAAAAAGTTATGCGATTTTAAATGTTGTAAACTTTCTTCCATCCGCCATTGTATGTATGAATGCGCAAAACTCAAAAACTACTGAACCGATTTTGATGCACCATATATCAGAAAAATCTTTGTTTAAATAGTTTCAAAATCCACATGCAGAGAGCGCTACACATACTTTTAAAATTAAATGTTTAATTAATTGTTGTAAATTAAATGAGAACAGAAAGCCTAATTTACACCGTAACGAAGCATGGGTGGCGTCAACTCTTAAATTACGTGTATGAGAAAAAATAAAAATTGTATAATTCACGTTAATCACGTATAACGCTGTACAATAAAAATTAACTTTTTTTGTTCTATAACATTCAATAACTGTTCCTTATAGATTTTTGTGGGCTGAAAACGAATCCGCAAACCGTTTGTCGCCATCACCCTTATTTTTCGAAAAATGCGATTTTCAAAAAAAAAAATGAAAATTTTCACTTTGAACATCTTTTGTGTTCAAACAATAATAGTCATTCGGTTGCTTGGTCCGTCAAATTATTCTGTGAACCCTCGCGAACAAAACGATATAAGTTATTATTGAATTATAAACATTTAAATATGTTTCAACAATGATCAAATGGAAAAATCCACCCGAAATGTACCAATTTTTGCAGATATCTTTCTATATATTTAAAAAAGTAAGGGTCTATGAGAAAATGTAACTACTCCACGCGCTGCAGCAGACGTTTTTCCTCCGGAAACCATCAGCAGAAGTGGTAAAGCACTTTTTGTTTACAATACAGAAATGAAAGATTTTGGCACAACGTGCGGCAAAACTCAGCGTCACAGAATCGCGTAAAGGTAGGATTTCCAAGACGCGATCCGCCGTCGTAACATAAAACGCATTCGAAGGTTTGACGTTATTTAAAACAAAAATAACCCCAATTCGCCAATAATTTAAAAAAAAAACTAAAAGAATTTCATAAATATACCATGGAAATAAAACCTTTTTTTAAATTACATTTTCGCTATTTTTATTAATAATTCGATTCTGGAGGGTGGACAAACGAATACTTTGGGTAAACAAACGTGAACTAATCGTGGACAATAATAAAACACTCAATAAGAAGTGGAAAATGTTCATTGTTCGTGGGTGTGCTGATGAGTTTTCTTAATTTGGTCTAATTTGGTTAATTTGGTTTCTTACTTTTTTTTTGAAGGGAGGACAAAAGAAATTTTTAGATGGACAAACGTGGACAAACGAATGTTATCGATTTTTTCCAAAAACTCGCAATTGAGGGTGCCAACTGCACAAACTTGATGCCGCCTGGCACCCTGTGGCGAAGCTAAAACCCCGCGGAACCTCACCGAGTGTTTATGGCTTACGACCCTCGAAGTGGTTGGACATCGTTATAATATCCAGTAAGAAGTGAGAAATGCTCAAGTTCCACATTTCTCATCAGATCATTGCAGAAACGACGGTAACCTTGTGTTTCTCCGATAAAGAAAACACCAAAAACGATGCAATTCGGACGATACTGAAGGAAATAAGAAGAAAAATCGATTTATATTGTTTAAACATATTTAAATTCTCGAGAGTTCATAGAATAATTTGACGGAACACACAACCGAATAAAACTATTTAAATACAAAAGATGTTCAAAGTTGAAAATTTGCATTTTTTTTCTAAAATCGAATTTCTCGGAAAGTGAGGGCGATGGCGACAAAAGGTTTGCGGATTCGTTTTTAGCGCACAAAAGTCTATAAGAAACGGTTATTGAATGTGACAGATCAAAATGACTGTTGGACAGTGTAATTGATAAGTAAATCTAAAATAAACAGTGCCGCTTTTTTCACGCTGTCACGTCAAAAATTTGTGTAGCAATATAATAATACTCAGTTGTATGTATATACTTTCAGTATATCTTAAGAATCGTTACTCTAACCTCAATTCAACTTGTAAAAATGAGTGGTACAGTCACTTCACAGTGAAAATCGTCCACCACATACATATTTCCTTTAGATGTCACTACATTAACTTTATGAAATCCAATGTTAGTTTTTAGATTAAAACAAGTACTAGTATAAGTGAAATTTATTAATTTATTACATTGTTTGCAAAAGCATCACATCCATATATTACAGATGAAGAACAAAAATAAGCAAGTAAAGGTGGTGATGATTTTTAATGTGATCGACTGTATATATTTCAGAGTGGCGGATTTAAGAAAAAAGGCCCAGGTGATAAACATTCTGAGAGGCCCATTTTTTCGGGAAAAAGAGAAGGTAGTTTACTAAAACCGAGCTAAGGGTAGTACCCGGTAGAGAAAAAATATAGTTTGGATAGAAATCATAATTTTTTTTAAGTATGGGCCCCTGGGAGGCCATCTGGGCAGGGGCCCAGGCGGCAACTGCTCATCGGCTGCCCTGTTAAATCCGCCACTGATATTTCAGACTCTGTACACCACATCATATTTTTTTGTGCCATTGAAGATTAAAGCAATCGCGGCCTTAACACCGTGGTGCTACGATCTCGTAGTATCACGGGTGTGTAGCGTGCATAGCACGCCACAAGGATCGAGGCGGCAGCGGCGAAACGTATTAACACACAATGAGATAGTTTTGTTCCACCGTTCCTTGGAAGCCGCGCGCTTGTTTCGCTTCTCTCTCCACCGAAGCACGTTCCATACCATTGATACCCGTCTACCTGGTGTCCGAAAGTTTGTTACATATAATGTCTCCTACGTGGACTATACCTTCCATTCCGAGCAACGAGCTAGATATAATTCATAAATGTTACTAGTTATGCTGCTTACCCGATATGAATGTGTTAATTTTTATTACTCCAAGTAAATACAGAAAAGGTTTATCATATATCCAAAGAATGGTAGGCAAAACTAAGGACAGAGAAAATTGTATTGTCAATACAAACTACGACAAACGAGGAAAATCTACAAACTTGTATAAAGCAGTTAGGAATCCGGTAGAATAGAAGATATGTGACAAGTGTAATTATTAAATTTACAGATTATTGGAGATATTGGTTAAGATTTATGTTTATTTGTTTATACCGATACGTGATGTGTAATATGTTGGATGCTATGGAGGGCAACGTCTAATGGGGAAGGAGGAAATGAGGCAAAGAAGAAAGCAAATCGACAAGAAAGATACTGGTTTGATAATTAGCAAGGATAAACGGCGGCGACTCGTAAAATTACTGCTTGTATTGCCGAACTTATTCCACTTCATAACGACGGTTCGTAGTTATATTCGCTACAGTTGCAGGTGTACAAGAGTTGCTCATGTCAAATTACGAGCTACTTTATGACCAACTATTTATAATTGCAAATAAATTTGTGCACGAAACATCGATATGTCAGTGAAATCATTTAGGAACGTTGTAGTCAGCTCTACACGTTATGCGTTATTAAACTCCTCAACGTTTAATAATATCGCTTCGCAGGAATGTAATGTTCGTTTTAAATCACGGAAGTACGGAATAATTCTAAATTCGGTATTTCAGGATTTAAAAAGTCTTTCCATTGAAAAGTGTAAATATATCATTCAATGCAAAAATATACTTAGAAAGATAGAAATACTTTAATAGCGAGAAGCATATGGGTAATGTATTTTAATAATTTTCCCTGCTGCCCAATACTTTGAACAATATTAATTAACAAAATTGCTTTAAGGAGTGATACCTGTTTTATATTGTAACTTTATAAAATTGCGGTAGAAAGTTTTCTCCTTTCATGACTAGATGTATAGAATACTTATATTTTTTATAATAATATCGAAACACCCTTTTATAACGATCAAAATGAATACTATTTAGACTACATTAGATGAAATTGATACTGCAAGTGTTAATACTTTATATATAATGTCACAAAACAGGAAACGTGTAGTATTAAGGTAGGAAATAGCTAGAATGGCGCAAAATTGTCAAGAATACCCATGCAACGTTGAAATATTTAACGTTATAAAAATACTTTTTACTTTAGATATTGTCACTTGCATTATTATTTCTAATTCATAGAATAATCATCATGAAAGTGAGTGTTCCACTCCCTATTAATTCGGATAGTTGAAGTTCTACTGCACTAGTTTCTACTAATTCGTATAAACGAATTTATGTATTTATTTTAACAATATAAAAAGGAGTAATAAAGACAATAACAGAAATCAGCAACGAATACTTTGCGAACACCGCTTACATGGAAGGCTCACAAAGGGCAGACCATTGGGCCTCTCTTTTACACGAAACTCGCAGTGGACCATTGTGTGCGGACGTTTTGATAAATTACCGAATAATTGTCAAATGTTAGAAAACGATAAAGTCGAAGCCGACACGCAAAAAAAGCCGGTCCGAAGCCGGGACAACCCGAGGCGTTGACCGCTCCTGTTAACATGTGCGAAAGCCGGTCGAAACCGCTGATACTTAGTTCAAAATGTCGAATAATTTTAAAGGGCAATTTACACTTTAATAATAATATATGGTAAAATATCTAGAATTGAATTGAATATTCTTACTAACCTCTTTATCCAGACGAGATAATAGTTTCATTATTGTATTTAATTTATGAGATCAACCATACTAAGAACAAAGTGAATCCAAAATATTATCTTACTGAAACACGAAATAAATATAGAATTTGGAATAAATATTTTTGGTACACGTTTTTCAGAATAGCATGTCTCGCTACGGATCGCTACTTCACCTTGTACTTGTACACAATATCCAGAAGATCATAAAATGAAAAGGTTGAAGAAAATTAAACACACTTGTGAAATCATTTTTTTAATTTTTTACTGTTACAATATTCAACATTTACCGATCAGAATTTTCTGGAATTCACTTATTAACCCTTGAACGGCTGATGCCGGGTTCATTTTGACCCAGAATAGAATTCTAGCGAATTTATTATAGTCTAAAATTCTTATTTTTCAAAAGTAGCAAAGCTAATAAGTAACGAGTACCATAGTATGTAGGGCTGGGACTATTCGAATAATTTAATATTCGAATGCTACGAATAAACTTCGAATATTTCAGTATTCGAATGTTATTATTCGAATAGAGCAGTATTCGAATACTGATGTATTCGAATACCGATATATTCGAATACTGATGTATTCGAATAACGATATATTCGAATACTGATGTATTCGAATGGTGTGAAGTGGGTCCAAATTAGCTTACAAGATTTCATCCTGACAAATGAACCTAAAGAGCTTGATTTATAATTCACATCATACTATTCGAATAGTATTCGAATACTTGGATATTCGAATTATATTTGACAAATAATTGAGCAACTGAAGTATTCGAATATTCGAGTACCGAAAAATTCGACAAATAGTTCCAGCCCTAATAGTATATAGTGTTAGTTGGACTTAAATTGCTATCAAACTTCACATATGTAACTAATTTTCTCAAAGAATGCAATTTTACAACCCTGTGTATAAAGATTAGAAATAGAAGTAACGATGCGAAGCTAGATTTGCCGAACGCTGGTGGGAGCAACAGAAATTTGGTAAGGTCTTGTTGTAACAATATTTTGTGTAACACGCTTTTGCGATTATCATTTATGTTTTCTGCAGAAATATGTGTACCACCTTTGTTAGCGTTTATTAACCACACTAATACACTATGTTCCGTGTTACGTGTCGAGGCTGAGGGCAATGAGATTAGTGGCTGCGAAACTGAGGATTTGAGATTGTTTTATGGAATTTGTTAGTTGCGGACGAAACGGTGGCTGACTAACACGGGGAGCCGCAGAAAGGTGATTGTCGTGGACGGACCGGTACCTGGTTAACACCAAGAACCACTAGGAAGGTAAGTGTTCACGGACGAACCGGTGCTTGGCTAACACCGGGAGCCGCTTGAAGGTTGGGTGTCGTGGACGAACCGCTGACTGGTTAACACCGGAGCCACTAGCAAAAGTTAGTTAGCCTCGTAGCTTTATAATGCGATATACTTCGAGCGGCAGAAGTATATCGCTGTGGGTTCACCTCAGCTGGAAATTCAGAGGTTGTCTTGGGCTTTCAAATGAGAAGAAACCCAAAGTACACAGAAAAAAGAGCCGCAGGATTTTACAATTGGTTAGTATGTGACTGCCGCGGAATCTAATTATAACGCACCGAGAAAATGCGGGGGTCTCAAAGAGGAAATACTTTAAAATAATACCTAACACTTAGCCTCTTCCGTCTAAAGGTACTAGATCTGAAATGAGTATGCATTCACGGCCCTTTCTATACTATGAAGTAGGGCTTAGGAAATGGTGGGGATATGAATGCCTTCAATTGCATATCGGTTTTTCGTGGAAAACCTCCGGCTGCACCACATCGTAGCAAGGGTCAATACCAAGACCGGACGCTTGCATCTCAGACGCACGAAAAAGGTCAGTGTCACAGATAAGTCTGCGATCATATCCATTATCATTTTAAAAAATTCAACAGATTGAGTGTAAGGACGAGCCACAGAACTGTAAGGACTTGAACTCGAACTCTGTGCCCTTGAATATAATAAATTTTTATCTATAATAAATTTATTGTATTAAGGGGAGATTCTACCTTCAATGCTGAAAAATTGGTGATTCTTTATGAATTTTTTGTACAAAGACTGTTCGACAAATTAATCTGAAGTTTGGCAGGCTGTTTTATAGTATCTTGAACTATTATTCTGCATTTCCGTGCAACGATAAAAAAATATAGCAGATATATGTAGAATTTTAATTGAGAGCGTTGGAAAAAATCGGGTGATACTGGCGTTGATGGAAAGTACCCTAAGGATTATCAGAAACACAAAAAGGAAAAAAAGATTCTTAATCTACACGAATATGGCTATCTATGGTTGTAGATGCGTTAAGAAAAATAAAAAAATGTTTAAATCGCATCTTCTGAAAAAGATGAATCGAATTCCGCTCCGAAATCGGGAAAAACTTTTTTAAATAAAAAAGGAACGGTAACAGGTGCGACAATAAATCTACTACCACAGGTAGCCACATTCAAATATATTAAAAATTTATTTTCATTTTTGGATTTCAGATGATCCTTAGGGTACTTTCTATCAACGCCAAGCTTTTTTCAAAGCTCTCAGTCATCACACTTTATCTGCCAAGCTTTTACGTTTACCCTCACAAAAAAATTCAGAACAATAGTTCAAGATACTATAAAATAGCCTGCCAAATTTCAAATTAATTGGAGAACAGTTTTCGTGCAAAAAATTCACAAATACTCACCTATTTTTCGGTCCCGCAAGGTAGGATCCCCCCGGAAAGGCAGCCTGATTTTGAGAATTTTTTTATGCGAGTATAGCGAATGGAATACAAAATCTGTTTGAAGGCCTTTATTCTGCATACCTTGAAGTATGACCACAATTATTTTTTTTTTAATTTTTTAATATAAAATGGCGGCGCCACAGCGCAACAAAAGAAGTTTCTTCTGAAAAACAGTGTTTCGCGGCTGGAAAGATTTCTCCTTCAATTTTTGACCTAGAACAAAAAACTGAAATTTATTTAGTTCTATATAAGATTATCTCGGGAAGTACATGAGGAAATTAAAAAATACTGATTTTTGTAAGAATGGTACTTGATTGAACAAAACACGGAACTGCCACAACCTCGAAATTATTGAAACGTTTTATTTAATTTGCACAAAGAAACTATATTCTCATTTCCTCGTGTACTTCCCGAGATAATCTGATATAGAACTCAAAACAATTTTTTTTTGGGTCTTAGTCCAAAATTGAAGGAGAAATCTTTCCAGCCGCGGAACACTGCTTTTCAGAAGAAGCTTCTTTGTTGAGCTGTGGCGCCGCCATTTTATATTAAAAAAAAATTTTAAAAATTGTGGTCATACTTCAAGGTATGTACGAGGCCTTCAAACAAATTTTGTATTCCATTCACTATACTCACATTAAAAAATTCTCAAAATCAGGCTGCCTTTCAGGCTCTACAGAGTGGCATTACCCTTTAATAAATATAATTTTCATTTGTTATGTATTCCGTTCCACAAATCAAATTGGAGCTAACCAAAAGCTTATACATACAAAGATACTTTCCTACAGTCTTAAGTGCAAAATTAACACTCGTTAGTCGCCAACATTCACCATTCAACCGTTAAATAATTTGATTGAGAGGATAGATTCCCGAAACAGTTGCCGCAAGAGGGGATCATTTCAAGCGTGAATAGAAAGAGGGACGTGATGCGTAGATGGGTGGAGGTAGCGGCTCGAGGTGAAGAATCGTGGTAGTAAAGTTGAAGAAGCAGAGGGAGAGGCAGGGAAAAAGATCGCGCGTGTTTATGCTTGCCCTTTTAGCACTGATTTGTCTGCTGATCAGTCAGCTGTGCGCATGCAAACGCATACAGATGCATTCACGCTCTCGTGCAGTCGTGCCGAGCATGAAGCTTGTATTCTCTTCTGACAGACCGTCCACTTACGACATACAGGCAATGTAACCGTAAAAATTTTATCAATTGTTCTACAATATTTTATATTAAAGATGTCGAAGATTACAATTGAATATAATTTTAATATTGAATTTTTTTAATTACCATGTTCTCGTTTTACTATTAAGTTTCAAACACGCAGGCCTTTACAGAATTTTCTTTTAATACAATTCATATGATCGAAATTGAGATTTTGTGAATAAAGAAACACTTAATTACAATTTCTTTACGACGAAGTAGTTTTAACATAATTCTGCATTGTTGATTTCTTTGGTACGTAGCAAATGGAAAAAGGCATCAGAAACCAATAATTATTTGCCTCAGAAGTGATGGGAAAATTATAATAAATACATGTAATAACATGATCATAACTAGTCTAGTTGCTAACAAGGGGAGTTAGACATCCCGAAAATTCAGAAAATTATGCAACGTTGTGTGCAAGTAGAGTAGTTCATCCATAACACAAACCTATTTTTTATTGGCACCATAGTGTAGTTTCAGGGGGTGAAACCACCCATGAAAGATACCGGAACGAAATTTAAACCTAAGTTACATCTTTTTTTTATATTTACAAAGTTAAAATAAAATAATAAAATAAAAAGCATAGACTTTAAGATAATTATGTTTACGCAGTTTTGTAGATATATCATATAAAAGAGATGCAATTTTTGTTTAAGAGATCTCCCTACTTTGACGGCTTGAAAATGAGCACGATATTTTGGATTTTTAAGATAAAAGTATTAACCGAAAAATAAAATTCTACATTTTTTCAAGTCATGATTTCACCCTCTAAAACCGCACTGTAGCACCAACAAAAAATAGGTTTGTCATACTTGCACATAAAGTTGCATACCGTTTTGAATTTTCGAATTTTCTTCAGATGAAAGTCTATAGGTAAAACAATCATTCAGAAAGGGTAGTATCCAGTAAAACAGAGAAATTATGAAACTATGGTTACATGAAAACAAACAATATGAAATTCGGCAGCTCATGTATTCACACACAGTGGCGGAGAATGATCAATATTCATTGCAATTACGCTCCGAATATTCAAATAATGTTAAAGATTTCATCTACATATTGTTAGATAAACTTTAAAGCGTGCTATTATTAGGAAGATTTGTGAGTTCAAGATCGACACAACGATTTACGCGGAAGATTTTTAAATATAATTATTCCACTGTAGAAACTGAGAATAAAGCATAGCAATTATGTTAACTATGATTACATTCTTGTATTTAAGCGTGTTTATTTTGTTCCATCACTACTGAGATAAATATAATAATTATTACATTTTGATTCCTTAGAACATGCCAAGAATTTCTCTTCCCCCATAAAATTTGCCATTTTCCGACACTGTCTTTTCCTGTGATAAGTCTCCGAATGCAGAAAATTTCATGAAGTTCTCTCCTTTTTACTTTACTCGCGTAATATCGCGCTCCGGCGTTTGAGCGAATCCCATCGTATAATATTGCGAGTAGGACTAAGTGGTCAGAAGTGAAATTTCAATACTGGTAAATCACTGCCCGGCGGATCTCTAACGAACGCCGCTGACGAATAGTGCACTCGAATTCTGAAAACGGGAAGGATGAAAAAGAGGCAGGCAAGCTCTCACCCAGTATCCTTCAGGCAGAAGCTGTGTCGTCTCTTTGACACGGTCGTATCGAGGTAACGCGATTAAGTAATTAGGGGATTTTTAATCTTGTCCCTCTTTCGCCCTCGTTTTGGCGCCGGTCACGAGCCGGCGAAAAAATAAATAAACTGGAAGCCGCGCCGTTCAGGAATTAAATCGCTAACGAAGAGCCGTTCTCGTGCTCTTTTTCTGCCTCTCTTTTCCTCTGTATCTCCTCGTTCCCGTGTCTTTCGTTTCTCTCTCGTCTCGTCTAAATCGATAAATTATCCTCGGCGAACAGACGTACTTTCAATCTTGCTTTCGCCCTTCTGCCACATGCTACCTGGAATCTGTCTCCACTTTCGGTATTTACGCAGAAATTCTAATAATTGCCATAGTTTAGAAACGAATTTAGCAAGGATATTATGATGGAATAGCATTACTTTCTCAGAGGACACTTCGGTGTCTCCCTTTTTGATTTTTTCGCGAGATTTGCCTTGTAAATTTTTAAATATTTTCTCCATTTCAACTGTACATTTTGTAAATTTAAATTTAATAATAGACGAGGCATTGCATAGAATGTAATTATTAACATAATGATTACGTTTCACTATTTATTAACGTTGATTACTACGGCAGACTGCAGCATGAGTATCCTAGTATGTATATAATATAAAAACGCTACGATGTAAAGTAAATAAAATATTTTAACAACTTGATGGTCAATAATATAGGTATGCACTGAAATGGCAAATTGTGTTGAAATGTAAAGCCTAAATCTATTGTCCATAGGATTTATAAACCTTACAACACAATCGTTTTCCAATATTCTTTTAAAAAAAAAGGTATTTGATAATAATATTAACCAAAGCTATGAATCCATTATTTATTTGTTACCCCTCAAGTAAATAATGTACATATAGTCTTAAGATAATACATTTTTAGAACACCCAATCCTGATTTATGCCGAGCATTTAGTTCATAATAGTGCTCGATGGTCCTCAAGAATCTTCTACGTACCAGAAGGTAACAGAACTTCCAAAATTTATAAATGTTAGATGAGCGTAGAAAATTATTTGATCTCACGGTCTTTAAATTTAAATTAAATTTATTTAAGTATGTCAACGGGATAAACCTTTTGTTATAAAAAAAAGTACAAATCACAGTCACACAAGCCCAGAACAAATAATTAAGAAGTACAAAAGAAAAATAATTAAAAGAAACGAAAGCAGAGAATTTAACGCAGAAGAACTGTTAATGATAGTGACAAAAACAGATATAAAAGAATCATAGTAATAACAACACCAAACATAATAGTAAAAGTTCAGAGCAGAGTGATGGAAGGAATTATAGGAATTATTGAAGAAGTCAACAGAGTTACAATAACGATTCGAAGTTATTAGAAGTCGATTAAGACTATTATAATAGCCATAGAGTGTTCGATGCGACTTAGGAAGGATCTATAAAATCTTTAGTGGCCAAATTGCCTGTCCTCCTCTACTGTGTCTTACACCTTTAACCCTTCGACTATCACCTCCGTATCTCGTAGGGACCCGAGACCGTGCATAACAATCGTCGTGCATAGTATTCTCCTATCATGTATTCTCATTACTCCCACTTTCTTTGAAAATGTTCAAACATTAACGGCATATGTACGTCATCAACCTTCTAAGAATGATCGCTTTATAATTGCTTTATATTTTATTATAGATGCTCTTCAGATGTTTGCCCCAGAATATAAACTACACTATAACGTGGCTAGAATGCAGTAGAAATGTTTTTAACACATGTGTCAGCCGCGTTTCTTAAACAAACATTGTTACTTTCAAATGTGAATATATTAATTCTCACGAGTTAGTTGGCTGTTCTGACTTAGTTTTCGGTATAAATTATGATAAGACACGTCGCAAAACATTGTTTACGAAGCATACTTAAGATAATCGCATTCTTTGTTAAAGCAAGAGGGTAGAAACGACTCGTTTTAAAGAAACGCACATTTTAGATGAACGATACGCGTGAACAGAATGCCTCTGCGGCTTAATCATTGCGTTTCACCCTTCCTTTCCTTTTCCCTTTTATTTTTAAACCCCTGCATGCGAAAAGGGCGGCACTTCCGTTAATTACCTTAGCAAACGAAATTCTTTAAACGCGAATCACATTCTCGGAACTATCTCTAGGGTGTTAATGATATACTACTGAAGAAACGATCTTTTTATGCTGCCAACAACAATATTCTAATTTTAGAGATAAGGAAGTGGTTTTAGAAACCACGGTCCTTCGCGATCCATTCGAAAATTTCCACTATTTAAGGGGTCATTCTACTTTGATCGGCCGAAAAATAAAGCTAGTTTTTTTTTCAATAAATACAACATATAATGAAATAAACCTTTTTGGAATTGATTAAGCTACTCTTATATTATACAAGAAAATTAAAAAGGTTGTTTTTAATTTGTTTCAAATGTTTTTTTATAGCGTCAATGTGACACCTACAAAAAAGTAGTATGTTCTGGGCGTAAGTGATTTCCCGGCTCAGGCTTATCTGAAATTAAAAATTCGAAAAGATTCTTAATCCTTATGAGTATGGCAGTTGCCCGTAGTTCAATTAACAATTTTTGTCGAAAAATAACCGAGATTTGGGGAACTTCTTCTTTCAAACCGGCGCCATTTTGTTATTCCCCAACAGAAATTGTTAATTGAGCTACGGGCAACAGCCATACTCATACGGATTAAAACTCTTTTCGAATTTTTAATTTCAGATAAGCCTGAGCCGGGAAATCACCTACGTAATATTTTTAATTTTTCTTGTATAATGTAAGAATAGCTTAATAAATTCTAAAAAGTTTTATTTCATTATATGTTGTATTTATTAAAAAAAAAATCTTTAAATATAACTTCACTTTTCGGCCGATCAAAGTAGAATGACCCCTTAAACCAAAATTATATACCTCGAAATACGATCACACTATTACAGTAACTAGAATAAACAATATAGCTATATAGCATCTATTGCGACTGTCTAGATTTCTTCAACCCTTGTTCGGGAATTGTGTCATTTTGACCCTAAATCGAGTCCTAAATCCTCATCCCTCCTTTACTATGGTCGGTATCAGATTTATTGGCAGGTGAGTTTCGTGAGGGGTATTCTCCCACTACTATTTTATGGCCAAAATCACAAAAATAAATTTTTGGATTCGACAAAATAAATACAAATGTCAATTGAAGAACTAATATGAGCATCAAATAATTTAAAGGATTAGATGCAATTCCTGGTGGTGCGTAAGATATCTTTTTGTCGTCAAAATAATTATGTTTCGGTGTTTAATACGTAATTTATACAATTTTTAAAATAGTGTTTTAGAGATAACCGTTTCATGTAAGAATCAATTTTCAATACATAAAATACTTATAAATTCCATAATATCCTGCAATGATTTTCATTCCTATTTTACGTTGAACTATTTTGATTCTATAAATGCAATTATTAATTGCTAATAGTTGCTAATCTTGTAATTATACAGTGTGTCTTGTATAACATACCTATGACAAAACTGTGACCGAGGCTGGTTCACATGTTATACATTACAAACCACTTTATTCATTTTTAAACGATTTTATTCAGCTTCGATCCTTTGTTTGATTAAAAAGTTTGTCGTCAGAAGCGATAACCCTTCTTCTATGCCCTGTTGCACTGTAGCAGAGGTATGCTCTGACGAAGAAAAAAGCGATTCCGACTGGGAGTACTAGTTTTAAGGCCATATAATTTCATAGGTTTAAGTGTATAAATGTAAATAATACGAAAACCTTTATAGTTCGTAATTTTTGTAAATGCTGTTTTTCGGATAATTTAGTTTCTCATATATCAGAACGTAAAAAGTGACGAATTTTATATACTAAAAATAAGTTTTGAGGTTTTGACCACGAAAATGGATATAGTTCTTCAATTGGCATTTGTATTTAATTTTTAAAATTCAAAAATTTCATTTTTGTAGTTTTCGCCATAAAATCGCAAAATTTCCTCAGTGTGCACCGTTTGCCTGCCTCGATGCTGCTTTTCTCAACGTTTTCTGATTCGCTCTCGTTCCATCTCGCTCTCCACTTCGCAGAACAAGAGTGAGCCAGAAGTAGTGGGGATAGTGCCAAGCTTCTGGCGTGTAGGCCAACCCGAGCTGTCAGCGTAGAAATAACACACATCAGAATAGATGTGCGTTAACTCCGAAAAGATTCAGGAGCTTTGTTGACCCAAACATTGATTCTTTCTCGATAGCTTTATTTCGTATTCAAGCGGAGCCCCTTCGCCACCACACCCTGCGAGAGCCACGCAACACTAACTGACAAATCTATGATCATCAGATGGTGGTGGCTGATTTCTCCTCGATCGCTGCTCGCGGAACCGAATTCACCGGCCAATATATCTGATACCGACCTTAATGTAGGTATTATTTGGAGTGAAACTGTTTCATGTGTTTAAACGACTGATAACCGTGAATAATAAATACATAATAATAATTATAATCTGTTTTGAATTTTACATCTTAATATTTTATTTATTTTTTATTGCAGAAGTTTAATAGGTTTTCAAGATATTGCACTGGGATAATTAAATGAGCAGAGTTTTAGTTTTGCATGCTCATTTTTTGTAAGTATATGATACCAGATTTACTACTTCGCTTCGCTCAAAAGTTACATTCTGATTTTTTTTCACATTCATCTGGATTAGCTAGGCGTAATGAAGTGGGACACATTTCGTGACCCCAGAGTTCGAAACTTTTTAGGCGACAGACAAACACACAGACACTTTCTGCTTTATATATTAAGATTGGGTCAACCTGAACCGAATTTACTTATCTGTGTAACTATACAAAACTAGCTTAAAGTTCCCGGCGTTTCCGAGGTTATGAAATATCTTTCTTCAGTGAAAGAGAGGGAGTTTTTAAAAAGATTTTATAACGAGCACCTAGGGACTAAGGGAATCTACTTTACCTTCCTTTCATGGAAATCGTGATGAGTCGTAATTTGGATCGTTGTTTAACAAAAATCAAAGAACGTTAAAACCTTCCTCTTGCGAAGACGAACAAAGTGACGTAACACACTTGTGAGTACAGTTAATATTTATTCAGGAAGCGAATTTCAAGTATGCAACTTCAATTTTATATAATTGTATAGATACAGTAATTCCTCGTAATGGCGGGTTTACACGAAGGCGCACACGAACAGAAACATTGTTCGCGAACGTTTTTCTCTGTTCTTGTCGTGTCCACACCGCCGCAAACATTCACGTACGATTCATACGCTGAGTTTTGTTAATGTTTGCGGCGGAGTGGACAAGACTACAACAGACGAAAACGTTCGCGAACACTGTTTTTGTTCGTGTTCGCCTTGGTGTAAACCCGGCATAATAAACTCGACGAACGGGGCTGGCGGCGCACAGTGGTTCAAGTATACTACATGCTAGTTGGACAAAATTATTTTTTGGCGGGTGTGGGTTCATATGGGGTCCAAATTGTTACAAAACATACCTGATTTGTATTACAGTTTATTATTTAACTAAAAATAGCAATAATATAAAAATATGACTAATTCACTAAAGGAAAAAGGACAAAACGACAGTATTGTACATTAAATATAATTAACAATTATTACATTATGTCTATTCCTGTAATTTCTGAGTTTTTAAGTTATAAAACCTGGTTTTTGAACTCAGTTTTCTCTGCATCGCTATTAAAATAGTGTTTTACAATATGTTCCACGTCGATCCACGCGACAAGGGTTGAATGTACGGAAAGTAGAGACTTTCTAGTTTATTTTAATCAATCGGTCGATCTGCAAAAATTTGCAAAACTATATTTTTTTAATTGTTTTCGAGCGCGACGATCGGTAGCACCACTCCGTGGATTAAAGTAGTGTTTTACTATATGTTCCACGTCGATCCACGCGACAAGGGTTGAATATACGGAAAGTAGAGACTTTCCAGTTTATTTTAATTAATCGGTCGATCTGCAAAAATTTGCAAAACTATATTTTTTTAATTATTTTCGAGCGCGACGCTCGGTAGCACCAATCCGTGGATTAAAATAGTGTTTTACTATATGTTCCATGTCGATCAACGCGACATAATTATTGACTTGTAACCTAAGGTCGGTATCAGATATATTGGCCGGTGAGTTTCGTGAGGGGTATTCTCCCACCATACCGCTTGCCTGCTCGATGCTCCTTTTCTCAACGTTCTCGCTCTCTCTCTGATCGTCAGATGGTGGTGGTTGATTTCTCCTCGATCGCTGATCGGGAAAACAAACTCACCGGCCAATATATTTGATACCGACCTTAGTAGTAAGTTTTTCTGATTTCTTATGTTTGCAATAATATATTTAGTGGGTTATACCCGTTAATAATAATAAGAATAATAATATTATTATTAGTGACAAAATAAAATGTGATATGAATCAGGTCTGATTTCTAAAAATTTGAATATAACAAGTGTGATATATCTCCTTGCCGAGCGTCGCCCTCGAAAACACTTAAAAAAATATAGTTTTGCAAATTTTTGCAGATCGACCGGTTGATTAAAATAAACTAGAAAGTCTCTACTTTCCATACATTCAACCCTTGTCGCGTGGATCGACGTGGAACATATAGTAAAACACTATTTTAATCCACGGATTGGTGCTACCGAGCGTCGCGCTCGAAAACCATTAAAAAAATATAGTTTTGCAAATTTTTGCAGATCGACCGGTTGATTAAAATAAACTAGAAAGTCTCTACTTTCCATACATTCAACCCTTGTCGCGTGGATCGACGTGGAACATATAGTAAAACACTATTTTAATCCACGGATTGGTGCTACCGAGCGTCGCGCTCGAAAACCATTAAAAAAATATAGTTTTGCAAATTTTTGCAGATCGACCGATTGATTAAAATAAACTAGAAAGTCTCTACTTTTCGTACATTCAACCCTTGTCGCGTGGATCGACGGGGAACATATTGTAAAACACTATTTTAATAGCGATGCAGAGAAAACTGATTGTGAGTTCAAAAACCAGGTTTTATAACTTAAAAACTCAGAAATTACAGGAATAGACATAATGTAATAATTGTTAATTATATTTAATGTACAATACTGTCGTTTTGTCCTTTTTCCTTTAGTGAATTAGTCGTATTTTTATATTATTGCTATTTTTAGTTAAATAATAAACTGTAATACAAATCAGGTATGTTTTCTAACAATTTGGACCCCATATAAACCCAAACCCGCCAAAAAATAATTTTGTCCAACTAGCATGTAGTATACTCGAACCACTGTGCGGCGGTCGAACAACGCGATGCGGACACTATTCCCTTAGAGTAGTATACGCTCTAAGACAATTCCGTGCGGCCGATGCCGCAAGTGAGAAAACCCAAGCACGGAGCGAGAGGGAACGAAACAGTTGACACGAAGTTGCCGTCCACTCTTTCGTTCTCTCACTCTCGACAGAAGGATTCCAAGAAATGGTGGGGATAGTCACCGGGCGTACTACGCATGGTAAAAATGGGACTATAACGAGGATTTACTGTATACGGATTAACTTAACTTGTACGTCACTTAAGTCTGTTATATAATATTTTATAAATGGTCTTTATTGAACATATTCTACAAGTATTGGGTACTTGTTATATTCCTTTATGTGTATCATAGAGCTTGAACCCGCATATACTAATAAATTAAATTCAAATTAAATGCATAATTTGTTGCTACAATGTGAGGTAACTAAATAAAATATAGGGTTACTATAAAAGAAATAGACACACTATTTCATACAAACCTAACTATTATAGATATATAAAAATACATTTCATGGTTTTGCAAGAAATGTTTTTAAGAAATGTTGTATCAGCAAGTTATAAATGTTCCATGTGTGCATCCTTTGTCACACGGCAGCATTAATATACAATAGATACGAACGATCTTTCAGAACTTTTCTCTTCCCACAAACATCTCGTGGTCTAAAATTTGTTGTTCCAACTGTCCAGAGTTTGTTTTCGCTAACTCAATCGCACAAAACGTCTTCTCCGTAGAACTAGCAGCTAACTTGCTAAACTGGACAGGAGACGCAATAGCGGATACTGACGCAGTGGAGCACGCAGGGGACCCCAAACAAAAAGAGAAACAAGGGAAAAGGAACGGAGTTGTACCAAGCGCCTATAAGACGGAGCGAGACAATGTATCAACGAGTCGCGCGTCGTCTGTCTCGGCTCCCCCCCCCCCCTAAAAAAAAAAAAATAAAATTCTGGGTGCGCCACTGTACTGACGCCACAATAAACTGCAGTCGTGCAAACTTTCATCCTTCATCCACGATACTACACATATTTCATGTTTGTCTCTCTAGCGGTTTCGGTTTCATACGACATTGAAAGTATCTATTTTGTTTACAGTAACCCTGTATAACAATATAATTACGTAAGCATTAAAACAAACCTCATTCAAATTAGTGGTATCGCAGTTACAAACACTTCTGAAGGATCGAAATTTATTTTTTATATAGCCGGAAGTCCGCAAGTGCTTCTACCAATTAATCTGACAAAATACATCGATGATAACTTAAATAATGCTGAACAGATGAAGATCGGAAAACGGTGCACGCGATTTTTACACGACAGTAAATATGTGACTGTCGTAATATCGAGAAACATTGATGTTCCAGGGTTGAACTGCATATCTGTTATGGCAACCGACGTAAATGCTGGGTAGTGAATGTTGGAGCGTACTTAGCGATGGTAAAATGAAAACATAACTGTTGGCAATTGATGTGTGAAGAGCGAAGCCTATAATCGATGGAGCAGATGCAGCAACGTCGTAAAAGCAGCAGGGAAAAAAGGTGGCAGCGTACTTGAGTGACTGGAGTCAACAGGTCAAGTACATATTCAGCATAGTCTCTGAATATTATAAACACAGGGTGCTATACGAAAACGGTTCTTGAAACCTTTCGGAAAAGGGGGTTCAAAAGGTGACTTAGGAGGAAGATCCCCAATCCGGAAGTTCAAGAAGTTATGAAACTTTGGGGATATGTATAAAATCGGAAAATAGCCGGATTTTCTGAAGCCAATCACCCCCGTAGAGTGGAATTGGGCAAAACAATTGTAATACATACCTATGTATCCACTACATATCCCCAAAGTTTCATAATTTTTGGAATTTCCAGGTTGGGTATCTTCCCTTGTTAACAATAACAAGTGCATACTCACTAAGCTGGGTAAAAAATGCGAGCAGTTGTTGTTGAAAGTGGTATAAGTCCATTTATTCATACATTGAAATATTTAAGGGTTTGAATCAACTTAAAAATATTGGCAAACGTTAATCAATTCGGGTAATGTTTTTAAAATTATAAACTTGTTCAATTTTTCTTATGTAATAATAATTAATAATAATGTTAAAGAAAATAAACGATTTTTTAGCTACAAATGGACTTTTACCGCATTCAATAAAAACATATTATGAAAAATATATAAATTTATATTTTAATTGAAGTTGGCTTCTCTAAAATGTATTTTTTAATGTCAAAAAAAAATAATTAAAATGAAGACATGTAAGTAAACGAATAATGGAGTTTATTAAGAAATAATTTCAGTAATATTATAATGACATTTTATGCAATAACATTTTACAGTTCTACTTTTTTTTTATTAATTCATGAGGATGTTGTACACCGTTCACTGTGTAATTATAAATATAACAAGAGAATATCTATATCTGACTAAAACTACCATTAACTCATTTTTTCCTTAAAATAAACTTATACCACTTTAAAAAAAACGCTCATATGTAGGTCAAAAAAGATCAATTCTATCAGAACTAGCCACGATTTTTAGTTTGACATCATTAACTTGATTTTACTTATCGCATACAAAGTACATACATACATAGGATTATCGTACCATAACCTTGTTTCGATCTATACAAAAGGTGTTCTGAGTATTCTGTTTCTATTTTTCAAGCTTCAATATTTTAGTAGCACAAAGTTATGTACCTTTTTAATCCTTTCCAGTTCAAGTATCGGTTTAAAGAATATTTATATTTCAATTACAGTTGCATGCTAAAAACTTTGTGAAAGTAACAATTCGATTTTTTTTTTAAACCATTGTACTATGGCTTGTCCTGTTCCAAAGTGTTGAATTAATAAACAGCATTAATGATCAGCGAATAAATTGGAGTGCTTACGTAGGAATTTTCTACTTATTAAGAGTACCCTGGCTGTCTTTGGTGCGCATTTTCTACTTGCTGAAGTAAAACTTACAGTACAGTAATGCCTCGTTATAGTCCCGTTTTTAGCATGCGTATTACGCCCGGTGACTATCCCCATCATTTCTTGGAATCCTTCGGTCGAGAGTGAGAGAACGAAAGAGTCAACGGCAACTACGTGTCACCGTTTCGTGTGGGGGAATTTACTGTATATAATATTATAAAATTATAACTCGACATTAATTCTGCCCGGTTAAGTCAAAAGGGCGAATCTGCAACTTTCACTTAAATGAAGTCATTTCTGGCAAGTAGTACAGAAATAGTTCATCTGTATGTAGATATATTAAATAAGAAAGCAGACTACCTTTTAAACAAATACGCGTAATTCATTTAACACGACAGAATTAATGATTGTGGTATGAATTAATTACAGTTGTTAATGTAGTGAGATAATCTCCAATCATTTAGATTACCAGCATCGAAAATCGCTTTTAATTGTTGCAAGAGCGATATTTCTCTTGCATTATACATTTTCATTATTTCAATTTTTCTTATTTTACACATCATTTCTTCAATGAGTTTTTCGGAGTCATTTTGTTTTGTTTGTGCAGCATAGTTTTTATGATTATTGTTGGTAACACATGAAGTGGATACGCGTGGTATCGCCGCAAATTTGGCAGTATAATCTGGTTTTCACCCCCTCTCCCGGGCCGTACTGCGTGTTGCGGATCACAGCGTCTTTTGCTTTGCGTGGCACATAGTGTGCAAAGGTGCGAACCCACCATGAGATTTTACATGAGACTTTTCTATCACGAGACAAAAATCTCAGCAATAACTAAATGTAAATAATGGAAATAGCCGGGAGAGATGAGATTTTTTAAAATATATTATAAAACTTGTCTTATAAGAATCTAATTTCATGAAACTATTGACAAAATAATTAAAACATAATAAAATAATGAAATAATTGTCTTGTGAGGTTAAAGTATCATGCGAGACACGATATTTTTGTCCCATCGTGGATTTGCACATTCTACTTTGATCGTCCATAAAGTGAAAGTATTTTTAAAGATTTTTCTCTTACTAAATACAACATATAATGAAATAACTCTTTTTTTGATTTATGAAGCTACTCTTATATTATACAAAACAAATTTTAAATGATTTTATTTAAAGTTTTAAATGTCTTTTGTAGCGTTAATATGGTACTTAAAAAAGAGGTATGTTTGTGGCGCAGGTAATTTCTCGGCTCAGGCTTATCTGAAACAAAAAATTCAGAAAGATTCTTAATCTGTATGAGTGTCGCTGTCGCCCGTAGCTCACTTAACAATTTTTATAAAAAAATACCCGAGATTTACCGGGGGTACACCCGAGAAAACACCCTTTGTGGTGTTCTGTCCAAATTTTTTTTCAAACCGGCGCCATTTTCTTATTTTTCAACAAAAATTGTTAACTGAGCTGCGGGCGGTAGAGACACTCATACAGATTAAGAATCTTTTCGAATTTTTTATTACACATAAACCTGAGTGGAGAAATCACCTGCGTCAGGGGCATACCTAAATTTTTCTGCGTGGAATATTAACACTGTCAAAACAAATTTAAAACAAATGAAAAATGATTTTCAATTGTTTTGTATAAGAGTAGCTTAATAAATACGAAAAAGATTTATTTCATTATATGGTACATTTATTGAGAAAAAATCTTTAGAAGTAACTTCATTTTTCGGCCGATCAAAGTAGAATGACCCTTTAAGGGGGTAAATTGCAAATCGATGGTTCTAATTGATGTATATTGATGATTTTATAACTTTGATTTGTTTTTATAAGCTGCACTTGCAAACAAGTTGTCTCAGTAACTGACATCCAAAATATTGTGTACAACTGTTACTAATGCTTTATTTGGCTCCATATTATAAACTTCTCGGAAAGATTATATTTAAATTTGACAATTATTTATATGAGATCGTAATACTGTTTTCACTTCGTTCAAAAATATTATTAGTTTTATGAAAAGTGATTATTTTGCGTAAAATAATTTTCTAAATACATCCCTGAACTAAAAACATTGTAAAATCAATAATAATTTTCGAAGAAATTATTTTGGAATTGACTTGCTTACATCCACACTTGTAAATGCAAATTTATTAAAGCTGTAGTGACACTTGAGATTCTGAAAATACTTTGGAAACATTTGTTTCTAAAGCACCGCAATTAAATTCCCCTAATCGCACAATCAAAACTACGTCGCAACTACTTACAGGGGTGTTCACGTTATTATTACATAACGTTACCCAATGTATATGAAGAAATTGAAAGAGAAAAAAGTTTCACTCCTTTCATAAGCTACACCGCAACGTATACCAATTCTTTTAAATGTGCTATAACTTTTAAACATCAAAGATAACCTTATGAAAGCAACTGCTAAATCGAATTCAATAATGTAGATTAGGGCTGGGACTATTCGAATAATTTAATATTCGAATATTTTACAAGTATTCGAATGCTACGAATAAACTTCGAATATTTCAGTATTCGAATGTTATTATTCGAATACCGCTGTGTTCGAATAGAGCAGTATTCGAATACTATTCGAATACCGATATATTCAAATACTGGTGTATTCGAATAGTATGGTGTGAAGTGGGTCCAAATTAGTTTACAAGATTTCACTCTGAGAAATGAACCTAAACAACTTGATTTATAATTCACACCATAGGTACTATTCGAATACTCAAATATTCAAATAGTATTCGAATACTTGGATATTCGAATTATAATTGACAAATACTTGAGCAACTGAAGTATTCGAATATTCGAATACCGAAAAATTCGACAAATAATCCCAGCCCTAATGTAGATACGATACAGTAGTAGATTAGAGTCACAAAGGGTTGGGATGGAAAGAAAATGGTTTCAACACTTCCTAACTTTTAACGCTGTATAGCGTTATCAATAAAAAGTAGATACTAGTAAACACAGCGTTATAAAATGTTGAAATTATTTCTTTTTTCCCGAGCATAACTGTATCTGGTATCATTGAATTCGGTTTGATGATATAAAAAAAGATATTCAAAACATAAAGGTCACCTTCGTCTTTTACAAATTATTGTAGACTTAAAAAATTCTTACAATATTTGCCATTTACAAAAAAAGCATTGGGTAGTAATAACGCGAAGCGATCATCGCTGTGTCTTGCTCGTCGATGCATGCAAAAGCCTAGTTCCTAGTAGAAATCAGTTCCGTATGTAAACGATAAGAGCGTGACAGTAATAGGTGGTGTAACATTAACAGCTCTCGGTAGCACTAATAATAATACCAACGTCAGTAACGGAGGTGGTAGTAGGGACGGTAGTCAAGGGTTAGACAGTGACAAACCGCCTTGGCCCGCTGTGATTTCAGTTAATTGTCGGCGAGGTCATTTCTCACTCCACAGCCCGGCTTCTGCCTGGGCGACGACGTTGTAAATATCCCTAAAGGCGCTATGGGTAAAGGGCTAAAGGTGGAATGTCTTACTCTGGTAGGCTTAGTTTATCCCGGCTTAACCTTCCGCCCATAAGCCGTTTCTTCCTTTTCTCCTGTTCTTTTGTGGAAACGACCTCGTCTCTACGGCCGATGCAGCACTAAGCTGCACGATCTCCCTTGACATTCAGCACTCGCGCGAACCAATATTTCAGGTGCAGCATTCCCGAAAGGTATCCCCCAACGTTCCTCTTTCATTCTTCTTTTTTCGTACTCCTCGGTTAATGACAGAATCACGCAATTTCTTATACGACCGCCTAATAGTCAACAGTCCAAAATGTAGGGTAAATTCGGGTGTGACGCTCTGCCGGGAGAGATGCACCAGTCACTATATTTCAGACTTTATAGAGTTCAATACAAACAGTTGAGTGAATAACCGTATTTCGTTTTTTCTCGTGTTTCTCTGAATATACAGGGTGTTTGCTACAGATAGTAATCCTTTTATCCAATTTTTAATACAGTAACATTGACGTAACTAGGATTTTTATCTGAGGATTTTTGTCCCCCTCTCTCTCTCTATCGGTCTCTCTTGCTCTAATCACAGGTAGAGGAAATCATTATATACATACATACACATGTTGTAAGAATCATTTACCTACATATTTATTTAACACAAAAACAAAGAGTATACTGAATCAGAAATTATTGATTATTTAACAGACAAATGTTTTTTACTTAATTAGTAGTTTCTAGGGAGGGGCTAATCCGTATTTTGGGGGGTCTAGGCCCACCCGGCTCCCTAAATAGTTACGCCAATGAACAGTAATCCAATTTTTTAATATCGTTATTAGTTTAGAAGAGAACATCGCGTTACAGATGGGAATGTCGTTTTCTGTAGCGTGTCTCGCGAAGCAGAAGTGGGGTGATCAAATATGTACTTTGTTTGGCGGTGTACGTGCACTAATGCGAAGCACACAAAACTGCTACCGTCAAACGCAGAATAATATCGACAAGACAAATACTAAACATTCCAATCAGTGTATGGTAATGCATCGGGGCTTGCACACAATTGACTTCAGGTAAGATGAAATATTAAGGGTACATTCGCGTGTAATCCCTTAAACAATTTAGGATTTTTTTTAAATAAAACTCTTTTTAATGTTGACTTATATATATATCTTGAGGTGATAAAAAAATTTTATTGTTTTTTCTCCGATGTAATTTTGAATAAATAGCTATAACTCTGACGGTGAGAAAAATATATTATACGTGATATTTTAAGATAAGCTCATCTGAAATAAAAAAAAAAAAGTTTTCTTAACATATATGAACATGGTTATCGAATTACAAATCGTTACTGTAAAATAATAAAAATTTGATAATTGCTATAGGTTTTAATAACCGGCAATTTTTTGCTAAAAAGTGCTGAATAAAATTTACGAAAGTTGGTAATACGATAACGAGTTCATTTATGAAAATACTAACGAAAGAATTTTTTAAATTCGTCACTTAGTTCTTTTGTTTTTATGTACACATTATTTTTTATCATCTTAGAATACCCATGTATAAATCAATACCAAAAAATACTTAAAATAATGTACATGTATCTGTTTAAATAGTGTATAATACTTAATCGTTAATGACTTTGATATTAAAGTTGAATATAGCACATTGATTTTCTATAAAAATTCCGCGATTTTTTAATTAAATTTCATTTACACGTAAAATAAGTTTAATCTGAGATGAGTTTATAAATCTTTAAAAAATTTACTATACTTACGTTTGAGCTACAAAAGATGTATTATTACTAAATCAGCCTACTTTCTCTTCCAGATCACATTGGAATATTCAAAGACATCTCTTCTGAACGTTCAAGGTATGTGACACACGCACAATTGTGAATCAGAACGTATTCCTTTTAATGCCAAGCAATTATTTACTACTTAAACGTTTTAATAACGAATTTATATATTAGGCATTGAGAGACCCATATTGAATTTTTTGTTTTCCTATTTTGTACATATAATTAATAGAGTCTATTGGAATACATTATTGCTACTAACTCAATTTCGGAAGAAATGTGGGTTATCCCGTTCTTGTTCTCAAGCCTCATACATTAACGGACTCATTCCATGATTTTTCAGACCACAAGGCTAAAACCCTTCAGATTTTTCTTATACTTTGCCACTCAAATATTAAGGACACTAAAAATTTTTATATTCAAATCAACATCCGTCATACAAAGTATTGGATACGCTAGTAAAGATTCGTTTTAATGAAAACAATTGCAATGTGGAACGCATTGGAGCAGTGTTACTATATACGGACAAAAAACTTACGACTTTCTCGATCCACTCTACCTGTACTATTTTTTAACATCAACTCAAACTGCAGCATGTGCCCAATATAAATATTCTGATAGAGAATTGAAAACTGTATAAAACTCAGTTAAAGTTGAATTTATTTAACTAATAAACAAAATCCTTTTTAAAGCTGTTAAAAAGTTACGACTTTTGAAAAGTACTAAAGAACCTGATATTTCGTGAAGGCACCTTCTGCTTTTAGGACGACCTAAAAGAATACCAAAAGTGGTAACTCCTTTGTCGGCCTCAAAAATGTGTTATCCCGTTCAATGCCATAAAAGCTTTTTGTTAGTTACATAAATTCAAATTTAACAGGGTTTTATACAGCTTTCAATTATCCATCAGAATATATATATATTAAACACATACCACAGCTCCAAGTTGATGTTAAAAAAATAACACAAATAAAGCAAAACGACAAAGTAGTAACTATTCTGTCCGCTACTGTAATAATTTGTGTATGGTGTCAAGGTTGCGTAAGTGTAAACTGCAAATGGTACAAAGTATTGGTCGAGCATGTAATTCAGTGGACAGAGCAGGAAACGAGAAAAGAATGGTCACTGGAGATTTGGCTTGCTAGTTAGCCATAAAATGCCGGTTGGCCGAGTATCCTAACTATAGTCGACCGCAGTTATTACGAACGAATATACGACACGCGGTTGTGCTGTACGCCGGCGTACGGGCTGATGGTGACAGTTCAATCCGAACTTCGGCGTTCGGCGGTCAGAAATGCTGGCCGCAAAACCGCACGCGTGATTTCTGCTTCTCTTTGCTTCTGACAAATCTGAACCTGTATTTTCCATATCTTTCTACGCCTTTGAACTCGTTCGTTCAAACAATCGTGATCCACCAGTCTCGGCTGTTCACCCAGGCTTCCCATACGATAGCTCGTAAATTAGGAACAATGTTATTAAGGACCACTAAGTGTTCAGGTACAGTTGATACAAACGAAAGCAAATATTTGTGAATGTCAGTGAGAAAGTTAGCATTCCATTTTATAAATTTATTTTTCTAATTGTAATACACTTTTGGAATCTGTATAGGTTTAAATGTCGATTTACACATGAATATTGGCAGTAGTACATTCATGAAGACCCAATGTGAAATACATTATAACATTTTTATACTGTAACTACAATATAATTATTCGTCTAATATGCAAAGCGTCGACTAATAATCTAAAATTGATCACACCCTTACATTCTTGTTATGATTTATGGATTTCTGTTGCTCAGAGAGTTCTTTATACGCTGCATCATCCCACAGACAATTACTTTCTGCATCATCTCCAGCTAAGTATTTAAATAATATCAAGCGTTGACGCGTAAAAGATTAACTATTGCCCAGCCAAAAAATTACTTCTTATCAACCTACTAACTCGTTATAGGGATACTCCCCATTGGAGACTGCAACAAACGGTATAATTCAAAGATGTTTATTATTTACAAAAAGAGTACGAATCATCATCTACATATATTCTTCACCCGGATAGTAATTGTTTATTAAAATCTATCTGCTATCTGTTGCATCATTATTCTCTTACTTCCGTGCCCTGCTTCCTTGGTTAAATAACTCAGCATTGAACATGCTTAGTCTTGAGGCTAGTTACCGCTATCTTGTAAGTCGCCGAAGCTTCTTTAGCAGACCTAACTGAATCATAGTGAATTCCAGCGTGATCGGGCCTGGGAACGATATTAATTCGCCGGTGGGTCGCGTGATGATCGACACACGTTCACGGGAATCGTGGTCTAGAACGAGGAAGAGGAAGAGGAAGGCGGACTGGCACCGCAGTTTGCCAATTTCCCGCAGGCGTTGTGCATAGGTGTGCGACCGGTTAACAGGTTGGGAGATGAAGTGCGCGAACGAACGAGATTCGGAGAGAGGCGAAGCGGAGGCTGATGTGCGGTCGAACAGATTAATATGCGTGAGGCTCGCACGCTTCAAACCCCCGCAGGCCCTCCTGATCCTCCATCCTTTAGTTTCGCTCGCGTCCTGTGCCGTCGTCCTTTCATTCCTGCTCCCATTTGCGAAACATACAATATGTGCATGAACACGTAGAACTACGTATGCTCGCGATTGTGCGAGCTACGAGTGGCCTGACCGTTTAGTAATTTCTGTCACGAGTCGAGTGTTCCGCACGGAACGTCAACGCGGCCCGTTACTGCAAAACGCCTCGCCCTCTCCCTCCCTCTTCTCCCTCTCTCTTCCTCTGCTTACGTATGCGCCGAGGTTTCGCGCGAATCCGTGGGACGCATCTCTGAGAAAATTTGCGGCTACGAATGCGTTGCAGATAACGCAGTACAGGGGCTCTCAAAATTCCATTCCACCCGCTGTGCTGTACGCGCAAACCCGTTCCGCGCGATTTCAGCGCAGCACGATCGTATAGCATCAAACCTTTCGGTAACGAAAATCATTCATCTCGCATTACAGCTCTATCTCCCTAAAATCATTCACTTCGCCTTATAAGTCTATTTCCCTTAAATCCATATTTTGCATAGATTTTAAGTACAAAAGGACTTACTACCAAAGAACGCGTTGCGGTGCTGCATGTACTCTACACTGTTGTAACGTTCTTCCCTATGAGAATCAAATACAATTTTTATCCTAAAAATTGGGGGAGTACACCTTCAGACACGCAGTATATAATTTAGAGTTCTGAAGTTCATTCAGTTGATAAAGTTCGTACTTTAGAGCTTGCCGACAACGGAAACCAGTACTGTAAAGAGTCAGAGACGCATTCTAATAGCGCGTCAACGGTAAGTTTGAAGGAGGAGCCGACAAACATGCCCTTGCTATTGTGTTCGTGTAATAAGTGTGCGAAAAACATGTTTCACAATACAATCTCCAATTATGATGTTCATCCAACACTTGGACGTGCTTGTAAAATCCTTCCAATCACGATCGCGTGTTTGTTACAATTAGGGCTCGAACTATTTGTCGAATTTTTCGGTATTCGAATATTCGAATACTTCAGTTGCTCAATTATTTGTCAAATATAATTCGAATATCCAAGTATTCGAATGCTATTCGAATACTATTCGAATATTTGAGTATTCGAATGCTATTCGAATATTTGAGTATTCGAATGCTATTCGAATATTTGAGTATTCGAATGCTATTCGAATATTTGAGTATTCGAATGCTATTCGAATATTTGAGTATTCGAATGCTATTCGAATAGTATGATGTGAATTATAAATCAAGCTCTTTAGGTTCATTTATCAGGATGAAATCTTGTAAGCTAATTTGGACCCACTTCACACCATACTATTCGAATATATCGGTATTCGAATAGTATTCGAATACTGCTCTATTCGAACACAGCGGTATTCGAATAATAACATTCGAATACTGAAATATTCGAATAATAACATTCGAATACTGAAATATTCGAATAATAACATTCGAATACTGAAATATTCGAATAATAACATTCGAATACTGAAATATTCGAATAATAACATTCGAATACTGAAATATTCGAATATTAAATTATTCGAATAGTCATGATTTTTGTGTCTATTTTTTATTTAGAGATCAAATAAGGATGTAATTATTTTTTCAAATACGAAATAGGGGAATAATTTATTACTGTTTAATTTATATATTGCGCTGAAAATATATATTTTTACTTTCAATTGTTAGTAATATCAATTATTACATATTTGTGAGAAAGTATTCATTTTCTTTGTTCTATGTCGTGTTAAAAAGAAAAAAATTCTGATTTTAATGAAACGTCGCGTGAATGTAGAGGATATTGGAGTATGCAAAGGGCAATTTCTTTTCTGCGGAAATTCACTCTGACGGGGTGAAATCAGCCCTTAAAGTTAGCGCGTTCTTCGTTTTTTAAATATAACTTTGTAACGGTGAAAGATAGAACAAAACTTTGAATATAAAAATTGTTTAGTTCTTTATACTCTATCACGCAACCTGAAGCAAAATAAAGTTATGTTAAAGAAACGAAAAACGTTATGACTATAAGGGCTGATTTCACCCTTTCAGAGTAAATTTCCACAGACAATATACCAATATATTCTACATTCTCACGCAGTTTCATTAAAATCAGAATTTTCCAAATACTTACAAGGGAAGTACCCCAATTGGTCAACTTCGATTGAAATGAGCTTTTGCACGTAGATAGTATATGGGTCTCTAATGATATGAATGAAATATTAGATGCAGTTATTTGATAACTTAAAGGATATAAGTAATTAAAGTTATATATCTTCTATATATAGCGTAAGCACTAGGGTAGCCCTTATTTTCGGCCTGCGATTTCTTTCGCTCTCACCCCCTAATATAGTTCCATTTCATAAAAAACAGTCCCTGAAAAAGATTATTACAATCGGACAACAGGAAAGGGTGTCGACCAGGCCTTGAAGTTTAGAATTCATCAATGGTTTAAATTTGAAGAATTTCTCAAAAATGGTAAGCCCTATCCAAATATTGTTCAAATAATATTCAATGAGCATTCAATTTTCTACAATTACTGTCTATATAATTTTCGTCCTTCCAATCTCTTTTCAGGTAATAGCGTTTGAATATAGAGGTACCACTCGATATTAAAACGCTATTATCTAAAAAAAATGGATGCAAGGAAAAATTGTACATACAGTAATTGCGGAAAATTTAATGCTCTTTTAATATTATTTGAACAAAATTTCAATACGGATAACTATTTTTTAGAAATTCTTTAAATCCAAACTATTGACGAATTCTAAACTTTAAGGCCTGGTCGGCACCCTTTCCTGTTGTCCGATTGCAATAAACTTTTTTGGTGACTATTTTTTTATCAAGTGGCACCGTTCTAGGGGGTGAGAGTAAAGAAATACAAACAAACAATCGGCACGCCGATAAATAAGGACCACCCTAAATAGTAAACACGTGCAAGTTGTTGAGGAAGTGGGATGAATACGTGGCTGGATATGCGAAGATCTACGGATCATTCCGCTACATTATTACCCGGCATTAATTTCAAATACCAATATATTCAAGGATATTAAAATATGTATGGTATGCTGCCAACTTTAATTACATATATCTTTAAAGTTATCAAATAACTACATGGAACATTTTACACATATCATTAGAGACCCGTATGTATACTATCAACGTGCAAAAACTCGTTAAAATCGAAGTCGACCAATTGTGGTCGTTCACTTGTTAGAGGTAATTTCACAGCTTTGCAGTGATATTTTATCTGCAGATATTCCCACTGACTTTTGGACTTCTCCATGTTCATCACGTCTACTTCACCGCAATCACTACACAAAATTAATAATAAATAGTGTAGGTACATTAAATACGATGTACTAAAATAAATAATATTACCATACAAAATTCAAGTATTCTCGACGGCAGTCTATTTAGTTAAATTACTCGATTTTTATATGTGGAGTAGTACAAATTATTAATAATTTGAATATACATAGGAACCTCTCCATATGAGACGTTTTGTTGAAAGGTAACTGATATTCGTGATATATCCATGTTATGATAAATCAGCAGCATCTTTGACATCAAAGCCATACATTTCTCATTCTTTTCTTAAATACCTACGCGTTTCAAATCCAGCAAATACAAATTTTTATATAAACATTGATGGAACTTTTGTATTCAATTGTCTACAATTGTGTTTTCTCGTTTTTTATAAACACTAATTCCTTGTGAAGGGTTCTTCGAAAAGTTCAGAAACGTGAAGTGATATACTAAATGAAAAATATAAAATATAAAATATTTATTTTTGTGTATTATTAACAAAACTTGTCATTGTGTTTCATTAATTTGAACTGAAAAATAGATATTGCTTTATAAGTTAAGCTTATACGCAAAGAAATTATATGCAGGTTTCATAGACACACTTTTTCCTTCATCTCTAATTTGTAATTATATGTGTAACAGTGTGCTACGGACGGCAATGTATTAGAAGCAGAATAAATAATTGTTATACATTGAGTAATGAACGATTTTGAAGTTGTAAATAATTTTAAATTATGTTTGGATAAATCAGTCATAAATATTCGTCGATAAATGAATAAAAAAATAAATGGAATTGTAATAGCTTTTAGATGAAAACATGAAAATACTTTTAGAAAAATATTCTTCTATTAAAGGATTTGGGTATTATTACATAGCTCGTCTATGGATGCGCAACAGTTCCTCAAAACTATCAGTAAGTAGATTGACCATTATACGTAGATATAGAGGGCAAGTCACCGTAAGGCAATCGTTAATTATTTTCTCTAATTGCAATGTGCATTCGATGACAAACCATTTGAATCTGCAGTAAACTGTTTTTCTCATTGATAATTTTTCCTTCGAAGGACCGAAACACCAAAAGTTTGTATCCACCACATGGCATATATACGAGAACGAGACCTTATGAAGTAGCAAAAAAATATTAAATAATGAAAAATGAATCAGTACACTACCGACTAAAAGTTTGAAATCACTTGCCATTTTCATTAATGTCAGACTGTATGACAAATATTCTCCTAATTCAAAGATTACACTATCAACGATAATTTCAATATTTCCGATTCCATTAATATCTTATCGCGTGACGAAGCACTTAAAGTTTGATTAATGAGAAAATATCTGCTACCGTTCGTCCGCAGTATGATTCCAAACTTTTGGCCAGTAGTGTGTGTCCTCGATAGCTATCGCGAATCATCAAAGTATAATACTTTGCGTGAAAGGGCCCCTAATTGTAAACCATATTCAAGCGTGTTTACGGACATTCACGATTTAAAGTAGCAGATGTGGAAAACGCAATCATGCTACATCATTTCAGTCGCGTTCATGTTTAATATGCACGACTCTTTATCGAGCATCCTTTCGCATATCTACTTGTAACTTGGTTTAACGAAAAATAATTATAAAATATTTATTTTGCTTCCAATGTTTATATTTTTTATAACGCGTAGCAATGATGAAAGGGTGTTATCGATAAATGAGACTGGTTGAAGAGAAGCAGTATAACTTGCAAATAAAATGGTGATAGTTGAAACGCTATTAGTAAAAGCACTTATGTAAAAGAATACCATCTGTTAAGGTCGAAATTTGCTGTCTTTATAGTACTTGAAAGTACCTAATGAACAGTAAGTGAAAGTACACTTACACTTGAGTTACATGTACAAGTAGGTAAGTAGGGGAGGCCGGGATAGGTTGTAACACTGAGTATTTTGTAACATAATTAAAATCTTTTGAATGACAAATCTGGTAACCCACAGCATGCGAGAGCTGCTTGACGATAAGTATTAAGTAGCACCGTCGGGTTTTGTGACACAAGCGAGCGTTATGTATTCATTTTGTGGTTATAGCCTAGAATTGTAGAATTTAGAGCACGTAAGTAAATGTTGTTTCAGCACTTTTATTTTAATTAACCGTCTTTACAAACGCTCTGAATTTTTGCTTCTTTGTCGCAAACGAATTTGTACACATTGGATTATAATGCGTACGCATTTTAGTAATTTGATGTTTAGTTTCTCGTTTTCTGAGATAAAACGCAAAAATTCAAGATCGGGGTAACTTGTAACTTGTCACGCTCTAAATGGTGATAAAGCAAGCTATTTGTTGACACGCCGGAAAAAGATGCTCTAGACGAACAACAGAACAATCGAGAATCCAAAAAGTGGATAAAAAGTATAAATGAAGAAGTAAAGAAAGCGAAGGAGAAGATTTTGATAGAATCGTGTATATAAAGTTTTTATTAATGATCTGTTTTTGAAATGTTGATTTGTGTTCATATTTGTGTTTAAATAAGTAAAACAGATGTGTTGCAATTTACCTCGGACTGGGGCACATTGTAACAAAGGTTCAGATTTGTTTCAAATGAAGCTGGATGTCTAAGTAGCCAAGATTTTGTAAGATGTAAGTAGTAAATCACGCAAATTATTTCTTGATTGAGAAAAACACTTTCGAGAAAAAACTGTGAAACTTTTTTAGTTACAATCTGCCCCGGTCTCCCCTACAAACTAAGAAATGAACAACGAATTAAATAAACAATTGAAACTGAATTTCCATCAAATCTATTTGCAAATATTTTAACGAGAATAAAGGATTGGGAGAATACTAATCGTAGTGATTTCGAGAGTGTTATACTTCCAGTAATCCATCGAAATTCGAAAAGGAATAGTACTTTTAAAGACATATTTTAACTATTGTAAACCACATTTGAATAACGATTACCAGTGAAATTCATTAATATGTTTAAGGCACTAAATGTATGCACAGATAAATAGGTGTCAAAGAATTTCGATAGCGCGTATACACTACTAAATTCTGATTTTATATATCTTTTTTGTAAAAATAATCACATTCCACTGAATTAGCTAGACATAATGAGTTGGGGCATATTCCGTGACCCCAGAGTTTACCGTTCGAAAGTTTTAGGCGACAGACAAACACACAAACACTTTCTGCTTTATATATTAAGAAGATAGTGTTACTTATACATATTACTGATGATTAGGATTCTCACGAGTAATGCTGATGTTTCGCTTTCAAGTTTCTCACATAATCACGTACCACAACCTTCTATTTAATAAGAACTGCTATCAATTAAAGCCTATTTAAATATACATTAGACACTACTACAGCCATAAATATTGTTCAAAAGAAAATGTGTGAAACACCTTTGATATGAAAGGCTCAAGGAAGATAATATTATCCTGTTAGTCAAATATTCAACTGGAAAATTCATTTAATTCGATATAAAAGACTTCATCGTAGACGAATATATGCATACCCCCGTCCATAAGTCACTGTACACTTGCCGAGTATGAAGTAAGATTCCGATCTATCATTATAAAAGTAATAAATTGTTTTAACGAATATCATCTAGTGTGTCGAATCATAGTGGTGTACGTCCAAATTTTAATAATTTGAGTTAATGACAGTTTTTAAGTCTTAAACGCTCCACCTGTTTACTTTCATAATGAATTAAGCTATACCTTCATTCTTGACTGGGAAATAAGAACACGTCTCTTTAGCATTTGACTGACTAAAGCAGAGCGTTTCGAAACATATGTATGTAGATATTGGTGTAAGTCCGACTATATAGTAAGTGTCGTCGCTCTTATCAGCACAACGCATGGATATATAAATAATTAATATAACGAGTGCGCTGATGCTGATTGGATGCTATCCATGCGTTGTGCTCAGAAGTGAAAAAAGAAAAAAAATTAAAATTAAAACCTAAAAATTTTTTCAATTTTTAAGAATACCTATATATATTTATTATGGTACTATTTTGCGCCTTTAGATGTGTTCCCACAACTGCGATATATCTATACATATGTAGAGGTTCCCATATATTCAATATCACAGCAGAAACATTATTATATACCCGTAACAAACACAAATGTCCTTCTTGGCGATGTAGGCGTCGCGCATCGTGATCACTTCTTTTACTAAACTGGGTTTTCGTTCTATTATATAATTATATTATAGTTCCTGTTGCTATTGATTCCATTTATTCCGTATATGCCCCAGTGTTATATAGCATATTCAAAGAATTGGATTTTGAGAGATCTCCGCGGCGAAACATATTCGATACACATTTTCGATAAAGTGCATTGAATGATTAAATTAACTATTTACGTAGCAAATGCATAAAGCTGAATGCACATATAGGTCAAGATGAGGCAACAAAAGTGGTGAAAAATATGTACACTGTATGCAACATAACGTTTTGTCCAGACACAGCGGGTGTCCGGTGACTTGTGGACGAGATGTGCGCATCGATTACAAATTCTACTGAAGTAATTTCTTGCAAATACGGTTATTCTATATATTGATAAGATGAAGACACTACATGGAAGTATCCTCAACGTTAACAAAGGCTGGAGGAGCAGTTGAGTAGCTCGTCCCGCGAGGGATGTCAATTCAAAGAGAGTAAACGATCGTTGCAGTGTTCTGCATTGCGCAAATATCGTAGCTACCGTCATATTCGAGACAAGGAGATTCGCGCGCTAATGCGCGCATCGATGCATAGAAGCAAGATAATTACCGGCTGCTGGCAGGGCGATGTGTCTGTGTGCAGACATCCGGTCTGATAGTGACTATCAAGGAGTTGGCATGTATCATGCGATAAAGGAGAACTCCTCCCTCACCACGCCCAGATACGCGCAAAGAGGTTCGTACCTCCAGATCCACCCACGTGACGATCTCCCTCTTTCTCTTACTCTCACCCTGTCTCTCCTCCGCCACCTTCGACACCGGCAAGAGACCTCGTCTAGGAGGCGGAGCATCTATTTCTATCCCCAGACCGTGGAAGATCGTTAAGTGAGCGGAGGAGCCGAGCCGGGTCGCGCTGCGGCGCGACGCTTCCAAGACGAGCAGAAAGAGTAGGAGCACGCGTAGGAGTAAGCGTAGGTGGGAGAGGCTCCACTCCAGCTGCAGGAGAGCCAGTAAAGATCGCCATGGCGCTAGTAGCCTTTTCTATGCGCGCGTTCCATCTATCGCAAACTCCGCTGCACCGAGCCGGAAATACAGTTTCCAAGGGAAAGGTGGGCAAACAGGAAGAATATACACGATTTGCTTTAACCGTCGTTGGCGAGTTTAACTATGCGTAGCTACTGCTAGTAACGCCAACGAGCAGGGTGTGTGCAATGTGCAGCTGGAAACGATGAGAGAAAATACTATTCGAGGATATGCGCCAACGAAAGATGCTACTGACTACCAGTAACGGATGCAATATTTCTCTGCGATAGAACTGATCTATATCATCCAGCATTGAACTGCTAGGTGATCAGCATTCTTTTAGGTGTAAATCAGAAACGGTAGGCCCAGTGTTAATCACAGAGCGCACTTTCCTGTCAGGTTTCAGATTAGCACATGGAACAGTTCTCGTGAATTTGATTTCTGGAAACAAACTACAAAGGTACCAACACGGGGCAATACTTGATTCGTCTCTAACGGTAGAAGAACGTGAAGATATGTTGAGATCGATCTTTCAATCAGTAATATACCTGTTGACAAGTCACAAGGACTTGGTAATAGAATGTTCAACGTTGGACAGAATAACCTAAGACAATTGGTGGCATACAGGCTTCAACACCCATATTTAAGACGATACAGTTTCATGTCTAGTTATATCTTAAGTCCTATGTGAAGAATAGACGATTTTCTTTGAGTTTTCAGCGATTCATATAATTTTGAAGTTATTATTTGCGAAACAATTGACTTTTATCAAGAGATTTTCAAAGAAATGAAGTAGATAGTACTAATTAAGCCGGGAATCCACATAGAAGCTAAGCTATGCTATGCTATGCCATGCTACGTTTTAAAAAAATTAGCTCCAATACATTTTTATGAAACCGTTTCCACCAAAAGCTAAGCTAAAACATAGCACAACTTAGCTTCCAGGTGGATTCCCGGCTTAACGTTTCACAAAAATGTGGTTATTTATTTCTTCTGACGTCTCCGAATAGCAGAAATTCCTTCAAAAAAAAAACCTCGTTCCTGGATAATTTAATGTTCGCAATGAATAGATGTATACATTTTTTGCACTTTAGTAATTACCCCAAATTATTTCAAAAGATATTTATTACTAGGTATTTGCAAGTAATTGCTAAATAAACAATGTGCCATTCTAAGAAGATATTCATTAATAATCATTCTCTCGTTCAGTTCGAATAATTCCCTTCTCCGCACATGTATTATCCTCTGAGTATACATAAGTACTTGTAAATCTTTGCGATCCTCAATTTCATCAAATTTGGGTCACGTGGATTATAAGTGCCAATAGCACATATTAGAATAGCGATCAGAACATATGATTACGTAGATTATTTACGATTAAATAGACCTTTGAGAAAAACGTCAGAAGATATGCCTATGGCATGACATTCCGGACCACCGTTAATTGCAACGAGTGGTTAGCCACAAAATATTACTTCGTTTCATACGATGTGATTTCCCCTAGACCTGGGGAAACTAAATTATATGAAAACCTAAAGCTACATGCACCTGTCACTCCGCAAGTTCTTCCAAAGTGATTCAGATGTCAAAGCTAACTTCGACCAAAAAGAGCGCTTTTATATATAGGGATATTAAAGTCTTCCTTTTGTCACCCATAACATTACCTGGAGATTAGGGATCTCGTATAAAATTCATCTATCTGTTCGATCTGATATATCGAAGACGCCCGAAAGGAGACGTCTGATCGATCACTAAGCCAAGAAACGAAAGAGGTAGTTGCGGAGGAAACTCGTCGGCGCAGAATCGCGGGCTGCACGAGTGTGGGTAACTGCGGCAAGAAATACATGCACCTAGGCAGAAACGGAGTCCTTTCCATTGCGCAAGGATCCAAGCGGAGGAGTCTTTATCCAATGCACATGCAGCTCGTATATAGAGCTCCGCCTAGTTGGCTGCAGTTGAGAGGAGGAGGACACTGAGTCTCAGTTATTTTACTGTATGCAGCGGCGCCACCAATGCTGAGCTACCTTCGACTCTCCTACTTCTTCTTCCATTCTGAAACTGACTACATATACCCTACAACGGGAGGAGCGTATTCGACGTCGTCGCAGTTGCAGCTGCACCTGTTCTGGTGTAATAAATCGAACGTTTCTGTCCACGGCCATTTGCCTTCTTTTTCTCTTCTCCTTTTCTTTTTTATATCGCTGTTATCCTCGATTTTACTGAGTATACTTTGCCGGAGATGAAACGGGAAATGCTATTTTTAAAGGAATGTTCGCTGGGGCCAGAACTATTCGAATTGTAGGAATTGTGTAGTATCTATTAAAATGAAATTTCGCTGGATGTTCAGGGATACCATGTCCAAAAATAGTCGACAGATGAAACGGAGCAAGCTTTTGAAGAATAGTGTCTATGCTTTCAAGCACTCTGGTCATTTACCACACAATTGCCCTGTTAAGTATGAAGATAGCCAATAAAGAGTTTAAAGTAGTATTTCTTGCTATTGAATGGCGATGAGACCACGCAATCCACATAAAAAACTTCAAAAATGTACAAAAATGACGCCAAGTATATGAAAAAGTCGAGGACTGAAAAGAGTAAATCACGACAAAAAAATAGAAGAAAATATTTAATATAAAAAAGATGCGAAATCAAAATGAGGTGCAAGTACATAAAGGTGCTTTCCAACTCCGCTTAAGATGCCCCAACTACATATACCTTCACAGCTAATTCCATTACTCGTATCATGGATATTTTAATAATGTGCAGATAAAATATACCATCTATAATAGTCTAAAAATTGAATCCACAAATAACTGATTGCAACCATTAAGGTTGGATTCCACTGAAGCAACATTTTGGCAACTGGCAACATCGTCGCATCTTTTTTTCCCATGCAACACATACAATCACACTCGCACTATCACTCTGGTTTGCAAGTAACAAATTTAAAAGTGTTTGTCTTCGCAAAACATTTATTTGGGTTATATAAACATAACGTGTGATTTGTAAAATTTTCGACCACGAGAAAATGCCGAATTCTCTCTAACGTGGTATTCATAATTCCAACTTTTTCGATTCCGCATACTCATTTCAGAATAACAATTATTTCGTCTCGCCAACTTTTTAGTAACCATTTTTGTTTGAATTTTATAAAATAATAAATAAAACATTAACACGCTCATTAGCGAACACATCAAAGTGACAATCACAAATTTTCACGCGACTTTGGTAGAAAGCAGTTGTTACAAAAATATTTCACGTTGGAGGGGTGAAAACAACCCTCAAATTTAGGGTGAGAAACGTGCTTGATCGAATATCTTGAAAACTACTAGAGTTAATAGAACGGTATAAATCGCAAAATTTTGTATTTTCCAATAAGGAATGCCGCTGTGTAAACAATTAAAAAAATCGGTTTGTTTAAATAATATATTGAAAATGCCATTTTTATTATTTTTTTGCACAACTGCATTTCTTATTGGAAAATACACAATATTGTAGCTAGCTCTAGTAGTTTCCAAGTTATTCGACCAAATATGTTTCTCGCCCTCAAATTTTAGGGCTGTCTTCACCGTTTCAACGCGAATATTAGCGGATAAAAAAAATACGTCTCAAATATTTTTGTAACAACTAATTTCCACTAAAATTGCACCAAAATCGGCGATTGTCACTTCGACATGTTACCTTGTCAGTAAACTCCAAGGAGTTCATATTTGAGTAGAATATTGTTTTCTTCGCACAAACCTTTGCACTTTTAAGAAAAAGATCATCTTAACATCAACAAAAAAATTCTATTTGGTTAAAGTTATAAAACACGGTATATTACTAAGATTTATAATAAAATTGCTCGATTTATCTTAACAGAAATATCAATTTAACAATTTTATTTTCTTGTATCTCTACTTCTTACTAGGCTCGTAATTGTTTGTTACATGTAACCTATAGCTTGAAATTTTCATGGACATCCTACGCAGTCTACAAATAAAATATTTTTCCTTCGTTGATTTATACCGAGGTCGTGTTTAAACTGAAAGCCATTTCTCCTTAATATATTCCTTTCGAATTATTTTGCACTTCCATTAAATTAAACGAAATATATTCGCAGGCAGCTCTTTAATGTGAAATGATGACGCGAAAATGAACACGTTATAACAAAATGATAAAACGCTCGTTATTTCGATGCTCTTTCAAATATTCAATGGCAAAGTGCATTTTAGGGGAAAACAAGAATATAGATTGCGGCTCGTGTATCGAACTTTCATTCGACGGATACAGTAGCGTGTTTCTCTCGAATAAAAATTCAGTAGATACTCCAAGTAGTGAGAATATAAAGACCACTTATCACTATTGTCAATTAAAAACAATTAAAAACGGAAGAGTACGCATTTTTTGTATTTTGGGGTAAACTACACGAATGCATAAAGTAACTGTTTGACTCCCTAAAATCTATCTGACTCACGAGTAGAAAAAGCAACTACTGTATAATGATTCGAAATTAAATTTGAAATACAATTTAGACTGAAATAAATCCTGAAAAATTCTATAAAACGATAATCGATGTACAAGTAACTAAATTAACGTGGAATATTCATTTCTACCCGAAAAACTCACTGTACTCTCTTTTCCCTATTGCCATTATCACAAATATCCGTAACGGAGTATCGACAACTCATTACGAGGAACTTTCCAGCTGTCCGCAGCGAGAAAAGGCGCGTAACGCGAAACTCATTACGATGCGTGAATAACGAGCCGCAGTATAGATTACCGGATTACAAACGAAGTAGAATTATTGAGTTACAAATGACCGGCATTCGACCGGCTGCTGCCCAACCACGATACGACGGGACCAGATAGTTCATCCCGATACATTCAATGTTCTGCTTCTTCGTTCTTATCATTTGACCTAGCTGAAGGGAGATAATCACTGGGCTGGATTTGAAAAAGAAACTCATTTACCTACAATTTTATTTCTTTTCGAGTTCGGTAATGTTTATTTTTCTAATGCACTTCGAAGAATAAGATAATACAAAAGTGATTAAATAATCGTAGTTTCGTGTAGAAAGTTGTTTTGTCGTTGTCAATGAATTAATTTCAAATCATGAGACAATACACCTATTCTAAGATATTTTTTACTTTTTTATTTATTCTTCATATACTGAGTCATGCCGAAATAGAATTTTCAACTTTGTATATCAGCGAATTTGTTATAAACTATTGTTTCTCCACCACAAATAGGTGTAAAATCTATTTTTCAGATAAGGTATATTTGTTGCACCCTAATAAATTATAACTAGATGGTATCTATTCCAGGACTCAAGAATAAATTGTAAAGTTGACTTGAATTTTCAACGTGTTAGCAAATACACGAAATACTGGGTGGAACAGAAATAACTGGACAAACTTTGGGAACATATTCTACTCATTTTAACCCCTTAAGACCCCCCTCCGTAATATTACGATCAATGGAATAAAAAATAAACGCTTCTATCGATAAACGTTATATCGTTTATATAGTAAAATAGAAACATAAAAAAAGTTTATATTTTTAAGCGTGTTTTCAAGAATTTAGTGTGTCGTTAAAGATGGTTAAAGATGAAGAAAGGTCGTATAAACATGGCTCTAGAAATTCTACTTTTGCGTGATATAAATTAGATGGAGTTTAGCAAGAACACCTGTCGAGTGTAGAATTTCAAGTAGGTGCTGTTACCATTTTGTTCCTATTAGCAGTAAATAGGTACCGAGTATATAACAGTGTTTTCCAGATTTTCTTATGAAAATTCACAATATTCGAAATAATTCGGGATTTTTTTTAATCATTTCCACAATTTATTTAAAAAAAATAAGTAAAAAAACGTGTACCTATATCTCGGAAAGGAAAAATTTGCAGACACACGTTTGTGCAATAACCATTCTGTCATCCTTGAGATGAATAGGATGCGCACGCAAAGTTTGCCCATTTATTTCTATTACACTCCGTATATTTGTCGTGTGTAGGATTAAGGGGTCATGGTCAGTCAGGAGGCCGAAAAAGGGGTGGTCTTTGGAATTTTTTTACTCAAAAGCTATAATACATTTCTCAGAAACTCTTTTTTCCTTTTAAGGATTGCATCTAGTATCGTGCATCGTAATTTTTTTATTTAAAAATATTTATCAATAACTAAGTTATTGTTCGTCACTCGAAGGTTCTCTAAAAAAAGGCTTCTGCGGTGACCAGTGCTGCTCGACAGTCGATCATTTAAAATAAGAAATTCAAAAGAATTTTCTTATTATATTATATTATCTAGTCTTTGAACGAAGGATTTTTTTATCCGATGCTTAGTTTTCTTTTAACTGACGAAAATCAGGCTCGATTTATGATAAAAATTGAAACTTTTACTTTAAACATCAGCCACTTTTTTCCCAAATCGATATATCGAAAAATCCTTCGTTCAAATACTAGATAATATAATATAATAAGTAAATTGTTTATTTTAGATGATCGATTTTCGAGCAGCAGTGGTCACCGCAGAAGCCTTTTTTTAAGAGACCTTCGAGTGATGGACAATAACTTAGTTATTCATAAATATTTTTAAATAAAAAAATTACGATGCACGGTACTAGATGCAATCCTTAAAAGGAAAAAAGATTTTTTGAGAAATGTGTTATAGATTTTGAGTAAAAAATTTCCAAAAACCACCCTTTTTTCGATGTCCTGACTGAGCATGACCCCTTAAGGTTTAAAACAACAGCGATGCTAAACGTCGCCCATTCATCACTTAATGAATTTATTGTAACTGTCATTATCATTACCTATTATCCTCACTCCTTACTAATATATAAAAGTGAAACGTTATCTGTTTGTTTGTCCTTCTTTCGCGCCTAAACGGCTAAACGGATTTCAATGAAATTTTGAATACACATTAAATACGTCCTAGATTAGATTATAGGATATTTATAAATGTGCTATCTAAAAAAATAAATAATAACAATAATAATAACTCCCGGATGAAACCGGGTACCGGATCAGCTAGTTTGGACTAAAAGTCATCTAATAACTTGTAAGAAACAATAATTTAAAATTGTACAAAATTAAACTATTATAACGTTATGCAATCAGGTCCGCAAGACAGCAACGCAGCACGTGTTACACAGCGCCATAATATTATTATTAGTAAGTATTTAGATCGAGCTTTAGCTTTACTTCTAAAGAATGTTTATACGTGTCGTAAAACAATTTTACAAGGGTTAACCCTTCGTGGTCACACAGGGTGTATCTCACCCCACGCAATTTTCTTCCAGAAGTATACGTCTTTGCCAATATTTCTGTAAATTTTCAGACCTTAATATTAAAACTTAAATATTTGATGAATTTTAAACCGCGACTATCTTTTAAACTACAAATTTCATCATCTAAAAATTAACATTTCTGGAAAAAGATTATTAGAGTATGATCGTACGAGTATCATTACTTAGTTTAAAGTTACCACTCAAGAGTTCAACCGTTACGAAAGTAGTACCTAACTCAAAAAATGACCAATTTGTGATTATATTTTAAGAAGGTGTGACCACGAAGAATAATTATTTAAAGTCTCACGAAAGAAAAATCCAAACGTAGTCGAGGGTCGTGGCTCCATCGTAGCCATTTTAAAGGAATTGTTTGTTACAAAGGGACATTTAACTTTTAATTTTATTTCCACATAAGAGTTATACACGGTGTCGCGCACTTTGCCCGCGTGTTAGGCGCATATGAAACGCGATACTTTGACGGGAATTTTTTTTCCACAGCTTCGCTTTATTGTTCCGCAAGAGTGATTGATAACTGGCTGCATCGTCTGCAATGTTGCCATTCGTTGCCATGCTCTCTCATCAAATACAAACGAACAAGAGGAGAATGGTCGGACATGGGATTGATATGGCCCATAAGGTACCCCTTGTCTCTCTTTGACGATTGAAAAAAATGCAATTAAAAATTTCGGCGGTAATATAGGTCAGAGACACGCCTCTGTCATCAACCGCCCTCCCCTACGCCGTTCCGCGGAACGCATATCGTCTGTTTTATAACGCGAAGGGACAATTTTTCTGGAAACAAATACAAAGCTACTGTTCTTCATAGTTGCAAAGATATTATTTTGCTATTTCTGTGGCCCGTACACCAAAGTTGCCCTGGCGGAATAAATCACAAATAAGCTATTATAATAATTCATTTTTTTTTTCGGACTAAAATCTTTTACGGCGCGGAACGGGCAAATGCTTTCTACGTTCCGGTGTAACGAAATTTCCGAAATTCGTACGACTCGTCGCTGCATACATATTCAAACATTCTACCCGACAAGAAAGGTTGCGCACACTTTCATCCAGCTGTCCGTCGGTTTCATCAACGCTTCGCGCGTACGAGGCAGTTGCCCTCATTTGTATTCTTAGAACGAACGACGAGCCATCCCGCGATTTACTATCACGTCCTACGAATTATTTGGTAATCAAATTCTTCCACCCTCTTCCCTTATCTCGAGGAACGGCCGGAAGGGTGCACATCGTTCGGACCTTTTACAATGATTTCTCTATTTTACGGTGGCTGCGTGAGACGGCCATTAGGAGCCCCGTGCAAACGTGCCGGGAAAACGATTTCAACTAAATAGGCATGCTCAACTGCTTTTCGCGCGAGACACCCTGTCAGACCTAATTTTTCCTGGCTTGATCGAATGAAAGCCACCGAAAATCCTTTCGCGCGTGTACGTAGTAACGAAATTGAAATAGGTAAAACGTTCGGGGAGTAAATATACTTTTAAACGGTTCAGCTTTCACAATAGAATCGCAACAATTAAGGGTCGTTGAATGTTTAAGCGAGTAATATTTTTTGGAATATTTAATAGGTATTTCCCAGACACAATGGAAATTTTCAACTTACGAAAATTAAATTGCTTCACTGATAAGGGATTTAAATACAGCCCATTGCTTATTTCTGTTTAATAAAACTTCATACGCCCGTATTAACAAATTTCACCCGCGACGCATGAAAATTCCGGCGAATTTGAAGCCCAATTAATTCGTGTCACGTCTTTCAATACCAGCGCGAAACAATAAAATGGAAATTAATATGTAATAGGAAAACAATAAAATAAAATACAGGTGCTCGTTACTCATTCGCTTTTTTCCCCGCATAAATATCCGCAGATCACGCGTATGAACAATCCAATACAAACTGTGCTTTTGCACGAAAAAGTGCAAAGTGCGCCGCATGCCTCGCATAGGCCACCAGAAACCACGGCACTCGTGCTTGTACGCCAGTGAACTGTCCATTCACACGGTGTTTATGTTTGCAAAAAAACAACCGGGACAATACGCGATAAAAGATGCAGGTATTCAAGGATTTTTTGATTCCGCGGCATGGAAAATAAATGAGACTTTTTTCAACATTTCAGGTAACCAAACAGTTTCCTGTGGCTTTGTAAAATTAAATATTAAGAAAAATAATAGTTAGATGCTCAACTAAAAATTTGCAACCTCTGTAATTCTAAAGAGCAAAATTAATTATTCGAGTTGCAGGTCGATTGTTTCAGAAAACAATTTCTACGAGCACGTACCTACTTTCAGAAAATCAAGCAAGAGTTTTGCTTATAAAATATTTATTACTTCGCAATTTCCTTACATCAGAATTGCCATTTTTCAATCGCAATTCAAGGTTCTCTTCTTAAAATACACTGGAACGTAGGTAGATTATTACGATAAGCTAAAGATCACGCTGTGTTTCACAGTAAAATCCTATAAATGCCGCGATACGTCAATCATTCTTTAATGCGAATGAATTTTAGACGGGCATTGCTAAATCAGTACCGACCAATAACGTTGATCGTTAAAGAACCGAGGTAGGTGTACCTCGCTGTTAAAACTGATGGATCAAATGAGTCAATATGAAATTGTATAGATATCGACAGACGTTGCGTTGTTCGACATTGCGAATTTTGCGCAGAGCGCATAAAATGTTCGAACCATCAGGTGGACGGATGAGCTATGTTGAACAAACGTCGTTTCAATGCCAAGCCCGATAGCTACATACTCCATAATAAGCACGAAAATTAGTCGCCATACGTATCTAATATCTCACTACTTATAAGTATATAGATACCACGCGCAGCAACAACCGATGTCTAAAATTTATACGACATTCTGAGTACATGGAGCGAATTGAAAAAAATTTCTCTCATACAGATTCGTATAACGTGGAACGTAAAATGACAATTACGAATAAAAACGGGGCAGTAAGTGAAAGCTGAGAATATTTAAATGACTTTCGAACGCTGTAAAAAAATTCTGGTATCGGAAAAATAATGCATTACAACAGCAATACTGAATATATTTTATTGGCGATACAAAAACACTAAGAGCACCCAAAAAATCAATCTCAATCTTTAAGGCGGGCTTCTCGTGTATCAGCCAGCGAAATTTATGAATTTATTTTTAAAAAACTATTGTTGATATTGCATTAAACTCTTTTGGGATATAAGGAGGCATCTTTAAACTTGTAGAATTCTTTTTATGTTGACTCTTTTTATTATTTATTCACTATTGTGGAATCGTGTTAACCTCTTCGACAATGCCACAGTCATCTGATAGTAAAAAGAAGAAAATTTTCTTAAAGTTAAATAATTTGCGCTGATACTGGACCTAAGATTTTAATTTCAGTTTTTATTTATAATACTAAAGAATTATATGAAAAATTTGCCGAAGGAAACCACTTACTTTTTTCCGAACGCTATAACTCTTTCAATTTTTCATTTATTTTCGTTAAAGTGGACCAATGCCAGCGTAAACTATTTAACTGTAAGAAAATTTTCTTCTTTTTGCAATCAGATGACTGTGATAGAGGCTACACGTCCCGCCAACAGAAGTTACATCGTCGAACAGGTGGAGATATTCTACGATAATTATTAAATAATAAGAAGAATGGACATAAAAAAATATTTTCTACAAGTTTAAAGATGCCTCGTTATATCCCAAAAGGGTTTAATATATGGCCAACAGTTTTTTGAAAAAGAAATCTTAAATATTAATTACTTTTGGGGCTGTTAGACGAGAATCATCCCCTTAAATATTTTATGTTAGAAAGTTATGTGAGAATAGATGAAGAAGAAACTCAAATAAATTATATATAGATTTCATTTCGATATGAAGAAACTCCGAATCACGATAAAAAATGTATTCTCCGATCGAACAATAATTATCTTGAATTCGAATTTGTAGGAATGAAACTCTCAGTAACAGCAAAGTTACGACACAATCTGTGCAGAATCAGTATAATGCAACGCTTTCGCAAAAATTACAGAATGGAATTAACGAAAAACATCGGATTTGTCCATAATCAGTTCACCGAATAGTATATCGCAATAACGCGTGAATTTTCTACCGAATCGGTGCAATATGCGTACGCGATGTTCCCGGGTACGCACATGCATCTACCTGTATGTACATGCATTCGCCAACTCAACATATGTAATTTGGTTTGCCACCGGGAGAAGAGGTAGAGGATCGTCCCGCTTGGCAGACTGTTTGAACGTTTTGCTACGAGTTTATTCGAGTTATCAATTTCCTGACAAATATCTGCATTTCCGTTCTCATTTCTCTCTCCACAACCCCTCTGCGTTTTCTCTTTTCTCTGTTTTGCCATTACAATATAATCGATTTGATTCCGATGCAAAAATGCACACAGCCGGCTGCACGAGCAATCCTCCACCATTTCGGCAGAAGAACTCGTGGTTTATCGAAAGCCTAGCAAAAAGGTGTTGGATTTGATTAAAGTTAGTTTCATACATTTCTCTTATTATACATAAAAGTAATTGGCATTATATTATTATATATTCTTGAATCATCATCTTTAATAAATCAGTAGATGCTCCCCAACCTAAGAACATTTAATCTCCCTTTAACAAACTATTTTGGGAGTCGTAGAAGTTAGTTGTCAATGGTTATAAATATTTATTTAAAATGAAAACATGGTACGAATATCTTATATCCATTACAAAGTTTATGAACTTCCAAGTTAATGTAAGTTAAATAACGTAACTGAATCTTTAAATTTTTATTTTGTTAATTAAGGAACTTTTATTGAAAATACATACAAACAAGAAATCTTCAGTAATACCAGTCATATCTAAAAAAAACCTTTCTGTATATATTACGACAGTACGTTACACCCAATCAAATAAATATAACTAGCTTTTGTAAATAAATAAATACTCATCTATGTTCTCAATTAATTTGGTTGCCACTATACAAATAATGCAATGTGCAATCTCGAAGAAATAAACCTTAAACAGCTATTGTACACAAGCATGATAAATTATTTGCGCTGTGGCCTAACTGGTGATTGCGGAAATAGTTATGCGCTACTTCGCGCAACATTAATATCGGCGGGAAGGTTTTTTTGCTCCGTTTGAATCAAATAGAGGCAGTGTAAATTCGCGAATGGAGTAGCAAATGATTATTTACCATAAATTCCTGTCAGCCGTGCTTATGAACATATTTCATGCGCAGGTATTGATACAACCCTACCCCCCTTTCATGCAGTTACCAAAAAGGGTGGAGCGGCTATGCGAGTAAAACGATGCATCGCCGAGTTTAAAATACACACCAACAGTTCACAAGCATGGGCCAGATCAAATTATTTGTTGATCATTTCACGATTTTCCCCACAAATTCTTCAACTTTGTATACCGATTATGCAATTAATATCGAACGGTTAAAAAATCTTACGCGTCGAATAACGGTCTCATTTCACTGACATTACCAGTGCGTAATTACAAATTTTACATCCATCGATTATATTTCTCCGTTCATTTACAAGCCTTGCTACGCTTCGTTACAAGAATATCGCGCGATTCATTTAGACTTTACACACATTCGACGTTTTGCAAGAAAGCACTCTTCTGAATAAGTTGAAGAAACTCGCTTAGCGATAGGAACGCGATAATTTTAGAAGACAGCAATTAAACACAACTAGTGATAAGGAGACAATTGAATAGACTGTGATTAAAAATTAATTTAGAGTTTAGACGAATCGCAGGCACCAGAGCGAAGGGAAGATAAAACTTAAGAGGGATTCGCACAATAAAGATTAAAGTGAATTTCAGATTCAAAACTGCTCTTACACAATAATTTTGGACAATGAGAGTCCTCTCTGAAACGCACATGCACCGCCACGAAGTGAGTATCGACTAATTAGCGACCCAGCTACAGTCATAGGGTTTGCCGCAGTCAAAGGACATCGTTATCCTGGCGTCGGGCATTTAAAAAATGAAACTAAAAAGTAGCTTCACGCCAAGGTTGCACACCTTCGACCTCTCCGAACCCTTTTTTCTCATCTTGCAATCAAACGAAAATTAGCAACAGCAGAAGAGCACGGACAGAGGCGAAGAGAAAGGAGAGAAATATGAATCTCGACCGCTGCGTGCTTTTTTCGGTTTTAACAAGAGAGAATTTACAAAGCAAACTGTTAGCCGACGAAAGGACGATTCTCCGAGGGTGAAAAAGAAGGGAGGACAGTGGTGAGGATGAAAAATGCTCGAGGAACGTTAAGCTCGAGAAAGAGATGCGAAAAACGCTTGCCGGGAAATCGTGGACAAGAAAAATGAATGGCTCTATCTTTTAGTAATTAAGACTGTACCGAAAAATAAGCAAACACATGGAAACGAACCCTGCGCGAGCCTTCAGACGCGGCACAGCTGTTACACCCCTGAGAATTCAAATAAACGACTTAGGTAGATTAAGCATACAAATCTCTGCGGTTCCTCCTCTGTAAATTCCTATATATGTTTCAGCTGCTCTTTGTATATATAGAGTTTGTTAACGCAAAAATCCCGAAACCTTCCGGCTGATTGTGAGTTATTAGACGCAGCGATGAATGAAAAGTTGTACTCGTATTTTCATTTCTACTTCTTAACAATTAGCATCTTTCTGCAAAAAGTCCTGCGATATTTCGTGGATTTTCCCTATATGCTATTACGTCAGATTTTCAAAAAAAAAAACCTTTCTTCGCGCAATTCAGGCGCAAAGTGTGAGTTTTGTGCTTCAAAACCCAGTTGAATGTCTATCTCTTCGGATAAAGAGAGTTTCCGCCCACACAGGAATCATTATTCAACTTTCAGACTAACTGAATTTTCAAATCGTGTCGTACAACCAGCGGCTATTACCAGAATAGACACATTTACATTCCTTTCGTCGTGCGTAGAGTTTAACGCCGCGTATTACTTTCTTGTGAAACATTTTACCCTTTTCCTTCGTATGTAAATTAGCATAAATCGTCGACACGTACGTATCAGGTGTCGCGGACAGGTGTAAAGTAGCAATAATAGGAATTTATACGGTCGCAGGTAAAGTTGTTGCGCGAAACACACGGCCGGCCATACACGCCGAGAGGATAAATGATGCTGAGAATTTCGCGCGAGACGGGAGATAGAGGCGGGAAGGATTTAAATAGAAGTAGAAAGTGAGATAAAGGATGAGAGACTTACGTCGATAAGGTCGTCCTTCCTCGGGTGTGGAGCGCTCGGTGTTCTCGGAGCCAGGCGTAGCATTGGCGTCGCGATCCTCTTCCTCGGGTGTGGTGCCGCGATTAGGAACCGATCCAGTTCCGGCCCCGGTGGGTGATCGGCTGGTGGAGCCGGCTGGGCTCTGAGGTGCCACGTCCTGCGCTATCACGGAGTTCGCTCCTCCACCGACACCACCGATGCCAGCCGACGTTCCGGACACGGACACTACGGCACTTCCGCCAGCAGAAGACAACGATGACGGCGAGAACATGTTCGACATGCTCGAAAGGGAGCCGATACTAGGCAGCCCGGAGCTGGTCACAGGTCCGTTTCCGGTCTCGACTTTCAAGCACTTGCTTGGCGGAGCGAAGGCCGATGGCCCGAGGGGTCTGAACCCACCGAACGGTAAACGGTGATCCAAAGGGTGCAAAAATTGCGGTGGCAAGTGGAGCATATGATGAAGACCGTAACCGAGAGAGGCGGCGGTGCTGAACGGCACTTGCAGGTCCTTTGAGTCAGTCACCTGAGCAACAGAATATCACAGATTAGCGGCGCAGAGATTGCTACAATGTAGTTGTTAGGAGATGCACTTGTTTTACTTGTTAGCAAAGCCGATTGGGATCTTTACCTGCCAGTTAATTCTTGTATATGCCTTCATTTGGCGGTATTGATAGAGATCAGGAATAATTTCACATTTAATGAGCGTATATTTGAAGGAATTAAATCTTGTAAGTATATGAAGCTGCATGTACTTGCGGAGCTGAACCGTGAAACTTTTGAAAAAGGAAATATCAGGGGTAAGTAACTGATCTTCCTGCACTTCAGAATCTTACAGCAAATCGTGTAAAATTAATGTGTTAATTGTCTGATTATGTACATGAATCTAACTCTATAATCATAGGATATTCTGACGGGGCGCAGGTGGTCCAGAATTATGGTATCGACCGAGCTATTGTGCTGTAGTTAAAACAAAAGATTCCGATATCATACGTCTGCTTTCTATTCGCTAGGCTCTACACATAAGAGCAATAATTCAATCATTCTTGTAACCAATGGTAAATAGGAATTTTTGTTCTTGCCGAATAACAAAAATCCTGCAATAGGTATTAAATGCTTGAAACGCACGGATGTTATCGGAATCCAGTACATATGCGGGGATGACATTTACCGCGGTCTGATATTTCGTTATTACAAATGTTACAAAACAGAACTCGTTGATTTCCAACGAGGCATTCACTATGCCAGCTTAATAGACTCGTCAATCACGGCGCATAGAATGATACAACTGACGGGGGAAAGCTTCACGTTTTGACGGATTATTATAACGCAGTGGTTTCGCGTTATTAACAGTATAATGCCATATTGCTTTGGTATTATACGCTATTTCAATGTGATCGAATCCATAGGAATACCCGCATTCTGCAAATGAGATATTCGGTTATATAATACGATAAGTTTTATCCCGTGAATTTTGAGGTTCTGGGTATTCCAGAGAATGCAAAATATCGAGTTTTCATCGTTAAAAGTTAAAAGTGGTATTCTTAAATATATCCTGTTCTATAAAAAGTTACGTGTACTTTTTTTTTTATAATTCACTGAACGACCCTGAATTTTCGGAAGCGACTATTTTGTTTATGGAAAATCTATATTGTCGTTAATAAGCATTTCATCCAGGTCACGAAGTATCGTTATAAACAAAAATGTAATAGAAGAAACAGATTATTCGAGACTACAAAATTTTTAATATATTCGTTTACAATTGGGTGACTTGTAAATACACACAGACAATTATATAGTAATATAGAATATTCTTATTTTTTATATATTTATTTTCTTGTTTAAAAACAAATTGTAAAGCTCAAAGGCATTTGTAAGGGGTAACAATTTAAAATGATCCATTTGTATCGCGACATTTATCGATTTGCTTCAAAACTAGGTTACATTTTCTGGAAACAGAATTAATTTGCACCTGAATGCATTGACTCGTACTTTTAATATTTACTGAATATAGACGTAATATTACATTACCCATGTTGTAGCATCGCTGTTTAATTGATTGTGTTTCAATATTGACTATCCTTTGTCTTGCAGTACGTTACATTTTCAAACGGTAAATAGAAACTGATCGCTGATGCACCGTTCATATATACGAATAATGAGTGTGCACCATTAATGAACATCTTCGTAACGTTCAACTGAGTCGAGATATCCATGAAAATATAATGGCATTCTTCGTATTTGTGCGCAATTTAATATGTTAAAGCACAGCGGACATATTTTAAACAGAAATGGAAACGTTCCTACTTATTACTGGTCGAAAATAGACTGCTAATATTTGAACAATGCTTATCCACTATCAGATCAATATTCGTGCTCGCGTAGGCTCTGTTCGACATCATACCATTTCGCTATAGGTATCTGTATAATCGAGTCAAAAATATCCTGCAAACGACTATGAACTATACGGAAGTGAAAGTGTATTCTCTTAGGCGTACACATAATAAAAACAATACATACAGTGAATAACCATTATATTCGGACACTTTTTAAAATCGCATAACTTTTTTTAGAATTTTTTAGAAGCTAGAAAGATTAGTTTGCTAAGTGACGCGATTCGTTGTTTCGAACAAAATTGCAATTGGTCGGAATAGCAAAAGAAAAAATAGTAAAAATCGTTTTTTAAATTACTTTTTTGCGAGCCTGTAATTAAAATTCGAAAAAACCCATTTTTAGATCGAAGTAAGGATTCCACGAAATTCTCGAAATCATCGTTTATAAGTCAGAGCAGCGTTAACCGATTTTGATGACATTTTGTATATCTTCTAAAAAAAAAATCAAGTCGTTTGGATTAATTTTAAAAAAGTTATGCAATTTTAAAAAGCGTCCTAATATTTTCGTTACTCGCTGTACGTGAACTACTAAAATTTATTAATATTCATTTATTAGGACTAAATGATCCGTAATCGTAGACTTAACCCAGTCTTAATACATTCTAAATATTTAACAGCTACTTATGCAGGTTATGCTTGGTAATTCACGATATTTTTTAGGCATTTGTATAACTTTATAACTTCATCAAACGCGAAAGACTGTAGTTTTCTGAGGTGTACTTCCTGAATTCGACAAGCGCTTTAACAAGCTCTTTACTTGAGTGCATTGATTGTCACTTGCGACTATTCTGCTAACTTCGCCTGCTTCCGTACCTACTAGTTCAGCAGAAAACTGTACAATTAATTTATTACTATCGGCATTCAAGAATCTCTGATGTTAGTTGAAAATATTTTACAACGTATGTTTGTCCTTTGAAATTATTCGATACAGTTTTGTCGTAATTCATTATTAACGTTTAGATTTCTTTATACGTCAGTGGAAGCATTTTGGAGAGATATTCCTGGAGCCCCAATTCCAATATAGCTCAGTAGGTACTAAAGCAATTAACGCGATCCCCATTGAATATAATAACGGTTACTTCTTCTCAAATATATTGAAAGTGTCGAATTAATTACATATTTCTGTGGTTATTAGTTTAGATTGATAGGTGCACTATGGGAATATGAAACGCGACTTTAATTAAGTTCCCTACGTTTCGATTTCAATGTCCCGCCCCGTATCCTGGTGTAATACAAGTTTTGCGGACTTAAATATCGTTTCGAGCGCAGTTCCGGGTGGAAAACGAGGAGAACATGGGGCGGAGGAGGGAAAAATTGAGAGCGGAAGCGTTGTATCAAATAGTCGATTTCCAAATAAACATTTCATCGAACCGATAATGACGCAGCTGGCGATTTATACGGGAGTTAGTACGGCACGATTAGTTTATTATTCTTTTATACGAGACAATGAGGTTCTCGTATGCCGGAGCTCGTATTTGTACCTCCGTTCAATCAGTGATTTATTAGGTATTCATTATTATTTTAATTAGAAGTGGCTGCCACCAGCACGGCAGTTTTTCGCGCTGATGAACAATTGACGATCACGTTTTTGCATATTTACAATATTTTTTTACTCCCCCCCGCCCCTGGCAGTTGCCGTCGACGGTTACGCGTCGGGGAAAAAGTGCGCGCAAATTTCGTCGTTCCGCTGCGATTAATTTCCAACAAATATTATCTCATTTTTTGGTATCACCGAATTTTGATACGCTGCCATGTTTTTATTATCCCATTCCAATCAATCGTCCCGTACCTACGTGTCTTGAAAAACGGCAAGTTCGTATTTTTATTCCGAGCATACGTTGCAATCAGTTTCCATAATACCGTGCGCCTTTGTGACATGTATTTAAACGAGCTCGTTAATAAACACTTTAAAACACACACATTTCCCGACGCTCCGATACGTAGGTATCATTTTATTAGCTTATTGCATCAAACCATTGTTTCGGCTTTATAGACACATTAAATCCTGAATCAGTGTGATCCACTAAAAAATGCTCCTAGCCCTGCTATCGTAGACAAGAAATTTAAGAAAACGCTCTCACCTATTTGTAACTTTGCGATTTCCATGGCTTTTGCCAAATGTTTAATCTTGTCTTTAAAAGATTACGCGAGCATATTAAATTTTCTTATCCACGTGCTAATGAAAATCATTCGATAATAATGATAGAGATCCAATCAAGTTTGTGTAACTATAATATGTACACTAGGGCTGGGACTATTCGAATAATTTAATATTCGAATATTTTACAAGTATTCGAATGCTACGAATAAACTTCAAATATTTTTTAGTATTCGAATGTTATCATTCGAATACTATTCGAATATAGATGTATTCGAATACTATTCGAATACCGCTGTATTCGAATAGAGCAGTATTCGAATACTATTCGAATACCGATATATTCGAATACTGGTGTATTCGAATAGTATAGTGTGAAGTGGGTCCAAATTAGCTTACAAGATTTCAGCCTGACAAATGAACCTAAAGAGCTTGATGTATAATTCACATCATACTATTCGAATAGCATTCGAATACTCAAATATTCGAATAGCATTCGAATACTCAAATATTCGAATAGTATTCGAATACTTGGATATTCGAATTATATTTGAGAAATAATTGAGCAACTGAAGTATTCGAATACTCGAATACCGAAAAATTCGACAAATAGTCCCAGCCCTAATGTACACCCAATACTCACGATACTGCGTGCCGTTTGAACGAGTTTAGGCCCCTGAGGTTTTTCCAAAAATTGCTATTGTAAAACAGACATTCGCCCCCTACAGCTTATTCACTAAAATTTACGCACGCATACATATTCGTTTGCGTACATTCAACAAAATCCCTATTCAGAACGTGCATTAATTACCAGTGGTGTGCATAAAGCAGCAAGCAGTCGAAGCGATTGCAATTGCAGTCGGGCCATTGAAATTGACATTTTTCGAAGCATAAAGATTGGGCGGCTCCCTTTTATTATTCACTACGATAGTGTGGGAAAACGAAATCGCAATAAATTATGAAAAACATAGAGGCTACGTGCGCGGCTTTCATTAAACGTAACACTGATTAAAACTGATGCTCGTATCCTAACACGGAATTCTCCCCTCGAATTTTTGAACGAACAGCCCTATTTTTCTACATTTCTCCTGCAACCAATCGATGCTTCCTGTGCTACAGGAAACGATATTGACTAAATTTTCGTATCTAATAATGATATTGAACTGAATAACAATAGTTAGTAAATATTATAATATAAATGCATATGATAAAAGTAATAACGAATTAACAGTACGTATAAGACAGCCTCGTGATAAATAATTACAGTGCAAACGCAATAATAGTTCAGACCCACCCCACAGATGAGTTTAGCACTTTTAAATAATAAAAAAGTTGACGTAAACATATGTCCTATTTAACCTTGTTTCCCAGTTTGAATTTTGTGTTGTAATAATTTCTACAACAAACTTAAATTAGTACCATTATTTCCATTCAACTGTTGAAACTAAAACTCGATCTCTTATATACGTTCTATCGATTATTCTATAAATGATTTGATTATTCTCTCAATAAAACTTAAATCCAGTGGACTTTTACTTGTGAGGACATTTAAAATACTTCGTTTATGAAGAAACTTACTGAAAATGTGGAAATAATCAAGTACATTCGAGGAATGCTTAGAAGTATTAAAAGAATACTAAGATCAGATCCGAAGAAGATAATAAGTTGAAATACAAGGTTGTCATTTCGAGCATTCCTCGCGAAGGAAATAAAATAAAGGTTAACAGAAAACAAAAGACGCTGTATCTCGTAAACAAGGTCAGACAGGACATACGTGTCCACATTCATAGTTACTTTATTAGTTCCAAGTGCTAATTCTTCCCTGAAGTGAGCCGTAAATATTACGGGGCACCTGTCAAGTCTAAGATAAGTTTTTCATTAGCTTGGAGAAGTGTCAATTTCAATGTATCCACAGAAACCATGCCATTCTAACATACAAAATTTATTTATACACTCGCAGAATCACGTTAACGAACCTGGCTAAAATAACACGTAGGACGTCGAGTGCATTTTTAAAAAAATCGACTCAACAGAGTCGAACGGGTAAGAAATAAGATGCAAGTGATTGTCGCCGCAGCGTCCTGTTACAAATATTATTTTCACCAGGTTCACGTGCAAGCAAATAGGGAGGAGTACAAGCAAACACAGGCTTAGGCGTATAGGTAAGGATAATAGGACACTAACTTGTGGATTGAAGGGTCTTTGCATTCTCAGAGCCTCCGGCAGCCCCCCAGCCTGTGAAAACACAACCAGGGACGGCGGCGCTAGATGATTTGGCACGTACGCAGAATTATCCATCTAGAACAGATATCGATGTGCTCCATTCCTCAATCTTCCTTCGATCTTTCGCCCGTGCCGATTTACACGCGATACGTGCCGGCACGATTTTTGTAAAGACGTCACGATATGAACCGTCGAGCGACGAGGTACCAACAACATTAGCACTGAACTGATACGCGTCGCGCAAAGATGAGAAACAACTAATGAAACGCGGATAGTTGGAAGTCTGTTCTTCCATATTAGTGTAGGTACTGTTTACATCGAATCGAATATCTTGGCAGGACTTTTCAGCCCGATGGAAATGTACACTGTCGTCCACAAGTCGAGAGCATCTTTCATTGCACAGGTTTAACTAAAATTATCCGAAGAAACTATTTTATTCGTTATTGAACTGTGTGTAGGTATTGTAAAAGAATCACCGATTCCTAATTATCTATAAGATTATGAAAGAATATCCATTCCGAATGTTGGAGTGGACGAGAAATACTGGCTGAAACAATTTTCGTTCTACTTTACTGCCTTATTTTCAACAAATTTATGCCATTTTTCAAGGAATTTAAGTTTCAAATCGTCCGAAGGATGCTTATTTTTCTATTAAGGTAATTTTGTACCACTTTAATAACTATAGGTTTAAGAAAGCTTTCGTTGAAACGTTTTCCTTTGAATGCTAAAAAGTACGTGATTAAGTAATGTCTGATGCAGAGTCGGGAAGAATGTAATCTAACTATAATTTACAAATTACGATTAAAATGTAATTGTGTAGTTGATTACTCAATATTTTCTGTTTTTGTCAAAACGATTACAGGAAATATTGTGTAATTAACTACACAATCAGATTTTAATTGTAATTTGTAAGTTATAATTAGATTACATTTTGCCCAACTCTAGGCTAAAGTTTGATCCTGCATTTGTGGACGACAATGTATGCTGACTTACGTACAAACAAATTATTGATAAATAAAAAGTAAAGGATTTATGTGAAGTGGATGTTTGTGGAAACATTGAGCAGTGTATTTTTTATGAGTCTATAAAATTAAGTGATTGTGTATTCATATAGTATTGCATTAACAATTTGGTTTAGGCAAAAATCTCTTAAAACGTAATAATAACGACTCATGAGAGAAATTCATGTGTCACAATTCCTTGACTCTCTTTTTGCTAAATGCGCTTTCAGATTTCCTCTAAGTTAACATCTATCACAAAGTAATGAAAAGAACTGTCCAGCATAGCCTGAATTCCAATACCACCAACTTCTATATCCACAAATTAATCGCTAAAGTTGTGAAGGACATTAGAAGTCTGAATTTATACGTTACACGCCAAAAAGTGTAATGTTTATATTAATTCATCTCGTAAATAATGCGATCTTTCTAGTAGATGATGATATATTTTCTATTTTCTTCTCGTTCCCCGTTTGCAAATTCTTTGATTTGGTTTGAAGAATTATTGAATATTACTTGTAATATATTCTCTTGATCTCAGACAATCTTCTCGTACACCTAACAAATGATTTTCAGCGGTACAATTCCGTCGATTTCTTTGATAAACTCATATAACAACCTGCCGAACATTGCAATCAGTGAAATACTTGATTTACCCTCGTCAACTTTTGATGCATAATTGTCGAAAGATCTCTACGTAAACTAGTACGTACTAGTATAAATTCAATTAAAAAGAAAAAATGCATTACTTATGGGATTAATTGGCATTACTTTGTGAATAGACATAATAATTGGGAGCATTTAGGAACAATTCAAGTATGATACAGTGAATGACTCAACCGACAAATGACTTCGATTCTGTTCCTTCTAGTCTTTCAACGAGAGCTATCGAATTTGATCCATGACCAACTACATCGATCGCGGTTGTGTCTACTTCTTTCTTATATAGTATAAATTGAAAAAAAATCCAACGTAGCACGCACCAAGGCGCATTAAAAGGGAGTCGAGGAATGAAAACGTACGTGTTGCGATGCTTTGCGGATGTTCATATTCAATCGTTTACCAGAAAATTTAGCAATTTTCAGTCGACTAGGTATTACGACCGATAAAATTAAATTGCGCTGTGCGTTACAGTACAGGTTACAGTAATGTTACGCGTCGGCGAACTTTTGTCGAGACGATACAAAATGAAATGTGAGAAAGAACTCGAATTTTGTGGCTTCAAATTGGTTTTCAAATGGAGAGTTTTTATTCCATTTCAAATTTGCATATCGAATGACATTGCTTTTCGGTTATGAGCTTGAAGCTGATAGTGCTTTATTACGTTCTTATTAAAAGATAAAATTTTAACTGCTCCCTTTTATATTGTAAACAAAAAAAAATTGAAACGTTCTTCGTGCTTTATAATCCAGTGCAAATTCTACTTTTTGATTGTTAAAGGATTTCTCATTATCTTGATTTCTAACGAGCACAGTGGCTTACAAGGAAACATCCCCAACCCGGAAATTCAAAAAATTCTGAAGCTTTGTGAATATGTACGGAATTTCCTCCTGATAACAACGCAATTTTTGTTTGCTGCCAAAATTCCCTCTAAGCGGGTGGAATTGACCCCTGAAAATCCGAGTATTTTCCGATTTTGTGTTATAACTAGTGAACTATCAAATAATTTTTCACCAAACGATAGATCAAATTAAAAGAAGTAACTTTTGTCTGGAAACTTTTTCTCTATTTCTTACAGTTCATGAGTTATAGTACAAAATCGGAAAATAGCCGAATTTTCAGGGGTTAATTTCACCCGCTTCGAGTGAATTTGGGTAGCAAACAAAAATTGCCTTCTAATCAGCACGAAATCCCCTACATATTCACAAAGTTTCAAAATTTTTTGTATTTTCGGGTTCGGGATCTTTCCTTTTTGAATCTTAGCCATTAAGTTGGTATATCTATCGAATAGTAAACATAATTGAATGAAAGATCTGTATATTTACAAATATTTGTTTACAAGTTCATTTACAAGTATTGGAAGAATTCGCGCGTATCGATTTGTTTCGCCGTCACTGTACATCATTCCTATTAAACGATATCGAGACTATCTTCATTTCTTGCTTGAAATACTACTTCCCATCAGTCGAAAGAAAATTATAGAACTAAGAGACGAGTGCATCGATACTTTCCGGAATATTGCTGAGCAAAAACATCGTTATTTCTGCTATCCATAAATCAATAAATAACTTCACATGGAGAAGTTCCTATTTATTTCCGAGTATCGTGAAAAAACATGTATGAGCAACCGCAACACAATGACGCAACAGGCTAATCCATAATTTCGATGATTCGCGAATACGCGGCGATCAATAAAATCAAACATGTACCTCTGCACGTGTTTATGTAAGTATATGTGCGTGTGTGCTTAAGTATATAGAGATATACATGTTACGTATTAATGCGTATATTAATCACCATCACGCGTACATTTTGCTGAACACCGAAGAAGTCACTGCACGAGATACGTCCGTCTGAAAACATTCACTCTATTTCCACGGATCTCATCGTCTTTATCTGTCGCTTAGGAAACGCGTCGTTATCACCAGCAGTTCGCACTAATATCCGCATAAATCGATTTCCGAGGAACGTACACCGTGCGATCCGTTCGAAAAGAGCGCGTCAGCCAGAGGAGAAACCTAACCTCAACTCGCGACCGTCCCGCGTTTCCACGTACGCGCGAACCTTCGATAAACCGTAAACTTATTTGACAGGCATGGGAGCGTGTCGCGTAGAGTCCGCTGGCCACGTGAACACGCTACGAAAACTCCGGCAAGCCTGTCAATTAACAAGGCAAGGTGGCGCGGGTGAATTCAAATTCAAACGAGTCACGAAGTCCCGCCACGGTAGGTCAGCCTGACCTAACCTCTCGCCGAATGATAACACTCGACGAGTACCTCAACTGGTGGCTCGATTCACCCGGGTACGACTGTCTGATATAATGCACTAAACGTGACGAGCCAGGTGCAAGAGAGGGGTGAGTGCGAGAGGAATGCGCCAGGCCTGTGCGAGCAACCTCGTGGACATGCGAGTGCAGACTGATTGGAGTGTGAGGATACTTACCCACGAGTCGTGAGAACGGTGGCGGTGGTGGAGGCGAGGTAGAGGCGTGGAGAAACAAACCGGCGGCGGTGCTGGCGTGCGCGCGTGTTTTCCGCCGCCATTACTGGCGCCACTGTAGCGGTACTCTGCCAGCACACATGCGCGGCATGCGCACACGCTCCGTGCGCAGCCGTTCTCTAGACGCACCGTGGTTTAATCGTACGCCGGCAGCGTAACCGGCAGCATCTGTGATGTGTCGTCGCGACGCGTCAAGCGCGCTTATACAGGAAATCACATTCCTCACTTTCGCTCACTGAATTCTGTGTACAAGTGGATAGATCTCTGTGTGACCCGTTCGAAACGGTTGAGATTAATGTTTAGTATGGAACTGTATTAAGTAATAATATTGCGAATGGCATATTTTATTTCACATTCGGTAATGGATTTGTTTTATCAAAAGTATCTTTGATGATAGCTTCGATGAGAACAGTGCTTAATAAAATGTTTAGTTTACCCTTCCTGTAACTTTATATTAGTTTCTAGTTTTTGTAGAAATGTTTGAGTATAGTTTGGAGTATAGTTTCTTCTAGAGGCAAGGGAATCTTTATAACATTATAACAGAACAATACGTTTATTAAATATGAAACGCATAGTCATATCCTAATTGATTTATATTCTTCTGTGGACTCTATATTGATAAATATAGTAAGAGGGCCGAAAAATCATTCCTGTAGATACAGTATTTTTATACGAAAATATTGAGAGAATATATGCATATAAACTGATGTTTGTTGTAAAGAGCATTCAAGTATCTTTGGTTTCAATTTTTATTACACCGAAGCAAATAAATAATCAAAATTTCGCGATATGTGTTACACAAATATTTAATATATTACATCAAAGAGAACAATGTAAATACAATTTTATCAAACAGGCGTTTAAAGTGAAAATATAAAATTTTTAACTTACATATACCTGTAGAGAGAAATTCACAATACAACTGAAAAGGTGCTGATTCTTCGTGTGAAAATAAATCGCAAATTTGGAGCAATATTTTTTCACACAAGTTTTCATTTTCATTTAAATCCATTTTGGTAATCTTATCGGATATGTGTACCTAACTATACATATTATACGGTGCAACTGAGGGTCAACTGAACTATGATGCAAAAACAAATCAGCATTATATGGTAACTTCTTTTCAAATCGAAGCTTTGTTTTCGACAAAATAAATTTTGTAAATGGAATCAATCCCTACAAGGGAACACCTCGAACCCAGAAATTCAAAAAATTCTGAAACTTTGGGAATATATAGGGGATTTCCTCCTGATTACAACGCAATTTTCGTTTGCTGCCCAAGTTCACTCGAAGGGGGTGAAATTAACCCCTGAAAATTTGGCTATTTTCCGATTTTCTGTTATAACTCGCGAACTGTAGGAGATAGAAAAAAAGTTTCACGACGTGTATAAATAGACCTATCGTTTGGTAAAAACAATATTTTACAGATCACGAGTTATAACACAAAATTGGAAAGTAGCCGGATTTTCAGGGGTCAATTCCACCCCCTTAGATTGAATTTGGGCAGCAAACAAAATTTACGTTGCAATCAGGAGGAAATCTCCTACATATCCACAAAGTTTCAGAATTTTTTCAATTCACCCAAACCTGACAGATTACCAAAACTGATTGTCCCGAAAACACAGCGTTGGTTAATAAAAATTATTCTACAATTTCAATCGAATCTTGTACAAAGTTTATTTATGTAGATACTATTGCATCATATTTACTTCTGTATTCTGACCATTCTCAGTTTCAAAATCGGTGTTCTTGAAAACGGAGTCTTCAATGAAAAAATTGTATTCCCTGTTTTCAATGTATTTCTGCAGAAGAATCATTCCCCTCTCGATTGTGCTGTGAATTCTGCCCTCTAAAAGGGTTGGTAATTGTCGAGACCTAACGATGATCTAATAATAAATATAACGTTTAGAAAATTTTGTATTTTTCTATACAACTAAATTTTCTATACAAAGTTTACAGTTCACAGTTTTTTAATCACAATTTAGAATGCAAATACCGAACTGACGGACTAACCATATATTATTAGAAAATTTAGATGTCGGAAGACCAGTTTGGAAATCATGTAAATGTAATAATCTCAAGTTTAACAAATAAATGTACCAACATCTCGCGCATCTTATTCTTTTGAAAAATAGCCATTTAACAGCACAGGGTACAATATACAACACATTGTCCCAAAGTTTGATTCAAGGCAGAATTTTAATAATAAAATTTTAAAGAAATGACTCTAGCTGCACTGTATCTTAATAATACTGTAAATAAGTCTAAATCTACGTATATTTATAGTTCAAATGTAAAAGATTCAAACATACAAGCTTTGTGCAAAAATGAGTCGAAAATGTGGAATAAAAAAATTTCATTCGGGGCTTTGTTTTCTAAAAAATCATTTTTGAAAATTCGTTGAGTACGTGTGCACAGTTCGACTTTATATGCGTATATTATTTTAAGGTTGATTCATACTATATGACTATCCGGCGGCAAGCAACTGTCCGTCGGCTGTCCATCGAAACGCTTTTTAATTGGTGTTGCACAGTAATATTCACAGTCTCCGTTACCATTCCGTCTGACGACCAGCGTTCAGCGATCGACATGTACAAAAGAAATGGTTTGACGGAGAGTATTGGTTTGTGTCAGAAAAAGTGAGGAAGCAACCGCTTGCTATTAGCTGTTGTTACTGCGAGTAATGGCCAAGGAAAATAAGTGCAAAAAATTGAAGCATATTTGTGCGAATACATTTCCACAAAAAGTCACAAGGCGAATAGTGCGATGCTATTTAGTTTTTGATATTTGCCAGTCTTCAGCTAGACGAATGGTGTGAATAGGGAATACAATCCTGGAATCCTGAGACCTCGGCGGTTTTTTGGATTCCCAAAATCCCGAAATTTGATATAACTAAGTAATCTCGAGAATTTCAGGATTTCTTAAAAATGTGAATTACTTTGTAACACCTGAAAAATATAAAAATAAACAGAATAAATAAACATAGTCATTTCGTAACGATAAGAATAATAGTAATAATAATGATTTATTTAAATAATAATATTAATTCGCATATAACTGACTAAACTGTATTTATTTTTTTTAATTCGCAACTTGTTTCAGCACGTAAAGTTGAAAAATTATAGACAAGTAGGTACATACTTTAGGTGCTTTGCTGTTTCTTTGTTCGCATTTCCAAAAATCTTCATAATGGTTTACTGATATTATCTACTTAAAAAATCCCGGGATAGTAAATAATGACCAGAATTGTATTGTCCAGGTGTGAACCAACCGTAAAACAATAATTAGATCGGATCAACTGGTACATGCGTACACATCGAAGTTTTCAGATTCATTTTCTTAAAAAATGAAATAGTTATACTATGAATTTGATTGCACCTCGTATAATTCAATATCTTAACGATATTAAGTAGCTGCATTATTAACGTGTTACTACACTATGTTATATGTATTATATTAATTTACAGAGTACTTTGTATCGTGCAAATGCTTAAACATCTGGAGCATGTGCAACATCAATAACAATTTAGGTAGAACAATTTGAAACATTTTTTAGCATAAAATGTTTCGCAATACTAAAATTAGGTCAACTTCGTTATTTTAAACGGAATGCTACCTTGCTTATACTAAAATATCGAAGAATGTTGAATTCTGAGTAAAAAAGTTTTGACCTTTATTAACACTAAACCTAATAATTCACGAATAATTTCACTTCGTTGGTTGAAAATTTATTTTGCGCAATGTCATGTTGGAAATTCAATATTATTCAAGATGACGCAGAATGGGGCAGAAACAATTCAGACTGTAGTTTCCTCGTGCATAGATTGCACCATTGCATTAATGTCAATGGACACCATTTCAAACACCTGCGTTAGTGAATGGGAATAGACTGATAGACGATTGTGATAAAGTAAAATCTGTAGTGTTGATAAACATTTTCAAGTAAACACTGTTGCCTTACGGAAATCTTTTTAATCAAAATTATAAACCCATAATTACAGGAAACACATTGGAAAGTTGCTGATTTTAAATAATCATAATTATTTTGTAAAAAATGACGATACAGATATTCGAAAAAATGTATTCATAATTATAGACACAATGACTTACTTGCAAAACAAAACGGAATGTGTTGGACGCGAAGAATTGTTACCTACGCTTCGTTCTCCTCTTCTTATGATGATGGTTTCCCGGTAAAATAGCTGTTAATAAATAATGTTTGCGGATGATTGTATATAAGGTTGATGTGGAGTAGGGCTGGGACTATTTCTCGAATTTTTCGGTATTTAAATAATCAAATACTTGAGTTGCTCAATTATTTGGCGAATATAATTTGAATATCCAAGTATCCAAATACTATTCGAATATCTAAGTATTCGAATACTAATGTATATAAATCGAGTTCGTTATGTTCATTTTTTTTTTGAGTTCGTTAGTTTGTCAGGGTGAAATCATGTAAGTTAATTTTGTCCCACTTCAATATATCCGATCGACTTGAAACTTTGCGAACATACATAGTTCCGATGACAATACAACATCAGTATTCGAATAATATTCGAATACTTGTAAAATATTTCGATTATTAAATTATTCGAATAGTCCCAGCCGTAATGTCGAGCAAGCCGGAAGAACAACGAGCAACAACCCACAACACGTTGGCCAACTTTGCATCCGCAAAGTATGTCCAATAAATAATTGAAGTAGATTCACTTTTAGATTTGCGTAACAGTCCAGAATGAAAATACTTCACAGTATTGATCTGACGTGAGAGCAGCTGTGTTATAAGTGGAATACTGTTGACAGGGTCCAGATCAATTTAGTATTTGCGATAATTTATAGGTCAACAACTTGGTGCTATTTACAGTTTGCTGTCACCAAATTCATCTAAGTCATTCTAAGTGATGAGCATAATATCTGAAAGCTCGTTTTATTTGACAAAATCCAGATGTGTATAAACGGTGATCAGTAACCCTTAATTGAGGAAAATTTCAATGAGTTGAACTTATGACCGACGCACAGTGGGGAAATTTTGCGCTTTTATGGTCAAAACTTCAGAAATAAATTTTTGAATTCCACAAAATAAATGCAAATGTCAATTGAAGAACTAATATGTGCATCAAATGCCTCCAATTTTACTGTTAAATGTTTTAATACAAAGCTCGTATAGACGCGCAAATGTTTATGTTTATGTGAGGTTAGACCGATCGCAAAGAACTACTCCAGATTTTCAAGTTGCTTCAAACACTTATATTGTGTTATCCAAAGTTCTAAAAATAATTTGAAGGCATGTGCGTAAGAAATAACCTTTTCATATAAGATTCAATTTTCAATACATAAAATACTTATATATCCCATAATATCCTGCAATGATTTTCATTCCTACTTTACGTTGGACTATTTTGATTCTGTACATGCAATTATTAACTGCTAATAGCTGCTAATCTTGTAATTATATGCATTTTTTTAAACACGATCCAGTGTGTCTTGTATAACATACGACATAAATATTGTTAATATATTTCATGTTATTTTGTAATTATTATCAAGTGGCCACGCAGTAGATGTTAAAAAATTTCAAATGTATGCTATAGAAGCGGCAAAATTATTTGTTGCATTATATCCTTGGTACATGATGCCTACTACTCTGCACAAAATTTTAATTCATGGTCCTCACAAAATCGAAAATGCTGTCCTTCCAATTGGAAGCACGGAATAAAGGTATTAAAAAGTACCGACAATTTTTTTTCAAAAATGCTCAAGAGAAAAAACTATGGACGATGTTTTTAATTGGCTTTTATTATCGTCAGATCCTGTAATTAGTAATCTAAGAAAACTTCTTGAAAAAAAATTAAAAAGTTTGTCATCAGAAGCAATAATCCTTCTGCTATGCTGCACTGTAACAGACATAGGACATAGGAAAAAGCGATTCCGACTAGGAGTACTAGTTTTAAGGCCATATAATTTCATAGTAAATATTCATCAATGTAAATAATAAACAAATATTTATTGTTCGTAATTTTTGTGATTGCTGTTTCTCGGATAATTTAGTTTCTTATATATTTCTTGTATATCAGAACGTAAAATTGTCGAATTTTAAATATTAAAAATAAGTTTTGAGGTTTTGACCACGAAAATGGATGTAGTTCTTCTATTGACATTTGTATTAAATTTGTAAAATTAAAAAATTTCATTTTTGTGGTTTTGGCCATAAAATCGCGAAATTTCCCCACTGTGCGACGTGAATAATTCAAGTGTTCGTTACGGACCAATTCTGATAGATAGTTATCTTTACTTGGAATTCAAGCATCCTACCCATGAAAAATTCACGAAGATGTGACGTATGTATTGGTTCAAACATAGTGAGAAGTACAGCACGAGCGATTTCAAAATCAGTAAATAGGGAACGAACTGTGGTGTTCTGAATAATTTTTATGGAAATATTTATAACGTTGACTTATCCTTCCATTAATTATGTACTTCCACAATATATCGGGTCTTTGTGTCGTGTCGTGATTGATTAGCCTGTTCTGTCGTTAAAGATTTTCGTGGCGTGCCTGCAAATGCTGGTATTTTATCCGGAAATTCTTTTTCTTTTTTGGCACATTTATTTGTACAGTCACGGAAGCCACTATCAACAACAAACATGTCCCCTGCTTCAAACTTATCCCATATAATAGTTTCAAAAATGTCTTTCTATATTGAAGCATCGTTTTTATGACGTTTTTATCGATCTTTTTTATCGTTTTTTGATTATTTTACTCCAGGACTATAACTCGAAGAAAAAGAGAATGAAATGTAACAATTCTTCGTGTTCAACACATTACTAAGTAAGTTACAGTCTAATTACAAATATATTTTTCTCAATATCTACATTTTTACTGCTATCCATGATTTTTAATTAAACTTTTCAAGATTTCTTTTTACGTACAATAAAAACATCGACTTTTTTCTACGAAATATTTGCATTTCATTCCGTAGTTACGATTATTTAACATCAACAACTTCCATTTTGCCATCCTATGCACCTTTCTCTTTATCTGCTATTTTACAACTTTCCCATCGTATTTCCTATCCTATGTAAGTATCCTCTTACAATTCCTTGGGATTCATAGCATTGCCTTTCATTAAAATTTTAAGTGCCAGAAGGATCATAAAATCCATTTTCTACCATCCTTCTCTATTTCTTGTTTGAGTGTCAGTTCCACTGCTCAGCTTTTCTAAAAGTACACTTTTTTCACTAAGAATGTAATAGGGACATACCATTAATATCTTCGGGGAAAATAATTTCTTTTCAATTAAAGACATTTTGAAACTATTTTAAATAGTAGTTTCTGGGTAAAGGAAGATCGATTTCGAGGCTTCTACTTTCTGCCAGCTTAAATCTTCTCGACAGTTATTTTTGGAGGCATCTCAGGAGTTTCGTTAATGGTATTTCTGTTTCTATTGTGCAAAGTCTCCAAAACCGTGTCATCACTTCATATGACAATATTCGAAATGCTCCTGTAATTTTTTCACGTGTTTCATAGTACATCAATCGTCAATGTGAGGCATTTTAGCAATTTCTTTAAAAGTGTTTATATATTAGAAAGGCAAAAGTTCCGAGCCCGAAAATGTTTATATGGCCCAATTTTATACTTACAATGAGCAGAATACACGTCTAAATTTGGGTCGTCTAATTCTCTTACACCGTACATAGATATAATTTTATTGTAGTCTCCAGAAATGTAATGTTACAAACAAAACCAATAATCGTTATTTTAATTCTCTAAATGAGAAAACATCATTTAATATTTAGGGTAGGTAAATATTAAATTACTATATATCTATTTATTGTAAAACATCTTTCAATAACAAAATGTTGTAACAGTATAATAATAATTAGTAACGAGAGTAATATGTATGGTACTTGGTCCGGAATTTGAAAATCGTTAATGAAAAATCCAGAGATAATGATTTAAATTAATTAAATGTATTATAGTGACACATCAGTTATGCGAACAGTACTTGATGGAGCAATCAGTTATCAAATATCGTTTAACTGAATATTTTATCATTCGAACGTATTTTAACCGAATCTCCGATTATTCGAATAATTTTACCAGATAAAAAATAGTCTTAACATATACTCTCTTAGCGATGGATATGAAATGTCGAATAATTATTCTGGAAGAACCAATATTTAAAAAACCAATTAAGAAATAAGATGAATGAAAAAGAGGTTAAAGGAAAGTATGCTCCTAGAAATAATATTCTTAAATGTTTTGAAATGTTAGCAACTTAAAAGCAGTAGGTATTCAAATGGTGTGCAGCATGAAATAAAAAAATAGTTTTAAATACAATGTCATTTTGGAGCTTAGGAGGATTGTATATTTAAGGCACAGGAAATTAGCAATTATTAAATTTTTATATTCTTTTCTGTTTACTAAGACAGTAATATATAAATAAATAATTCAAGCAGCATATCCACTAATTAATCCGAATAATGAAGATTATACTGTTTTATGAAAAGGACTTTTACTACTAATTACCATCTTGTAAAAAATGTAAACTATGAAAAAATACAGGGTACCTAAAAGTCATTAGATAATGAACAGAGTGTAATAAATCATTTTCCTGTGTACAGATACGTTATGCGTTATGCTTGCATGTTTTAAAACAGAGAGTAAAGATAAAACTAGTGTGATATATTTCCAGTTTTATTTTATTTACATATTTTCACCTGTATCACTTTTTTTTAATAAACACAGAAATAAAATGTAAAATAACGATGATAAAATGGTAGCCATATGTACAAGATCAACACAATTATTAAATATAGAACAAAATATAAATTATAATTCAACCTTTCGTAACAACGCGCAAATCGTACTACTCTTTACGCATGCTAATAATTCGAATGAGTAACGAATTACACAAGTTTTAGATACAATCTTTCAATAGCTTGTTTATTCATGCTGTGTACTACTCAATATCGATGTTACATTTTCTCTATCATTCTCCTTCGCGGACCATAATCGCAGTATAAAAGCCACCACCCTTAGAGTCTTTGTATCGTCCAATGAAATTGTTAATCGAGTTCAAACATCCTGAGATTTTCAAAATGTTATGTACCACTCTCGTACTTTCGCGCTTACATAAATTACCTACTGTTAATTACGGCTGGGACTATTCGAATAATTTAATATTCGAATATTTTACAAGTATTCGAATGCTACGAATAAACTTCGAATATTTCAGTATTCGAATGTTATTATTCGAATACTATTCGAATATCGATGTATTCGAATACTATTCGAATACCGATATATTCGAATACTGATGTATTCGAATAGTATGGTGTGAAGTGGGTCCAAATTAGCTTACAAGATTTCACCCTCACAAATGAACCTAAAGAACTTGATTCAGAATTCACACCATACGTTATTTGAATACATCAGTATTCGAATACTAAAATATTCGAATAGAATTCGAATACTAAAATATTCGAATAGTATTCGAATACTCAAATATTCGAATTATATTTGACAAATAATTGAGCAAATGAAGTATTCGAATATTCGAATACCGAAAAATTCGACAAATAGTCCCAGCCCTACTGTTAATATCCTACCTCCCTAGTAGAGATATGAGGCATTACCCCCTCTTTCACATTGATAAGTATCACACTCTATATGATAAACACAATTGCTTTGGCAGAATGTGTATGATCACAAATGGATACTGCCATAGTATTGACTTTTTCGCTACTTCGTTATCTAAGTTTAGAAATTCAGATGTACGTATTCTGGACGATTAAATTACAATATTTATAATTGTCATTTCATTTCATTCTGTCATTTTCCCTGCTATTTGTGTACTTCAAACTTCATCTTTATATTATCTGACTTGTCCATCCTCTACTTATGATGTTTTATTTGATTAAAATGTACTAAAGGGTTATTACCCGTAGTAATAAATAAATAACGTAAATAAATTAAAGTCCTGTCTGGAACCCTCAACGCCTTGTTACGTTTTCAAGGGTTTATAAACTTTGACAATCCCCTCCGCGAACGTGTCACGTGACGAATCTTTCCTCACGTTCGTTGGGTTGTTTACATTAGTGTACAGATTTCAAAGAGACTTACTGATTGTTCCAGGATTGGTGAATTTTTTAAGCGTTTAATCCTTTATCTTGCGCTACTCACCAGCATCTTTGGCGAAAACACCATTAACTAGATGTGCAGATATGTTAATCTCATCGAGCACGCCGTTGACTTCTTCGGCGGATGCTTGCGAGCCGCTATTGACACAGAAAACAACGCGCTAAACAATGCAATAAGGTTTCACGTTAACGATCAAACAGTTCATATCCGTTTATACTCCCTGTCATTTAAGAAGGAACCCGTCTCGCGCATGTAGAATGAGCTCATCGGCTCCGCAAAAGCGTTGGTGGCGGAACAGCCAATAGTGACTTCTCCCTGCACCAATGAGCATTAACATGCGCAGAACCGGTACCAATGAACGTTAACCTGCGCAGAACCGATCTAAACTTGTCGGTCGGCAGGTTCCTTCTTAAATGACAGGGCTTTCTTACCCCCTCCGCCTCAAGTATCAGAATTCATAAGACTTTATATTCCACTTTTTACAGATTATATTGTACTTCTCAGACATTAAAATTCTTTTAAAGGTTTATATGTATATGTAGATAATTCATTTATTTCGGTTTCGTGTGTGCGATGAAACATCACTTTTTAAACTACTCATTTTGAAAATTGGGTTAACCCTTCGAGGTCACACCTTCTTATACTTACAAGTTGGTCACACGGGGTTCATTGTACCCCACCGTCAATTTTTTAGTTACCACCTTTATATTTTTGAATTTTTTAACTTTTCAGTGATAATTGTACATTCGTAATACTTATATAATCATGGTCTTTTTCTAGAAATGTAAATTTTGATATGATCAAATTTGTAGTTGAAAATGAGCGATTTTCCATGGTTGTGGGAAAAAAGCGATTTTTTAAATTTTTTTTCTTCATATTTTTTGCGATAAATCCTCTTTGAAAGTCGTAAAGACGCGCCATTTTAACTCGAAAATTATTCTTGGGGTACAATACACCCCGTGTGACCACGAAGGGTTAAATACTATGTAAGACGCTACCTGAATGCCTGTCCCCCCATTGTAAGAAAAGGTAACAAATTCGCGATCCACATCCCCCCCCCCCCCCAACCAAGTGCCTTATGTAACTTGAGAATGATCCAAATGTGGATGCCGCACAAATTAAGAGGTCATTCTACTTTCTTCCGCCGAAAAATTAAGTTATTTGTAATGTTTTTTTCTCTGTAAATACAACATATAATGAAATAAATCTTTTTGGTATTTATTAAGCTACACTTACATTATAAAAGAAAAAATAATTTTGTTTTAGTTTGTCATAATGTTTTTTTTACAGCGTCATAGGTGCCATATTGACACTGTAAAAAAATAATTAAAACAAATGACAAAAATTCTTCTTAATTTTGTTTTTGTATAATATAAGAGTAGCTTAATAAATACCAAAAAGATTTATTTCATTATATGGTGAATTTACTCAGAAACATATCTTTAAAAATAGCTTGATTTTTCGGCGTTTCAAAGTAGAATGACCCCTTAAATGACGACCAGAAGCAACAGAGGCTGCCTACTTGCATTTCATGACTCTCTCACTAGATAAATGAAACCTTTTTCGATCGCGTACTAACCTGCGATAAAAAATAGAGTACTTAGTCCAATAGGAAACGACCACATTACTGGTTATCATTAGGAGAAGCAGCTCCGCATATTTACATATGTACGTAGAAGCCTGTAGGTGGGTACTTCACCAAAAGAAGGTTTATAAGAAGCTTTACAAAAGAAGTATAGGAAGAATTGCAAAAAAAAGCAGCTAGCACTATATAGCAAATTGTAAGAGCACCGTGTTTCTTTAACACAACATGAGACCTCATAAAGCAAAAGTGGCGATGAGAAATAATTCAGACCTTGGCTGGGAAACTTCAATCTCTCCTCCATACCATCCGGACCTTTCACCAACGGACTACCATATGTTTTTGTCAATGAAAAATTATTTAACCGAAAGAACATTTACAAACGTAAACGATGGGAAAACGAAAAGATTTTTATAAAAATGGTATTTACAGACTTGTGACGTTATTAAGTGTAAAGGTGATTATATAACTAAATAAGGTAAGTACAATAGTAGCAAAATATTTTTACCAAAATATTTTACCCAAAATATGTAGACTATTTGTAATTTGTTTATATCGCGACTTTCTATCATGAATTTGCTACATTATGTTACCAACTGATGCCTACCCGTTTACTATTGCTAATAATATTATTCATTCAGACTGGCCTTTTATACATTTATGTACCGAAAAATATGTATATAATGTTGAAATGCTTAAAGACCTCAGTTTAAATGTTAAATTCACGTTAAAAGTATATTTTAATAACAATGTATTTAGTTGATTGGGGACAGGACATAAAATCAACATAATACCTAGCACAAAAGTTTGAAAGGATTGAAACAATTGAAAGAAGAAGTAGGAAATTGTTAACTGATAGAATATTTTGGTGAAAAAACTATTTGGCCAGAAAAACAACCCCAGGAATGTGTTCTTGAAAACCAGCGAATGTGTACAGTCGTTCCCTCTACTACGAAACATTCGAAATTAAACTTTCCTAATCGATAAGTTCCTTTTTTTGGTATCGATTTATATAACATTTGAAATTACCACAATCATTTGCGGGAGCCTTTTCAACGCTTCGACAATCTTAAACGATAATAAATATATATTATCAAATTGAAGTCGGTACATAATTTAGCGTCCTTCTTTATCGGGCAGTAAGGCTCACGTTGTCGAACTCCGCAAGACTGTCTTGAACCGTCGGTGGACTATTGGCAGTTGAAGCTGGGTTGAACGTGTAAGAAGAAGACAAGTATAATAAATCCATCAAAATGCACATATATTATGGTTAGACTGTTTAGAAATAGCTGCTCTTATAAGTAATAAACACTTGAAAATATGTAGAACGTAATTCCAATAAGGTTCTTTTAAAATATTTAGTATAATAACACGTGCAGAAAATATTTATGTAGGCATTGGTAAAAGAAATTTGTATTGGACAGTACCCATAACTCTTACCCAATCTGAGTTTCCAGAATGATCTATGCATGGTATGTTACACGTGGTATCACTGTAAAACGTTTTAGAAATTGTACGGTATATGAAAAAGATAATCATTTATAATTATATATACGTATATTTATCAACATATTAGACTTTAAATATATAAAAAGAAATTTAATGAATATTAAACGAAGATTGATTATTGAGAGAAAAAATGTACGTAGGTAGCTGCATGCATACTGCATAGGTATATAGTTGTTACGGGTACAAAGATAGTTTGGTGCTTTAAATTTGTTTTAACAGAAAATGCGTAACGAAAAGTGTGACTAATATTTAATTATTCCACTTAAATTGTTTCGAAAATTACCTTTTTACTTTCCGATATACGATTAGCGTGGAAAATTTTAGAAAAAATTGTCGAAAATCAGTACTTGATATAACAAAGTTGACAATATCAATAAAAAGTAAATTGTTGTTATATTTATTTACAATTTAATATTATTGACGAATGAAATATTAATCTCTAATTTAGTTTAGATAATCGAATTGCAGTGAGAGAAAAAGGAACCTGCAGCCATGAATATTTATTCAAAATATTTTATAGTTGTGTTTGGTTCATCAAAAGACAAATATCCCGCACTTAAGCCAACTGAAAATTCAAATTTAAATTTTTGCCTATATAGTTTCGCTCCACCCTACTTGCTAGTTTTAAAATTTTATGTTAAAATATTTAAAAAAATAGTTATAACGTTTTCTTTATAAATAGAATATAAGAAATAAGTCAGACAGATTTATTTTCTACGTTTACAGTACCATATTTATTCCTTATATATATAACTTGCTTTACAACTCGGCTTCGCCTGAAATTTAGATTCTGATTTTGCAAAAAAAAAATCGAGCAATATTTTCTTTTCATGTAACATTCATCTAGATTAACTAGGCATAATGAGCTGGGATACATTTCGTGACCCCAGAGTTTACCCTTCAAAAGTTTTTAGGCGACAGACAAACACACTAATACTTTCTGCTTTATACACTCCTGGAAAAAATTAAAGAAACACTATAATTTCCCGAAAACTTTGGTCATTTTCAAATGGCTGTATCTCCGCGAAAAATGGTCGCAAAAACATTAAAAAAAAAAAGCAATTTACCGCTTGAAGTCTCTAGTTTTTGAAACAATGACTCAATTTTTTTTCGTTCCTACATTATGATACTGTTTTATCAAGATGAAGCACAGGAAACGAAGTTTTAGAAATTTTTGCCTAGTTTGGACGTATGCAAGGACCAAATTTTTTTCAGATAAATTCAATGGAGGGCTCTTATAGAGCAAACATTTCTCTTTAATTTCGTTTTTTTTTTTTTTTTTTTTTTTTTTTTGGTATTATTGTATGATTTTTATTGACCGAGTTATTCGCCATCAAAGCAAAAGAGGAACTTTTCACTTTGAACACCTATAACTTGCGGACGCATGATCGTAGACAATTTTTCATGAGTGTTTTGGAAAGCTAAGAAATTATTCTTTCAAAACCTTTAGTTGCCAATTTGGTGAGATATTTTTGCATCGTATAAAATTCATTTTAACAAGATCCCAAAAATTACATATTTACCATTTTTTGATAAGCATGATGTCACTTCAAGGAAAATCAGGGAATCGTTCAAGTGTCCACGTTCTTTGCGAGTCAAGACTACCCGTAAACACTGTGCAAAAGGTCGGACCAATCAGATTTTTTTTCCGTTGTCCTCGATGGTCAAACATGCAATATGGTCTGAAAAATTGAAGGATCACCTGTTTTTCATTATGTTCCTCTGTAAAACCCTTTCTTTTGTTCTCGCGGCTTTTGAACGATTATTGCACAGTTTTTTTGTTAGTTCAACGTTGGTGCACCACCCAAAGCGCGCCAACACGTGGTGGTCCTAATGTCAGTTATTGAAATACAGTTTTTGTCATTGCGAAGAGATTGGATAAAAATGTTTTTCTTAAATTTTTGAAATCATTTTTTTTTTACTGGAACGACGTTGAACTGGCATTATAGTTGCGATTTAACCACTCGTAAATTGCACTTTATTGTTATACCATAGACCCTCATTCGCCAACGAAAGGACGCATCCCGAAAGAGTAACCCAAAAATGAGATCTTTTTTAGCCCCTTTTTGGTCCCACGATTTTGGTACTGAATTTCATGCGAAACGATACCTTATGATGAGACATGAGTCACACGAAATTTTCAAGTTGAGGTGACAATTAGTTTCTGAGATATGGGAGGTGAAACAAGTGAAAATTCTTTTATGTCAGTCCAATAATTTAAAGAATTGTACCCACTGGTTTTGCTGACTGCTAATAACGAATTAAAACTTGGATTTTCAAAATTCACAAATCAAAATCAAAATCAAGAAATATAAATGTCTGTGTTATAGGTGCTTTTTTTAAATATATCGTCCACCCTATTGAATCGGCCATTGTGAACTTTGAAAATCTCAGTTCAAATTCGTTGTTAGTAGTCAGCAATACCATTGGGAACAATTCTTTAAATTATCGGACTGACCTAAAAGTTCATACATCGAAGCATATGGGCTGACGCATTAATGAATTTTCACTTCTTTCACCTCCCATATCTCAGAAACTAATTGTCACCTCAACTTGAAAATTTGTCGTGATTGATGTCTCATCATAAGCTATCATTTGGCAGAAAATCGTGGGACCAAAAAGGGGCTATTTCTTGGGTCACTCTTTTGTCCATGGATCATTCCAAGGTTTTATTTTCTCTAGGGCGAGGACAAAACACCCTGTATATGGAACAGGGACTTTTGGGTATAATTAACCCCTATTGAAGTTCAAACAAAAGCAATTAAAGAAACTCTTTCGCAGGCATAAATCGATCGAAGTAATACGGGGGTTCGAGTGGTATGGTAAACCGTCCGCAATAGTGCAGCGCGCGCAAAGTGTCACGAACCGTGTGCAAAAAGCAAAAAATTGTGTTTTGAAATTTTATACTTCCTTTTGATAGTAAACAGTCCTCCGACATAAGAACATCGTAACTTAGTAACATAATTAAGAGATTTAAGGTGAGTAATAACATTCAAAGTTGAATAACCAAACGCAAGCTGCCGCAGACCGCACATAGGAAATATTTATCCACTGTATTTTGGTGTATTTAGAAGTTCTCATCTTTCTTTCTTTTTAAAAAATAAGTAAAATATACCCTTTTACCGTTACATTAATCAAACATTCTCTCATTTAAAGATATGGGTAAGTATCTGTGACCCAAGTTATTACTTTTTTGTCGCATCTTCTAACTTCTAGAGAGAATTAAAAAAAAATCGTTTTTTTCTTCATATTTTTACTATAATTAGTTCTTTTTACGTGCTTTAATTTGGTATAAATTTTATCTGCCCCCGAGTGCCCTCCCTTGAGATTTTATTTTTTTTTTGTATTATCTCTTTGACATATGACGAAACACGTCAATAGAAAAAAGACGTGCTGCTTTATCTCAAAAGGTATTGAGTGTTTTTAATCTGGGTGATTTATCAGATGAAATGAAGGAGATTATTCATAAATTTTGTCGATTAATTTGTTTGGAAAAACAAACGAAATGGGGCTGATGTGGTAGAGATTACGATAAATTTATGAAAAAACACAAAGCTGGGCCGATGAAACACATCAAATTGCCAACTTCTCAGTTTTTTTCAAGCAAGTGTGATAGACATGGGTCTAGTGGAAATCCTCGTGAAAGACCGCAAGTTTCTTTTAATGAAGCATCGTTTTCATCAGTACAAATTATTTAAAAAATTAATTTTATTTTTTTCTAAGTGTTCCATATGTTTGCTATTTCTTTGTGTATAAATGTATTTAAAAATGTATATATTTTATTTGTTTTAATTTTATTATGTACAAAAATATGTTTTAATGAATTATTTTATGTTAAAAATTATATTTTTTGTGTATAAATATGATTCAAATATCAATTACATGTAAATAACAATATCTTAATGGAAAATTGATTTTTTAATTTTTTTGTATACATACTCGTTACACTGTAGCGCGGCTCGCTTACGGGGCGCACCGCTGCCTTCGAACATACCATTCTACGAAAAACCTTATTTTGTCGACAGTAGGCTAGAAAGATGGTCATACTTATTTAGAATTTAAAAACATATGATGTTGCGGGCAAATTTGGGAAAATAAGAATTTGCCTATCTTTTTTGATGTTACAAAAATGAATTTTATAAAATATTATGTGAATGGGCAAAATAAACTAAATTATAAAAGAAAAGAATGAATGCAATACGATAAATAGTTCCAAAGATAAAAGTTTATAAGTACAGCGTGGTAACAAAAAGGAATATGCAAAAAGTACCTAATCAATTTACAACCGTGATTCTGAAACAAATTTGGAACCAACAAAATAATAACTACCTAACTCACTCTAATTTCACATCGACTAGGTACATCATGTTTCATTTTGATCAAAATTCCTGACATCGACGTCAAAAAATGATCGAATGGAATGACCTTCCTGCTACATATGTTAGTCAAAAAATAAAAACACATAGTAGTATTGTGTTTGTAATATTGAAAACATCATAAATGTTTGCAATTTCATTCATTATATCATTTCGTTCAGAAATTTAATTTATTGGACAATATGCATAGGTACATTATAAATGGTGAGCATTTTATTAACATTAACGTTTTATCTTTGAAAAAATTTTGTCGTTATCAGCGTGCAAACTTCTGAAAATTGACTGTTGTTGTTTCCGAAACAAATTGTTAATCCTTAAAACTTATCTGTCATTAACCCTTCGTGGTCACACGGAGTGGATTGTACCCCAAGAATAATTTTCGAGTTAAAATGTCGCGTCTTTACGACTTTCAAAGGGGATTTATCGCAAAAAATATGAAGAAAAAAAAATTAAAAAATCGCTTTTTTCCCACAACCATGGAAAATTGCTCATTTTCAGCTACAAATTTTAGCATATCAAAATTAACATTGCTAGAAAAAGACTATTAGACCATGATTGTATAAGTATTACGAATGTACAATTATTACTGAAAAGTTAAAAGATTCAAAAAAACTCAAAAATTGACGCTGGGGTACAATGAACCCCGTGTGACCAACTTGTAATTATAAGAAGATGTGACCACGAAGGGTTAACTTTGTTTATTTATAACTAAACATTTCATTGATAAAAATATAAATTATTTCTGAAAATTATTTATAAAAATATTTAAAGTAGGTATTTATAAAATTATCTATAAAATTTAATAAATTTAGAATAAGACGTAAATGTATTTTTAAGAATTTATATATAAATTAAATAAATTGATTTTATTTGTTATTATAAATTTGTATCATTTATACTATGCATTTCGCTGTGGATTGCACAAGATACAAGGCCAGGTTATTAATATGATAAAAAATAATTGAAATAACCTACTAAATAATTTTAGTCACGATTTGTGATTCGCAAAAGGAATAGTAACAATTTGTCTCACAAATTTTAATCGAGCGTATTTCTATTTTCTGATTTCACACAAGGTGATGAATTCTAGTTGCCCGCATTTCTATCTCTCCCGACTTTGCGTCAACAGTACCTATTGCAATCGGTCGAGACTCTCTTCGTACATTAACTCCAACCTCTCCATAAATTGACGCGACCGTATTATAGAGTACGTCAACATAAATACCTTCCGACGCGATTTTTATTTAATACTAGATCGGTAATTTATTAAACATTAAAATATCATACTTAAATTATATCGATTACAATTTTCATACGTGTTTCGTTTTGGAGATTATATGGAGTTATTATTTATTAAACAATATTTTCAAAAGTTGAATTTTTCGATGCAAAATACACTTCAACAATTTAAACTAACCACGCGCCGCAACGTGATAGTTTCTGCAGTTTAATCCAAAACATGCTATTCTTCGTGGCCAAAGAGGATAATGTGCTAGTTTTCGCCGCAAAGTACGAAATGTGCTTTTCTTCCTTTCTAAGCAGTGAAATATATTACTTTTCGCGGCGGAAGACCAAACGTTCTAATATTCGTCAGAAACGATGTAATGTGCTTCTTTACGTGGGAAACTAAAACATGCTGTCTTTAAACGATTTTATTCAACTTCGATCCTCTGTTTGTTTGTATGGTTTAAATCTGGCAACTCAAATCTGGCAACACAAATTTAACTCACTTCCAACTATCCAATTGTCTTGAAACTTTGCGGGTGTGCGTAGTTTGGATGACAATACGATATTTATAAAAAATTAACCCGAGCGGGTGAAAACAGTATCCAGTCATCAATAAGTATAATCCTTAACCACAAATCCAAACAAGTTGAAATCAGTCACTCGCGTTTTTTACGAAAACGACAAAAAGCCGCTGCGTTCGGGTCGCTAGTCGCAACGCAATTTGAAATTAATAGCGAATTCGATGTCTCGAACTGACTCTGTGCTGATGCCAGAAAATAACTTCGTCTCTATCAAAACCAATCAATCCAAGTCATTTTCTGGCACCAGCGCAAAGTCAGTCCGAGATGCCGAATTCGCTATTAATAAAAGATATTTCTAAAGAAGTCTGAGCTGCGAAATGGAAATCCATAAACACTAAAATCTAAAATAAAAAATATATTAAAAACAAGTTTTATGTTAAACGATTTTATTAAAAATGCATTAAAAACTAGAAAATAATTTTCATGTGCTGCAGTATAAGAAAAGATTTTTTCTTAGTTTTTAGTGCATTTTTAATAAAATCGTTTAGCATAAAGATTGTGTGTTATATTTTTTCGTAAGAAAAATGAATGCGTAACGTACATCGTTATACTGGCGGGTGTCAATTTGCCCAGATGAACATGTACCTATGTGATTTAATTTTTTATTACTTTTATTATTATCTCTGGAATCATGAGGCTGATTTTTTATCTTAAATTAATAACCACATAAAGACTGCTTGTTGGTTTGATTTGATACTATCTTTAATGTTTAAGATATTTGTCTTATTTTCTGTACAAAATGTCATCTTCAGTGGCGGATTTAAGAAAAAAGGCCCAGGTGGCAAACATTCTGAGGGGCCCATTTTTGGGGGGAAAATGAAGAGATAGTTTACTAAAAATGGGCCAAGTGTTGTAGTACGAAAAAAAATGTAATGTTTGGATAGCTATACCTAATCATTTTTTTTTTTGGTGATGGGGCTCTGCAAGGGCCTTCTGTGCATGGCGCCTAGGCGGCGAATGCTCATCAGCCGCCCTGTTAAATCCACCACTGGTCATCTTAAGCACAACTCACATTTATGCAAACAGTGCACGATAATAAATAAAAAGTATTTCATCTGGTATTTATTAGTATCTTGCTTCTAAAAATAATAATATATTGTAACCCATGCGAAGAATTATATGTTACTCGATTGAAGTCCGAAGCAGTGTGAACATAAAACCGAACGCAGTCAAATTACAGTTGAATACGATTTTCGGCAGTACGGATACTGACAGATACACTAAACACTCTTAAATACAAGAAGAAAGGAACAGCTAGATAACTGAACAACGTTGCTAGAGAGCACTTGCAGCAGCAGCAGAGTAGCAGCTTTATGGGATTCTACACTATATCTAAATTTCAGGGTACTCGACACACGATTTCTCGTTATCTGATCGAGCCCATTTTTACACATATGTATCATTATTTTATGTATAGAACCATTCTAGGATATCAGACCAAAAAATTTCGACAACAAATTTTTCGTCATCTGTAAAGTTCGTTATATGTATCCAAGTACCACCCTAATGTACATTCACTTGCTTTCTACAGCGGTAACTAAATTTACGCACAATATCCTAATACCGATCATTAGCATCAACATCAAAAGTTCAGGAAATGACAACAATTATACAGATATAGGACGTACACAAAATAACTTCAAATTTTGACCGACTTTAGATAGACCTACACAAATTTGCAAATGTGTAACATTACAATCGTATGCTTGAATGTATCTTCTATCTGCCTTAAATTTATTTATACACGAGATGAACGGTTTTCTTTTTACGAAATACATTTTGTTGTAATGTACATATGTATATGTATTACCAGTGTTTATAACATTATAGTGCCCGTAATATACTAATTTTAATTGTGATGTTAGAGAAATAACAAGAAGTGTTCTCAAGCTAACAGATGTTAAAAGCAGCATCAGCCATAACATATACTCCCATTTTTTAGTATCTATAATGCTTGTATTGTATGTGTTGAAAACAGTTTCCTGTACCTACATTCATTTTAAAATGCTTCATGCAACAGATTACTTAATGGTATACAAAAATAATAGACGTTTCTTTATTACTATGAGACATTTACAAGTTATTTACAAGTTTAACAATTTTCAAATGATTTATTACATATGAAAATCAATTTCTTCTTTTCCAATCATTTTTAAAATCAAGGAAAATCTTTAGGAAATCAATTTTTTAGTGAAATTATGACCCCACAAATCACATGCAAAAAAAATTAAAATTCGCATTAATAACAATAATATAAGCTGACTGCTGTATTCCCGATTTCGATTTAATTGAATTATTAAATTACATGAATAATTGGCTACTGTTTACAATTAGTTTGCCATTAAGGAAATTTTCAACTTCGTAAAAAAGGACATCTGTATTTGAAAATTTCTCGTACAATGCACTAAAATACAATCATAGCTTTAGTTGATTATTCTCCTAGTAAGTATTTAATTCACACCATACCAACTAATTTTAATAAAAAATCATATAGATTTTACTCGGTCAGCTTAATCGAATTAAAGTGTTTTCAAATTTTAATAATTTCATTTGTGTATTTAAAATTATACGTACACAATATCAAGAAGTAATTCTACATGCCATAGAAAACTTTTACTATCTTTATAGATATAACGTTTGTATTTAATTTTTACCTGATTATTACAATTATTTAATCAAGTTTATTGGTTGCGGCATATTCGATGAAAATTTCGCACCAAAATTTCCTTTAAAATCCATGTAATAGTATCATTTTTTACAAAGTTATAATAAAAAAGTAAACACAAATTTCAAACATATCTAAGCAGTCACGAATATGAAAATGTATTTTAACAATCACGGCTGACAAGCAGGAATTGAAATTAACAACTATTATAATCACTATAATATTTTATTTGATGAAAAAGTGTCTACAAAGCTGTTCTCTACAAATTTCATAAAACTGCTTCATATTATTTCAAAATGAAAATAATAGACCCACAGACAAGATTTATATTAGTTTTACTTCCTTCAATAGGAAGATATAATTCATATGATGCAAATTTTATTACACATACTTTTTTAGTGTATATTGTATTCAAACGCATAATGTTAACGTAAAAAGTATAACAGTTGTGAAAATTTAGAGAAATACAAAGCATTTAAACATTTCTCTTACGGGTAAAAAAATACGTTTAAACTGATAAGACGAATACGTGTATTTTCTTTCTTACTATGTTAGAAGCTTATAAGGGTTCTAACGAAGACATTAATATTCATTGTTAGCAAATCAGTAACTCAATGTTTTCTTATACTTCATATACCGTATACACTTTCTCGACAGTGTGTACATAATTTTACTCGTTCAAAAAAGGTAACTGTAATGACTTTATCAAAATAAAATTTAACAGTAACAATAATCTCCTCTTAATCTATATCAGATAATTACATATTTTACACTTTTGAAGATGATCGCATATTTAAAAGAGTAAGGTAAAGTATACGATACAGAACAAAAGAACGAACATTAACCATACTGTATAAGATTGAAAAGAGCGTCGACGTTTTCTTTTTCGGAGTCTTGTCGTGCAATCTGCGTAACATCCTGAGTTAAAAGAACCTGTTCAATCAAAACGGTCTCTGTACTAGGATGCTCAGAGATATCAATGTGTTCCTCTTTAGCCCTGTCTTCTGTGTCATCCGATTTAGTTAAATTTTTTCTCCGCTTAGAACGAGGCCTGTCAGTGTGTATCCTCATATGCCTTCTCAAGTCGTACTTTCCAACGAAACGAGCACTACAAATTTCACAACCGAACGGTTTCCCGTCTGTGTGAGTCCACATGTGACGTCTCAATGCAGCACTAAACGTAAACGCTATCCCACAAACGTTACAAACGTAAGGTTTCTCTCCCGTATGCAAGAGACTGTGATCCCTTAAGGTTGCCCTCTGATTAAATCGTTTCCCGCACACTTCGCACGTGTAACTCCGTGGATTCGAGTGAATTCTCATGTGATTCAATAGATTTCCCTGCTGCGAGAACGATCTGCCACATACGTCGCACTTGAACGGTTTCTCGCCAGTGTGGACACGCATATGCGTCTCCAAAGTGCGATTATTCAGAAACCTCTTTCCGCAGACTTTGCAAGGATATTTGGGTAGATGAAGACCTTGCGGATCCAAATGGGTGATCAAGTGTCGCTTGTAGTTACCTTTATGATTGAACAACCGCGGACACTGGCTGCATGCATAAGGAGCACCGCGTACGTGTGTAGTGATGTGAGACTCCAATTCGGATTTAATTTGAAATCGGAGTCCGCACTTCGGGCAGCGGTGCCTCGGAAAATCTGTGTGGCACACCATGTGCCTTTTCAAATACCTTTTCATCGTGTACGCTTTGTTACATATGAAACAGGAATACGGAAACTGGCCTGTATGCGTTTTCACGTGTGCCCGCAATTCTCTGTGGCTATCGCAATCTTTCTCGCACACTACACAAAAGAATGGCCCACTGCTTGGTACATGATTGTCTATAGTATGCAGCAAGATACCAGTCAGCTTGTCGTAATTCTGTAAACATAAAGTGCACTGGTACTGGATCACATCGTCATCCAGTTTGATCTCCTTTATTTTCGTTATTGTGTCGTTTAGGCTGCCCAGTATGTTATCTTTCGGATCAACGAAATAATCGGAATCGGAGTCATCGCTCTCTTCCGCGCGGTGGTTCGATTCCAGTGAAACTGTTCGTTTGTTTTTTCCATTTACTCTCTCCCTTGAACTTCCCTTCGATTCTTTGCCGTTGGTTGCTTTGGTAACTTCCGTTTCTGTAGTTCTTTCGGTGAACACTGCGTTTAGAAATTCCTCGTTGTCCGCTGCATCGTTCAATATCTCATCTTCGCAGTCGGCTTCGAGGATTCTTTTATCATCTTCTAACTTAATCGTAGCTGCTTCTCTCTCGGAAGGCAGCTCGTTACTGTCGGTTACGTGCTCTAAAGAAACAGCTTCTTCCGGTATATACATTATTGTATAATCTATTTCTTCGGAATCCAAAATTTCTGTAATTTCATCTGGTATCTCGCCCTTTATTTCTTTGTCTTGGTTAACCTTGGCTCCTGGCAATTTCGAGATAATAATGTCCCTCAGTCTAGATATGTCGGCGTCGTTAAATTCAGCATTCTCTTCCACTAATTCGGACACGTCGATTGCTAATACGTGTTCTCCTTTATCAATTATACTAATTTCTTCATGTAAAAAATCTTCTGAATTGTCTATGGTATTCGTACGCTTAGTGCTGTGTTTGTTGTCTAATAGTTTGGCTTCTGACGACTCGTCCGATTGTTCTGCATAGTCTTGCTCGAAGTCATTGCCTGTTGCTTCTTCCTGAAAGTTAATACGAACAAATTGAAAAGAAAGTTAATGTTTTCAGATAACGTACAAATGTATGCTATACCAAGACAATAAGTGCAAATACAGAATTGGTTGTGGATTAACGTAGAAAAGAGTAATCTTTGTTAAAGAATAGCTACTCTACCGACATCTTCAAAAATATTAGATATTAAAGAAGATAGTATTCTAATGTTTTACTGTTTGTTTCATAGATCACGAATATAATATGAAATCCGGTAAAAAATTAATGAAAATTTTTTAAACCAATTTTATTAATTGTAAGTAGTCATATTTTCAGTCAAGCGGCCAATACATCAAATTAATGCTATTAATTGTTAATTTAATGTATGCTAATGACGTATCGATATAATAGCTTACAAACTTCATAATAAATTATCAATCATTCTTCTTTTAGATTTTAAAAACATTTATTTGAAACAGGTCTCCTTAAAACAAGAATTATTTCATTAATTTTCCATGAAGTGAAAAGATGGACGAAATGGATGGATGAATATTAAAATTCAGTCACACTGTTTTTTAAGCACACTACTTCAAGCAAAAGTTTACATCACACAATAAAATACTTGGAAGATATTATTTCAGAAACTGATTAAATAACAAATAATATCATTTTTTATACAAACGCTTTAACTATTTACGCATATTTATACATGGTTTCCCATTTTAATCTGTAAATTGACTTATTTCAGAAAATATATTGAATTAACATGTAGTTGCAATTTGAGTGGCATCGGCGTGTTTTCCCGTCGATATTTTCTGCAAAGTATCGAAAGTATCGTCCAAGAGTGCCCGCATGTTTGCTTTGAATATAAATCGACCTCAGACCTCATTTTCTACTTCGCAACATTAGCGACCTTTCGTTAGTGCGGCAGTCAAACCTTCGAGTCGTCTAGTAATGAAAATTATAATTTCTATGTTTTCTATTACAATCTTCCTGAGAATATTATTACCAATGGACTTGGAAAATTCTCATAAAAATTAATCTAAATTTGAGAGCACTCAGTTCGTTTTCAATCACACGTGCTAATAGTACCGCCCTTATCATTGGGCAGACGGGGCAATTATCCTGGGCCCACACTCAGGAACTTCCTTCCGTTTTGTAAAAATTAAATGAATTAAATAACTATAATAACCAACTACCGATCTGAGTTTTTTGTGAATATCGCGAAATCTATAGTCGAGCAGCGGTTATTTGTGTAGGCAAAAGTTGTTTAGAATCATGTCCCCGACAACATATTCAAAAATCATTGAAATCGGTGCTCCAACATTTTCTGCATAATTACCTAAATATATTTCACATTTATCAGTGGCAAATTTCTATGTTTTAAAGCTGTTTCACACTGTGCTAAATTTATTAAATTAGGAGATTATAAACATACGCGGATTTATTTTGTTAATACCTAATCGGCAGGTCATTATTACTATACAGATCTGAAAAAATTTTACTATAGAATTTTATCAGTATAAATTTCCGATAAGTCTAAGTGACGCATGAAGCAGAGACGTAAGCTTATCTGTTTCCAGTTAGATGTTTTCAATAATATTGACTTCTGCACCGGGCCTCGCAAACTCTATGGGCGGCTCTGCGTGCTATACAGGATATTCGATTACTGATGGTCATCCTTTTAGGGGGTGACTCTGCAGGCCAAAACAAGACGAAAAAAATAGAATAAAATTTTTTGATATTGCACTTCGTTTTCGAGAAAATTGACTTTGAATTTTAGCTAAATAGACGTGCACTGAAGTACATACAGTTTAAGGTGCCCAAGAGCGCGTCGTGCTTTCCATAGGCGGTTCCATTTACCTCCGCGTACCCTTCAGGCGTCTAAAATTGTACTTCTGGGCACGTGTATTTAGCTAAAATTTAATGCCAATTGTCTTGAAAACGAAGCGCCATATCAAAAACTTTTATTGTATATCTTCGCCTTATTTTGGCCTGTAAATTCGCCCCTAAAAGCATGACCATCAGTAGTCAAACATCCTGTACAATGGTCCACGAAATTCTGAAGTGATTCGAATTACATATAATTAAAAATAGCCCATGTGAGAGAAAAACCTTGCCCATCCATTGATAGTCCTATCATGAAGATTTAATACGCAATACGGAATTTTAAATTTTCATTAATGTCAGCATGTGTTCAAAATAGGAGGCATACAGTAGAGTTTGGTTTCAAAGTAGACATTTTGGAACTCACGGAAAATACTTTCAATGTTTTCCAAAAATCATTCATGTGAAAATTCGCTAAAACCATGCACAGGATGGATATCCCTCGGCATCAAAACATGTTGATGCCACTTAAAATTAATCATAAAAATAGTAAAAGAGCAAAAAAAACAGTTTACAACTAATTTAAGGTCATCGACATAAGTGACTCATCCAACATAGTGCCAAAGATTAAAATAAACTTTTAATAGCAAAAATCAATTAAGATTTAACACATATTTTTGTTCACATTCAGGCATAATAGTATTGGAAAATGCAAATGTTCTGGTACACAGATTAAATACAGTACATCAAATTACATACTTCTGTAGAAAAGATTAATTTGCTCTTCTAGAGGAAAAATGATAAGTTCTTATAACAAAATATCTATATAAAATAGCTTACATATAAAAAGTATATAGAAACAAGAATAAAACAACCCCTTGACTTATAAAACTTATGGTAAAATGAATTCATTGATGGACTGACTACTTAATGGATATTAGTCAAAGCATTCACTCGACAAATAAAAGATCTGGGATTCAATTCAATCTTAGCAACTCGGTCAGAACACCCTTTTTCTCCTTTAATATTTACTCATATCTTACCTTTATAGGGCAACGAATTTGAGTTTCAAACATTTTGCGAAGTTTCTTTTCTGTAGCTTGAACTTGTAACTTGAAATTGTAAAATGAATCCGTACGATACGCACATTTTGCACACAGCGTATTTGGTAAACCATCAAACCTGTCGATCTATGAACAAATAATAAAAATCACATATAATGTTACAAATTAGAGGCGGTAGAAGATGAGGGAAGTTCCGTTTACAATCCAAGATTTGTATCACATACTTTTTATATTTCTTTTAGTTTGGGGTTGTAATTGTGATAAATTTTACTTTGAGTTTACAATTACCTCTGAAACATTTATTAAAAGCTACTGTAGATATTTCTTCGAATATTTTAAATTACTTCTATAAGTGTAATTTATTTATGTATTTTTACTACTTTGAAAATCACGACTTTTTTAACGTTCCAATCATTCAGAACACGAACACAACGAACCTTACAACTATATACTAAAAATATGTTAAATATGCAAAGCTAATTCAGTTTCATTACTTACTACATTATAATCTACAAATGATTCTGAAACACCTATCCTACGTATTTATTGCCGTACAAAAAAATATTGGATTACATTTTATATAAATCCTGCAGAATATTTTGAGGTTATATGTAGTGTTACAAAACTCAAATACAATTAAATATAAAATAAGACGATTTAATGCATCTGAGAAATTGGGGTGTAAAACGTAAACAATATTTTAATACTGACCTTTATTGACGCCAATTCTGCAAGCTTATCGGGTAAATTTTTTTGCCTGATAGTTTCATCATCGTACATTGGAAGAAGAATGCCATCAACTTTCATGCACGCACGACACATATCGGCGCAGCTGATTTCCCAGCTCATTATTATTTTAAATATGGCAATACACGTAAATTAAGACTTTCACGATGCTCTTGCTTATTTATAAGTAACGACATTTCACATTTCGCGGTCAGCGTCTTACTTCCAGTGAGACATCGCCATTCGCCATCAACATAAAGTTTAGTCATGTGGCCGTACGCGCAAAACCATGGTGTGGACACTCAATGTATTTTTTCGTTACGGCGAACAGCACCCTCTGGTTGTTGGTAATAGTAAACAATTACGAACGGCCGAAAATTTGAAACGTGACTTCAGTACTGTTCATTGCAGGGGTGGTCTAGTAATCCTCTAGAACTGTCTATATAGTTCACTGGATCAGCATAACCGCCGCCATTTGTCACAATTTGGAGCAAAACTGGAAATAAAGATAACCTATACGTTCACTCTATCTCTTTCTATCGGTATTTCTGTCTCTTTCTATCGGTATTTCTGTCTCTTTCTACCAGTATTTCAGTCTCTTTCTTTTTCACAGTTTCTTTCTCTGTGTACTTCCGCTTTTACTCCAAATCCCAGCAACCAATCAGCGACGATACACGTTGTTCCGATCACTCTCTAGAGGATCACTAGGGTGGTCCTGTTGCGACTCCCGTCTAGCGGCATGTAGGATAAACTTCAGAAGCGCGAAGTTCGAATCGGATCACACGACTGTAATCTTAGGGTGCGTTCCAGTTGAGCCCAAAGCGACCGCAACGCTCGGTTTCTCGTTCCACTTGGCGACCACGCCGACCGCGGTCGGGCTGAAAACGTCACTAATTTATTTAATATTTCTCTCCACACATTTTCTTTGATTAGGGGAGAGTAGCCTATTTTGGACCGGCTCCTTAATTGGACCATTTGTGTATCTCGATAAACAAAAATATTTAGCAGTGGTTTTTTCGGCTACACAACCGCTTGTAAGCAAGTGGAACGGCAAATCAGTACGGTCGTGGACCGGTCGCTTTGGGCCCAACTGGAACGCACCCTTAGTATATGCTCTAAGACTTGTACATAATAGGAAAGGGAGACAAAGTGAAGTTCGCACAAGCCGAGGTGTTTGAAAATAGTTAGAGGTTCTTTAAATGAGGGGACTTCAAGATTATAAACTAATCGATACCCACTTGGAAACGGGTGTTTGAATAAATGAACTTCTCCTTCCTCCCTTCTTATAGGTGTGTAATTCCAGCGCAACCTACACAGCACAACGTCCCGGGGACGTCGACAGACTGTACCAGGAACGTCCCACCCAGATAGCACAGAACGTTTTAAAAACGTCCATTTTATGTCCATTTTAGGTCTGAACGTCCACGGCTTGATTTGTGAAAATGGACGTTTTTAAAACGTTTTCTGGACCTTTTCTGGACGTTTTATGGACGTTTTCTGGACGTTTTTAAAACGTCCAGAAAACGTTTTAAAAACGTCCAGAAGTCGTTTTAAAGACGTTTTTTGCAGACGTTTTAAAAACGTCTTTTGCAGACGTTTTCAAAACGTCCAGAATACGCTTTGGTTACCTACAAAACAGGCGTTCAAAAGAGGCTGTGTGCCATGTGATAAATGCGGATAGATTAGGATACATGAGTTCAAGGAAAACCAAGGATTGTAATCGCTGTCTAACCCAAACCATCCACGAAATATGGATAGATCGCACAGGTAAAGCCTAATTAGATCTACATACATATATACATATAAATGTTTATATGAACATTTGTTCAAAGAAACAGTAGAAAACCAAAAACACAGAAGCATTTGGTTAAATGTTTCTAACCGAATGTTTGTAAACGTTTGTTCATACAGTTTTTATACAGCTCTCATAACGTATTTGTACAGTTTTTGTATATTTGTTTCAGTATTTGTGGTCATAGGTATGTAGTTCTAGGTTAGGGTTGGAATAATTTTTAAATTTTAGGTTAACGAATTGGTAAATTTTGATGATTCCAATCAGTATAATTTTGTAAAACGGGCACTAATGTCGTTGATGACCAATGGATGGTGCATTGCTATTTAGTTGTCCTTGGCAGAAAAGGGAAAAAAGATTTCCATAAATTAAACGTAGCAACGGTTTTAATATGTACCCAGATAGCACCAAAACGTTTTAAAAACGTCCAAGTCAGACGTTCAGGACGTCTTAAAAACGTCCAGAAAAGGTCCAGAAAAGGTCCTAGAAACGTCCATTTTCACAAACCAGAACGTTTTTAGGACGTTTTTAAAACGTTTTCAGGACGTTTTCAGGACGTTTTTAAAACGTTTTCAGGACCTTTTCTGGACGTTTTCAGGACGTTTTTAAAACGTTTTCTGGACGTTTTTAAAACGTTTTTTGGACATTTTTAAAACGTTTTTTGGACGTTTTTAAAACGTTTTCAGGAAGTTTTCAGGACGTTTTTGGGACGCTTGACGGTACTGGTTGGATTTAATAAAAATTTAAGGAAGTAAAAGGTTTTCAAAATAAGATTAAACTCGATAACAATTTATTTTATTTGTTGAATTCAGAAATAATGCAGAATATATGCACTTACAATAGATACAAGAATATGTTAGTACGAGGTCCAATATACAGAATATATTCACTTAAAATAGATATGGATGTGCACTTAAATAGACAGCTCTGTATTTTTTCTATTCTCTGCCATTTCCCTGTGTTCTGCTGCACCTTAAACAAGAATTTCGAGGAAACATTACATTAAATTTTACAGTAACCCAGATAGCACCAAAACGTTTTAAAAATGTTTTGAAAACGTCCAAGTCGGACGTTCAGAACGTCTTAAAAACGTCCAGAAAAGGTCCAGAAAAGGTCCTAGAAACGTCCATTTTCACAAACCAGAACGTTTTTAGGACGTTTTTAAAACGTTTTCAGGACCTTTTCTGGACGTTTTCAGGACGTTTTTAAAACGTTTTCTGGACGTTTTTAGGACGTTTTCAGGACGTTTTTAGGACGTTTTTGGGACGCTTGACGGTACTGTTTGGATTTAATAAAAATTTAAGGAAGTAAAAGGTTTTCAAAATAAGATTAAACTCGATAAAAATTTATTTTATTTGTTGAATTCAGAAATAATGCAGAATATATGCACTTACAATAGATACAAGAATATGTTAGTACGAGGTCCAATATACAGAATATATTCACTTAAAATAGATATGGATGTGCACTTAAATAGACAGCTCTGTATTTTTTCTATTCTCTGCCATTTCCCTGTGTTCTGCTGCACCTTAAACAAGAATTTCGAGGAAACATTACATTAAATTTTACACCCACACAGCACACGAGGTCCCGAGGACGTACGTTTTAGGTCCCTTCTAGGTCCGTAGGTCTGAAGGTCCCGGTTGGTAACAAAACGTCCCCGGGACGTCCGTGGGCGGTTGTGGGACGTCTATAGACGATTTTGGGACGGTTTTGGGACGTCGTGTAACTACAGTGGCGCCATCTGTGCAAAGTCCTAAATACGTCCCTGGGATGCGCTTGGGACGGGCCTTGGGACGTGTTTGGGACGTATTTGGGACGGGCTTGGGACGGGCTTGGGACGTGTCAGGGGTGGTCCACTACGGGTAATATTTTGTTAGCACAGCATTAACACCCTCTAGCGGGTTGGATATGCACTATAGTACTAATGGCGGGCGTTACAAAATTTGTATTCAATGCATCCTTTACTTATAACTGTATGTGTCGGTAATTAAGAAAGTGGTGTTGGTGAAAAATTAAAAAAAATTGAATTCATCATTTACTTTGTGTTATATTACAAGGTAAGTGATGAATTCAATTTTTTTAAATTTTTCACCAACACCACTTTCAAATTATATTTTGAGAATCAAAATTTTCCAATTGCATACATGTATAAAATACAATATATTTATAAAATATTACATTACAATCTATTTGGGAAATATTAAATAACAATGTGCATCACGCGATGTCCAGGAAAAGAAGGAGCGATGGAGGGCAAGCGTCCCCAAGCGTCCCGCAAAATTTCAGTAGCAGGATATGATTTATGATACCCCACTGAATTGTAGGGTTTACCGGCACATTAGTAATTATAGCAGACCCTACTCCTGCAGGTGATGCACATCAAAGATTGGGAAGGACAATGATCATTTTTGGTTAACAATAAAAAGAATAATTTTATTTGAGGTTAGACTCTTGCACACGTTCTGTGTCGATACGCGTGTATGTACCTTAGCTTGGTTCACGAGAGTGTTCCCCACTCTTCGGACTCGGGAGGAAGAGACAACACTCCCTACAAAATAACGCTGTGAGTGCCACCTAGTACAAAATCCGAGAATTAATACTGCTTGCAGAGACCTCATGCGGCTTGGATAGCTACTAAATCCGTGTTAACAGTGCTCCTATGCGAGTGGACCACCCCTGGGACGTGTTTGGGACGGGCTTGGGACTTATTTGGGACGGGCTTGGGACGTTTTAAGACGTCGAGTGCTACCTGCTATATAGGCGCCATCTATAGAACGTCGTCTATACTATGAGGTGCATTTCAGTTTCAAAGGATATTTCAATTCAAGAACTACTCTAAAATGGATTGAAATGTTGAAAGATTTGTTTGGAGCGAGAGTTCGAAACAGGCGGCAGGTGTAGAGGTGTGCGAATTTCTTTCCTAAAATCTATGCGGGGAGTGAGGAGTCATATGGACCCGAATATGGTACATCCTGAGGGTTTGTATATATATATATATGTAGGGTCTAAATTAGGCTAAATGCATTGGGACGGTGTTGAAGACGGTTATCGATACGATTAAAATAAAATGAAATTTGATAAAAATGTATTTCCATTTATTTCGTTACAGTACACTACAAATTATATCATCTACTGCATTACACTATGTGTGTTTACAAATATTGAAAAACTACAATACTACAATATTATTATTCTATTTGTTATAAATTATAAATTAAATTATTCTATTTCTATAATCAAATTGCTCGTGTGTGCATGCGCGAAATGACTATAGAATGCACCTAGAATGAGTAGTGGATACACCTGTAGTTGGTTGGAATATACAAATCAGAATATACAAAGTGTACACAGAATACACGTATCGCGTACGCACTTAAAATATATATACAATACATGAAATATATAAATATAACATATGTTAGTGTACATAATACACATATCGGATTTTACAAAAATATACGGTAGTGATAGAGTAGTAGATACACTACACAGTGGCAGACAAACATATAGCAATCAATGCAGCACACAATGATTGCAAATTGCCATCATCACTTTACATTATATTTACAACATATATTTTAGTCATATTTAGTAAATTAACATCCCACACAGCACGGTGGACTTTGCAGACTTTGCCGGACGTTGTGCTGTGTGGGATGAGTCTAACGATATAGCAATATTCATCAAAACATGTAGTAAATGTATTGATTCATTGCATGATCAAGAATTTAACTCATGAAAGTCTGGCTGGGTAAAGTTAGAAACCCCTACGTGCTTTGTAGAGATCTAGAAACAGTCTAATTTATTCATCCTAACTGCTTTTCAAATAGTTTTACTAGTTTATAATGTCCTATGTATTATCTACTAAATTAGATTGTCCTAAGTTTACGTAAGGTGTTTAATTTTAGTGATTTTAAATGTGCCATGCGGGGAGCAAATTCCTCTAAAGTAGACGTTTGTGAAATGGACATTAATAATTTTTTTAATTGGGAAAACTTCACTGCTCAGCACAAATTAAAAAGAAATTCTCCTAAATCATAGATTCATGATTTTGTATCTGTGCAATTCACAAGAGGGGAAAAATCTTGAAATATAAAAATGATTTTTCTGCTGAATTTAAGGAGTTAAATTTTCTTAATGCGAAAACAATGAAAACTAAGTTATGAAAACCAAAAGCCAGAGTTCAATGTAAAGGAATTTCAGCAGAGAGAAAAGAAAATTTAATTACGAAATTGTAATCAATCGCCTTGCCTTTTGGGAATCATTAAACGTGTCTGATTATTAACTTTAAATCGTTATGTTCCTGTCTATGTTTAATTTGTTCGTATGTTTGTTGTAAGTTGTATGTATATGTTTATTTTTAACTACCTAATTTATGCCAATGTTATTTCTGTTTAAGTTGTACATTTAAAAGTATGAATTAAACCCGATTTCAAGTGTCTTAATTATGTCTTCCGAACACCTGTTCAATCCTAATCCATGCGCTTAAAGACGTACCCGGGACCACTTTTTTTGTAATATTCGTCATTCAGAGGATCTATATAAGCCGTACGTGGGAAATTCAGGACGTCCCCGGGACGTTTTGAGGACGGTTGTTGAGTCCGAATCCAGGCGCTTTAAAAGACGTACCCGGGACAAATTTTTTGGTAACTTTCGACCTTCAGAGGACGTATATGAGCCGTTCGTGGGACATTCGGGACGTCCCCGGGACGTACGGTACGTCCGGGACGGACGTCCCCGGGACGTTTTGAGGACGATTGTTCAGTCCGAATCCAGGCGCTTTAAAAGACGTACCCGGGACTAATTTTTTGGTAACATTCGACCTTCAGAGGACGTATATGAGCCGTTCGTGGGACATTCGGGACGTCCCCGGGACGTACGGTACGTCCGGGACGTACGTCCCGGGGACGTTTTGAGGACGGATGTGTGCTGTGTGGGCAGTAATCAATATTAGGAATAGTAAAATAAGGGTGATAGTTACATATTAAAACCGTTGCTACGTTTAATTTATGGAAATCTTTTTTCCCTTTTCTGCCAAGGACAACTAAATAGCAATGCAACATCCATTGGTCATCAACGACATTAGCGCCCGTTTTACAAAATTATACTGATTGGAATCATCAAAATTTGCCAATTCGTTAACCTAAAATTTAAAAATTATTCCAACCCTAACCTAGAACTACATACCTATGACCACAAATACTGAAACAAATATACAAAAACTGTACAAATACGTTATGAGAGCTGTATAAAAACTGTATGAACAAACGTTTACAAACATTCGGTTAGAAACATTTAACCAAATGCCTCTGTGTTTTTGGTTTTCTACTGTTTCTTTGAACAAATGTTCATATAAACATTTATATGTATATATGTATGTAGATCTAATTAGGCTTTACCTGTGCGATCTATCCATATTTCGTGGATGGTTTGGGTTAGACAGCGATTACAATCCTTGGTTTTCCTTGAACTCATGTATCCTAATCTATCCGCATTTATCACATAGCACACAGCCTCTTTTGAACGCCTGTTTTGTAGGTAACCAAAGCGTATTCTGGACGTTTTGAAAACGTCCACAAAAGACGTTTTTAAAACGTCTGCAAAAAACGTCCAGAAAACGTCCATAAAACGTCCAGAAAAGGTCCAGAAAACGTTTTAAAAACGTCCATTTTCACAAATCAAGCCGTGGACGTTCAGACCTAAAATGGACATAAAATGGACGTTTTTAAAACGTTCTGTGCTATCTGGGTAATCAATATTAGGAATAGTAAAATAAGGGTGATAGTTACATATTAAAACCGTTGCTACGTTTAATTTATGGAAATCTTTTTTCCCTTTTCTGCTAAGGACAACTAAATAGCAATGCAACATCCATTGGTCATCAACGACATTAGCGCCCGTTTTACAAAATTATACTGATTGGAATCATCAAAATTTGCCAATTCGTTAACCTAAAATTTAAAAATTATTCCAACCCTAACCTAGAACTACATACCTATGACCACAAATACTGAAACAAATATACAAAAACTGTACAAATACGTTATGAGAGCTGTATAAAAACTGTATGAACAAACGTTTACAAACATTCGGTTAGAAACATTTAACCAAATGCCTCTGTGTTTTTGGTTTTCTACTGTTTCTTTGAACAAATGTTCATATAAACATTTATATGTATATATGTATGTAGATCTAATTAGGCTTTACCTGTGCGATCTATCCATATTTCGTGGATGGTTTGGGTTAGACAGCGATTACAATCCTTGGTTTTCCTTGAACTCATGTATCCTAATCTATCCGCATTTATCACATGGCACACAGCCTCTTTTCAACGCCTGTTTTGTAGGTAACCAAAGCGTATTCTGGACGTTTTGAAAACGTCTGCAGAAAACGTCCAGAAAACGTTTTAAAAACGTCCATTTTCACAAATCAAGCCGTGGACGTTCAGACCTAAAATGGACATAAAATGGACGTTTTTAAAACGTTCTGTGCTATCTGGGTAACTATCACCCTTATTTTACTATTCCTAATATTGATTACTGTAAAATTTAATGTAATGTTTCCTCGAAATTCTTGTTTAAGGTGCAGCAGAACACAGGGAAATGGCAGAGAATAGAAAAAATACAGAGCTGTCTATTTAAGTGCACATCCATATCTATTTTAAGTGAATATATTCTGTATATTGGACCTCGTACTAACATATTCTTGTATCTATTGTAAGTGCATATATTCTGCATTATTTCTGAATTCAACAAATAAAATAAATTGTTATCGAGTTTAATCTTATTTTGAAAACCTTTTACTTCCTTAAATTTTTATTAAATCCAACCAGTACCGTCAAGCGTCCCAAAAACGTCCTAAAAACGTCCTGAAAACGTTTTAAAAACGTCCAAAAAACGTTTTAAAAATGTCCAAAAAACGTTTTAAAAACGTCCAGAAAACGTTTTAAAAACGTCCTGAAAACGTCCAGAAAAGGTCCTGAAAACGTTTTAAAAACGTCCAGAAAACGTCCTGAAAACGTTTTAAAAACATCCAGAAAACGTTCTGGTTTGTGAAAATGGACGTTTCTAGGACCTTTTCTGGACCTTTTCTGGACGTTTTTAGGACGTCCGGAACGTCCGGCTTGGACGTTTTTAAAACGTTTTTAAAACGTTTTGGTGCTATCTGGGCAGGTACGTCCTGTTACTGATCAGGACGTAAAGACCGTCTTTACTTCAGCCAAAATGATACTAACACATGTTTCGTTCGTCAATCACTATCTTCACTATGCAATCTCTTCCAAATTTTGACAGTTTACCGTCAAGTTATAACCAAGTCAGAAACGTCGGACGTTGTGCTGTGTGGGGCGTGATGAGATATTAATGAAATAAGTTTCAGGTTAGGTTGGATTAGCCGTTTCTCCAATAAATGATTGCGGTAGCGACAGTCGACATATACAGGGTGTCTTTTATGTACTTTCTTTCATGTACTTGGCGTCGAGATGCTACCGCGTCTCTAGATAAGACCCACACAGCACAACGTCCGGCAAAGTCCCTGGGACGTCTACAGACGTCTGCAGACGTCCCAGGTACGGTCTGTCGACGTCCCCGGGACGTTGTGCTGTGTGGGGAGGCGTCACTCGACAAGGACAGAAATAATCTGGGGAAATCACTAAACAACCAATTTAAATGCCCATTCGGCAATGATCGCTAAGCTTCGGCAATGATCGCGGTAAACTTCGGCAATAATCAGCCAATGTGGTAAGGTACATTTAGTGGATTTGAATATCCCGCTCGAAATAGACAACCAATTTAAATGCCAAGGTCAAGCAAGGACTTCAAAGGTTTCGCCCGGAGTGACGCCTCTTATTATACCTACTCTTTGCCCCAATCGCTCACAGTGCGCATGCGCAGATATCGCCGACGCGACGCCGCGATTACCTGGAGAAGGGATTGTATACATATTTTACGATATTTTACCAATTTGATACAGTCTGGCACTTTGATTTCAGTTTGATATGGACTACGTTTTTGTGTAGCTATGCGTGGTTATGCGTAGTGATGCGTAGGTATCATCAGAATCAGATAGATCAGATATCTTTGAGCCACAGACGAGAATCCTCCAACCTTGTCTGTGATTCAACGCAAGGAAATAAATTCATTTGAGAAACGGTTATACTACAAATTAAAGAATGCCAAACGGATACTGCGTGTTGTGCGGTAACCAAGATAAATCCGCTTCCTATTATTCGTAAGTAATTAATTAAAGTATGTCCTGCACACAAGTACGTGATAAATTTAGGTTAATTTTTTGTATGATATTCATATTGCAAACGTAATATTAATTTCATTCGTTCTCAATAGATTTCCGCTAGTCAAGGAATTTCGTAACAAGTGGCTAGCTTTTTGCGGCATTGATGAACGTGTTTTGAACAATGTTACTAGACTGTGTTGGAATCATTTCCAAAAGGATGATATAATTTGTGTAGGTAGAAGTACAATTCTTAATGGCAGCGTTGTACCATCTATTAACAGGGCGAAGAAAGTGCATAATAATTTGGATTTAATCAAAGATTCTAAAGATTGTATTCTGGAGAAACAGAAAAGCGCAACTGTTAAAACTAGTACTATCAATGACATAAATTGCAAAAACGTAGATACTGACGACACCAACTTGAATGATGGAATTATCGACGACGGAAGAATCATTGATAAAACAGTTCATGATGGAGCTGCAGATGACATAAGTTCCAAAAATGTAGATATCGAGAATGCCAGTTTCGATAATAGAACTGTGAACCCAGGAAATTTTGAGTTTGTATCTGTCAATGAAGATCCCACTATATTATTGGAAGGTAAAAGTTGCTGTATTTGTATGTCTCTGATTGAAATACTTTGAACTGATAAATTAATTGATTATTGGTGACACTTATAGAAATTTATGGACCAATCAATCGCGCATCTACACCACTGAATTGTGAAAGTATTCAGAGTTTCCAAACACCTGCTATAGCTGCACACAATCTTCGCCACACTGGTGACATTAGAACGTCACATCGTGCTACACATAGGAAAGCTAGAAGAGCTTTACAGTTAGCAAAACTGACCATTGCAAATCAACACAGGAAAATTAAAAGTTTACAGCAAGCTCGAAACAGACTGATTGGTCATGTAATGACGATGAAAGTACTTGTAAAATATTTCAAGACGAAAAATCGAATGATGGAAATGACTGCTGAAAATTTAATGGTATTTTTAAAATTTAGTAATAATTAGGGGAAGACTTTACATCAGCTCCCCCCCCCCCCTCGTTCCGAAAGCTTTCGGCACGTATTATACGTCATTTTACACGTTTTAATGTGTTGAATAAGAATAACGTAACCATTTTTAGCATATTTTTAACCGACTTCGAAAAGGAGGAGGTTACTGAATTCGTCACGCATATTTCATTATGTATGTATGTTCACGCATATCTTCCGTATAGGTGCACCAATTTCGATGATTCGTTTTTTATTTGAAAGAATATGAAGAGCCAGTGGTTACCATATTAATTTTTTTACTATGATGTAGATACTCTAGAATTACCTAGAATTCCAGTTCTAGGGTATGTTCGCGAATAACTTTTTAACGTCTGTACAGATTTGGACGATTTTGTCGTTATTATATAGAGTATTTTCCCTAATTAGTACCATGATACATGTTTTTTAACGGACTTCAAACAAGGGTCACTAAAAATTAAAAAAGTATAAACTTTTTTTTTAAGGAAAAGTGAAAAACCGACTTCACAGGTGCGCTAAAAAGAATCACGCATCGAGCCGATTTAATTTTGATTTTATTTTAGCACCGATTTAAAAAAAAATTATTTTATCCTTTTTAGCGCACCTTTGAACCCGGTTTGTATTTTTATCAAAAAGTTTTGGTTGTGTAGTCCAAGAAACGGATACAACATTCGTATTCGGCGTAGATCAAAACGCGTAGATTGACGTATATAAGTGCCAAAAGCTTGGGTGGGGGCTAAAGTAAAGTTCAGCCATAATTAGGACTGAAAAGTTCATGTGATTCTCAGTCTGCTGAATGTACTTAAAATAAATTTGTAAATTTTTAAATTTTTTAATTTGTAAATTTGTATTTGTCTTTTATTTGCGTACATAGGCTACACTTCCATCGGTAATGAAAGGGTCCTGGAAACGAAAAATAGAAAGGGAGAAGTGAGAGCGTTTGCCCTTATATTAAACTTTTATTCACCAAAAGCGTACAAGTACGTGCGCAAAACCTCTAAGAACTTTCTTCCACACGTTTCGACCATCCGTTAGATGGTATTCAGTGCTACATGGCCAACCAGGATTTATGAAAAAAGTATTCGAAGCTTTAAAATAAAAGTTCGTAAATTAAAAACTCAAATTTTTGGCAATTTAGTCATACACGAGATAGCGAATCGACAACAGATAGTTTATGATGGTAAGTTTTATTACAGACGGGCAGATTTAGGCATACATACGGTTAATAACCATATAGATAATTCTTCACTCGCAAAGACTGCATTCGTTTTCATGGCGGTGGCATTGAATGGCTATTGGAAAGATCTTTTGCATTATTTTTTATCGCTTTAATGAGTGCAAAAGAAAGAGCCATGCTATTCCTAACATGTTTGCAACTAATCCATGAAACTGGAGTTACATTGCACTCTGTCACTTTGGGTGATACAAATGTAAATTTCAGCATGTGTACTAATATGGGTGCAATTTTAAATTGGGGAAAAGTTTAAGTCCTATATAGGATGTTTATAAACTTCTACGCATCAACATAATAAGAAAAGTTGATATAGGCATGTTCCGTAAAATACCGGCCCGAAACGTCTATTAAAGGACTATCGGCAGACTGGTGCGTTCGTCAGTTGGCCGAATCTTAATATGTTAATATATAAAGCAGAAAGCTTCTATGTATTTGTGTTTGTCGCCTAAACATTTTCGATCGATAAACTCTGGGATCACGAAATATGCCTCAGCTTATTATGCCTGAGAAATCCAGACGAATGTGACCATTTTCACAATTTTTTTTTAAAAATCAGAATCTTAATTTCGGGCGAAGCCAAGTAGTAAAGTTAAGTAGTATACTATATTTTCATTCATATCGTTTCACTCGTGCCTTTAAAAAAGCAAAGGCAAAATGGTAATCAATATATCGATCCGCTGAAACACATCTGGGCTTCGTTATATGCCCCTTTAATAGCTGTTTTGGTCCCGTGTTTTACAAAATATAAAAATGCTTATAACTGTAAAACTAAGCCTTATCGGACATTTTCGTATACCAACTTGTCTTATTATCTTGTTGAGTGGAACCTATCCAGAACAACTGTCCCACAAATTTATAAATACCCTGTATTCTTCACCCTACATCCAAAGCAAAAATCTGTTTTTGGGATCCATGACACATGCTAAAATTAGTCAGAAATACATTGAGAGATAAATTAAAGTTACGTTATAAAGGAAAAAGTATTTATTGGGAAAATATTGTAAACCAGTAAAAAGTACAGGAATCTGCAGGTTAGAGATGTGGAACAAAAATAACAAAAAAGCACCTTATGTTTCATAATGCAAGAATGAATGTACAATTGGCCGCCCAAATCCTTAGTGAGAGTGTCAGTGTAGCTTTAAAATTTGCAAACAATATGTTCCTGAGTAATTTAATGATCCAGAAGAAACTGCTTTATTTTGTCCGATATTTAATGATTGTTTTGATCTATTAAACGTAAGATTTAAATTTTGTAAAACAAAGAATACAATTACGGCCCTTACAAATTACAGTTTTTTTTTAGAGAAAAAAAGAAAATATAATTGAATATAGTAAAGTTTTAAGATACTTTAAAGATTTGTCACTTTTGCAGAGTAACAGGAAAACTGACTTTATTGTATGTTTTACAAATCTGTATACATATGTATCATCGACAAGTAAGTCAAAGGTAAGCGATGGCTTATTTGCAGTCGATGAAGTTAATGATACATCTGCTGACCGTCTATTTCAGTGTTGACTAACTGGTGGCTCGCGAGCCACCGGGATTCCCTCCGCCTTGCTGGCACGCTGAACGGCCCCCCTTCGTATCGATCAGACTCTGACGATCGCAGTTGATTCCTGCTTCTTTCCTTCTTTTTTCGACTGCGATCGTCAGAGGCTGGTAGGTATGGACGGGGTCGGTCAGCGTGGCAGCAAGGCGGGGGGGGGGGGGGGGGGGCCTCGATGGCTTGCGAGCCACAAGTTAGTCAACCCTGGTCTATTTGATCACAATTATTTGTCGAATTTATGGTCAACCAATTTCTGTGGGGGAAATGTGATGAAATATACTAGTGGATTCGGTATAAAACAGTTATTTGGCAAAATTTGTCATGTTTGCTCTACATTTTTAAGGGTGAAATCCACCGATTTTTTATTAATAAATTTAAAAAATAGAGGAAAGTTACTGCTTCCATCAAAAAATGTAATCGCAATTGTTCGAGCATGCGAAACGATTATACGTGAAAATAATCACATTATTTTTAAAACAAAAAATATTTTTATTATAAAAGCATTTAAAACCACTTACTATTCCGTTTTTAATGATATGAAAATGACAAACCATATTATGGAGCGGAAGGTCTTAAACAATTATAAATCACAATTAATAAAAAATGTCACTAAAATTTATCTTAAGTTATGTTTATTTCATGAAAGCAGATGTACGACATCAGAACAGGAAACTGATGATATTAGACATCAATTTTCAAAATTGATTCATGTCAAACATCGATAAACTTAATATGTACATATATATGACATTTAATATTCATATGTATATATTACTTCCTATATATATGTATGTATATAAACTTAAATATACGTATAAACTTTTTTTTATTATTCATTGTGTACATGAATTAATACCTATATACATGATTTATGTCAGCGATTACTTATATAATTATTATGATTCACGTATCCCGCTTTTATCATGCCTATGCGCATTGCAGACGATCTATTCGGATTCCGACTATTTTTGATTATGGAATAAGGTATGTCCGAATGAAATTAGATGGTAACGACACGTTAATGAAAATAGCGTTTATTAGAATACCTCTTTGGCGTACAATGGGCGCAATGTGGTGCGGAATGGCGCGGAGTCTCTATATAACATTTCTAATGTGTTCGTCGCATTTCGCAGTTTCGATGCAATAGCCTCGACCCATGCTCGTTCCTCGAGGCGCTGCTTGCGGCGCCCTGGCTTCGAGGCTTGCTGCTAGTCGGCCGGTGGGGCACCTTGTCGGCGCGGTGGCGAGGTCGCCACATCCCCCCCCCCCCCCCCCCCCCCGAGGGCTCCGTGGAGGGAGGACGAATCGAGAATGTAACGGAGCCAGAGATGCCAGATCGAGGACGGGTTCCCCCGAAAATTTCCCCCACCTCGCGCATACTACGCCGGAGTAGCGTGTCCGTGAGCTCGGCGCTTCGGATTCCAACTCACGGACACGCTGCTCCGGCGCAGTATGCGCGAGGTGGGGGAAATTCTCGAGGGAACCCGTCCTCGATCTGGCATCTCTGATCGGACGTAGTTCAGGCAGCAAAACTGGCTGCATGGCAGGATAAGGGCTGGGCGACACAGGTTGCGGCTTAGGTAGCGACGCAGGCTGTGGCTCAGGCGGTGGTATAGTGGGCCGTGCTGACAGCGCGACAAACCGTGGTGGCAGCAAAACAGGCTGCGACGGTAGCAGAGCAGGCCGCGGTGGCGAGCCCGCCATCTCCAAGTCCTCCTCAGCGACAATTGCCGGCTGCAACGCTTCGGTAGATACCGACTTCTCTTCGCCATTTATGCGAATAATAAAAATTCGGTCACTGACCCGCCGGACCACCTCGTATGGTCCAGCATAGGGAGACTCCAACGGGCGGCGCACCGAATCGACACGCCTGAAGACATGGGTACACGAATCTAAGCCCCTAAAAGTAAAAAGAGTGGTGTTTTTTTTGAGTGATTGCTCGTCGGCACGGGCCGCACAGTCCGCAATGCTCGGCGATCTTTTCTGCAAATCCCTGGGAGTTCGCAGGGACGTCTCCAGTGACGAAAGACTGGAGGTCCTGTTTGAATGCCGTACGCAGTATCAAGAGAACGAGTGGCAGTAACCGAGGCCACGGTACGCCCGGGTTGCACATCACGGCCGCTTTCAACGTGCGGTGCCACCGCTCCACCATCCCATTGGACTGCGGATGATATGGTATCGTGCGGATCCTGTTCGCACCGATGGCGCGAGCCACAGCTGCAAACAGCGCGGACTCAAATTGCGCTCCTTGGTCAGTCGTTATTGTAAGTAGGGTTCCAAACTGGTACACCCAATTGTCAAGGAACGCCGTGGCGACCGTCTCAGCCGTCATGTCCGCAGGGAGTACAGCCGCTGGCCAACGGGAGAAACGATCTACAATCGTTAGGCAATATCTCAAATTATTATTGGAAATGTAGTACTTCCCAAAGCCACCACACTCGCTTTCGGCGCAGCACCTCACGGACTCAGCACAGAGTCACGGATCGACGATCGATCCACCAACCATTGACGTGGATCGATGGTCGATTGCCAATCAGTGACGCTGAGCTTTCAGAAATCACCCAATCAGCGCATCGCATGAGGCAGTTCCGGTTAGAGAAAACGCTTCGTGACATTCGATCAACCAATAGGATTTTCCCACGTCGATCATCTCTCGAGCATGTTCGAGAAGACGCGTAACGGAAATTGATCAGCCATATGTATTCACTCTTGTTCGCATCGAGTAATTGAGCCGACGTGTTTCGCGATTCCGTAATTAATTAACGTGTGAATTTTCTCTCAGTATTTTATATCACCTTATTATCACTGTCTGTCGCTTAAGAAATGTCACTAGTTCTCAGCTCAATCAAATCTCAACAGAGAATTATCGGTAGCTCGCCGGGTGTGAATTGTGAATGCCACACGTGGCGGTGCGTTCGTGATGATCTTGCATCGGTGCTCATCAGAACAGTTATTGTTATAAGCTCACGTGCTCAACCTACTCACGCTCACCAGACATTGTTTTTAATAAACTGACTCAAGTGTAATGTAACCACCTGCGCGTCTTCATTGTGCGCGGCTTCACTGTCGGTCCCTAACCTCATTTTTATCAGCGTGTTCAACCACTAGATTCTCCCCACACAGTACAACGTCCGGCAAAGTCCCTGGGACGTCTACAGACCGTCCCAGGAACGTCTTGTTACTGATCAGGACGTAAAGACGGTCTGAATGTCCTGATCAGTAACAAGACGTTCCTGGGACGGTCTGTAGACGTCCCAGGGACTTTGCCGGACGTTGTGCTGTGTGGGTCAAACAGGCACGTTTATACTGTCCGAAAGAAGTCTGTTGTGGCGATGCACCTTTGCCCTCTGACACGGCACGCACTCACGCGACCATCGGCGCGCATCGTTGCCGATCCTCGGCCAGACAAATTTCTCCCTAAGCCACGGGAAGTGGTTCGCCCACTGGGATGAGATAATCCATGAAGGACACTGAACGCCGTCCAGCGGAGGGCCCCGGGAAGGTATGGCCTGACGACGCCATCCGCGACGCCACACCAGACGTCCTCCCCTTCAATGGACAGTAGCTGCAAGTTCCGTGATGAATCGGCGCGCATCGAGGCCACCTCAGGTCTGTCAAGATAGCACCCCCAAATTCGAATTTTTGGAAAAATGAAACGGCATACGTTTGTCCACCGTTTGCTCATATTTGGCCATAAAAAAATTTCGTTTGCCCACCTTTAAAAAAAAATTGTGGCCAAAAAAAAATTTTCATCAGCATCCCCATGAAAACATTTTAATGATTTGACGGTGAGATATGATTGTCCATCGTTTGTCCACGTTTGCCCAACAAATTTTTTTTTACCAACCCTTCAAAAAAAAGTTATGAACAAATTCAAATATTTGTCTTCATCACCCTTAATACTATCAAAATCATTCTTTCAACGATGCATATCGTTTGTCCAGATGTAGAAGAGATTTGCCCATCCATTTATTTCGTATGCCCAGGCTCCAGACCGAATTATTAATAAAAATAGCCAAGAAGTGCGATACCCGTTGAAGCGTGCTAAGTATAAAAATGTCGATGAAACAATACTAATATACGTATCAATATCTTTTTATTTATAAGTAGAATGATGTAATATTTTCAACAAAGACAGATAGCGATATGAGGGAGTGATGGAAGGGAAGATGTATCAATTTAGTCAACAGAAATTCATGCGACGACCGCCGCACATACTTTATTCGTATACACTGCCGTACATTCGCCGTTGATGAACGTTTTTATTAACTACAAGAAATTAAATGGCTATAATATGGACACTGGCAGTAATTGGGACATCTTAGGCCCGGTGCAGACGAGCGGTTTGCGGCAGTTTGCCGCCGCGGCAATACGACAATACTGCCGCAAAATATACATATATTTTATATATCTCTCCATATACATATATGTACTGCTGGCACACAACATTACATTACCGCGGCGGTAAACTGCCGCAAACCGCTCGTCTGCACCGGGCCTTATACTTCTTTACAAATATCTTTTGTTGCTGTATACAGTTTAGCAGTTTATTTAAACATTATTGTTCTAATTAAGTAATTGTATTAATTATTTATATCCCATTTTTTCATCAATCATCAACGGAGGTTGCTTGTGGAATGTAAGACTGCATTCTTAATATTTCTAGATCTGTAACACATTTTGTAATGCAAATATTTATTAGTTGTATTATAAGCGTACACAATTTTACTAGAGGTTCATAAGATCTCAAATATTACCTCAAATATGGTATGCAAATAATTTGCAACGTAGATCCGTATCTGTATCTTTTCTTATAGCTGTCTTCTGTCTGTATAATTCGTGACCTCACGGCTTACCCTACAGCAAAATTTCTTACGGTGATCCAATCGAGACAAGCGTGGTTTTCTACTTCCTTACTGTTTTCCGCCTTTCCCGTGGTTCTTCGATAGGTGTCAGCTCACAGCATCTTGCTTGGTTTAAATTGCTGCTGGGGTGGATGCACTAGTATATGAACACGTGCCAGTGAATGGCCATTTTTTATTAAAATGAGTAAAATAAGTTATTAAAATAAGCAACTAATTAATTAGAGACTTCTTTTAATTTCTTGCTTTATATCCAAACAATTTGTGCAGCACGTGAAATCAATCGCACTGCAAACATAATTTTATAATATTGTTCATTCACTAGCCTTAAGGGGGTAGACATGTCACGTGACACGGGCGATGCACCTTGCTGTAATACCGACAATCTAACCTGAAACATGGGTTTGGGATTTTTCGTTTTTCGTCCTTATATGAGCAGATTTTGGGCTGGGCGAGGTCTCATTCGAAAGAGGAAGGTTGAATACAGCCCGCTCTGGTTATGTGACGCAGTCAGTGGTCCTCCACTTTACACCGCTGTCGACGCCGTACCAATCAAATTTATTATTCCCTTCGTCCCTTTTTTGAAAAATTTACGGCGGCGTCGATCCTCTCCGCGTGATCGCATGATCCGCGAGGAAATGTCCTATTGCTAATAATTGTGACGCAGTTAATGGTTCTCCACTTTATACTACTGTCGACGCCGTACCAATCAAATTTATTATTCCCTTCGTCCCTTTTTTGAGAAATTTACGGCGGCGTCGATCCTCTCCGCGTGATCGCATGATCCGCGAGGAAATGTCCTATTGCTAATAATTGTGACGCAGTTAGTGGTTCTCTACTAACTACTACTGTCGACGCCGTACCAATTAAATTTATTACTTCCTTCGTCCCTTTTTTAAGAAATTTACTGCGGCGTCGATCCACTCCGCGTGATCGCATGATCCGCGAGGAAATGTCATATTGTTAATAATTGTGACGCAGTTAGTCGTTCTCCACTTTACACCGCTGTCGACGCCGCACCAATTCAATATTTGTATTATTCTGAAATACCAGTACCATATATTCTGTTTAATTATAATATTATCAGAATTTTTATATTTTTATAAATATTATTGATGACGGATTTATTTTTACCTTTTGTGGATTTGTAATTGTCCGCAACTTTTGATAAATGTCATTGTACAATGTCCATATTCCTGCTGTATTACGGCAGTAAGCTATAAAATGATTTGTGGTATGACATACGATGCCACTTAAAATGTATGTGGCATCTTCAATTTGAAGTCTTTCTGGGATGCTGTTTAAAACTATTCCATCCGGATATTTACTTTTATTTTGTTGCAAAAAGATTTCGGGGTCTATAACCACATATGACTTTGCTTCTCTCTTTAATTGCACTGCTGATCGACATGTTTTACCTACACGTGACTGTTTGTGTATTGAAGAATAACGCAACAAAATTCAGAAAATTTTGTTTAAAATCTAGAGTTGTGGTTGTAGTAATTATATCTACTACAAACAATTTTCTCGTATGTATTTCACATTTGGCGCAGGTCCTATTTTCTTCGACACTGCAAACATGTGTTACAAGTTTCGAAAATAGCCAATTGGGATTTGTAGTACAATCTACAATATTATTGCGAATTTCAAATATTGTGCACAGAATTGTTGCTCGCTTTTCATACACGGAGTTGTTAATGTTCTCGATAGCGTATTTTTTGACGAACATAAAAAATATATTATCTGAATTTTCATCGATCCAGTTTTTGAATGTGCTATAGTTGCAATACGCACTGGTGAATACTTCAACCAATGAGTCGAATGCACACGTATTTTGAATATATATTTTTTCGCCATTGAGATTAACCAAATTGCAGTTGTTTCCATTCCTTAATATTTCATTTCTTCTTTTCCTTAATGGCCTGTCATATGTGAGGTGAATGTCTGGGCATGGAGTTAAATATTTCCCTCTAGGAGTATTTTTTTTGTTGGTTAAGGGCTTTTGTATTACATTCAATGTATTGTTTTTTTCTACATCAGCGGGTGGACTTCGTTTTTGTATATTTTCATCGTTGTCCACTTGTATATCTTTTGATTTTCTTGATTTCACTTCAATATTTAATCCTTTCCAATTTTCTTGTTCCCTTAAATAATCACAATTATCCGTAGCGTCCTGCACATTTTCGTCAAAATCGCGTGAATCTATTTTTCTTTGTTTTTCATGTCTTTCTTCAGTAGTCAGCAGTGCAATTTTTTCATTGGTGCGTTTAATTGCAGCACGTTCCAATTTCGAAAGATTTTCGATAGATTTTATGTGTTGAACGATAAATTTATCGACGCGCATTGGCTTATAATTTGCGCCCAAATCTGAATGCTTCAGATCTTTAAAATATGCCTCACATCTAGAGGATGTTGCTACATGCGATGACAGAGGGAAATGTCCCGTCATCACCTGTGTCCAGAGAGGAAAATGTCTAGATAACTTAACTAGGTAAGGGACAAGTTCTGGACAGTAGAATGCGTTATACAGGGTCATCGTTTAATCCTGCAACCTGCGCGCGCGGACTTGTAAAATGGCAACACCGCCTCACGGACGCATTCCACTACAACCATGCACCGGCCCAGCGGAGAGCTGCCAGCGACCGCTAGACAAGAGTGGTACCCGAGCTTCGAAAATTTTAGCGTGGCAAAAAGCTGGGTATTGGGAATTTCACAGCCCAGGTAGTCGAGCCGCACGCTCCGCTTTTATGATCGGTATACCACTCGCACCCCAGATTACTGTAATGAAGTTTGAAAATAATGTCAACTGATCTCTTACCTGTCTCAATTTCAAATATTTTAGCTACGACAGGATTGACTGCGGCGCTATATCCTTGTATGGAAAGATTTTTCATCACCTGCTTGTAAAAGCCACAATAATGGCACATGATTCCAAAAAATTACATTAACGGAAGCCGGTATAGGCGTGGCGTTGAGTAGCTAAAACATTCAATAACAAAAATTCTAAAAAAAAAATTCAAACACCGCTACAATCAAAGACATGCCCGCATTAGTTACCTCTTACACCTGATCCAGGTATGCACCGCGTTAAGGATAAAATCATAAAAAAGAAAACCAGAACAATAGATTCTGAGGTCTGCAGAACTAACGCATACCTAATTGAATAAAAATTTAATTTCTCAATTTATTGTTTATCAACAACACGAATTTTAAAAACAACGTTAAATACATTATCAAATAAACAGTTTGCAAAAGCTTTTTAAACAATTATGGTTAAAAAATTGATAAAAGAAAAATTAAGTAAACGTAAAATATATTAAATTATCCACCATTAAGAGGGAATAATTTTTCCTCATTTTTCGTCGCAAATTGCATTCCGATATCTCTTATAGTTCAAAAGTTATACGAAAAAGGTCCCAAATTTTTCAACCCGGACCGGGAAATTCTGAATAGTTCTTTGCAACGTTAATTTGAAAGAAACCAGCCCAAAATTCTCGAAGCTCTGACATCACTGCTGGCCAGCGGTCGCTAGCAACTCTCCGAACGCCGGGACGGTGCATGGTTGTGTTGGAATGCGTCCGTGAGGCGGTGTTGCCATTTTACAAGTTCGCGCGCGCGCAGGTTGCAGGATTAAACGATGACCCTGTATCTATCTGTCTCTACACTGTCTTTTGCAATTTGTTCAGCCTCATCGCGGATATTATTTATAAATGCAACTAGGGTAAACCCGGGAGACGCGGTCGGGTCGGAGAGTTGGTCGAGTCGCTATATTTCAGACTCTGTACATAAAAATGCGTTAAAGTGCAGACCAATTCCTTCTCTAGAATCCAAACAGTTGAATGAATAGCGTCATTTCGCTTCCTTCTGTGTTTTTCTTGATTTATAGGCTTTAAAATGTAAATTGGGGTTACATTTAACCTCTTTTGTCAAACAGTGGTTGTACAGACTCGTATTTAAAATATACTTCTAAGTTTATTTTCGTTTAATATTTGGGATAATAAGATAGTAGAGACATTGAGGGACAATGCTGCCAAAGTATTTGGCCGTATCAACTCTTCCTGTCAAAGATAACGAGAAGACCATCTCTCGCTGCAGAAAGGACAGATGGCCGAGTTATGATTTCTTTATTATTTTTGTTTATTTGTTTATTTTTTATTATTATTTTATTATTATTTTTGTTTATTTAGTTTATTTCTTCACTTTTGCATTCATTTGTCTTGCTAATCGCCAGCAGGTAGTTCACATTTTCTTTGATGTATTCATTACTTGTTTAGCGTAAACAAATTAAATATCAATAAATTTGTAATTGTATTCACTCATAAATAATTCTGCTTTATCGTTTGTTAATTTTCCATGGATAATTATGTCAGTGGCCTCTGCCAACAACGAAAACCGTTCCTCCCGGCACCTCGGGAGAGGTGGTCAGATGTCATGACTTCAGTTTTCAACCCGATTTACAGTAAATATTGTCTTAAAGCAAATATCGACCATATTTTCTGAATCAGCATAAAATTCTGAATACATAGGTTTGTTCGGATAAAATAAGTAATGTCTATATTAGTTTTAATAGCCATTTTATATTAGGTCGACCGCGTCTCCCGGGTTTACCCTATACTTTCATTTTCATTTAGCATTTCTAAATCATCGCGTTCTGTTTCATTCTCGTCACTCGTAAAGGTGAATGACTTTATTCTTTCGAATAAATACAAGCGCTTTTGCTCACATATTACTGTATTTCCATCGTACTCACTGTAAGCGACAATAAATATTGATTGAAGCAGTGTCTTAGAATCTTCTACATTATCACACGATGACATTATCCCCGTGCATCGCACAAAGAAGTCTTTAATTTTAGGATGCTTTCGGTGAAATACATCTTTGGTGCAAATAATTTTTATCAGATGAGCAATATCAATTCTGATAAAACAGTGAAGTGGATGTTGTAACGTTTCTCCACTAATCCACTTATAGCAATCCGAAATGTACGTTTTCAAACAACGTTCATTGAATGCTAAGGTGCTTGCATTCAAAAGCGCCAATGAATAATCACAGTTAACTTCTGGAGGCACTGGTGCCCCGTGTCGTATGATTTCTCTCAACCAGTATGTAATTAAATTAGTGTCGTGCTTTTCTGAAAGCATTTGAAATACTGGTTGTATACCATTTGCACCTTTTATAATTATTTGGTATAAGAATATATGTTTCTTCTCACCATTTAGTTTTTCTATTGCTTTAACTAATCTTCCAGTGGCGTCTAATTCTATTTTCTTGAACGTTTTAATTAACGTTTTATACAATTCCATTTGTATAGGGGACCAATAGAAACAATAGAAATTATCCTTCGAAATCTCTTTAATGTATCCTGTGTATGGACCCTTATATTTTAACTCGCATAACGAATTAATGGGATCAAGATCTTTATTGATTCCTAATTCCCGCACGATGGCTTCTTCCCTGATTTTTCTTAAAGTGCATTGTCGTGGAACATATGGAGGTTCAGGATCGTCGTAGCTTATCTCTGATGCTGCATCGTTCCTCCATTTTCTGGTTTTAATATTTACCAATTGCTTCCCAATTTCTACCCTAGTTGGTCCTTTAACTTGTCTTTTCTTTTCATGCGGTATTCCCGAAGTATCGAATGTGTTCACTCTTAATACAATACCAGTGCCAGGAGCCGGTTCAAATAGGGAATGCGCTTTAAATTCAGCACCGCATTCATTGCAAATGCCATATATTTTCAAATATGTTTCCGCTTCCGGCGAATCGAAAATTTTGCCATATTTAAAGCTATAAGCGCACGGAAGTTTTGTTTTTAAGAAACAAGTTTTGGAAATAATACCAGTCCAACCGGGACTAAGTATTTTGTACGATTTTCCACGAGTGCCCTTTTCTTTATAAATTTTCAATACGGGAGCAATAGATTTCCATTGCTCCTCAGACAATGTCATATTAAAATATAATGGCGGCAGTTTATTATTCATTTTAAGCGGAATATTGTCAGGTTCGAATTCTTGGCTAATATTACTTTCGTTAGTGACATTGATACTATCCCCTATTTCTTTTTCTTCTTCTTCAATTTCGAAATGTTTTTTTAAATTTGTTAACAAATTCCATCTATTTGTTCTAACGTGAAAATTTAATGTTTCTGGCGACAACTTACTTGAAAATTTTGCAGCTACTTCTTTCCACACTTTATCCGTACGACACTTCAATTTGCAGCTCCCATCGAATAATTCACACTTTTCACACTTCTGCAGCATGTGCAGAATCACACCAGAGTCTACCAATGATTTTCTCGGCATTTTTCACTAATAACTACAATAAAATCGCGAAATGAAAAATTATATAATCTTCTCACAGTTACTTCGCAAGCCGTAAATGAAGACGCACGATCTTGCAAGAGCTGTGTCTGAAGACTAACTAGCTTTCGTGGGTTGTTGCAAAGACTTCGAGACTATCGCAGACATCTGTTTACGTTTCAGCAGGGACACTTGGCGCCGCAGCCCCTTAGGGCCCCTACAGACGGTGATGCAAGAGTCGTGAAACAGTGATGCCTGCATCACGGATACAGTTTGCGCGACTCTTGCATCTTGCTCACGCGCCTAGGTGGTGAGCAAGATGCAAGAGTCGCGCAAACTGTATCCGTGATGCAGGCATCACTGTTTCACGACTCTTGCATCACCGACTGTAGGGGCCTTTTAGGGCGTCAGCGTTGCGTGGCGTCAGCGAAAGAAAGTAACTACGCATTTATAAACATTTCTGATACGTTGCCACCAAATACACTAAACTCTTAAGCGGTCTGTAGACGCTCAATATTATTGTGCGATATATTGCACAATATTTTTGCTATGTGTCCCACACGGTCAATAATATTGTGCAATATTGAATATTGCACAATATATTGAGCGTCTAGGGGCTGCTTACGGTCAATATTATTGTATAAATAGTTCAAAGTGGTACTGTCTGAACTCCTGGTATCGGTATACCTGATATACCTGGTATAAGGTTTCAAGGGGTGAAAATGTGAAATATCCATTTCAGCTTATTGAGAAATTCTTCATTTTTTATCGTATTGATATGAAAGTGGCACCAATAGATTCCTGGCGTTCTCCCGATTAAAATCATACCAAATATCATGCAAATCGAACTACTTTTACACAAGCAATTTGTATTCCTTATGTAAAAGTAGTCTGATTTACATGACATTTGCTATGATTTTCATTAGAAAAACATAAGGAATCCATTGGTGTCACTTGCATATCGATACGATAAAGAATAAAGAATTTCTTACTACGCTGAAATGAATATTTTACATTTTCGCCCTCGACTGCGGGGGGTCGACCTAAAACAGCTACGGTCGGCCGAGGATTCATACCTGTTTCAGAAGAAAATACTTATTTATTCTTTATCGTATCGATATGGAAGTGGTGCCGATGGATTCCTTATGTTTTTCCGATGAAAATCATAACAAATTTCATATAAATCAGGCTATTACTAACGAAATTAGCTTGAGGTTATGGAAATGAATTTTCCATGAAATTTCCTTCATTATTTTCCAAATTACGTCGTTTTTGATGTCAGTATCATCGGCGAAACATAAGGAATGAATTGGCATCGTTTTCGCAAAGATCTGATGAGAAATGCGGAAGTCGAAGATTTCTCACCACTGGGTACCAGGCGGCATCTCTTTGACAGGCGCACCGAGAGAATCACCCTGTACCAGTGATAATCAGTAAATTTGCAAAACCAGTTGAAATAAGGTGCATAGATTGCAGGTTATTGAATTTGTCTTGAAACGCCGTATCAAGTGATCTCTAAAAAAATAGTTTTATTTAAAAAACCGGACTTGACCATCGTATCTCTTAAAATAATAATCAAAGAAAAAATTGGTCTGCGCTAATAAATTTGCCCCCTCGAACCATGCAATTGGATATAAACAATTGCTTTATCTCCAATACGTTAGGACATATCCAGCTGTTTACTGTTCTCGCGGACACCCTGTATAATGAAATAAAATATAAAATATATGTCGGAGAAGGCAACCACTTAATCAGCTACGCTACGATCTTAATTAATAGGTCTATCTCACGTTACTTTTTCCCCCACTCGATTCACACAATATATTGTACAATCTTCCAATATAATCCACAGACGTTCAATATTATTGTGCAATATTCAATATTGCACAAAAAATATTAAAACCGTTTTGATTCACGCAATACATATATTGTGCAATCTTCCAATATGATCCACAGACGTTCAATATTATTGTGCAATATGAATATTACAATATATTGCACAATATATTGAGCGTCTAGGGGCCGATTATCTTCTTCATTCACGCAATATATTGTACATCCTTTCAATATTATTGCGCAACTCTTCAATTTTATTGTGCAACCTTCCAATATGATCCACAGACGGTCAATAATATTGTGCAATATTGAATATTGCGCAATAATATTGAACGTCTACAGACCGCTTTACGTTAAAAACAATCGGTGGAATTTGCTAACAAATTCGAAAAACATTTCAAAATTCCATTGGAAGAAGAAGAAGGAGAAAAATAAATAGTGTTTAGCAGGGGTGTGGGGGTGTTCGTGTACCCGACGTTTCAGGCTCTGGACGGGCCGGAAAATTGCGGGCGGGATCGAGCGGGGTCCCGATACTTTTGTATTGCTCGAGATTCCGAGATTCGATTCGGGGTACAAGCTTGGCCGCCATGAGCGGGCAATTTGATTTCAGATCGGCTCGAAAGCCAGCTATTAACAGGAGACCGACAACAGAAAAAATTATATATCATTTATATCATTACAAGTGATAAGTTTTTACCTTTCTGTCTGCTGTTGAATCATAATTTGTATTTTATTATTGATTTATATATATATTTTCATTGCTACCAAATAGTCTGTGAATACAGAATATGTTCATATACGTACTTAAAAAAATACCATGTTCAAAACTTGGGAGGAAGACTATTTTTACATTGACAATATTTTAAAATGTTAATAAAATATACTTCCTCCTTAGTACTTTATGTAAAGGGGATAGCTAGGTATATAGGATATTATATTTTTGGGATAGGTTCAGATTTAAAATAAAAAACGTACAAATAACTATAAACATACAGAAAGGAATACTTCGTGGACGTTTCATAGTAACTAAAATATACGGGATGGCAAATATTTTATTATTTTAAATTAACATGGAAGAAACATCATTGTTCTACGTTCTCAGGTAACAATTTTATTCGCTTACTGATGGATCGGTTAATTATGATTCAACAGAGGACAGAAAAGTAGAAACTTATCACTGGTATCGATATAAATGATATACAGAATTCTTTCCGTTTCGTTCTTCTGTTAATAGCTGGCTTTCGAGCCGATCGCGGCCGAGTTTTGCCGAGTCGACTTGAAATGAAATTGCCCGCTCATGGCGGCCAAGATTGTAGCCCGAATCATGCGACCCCGAGCCTCGGGACGATCCGCACACTCCTAGTGGATAGCATTAATGTTTCAAACGAAAGTATACTTAGCCAAGCATTCGAACCTCGCAATAATCCAAATAAAATGAATACTAAACTGCCGCAATTATATTTTGATATTACATTGTCTGAGGAGCAATGGAAATCTATTTCTCCTTATTGAAAGTTTATAAAGAAAAGGGCACACATGGAAAATCTTATAAAATACTTAGTCCCGCTTGGACTGATATCATTTGCAGAGCTTGCTTTTTTAAAAATGTAACTTCCGTGCGCTTATACGTTTAAATATGACAAAATTTTCGATTTTCCGGAAACGGAAAAAAATCTCGGTTTTTTCATAATTTTGAATTTTCATCATAATTACGCACGCTTGCGCGGTTTCAAGATAATTGGATGGGTGGAAGTGGGTTAAAATTTTGAGTTTTTATATGTGAAAGAAATAGAATTTAATATCTGTACATTAACTTAAATACTAATATGGCTTATTATAATTGTGTATAATAATATTGCCACCCCCGCCACCTCCTCTGCTTTTTCTCCCGCCGCGTCCTCTCCATCCTCCTCGTCCCCAGCTTTGATGTCCTCCCCGGCCACCTCGTCCCCAGCTTTGATGTCCTCCCCAGCCACCTCGTCCCCAGCTTTGATGTCCTCCCCAGCCACCTCGTCCCCAGCTTTGATGTCCTCCCCAGCCAAGTCCTCCGCCTCTGTTGGACCCGCCACCGCGGCTGCCGCCGCGGCCTCCCCGAGTGAATTGTAATTTGCGGATCTCCTTTTTTAACTGAAACAGAAATATAACAATTATGTTTCTTACTTCTACCCATACATATATAGTGATTCATAAAAAATATTCGGACATTTCTTAAAACGGAATATCATTCTGACAAATGCAACATTTCGCACAAAATAGTTGAGTAGGAGGAAGTAGGGTAGATCAGAGGCGATTGTAACACGTTAAATATCTCAAAACATATGACAGATAATAACACAAAATTTGGATATATGATGAAGAATGACATTTGTATCGACATGTATAGCGAAGAAAATAACTTTTCGACATCCCAAAGTAGCTTTTTCTTACTGATTTAAAATTAAAATATAAATACTCCCTTTGGAAGTACGTATTTTTTCTTTTTTTAAATATTTTTAAAGTAATACTCATTGTTACTTTATACTTTTAAGTGCCTCGTTATTAAAAATTTATAATTTAATTTCAAAAGCCTGGTCGGGAGCGATTGTAACATCGGCAGTTGGGATGGGTTGTACCGCGACAGAACCGAATAGTGAGAAAGAAGATGAATAATATTGTCATGTTTGCATGGAATCATACAGCACAGCATAAGCAAACGAATGAAAATGGGTGCAATGTACTGAATGTAAGGGTTGATCACATGAAGAATGCACCAGCCAAAACGTTTTCTATTTCTGCCACAATTTCGATATCGCATAAGTAGTTATAAATTTTACCTTTTTTCATTTATTATTATAATTAAAATCAACAAATATTTTCTAATTTAGCAACGTTAAATTTGTGCTACCAATCACTCCATGCAGTGTGACAACCGACCCGGGGTCTCATTTTTTATTAATAACCTACATATTACTTGACATGCAGCGAAAGAAGGTATAAGAACTTTTGTTTTAACTGTGATAGTTGTTGCATAATCATATTCCAAAGTCAAAGTGTTACTATCGCTCCCGGTCTACTCTAAGATATAGTACCACATTCCACATAATTACCTGGATTATTAATCGCACCGCTTCATTACTGGCCGGCCGGTCGCCCGGACCCTCCTTCTGCATGCCACTTGCCGTTGCCGCCGTTGCCGCCGTTGCCGCCGTTGCCGCCGTTGCCGCCGTTGCCGCCGTTGCCGTCGTTGCCGCCGCCGAGACGTCGACACCGGGGGTCGTGCCCTCCGGCAAAGCTGCTTGCATCTAGAAATGGAAAAATATAAATAACAAATAATTTCAATTTAAACAATTTTAGTTGACTTGATCAAAAATGCCTCGACTATTAACGAAGTTAGCTTCACATTATGCAAATAAATTTTTCACGTGGGCCATTTTTATCGGGACGACATAACGACCTGCGTCACGAAAAGTAAAGTTTTTTTTTTTTTTTTAACGAAAAACAGCACATATCAGTTTGCCACGTAAAGAAGTACATTTCATCGTTTCAGACGAATATTAACACGTTTTGGTCATCCGAATGTAAATGGGTCACATGAAAAATTTATTTGCATAAAGTGAAATTAACTTCCTTAAAAACAGTCTGATTTATTTATATGACTCGATTTGAAGTGTTGAATTTCAAAGTGTTGAATTTTAATACTTACAGTCTTCATATCTTCCATTTCTTGCAGTTGTCAAACGACTGATGTTCCTCGACCAGGAACAGAGGGCTTTTATACCACCGCCACAGACACTTACTACCTGACAATCCTCGCGCTGGCCCTGTGTATCATGGGCCTGGCGGCCAAGCCCGGCGCGCAGTGGTGGGAACAGGGGTAGTTATTGACATTCGTATATAACTTTTAAAGTGTAAAAGATATCGGAATGAAATTTGCGCCAAAAAACAGGAAAAAATTATCCCCTTCTAATGATTTAGAATTGGGGGGCCACAGGTTCCCGTTGGCAGTGCCCCCACCATATTCACGAAATACTGTAGAATCGTAGCGATGTAAAAAAGCCAGCCCTAGTGAGCTCGAATGCAATCGAAACTCGATCGGCCACAATCGTTTGAGATAAAGTGACAGGAAGAAGTGTGTGCAAAAATTTTGGATAATATACCACCAAACACCTTAATCCTTTACGGTAAGAACCATCCATTTTGATAATATATTCGAAAAAATCGAACTTATACTTGGTCGCTTCCACGGGTATCGCACATCTTGGCTATTTTTATTAATAATTCGGTTCTGGAGCATGGGCATACGAAATAAATGGATGGGCAAATCTCTTTGATATCTATACTAACGGACTGCATCGTCGAAAGAATGATTTTGATAATTTATTAGTAAAAAATCGAACTTTAACGTGATCGCGTCCTCTAGTACCCTTCTTTTCGCGGATTTTATTTTTTATTTCGAATCTGGAGGGTGGGCAAACGAAATTAGTGGGTGGGCAAATGTGGCCAGATCGTGTACAATCGTATCCTACTGTTTGAAACAGGGAAGAGGAGCACCTGCGCCTTGCTTAACCGCACAACCAAGTCAACCGCGACGGCTTAGTATTTAAGTATAAAGGTTTAAATATCGCACTATATTTTAATGGCGTCAAATAAACGAGCACGTGTTTATAACTGTTTCTCGTGTGAATTTAAAGGTGAATTCCTTACACTCGAATTAATCTTATTTTTAAATTAAGTCAACTATTGCGTGTGTGGAAATTTCGCGTAAGAAATTTGGAGTACTTGAAGTAGAATAATCGGAGCGCCGATTGCTCTTCGCGATACGGATTCGGTAAAGGCCACGAGGCTTAGTTTTCGTAACTCACACCTAAGACGTGTTTACAGTATCACGGTTCACGCGGAAGAGAGCGATCGCAGAGACGGCACGGGCCAAGCCACCGGTTCGGGAGAGCAGACACCTGGCCAATCAGCGAAGGCCACGTGAAATCGCGATACTATGCAAATTAGGTGGGAGCAATTAGTCTCGCTGTCAATCAAGAGATGGCCTGGTTATACCGTCCCCGCGATCACTCGATTGTTCTGCCGACAATAATGACGCGTCAAATCTCCCGCGGTTCCTTACATCAGCGCGCAAGCGCAAATTGGTCGCATATCTGCGACCAATCCCAAACACCTACAATTAAAATATTCAAAATTGTTTATGGTCGGTGCTGAAAATAAACTTATTAATTTGTTCATAACTTTTTTTTAAAGGGTGGGCAAACGTGGGCATACGATGGACAATCATTACCGATTTTCAAATCATTAAAAACTTTTCATGGGGGTGCTGATGATTTTTTTTTTTTTTTTTTTTTTTTTTTTTTGAAGGTTGGGCAAACGAAAATTTTGTATGGGCAAACGATGGACAAACGAATGCCGTCGTTTTTTTTCAATAAATCGAATTTGGGGGTGCTATCTTCACAGAGCTGTGTCCTCCTGAACCGATCACCTTTAACTTCGATTTTTGGCGAATAAATTATCGAAATCGTTTGTCCAACGAGGGATTTCGTTAGTCTATATGTAGAAGACGTTTGTCCACCCCGTGATTTCGCTTGTCCACCCTCCAGAATTGAATAAATACTAAAAATCTCGAAACAGAAGCGTCCTGGTGAAGCGATCGCGCAAAAGTTCCAATATTTAATTATTAAACGATGAAATCGTTTGTCCAACGATTCATTTTGTTAGTGTAGATGTAGAAGACGTTTGTCCACCCTCTGATTTCGTTTGTCCATCCTCCAGAATGGAATTCTTAATGAAAATCGCGAAATTTTTTTTAATTAAGCATTGAAATCGTTTGTCCAACGATGCAGTTCGGTAATGTAGATGTAGCAGACATTTGTCCACCTCATGATTTTGTTTATCCATCTTTCAGAATCAACTTAATACGTGCATTGTATTTATTATTTCCTTCGTCAGTATCTTGGCAAAACCAGTGGTTTTGGTAGAACCAGTGGTACCGCACTTTACAGAGCGGTGCAACACCGGACCGATTCAATAGTCTTACTATTGTAAAATATCATTATCATATATTCTGTTGAATTAAAGTTTCAACAGAATTTTTATATTTTTACGAATGTCATGGTTGTCGGAAATACTTTTACGGTTTTTGTATTTGAAATTTTTCGCAATTTTTTACTAATGTCATTGTGTAGGGGAGAGTGGGTAGGTTTGGGTCAGATTTCAATTAATCTCTAATATTGACCAAAACGAGGGAGAAACACGCTTCAAATGTGCATAGTTTTAATTAGTAATGATTCACCATCGATGTTCCATCATCATTTCATTTTATTATTCTAATCAAATCTTTAAAATTATAAAAGTTCTAAAAGTAATTATTTGACCCATACCTCCCTTGTGTGAGGAGGTTTGGGTCAGGTAATGGGGATAAATGGGTCGCTTAATTTTTGTCTAAGTTTTGGTATAAATGTAGGAAACTTTTATGTATGTATGTATGTATTTATTACCTACAACGTAAAAATATAATATGTATAAATGTAATAAAGTAAATAAACAAAATGAAAGCTCTAAAGGAATAGCACAAGAAACATAAATGTATCGAAAGTAGTTAATTAAATTTTTAATGAACATTTTCAAAATTATTGAAGTCAACGTCAAATTTAAAAAAATTCTGTGTCCTGCTCGTACCAGCGACGTTGTTTGGAGGACTTAAACGCAGAACTATATCGCAAAAATCAACTTCGGATATCAACTTCTTCGGGAAAATAAAATATGTACGAACTTGGTTTTTTACGTAAAAAATTTGTGGTATAAACTGCTTCTTCATTTATTAATTTTATGTTTCCAATGTAATGAAGACATGTCCGTTTTGTGGGAAATTTTACTATCACATAGTCTCCAACTGCAGAAGAAGCTGCAGAATGATCAAAATCCTTGGGTCTGCGATCGTCTTGTACATCACACTCGACAAGGTCTGATTCTGATAGTTCCTGACTATGTTCGTCACTTTCCGTTTCGTCTGGTTTGCTTATCTTCTTCTTCTTCACGTTTTTTTGGTTAATCTTTCCCCATATATTCTTCTTCACTTTAAGTTTCCGTTTCATGTTCCTTTCAATCTCTAGTTTCTCAATTTCATTTTTTTCCGGTGTTTCTGTTAAAATTCGCGTACGTCCTTTTGTACGACCCCGATTTGATGCAGTTCTAGATTTTGCCTTAGGATACGGAATCACTGATTCTGGAGTTACAATACACTCTGCCCTTGTAGAAGTTGTGGAAGTAGAAGTTGAAGGTAGAGCTTCGTCATCAATGTGTTCTGGTACGGGGCGGTCGGTAACCGAGGACATCAAAAAATCGTCAGCGGAAAATATTTGTGGGTTAAAGGGATGAATACCAGTTTTTTCGAATTCTGATATAATGTTCTGTCTTGCCATGGCACCATCAAAGGCAGTTTTGGCTAATCCGGCAATGTGGTAAATGGTTATGGTTCGTCCAGGATTCGACGTCATCCACGAAGAGGAAGCTGCATTGTAGCGTGCCTTAAACGGGCCATAAACAGACACATCCAACGGTTGTATACGATGGCTGCAATGCGGTGGCAATGTTAGAAGATGTACGCCGTGTTCTTTGGCTACAGAAATAACTTCTACATTTACATGGCTTTCATGATTATCCAATAGAAGCAAACAAGGATTTTCATTAGACACCTTGGAATATTTGATAAAGTGTTTCAATGTTATGACAAAGTTCTCTTTTGTCATCCAACCGGAATTATGTGCTAATCCTAAGCTGTTCTCTGGTCCATTAATAAGCATATGGTCGACGAATTTTATTCTTGGAAATATGAAAACTGGAGGAATCGTGTTTCCGGCTGCGTTAATAAACACATCGTGACTAACGTACCCCTTTCGGCAGAAGTCACTTGCCCTACTTGTTTTTGACCTTTGAGTGCAAGGACTTTCGGGAGTTTGTGAACTGTGGTCACGGATGTCTCATCGCAATTATACAAATTCTGTGGAGGGAATTTAAATTTTTCCAAAAGGTACTGCAGGTTTTCAAAGAATTTACTAACATTGTGAGCATTAAAGCTTGTTGCTCTCCCTAAAGAGGTTGCTTCAGGCTGCCTTATTGCAAGTTGAGGATGTCGCTTCATGAAACCTAACAACCAATCACGCTTGGCAGATTTACATTCCTCCCATTCTTTTGGATAACCCAGGCTCGTACAGCAAGGCTGTGGCGGGCAAGAGCGCTCTCGATTGCTCGTGAGCGAAGCGAAGAGCGACGCGATGAGCAGTTCCTCCACCCTGTGGCCAATAGCTGTCGTAGTATGCGTGTAAACTGTAAGGTGTGTTGCTGACGTTCAGCGGCACTGTTGCTCATGAAGGCGTGGCATAGTGTTTTACGATGCTCTTTCCGCACGCACCCGAAAATTTTTGCTCGACGGGCATTCAGCGGTGCACGCCTGCCGTAAATGAACGCACGATCTTGCAAGAGCTGTGTCTGTTGCAAAGAATTCGAGACTATGACAAACATGTGTTTACGTTTCAGAAGTGGCACTTGGTGCCGCACCATTTTAGGGCGCAGCGCTGAGGGCCGTCAGCGAAAGAAAGTAACTACGCTTTTATAAACATTTCTGATACGTTGTCACCAAATACACTCAACTCTTACGTTAAAAACAATCGGTGGAATTTGTTAACAAATTTGAAAAACATTTCAAAATTTCAGTGGAAGAAGAAGGAGAAAAAGAAATAGTGGTTAGCAGGGGTGTGGGGGTGTTCGTGTACCCGACGTTTCACGCTCGGGACGGGACGGAAAATTTCGGGCGGGATCGGGCGGGGTCCCGATACTTTCGTACTGCTCGAGATTCCGAGATTCAATTCGGGGTGCAAGCTTAGCCGCCATGAGCGGGCAATTTGATTTCAGATCGGCTCGAAAGCCAGCTATTAACAGGAGACCGACAACAGAAAAAATTATATATCATTTATATCATTACAAGTGATAAGTTTTTACCTTTCTGTCTGCTGTTGAATCATAATTTGTATTTTATTATTGATTTATATATATATTTTCATTGCTACCAAATAGTCTGTGAATACAGAATATGTTCATATACGTACTTAAAAATATACCATGTTCAAAACTTGGGAGGAAGACTATTTTTACATTGACAATATTTTAAAATGTTAATAAAATATACTTCCTTCTTAGTACTTTATGTAAAGGGGATAGCTACCTATATAGGATATTATATTTTTGGGATAGGTTCAGATTTAAAATAAAAAACGTACAAATAACTATAAACATACAGAAAGGAATATTTCGAGAACGTTTCATAGTAACTAAAATATACGGGATGGCGAATATTTTATTATTTTAAATTAGCATGTAAGAAACATCATTGTTCTACGTTCTCAGGTAACAATTTTATTCGCTTACTGATGGCTCGGTTAATTATGATTCAACAGAAGACAGTAAAGTAGAAACTTATCACTGGTATCGATATAAATGATAGGGGAAAGTGGGGTAAAACGTAACGGGTGGGTAAAACGAAACACCAATGTTTCTGCTAGATAAGAGCTGCGAATGAGTTGGTATCGTGTGACATGGAACCAAAGAGTCCTCATAGCATTTTGTGATAGACCATAGACCCCTGCACAAGTTATTTTTCTATTAAGAGATTTTGAAAAATTTCCGGTATCAACGTTTCAGTATTGCGTTGGACTTTCGACCACTTTTCGGTACTTGGATTTCGAAAATTAATAACGGCAAGTACATCATTGGATTCTATAGTCCTTACGCTACATTTTGACGTATATAAAAAGTTCTTTACCTCACGCTGAAGTGTAAATATGAATTGTTTACTAAATGACTGCACGTGGGGCAAAACGGAACACTTTTCACGGGGTAAAACGAAACGCCTATTATACATAGGGAAGACTGGAAACGTCTCTTAGTACGTGTTTATTATCTCTTTTAATTATCAGATTGCACATTAAACTTTTAATTACTATCCTTGTTTCCAAGAAAATTGATTTTGTATAGAAAATTATGACGTATGAGATACATCTTTCATTCGATCAAACTGTTAGTTTAAATTGTAATAAATAACATAATCATTTAATGCAGATGTATTCTCCATGCAAGTATTGATATTCGTGTAAAAATCCACGTGTAGGGGAAAGCGAGGTAATTCCAGCCAGCGGGTGATTCCGGCCCGCTTATTACTCATAAAATAATAAACAAACTGTATTAATCTATCCTTCTTTTACGATATTATATTTATATTTGATTATTTTCCATAATTTTCATGTTATCTAATAAAATATTTTCCCTTATATGTATAATATACAGGGTGTCCCATCTAAGACGAGACAGTCCGATATCTCCTAAACTATTGGAGATAAAAATTTGAAAAAAACATGTAAATTCATGGTTCGATGGGGCTACCCAATTAGCTCGAACGAATTTTTTTCTTCGATTGTTATTTTAAAAAATACGATGGTCAAGTTTCGTTTTATAAATGGGACTACGTTTTCTGAACACCTGAGTTTATAGTGTGTTCCAAGACAAATTCAATAAGCTTTAATGTATACACTTGATTTCCACTGGTTATTGAGATATTGCGCTTGCAAAATAGCTGATTTTCGCTGAAATGAAACCCTCTGAAATGGCAAGAACCGGGGTCGGTTTTTCTGACGCCACGGGTGGCAGTGCCCGTTGAAACCGATAGCTACCTGTCGAAGGTCTACGCCGGGGATGGTAGGCCCAAAGGCTGGACAATACTTTTCCGTGTATACAATACTTATCGGTAATTCGATAAATTATCTATAGCAATGTAGCGCATATGTGCGTTCATTAATTCTGTCGATGTCTACTACGTTATCAGTGAAAAAAAATTTTAACCGATTTACCCGATTGCAATCCCTAATGCTGTACTCATGGGATTTGCATTTCGGGCGGCTGTTCTTCCACGTGGCCTCCGTCATTAACAATACATGTTAATATACGTTAATATACGGCAAAATGCTGACTCCACTTCCTCCAACATCTCGGCCGGAATATTCGAACACGCTTCGGTGATTCTCTCTGTCAAGTCCGCTGTGTTCAGGACTGGGGTTTGGAATATTTTTTCCTTAATATACCTCCACAGAAAAAAATCACAGGCCGAGAGGTCGGGGGATCGTGGTGGCCATGCCACTGCTCCACTGCGACCGATCCAGCGGTTGGGAAATGTTTCATTTAGCCATCTCATTACGATGTTAGCGTAATGCGCCGGAGCACCATCTTGTTGAAACCACAGGTTCCGTCTTTCTACCACTGACATATCGTCCAAAATATCTCCGACATAGGTCTGCAACATTTCTAAATACACTGCTCCCGTTACATTTCTATCGAAAATATATGGTCCATATATTTTCCGATTGAAAATACCACACCATACTAAAACTGACTGGCGATACTGGTTATTATTCTCACGTACCCAATATGGGTTCTCCTCTGCCCACATTCGTGTATTCTGATGACATGTCATACTATTTCTATAAAATACACATTCGTCCGTTACCATAATATTTCTAATGAACTCTGGGTCCTCTCCGAGTTGCTGCAGTATCGACATCGAAAATTCAATCCGTTGTCCGTAATCTCTAAGAAATAATTTATGTTGTGTGCTTGGCTTGTACGGCTTCAAACCATTATTCTTTACGATCCTTTGAATCGTCGATTTAGAGATATGACAATTCGCCGCCAATTGGCGAATTGATGTTTTTGGATGCGCGTGAAATGCAGCCACTACGTCTATTTCTTCTCCTTCGGTATAAAAATGGCAATTTTTTTTAGCAGCGGACACTCCCAGTCGCTTCAAAGAGTTGACAAATATGTTTTACCTGAAAACACACCGATTTGATGTAAACGCATGTAATTGGTACAAAAAAGAAAAAACTGGATATTTAACCCTTTAATTGTTCAGACCATACGTCGTGCGTGCATGGGTAAAATTAAGTACTGTGTAGTGGTGAAAGGATCATTGCGGGAGGAGATACTATCGTGACCAATTGGACCAGCATTCTTTCCAGATACAGGGTGATTCTGGAGCTACGCCCGTCGAAGGATCCGACCTAGTACTCCACGACGAGGACAACCCCTCCGCAGTGCCTCACCCGATTCTTTGGCTTTCGACCCTCGAAGATGTTGGAGAGCAATCTTCGACTCCCGCATTTCTCTCAGATCTTTGCAAAAACGAGGCCAACCGATGATTCCCTATCGTTCGCCGATGAAACTGACACCAAGAACGACGTAATTCGGACCATAATGAAGGAAATTCTACGGAATATCGATTTATATTATTTCGAAATGACTTGACTTGGTTAAAAATAGTCCGATCTACATGAAATTTGGCATGATCGTCATCGGAAAAACACAAGGAATTCATTGGGGCCAGTTTCATACGGATTCAATTATTCGTTCTGTTAAATCTATTGTATTCTGAACTGGTGTTTGGAAATTTTCTGTTTAATGTAACCCCATAAAAAGAAATCACATGCCGAAAGATCAGGGGATCGTGGTGGCCATGCTATTGCACCATTTCGACCGATCCAGCGGTTGGGAAATGTGCGGTTCAGCCATCTCGTTACGATATTAGCGTAATGCGCCGGAGCATCATCTTGCTGAAACCACATGTTCCGTCTTTCTTCCAATGGCATATCGTGCAAAATATCTCTCAGATAACTCTGTAACATTTCTAAATATGCTAATCCCGGTACATTTCTATCGAATATGTATGGTCCATATATTTTCCGATTGAAAATACCGCACCATACTAAAACTGACTGGCGATTTGGACAAAATCTGTGTGCCAAATTTGTAAAGGCCAATAAAAAACGTGGCGACATTGTCCAGTCTGAGTTAATCCGTATATTGCTTTGTCCGTGGGTAGTGCGTATGATGACTTCGGACCCGTACCGTTGCTACCACCGACGCGCTGAAAATCCGCCTATAAACCGCCACTCCGGCCGAACAGCCCGGTTAGTTTTTGGTAACCAGATGTGGCATCTTCCACCTCTATTTCACCAAGGTGCTTCTCCAGCTACACCCGTCAGCCCGTGGCGAGGACAACACCCCGCAGTGCCTCATTCAATTTTATGTCTGTCGACTTTCAAAGGGTTTTGAATACCATTAAGAAGTGAGAAATGTTCAGGATTTCCTTTCTTCATCGTATCGAAGGGGAAGTGGCGCCAATGGATTTTTGGCGTTTCGCCGATTAAAATCATACCAAATTTCATGTAAATCGGACTATTTTTAACCAAGTCAAGTCAGTTTGAAATGATATAAATCGATTTTCTATGGAATGTCCTTCATTCTGGTCGGAATTAGGTACGTCGTTCATGGTGTCAGTTTCATCGGTGAAACATAAGGAATCATCATTTGGCCTCGTTTTTGCAAAAATCTGAGAAAAACGCGCGAGTCGAAGATTTCTCGCTTCTTAACAGGCACTCAAACCCCTTCGAGGGTGGAAAGCCAGAAAAGTCGGGTGTGGCACTGGGAAGATCTGTCCTCGCCACGGGGTGCCAGGCCGCATCTCCTTGACGGGCGATGCTCCAGAATTACCCTGTATCTGTTTAAGATATAAAATAATTCCTCATCGTATGGATATGGAAGTGTCGCCGATGGACTGCTGTGGGTTTCCGATGAAAATCATACCAAATATCATGCAAATCGGACAACTGTTACATAGGAAATACAAATAGCTAGTGTGAAAGTAGTCCGATTTGCGTGATATTTGGTATGATTTTCATCGGAAAAACAAGAAGAATCCATTATCGTCACTTCCCTTTCGATACGATGAAGAAAATAATTTCTTAATACGCTGTATTGGATATTTCACCCTCGACTCCGGGGGCTCGACCCTAATTCGCTACGTTCGACCCAGGATTCGTACCTTTTCCGGAAAAAGCCATAAAAATTGAGTGAGGCCCTGCGAAGGGTTGTCCCTCGCCACGGGGTGCCAGGCCGCATTCTTCGACGCATGAGAATAACGGCGTGCCGCCTGAACTCGCTGAGTGTGGTATTTCGCACTTACAGAACGTGGAACAGGTGATGCATCGCTCGCTTGGTGTGGATCGCAGGTTGTCCTGGCGGCGTCCTCTGGTGACGTCCGTCGATACTGCGTGATAAATTTCTCTGCTGTTGAGTGGGTCCTTGTCTCCGCTAAGTCCTGTTGTCCTCGTCGGGCAGGCTTGTTCCTTACGTTGGCAGAATCCCACCGCTGCCACCAATTGTTGTGTCTGGACGCCTGGGGGCGAGATTCTGGCCTAGAATCTCGGGTTGCTCCGGGTCGTCCTTCACGTTCGTCGTCCAACGGGCCCCGAAGGTTCAGCAGAGAGTGCCGGGACGGTAGGATTCGGTTTGAAACCGAAGGTAGGGGATCGTTGCGGGTTAAAGAGTTGGAACTCACCGTAAGGTTAAACAAGTTTATTCTGTCCCGATCTGGGTGACAGGCTATGCGCGTACTGGCTAGCTTGTAGGAGTTCTTATATTTAAATCGGGACGAAGCGGGGACCAGAGGGGTCACCGCCTTTGGTTCGTTCTTCGGCGATTTTGGGGGAAACGCTGATGGTGCTCGCGGGTTATTGCCCGCGCTTTGGCGCTCACGCGTGATATCGGAATGCGCGGCGGTTGTAACGTTTGGTCGTTGGCCTAGTTACAACAAATTTTCGCGGAAGGAGGAAACTTCAACTTCTGTCATCCCCTTGCTCGTCGCATCTTCTAGGAATTCCTCACACTGAGGGCCTAGATCAACTTGTGCCAGGGGGAGTTGATTTTCTTTAGCAGAAAAATCTTTCGGATGGATATAATTCAAATTTTTTATCAGAAGCGGTTTTAAAAATTTTTGGACGAAAAACCGAAGCAGGTTACTGGAACGAGGCTGTAACTCCTGAATCATCGTTTTCCGTCCTTGAAATTGAGCATTAAACTTGTTTAATGCATCAAGTACAAACTCAAGAAAATGGAAATAGCCTTTAATGTCATGCCTGTTAAGCAATGACAAAAAAGTTTGAGCAGTTTCTGACTTCTTAGGCAATGCGTCCTCGGTAAAATATCTTTGTAAATTCTCCCAGAGATGTAGAAATCTATTAACACACTGGTGCCTCGCGAGCCAGTGTGTATCCGATAATTTTAAAACTTTTAAAGGAGGGTTATAATAACTCTCCTGAAATTGTCTAAAAATTGTGGAACGTTTGGGGCTATGGTTTACGTATTTTGATACGCCCCGCAGCAATTCGTTACATTCTTTTGGAATCGTAGCGCAGGCAGCACTTGCCGCCAACGCTACAGAATGACCAACGCACGGTAGCGTAAGTAAGATTGGATTTTTGTGAAATAGCATTGTCTTGAAAGAAGAATTCCTACCCGTCATAACTGCAGCATTGTCACAGCTAAGAGCAGCGATGTTATTTAAAGGAATTTGCATTTTCAGCAATTGATTTTCAAAAGATTTGAAAATCTTTTCCGCTGAACAATCGCTGGCATCCAAATGGATGAGCTGCAACAGTTCTGCTCTAATGGAAAAATCAGATGGCTCAACATATCGAACCATCAATGAGAGCCACTTGTCGTTTGTTAAGTCTGAGGTTGCATCCTCATAAATTGAAAATTTGCAATGGCGAACATTGTCGATGATGCGCCGTGTTTCATGCACGCACAAAACATTTGTAATGATTTGACCGCATTTGGTGCGGCCAACTTTCATACCTTGCAAAACTGCAGATTCCTTGCCTATATGCTATAACCTTCGACTGAGACAATATCCCCAACAATTTCATTCTGAAGCATTTTTTAAATGTTTCTTAAATGCGTTTTTGTGGACGAGTGCCTGCTTATTTCTGAAAGCCCACAATCGAAGATTTTGTTGTAGACTTTGCAGAAGCATTTGGACTCGTCCGAAGAAACGTTTTGCAACCACACCTTTAACGAAGCGTCATCATCATACCAATGATGTTGGAACCTTTTCTTGTATCTCTTAGCGGGTACACAATCCATCACGAAAACAGTTACAATTCCGTATCACAGCACTACTAACACAGGACACTTCTCCACTTATCTCAGTATGCAATGAATCCGAATTTCACGCAAAAGCTCGCGAGTTGACAATACGATTGCCTACTTCACTGAAAATGCTGATGTCCGTTCGCTTCGAATGTTCTATTGCAACTAGCCTGGCCAGAAACCTTTCCTTGCTTGAATACAATCTGGTTCACTAATTGGTCACGGTTTATTTCCCTAAAAGTAGTAAAGCAATATTCATCATGGCAACCTAAACCTCAGCGCGCGGCCACGTCGCGCTCGTTCCCCAAAGTCTGGTTTATGGCCGAACGACTTTGGGAAAACCCCCATAATGCCCCAGTTTTTCTGATGAAAAATTTGAATTATATCCATCCGATAGATTTTTCTGCCAAAGAAATTCAACTTCCCCTGGCACAAGTTGATCTAGGCCCTCAGTGTGAGGAATTCCTAGAAAATGCGACGAGCAAGGGGACGACAAAAGTTGAAGTTTCCTCCTTCCGCGAAAATTGCTTACGGTTTTATATTAAGGTAAGCACTGAAATTAAGAAACGTCTTCCCCATGACGATATTCTCTTAAAACAGTTGACGATTTTCAAATCCAACACTGCCCTATTCCATTCTGACAGAGAGGAGACGTTTCAAGATGTTTCAGCTGTCACTCGTAGGCTCGGCAATTTCAATATCGAAGCTTTGCAAAAAGAATGGGAATTTTTGCATTTCGGTATTTCCCGAATCCAAAGGGATAGCTGGAGCAAAATGTCGTTTGACGACATGTGGATGAATATCTGCAAAGAGAAAGATCCCCATAATGCTCCAGTTTTTCCATCCCTCACAGATTTGCTGGGTGTAATCAGGTGTTTGCCCCATTCCAACGCCGAGGCCGAAAGGTTTTTCTCTATTTTACCGGATACAAAAACGAAAAAACGAAATAAAATGGGTAGTGACCTAATAACTTCTATTTGTGTGATGCGCACATCCCTAAAGTCCAGAAAAGAGACGAGTCGTACCATGACTGTCAACGATAGGCATCTCGCTCTTATGTCCGGAGATCATTTGTATTAAACTTTATCCAAACCCCAAGGATTGAAGCAACTCACTCTTCACGCATGTTGGAAAATATAGCTCCGGCAGCTTCATCATCACATTTTTCAGACGTCTTTCTTGTACAGTATTACCTTAGCGTGTACATATATAATTTACGAAAAAGTTACAATAGTATTGTAGTGGCGCCATCACAGCTTCTACGCGTATCTCACTATCCATTCTATCCATCTCGACCTATCCTTATCCTCTCCTGATGGAAGAAGCCCACCACCTTCACGTGGTTTCCATCGAGCAACGGCACAATTTTCGTAAGTAATCAACAAGCAAATAAGCAGATACGTATAAACCTGATTAACATGAAAAGAGTGCCGTTGGCCAAGAGTGGGTTAATAAAAATCTTCTGTAGGTATAAATGACATCGATGGGACGGGTACGAGACAGCTCTGTGAAGATAGCACCCCCAAATTCGATTTTTTGAAAAAACGAAACGGCATTCGTTTGTCCATCGTTTGCCCATGTTTGCCCATAAAAAATTTTCGTTTGCCCACCCTTCAAAAAAAAATTATGGTCAAAAAAAAAATTTTCATCAGCACCCCCATGAAAACATTTTATCGATTTGACGGTGGGAAATGATTGTCCATCGTTTGCCCACGTTTGCCCAACAAAAATTTTTTTTTTCCAACACTCCAAAAAAAAGTTATGAACAAATGAAAAAATTTGTCTTCATCCCCCCACATGTTATCAAAATCGTTCTTTCAACGATGCAGTCCTTTAGTTTAGATGTAGAAGAGATTTGCCCATCCCCTAATTTCGTATGCCCACCCTCCAGAACCGAATTATTAATAAAAATAGCCAAGATGCGCGATACCCGTGGAAGCGACCAAGTATAAGTTCGATTTTTTATTAATTAAATGGTCGAAATATTTGTCTAGCGATGTATTTCGTTAGCCTAGATGCAGAAGAGGTTTGCCCATCCATTAAATTCGGATTCCCATCGTCCAGATTCGAAATAAAAAATAAAATCCGCGAAAAGAAGAGTACTAGACGACGCGATCACGTTAAAGTTTGATTTTTCTCGAATAAATTATCAAAATCATTCTTTCGACGATGCAGTCCGTTAGTATAGATGTCAAAGAGATTTGCCCACCCACTAATTTCGTTTGCCCACCCTCCAGATTCGAAATAAAAAATAAAATCCGCGAAAAGAAGGGTCCTAGAGGACGCGATCACGTTAAAGTTCGATTATTTTCGAATAAATTATCAAAATCATTCTTTCGACGATGCAGTCCGTTAGTATAGATGTCAAAGAGATTTGCCCACCCACTCATTTCGTTTGCCCACCCTCCAGATTCGAAATAAAAAATAAAATCCGCGAAAAGAAGGGTACTAGACGACGCGATCACGTTCAAGTTTGATTTTTCTCGAATAAATTATCAAAATCATTCTTTCGACGATGCAGTCCGTTAGTATAGATGTCAAAGAGATTTGCCCACCCACTCATTTCGTTTGCCCACCCTCCAGATTCGAAATAAAAAATAAAATCCGCGAAAAGAAGGGTACTAGACGACGCGATCACGTTCAAGTTTGATTTTTCTCGAATAAATTATCAAAATCATTCTTTCGACGATGCAGTCCGTTAGTATAGATGTCAAAGAGATTTGCCCACCCACTAATTTCGTTTGCCCACCCTCCAGATTCGAAATAAAAAATAAAATCCGCGAAAAGAAGGGTACTAGACGACGCGATCACGTTAAAGTTTGATTTTTCACGAATAAATTATCAAAATCATTCTTTCGACGATGCAGTCCTTTAGTTTAGATGTAGAAGAGATTTGCCCATCCCCTAATTTCGTATGCCCACCCTCCAGAACCGAATTATTAATAAAAATAGCCAAGATGCGCGATACCCGTGGAAGCGACCAAGTATAAGTTCGATTTTTTATTAATTAAATGGTCGAAATATTTGTCTAGCGATGTATTTCGTTAGCCTAGATGCAGAAGAGGTTTGCCCATCCATTAATTTCGGATTCCCATCGTCCAGAATCGAATTAAACAATAATAACCGCGAAAGGAAGGCTACTGGTGTAAGCGATCACGTTAAAGTTCGATTATTTTCGAATAAATTATCAAAATCATTCTTTCGACGATGCAGTCCGTTAGTATAGATGTCAAAGAGATTTGCCCACCCACTAATTTCGTTTGCCCACCCTCCAGATTCGAAATAAAAAATAAAATCCGCGAAAAGAAGGGTACTAGACGACGCGATCACGTTCAAGTTTGATTATTTTCGAATAAATTATCAAAATCATTCTTTCGACGATGCAGTCCGTTAGTATAGATGTCAAAGAGATTTGCCCACCCACTAATTTCGTTTGCCCACCCTCCAGATTCGAAATAAAAAATAAAATCCGCGAAAAGAAGGGTACTAGACGACGCGATCACGTTAAAGTTTGATTTTTCACGAATAAATTATCAAAATCATTCTTTCGACGATGCAGTCCTTTAGTTTAGATGTAGAAGAGATTTGCCCATCCCCTAAATTCGTATGCCCACCCTCTAGAACCGAATTATTAATAAAAATAGCCAAGATGCGCGATACCCGTGGAAGCGACCAAGTATAAGTTCGATTTTTTATTAATTAAATGGTCGAAATATTTGTCTAGCGATGTATTTCGTTAGCGTAGATGCAGAAGAGGTTTGCCCATCCATTGATTTCGGATTCCCATCGTCCAGAATCGAATTAAACAATAATAACCGCGAAAGGAAGGCTACTGGTGTAAGCGATCGCGTTGAAGTATGATTTTTTTCGAAAATATTATCAAAATCATTCTTTCGACGATGCAGTCCGTTAGTATAGATGTAGAAGAGATTTGCCCATGCCCTAATTTCGTATGCCCACCCTCCAGAACCGAATTATTAATAAAAATAGCCAAGAAGTGCGATACCCGTGGAAGCGACTAAGTATAAAAATGTCAATGAAACAATACTTTAATGCGTATCCATATTTTTTTAGTTATAAGTAGAATGATGTAATATTTTCAACAAAGACAGATAGCGATATCAGGTAGTGATGGAATGGAAGATGTATCAATTTGTTGGATAGGAATTCATGCGACGACCGTACATACTTTATTCGTATATACTGTATATTCGCCGTTGATGGACGTTTTTATTAAATACAATAATATGGAAATTATTCCAATAATATGGAATATAAAACTACAATAAAATGGAAATAATATGGACACTGGCAGTAATTGGGACATCTTATACTTCTTTACAAATATCTTTTGTTGCAGTATACAGTTTAGCACTTTATTTAAACATTATTATTCTAATTAAGTAATTGCATTCATTATTTATATCCCATTTTTTCTTCAATCAGCAACGGAGGTTGCTTGTGGAATGTAAGACTGCATTCTTAATATTTCTAGATCTGTAACACATTTTGTAATGTAAAAATTTATTAGTTGTATTATAAGCGTAGGTACACAATTTTACCAGAGATTCATAAGATGTCAAATATTACCTCAAATATGGTATGCAAATAATTTGCAACGTAGGTCCGCATCTATATCTTTTCTTGTAGCTGTCTTCTGTCTGTATAATTCGTGACCTCACGGCGTAGCCTATAGCAAAATTTCTTACGGTGATTCCATCGAGTCAAGCGTAGTCTTCAACTTCCTTACTGTTTGCCACCCTTCCCGTGGTTCTTTGATAGGAGTCAGCTCACACCACCTTGCTTCGTTTAAATTGCTGTTGGGGTGGATGCACCAGTATATGAACACGTACCAGTGAATGTCCATTTTTTATTAAAATGAGTAAAATATGTTATTAAAATAAGCAACTAATTAATTAGAGGCTTCAATTAATTTCTTGCTTTGTATCCAAACAATCTGTGCAGCACGTGAACGCAATCGCGCTGCAAACATAATTTTATAATATTGTTCATTCACCAGCTTTAAGTGTTCATTTATTGGTGCGTCCTATGAACTTAGAAATGTATCTAAAAAAATTAAAGGATGAATTAAATCTTATTATTTTTTCCCTACCCTTTTTGGGAAAGTTACGGCGGCGTCGATCCACTCGCGTGATCGCATGATCCGCGAGGAAATGTCATATTGTTAATAATTGTGACGCAGTTAGTGGTTCTCTACTAACTACTACTGTCGACGCCGTACCAATAAAATTTATTACTTCCTTCGTCCCTTTTTTAAGAAATTTACTGCGGCGTCGATCCACTCCGCGTGATCGCATGATCCGCGAAGAAATGTCATATTGTTAATAATTGTGACGCAGTTAGTGGTTCTCTACTAACTACTACTGTCGACGCCGTGCCAATTAAATTTATTACTTCCTTCGTCCCTTTTTTAAGAAATTTACTGCGGCGTCGATCCACTCCGCGTGATCGCATGATCCGCGAGGAAATGTCATATTGTTAATAATTGTGACGCAGTTAGTGGTTCTCTACTAACTACTACTGTCGACGCCGTACCAATTAAATTTATTACTTCCTTCGTCCCTTTTTTAAGAAATTTACTGCGGCGTCGATCCACTCCGCGTGATCGCATGATCCGCGAGGAAATGTCGTATTGTTAATAATTGTGACGCAGTTAGTGGTTCTCTACTAACTACTACTGTCGACGCCGTGCCAATTAAATTTATTACTTCCTTCGTCCCTTTTTTAAGAAATTTACTGCGGCGTCGATCCACTCCGCGTGATCGCATGATCCGCGAGGAAATGTCATATTGTTAATAATTGTGACGCAGTTAGTGGTTCTCTACTAACTACTACTGTCGACGCCGTACCAATTAAATTTATTACTTCCTTCGTCCCTTTTTTAAGAAATTTACTGCGGCGTCGATCCACTCCGCGTGATCGCATGATCCGCGAGGAAATGTCATATTGTTAATAATTGTGACGCAGTTAGTGGTTCTCTACTAACTACTACTGTCGACGCCGCACCAATTCAATAGTTATATTATTCTGAAATACCAGTACCATATATTCTGTTTAATTATAATATTATCAGAATTTTTATATTTTTATAAATATTATTGATGACGGATTTATTTTTACCTTTTGTGGATTTGTAATTGTCCGCAATTTTTGATAAATGTCATTGTACAATGTCCATATTCCTGCTGTATTACGGCAGTAAGCTATAAAATGGTTTGTGGTATGACATACGATGCCACTTAAAATGTATGTGGCATCTTCAATTTGAAGTCTTTCTGGGATGCTGTTTAAAACTATTCCATCCGGATATTTACTTTTATTTTGTTGCAAAAAGATTTCGGGGTCTATAACCACATATGACTTTGCTTCTCTCTTTAATTGCACTGCTGATCGACATGTTTTACCTACACGTGACTGTTTGTGTATTAAAGAATAACGCAACAAAATTCAGAAAATCTTGTTTAAAATCTCCAGTTGTGGTTGTAGTAATTATATCTACTACAAACAATTTTCTCGTATGTATTTCACATTTGGCGCAGGTCCTATTTTCTTCGACACTGCAAACATCTGTTACAAGTTTCGAAAATAGCCAATTGGGATTTGTAGTACAATCTACAATATTATTGCGAATTTCAAATATTGTGCACAGAATTGTTGCTCGCTCTTCATACACGGAGTTGTTAATGTTCTCGATAGCGTATTTTTTGACGAACATAAAAAATATATTATCTGAATTTTCATCGATCCAGTTTTTGAATGTGCTATAGTTGCAATACGCACTGGTGAATACTTCAACCAATGAGTCGAATGCACACGTATTTTGAATATATATTTTTTCGCCATTAAGATTAACCAAATTGCAGTTGTTTCCATTCCTTAATATTTCATTTCTTCTTTTCCTTAATGGCCTGTCATATGTGAGGTGAATGTCTGGGCATGGAGTTAAATATTTCCCTCTAGGAGTATTTTTTTTTTGGTTAAGGGCTTTTGTATTACATTCAATGTATTTTTTTTTCTACATCAGCGGGTGGACTTCGTTTTTGTATATTTTCATCGTTGTCCACTTGTATATCTTTTGATTTACTTGATTTCACTTCAATATTTAATCCTTTCCAATTTTCTTGTTCCCTTAAATAATCACAATTATCCGTAGCGTCCTGCACATTTTCGTCAAAATCGCGTGAATCAATTTTTCTTTGTTTTTCATGTCTTTCTTCAGTAGTCAGCAGTGCAATTTTTTCATTGGTGCGTTTAATTGCAGCACGTTCCAATTTCGAAAGATTTTCGATAGATTTTATGTGTTGAACGATAAATTTATCAACGCGCATTGGCTTATAATTTGCGCCCAAATCTGAATGCTTCAGATCTTTAAAATATGCCTCACATCTAGAGGATGTTGCTACATGCGATGACAGAGGGAAATGTCCCGTCATCACCTGTGTCCAGAGAGGAAAATGTCTAGATAACTTAACTAGGTAAGGGACAAGTTCTGGACAGTAGAATGCGTTATATCTATCTGTCTCTACACTGTCTTTTGCAATTTGTTCAGCCTCATCGCGGATATTATTTATAAATGCAACTATACTTTCATTTTCATTTAGCATTTCTAAATCATCGCATTCTGTTTCATTCTCGTCACTCGTAAAGGTGAATGACTTTATTCTTTCGAATAAATACAAGCGCTTTTGCTCACATATTACTGTATTTCCATCGGCATCTTTGCCATCGTACTCACTGTAAGCGACAATAAATATTGATTGAAGCAGTGTCTTAAAATCTTCTACATTATCACACGATGACATTATCCCCGTGCATCGCACAAAGAAGTCTTTAATTTTAGGATGCTTTCGGTGAAATACATCTTTGGTGCAAATAATTTTTATCAGATGAGCAATATCAATTCTGATAAAACAGTGAAGTGGATGTTGTAACGTTTCTCCACTAATCCACTTATAGCAATCCGAAATGTACGTTTTCAAACAACGTTCATTGAATGCTAAGGTGCTTGCATTCAAAAGCGCCAATGAATAATCACAGTTAACTTCTGGAGGTACTGGTGCCCCGTGTCGTATGATTTCTCTCAACCAGTATGTAATTAAATTAGTGTCGTGCTTTTCTGAAAGCATTTGAAATACTGGTTGTATACCATTTGCACCTTTTATAATTATTTGGTATAAGAATATATGTTTCTTCTCACCATTTAGTTTTTCTATTGCTTTAACTAATCTTCCAGTGGCGTCTAATTCTATTTTCTTGAACGTTTTAATTAACGTTTTATACAATTCCATTTGTATAGGGGACCAATAGAAACAATAGAAATTATCCTTCGAAATCTCTTTAATGTATCCTGTGTATGGACCCTTATATTTTAACTCGCATAACGAATTAATGGGATCAAGATCTTTATTGATTCCTAATTCCCGCACGATGGCTTCTTCCCTGATTTTTCTTAAAGTGCATTGTCGTGGAACATATGGAGGTTCAGGATCGTCGTAGCTTATCTCTGATGCTGCATCGTTCCTCCATTTTCTGGTTTTAATATTTACCAATTGCTTCCCAATTTCTACCCTAGTTGGTCCTTTAACTTGTCTTTTCTTTTCATGCGGTATTCCCGAAGTATCGAATGTGTTCACTCTTAATACAATACCAGTGCCAGGAGCCGGTTCAAATAGGGAATGCGCTTTAAATTCAGCACCGCATTCATTGCAAATGCCATATATTTTCAAATATGTTTCCGCTTCCGGCGAATCGAAAATTTTGCCATATTTAAAGCTATAAGCGCACGGAAGTTTTGTTTTTAAGAAACAAGTTTTGGAAATAATACCAGTCCAACCGGGACTAAGTATTTTGTACGATTTTCCACGAGTGCCCTTTTCTTTATAAATTTTCAATACGGGAGCAATAGATTTCCATTGCTCCTCAGACAATGTCATATTAAAATATAATGGCGGCAGTTTATTATTCATTTTAAGCGGAATATTGTCAGGTTCGAATTCTTGGCTAATATTACTTTCGTTAGTGACATTGATACTATCCCCTATTTCTTTTTCTTCTTCTTCAATTTCGAAATGTTTTTTTAAATTTGTTAACAAATTCCATCTATTTGTTCTAACGTGAAAATTTAATGTTTCTGGCGACAACTTACTTGAAAATTTTGCAGCTACTTCTTTCCACACTTTATCCGTACGACACTTCAATTTGCAGCTCCCATCGAATAATTCACACTTTTCACACTTCTGCAGCATGTGCAGAATCACACCAGAGTCTACCAATGATTTTCTCGGCATTTTTCACTAATAACTACAATAAAATCGCGAAATGAAAAATTATATAATCTTCTCACAGTTACTTCGCAAGCCGTAAATGAAGACGCACGATCTTGCAAGAGCTGTGTCTGAAGACTAACTAGCTTTCGTGGGTTGTTGCAAAGACTTCGAGACTATCGCAGACATCTGTTTACGTTTCAGCAGGGACACTTGGCGCCGCAGCCCCTTAGGGCCCCTACAGACGGTGATGCAAGAGTCGTGAAACAGTGATGCCTGCATCACGGATACAGTTTGCGCGACTCTTGCATCTTGCTCACGCGCCTAGGTGGTGAGCAAGATGCAAGAGTCGCGCAAACTGTATCCGTGATGCAGGCATCACTGTTTCACGACTCTTGCATCACCGACTGTAGGGGCCTTTTAGGGCGTCAGCGTTGCGTGGCGTCAGCGAAAGAAAGTAACTACGCATTTATAAACATTTCTGATACGTTGCCACCAAATACACTAAACTCTTAAGCGGTCTGTAGACGCTCAATATTATTGTGCGATATATTGCACAATATTTTTGCTATGTGTCCCACACGGTCAATAATATTGTGCAATATTGAATATTGCACAATATATTGAGCGTCTAGGGGCTGCTTACGGTCAATATTATTGTATAAATAGTTCAAAGTGGTACTGTCTGAACTCCTGGTATCGGTATACCTGATATACCTGGTATAAGGTTTCAAGGGGTGAAAATGTGAAATATCCATTTCAGCTTATTGAGAAATTCTTCATTTTTTATCGTATTGATATGAAAGTGGCACCAATAGATTCCTGGCGTTCTCCCGATTAAAATCATACCAAATATCATGCAAATCGAACTACTTTTACACAAGCAATTTGTATTCCTTATGTAAAAGTAGTCTGATTTACATGACATTTGCTATGATTTTCATTAGAAAAACATAAGGAATCCATTGGTGTCACTTGCATATCGATACGATAAAGAATAAAGAATTTCTTACTACGCTGAAATGAATATTTTACATTTTCGCCCTCGACTGCGGGGGGTCGACCTAAAACAGCTACGGTCGGCCGAGGATTCATACCTGTTTCAGAAGAAAATACTTATTTATTCTTTATCGTATCGATATGGAAGTGGTGCCGATGGATTCCTTATGTTTTTCCGATGAAAATCATAACAAATTTCATATAAATCAGGCTATTACTAACGAAATTAGCTTGAGGTTATGGAAATGAATTTTCCATGAAATTTCCTTCATTATTTTCCAAATTACGTCGTTTTTGATGTCAGTATCATCGGCGAAACATAAGGAATGAATTGGCATCGTTTTCGCAAAGATCTGATGAGAAATGCGGAAGTCGAAGATTTCTCACCACTGGGTACCAGGCGGCATCTCTTTGACAGGCGCACCGAGAGAATCACCCTGTACCAGTGATAATCAGTAAATTTGCAAAACCAGTTGAAATAAGGTGCATAGATTGCAGGTTATTGAATTTGTCTTGAAACGCCGTATCAAGTGATCTCTAAAAAAATAGTTTTATTTAAAAAACCGGACTTGACCATCGTATCTCTTAAAATAATAATCAAAGAAAAAATTCGTCTGCGCTAATAAATTTGCCCCCTCGAACCATGCAATTGGATATAAACAATTGCTTTATCTCCAATACGTTAGGACATATCCAGCTGTTTACTGTTCTCGCGGACACCCTGTATAATGAAATAAAATATAAAATATATGTCGGAGAAGGCAACCACTTAATCAGCTACGCTACGATCTTAATTAATAGGTCTATCTCACGTTACTTTTTCCCCCACTCGATTCACACAATATATTGTACAATCTTCCAATATAATCCACAGACGTTCAATATTATTGTGCAATATTCAATATTGCACAAAAAATATTAAAACCGTTTTGATTCACGCAATACATATATTGTGCAATCTTCCAATATGATCCACAGACGTTCAATATTATTGTGCAATATGAATATTACAATATATTGCACAATATATTGAGCGTCTAGGGGCCGATTATCTTCTTCATTCACGCAATATATTGTACATCCTTTCAATATTATTGCGCAACTCTTCAATTTTATTGTGCAACCTTCCAATATGATCCACAGACGGTCAATAATATTGTGCAATATTGAATATTGCGCAATAATATTGAACGTCTACAGACCGCTTTACGTTAAAAACAATCGGTGGAATTTGCTAACAAATTCGAAAAACATTTCAAAATTCCATTGGAAGAAGAAGAAGGAGAAAAATAAATAGTGTTTAGCAGGGGTGTGGGGGTGTTCGTGTACCCGACGTTTCAGGCTCTGGACGGGCCGGAAAATTGCGGGCGGGATCGAGCGGGGTCCCGATACTTTTGTATTGCTCGAGATTCCGAGATTCGATTCGGGGTACAAGCTTGGCCGCCATGAGCGGGCAATTTGATTTCAGATCGGCTCGAAAGCCAGCTATTAACAGGAGACCGACAACAGAAAAAATTATATATCATTTATATCATTACAAGTGATAAGTTTTTACCTTTCTGTCTGCTGTTGAATCATAATTTGTATTTTATTATTGATTTATATATATATATTTTCATTGCTACCAAATAGTCTGTGAATACAGAATATGTTCATATACGTACTTAAAAAAATACCATGTTCAAAACTTGGGAGGAAGACTATTTTTACATTGACAATATTTTAAAATGTTAATAAAATATACTTCCTCCTTAGTACTTTATGTAAAGGGGATAGCTAGGTATATAGGATATTATATTTTTGGGATAGGTTCAGATTTAAAATAAAAAACGTACAAATAACTATAAACATACAGAAAGGAATACTTCGTGGACGTTTCATAGTAACTAAAATATACGGGATGGCAAATATTTTATTATTTTAAATTAACATGGAAGAAACATCATTGTTCTACGTTCTCAGGTAACAATTTTATTCGCTTACTGATGGATCGGTTAATTATGATTCAACAGAGGACAGAAAAGTAGAAACTTATCACTGGTATCGATATAAATGATATACAGAATTCTTTCCGTTTCGTTCTTCTGTTAATAGCTGGCTTTCGAGCCGATCGCGGCCGAGTTTTGCCGAGCCGACTTGAAATGAAATTGCCCGCTCATGGCGGCCAAGATTGTAGCCCGAATCATGCGACCCCGAGCCTCGGGACGATCCGCACACTCCTAGTGGATAGCATTAATGTTTCAAACGAAAATATACTTAGCCAAGCATTCGAACCTCGCAATAATCCAAATAAAATGAATACTAAACTGCCGCAATTATATTTTGATATTACATTGTCTGAGGAGCAATGGAAATCTATTTCTCCTTATTGAAAGTTTATAAAGAAAAGGGCACACATGGAAAATCTTATAAAATACTTAGTCCCGCTTGGACTGATATCATTTGCAGAGCTTGTTTTTTTAAAAATGTAACTTCCGTGCGCTTATACGTTTAAATATGACAAAATTTTCGATTTTCCGGAAACGGAAAAAAATCTCGGTTTTTTCATAATTTTGAATTTTCATCATAATTACGCACGCTTGCGCGGTTTGAAGATAATTGGATGGGTGGAAGTGGGTTAAAATTTTGAGTTTTTATATTTGAAACAAATATAATTTATTATATATAAATAAAACTTAAATGCTAATATGGTTTATTATAATTGTGGATATGAATATTTCCACCGCCACCACCTCCTCTGCCTCTTCCCCCGCCACGTCCTCCCCATCCACCGCGTCCCCAGTCCTCTCCTCCAACCCAGCCACCTTGTTCCCAGTCCTCTCCTCCTCCCCAGCCACCTCGTCCCCAGCTTTGATGTCCTCCCCGGCCACCTCGTCCCCAGCTTTGATGTCCTCCCCAGCCACCTCGTCCCCAGCTTTGATGTCCTCCCCAGCCACCTCGTCCCCAGCTTTGATGTCCTCCCCAGCCAAGTCCTCCGCCTCTGTTGGACCCGCCACCGCGGCTGCCGCCGCGGCCTCCCCGAGTGAATTGTAATTTGCGGATCTCCTTTTTTAACTGAAACAGAAATATAACAATTATGTTTCTTACTTCTACCCATACATATATAGTGATTCATAAAAAATATTCGGACATTTCTTAAAACGGAATATCATTCTGACAAATGCAACATTTCGCACAAAATAGTTGAGTAGGAGGAAGTAGGGTAGATCAGAGGCAATTGTAACACGTTAAATATCTCAAAACATATGACAGATAATAACACAAAATTTGGATATATGATGAAGAATGACATTTGTATCGACATGTATAGCGAAGAAAATAACTTTTCGACATCCCAAAGTAGCTTTTTCTTACTGATTTAAAATTAAAATATAAATACTCCCTTTGGAAGTACGTATTTTTTCTTTTTTTAAATATTTTTAAAGTAATACTCATTGTTACTTTATACTTTTAAGTGCCTCGTTATTAAAAATTTATAATTTAATTTCAAAAGCCTGGTCGGGAGCGATTGTAACATCGGCAGTTGGGATGGGTTGTACCGCGACAGAACCGAATAGTGAGAAAGAAGATGAATAATATTGTCATGTTTGCATGGAATCATACAGCACAGCATAAGCAAACGAATGAAAATGGGTGCAATGTACTGAATGTAAGGGTTGATCACATGAAGAATGCACCAGCCAAAACGTTTTCTATTTCTGCCACAATTTCGATATCGCATAAGTAGTTATAAATTTTACCTTTTTTCATTTATTATTATAATTAAAATCAACAAATATTTTCTAATTTAGCAACGTTAAATTTGTGCTACCAACCACTCCATGCAGTGTGACAACCGACCCGGGGTCTCATTTTTTATTAATAACCTACATATTACTTGACATGCAGCGAAAGAAGGTATAAGAACTTTTGTTTTAACTGTGATAGTTGTTGCATAATCATATTCCAAAGTCAAAGTGTTACTATCGCTCCCGGTCTACTCTAAGATATAGTACCACATTCCACATAATTACCTGGATTATTAATCGCACAGCTTCATTACTGGCCGGCCGGTCGCCCGGACCCTCCTTCTGCATGCCACTTGCCGTTGCCGCCGTTGCCGCCGTTGCCGCCGTTGCCGTCGTTGCCGCCGCCGAGACGTCGACACCGGGGGTCGTGCCCTCCGGCAAAGCTGCTTGCATCTAGAAATGGAAAAATATAAATAACAAATAATTTCAATTTAAACAATTTTAGTTGACTTGATCAAAAATGCCTCGACTATTAACGAAGTTAGCTTCACATTATGCAAATAAATTTTTCACGTGGGCCATTTTTATCGGGACGACATAACGACCTGCGTCACGAAAAGTAAAGTTTTTTTTTTTTTTTTAACGAAAAACAGCACATATCAGTTTGCCACGTAAAGAAGTACAGTATTGTCTCCGTATTTGCTTGCTGGTCGGGACCGGCGGTGAGCATATATTCCGTGCAGAGTCGTAATTCCGAGTGTTCGTTTCTCGCTTCTTTCTGGCCGAAGGGGGGAGCGAGATGGAACGCTTTGCGTGCGCGACCGGCGTGCGCGATGGTCGCGCGCATGCGTCGAGCAGTCATAGCGCTCGTGCCCGTTGCGCACGCAATGCGTTCTATCTCGCTCTGGCCTTCGCCGGACAAGAGTGAGACAAAAGTGGTGGGGATAGCGACAAGCTTGTATCCCGTGCATAAACTCGAGCAAATACGGAGACAATACTGTACATTTCATCGTTTCAGACGAATATTAACACGTTTTGGTCATCCGAATGTAAATGGGTCACATGAAAAATTTATTTGCATAAAGTGAAATTAACTTCCTTAAAAACAGTCTGATTTATTTATATGACTCGATTTGAAGTGTTGAATTTCAAAGTGTTGAATTTTAATACTTACAGTCTTCATATCTTCCATTTCTTGCAGTTGTCAAACGACTGATGTTCCTCGACCAGGAACAGAGGGCTTTTATACCACCGCCACAGACACTTACTACCTGACAATCCTCGCGCTGGCCCTGTGTATCATGGGCCTGGCGGCCAAGCCCGGCGCGCAGTGGTGGGAACAGGGGTAGTTATTGACATTCGTATATAACTTTTAAAGTGTAAAAGATATCGGAATGAAATTTGCGCCAAAAAACAGGAAAAAATTATCCCCTTCTAATGATTTAGAATTGAAAATATTCTACGTTTATTTACAGTCTCTTTTTTCAATTTGTTCAAGTTATTTGTTATAAAAAAATTTGAAAACTGTTTATTTAGTACTTTATTTGATGCACTTTAAGTGATTTAAATCGCATGTTGGGGAGACTTATCGTTTCTGAGTTATAAGGAAAAGTCGAATAGTACTTAATAGAGTAGGTTACCCTTGATAGCCCTAAAACAGGCCTTTTTTCAAACGCAAATTGTAAAGTGATAAATAACACTAGAGAGAACGATTTTTTCTATTTTTAATCGTTATTCTATGAGCTTTAACAACAAAACAGGAAAAGTCTAAATGTCTCTAAGTATATAAAAGTTATGAGTGAAAACGTAAAGGCGTGTACGCGGTGCACCGTTTCATGGTAAGCATAATATCTTGAAAACTGCTCAAACAATTTGGATGAAAATTGAATGAGAGACGCAGAAAACCATTCCCTACGATGTGTCGGGAATAGATGTTTGAAAAAAAAATAATACAATTTTTATGTTGAAAAATGCGATTTTATCGATTTCTTGTATGAAAAATATTTATCTTTTTTTTTAAGAATTGATCTCGAAAATGTGCTCGCGACACATCGTAGGGAATGATTTTCTGAATCTCTCATTAAATTTTCATCCAAATCATTGGAGCGGCTTCCGGGATTTTATATTCACCATCAAACGGTGCACCGCGTACACACCTTTAAGTTTTTACTTACCACTTTTATGTATATAGAGATATTTAGACTTTTCGTTTTTTGTGTTAAAGCTAACAGAAATAACGATTAAACATAGAAAAAAACTTCTCTCTACTGTTATTTCTCACTTTATAATTTGCGTTTGAAGAAAGGCCTGTTTTGGGGATATCGAGGGTAACCAACTTAATAGTACTTAATAGTATTATTTTGTATTTTCTTAAATTGTGACGAAATCTACAGTTTAGTTAAACATTATTATTCATTTATTATTAATTTATTCAACGGAATAGACTCAGGGTGACGTAACCCCTTCATAAAGGGTGTTGTCCGTTAATGACTAAAGAAGTATAAATGAATAAATGAAGAAATTGGTATAATATAGACTGCGAAATTTTATGCAAATACATGTTTTTATAGTAATGGATTAAACAAGTGGAACTTTCACCGATTTATATTTCATCATTAACACGTTGACTGCCCACTACACCGATCGGCGTGTTTTTTATTCTTTCAAGTGTAGTGGGCAGCCAACGCGTTAAGAGGATTTTAAAAATATATTTGTAATTTGGCATATTCTGGGTATTTTTCATATTTATTTACAAATTAGCTCGAGTAATTGTTAGAAGTTGCTGAACCGCGAGGCGTATTAATGTTGGGTGATACTTTTTAATTGCTACGTTGATGGCACCTTTCGTACATGTGGCATATTAAAATAAAAACTGAGGGGGCTGCCTGGGGTTACCGTCCCTAGGCCCCAAAAATCAATCAGGCTGATCGGTCAGAGTTTGTCGCCAGGGTTGCGGTTTATGACCGTATTGTCCCGCGAGTCGGCGAACCGGCAGAGCAATATACAGATTAGCTCAGGCCGAAAAATGACTAAAATTCTTAAAGACAGTACCACGTTCTTCATTGCCGTTATAATTTCCGTTTCGCTCTGGGCCCGTTTTTGTCACTATGCACAGTGGCCCTCAACCCCAAGAAATGCTGAAAAAATTCAACATGCTATTTGTTCCTATCATAATGCCGAATCTTATTAAGCTGATTTTAAAGAACTGTTTGGTTTGATGAAATCCATTCAAGACGTCTTCGCGAAACACACGTAAAAAGATGTTTGTACATTTTCATCAGAATTCTTCAGATCCATTAACAGACACTTTATATCTTTGCCAACAGCAAACCAAACAGTTCTTTAAAATCAGCTTAATACGATTCGGCATTATGATAGGAAGAAATGGGATGTTGTATTTTTCCGGCATTTCTTGGGGTTGAGGGCCACTGTGCATAGTAACAAAAACGGGCCCAGAGCGAAAAAAAAATTACAACGGCAATCAAGAACGTGGTACGGTCTTTAAGAATTTTAGTCATTCTTCGGCCTGAGCTAATCTGTATATTGCTCTGCCGGTTCGTCGACTCGCGGGAAAATACGGTCATAAACCGCAAGCCTGGCGACAAACTCTGACCGATCAGCCTGATTAAGTTTTGAGGACTAGGGATGGTAATCCCAATCAGCCCCCTCAGTTTTTATTTTAATATGCCAGATATAAAGGTGGGGTCAGAGGTCGTGTGGCTCGGCGAGCTGGCTCGGCCCGTCTAGCTCGGCAAGTCGGCTTGGCGAGGCCGACTCGGCGAGCCATGACCGATCAGAGGGCGCGTGGTTTGGCGATTCATGCATAAAGTTCGCCGAGCCACGCGCCGTCTGATCTCACCTTAAGAAAGATGCCATCAACGTAGCAATTAAAAAGTATCACCCAACATTAATACCCCTCGCGGTTCAGCAACTTCTAACAATTACTCGAAAATACCCAGAATATGCAAATTACAAATGTATTTTTAAAATCCTCTTAATGACGAAATATAAATCGGTCAAAGTTTCACTTGTTTAATCCATTACTGCAAAAACATGCATTTGCATAAAATTTCTTGATATAGTAGATAAAGTAATAAATTTTTTTCTTCTCAAATCCGTATGCTACAATGCAGATATTTTGTTAATGAACACTAGAATCATGGTGTTATTCACATTAGATAAACCTGGGCGTCATAATTATATACATGGTTCACGCGCGTCACGGCGGAGGAGTTTCCCGGGACAGCAAATAACTCGACCATTTTTTAATATTTTTATACACCCTGCAACAGGGACAGGACTGTACAATTTATTACGACGGGCAATGCTTGAGGTCTAACCCGGTCGTCTGCGTTGCAGATGTTTACAACTCAGGGTTGGGCTCGAATAATGTTAGAAGGGACTTGACCTTGAATGTTCCTTGAGTGTTGCCAAATGCACGTTTGGGGAAAGTCCAGTTGTCTCCGCCCGCGACCTTTTCCACACCGTGGTCTGGCTTTCGTCCACTGGTTTCAAGAGGGGAATAGCAATCGTGTAAAGAACAATTAAGAAAATTTTTTGTAATAGATTTTAATAATAAGACTGAAGCCAAGATTTTAAACAATTTTGTTTTAATTTTGTTGCGCAATTCTTCAGAATACACATATGTCTACAATTATGCAAAAATAAGATAATGCAGTAATAGTAGATACTACGAACTTGGAATTTTCTTCTATAACCGCTCCTTTTACATTCATTTGGTTTAATCTGTGGAGCGGTAATATCAAATTTTCAATTTTGGGCATAACTTTTAATGGGGGGATATGTTCTGTCTTAAGATGCGTATCGACTTTACAAGGATTCCTCGCGAGGCTGTCGCGGGAGCTTGCCACGGGAGGCTGCTTTGGAAAGTCAAGGATGGTTTCCATGGTCGAGGTATACAGTTTTCAGACTTTCTACTCCGCGAGGCGTGCCTCGCGAGGAATCCTCGCAAAAGTTGATACGCACCCTTAGGGAATAAAGGCGGACTCGGAGCGAGGCGAATGATGCATTTATTGCTTTACAATCGGGCATAACTTACTTCCGAAGCATTCGTGGAGGAACATTTGCCTGCCAGATGTCGAATAGGGCACAATCGACATCCTACCATTTTTTCAGGGACTTCGACTTTCCTCCCTTCGAGTTAAGAGATATATTGCTTTGTCGGCGGTTGGTACATTTGGTAACTATCCCTACGCGCGTGTACTGTTGTCCACGGTCGACTCGCGGGACAGTACCGCCATAAACGCTGGCGAAACACACTTCCGGCATTTCTTGGGATTGAGGGAAACTGTATATAGTGACAAAAACGGGCCCAGAGCGAAACGAAAATTATAACGGCAATGAAGAACGTGGTACGGTCTTTAAGAATTTTAGTCATTCTTTGGCCTGAGCTAATCTGTATATTGCTCTGCCGGTTCGCCGACTCGCGGGAAAATACGGTCATAAACGACCACCCTGGCGAAACACTCTGTCCGAGTATTCCGGTTACTATTTCGAACCAGGTAGTTGTGCTTTTCCAGTTGGCACGAACAGGATGGACAATAAAAAACTTTCCGTCGATACTCGTGGACGAATAGTGGAACGTCAAATTTCTTTCAAAATATAATGAGTAGGGGAAAGTGGGGCAAAACCGGGTGCCTAATGTATTTTTCCTGCTAGCAAAAAGTCAGATGGCAAAATAAACTTTTGTCACCGCTAGAAATCTTAATTCGACCTTACAGAATCAGAAAATGAGGGTCCTTTCTTGAAAAAATTATTTGACTCACAGGAAAACAAGATTTCTCTGAAGTATGCAAGTACCCGGTTTTACCCTATAGGTGTGGGTAATACCGGGTACCTATTAAATAACGCATAAAATATAATATAATTATAAAACCTTAACTACTTTTATTTTAAGAACCATAAAGAAAGATATTTTAACAAATATTAATTAGTATATAAATTTATTTTAATTTATTTAGCGAACAAAAATTACAAATAAAGGTCTCGTCGCTCTCCTCAACATTTGTGCAAATCTCATTAGTCACCTATACAGTACCCTACACCGGGTACCCGGTTGTGCCTCATAATCAAATGTACCTACCCGGTTTTGCCCCAAATGAGGTGATTTACTAAACATTAAATATTTACACGCCAACATGCGATAAAGAACCGGCTGAAACGGCAAAATACTGTAAAAAGTATACAGAATACAATGCAGTACTTAGCGGAATCGATTCTGTAAATCCAAGTGGTATAAAAAAAGGCAATTCATCAACGCAACACTGGAATTTTTCAACTCGAAATTTTTAAACTTCTCTAAATGAAAAACTACAACGGTCTTTCCTCTACGATTGATCTCATTCCGTCGTGAGGTCCACCCGAATGTAACACCAAACGTTGGCTGCATATCGCAGCCAACGTCTTAGAAAAACAGTGGTACCCGGTCTGACCCGCGTACCCGGTTTTGCCACACTTTCCCCTACTTAATATGAAGATACATAAAATAATTTAATATAAAATAAAAATTCCACTTAAAGCTGGTCATTGTCTCTGATCAATATTTATCCATTGATCCTCATATAATGTAATATTAAAATATAATTTCGGCAGTATAATATTTATTTTATTTGAATTATTGTAAGGCTAGAATTCCCAAATTCTAGTATTACTTTACTTAGAAACATTAATGCTATTCAATATTTCTTTTTCTTCTACTTCCACTGAAATTTTGAAATATTTTTCAATTTTGTTAGTATTAGAAATGTTGAGGCATCACCTCATAAAAGGGGATGCACGATTACGCCAAAATACATAGATGCGACCAGAGCAACGCCAAAGAGGTCATAAATTAGCATCGAGGTCCTTAGGACATTCCACAAGGACCACCGGGGCCTTAAGGCCTTTAAGTTTTATATATATATTTTTCTAAGTTTTATATATAAAACTTTTCTAAGTTTTATATATAAAAGTTTTATATATAGAATATTTATATATAAAACTTAGAAAACCAGTTTATCCGATATTTGCGCTTTTCTTACATTAGCAAATTCCACCGATTGTTTTTAACGTAACAGTTCAGTGTATTTGGGAATAACTTATCAGAAATGTTTATAAACGCGTAGTTATTTTAGTTTCGCTGACGCCACGAAACGCTGACACCCTAAAGGGCCGCGGCGCCAAGTGCCATTGCTGAAACGTAAACAGATGTCCGCGATACTCTCCAATTCTTTCTAACGGCGCACGAAAGTCAGTCAGTCATCAGAGTTCCAACAGAGCCCTTGCAAGATCGCGCGTTCATTTACGGCTTGTAAAGTAACTGTGAGAAGATTATATCAGTTTTCGTTTCGCGATTTCATTGCAGTTATTAGTGAAAAATGCCGAGAAAAGCATTGGTAAAGTCTGGTGAGATTCTGCACATACTGCAGAAGTGTGAAAAGTGTAAATTATTCGATGGGGGCTGCAAATTGAAGTCTCATACGGATAAAGTGACAGGAAGAAGTGTGTGCATAAATTTTGGATAATATACCACCAAACACCTTCAACCTTTACGGTAAGAACCATCCATTTTGATAATTTATTCGAAAATAATCGAACTTTAACGTGATCGCGTCCTCTAGGACCCTTCTGTTCGCGGATTTTATTTTTTATTTCGAATCTGGAGAGTGGGCAAACGAAATTAGTGGGTGGGCAAATCTCTTTGACATCTATACTAACGGACTGCATCGTCGAAAGAATGATTTTGATAATTTATTCGAGAAAAATCAAACTTTAACGTGATCGCGTCGTCTAGTACCCTTCTTTTCGCGGATTTTATTTTTTATTTCGAATCTGGAGGGTGGGCAAACGAAATTAGTGGGTGGGCAAATCTCTTTGACATCTATACTAACGGACTGCATCGTCGAAAGAATGATTTTGATAATTTATTCGAGAAAAATCAAACTTGAACGTGATCGCGTCGTCTAGTACCCTTTTTTTCGCGGATTTTATTTTTTATTTCGAATCTGGAGGGTGGGCAAACGAAATTAGTGGGTGGGCAAATCTCTTTGACATCTATACTAACGGACTGCATCGTCGAAAGAATGATTTTGATAATATTTTCGAAAAAAATCATACTTCAACGCGATCGCTTACACCAGTAGCCTTCCTTTCGCGGTTATTATTGTTTAATTCGATTCTGGACGATGGGAATCCGAAATCAATGGATGGGCAAACCTCTTCTGCATCTACGCTAACGAAATACATCGCTAGACAAATATTTCGACCATTTAATTAATAAAAAATCGAACTTATACTTGGTCGCTTCCACGGGTATCGCGCATCTTGGCTATTTTTATTAATAATTCGGTTCTGGAGGGTGGGCATACGAAATTAGGGGATGGGCAAATCTCTTCTACATCTAAACTAAAGGACTGCATCGTTGAAAGAACGATTTTGATAACATGTGGGGGGATGAAGACAAATTTTTTCATTTGTTCATAACTTTTTTTTGGAGTGTTGGAAAAAAAAAATTTTTGTTGGGCAAACGTGGGCAAACGATGGACAATCATTTCCCACCGTCAAATCGATAAAATGTTTTCATGGGGGTGCTGATGAAAATTTTTTTTTTGACCATAATTTTTTTTTGAAGGGTGGGCAAACGAAAATTTTTTATGGGCAAACATGGGCAAACGATGGACAAACGAATGCCGTTTCGTTTTTTCAAAAAATCGAATTTGGGGGTGCTATCTTCACAGAGCTGTACGAGACCAGTCGATATTTTTTTGAAACCTCATTACAGTAATCCGGGGTGCGTGTGGTGGGCCGACCGTAATAGCGGAGCGGGTGACTCGCTTACCTGAAACGGAAATCACCGATTCTGTAACTGTTCATTGCGACATGAATTTTAAAGAGTCCATACTAGAACGGAGCTTATTTTGTAAGTAGCATTTCAAGAAATTATTTCTGTTTATATATACAATAGACAGAAGACCAACGTCGTACATTAGCCAGCTGCGAAAATGCTTTGTAAATTAACAGTTTTCAAGTTTTTATTCTACTGAGAATATGGAAAGAGAAAAGTTAGAGAAGAATTAATGAAAAAAGTAGAATATTCGCACCGGAAATTGAACCTCAGATTTTCTGTTTGCCACCCAAGCTCTAGGATTTCGGTGAAATGAAGTCTTCGCGGAAAGCGCCGGCCTTCTGTCTGTGTACGGCACACAGACAGAAGGTAGGGTACGCTTGTAGTGGTGCGATGCAAACCAGAATGGAATCGCATCTTTAGCAGCAATTCACTGTTTTAATTAAATTAACAGTTTTCAAGTCTTTAGCCTTCTGAGAATATACAAAGAGAAATTAGAGAATAATTAAAAAAAAAAAAGTAGAACATAACACATCGGGATTTGAACTCTTGATTTTTTGCTTGCAAGCCAAGCGCTTCGATGCCGGAAAACGAATTCTCGCCGAAGAGCCGCTGGCCAGGCAGCGCGTACGGCACACGGATGGAGAGACAGGTATGATTGTGTGGTGCGGTATGGACGCTAGGAGAGGGTACGCTTGGTCGTGGAGTGGTGGTAGCAGCCGTGGGCGCAAACCCACGATTCTGGCATCACTGTCCGTACCTCCGTACCTCCGTACCGCCGACAGAGAGCGACTGGACGTTGCCCGGGCTTTCTGAAAGCGCCTCCAGTCATTCCGTACCGTAGTCAAGGAGACTGGATATTGCCCGCACCTCGACTGACCGTACCACCGTACCTTAGTACCTCCGTACTGCCGACAGAGAGCGACTGGACGTTGCCCGGGCTCTCTGAACGCGCCTCCACCGTTCCCGTACCGTAGTCGATGTGGCTGGACGCTGTCCAGACCTCGACCGACGACAACCATTCGGCCCTACGGCCGCATTATTTTTTGGTTCAAAACCACATATACAAAGATAATCCCAATATCGATAACAACCTAGACTAAGGACTGTACATATATATATATATATATATATATAATAAATGCATTTTATACTACCAAGACTTGAACCGTTCCGAACCCTGCGACTCGACTGAGCTATCGGCCGAGTCTACCCGATCCCGAGTGACGCCCACGCAGAGTGTCCGCCACAAATTTAATAATAGAAAACATAAAACATTTAATAAGCCACTTACTGGAACGGGTACAGTCGTGTCATCATTTCCGGATCTGGTTACGCTATATGAAACACAAAATTAGATTTTATCAGATTTAACTTTTGCCTGGCGATACGGTCACAGGTACAGTCACCCTAAAAATAATGTAAACGAAAAAATTCTCTTATTTGAACTTACATTCCCTGGTTGATTGATTGTAGCGCACCTAATATATTATGTGCTCCCGGAAACAATACAGTCTGGAACAGATATGTGGGATTCAAAAAGTATGTGATAACTCAATAGATGTATTAGTGAAACAGTTTATTAATGTGGATATATAAGAATATAAGAATATAAGTATGTGTAGTCAAAAACGAGTCTTATTGCAATGTGTATCACACGAACCGCTCTTCCCCAAATCTCCACACGCTCTGCCCTTTCACACCGCTGACCCGACGGTCCCCAATCTCCCCTCCATCCCCGCGCCAGGCTCCTCGGAAAAGCCACCCAGTGCGTAGGATACTTGACTTCGAGGAACGCTGACGCCATGCATCCCATCAATATTTCTTCACCATGCCTATCGCTCGACTGCCCCTACAATCTCCGAGACAGTAACAAACAAAAGGCAAAGACAGTCCTGGCATTCATTGGCTAGCTTACCCAGAAATGTCCATCCACACCACACTCGTCCATCCTGACTGGGCATATGACCTCATATGTCACTTTCACTCTCCTCACTCGAAGAAACGTCACTAATGTTCGAAATCCACGGCTTGAGGTTATCAGCAGACGTGGACGTCTGCTGCGGCCCTTCACCATCACCCACTCTTCGTACAATATATCGGGGTTAATATATTTCGTGGGTTCATTCCGAAACTTTCGACGCCTGCGATTGTCGAGCAGGTAAAGTGGGATAGCCGTTACTTCTTACCGTAAGAGTGGGCTTATACCTGCTCAAAAGAATGGTTGAATACCTGGTCGTTGGGAGCGAGTAAATCTTGACAACGATTTCTGTGCTTATACTGTATAATCATTTTGACAATGAATGTTTCATTTAATAACCTTTCGTCCAATACTTTGGATGATACATATCGTAGAAACATACGAAACATAATTCGTGGAAACACCACCCACATTTCAAAATAGCTATTTGCTTACATTCGCAATATAATAAATTTGGAGGAAAACATATTTCGCTAATATTTTTAAATTTGGGTTTCTCATACGTCACTAACCCTGCCGCGTACTACGCATATAAAATCATAGGTCGGAATATCGGTGCACTTATTTGATGATGGAGCAACGAATGTATTTTTAATGCATCCTCTCTCTGGGTAAGTTCCCGTTGATTCTCCATGACATGTGTACAATGTTGCAATTTTTTAATAAAAATTTTTATTTGCCGATAAAAATACACATCGCAGGGCTGTACTAGCGGTGTACATTTCGGCGGTATAATGGCCAGTGTCCAGTTATTATTATTATTACTATTGTCGTAATCTCTAGGAAATACGTCGTCGTATACATCGCCGGTCTGTCCTCCCCACGAATCTACAATTAATAGAAATTTATTCTCTCCAACATATGGTTTAACAACTTTTCTCAAATATTCCGCATATAAGTATTTCGTGAGCTTCCCCGACTTACTGCACGTTACAATAATATTTTGATATGCCTGCACGAATTGATTGGCCTGCTTTTGTACTCGTGGACCAAATTTATTGTCTGTTTCTTGCAGACATATGAAAAAGTGCGGTAAAATATCGCCAGATTTTGTTATTGAATACTGCGCAGTATAAGAATTTGTTACTTTATTTAAACTTTGTGTTTTTACGAAAACGGATTTACTCCCTTTAATTGTTAATGTCCGATTTATTGACGATTGATATTGACAACCGGTCTGATCAGTATTGATAACAAATTCGAAAGTTTCGGAATGAAATATTTTCGCAGTACCGGAATAAGAAAATACCGGTAAAAGAGATGATTAGAATAATATGTTATGTTGTAAATGCATTTTTAACCTTAAAATTTGTGTAGGGTAATATGTAACATACTATGTGATACGTAATACCCACAAAATATATTTCCACGGGAAAATTCGAAAAAAGAAAGGAAAACACAGTTGCGGGGATTTGAACCCCGGCCGCCCGCGTGACAATCTGACACGCTGTCGTTGCTCCAACAAACCTTCTTGGGTATAGATTACTATAATTGGTATATATGCGACTTACTACGTTTGTTAAAAACTTTAAACCACAATATCTTGAAAACGAAGGCTCATTCTGCGAAAAGCCAAAATGGAATTTTCATACTACATGAGTACTACGACCACCGTATACTGTCGTTCCAAAAGCGATTTCCGCATCCGTGGTGTCCCCTTGTAAGTTTTGCCGAGCCGACCTGAAATCAAATTGCCCGCTCATGGCGGCCAAGATTGTAGCCCGAATCTTGCGACCCCGAGCCTCGGGACGATCCGCACACTCCTAGTGGATAGCATTAATGTTTCAAACGGAAGTATACTTAGCCGAGCATTCGAACCTCGCAATAATCCAAATAAAATGAATACTAAACTGCCGCAATTATATTTTGATATTACATTGTCTGAGGAGCAATGGAAATCTATTTCTCCTTTATTGAAAGTTTATAAAGAAAAGGGCACACATGGAAAATCTTATAAAATACTTAGTCCCGCTTGGACTGATATCATTTGCAGAGCTTGTTTTTTTAAAAATGTAACTTCCGTGCGCTTATACGTTTAAATATGACAAAATTTTCGATTTTCCGGAAACGGAAAAAAATCTCGGTTTTTTCATAATTTTGAATTTTCATCATAATTACGCACGCTTGCGCGGTTTCAAGATAATTGGATGGGTGGAAGTGGGTTAAAATTTTGAGTTTTTATATGTGAAACAAATAGAATTTAATATATGTACATTAACTTAAATACTAATATGGTTTATTGTAATTGTGTATAATAATATTGCCACCCCCGCCACCTCCTCTGCTTTTTCTCCCGCCGCGTCCTCCCCATCCACCTCGTCCCCATTCTTCTCTTCCTCCCCATCCACCTCGTCCCCATTCTTCTCTTCCTCCCCATCCACCTCGTCCCAATTCTTCTCTTCCTCCCCATCCACCTCGTCCCCAGTGCTCCCCTCCTCCCCAACCACCTCGTCCGCCTCTGTTAGGCCCGCTACCGCGGCTGCCGCCGCGGCCTCCCCGAGTGAATTTTAATTTCCGAATCTCCTTTTTTAACTGAAACAGAAATATAACAATTATGTTTTTTACTTCTACCCATACATATATAGTGATTCATAAAAAATATTCGGACATTTCTTAAAATGGAATATCATTCTGACAAATGCAACATTTCGCACAAAATAGTTGAGTAGGAGGAAGTAGGGTAGACCAGAGGCGATTGTAACACGTTAAATATCTCAAAACATATGACAGATAATAACACAAAATTTGGATATATGATGAAGAATGACATTTGGAACACACATCCGTGTCCTAGCGGTATCGACATGTATAGCGAAGAAAATAACTTTTCGACATCCCAAAGTAGCTTTTTCTTACTGATTTAAAATTAAAATATAAATACTCCCTTTGGAAGTGCGTATTTTTTCTTTTTTTAAATATTTTTAAAGTAATACTCATTGTTACTTTATACTTTTAAGTGCCTCGTTATTAAAATGACACAACTTCATTTAATTAATGCATCAAAAAGAATCCCATTTAAAAACTTTGTCGTAAATTAATTAATAGCTTTACAAAATTAATGATATAAAGAAATTGCGCCACTTATAACAATGGCTATGTATACAAAGAAAAAATGTATTAAATAATATTAAGCAGATTTATTTTTATACAAATAAATATTTCAATACGAATACATATTTTATTCAAAATACTTGGCGCTGCGAAATCGAAAGAAATGTTAATTATCTTAGTATTAGTAATTTACAATAACTCCCTTACAATCTAAAATACATAAATATATACATACACATATTAGAAACGCAGTCAAATTTATTCTACATATATTTAATTCTAATATCATACGTAGCATGTGCACATGCACACATACACACATGCACATCTAGTATAGCCTTCTTGGCCCAAAATGGGGCACGTTTTACCCCAGGCTTTCGCCTATACAAACGCAAAAATTTTAAATAAAATCTTTTAATGGCTGGCGTGGTGGTACCATTGCCAAGGGAAACGGCGTGCGAAGATGGAAGGCACGCGACTTGGAAAAACCCTGCCCTCGCCTTGCGGGTCATCGGACAAGTTGGATCTACCCCTTAGGGAAGCGGCTCGTTTAGTCAGCGCTCCACGTCGCGGAGCGACGGGGAGTACTGTCCAGTGGGGACCACGAGGAGGTAGAGCCGCCAGCGCAAGCTCGATCCCAGCAGGATGGCTTTCGCCGATAACGCCCCACCCGCCACAGTGCCTGGACGCTGCCTGCACTGGGGGTCGGGGCGACACACATGCACAAACGCATGCCCACGAAAGAAAGAAAAAGATTTAATGCAATTTATACATATTTATTTAGTTTAGCAACACCAGTTCGGGGCGCAGCGCCAAGTATTTTGAATAAAATATTTATTCGTATTGAAATATTTATTTGTATAAAAATAAATCTGCTTAATATTATTTAATATATTTTTTCTTTGGCGCAATTTTTTTATATCATTAATTTTGTAAAGCTATTAATTAATTTACGACAATATTTTTAAGTGGGATTCTTTTTGATGCATTAATTAAATGAAGTTGTGTCAGCTTATAAACTTTTATCTACGAGGAGCTCATTTCATTCGATTAGCTACAGATACATAAGTTTTCATTAAAAGTAAAATATGAGTACGTTGGCAACTTTACGCAGAATTCATATTTGTTAACGTATTTCCTTTTCTGAACTAAATATTTTTACAGTTAAATACTTAACAGCAATACAGATCATACTGCAGTTATTTTGTAGCGATTGATTTTCAATGCGTTATCTTGATTTGTTTTAGTTTATCGTTTGTCAAGGGGGACGCTACTTACGGCGGTATTCCTAGAAATGAGGCTGTTAAGTAGTTGCCCGAGGGTTAAAAGTGAGAAGCTGTTCTTGAGTCACGTAGGTTGTAACACAAATAGTCGAGGACATCTTTCGCGCGTGACGTTTTAAGCAAAGCGAAATGTTTGTCGGCGCTGTTCTATCATATAGACGATGCGTGGTCGCTGCTGTTCTGTCATATGAGCGATGGTGTGGTCGCCGCGTTACGCTTCGCGGCGCATCGGCCTAGTGAGCGACGACCTTTATACGAAACTTATCCTTTGCGCTAAAGGTGTAATTTCATGATGACGCTAAAAACGAGCGTCGAACGTTAAAACTAGTCACGTAATCGGTCCATGTAACTTTCAGTGTCACACGGGAAAGCTAAACTGAGTTTAGCATTTCCGCTTGACGCTCCATGACGTTCGTTGACCACCATTGACCTCGCGTTGACGATCATTCCTGAGTTCGCGGCTCTTTTTTGACATTGTTTACGATCCCTCGTTGCATTTACAACTATTCTTTGGCACTTAGTAATCCATGCACGGTATTTCCATGAATGCAAAATGATCTAGAGACGCGACACCCTGTATATATATAAAGATAAACGATAGCGACAGACGACATATATATACGTGTCGTCTGTCGCTATCGTTTATCTTTATTCACGGTGTAATAGACAGCTGTTTCGACTCTGTACCTTTTACCCCAGCGATTTTGTGTGCCGGTTTGAATTTAGTTTTCCTGGACGTCGCGAGAGGCGTCGTGACTTAGAAGGCATATACATATGTATTAATGAAACTGTAGTGGTAGAGATCCTATATATGTAAATGCCTTTACGACATCGACGAAATCTGCCGGCCGCCAGAAGAACTAGGAGGAAGAAGTCACATATTCTAAACAGGAGTCAGAACACCTGTCTATTACACCGCACAGTGGTCTGAATCGCCGAAAACGTGAAAAAAAATCCTTACGCTCACATTTCACCTTTTATCATTATAAAGATGGTCATTCCAAGGGTTTTTACGGTCGCAGAATCTGATTCCGAGGTCAAAAATGTTATTAAATTAAAACTAAGCCCTGTAGGGGGGAGAAAATATCGATAAAATAATGTTATGTTTTTTTAACAGTACTGTCTGATTTGAATACGTTATTTGAGGTTAATTACGTCATAAAATTTTGAAAAATTAACAGGGATCGGGCCGCTTGGTGGTTTGAGAGGAGGGGGTGGGGTGGGTGTGTGGACCCTAAATCTAAAATTGTTGCTTTGAGAATTTATTAGTTTCCGAGATATTAATAAAAAACTTTTAATATTTCTGTTGCCTTATTCCGACATAACGCATTTCACTTTCCACCTTGTCCTGAATATTGGTATTGGTTGGGGCTAGATTAGTGCGGGCGCGTAAAGCATGAAAGCAAACCGATGTGAGTTTGGAGATTTGAACCAGCTTCTTGCGAATGCTACCCAATCCTCCTATATAGGTTGTTATTCTACTGATAGTCAATATTCTAGGGGTGATTCTACAGGCCAGAATAAGACGAAAATATACAATTTTTTAATATCGCGTTTCGTTTTCGAGAAAATTGACTTTGAATTTCAGCTAAATACGCGTGCCTTTTCGGCGCCTGAGGAGCACGCGGAGGTAAGGGAAACGCGTCCAGCAGTTCGTAAAACAATTTCGGGGGACAGGAGGGTCGCCGGTTAGGGGCACCCGCACCTACGTCCAAAAAAAAATTAACAATAATTTTTTATTAATATTTTGTAAACTAATATATAGCCAAAGCTACAATTTTAGATTTAGGATCCACACCTCCTCCCTACTCTGCCCTCTAAGCCTCATTTCGATCGGCCACTGGGGCCATTCGGAAAAATATTCAAATCATGTTATACTGTATAAAAAGTATATAAAAAATTTATAGTAAAGGATTTTTTTAAAATTCCACTAAAAACTAAAAAATAAATCTTTTCTTGTACTACAATTTTGATGATGTGTATTCACTGTAAATAATTTCCTTCAAATAAAATCGTGGGGCATCATGTGCAACCAAAAGTTGACACACCTACAATGTTTCGAGACAATTGAGTAGTTGGAAGTTGGTTAAATTTAAGTTGCCTGATTTGAACCATACATGCAAACATACGAACAAACATACAAACAATCAGAGGATCGAAACTGAATGAAATCGTTTAAAAAATGAAACAAGAAAGAGTCAAAACAAGTTTGTGATAACGATCGGTTTTCTAGTAGAGAATAATTATTAGAAAGCCATTAAATTTTAATATTTCCTCAATATATTCTTTTAAAATTTATTAACAAACAAACCATAATATTCTTTAAAGTAAGTAATATATTTTGCAATTATAATTCGAAGTATTAAAAGACTAAATTCATTATGTGCATTATCCCTTATATTTATTGGTTATACTGCACCAGAATTCAAATGTATTAAATTATTCCAAGTTTTATATTGATTTCTCAACAATAATGTGTTTGGGATATGATGGAGGATGGAGGAAAAGGAGCACTCGAAATGGAGGGAGGAGATATACGAGAAGATGCATTTGATCAATTCAAATACATTATAACATTCTTTTCACGGAAATAACAAACACACTAAACCAGATCAACCCATTAAACATACAGTTTAAAAAACAGTCGTGGCTATATAACAAATATGGAATATTAATGAAAGAAAATTTGCTGAAAACTAAAGAAAAATGTGAGTGCATAATCAACTAGTTCAGAGTCTAATGATGTACTGGGCAAAATGTGGGGCGGGGAGCAGCATCCGCAGGTCAAAACACGTTTAAATATAGATAAAGTGAGTAATAGGTTTGAAGTCATGTACCTACATCCGGCTACGTACTGAAAGAAGTCGTAATGAGAACAGAAAGAGGAAGAAGGGCAATTAAATTTCAAAAAAGGATCGTAGGAAAATTAACAAATGATACAAATATGGAAATATATATAGGGTGTTCGGCATCAGGTGGGAGTAAGTTTACAAGGTGATTCTATACTACAAAATAAGACGAAAATCAAGAGTAACGAAATTGCAGTGGAGGTGTAATGTAATTTTTGATAAAAGAATATAAAAAAGACTTGAGTTCTGTGGACGTATCCACAGATACTTTTATTACAAGAATATAGTTATATTACAATCAGTATAAGTACAATGTTATAAGTTCGGAGTTCGCTTTCAGAGTAACTGCTCTTCTGGAGAGTCCGCACTTATAGCTGAAAGATATTCGGTGAGTGTGCTGGAAGTGACGGAGGCTGTGTGCAAATGATGACTGTTGCTTATTCGGTCCTATCTATAGAGATAAGGGAAATTTTGGGTCACATTCCTCCCTTCTTAGATTGGACTTGGTCCTCTAAGTTCCTTTTCATGAGCTTGGAGAAGCGTACTGTCCTGGGCCGGATGTTGACTCTCATATCTTCTTCGTTATCGTGGAATGAGCTGAGCATTTTTGTGCATGTGTTGACTGGCGGTGCGGTTGGTATTGGTGGACTTATAGTCGGGCTGATGTGCGTTAATACAGTTTCGTTCTTGTTACAGAATAGGTAGTTGGTATACATTTCTTTATACATTCGAATATTCCTGTTTTATTAAGTAGATATATAATCATTATGGCTAATGCCATATATCCTCATACCTGAAGCGTTAGTCCCCAATATTTCATATCCCTAATCCTATGTTCCATATTTAAGCTTCCAACTTCACTATCTATTTTATCTATACTGGTCTTATAACCTTGTAATGGGCTCAAGATTTTAGGTGTTTTTTCTATTTTTTCAATTAAGTGAATATAACTATCATTTGTTTTTAATGTTTTAATGTTTTACTATTTACTTCATATTGGATAGTGATTTTGGATTCTCCGATACGCATGTGTTCATTATTATATAATACATCGCATGAGGTGTTTGTTCTAATGATAGAAGGTCCATTTATAGTTTTTCTACTGTGTATTGTGCCACATATAGTGTCGACTGAAATTGGTTCTTTAGGTATTGCTATATATGCGTTATTCGTCCTTAAAGGTATGAAGCTAATGTCTTCTATTTTGTAAATAACAATTTGACAATGTTATACGCTAGATTGAATATTAATGATTTCGCAGTGGCAGTCGGTTTTCGAGTTTCTATTATGAATTAGCTGAGTTTGTTTACAAATTGTTATTCCTGCATGGGTTTTGCATAATTTGTCAAGATATTCAATGTCAGTGTTCATGAAGGATAGTCCAGATGTTAAATAAATTAGATGCTCTATAGCTGGAGCCATGAAAATATCATTTCGTTTACTCGGGATAGGGTATACTTGCACTATATCCCATTCCGTGTTTCGAACTAAAGGTATTATTATTTTAAAGAATAATTTGTTATTGATCGTAAAGACTTTAAGTTCACTGATATCGAGTATAAACTGGAAATGTTCTATTTTCGGAGAAATTGCTACATTGTAAACTCGATCACCTATTGTTTTTGCATAATGCAGTATCAATTCTTCTGGATTTAATATTTGTGGACTTATGATTCCTTGTTTGGCAAGAATAATTACATTTAACATTTTATCTATTTGGAAATGTAGTGATTGAATTATTGTATCAATTTTAAGGATGCCGTCTCCCTGGGCCTTGAATGTGTGCGCACGCTCACACAAGCTACGAAAAGCGTGTACGTATACGCGGTGTAGTAAACAATCCGTTTCAACCAACTTACGTCGTGGAATCGGCAGAAAGGAAGCTTTTGCGGGTATAGTTGTCTCCATCAGACATCCGTGCAGACGGGTCTGGTGCGTTTGAACGTTAATAAGCACCGTACGTTGAAATAATAATGAATTTATGACTCGAAAAGTGACAGAATTGAGGTTCGAGTACATTAGCGCCACCAACGGAGAAGTCTTGAAGCCTCATTCTGTTACTTTTCGAGTCATAAATTCATTATTATTTCAACGTACGGTGCTTATTAACGTTCAAACGCACCAGACCCGTCTGCACGGATGTCTGATGGAGGCAACTATACCCGAGAAAGCTTCCTTTTTGCCGATTCCACGACGTAAGTTGGTTGAAACGGATTGTTTACTACATCGCGTATACGTACACGCTTTTCCTAGCTTGTGTGAGCGTGCGCACACATTCAAGGCCCAGGGAGACGGCACCCTTAATTATTAGTTTAGTAAGTGCCCTATCAGTTTCTGTATATTGTTGTTCTTTTAGGATTTTGTCATATGATGCTTCTAGTGCATTGAGTCCTTCATTATTAATGATTTTTCGTATTAAACATGTTTGATTCAGACTAAAATAAAAGATTATCTTCATTTTTCGCAGACTAATTCACGTCTCGCTTGTTATTAACCACACTCAAGCTAACAATAACGTCAAGATGAAAGGTGTATCTAGATCTCCTAACCCCAAACGACCTTCTGAGAGATCGAACGATAGACAGGGCTTTAAAACGTTCTATCGATATTATTGGAATTTAAGAGCCGATCTAGACAGGAACATTACACTTAGTAAAATGCTACAATAGATATTATAAATCAGATTGAATTTATAGTAAAAGGGGTCGGTAGAGTGAATTATACGATTATATCGTATGGGGTAAGATTAATTAGAGTTGGTCAAATAATGTAAAAAAAAAAAAATCCTAGATGGGGACAAATATCCAAAAGGTTCTTTATACTTCAGGATTGAGAATCTATAGTCTCTGAATTATTGACGTAGGGACCATGAAGTAAGAGTAAGGAGACGCATCTGTCTAGACTGAAAGTGGTCAGAAAAACTGTTCCTTTTATCGCCAGGTTCGCCAAATGGAATAACTTGGACTTTGTCGTCGCCATCTTGAAATTGTACATAAATGACAGATGATGAGGCAAAAAGGTTAGAAAGACATGGTTACATTCCAGGAGATGTACATATACACATATCCGAAAAACATAAAATAATGTGCGGATGGTGCAATAAATACTACTAGTACGTGGTTACAGTAGGACGTGTGAATATGAAAAAGTGAATGGAAAGTACTGATATAATTTTTTTTAAACGAAGTAAATAATCATAATATAAGTAAAAGAAAATGGACTTCCGTTTCCGGTCGCAGCGTGTGAAAGGCGTGTGATAGGCGAGTCGTAGTTGAGGTGAAGGGGTGAAAGTGAAAATAGAGTGAGAGTGGGGAGGTTAAGGGAGAGGGGTGGAGAGGGTAGGGATAAGAAGGGAAGGGCTAGGGCTGAGGGTGAAAAGGAAGCAGGTGGGATAAGGGAAGATTTGGAGGTTAGCTGACAGAGGTGGTGGAATTGAGCGGGAAAGACCGAGGGGAACATCGGAGGTGACACCTGTAGGAGAGGATAAGAGGTAGAGGTGCTGATAAGGAAGGCGGGAAGTTTGAACGGGGAAAAAGAATTAAGAGAATGTACAAAGGGAATATGGACGGGATGGGGGTAGGGGGGAAGGAAGAAGAAGGGAAAATGGGGGGAGAGGGGAGTAGAGGGAATGAGAAGGAAAAGGGCAAGGGGAATGAAGCGAGAAGGGAAAAAGAGAGGATGGACAGCGGTAGTAGTAGGGGGAGTAGTGTGGGGAGCATGGAGGGTTTCTGGGGGAAAAAAAGAGGGAGAGAGGAGGAGATGGGGACGAGGGAGGGGGAGGGAAGGGTAGCGTTTAAGAGGAGCGGAAAAACGGTAAGGTCGCCAGTAAAAGGGGACGAAATGGGGAAAGAGCAGGGGGGAGGGAGGATGGAAGGAATGATAATGGAGCTAGTAATGGAGATAAGGGAGATAAAAGAGGAGATGAGGAAAGAAAGGGAGGAAAGAAGGAGGGTAGAGGAGGAATGGAGAGCGGAAAGAAGGAAATGGGAAGAGTGGATGAAGGAAGAGAAGGCAAGAAGGGAAGGAATACAGGAAAAGGTAGAGAAGCTGGAAAGCAGGGATAGGAGGATGATGGAAGTGATGGAGAGGGTTGAGAAATGGGAGAAGGGGGCGAGAGATGGAAAGGAAATATTGGTGGAAGGTCAGGTAGAGGAATGGAGACTGAGGATGAGAAAGATGGAGGTGAAACAGGATAAGAAAGAGAGAGAGAGAGCAGAAGGAACAATGTGGTAATAAGGGGATTGGGGTGGGAAGGAAGGGAAGTGGAGGAGGGGGTAAAGAAGTTATGGGGGAAGATGGGATTGGACGAGGAAATGGTAAAGAAAGTGACAAAGATAGGAAGAACGGGAGGGGATGGACGAGGAATGGCTCTCGTGAAATTAACAGGAAGGGAAGAGAAGAAGAAAGTAATGGAGGCGAGGAAAAAGTTGAGGGCCGGGAAAGAGAGGATTGAGGACGACCTCACGGAGGAAGAGAGAAGAGAGAAATGGAAGATAGAAAGAGAAGCGGAGGAGGAGAAGATGAAGGGAAATAATGTACAGATAGGGTACATGAAAATGTGGGTGAACGGGAGGATGAAGAGGTGGGACGAGGTTTGCGAGAAATGGATGGAGGAGCAGGGAAACGAGAAAGGGGGGAGAGGAGGAGGGGAGAGAGGCTAGAAGGGGATGGAGAGGATGCAAGGGTAGGAAGAAATAAGGTGGCTTTTTGGAATGTGGCGGGGGTAAAGAATAAAGATGAGGAGTTCTGGAAAGGGTTGGAAGAATGGGAGGTGGTGGTACTATGTCAGACGTGGGTGGAGAAAAAAGACTGGGAGGGGGTGAGAAATAAGATGCCAAAAGGATATGTATGGGGGAAGCAGTAGGCAAAGAGGGAGAGCAAGAAAGGAAGGGCAATGGGGGGTATGATAATGGGGGTGAGGAAGGGGCTGGAAACAAGGGAAGAGGAGGAAGGGGAGGTAGAGGGGATAATAACGAAGAAGGTGAAGATGGGAGGGGAGTGGTGGAGGGTAGTGGGGGTTTATGTAAGTAAGGATTTGCAGAGGAAGCTGGAGAAATTGAAGGAGTGGATGGAGGGGAGAGAGGAGGGAGTGAGGGTGGTGATAGGGGGAGATTTTAATGCAAGGACCGGAGGTGAAGGGGGGGAGATATGGGGGGGAGATGAGGGAGAGAAGGGGATGGAGAATAGGAGGTCGAAGGACAGAGAGGTGAATGGAGAGGGGAGGAGATTGTGCAGTTTAATAGGGGAGAGGGGGTGGGGGATAATTAACGGAAATGTGGAAGGAGATGAGGAGGGAGAGTGGACATACACAGGTGGGAGAGGGAATTCGGTGATTGATTACGTGTTAGGGAATGAGGAGACAAGGGAGAGGGTAGAGAGAATGGAAGTGGGTGAGAGGGTGGATTCAGACCACCACCCAGTGGTAGTATGGTTGAAGGGGGAATACAGGGAGCGGGAGGGAAGGAGGAAAGAGGGAGAGTGAAAAGGGATAGGGAGGGGGAACTGGTCAGAGAAGGGGAGAGAGGAGTTTTTAAGGTTATTTGGTATGAGGGAGGGAGGGGATAGAGGAGTTCAGGAAGCATGGAGTGAGTTGAGGGATAGGGTTAAATGGGTGATAGGGAAGATGGGACAAGGAAGAGAGAGGGGAGGAAAGAGAGGGTGGTGGGATAAGGAGTGTAAGGAGAAGAAGCGTAAGGTGAGGAAGGAGTTGAAGAGATGGAGGAGGGAGGGTGGAGATGGGGAAGAGTATAGAAATGAGAAGAAGGAATATAGACATATGTGTGAAGGGAAAAAGAGGGAGGAAGCAGAGAAGTGGGAGAAGGAGGTGGAGGGGGTGAAGACGGAAGGGCAGGCATGGAAAGTAATAAACAGAGAGAGGAGGAGAAGAAGGAGGGTGGAGGAGGGTATAAAAATGGAGGAATGGGAGGATTACTTTAAGGGGTTACTTTGGGGGGTGTGGAATGGAGGGTGAGAAAAGGGGGGGAAAGAAGGAGAAGGGAGGACGAAGAGGGGGAGCTGAGTAAGGAGGAAGTGAGAAGGGTGGTGAGGAATCTGAAGGATGGCAAGGCGGGTGGGGGGGCTGGTATAGCTAATGAAGTTTGGAAGTATGGGGGGGAAGAGGTGCAGGACTCGTTATGGGAAATTTGTAATAGGGTATTGAAGGGAGAAGGATGGGTGGAAGAGTGGAGGGAAGGAGTAGTGGTTCCGGTGGTGAAGAAAGGGAGCGGGAAGAGGGTGGAGGATTACAGGGGGGTCACGCTGACGCAGACAGCGTACAAAGTGTATGCGTCTGTGTTGGCGGAGAGATTGAGAGAGGAAGTGGAGGGCAAGAATTTGCTGCCACCGAGTCAAGCCGGCTTTAGAAGGGGGTTGGGATGCATTGATAACATCTATGTATTGAATTACCTGATAAATAGGCAGGTGATGAGGAAGGAGAGAAGACTGGTGATATTCTTCATAGACCTAAAGGCGGCTTTTGACTCGGTGGACAGGGAAATACTAGTGAGGGAGATGAGGAAGAGGGGGGTGAGGGAGGGACTGGTGGAAAGATGCGAGGAGGTGTTGAAGGAAACAGTCTGTAAGGTGAGGGTGGGGGAGGAGGTAGGGAGGGAATTCTGGACAGCTAGGGGAGTTAGGCAGGGGTGTCCGCTGAGCCCGAGTCTATTTACTCTATTGATGGCGGATCTGGATGAGGAGTTGGAGAGGGGTGAAATTGGGAGGAAAGAAAGTGTATACGCTGGCATATGCGGATGATGTGGCGCTGGTAGCGGAAGAGGAAGAAGGAATGAAAGGGATGATGGCTAGGCTGGAAAGATATTTAGATGGGAAGGGGCTACAGTTAAATGTCGGAAAATCGAAAGTAATGAGATGTAGGAAGGGGGGAGGGAGGTGGAAAAAGATGGTATGGAGGTGGAAGGGAAAGGTGGTGGAGGAAGTGAGGGAATTTAAATATCTAGGGTATACACTGATGGCAAATGGGGGGCAGGAGGCGCATGTGGGGGATAGAGTGAGAAAGGCGGCGGCGCTGATGGGCCAGGTGTGGGGTATAGGAAAAAGGAAGTTTGGGAAGGACTGGGGAAAAAGGATATGGATGTTCGACAGGCTGATTTGGGCGACGGTGGGATATGGAGTGGAGATATGGGGGTGGAGGGAGAGGGAGAGGGAGAGGGTGGAGGGGCTGCAGGAGAGATTTTTAAGGTGGGTATTGGGGGTGGAGTGGTGTGTTCCGGGGTACATGGTGAGGGAAGAGTTGCAGCGGGACATGATGAGGGGAAGGGCGGGGATGAGGGCATGGGCGTACGAGAGGAAGTTGGAGGAGGGGCAAGGGGGGGAGTTGGCAAGGGAATGTTGGGAAGAGGTAAAAGGTAGGGCGAGAAGGGGAAAGGTGATGGGGGGTTGGGAGGAGGAAAGGAAGAGGTTCTTTGAGGAGAAAGGGTGGACAGTGGAAGAGTTGGAAATGATGAGGGGGAGAGGGGAGCTGAGGGGAGAGGAGGTGGTAAGTAGGGGAAGGAGATTAGAGGAGGTAGAAAGATGGGAAAGAATAAGGGAATCGAGGTATAATAGGTGGTATGGAGTAGTGAAGGGGCCGGGGGTGCCGGGATACTTGAGGAAGGAATGGGGGGAAAGTAGATGGAGAAGAATAGCAAGATTCAGGTTGGGGAGCGAGATGAGAGGCGGGAGGTATTGGGAGGAGGAGGAGGAGGAGGGCAGAAGGTGCAGAGTATGTGGATGGGGGGAGGAAACATGGGAGCATGTGTGGGAGGTTTGTACAGAATGGGGGGAGGTGAGGGGGTGGCAGGAGGTGGTAAGGGAGGTACTGAGTGACGAGGGAGGGGGAGAAGAGTGGATGAGGAAGGTGGAAGAAAGGAGGGGAGGTGGAGTGGAAGAATGGAAGTATAAGGAATGAGAGTGAGAGGAAGCGAGCGGAAGTGGTGGTCAGATGGTAGGGAAGGGAGGGGAAGGAGAAGCGTGCGTGGCGGGACAAGCGAGCGAGGAATTTTAGAAATTAATTAGTTAGTTTTTAAGAGCGGCTAATTAGTGGTAAGGTAGGGTTAAGATTTAGATGTAAGAGGAGAAGAGTGGGCGGATTGTAAACCCTGAGGGGAAACAATAAAGAGTAATACATAATACATAAGTAAAAGAAAATGTATATATGTGACGTCCCACTATTTTTCGCGCGGTACCATTCTAAAATCTCCATCATAAATATTAAAATCACTCCACCAAAGTCCTTCAAACTCAACTCTTACCCCTTTTCCCCAATCGCTGATCACCTTGGCGATGTACCTTAGCGGTCCCCATCTCAAGATGATCGGTACGAAACCTCTTTCACCTATTCGCCCTACGAGGCACAAGTTCCTCATTCATGTTAAATCTAAACAAGTCCCTCGCCCTAAAAGGCCCTTAAATCGAGACCACGTCTCACCCCTTCTCTAAGACCCTCCAAGTCAAGACCACAATTACCCCTTTCCTATTAAAACACCCAAAATCCATTCGCAGGGCTGAGCATCATCTTTTCACGTGCATAAAAATCTCGGAAGGATCATTGCGACGAATATTTTGTGTACGTGACAGAAATGCGTCTAATAATACACGCACCTTTTGTAAAAACCCCGGAAGTCCTACTGAGACTTATTTCTTAAATGTGTCAAGGCTGTTACCGCGCGTACCCCCGCGACAACCATATAAATACGAGGGGACCGAGACAGAAGTGCTCTTTCGACAATAATCAACGAAAGGATAATCAACAAAGTCTATTTAAAACAGTTAACGAAAATCACCTCGCTAATCATTGTAAGCAATTATAATTTCCATTTATACTACTGCATATCACCAGCATCCTTATTATCTTATATTATTATTATTCTTTTTACTGCCTTCTATATTACATTGTATTATCAATACTTATTGCGATCATATTATTTTGTATTCTTAACGCTTATTGTATTTCATATTATTTTGCATTCTAAAGCTTATTGCTTTCCACAATATTTTGTATTCTTAACGCTTATTCTATTCCATAATATTTTGTATTATTACGCTTATTGTTTTATATAAAATTCATTGGCTTATTTCCATGTGTTTCATGTTCATATTCTTATATTGATATATTTATATAAATGTTATGTGCAAGTGCTTAACGACCAACGCATTCTCATGTTAATATTGTTATAAATATTGCCTATGCACATATTCAGGCTTAAAACTAATAAACATATTTGCTTTAAATCACGTGTAACGTTCAGCTGTCCAGGGACGACTGAATGTAGACAGGTTCCCGAGAGGAGAGCGGCTTCCTCCGAGAATAGGATAGGTGGGGGTTTCGTGTGGAATGAAGGAGTGAAATCCAACTTAAACTTAACAATGACTTTATTCAAATAACACTTAAACTAATAACAATAACATTAATATGGCTTACAACTACGATTATATATTTTGTGTTTTTGTGTTTTTGGGTTTTTTTATGCTTATGTATTCTAATGCGCTAGGTAAAATTGGATATATAAATATATGTGTGCTACTGCTGTAAGTTCGGCCGCTACCGTTTCCGGAGCAGTTCCCGATACTCTTGGCAGAGTTCTTAATTTACTGTTCTGTAGACTTTATCTTTGCTAAGCGGTTAAGCTGCTGCCTACTAGTAGGAGCAACGCTTGAAACCTCCGCAAAAACAAAGTTCTCAACTATTAAATGATAGATCCAAAAAGGAGCACCAGTATCTTGTACACTGAGAACCAGTCGCTGCCGTTTCCGGAGCGTACTGAAATTCTACTGGATAATACTTAAGCTACCTCCAGGAACTAGCATTCGTTAGTTGCAAGAACGTATCTGAGTTCTTAACCATTAAATAGAAGATCCAAAAAGGAGCACCAGTATCTTGTACACTGAGAACCAGTCGCTGCCGTTTCCGGAGCGTACTGAAATTCTACTGGATAATACTTAAGCTACCTCCAGGAACTAGTATTCGTTAGTTGCAAGAACGTGTCAGTATTCGAATGAGCGCGCCGAGTGCTGCGTGCGCCTCCTTTTATACTGGAGAATTGGCGGGTTGGCGCATGCGCAGTGTGTCGATATTTCTTATTTCGCAGTTTTCTTGCTTATTATATATTATTTTGTTTTGCGTTTTTGTTAGTAATTCTAATTAATTATTCTTAACATTTCTATAATATTTGTTCTTTTAATATTTGTTTGGATTATAATTTACAACTAAAAGTATGTACAATGAGCCTGCGCGGTATTACAGATTTGCTCCGCGGTAGTGTAGATCGATTCTACTTTATCGACGGTCGGTAATTGTTGGTTCGAGTCCCTGTGGGACGTTACACCTCCCCCCCTGGGGAATCTCTCGTCCTCGAGAGATTTGAATGATGGTTGGGAATAAAAGAATTATTTATAAATATAGGTTATTTTTATTTTATATTTATCATGAGGGTTTATATGGGGTGGCGGCTCCTGAACCAAATAATTGGAGAGTTCTCCATGCCCTTCTTCTTGGATCCGTTTTTGGGAGTGATCTGTATCTTTTCCAGTCCGGGTTTGGGATCTGGATTCCTATGAGGTTTGGCCATCTTGATGGAGGAACTTCCGGAATCTTGAAGTTGAAGTTGGGTGGTTCTGGGATTTTGATATCCGGGGTTTTGGGAAACTCCGGTGTGACTGGTAGTGAATCCGGTGGGGTGTTAGGCGGAGTATGGGGTGGTGTCTTGTTTTAGAAAGAGTTTTGTTAGTTTTTTGGATATAAAATAGTTTTTATGAGAATTTTTACCGTTTTCTTTGGAGATATTGGAAATGGTGTTATTAATAACGGGATGTCTATCATTTTTCGTAATATTTCTTCTAATTCTCTCTTTTTTTCTACTCTTTTCGTGTGTCGACTGCCTGATCGTTTTGGCATCTTGGCGACTAATGAACATGGCGCAGGCGTGATTTTAAACGGACGTTAGGGCCTCTTATAGTGGCGCCCTCTAGCGGAATTCTATATGTAATCTTATGGGTTTTGTTACTATGTTATAATTTTTATGGTGTTGATAAGTTATAGGTTGGTTTTTTAGGATTTTTATAGGTTATTTTTAATTTTTTTTAGTGAAAAAATATATTTTTATTAAAATTTGTTAAAAAAATAAATACATAAATACTTAAAACTAGGTGTATGTTTTAACTACATTGTGTGTGTGTATGTGTGTGTAATTGTGAGTGTCGTGTACAGTAAAAATGACATATAAAACTTAACCTATGTGTAAGAGTTAACTACATTGTGTGTGTGTGTGTGTGTGTAATTGTGAGTATCATGTATAGTAAAAAAGATATATAAAAACTTAACCTATGTGTAAGAGTTAACTACATTGTGTGTGTGTGTGTGTGTGTAATTGTGAGTATCATGTATAGTAAAAAAGATAGAATTATTTCCTTGTTGCTTGCCAACATTCCGTACATTTCTCTATTGGTTGCCCGATAAACAGTATCCGGCGGCATAATCTGCACACTCTCCACCGCCTGTCTTTTCCACCCGTAAGGTGTTTCTCTAGTGGCTCTTCATCCTCAATTTCAACCTTTTGCGTACACATAACGCATATAATCCCGCTTTTATAAAAGTATACATCCTGCTCATAAACTTTCTTTAAGCACGTGTTCATTTTCTTCGTATATAATGTAACAATGATGAAATTCTTTGTCTGCTATTCCTTATATAGTCTTCCTCTGCAGGGTTGCAACTTTGTATAGTTAATTTCACTTTTGTTTTGCTGAATTGATGTGATCGTTCTTCTTTTGTTAGAATTCTTTCTCAGGTAAATATGCTCTTTTAATCCTGTTCATATGTACGATTCTGGTTTGTTTTAAATTTATTGCTATTTTTAAATTACTGTTCCCTACAATTTCCATAATTTGGTATGGTCCGCTGTATTCGGGTCCTAGTTTTTCACGTCTTGGGTTTAATAACCAAACCCAATCTCCTACTTTGTACGTTTGAGGTTGTATCTTCCGGTCATAGTAATGTTTTTGTCGAATTTTTGATTCTTCTAAATTATTTCGCGCCATTTGTCGGATGTGGTGTAGTTTGTGTATTATTTCATCAACATAGTCTGGATATGTCTTAATAATGTCCGTTGGAGGCATACTTGAAGGAAGACGTGCTTTTCTACCGTAGACAAGTTCGTGAGGCGTAAATTTCGTGCCTTCGTGGGTGCTTGTATTATAAGAGAACATTGCTTGAGGTAACCATTGGTCCCATTGTCTTTCCTTTGATACATAATGTCTTAGATATTCAATAAGAACATGATGACTCCTTTCCAGTGATCCATTAGACTGAGGATGGTATGCAGAAGTTCGATATTGTTTGATTTGGAATGTTCTGGCTAATTTCTTCATGAGGGAACTCATAAAATTTGGCCCTTGATCAGTCAGAATTGCTTTAGGACTTCCGAATTTACAGATAAAATGTTCTGTAAATGCTTTAGCTATGTCCTTTGCAGTGATGTTTGTTAATGGTATTGCAAGGGAATACTTGGTTAAATTGTCTTGTATTGTAAGTATGTAACTATTTCTTATTTTTGTAGAAGGTAGTGGTCCTACTATGTCCATAGAAATTTTATCAAAGGCATCCAATGGTGTATCTGTTAATATCATGGGTTCCTTATTTTTTACCCTTACTAATTTAGTTTTTTGACATTCTAAACATGTTTTAACGAATTGTGCTATTTCGTATTTCATGTTTTTCCAATAGTATGTACTTCTTATTCGATGATATGTTTTAGTAACTCCTTTGTGTCCTCCTATGGGTGTTTCATGAATTTCTTTGATAATATATTGCCTATTTTGTATGGAAGGAGTTATAAGAGTACCTTTACAAAAACTAAATTGGATGTCTTCGTTGATGAATATTAATTCTATTAAATTTCGTAATTGCTTAAGTGAAATTTTATTTTCTTCTCCTGATATATACACTTTGGTGGCTTGTTTAAGTACCAGGTATGTGTGAAGTGTTTTTAATGATGTATATAAATTTTCTTCTGTTGGGTAATTTGGTACGACAAGTCCAACAATTGTACGTTTTCCACTTCTTATTGTTACTGATTCTCCATGTTTTAGTGGAAATGCTATTTTGTCAGCTTTTATATTTCTTTCTTCATATAATTTATCTCCCATTGGTCCTATTGGTTTGCCTTCTGTATTTATAAATGTTATTATGTAATCTTTTCCCATCCATAAGTGATCTTCTACTTCTATATTTTGTTTTTTGACAGGAATATTGGATGTTACTCTTGGTTTGCCTGTGGTATGTTGTGGAGGTGATGTGGGTGGTACAGATAATGGTAGGGGAGTCAGTGGTGGGAGAGATAACGGTGGAAGAGATAATGGTGGGAGTGATAGTAGTGGAGATGGAGGTGGTGAAGAGGGAGTAAGTATTTTTCCTTTCTTGATTTTAATGGGAGTTATGGGAGCTGTATCTGTACTGGAGTTTAATTTTTGCTTTTTCTTTTTAGGAGTGTGGTGAGTACTTTTGTCTGTGCTTGACTCTGCATTAATTTTTGGAGGATCTTTATAATTGTGTTTTGGAATTATAGTTGTCTCGTCTATTTCTTCTATTAAGTCCTCTTGAAGTTTCTTGATGTGAGGTTTCTTTATTGCTTGTTGGTTGTTTTGTATTGTTTCTTGAGGTAGTATTCTTTTTTGAGGAGTTTTATGTATTTGAGGTGGTATATGTACTTCAACAGGTACTGTTTTTTGGGGGGGTGTATGTACTTCAACGGGTACTGTGTTTTGGGGGGGTGTATGTACTTCAATGGGTACTGTGTTTTGGGGGGGTGTATGAACTGTGTTTTGGGGGGGTGTATGTACTTCAATGGGTACTGTGTTTTGGGGGGGTGTATGTACTGTGTTTTGGGGGGGTGTATGTACTTGAGGAGATTCTATATTTTGTTTTTTGCTTTCTGGTTGTGATGATGAAGTGTTTCTTTTTATTTTTCGTTTTAAGTGTTGTCGTTTAGTTCCTACTGCATCACTCTCGTCATATGAAGAGTCGGAATCTGACGAACTAAATTTAGTTTGTTTATATGGAGCTGGGTTTCCTGAAGTCGAATCGGTTGTTTCTCTTTGTCGCGTATTATATTGATGAAATTGTTTTTGTTTTTTATTTTCGTGTGAATTTGTTTCTGAATGTGCTCGCTTTGCATTTAATGGTAGTGCTATCGGATTTCTAGACAAGGCATCCGCGTTCGTATTGTATTTTCCCGGTTTGTACAATATTTTATAATCGTATTCCGCAAGTTTTATTTTCCATCGCATTAATCGTGATGACGGGTCAGAGAGATTTTGTAGCCATTCTAAAGGTTTATGATCTGTTATAAGATAGAATTTTCTACCATAAATATAAGGTCTGAAATGAAATACCGCATATAATATTGCTAAAAGTTCCCGTTCTGTTGGTGAGTAACGAGTTTCTGCGTCATTTAAAACTCGAGATGCGTAAGCTATTGGTAAATCTTTTCCTATTTCTCCTTGACTAAGAACTGCACCTACAGCAATACCTGAGGCGTCTGTCGTTATGTTAAATGTTTTCTCGAAATCCGGAAATTGTAGTATAGGTTCTTTGCAGAGAGCTTCCCGCAGAGTTTCGAATGCTTTTTGTTGTTGATATGTCCATTCGAATTGATAATCCTTTTTGGTGAGATTAGAAAGTGGTCTTGCAATTTTTGAAAAATCTTTTATGAATCTTCTGTAGTATCCACTTAGTCCTAAAAATTGTTTTACATTTTTAACAGTTGTTGGTGTTGGAAATTCTTTAACTGCTATTACTTTTCGTGGGTCTGGCTTGACTCCTTCTTCTCCTATTATGTGTCCTAAATATGAAACTTCTTTCTTCAAAAATTCGCATTTATCTGGTTGTAGGTGAAGATCTGCGTCATTTAGTCTATTCATTAATCGTTTAAATTTAGTTGCATGTTCCTTGAGAGAGCTAGCATATATAACGATGTCATCTAAGTATACAAATAATTCTATTCCTTGGAGTCCAGTCAAGACTTGATCCATGAGTCTTTGAAAAGTGGCTGGTGCATTTTTTAGTCCGAACGGCATTCTATTGAATTCGTAATGCCCATATATTGTAGAAAAGGCTGTTTTATGGCGATCGTCTGGATGCATGGGGATTTGATGGAATCCAGATGCGAGATCAAAAACGGAGAAATATTTCGCACTTCCTAACTGATCTAATATGTCAGTTATATTTGGTAAAGGATAGGCGTCTCCAATTGTTTTCTCGTTTAGTTTTCTGAAGTCTATTACAATTCTAGGTTTTCTTATTCCTTCTAGATTTTCTTTTTTTAATACTACCCATATAGGTGAGTTGTAAGGAGATGATGAAGGTTGTATTATTCCCTTTTCAATTAATTCTTTAGTTTGTTTCCTTACTTCTTCCTTGAATACCTGAGGGTACCGATATTGTTTTGTAAAAACAGGAACGTCATTTTCTGTTATGATCCTGTGGTAAGCTTTATTTGTGGCTTCCAATTTTTCTCCTGGTAGATAAAATCTATCTGCGTGTTCCTTAACTAATTCTTCTATACTGGCTCGTTCTTCTTGGTTTAGGTGGTCCAGTCTTAGTAGTTGTAACAACTGGTGGGTTCTATTTGTTGCTTTATATGTATCTGATGATTTTTCTTTTACTGGAACTTCAATAAATGGTTCTAATTCAATTGATGGTACAGGAATTTTTATGTCTTTTATGGATGTATTTATTGCAAATAGACATGCCATGCCATTATTATTTGACACAATTACATTTCCCATATGTAAATTAGGGTGAATATTAATTTTAGGAATATATCCTGTGCTAGTTTGTGTGTTGAGAACTCGTACATATATCTGACTTCTTGTTCTGGCTGGTATTGTGACCATTTCGGGGTCGACGAATGGAAGAGTTTCTGGTCCAATGGTTATTGCTGATCTCGTGTAATCAATAGTTGCTCCGTTGGTTTGGAAGAAATCTGTTCCTAATATACCGTCCTGTCTGATAGGGAGGTCTTCTACGATGTGGATGATAATTTCCGTATTTAAAGTTCGTATTTTGATGTATCCCATAGTACTGAGTAGTCCGTCCGTGATACCATTTAGGTCAAATAATGTGTCCATGAAGATTGGAATATCGGAAGAAACAGCACATCTCTTGATTACGTTGAGGTCTGATCCCGTGTCGATCATTAATGTTGCTTGTCCTCCGCTAAATCCTATGTCAGAGAGAAGAATGCTGGGTGGTTTCCTTATTTGTTCTGTCTTGAGTCTTAGTATGGCTTGTCTACGTACCATACGGGGTTGTGCCTCTTCTTTTTCTTTCCTATCAAAATACATCTTTTTCCTGCATTGTTCTATCGTATGGCCTCGAAATTTACAATATTCACAAGATATGCTATCATAAGCTCGGTTTCTGCATTCTTGTATTGTATGACCTGGTTTTTGACAATAATCACAACGGGTGTTGGATTGAGGAGTTCTGTTCGTGTAACTTTGACTTCTACAATCTTGCGCCGTGTGACCTGTTCTTTGGCAGGTGCTGCATTGTTCGTTGAATCGAGGGGCTGTGTTAGCTTGGCTCCTGCAATCTTGCGTCATGTGACCCGCTCGTCGGCAGTTGTTACAATATTCGTTGGGTCTTGCGTTGTAACTCCGATTCCTACAATTTTGTGTTGTATGACCTGGTTTTCGACAAAAGTCACAGAATGTAAGGTTTCTACATTCTTGTATCATATGTCCTATCTTTTTACAGTGTTGACAGATTTTTTGTCGCCAGTCGGTGCGTGAAACTTGCTGACTACTGCAGTTAGTAATATCATGGCCGTATCCAAGGCAGTTTATACATTGATTAGGTTGTGTTACTCCAATAGGTATTTTTGTTCTTATTTGGTACTCGTTGTATTCTGCTTCTGCTTTAATAGCACTGTTGATAGCGCGATCAAGACTGCTGAAGGTGCATTCGTGTATTCTATTATATATCTCGATTTTTAAACCCGTTAGAAAGGCTTTAACAGCATTTTGTTCCGCATTTATATTAAATTGAGCTTCATGTCCTGGTACTTCTATTGTGATACAATGTCTGATTTGTAAGAGTAAATTAGATACGCGGCTACTATAGTCTACTGTGGTTTCATTCGATAGTTGCGCAATTTTTGATAATTCGCCGTATAATTGAATTGATGTGTGTATTGGAGCAAAACGAGAGGTTAATACATTTGTAAGGTCACTGATTGTGTTGTAATCTCCGCTTAAAACTACTCTTGAAGCTTGTCCGTAAAGCTTATTTTTTATTAATTGAACTAATCCATATTCTGCGTTAGGATTTATCATGCGCCGTGCGTTTCGACAACTTTTAATAAATTGATGTAATGGTATATTTCTACCATCGAAAGAAGGTACTGTGTCGGCCGTATCGCGTAAACTAATGTGTGGTAAATGAGGATATACATTCGTAGCTGTATTCGTATTAATTTGAGGATTTGAAGTTTCTGGAGTATTTCCTGTTTCTGATGTTACTGGAATGTTTATATTTTCTGGACTTGTTTGAGTCTCTGTATTGATTGCTAAAGCAGCCATTTTTTCTCCAATTGTTTCAGGCATTGTAAAGTTTTAAGTTTCCACAAAATTTTAAGGAAAGAAAAAAAAAATTTTCTAAGAAAATACTCACTTTTGGAGTTATTTTACTAAGCGAAAATATCCTTCTCAACGAAATATCCCACCGCTGTCACCAAAAATAATCCGACCTGTAACGTTCAGCTGTCCAGGGACGACTGAATGTAGACAGGTTCCCGAGAGGAGAGCGGCTTCCTCCGAGAATAGGATAGGTGGGGGTTTCGTGTGGAATGAAGGAGTGAAATCCAACTTAAACTTAACAATGACTTTATTCAAATAACACTTAAACTAATAACAATAACATTAATATGGCTTACAACTACGATTATATATTTTGTGTTTTTGTGTTTTTGGGTTTTTTTATGCTTATGTATTCTAATGCGCTAGGTAAAATTGGATATATAAATATATGTGTGCTACTGCTGTAAGTTCGGCCGCTACCGTTTCCGGAGCAGTTCCCGATACTCTTGGCAGAGTTCTTAATTTACTGTTCTGTAGACTTTATCTTTGCTAAGCGGTTAAGCTGCTGCCTACTAGTAGGAGCAACGCTTGAAACCTCCGCAAAAACAAAGTTCTCAACTATTAAATGATAGATCCAAAAAGGAGCACCAGTATCTTGTACACTGAGAACCAGTCGCTGCCGTTTCCGGAGCGTACTGAAATTCTACTGGATAATACTTAAGCTACCTCCAGGAACTAGCATTCGTTAGTTGCAAGAACGTATCTGAGTTCTTAACCATTAAATAGAAGATCCAAAAAGGAGCACCAGTATCTTGTACACTGAGAACCAGTCGCTGCCGTTTCCGGAGCGTACTGAAATTCTACTGGATAATACTTAAGCTACCTCCAGGAACTAGTATTCGTTAGTTGCAAGAACGTGTCAGTATTCGAATGAGCGCGCCGAGTGCTGCGTGCGCCTCCTTTTATACTGGAGAATTGGCGGGTTGGCGCATGCGCAGTGTGTCGATATTTCTTATTTCGCAGTTTTCTTGCTTATTATATATTATTTTGTTTAGCGTTTTTGTTAGTAATTCTAATTAATTATTCTTAACATTTCTATAATATTTGTTCTTTTAATATTTGTTTGGATTATAATTTACAACTAAAAGTATGTACAATGAGCCTGCGCGGTATTACAGATTTGCTCCGCGGTAGTGTAGATCGATTCTACTTTATCGACGGTCGGTAATTGTTGGTTCGAGTCCCTGTGGGACGTTACACACGCTTCGAACTATTGTGTCTATTCTTCGGTTACAAAGACTCCAAACCAAAACAACCTGCAGCAACAGCTGATCTCGGTTCACGAACGCGAAAGTGCTTGCAGTGTTTACTAATGTTCTTTTGCATGGACGGTTCAGCTGTCCGGGGACGACCAGTGGGGCCAAGCCGTCATTGTTTGGCCGAAGTTCCCGTTTAGTTAGCACCAAGTAGGTAGGAGGCGCTAGGTACATCACACACACATACCTAGGTGAATCAGTAGCACGACACACAACATTTCGACGTTGGTGAAATGTTACCATGACGACCGTCGTCATTTTTAATTGTGTGGCGCAGGCGCAGTCACGAGGAAGTGTAACCTACGTGGATCAGGACGTGATTCAAAGGACTCCTGTCATTTCTAAAATAAAATTTAAAAGATTAAATTTTGGAATGACCAGAAATCCTTCAAATGGCGTCCTCACTTTCCCTGGTTTACGTTTTCTAAATGTAGCCTGAAAGAAAATAAATACCTTAACCTTAACCTAACCTTTTTTAAGGCCGTCTGACCATGGATCGTCGCGTCAGTGACGCGTATGCAGCAGATAGAAGGATATACAAAGAAATTGAATATATTTTCTTTTCCTATGAAAAGAAGAAATATTCAATTTCAATGTTTATTGTTAATTTCAATGTACTTAAGCTGCCTCTAGGAACCAGCATTCGTTAGTTGCGAGAACGTATCAGTATTCGAATGAGCGCGCTGAGTGGTGTGTGCGCCTCCTTTTATACTGGAGAATTGGCGGGCTGGCGCATGTGCAGTGTGTCGATATTTCTTATTTCGCATTTTTTTCGCTTATTATATATTATTTTGTTTTGCGCTTTTGTCAGTATATCTAATTAATTATTCTTAACATTTCTATAATATTTGTTTCTCTAATAGTTGTTTGGATTATAATTTATATCTTAAAGTACATACAATGCTTGTGTGCGGTAACATAGGTTGGCTCTGTGGTAATATAGTACAAATATACTTTATCAACGGTCGGTAATTATTGGTTTGAGTCCTCGTGGGACGTTACACCTCCCCCCCCCCCCCTGGGGAATCTCGTCCTCGAGAGATTTGAACGGTAGTAGGGAATGTATATACAATTTATTTATTTAAGATATATATTTTATTTATTTTCTTGCTTATTAAGGTTTATAGGGGCTGGCTGCTCCTGGTCCAAATAACGCGAGTAGTCGCCATATTTTCCTCCTTGGGTCCGTTTTTGGAAGGAATCTGTAAATCTCCCAATCCGGATCTGGGATCTGGATTTTTACGAGGCTTGGCCATTTTTGGTACTTCCGGAATTTTGAATTCAAAGTCTGGAGTTCTCGGAAATTCTGGCGTTGTCGGGAGTGTGTCCGGCGGTGTGTGAGGTGGTATGTGAGGCTGTATCTTAATGTGAAATGAATTTTGTTAATTTCTGAATAATATATTAGGTTTTACGATTTTACCATTTTTTCTGGTGACTTCGGGAGTGGGACGATTAACTCAGGTATGTTAATCATTTCTTTTAATATATTTTGTACTAAGTTTTTTTTTATTTTATTTTGACGCTTGCCTGATCTCTTCGGCATCTTGACGATGAATGGCGCAAGCGTGGATTTGAAATAATTTGTTAGGGCCTCTTACAGTGGCGCCCTCTAGCGGACTTCTATGTTTGCAACCTTATAGGCTATGCAAATATGTATATATATTCTTTTTTAGAGAGAGAAATTGACAGATTATTTTTCAGGTTATGGATTTGGATTTTTAGGAGTTTTATAGGTTATTTTTATATTTAGATTTTTTATATAAATAGTGGGTTTATTATAAAAATAGAAAATTACATATGTGACGTCCCACTATTTTTCGCGCGGTAACAGTACCAGTCCTCCATAAACTCACTCCACCAAAGTCTTCCAGAATCAAGTCTTACCCTTTCCCCAAACCCCTGATCACCTTGGCGATGTACCTTAGCGGTCCCCATCTCAAGATGGTCAACGACGACCCCCAAATCCACTCTTAACCTTACGTGGCACGACCACATCACTCCAAATCTAATAAATACAAGTCCCTCGTCCCTAAAAACCCCTCTTAAATCGAGACCACGTCTCACAACCTCCCCATGACCAAAGAAGTCATTACCCCTTTTCCTTCTTTCTAATCAAACCACCCACAGTCCATCCAATGGGTTGAGTATCCCCTTTCAAAACTCTATGCAAAAGAACCCCGGAAGTCTTAACGACAAATATTCATTACAAGGCCATATAAAAACCCCGGAAGACCAAATCTATTAATAACCTCTGCGACACGTGCCGAAATAGGTCAAGGTTGCATACCGCAACCGCCCTTCGCCCCTAACAATCTTTTGATTTTACATAAATACGAGGACCCAAGAGGTCCTCGTCCTCTTCTATGGAAACTCTTCTACGGAAACTCTTCTACGGAAACTCTTATACGGAAACTCTTCTACGGAAATTTTTCGAGACTCCTAAACGGAAAATCTCCTGTGAAACCATAAGTATTTCTAAAGTTCAAATCAGTGATCTACAAACGATTACCTACGGCAGCTACTGTAAGCTATTATCATTATTATTAATAACATTGTATATCACCCACATCCCATATTACTATTCTTATTTGCTTTTCGTATTAATCATCTTATTAACGCTCATTGCGATCATACTATTTGCTTGTTAACGCTTATTGCAACCATTCTATTTGTCTTATTAACGCATACTGCGATCACTTCATTTGTCTTGTCAACGCTAAAAGCTTATTACATACTATTTTACTATCCTTTATTGTATCGCATGTCCATCCATAAACATTTTATTTTATATACATTTATAAATGTCATACGCCAACGATCATCGCTACTGCACTATTAACGCAGTGCATGATAACGTACTTGTTTAACCTGAATAAACAACCATTTAAATCAATCGTGAAGTTATTGTGTTAATCCTTCGGCAACGAAGATCCCAAACGTAACGAACCGCTGCAACAGCTGATCTCGGTTCGCGAGCGAGTGTTCTTACAGTGTTTACAAACGTTCTTCTGCACGGGCCGCGTACCGACGTATGCCTAGACGGATTTCGCGGAACCATTACGAGTGACTTCTTATGTATATGCAGCGGTAAATCCTATTATCGAACCGGTATAAAAACCCACAAGGGTCTAACGGGTGTTCATTGGGTACAATTTCATTATTTAAACCCTCCTTGGTCGCTCAGCGTGTAGGATTCAAGATCCTCGCCTAGATTCCCTCGACCTCAGTGTGTAGGATTCAAGATCCTCGCCTAACCTCCATTTACCCCAGTGTGCAGGATTCAAGATCCTCGCCTACCCTCCTTTTACCCCAGTGTGCAGGATTCAAGATCCTCGCCTACCCTCCTTTTACCCCAGTGTGCAGGATTCAAGATCCTCGCCTACCCTCCTTTTACCCCAGTGTGCAGGATTCAAGATCCTCGCCTACTCTCCTTTTACCCCAGTGTGCAGGATTCAAGATCCTCGCCTACCCTCCTTTTACCCCAGTGTGCAGGATTCAAGATCCTCGCCTAACCTCCTTTTACCCCAGTGTGCAGGATTCAAGATCCTCGCCTAGCCTCCTTGGTCGCTCAGCGTGTAGGATTTAAGATCCTCGCCTAAATTCCTTCTACCCCAGTGTGTAGGATTCCAGATCCTCGCCTAACCTCCCTCAACTCTCAGTGTGCAGGATTTCAGATCCTCGCCTGTGTTCAAAAACCCCCACAGTGTCATTGTCCCCCAAAGACCTCCACCCGGGACGTGACATTAAAATTGGTGACAGCGGTGGAATCTTCGTCTACCGTTGATAAGAAATAGGTTTTCTGACACGGTACCCACAAGGTCCCAACATTAGCATGTGTATTAACCATCCTAATCAGTGCGAAGCATCATATCGTAGCCGTAGATTACAGAGCCTAACTGCGTACATGCAGTGGATGATCTGCGTCACCGGAACAATAGCAACGACTTACGAAGGCGACGACGTTTGTTTGAGTTGCTCCCAGAGAGACCCCACAAAAACGGTGACAGTATATAAAATCCATTATTGCCAAACGCCTTATAATTTCGGTAGTTGCCCTCGGTGCAACACAGGGTTACTCCAAACGCGCCCAGCGAATAATTGTGCCGCGTGTACCGAATGGTACCTCCTTTCAAATAGGAGTTACGACCAATTCGACAACGAGTACCCGCGTTTTGAACCCTCAGACTTCTAAATAACGAAAACCTGCCACGACATAATTTTAGTCGCCCAAGGTAGGACGTTCACTCGCCTCTAACCAAAGTAGACCCTCCGAATAAGGACCCGATATCTAATATGTGCGATCGGCATCAACGTCGGGGCACACTATACTATCCGAGTCGCAGGCTGCCGGGCGTCTTGTCGAATTCAAACGCATCAATTTGTGTTTCGGGGGGGCGTAGCAACGACCACGGAGGGCAAGAATATTTGCCTTAACTGTTTTGATTCGGACCCTGTAGAAGTAGACGAGATATACCAGGTGCATTACCACCAACCAAACGATACATTTCCCGAATGCCCTCGCTGTAAAAACCTGTTGTTCAAATTACGCGTCGTGTGCACAGAAAGTGACCGTCGAATGAGTAGAAACCGTGCTAGGTTCGACACTAATTACCCGGGTAGAGAGCTCGGTAGGCTTTAAATAACGGCTGTCGGGCACCCAAAATTAAGAAATCCTTAAATAGCATAAACAAACAGTATGTCTGAATACGGTGACGCTGGCGACCCTCACGTAATAGACCAAGACGCGGGCCAAAACAATAACCTCATAGATACCGCGACGACCGAATTATTGGAAAGGGTACAAATATTAAAACAAAAGGGAGCGGTAATCGAAAGCTTGCACGCGAACTTTGCCGAACCCAATATGCATTCGGACGCGAATACCAAATCGGGCAACCATTCGTGGGAAGGTCTTTCCGACAAAATACGAAACATCGAGAACATGATGGAGAAACTTCTTGCACCCCCGCCATCCGCGAATAATTTTGCCACGCCGGGTTCCTCCCGTTTTGACAGGAAATCGGTATTAAATCGTAACCATGTTCCGGAAGTACCCCATTGTAACAATATCCCGGACCATGGCCCAACGCCCCAGATCACGCTAAGAGACGCTATAGAAACGGTTCCAACTTTTAATGGACATAACATAACCGTCGAACAATTCGCGAGAGCCTGCAACAGGGCTAAGGCTCTGGTTCCCCCGCAAGCCGAACCCCAGCTGGCGAGGGTATTGCGAAACAAGCTGCAAGACCACGCATGCTTGGCCGTAGAGGATAGGGTCTTCGACTCCGTCAATAGCTTAATTAGGCAATTAAAAACAATATTCTCCCCTGCAAAAACGTCAGACCACTATCGCGGCGAACTCGCAAACGTCATCAAAGGACCCAACGAACACATATTGGAATACATTTCGCGTGTAAAAGATCTCCGATTCGCCATTTTAGAAGAGGACAGGGAATATTACCGCGACTTCGCACGAAATCGCCCTCAGGACCTAGATCGACTAACTCTGGACTCATTCATCGATGGCCTTCCTCCCCATGTAAGCTCAAGACTATTGCTACACTCTTTCGAGACGCTCGAGGAAGCGTTCAATTTAGCCGTCCTTGTAGACAAAAAGATTGAAAGGGACCGCCTTAGATTCGCCGAGCAGAAGACCCCAAAGCTAACATGCCAACTCTGCAACAAAACCGGTCACGACGCACGGACATGTCGCAGCAGTCAAGGTCCGATGACCCAATCATATGAGAGACAATCTCCAAATCCTGCAGCGGGATACAGGAACCAAGCACCGAGCCCACTGCTCCCCTACTGGGATAAGACGCGACCTCCACCCCTAAGACCTACAGAATTACGAATCTGTGGGTATTGTAGGAAGCCCGGACACCTCATCTCTGAATGTAGGAAGTGCATGTACAATTATACCGCGAGAAATCCTGGAACCTTCCAAGAAACAAATTCGGGAAACGCCCTGCCCCCACGGACAAATATGGATGCGTACCGTGGAGCGGGCCAAGCGGGAGCGCGTCCGATAGGAATACTGAAAGAATAAAGTGTACAAAAAACGAAATCGCCACCGCGCAGGTGAATCCAGTAACCAAGGCCCCGTCAGTGATAATTAACTCCCTAGACCTCGAAGATGCACAAGAATTTATGATAGACACCGGGGCTGAAGTAAATTTATTGAAAGTGCAAGCCGTAAGACGAATCCAAGACGTCAACATAAAGAATAAACTACTACTTAAGGGGATCTCGCCGGACCCTGTCCCCACTCTCGGAACAATCAAAGTAACCCTTTTGGGCGACGATGCCACGTTCCACGTAGTTAGTAACAATTTTCCAATAAAACCGCAAGGGATATTAGGGGCCGAATTCTTAATAAAGAGGAATGCGACCATCAACTACCTCAATAAGCAATTGGATATTCAGGGAAATACTATCCCATTCGTAAACGAGGATCAAGTCATTCTACCCGTAAGATCAAAGGTCACTTCTTTCGTGCACGTATCTAACCCAAACATAGAGGAAGAATACTTGCCCCGGCTAAACTTGGGCGCGGGAATACACGCCGGTAATGCCCTTGTCCGTAACCAAGACGGCAAAGCGTATCTACAAATGGTAAACACCAACGAAACGGACATCACCATCGCAATACCCACTCTGGAGTTAGAAGACTTCGACCAAGTGATTCCGGAACATAAACATAAATGCGCAAAAGAGACTACCATGCCTATAGGCATCACTCCCATCCACCCCCTAATAAAAAACAAGTCCCTCTTATCCCCGGATCCGTCGATCCGCGATCTCGAGACACCCGTTAAGGCGCACTCACTCTCGCCCCCTACGCGTTACACCAAAATAATCCCTCCCCCAAAATCCCCTGAGTCTCTTATAGCAAAAAATGTTACGGAAGTACTGGAGAATTCTGAAGAAACTCCTTCGAGAGTGAAACGAATACAGAACGCAATTTCTATGGAACACATGAATCCAGAAGAGGAACGCCACGTCCAAGAAATTGTAAGGCAAAATCACGACCTCTTCCATCTACCAGACGAGAAGCTAGGTCATACAAACGCCATTCAGCACGGAATCCAAACAACGGATCCCACGCCAATTAATACGAAACAGTACCGTTTCCCTCCAATGCACAAGAAAGAAATCGACAATCAGGTACGCAAGCTGCTGGAAAACGAAATAATCAAGCCGTCGCTATCTCCCTACAATTCACCCATCTGGATTGTTCCAAAGAAGCCAGGACCCGATGGTGAACCCTTGTGGCGAGTGGTGATCGATTTTAGAGATTTAAATAAGCTGACCGTTCCCGACGCGTACCCGCTCCCAAATATCAACGAGATATTGGACCAGTTAGGAGGAGCTAAGTACTTCTCTGTATTCGATCTCGCTTCAGGATTCCATCAAATCCCTATGAAGCCGGAAGACGCGCCAAAAACAGCCTTTTCTACACCCTATGGACACTATGAATTCGTAAGGATGCCATTCGGACTTCGAAACGCACCTGCCACTTTCCAACGTCTAATGGACCACACCCTTACAGGGTTACAGGGCACCGAAATGTTCGTATACTTGGACGATATCGTCCTCTATTCAAGTTCCCTCACCGAACATTTAATCAAATTTAAAAAGCTCGCCTACCGCCTGCGAGAGGCGAATCTTAAACTCCAACCTTCAAAATGCAAGTTCTTACATAAGGAAGTTGCATATTTAGGTCACGTAATCACCGAGGAAGGGGTAAAACCGGACCGACAGAAAATTCAAGCCGTCCGAGACTACCCAGCACCTCGCACGCAAAAGGGTATTAAAGAGTTCCTTGGATTAACCGGATATTATCGACGATTTATCCCAGAATTCTCCAAAACTGCTCGCCCTTTGACCTCATTATTGAAAAAGGACACAGCATTCGTCTGGGGACCGTCCCAGCAAAAAGCTTTCGACCTCCTAAGGTCAGCTCTGCAGGAAGAACCTATCCTGCAATATCCAAATTTCGAGCTAGAATTCCATGTTACTACGGACGCCTCCGATTACGCTATAGGAGGGATATTGAGTCAAAATGTAGCTGAAAAGGAACTACCGATTGCTTACGCGTCCCGCCTCCTAAATAAAGCGGAAACCAACTATTCAACAATCGAAAAGGAACTCCTAGCGATTGTTTATTGTGTTAGATATTTCCGACCTTACCTTTACGGGAAGAAATTTATTTTATACACTGACCATCGGCCTTTAATTTGGCTACATAAAGTAAAGGACCCAACATCGCGCCTTGTTAGGTGGCGATTAAAGTTGTCAGAGTACGATTACGAAATCTGTTATCAACCGGGAAAGAGCAATAAACTTGTTGACGCACTATCCCGTAATCCCCCTGCAGTGGAAGCATATCCTATACGACCACGAGAGGTAGCCGACGACGACTGGGAGGACCAACCCCCGCCTAAACGAGGGCCAGGGAGGCCTCGGGCCCCTAAAATACCCACTTTGGCGACAAAACCCACATGGAAAACCCGCCCAAGGAAGGCGCCTACGAGGATTCAACCAAGCAGAAAAGCACGCAACACTCCGACACCTACAATAGTTCCGCCGGAACCAACGAGTAGCGAAGAGGAAATGGACCAGGAAAAAGAAAGAGAATTAGTAGACACGCCTTACCAAATTATTTCACCTCCACAATCTCCAGCACCGCAGGAACCAGAAGACGACGACTCTGACGTGCAATCCATAGCATCAAACGAATCGACAACCGACTCAGAATCAGCAATAATCGAGCCGGATAATCACCTCGAAGAGGCATACGAAGTAAGGCCTGATCGAAATATTAAAATAACACCGTCAATCAGTCGCGACCCATTGTCTCTACAAAAAGAAACACTTGTTTTCTTCCTAAGTGCCGACGGAAGAGGTTGCGACGACGGAGCCAAACAGTTACAAGAAACAGGGATTTCGATAACATCAGGCGAACTCACCGTTGGCAAGGCCCACGTAACTTATATTAAGGGACAAATTTTTATAGGACTAGTTATCAAAGAAACCCATAATACTCCAATAACTACGACGACTTGGAACAAGGTTCTCTCCTCTTTTAGGGACGTAATACGCGAGCTCCTAATATTTTCGTTTAGCATAGCTAAAACGGCAAGTATCGATCAACTAAACTGGCAGGATATCATTATGGATATTCTCGAAGCCGTCAACGAAGAAGACATTAGTGTCACCATATGTTTACAAATAGTCCGAATCCCCGAAGAATCGGAACGACAAAACATAATTATAGAAAACCATGCGTCCGCTTTGGCTGGACATAAAGGAGTAACAAAGACGTACAACCGAATTCGTCACAGCTATTTTTGGAAAGGCATGAAGAAAGCCGTGGAAGACTACATTCGAAGCTGCACGGACTGTCAACGGAAGAAACTCGTACGCGTTAAGACCAGGCAACCGATGATCCTTACCGACACGCCTGGACGCGCCTTTGATAAAGTTGCATTGGATATAGTGGGACCCCTACCTACTACAAGAGAAGGAAATACCTACATACTGACCATGCAAGACTTACTGACTAAATACTTCGTGTGCGAACCCCTTAAGCAATCCATTGCTACGAAAATTGCGGATGCCTTTATAAAACGATTTATCTGCCAATTCGGAGCTCCTAGAGCTATTCTCACGGACCAAGGAGCAAATTTTACTGGTAATTTTATGAAAGCTATCGCGAAAAAATTTAAAATCGAACAAGTGCGAACCACAGCCTTTCACCCACAAACTAACGGTTCATTAGAGCGATCACATCTCGTCTTAACCGAGTATTTAAAAATGTTCATTAATAGACACAGTGACTGGGACGAATGGACTGACATGGCCGCGTTTTCTTACAATACCAGTGTTCACGAAGGCACAGGGTATACTCCACACGAGTTAGTATTCGGGAAAATAGCCCGGGTACCCAGTCGGAATCCGGTACCCGAGGATTTCGAAAACGAAACATACAATCGTTACTTTTCGAAACTAAACGCTAGGGTGCAAGAATTACAGACCGCCGCAGCCGAAAAATTAAATCAAGCTAAACAAAAATACAAAAAATATTACGATAGACACATACACGAAGAGACCTTCAAACCAGGTGACCCCATATTCGTATTAATAGAACCGCGAAAAGGAAAGTTTGGAGACCAGTACTCCGGTCCCCACACAATATTAGAGGTTATACCTTCACAAAATCTAAGGATAACGTGGAAAGGAAAAACTAAAATCATACACGCCAACAAAGCGCGTCTTGGTCGCGTGCGTGAAAACCCCAGTTGACAGCCCCTCACAGAATAAAAGTACTAACAAATATTATCCTAGATCGTTATCTCGAAATAACGCACAGATGCCACACAAAAGGGCCACCCACCCCGACGTGCCTAGGCGGACACGACCTGGCACCGAGGGAAGGCTCGCCCACATGAGGTGGCTGCGCCGGAAGGCGATAAGGGAAGGAAGGAGCTTATCGCCCCTCCTCCCAAAGATCACCTCCACGGTCACCCTACAAGGAGCCGCCACCGAGACCATCATCATTGATGACTCCCCCGCCACCTCAACAATAGATGAGGACGAAATGCAGGAGGCAGTCACCCCGCGGCTCCCGGACTGCCCTCCCCAAGACCCTGAAGGGGTACTCACCCCCACACCATCCCATTCCAATCCCTCCACCATCCCACCTTGGCCAGGATGTGTGGAAATTTTGGACACGGGGTCAGCCACCAAGGTCCCCGACTACGAGCAGCTGACGCCCGAGTTCCTAAAATGGTTCGATGACCTCTATCAGGGAGGTCAAGACCTCACGATCTTCCTGGACTCGGCCGAATTCCAAGACCTATCCTATTCCTATTCCCCTTAAATCCTACCCTGTACATAGATCCTTGTAAATAGTTCCCAAAATCCTTTCTACTCCCTGTACATAGTTCCCTTGTAAAATAATCCCCAAACTCCCGTTGGAGAAATCAGTTTTAATTTTTATTTTTATATTTTTGCCAAATAGGCACCAAATTCTGTTTTTCTTTTCTCCACCACATACCCTAATGTTAAGAAATGCATGCATTTCTTCCCATGGGGGGGGAGGTGTGACGTCCCACTATTTTTCGCGCGGTAACAGTACAAGTCCTCCATAAACTCACTCCACCAAAGTCTTCCAGAATCAAGTCTTACCCTTTCCCCAAACCCCTGATCACCTTGGCGATGTACCTTAGCGGTCCCCATCTCAAGATGGTCAACGACGACCCCCAAATCCACTCTTAACCTTACGTGGCACGACCACATCACTCCAAATCTAATAAATACAAGTCCCTCGTCCCTAAAAACCCCTCTTAAATCGAGACCACGTCTCACAACCTCCCCATGACCAAAGAAGTCATTACCCCTTTTCCTTCTTTCTAATCAAACCACCCACAGTCCATCCAATGGGTTGAGTATCCCCTTTCAAAACTCTATGCAAAAGAACCCCGGAAGTCTTAACGACAAATATTCATTACAAGGCCATATAAAAACCCCGGAAGACCAAATCTATTAATAACCTCTGCGACACGTGCCGAAATAGGTCAAGGTTGCATACCACAACCGCCCTTCGCCCCTAACAATCTTTTGATTTTACATAAATACGAGGACCCAAGAGGTCCTCGTCCTCTTCTATGGAAACTCTTCTACGGAAACTCTTCTACGGAAACTCTTATACGGAAACTCTTCTACGGAAATTTTTCGAGACTCCTAAACGGAAAATCTCCTGTGAAACCATAAGTATTTCTAAAGTTCAAATCAGTGATCTACAAACGATTACCTACGGCAGCTACTGTAAGCTATTATCATTATTATTAATAACATTGTATATCACCCACATCCCATATTACTATTCTTATTTGCTTTTCGTATTAATCATCTTATTAACGCTCATTGCGATCATACTATTTGCTTGTTAACGCTTATTGCAACCATTCTATTTGTCTTATTAACGCATACTGCGATCACTTCATTTGTCTTGTCAACGCTAAAAGCTTATTACATACTATTTTACTATCCTTTATTGTATCGCATGTCCATCCATAAACATTTTATTTTATATACATTTATAAATGTCATACGCCAACGATCATCGCTACTGCACTATTAACGCAGTGCATGATAACGTACTTGTTTAACCTGAATAAACAACCATTTAAATCAATCGTGAAGTTATTGTGTTAATCCTTCGGCAACGAAGATCCCAAACGTAACGAACCGCTGCAACAGCTGATCTCGGTTCGCGAGCGAGTGTTCTTACAGTGTTTACAAACGTTCTTCTGCACGGGCCGCGTACCGACGTATGCCTAGACGGATTTCGCGGAACCATTACGAGTGACTTCTTATGTATATGCAGCGGTAAATCCTATTATCGAACCGGTATAAAAACCCACAAGGGTCTAACGGGTGTTCATTGGGTACAATTTCATTATTTAAACCCTCCTTGGTCGCTCAGCGTGTAGGATTCAAGATCCTCGCCTAGATTCCCTCGACCTCAGTGTGTAGGATTCAAGATCCTCGCCTAACCTCCATTTACTCCAGTGTGCAGGATTCAAGATCCTCGCCTACCCTCCTTTTACCCCAGTGTGCAGGATTCAAGATCCTCGCCTACCCTCCTTTTACCCCAGTGTGCAGGATTCAAGATCCTCGCCTACCCTCCTTTTACCCCAGTGTGCAGGATTCAAGATCCTCGCCTACCCTCCTTTTACCCCAGTGTGCAGGATTCAAGATCCTCGCCTACCCTCCTTTTACCCCAGTGTGCAGGATTCAAGATCCTCGCCTAACCTCCTTTTACCCCAGTGTGCAGGATTCAAGATCCTCGCCTAGCCTCCTTCGACCCCAGTGTGCAGGATTTCAGATCCTCGCCTGTGTTCAAAAACCCCCACAGTGTCATTGTCCCCCAAAGACCTCCACCCGGGACGTGACACATAAATACTTTTAATTACATAAAAATTACATAAACTAGGTGCACGTGTTAATTACATTATGTGTGTGTGTATGTATGTGTAATTGTAAGTGTAGTGTATAAAAGATATATATATAAAAAAAACTTATGTACTAGGTGTAAGTGTTGATTACATTTTGTGTGTGTGTGTGTGTGTGTGTGTGTATGTGTAATTGTAAGTATCGTGTACGGTAAAAATACAAAAAAAAATTTTAAAAAATTTATTTGTGTAATGCCCTCCAGCACTGGGTACATTTTTGCACTGGTTGGCTTATAAAGAGTATCCTCCTACACAATCGGCATATTCGCCACCGCCTGTCATGACCAGAGTGAATGGGAAATGGTTTGATCAGTCCGGACTACGCTCCGTGACGCATGCGCAATGATGCCGTGATGACGTCAAACCAATCAACGCCAAGATGGTAAACGAAACGGCGCCACCGTCAAGTTAAGCCAAGCGACGTCATTGGCTTGGCTAGCTTGGCTTGACTTGACAGTGGCGCCGTTTCGTTTACCATCTTGGCGTTGATTGGTTTGACGTCATCACGGCATCATTGCGCATGCGTCACGGAGCGTAGTCCGGACTGATCAAACCATTTCCCATTCACTCTGGTCATGACTGCCCGTTAAGTATTTTTCCAGGGCCTCCTCGTCTTGTATCTCCACCTTTTGTGTACACATGACACAAATTATTCCTGTTTTGTAGAAATATACGTCTTTGTCGTAAGTTTTCTTTAAACACGTGTTCATTTTACTTTTTGCGTGTCGCTTCACTGATACTTGGTATAATGATGAAGTCCTTTGTCTGCTACTCCTTATATAGACTTCTCCTGCAGGGTTGCAACTTTGTATAGTTAATTCCGCAGTTTCGCTAGATTGATGTGAACGCTCCTCTTTTGTTTTTAAGTTGTTATAATTATATTTATTGTAACTTCTTCAGGCAGATAGGCTTTTTTTATCCTGTTCATACGTACGATTCTAGTTTGTTTTAAAGTTATTGCTATTTTTAAATTACTATTCCCTATGACTTCCGTAATTTGGTATGGTCCGCTGTATTCGGGTCCTAGTTTTTCGCGCCTTGGGTTTAATAACCAAACCCAATCTCCTACTTCGTATGTTTGAGGTTGTATCTTCCGGTCATAGTAATGTTTTTGTCGGACTTTTAATTCTTCTAAATTATTTCGCGCCATTTGTCGGATGTGGTTTGGTTTGTGTATTAATTCGTCAACATAGTCTGGATATGTCTTGATATTGTCCGTTGGAGGCATACTTGAAGGAAGACGTGCTTTTCTACCGTAGACAAGTTCGTGAGGCGTAAATTTCGTGCCTTCATGAGTGCTTGTATTATAAGAGAACATTGCTTGAGTAGGGCGTGTTGTTTGAGAGGGCAAAACTAATTTTTTTTGTAATTCTCCGATGTGGGTTCCTAAATTCATGTATTTTTGTGCAAAGAATTCAATGCTTCTAAAATTTTTATGATTAGACATTTTTTAGCTTGGTAAATTTAGGTTTTTATACCCTACATCTTAAAAAGGTATAGACTATATTAAGTTTGTGTAATATGGGGGGCGCAAGTATCAGAAGGAGACGTCATAGGTATAGAAAAGTATATATATTAAGCCCTGAATCGATCTGAAAATTGTCCGTCTGTCCGTCCGACCGAACGCCCGCCCGCCTGTCCGTATGTTCGCTTGAAGACATTTTGATAAAATTTGGTCTAGTACGCTGTCGGGTAAATAAAACAATGTCTGGTAATGCTACATATTTTTATTTTATCTGCATACAACTAATTCTCCAAACAGTAGAAAATAGGTAATGAATTCATTTATAAAATATTTAAACAACAAGTTTCATTAAGTCCTTCTTCGACTCGTTTTTTGACATTAGCCGCCGACTTGCTTCTTGACCTCTGACGCAACCCTCACGTTTCTCATGAGTGTACACTCTACCTGCTGCCGCTGTGACTTGTTTAACACACCTCTCTATGGACTGACCATGACAAAGCCACTGTGGAACTTGCATGGGCGCCTCAATGAACTTCTTTATTTCTGCCGTAGTTAATTTGCATGTCAGAGGAGGTTCATATGCCCCGTCAGACCAGTCAATCAATTCCAAAAGGTTCAAAGCATCGGAGTTGATTTGGGGTGTCCTCCTTGGACGTACAGAAAGATTTCCCAGTGTGTTATCTTCTCCGCCCCTTAAGTCAATAATCTTTTGAATCCCAATTCTCCGCTCCTTACTATCATCGGAGCACAGGAGTGTTTGGATTATCATCTCATTGAAGGCATACCATGCCGAGCGTTTGATAGTTGGCAAAACAGCATCTACTACAGGCTTCTTTTGCAACCTTAGTTGTCGTAGCTGAAATAAAATGTGGCGCGGACCTTCTACCCAGGAGTGTTTTACCTTGATGTTGAACCAGCAGGGGAAGTATACACCAACGATATATTCCACAATCAGTCTTAAGTTTTGGAGGGTTTTGCCTTTAAGACCATGTTTTGAAACCCATATGCGACAAAGCCGGTTTGCTGTTGTTAACCACCTTGAATGGCTCACAGGACCTATTTCAAGAAGAGCTAGATCCGTGGGAATCTTTTTTGTCCTTATGGCCTGTGTTATTCGATAGCCATATGCTTGATCAGTAGACAAATTTTTTATGACCGCCTCACTTAGTGAAATAAGAGGATCTCCAATCGAAAGTTTGGTGAATGAAGGATTAATTTCAAGTTCTGTAGCTGTGTCTAGCATTTTGCCTATGATATCTGCCCACTTGTTGTTAGACAATGTCTTCCCGTCTAATGCTGTAATTAAATGGCGAAGCGGTAACTCGTTTGTATGAAGGGCACACACCAACCAAATCAGCTTACGACCCAGCTTGATCTCTACCCAATGCATGGCACCACCCTCCCAGCCAGTGTTAACATTTGTAGAATCTCCTCCAATGGCATGTAAACTCTTATCAATGCCCTTGCTTTTCATGAATTCTACAAGATTATCAGCAATAATTTCCGCTGGCTTTTGTGTTTCTGAGCCCTTCTTTGGAGTGAAGTGGTAGATATATCTTCCACCTGGCTCACTGCACACAGAATAGTGCTGTTCTCTAATTATGCCGGGGAACTGCTGATCTGAATTGTCTGTTTTCAGCATAACTTTAGTTATATCTTCACGGCCGTCAAAGAAAATGCAGTCGATTTCTCCCTTCTTACAAAGATCATCAAATTTCTGATTTAGGGATTTCATAAGTTTTTCTTGCGCCCTCTTCACTTTATTGTGATCAACTACAAGTGCCTTGTCTTCTTCAGTGATGAAGCCAGCGTCCATAAAGGCAACAGTTGTGATGGCAGCTGTAGCACGCAGACTTACACCATATCTGATGCTTTGCATAGCAACATTAGGTATTTCTAATGTATTGTACTCTATCTTTCCTTTGGAAGTTGATGGCTTACTTGGGTCTTGTATTGTCAGTTCATTATTTTCCTTATTCTCACCTTCGATATCAGCTACATATTCATCATTTTCATCATCAGGGGAACATATTTCTTTTGAGTGTATTAAAACATCTTGCTTAGTTCTCTGTTTGTATTCAGCAAGTCTTCTACTCTCATCTTCTTGCCGTTTCTGCTTTTTGACCTGTCTTTTATGTTCAGGCAGATCTGGCAAACCAATCTGATACGGTCCAATAGAACCGGTCTTGTCTCTTTGACCTTTAATGAAAATAAGTTCCTTCACGGGGATCTTCATTTCCTTAGGGCATGAACAATTAATGTGCGCTTCCTTCTTACAACTAGCAACTTTAGAACAGCCAAATTCAGAGCAAAGAACAATATCACATTTACAATTTAGGATGTCAAAATGCTTTTCAAGTTTCGAAGCGAAAGCCTCTTTGACGTCTAGTTTTCCTCTACCAAGATATATATTTTTGGCCAGCTCCCAGTTCTGCTGGATTTTCTTGACGATTGTGACCCGTGAATTTATAATGGGAGAAATAAACGCACTGTTTGCGCGTCTCCACTGTTCAAGCACTTCAGGATAAATGTCATTTGCAAGATTTGCTGCTGGGTAATTTCTAACATTCTCATCATTTTGTTCTCTTAGCAAAAGCCCGTACCTTAGAATGTCTCGGAAAGTTGGGAGTTCAGAGGGCAACAGCTCTCTGCCAGTTCCAATTAGATTACTCATATGCGTGAAAGTACTTAGTCTTGTTCTTTTCTTAGAAGCCATTCTAAATCCTTTCCGAATATGACCGTAGTAGCAGTAATAAATTTGTAGTGTTGCGTTCGTGAATATTCGAGATCAGACGTATCAGACTGAACAAGACGTTTGGCGGAGGGGGAACGCCTACAGGAGTGGTGGTAATGTATGCGTAAGACACCATGGTGGGAGACGAACCGACGCCAGCGTTGAGCCAGTGGCGTCATGGCCAACCAGTGTCGCCGGGAAATATGTTGTATGAAAAATGTGTATAATAATATAAAACAATATGAATATATAAAAATTTTAGGTACCTTTGTGCCAATATTTAGTAAATTTTGTAAATATTACAAATTTAATAGAAATGTAAAAAATGCACAATACTTCATGTAACTATTTACCAAGCTAAACTTCATTACATTTAATTAAAAAAAATATCTTTTTAATCCCCACAGAATACTACAAGTTTTCACCAACCCTCATTTTCAGAATTTAAATGTTGAAAAATTCAACACGCCCTATTGCTTGAGGTAACCATTGGTCCCATTGTCTTTCTTTTGATACATAATGTCTTAGATATTCAATAAGAACATGATGACTCCTTTCCAGTGATCCATTCGACTGAGGATGGTATGCAGAGGTTCGATATTGTTTGATCTGAAATGTCCTGGCTAATTTCTTCATGAGGGAACTCATAAAATTTGGCCCTTGATCAGTCAGAATTGCTTTAGGACTTCCGAATTTATAAATAAAATGTTCTGTAAATGTTTTAGCTATGTCTTTTGCAGTAATGTTTGTTAATGGTATTGCAAGTATGTAACTATTTCTTATTTTTGTAGAAGGTAGTGGTCCTACTATGTCCATAGAAATTTTATCAAAGGCATCGAATGGTGTGTCTGTTAATATCATAGGTTCCTTATTTTTTACCCTTACTAATTTAGTTTTTTGACATTCTAAACATGTTTTAACGAATTGTGCTATTTCGTATTTCATGTTTTTCCAATAGTATATGCTTCTTATTCGATGATATGTTTTAGTAATTCCTTTGTGTCCTCCTATAGGTGTTTCATGAATTTCTTTGATAATATGCTGCCTGTCTTGTATGGAAAGAGTTATAAGAGTACCTTTACAAAAACTAAATTGGATGTCCTCGTTTATGAATATTAGTTCTATTAAATTTCGTAATTGCCTAAGCGAAATTTTATTTTCTTCTCCTGATATATACACTTTTGTGGCTTGTTTAAGTACCAGGTATGTGTGAAGTGTTTTTAATGATGTATATAAATTTTCTTCTGTTGGGTAATTTGGTACGACAAGTCCAACAATTGTACGTTTTCCACTTCTTATTGTTACTGATTCTCCATGTTTTAGTGGAAATGCTATTTTGTCAGCTTTTATATTTCTTTCTTCATATAATTTATCTCCCATTGGTCCTATTGGTTTGCCTTCTGTATTTATAAATGTTATTATGTAATCCTTTCCCATCCATAAATGATCTTCCACTTCAATATTTTGTTTTTTGACAGGAATATTGGATGTTACTCTTGGTTTGCCTGTGGTATGTTGTGGAGGTGGTGTGGATGGTACAGATAATGGCAGGGGAGTAAATGGTGGGAGAGATAATGGTGGAAGAGATAGTAGTGGAGACGGAGGTGGTGAAGAGGGAGTGAGTATTTTCCCTTGCTTGATTTTAATGGGAGTTATGGGAGCTGTATCTGTACTGGAGTTTAATTTTTGCTTTTTCTTTTTAGGTGTGTGGTGAGTACTTTTGTCCGTGCTTGACTCTGCATTAATTTTTGGAGGATATTTATTATTGTGTCTTGAAATTATAGCTGTCTCATCTATTTCTTCTATTAAGTCCTCTTGAGGTTTCTTGATGTGAGGTTTTTTTATTGCTTGTTGGTTGTCTTGTATTGTTTCTTGAGGTAATATTCTTTCTTGAGGAGTTATATGTATTTGGGGGGGGGGTATATGTATTTCAACAGGTACTGTGTTTTGGGGGGGGGGGGGGGTATATGTACTTCTATAGGTACTGTATTTTGAGGAAATTCTATATTTTGTTTTTTAATTTCTGGTTGTGATGATGAAGTGTTTCTTTTTATTTTCCGTTTTAAGTGTTGTCGTTTAGTTCCTATTGCATCACTCTCGTCGTATGAAGAGTCGGAATCTGACGAACTAAATTTAGTTTGTTTATATGGAGCTGGGTTTCCTGAAGTCGAGTCGGTTGTTTCTCTTTGTCGCGTATTATATTCATGAAATTGTTTCTGTTTTTTTATTTTCGTGTGAATTTGTTTCTGAATGTGCTCGCTTTGCGTTTAATGGTAGTGCTATCGGATTCCTAGACAAGGCATCCGCGTTCGTATTGTATTTTCCCGGTTTGTACAAAATTTTATAATCGTATTCCGCAAGTTTTATTTTCCATCGCATTAATCGTGATGACGGATCAGAGAGATTTTGTAGCTATTCTAAAGGTTTGTGATCTGTTATAAGATAGAATTTTCTACCATAAATATAAGGTCTGAAATGAAATACCGCGTATAATATTGCTAAAAGTTCCCGTTCTGTTGGTGAGTAACGAGTTTCTGCGTCATTTAAAACTCGAGATGCGTAAGCTATTGGTAAATCTTTTCCTATTTCTCCTTGACTAAGAACTGCACCTACAGCAACACCTGATGCGTCTGTCGTTATATTGAATGCTTTTTCAAAATCTGGATATTGTAATATGGGTTCCTTGCAGAGAGTCTCCCCTAAAGTTTCAAACGCCCTTTGTTGTTTATCTGTCCATTCGAATTTATAATCTTTTTTGTGAGATTAGAAAGTGGTCGTGCGATTTTTGAGAAATCTTTTATGAATCTTCTGTAATATCCGCTTAGTCCTAAGAACTGTTTTACATTCTTAACGGTGGTTGGTGTTGGAAATTCCTTAACTGCTATTATTTTCCGTGGATCGGGTTTGACTCCGTATTCTCCTATTATGTGTCCTAAATATGTTACTTCTTTCTTCAAAAATTCACATTTATCGGGTTGAAGGTGAAGATCTGCTTCTCTTAATCTGTTCATTAACCGTTTGAATTTGGTTGCATGTTCTTTCAGAGAGCTAGCATATATGACTATGTCATCTAAATATACAAAGAGTTCTACCCCTTGAAGCCCGGTTAAAACTTGGTCCATAAGCCTTTGGAAAGTTACTGGTGCATTTTTGAGTCCAAACGGCATTCTGTTAAATTCATAGTGTCCGTATACTGTTGAAAAAGCTGTTTCATGACGATCATCTGGATGCATGGGAATTTGATGAAACCCGGATGCAAGATCGAACGCAGAAAAATATTTCGCACTTCCTAACTGATCTAATATGTCAGTTATATTTGGTAAAGGATAAGCGTCTCCAATTGTTTTTTCATTTAATTTCCTGAAGTCAATTACTATTTTTGGTTTCCTGACTCCTTCTGAATTTTCTTTTTTTAGGACTATCCATATAGGTGAATTATAGGGAGATAAAGAAGGTTGTATTATTTCCTTTTCTAATAATTCTTTAGTTTGTTTTTTTACTTCCTCCTTAAATGACTGAGGATATCGATACTGCTTTGTAAAAACAGGAACATCGTTTTCTGTTATAATTTTATGATAGGCTTTATTTGTTGCTTCCAATTTTTCTCCTGGAATATGAAATGTATCTACATGTTCTTTTATTAGTTCTTCAACACTGGCTCGTTCTTCTGAATTTAAATGGTCCAGCCTTAGTAGTTGTAATAATTGGTGAGTTCTATTTGTTGCTTTATATATATCTGATGATTTTTCTTCTACTGGAACTTCATGGTACAGGAATTTTTATGTCCTTTGTGGATGTATTTATTGCAAATAGGCATGCCCTGCCATTATTATTTGACACGATTGCATTTCCCATATGTAAATTAGGGCGAATGTTAATTTTAGGAATATATCCTGTGCTAGTCTGTGTATTGAGAACTCGTACATATATTTGACTTCTTGTTCTGGCTGGTATTGTGACCATTTCAGGGTCGATGAATGGAAGAGTTTCTGGTCCAATAGTTATTGCTGATCTTGTGTAATCAATAGTTGCTCCGTTGGTTTGGAAGAAATCTGTTCCTAATATACCATCCTGTCTGATAGGGAGGTCCTCTACGATGTGGATGATAATTTCTGTATTTAAAGTTCTTATTTTGATGTATCCTATAGTACTGAGTAGACCGTCCGTGATGCCATTTAGCTCAAATAGTGTGTCCATGAAGATTGGAATATCGGGAGAAACAGCACATCTTTTGATTACGTTGAGGTCTGATCCCGTGTCGATCATTAATGTTGCTTGTCCTCCGCTAAATCCTATGTCAGAAAGAAGAATGCTGGGTGGTTTCCTTATTTGTTCTGTCTTCAGTCTGAGTATGACTTGTCTACGTACCATACGGGGTTGTGCCTCTTCTTTTTCTTTCCTATCAAAATACATTTTTTTTCTGCATTGTTCTATCGTGCGGCCTCCGAATTTACAATATTCACAAGATATGCTATCATAAGCTCGGTTTCTGCATTCTTGTATCGTATGACCCGGTCTCTAACAATAATCACAACGCGTGTTAGACTGAGGAGTTCTGTTCTTGTAACTTTGACTTCTACAATCTTGCGCCGTGTGATCTGTTCTCCGGCAGGTGCTGCATTGTTCGTTGAATCGAGGGGCTGTGTTAGCTTGGCTCCTGCAATCTTGCGTCATGTGATCCGCTTGTCGGCAGTTGCTACAATATTCGTTGGATCTTGCGTTGTAACTCCGATTTCTACAATTTTGTGTCATATGACCTGGTTTTCGGCAAAAGTCACAGAATGTATCGTTTTGGTTTTTAAGGCTTCTACATTCTTGTATCATATGTCCTATTTTTTTACAGTGTTGACAGATTTTTTGTCGCCAGTCGGTGCGTGAAACTTGCTGACTACTGCAGTTAGTAACATCATGGCCGTATCCAAGGTAGTTTATACATTGATTAGGTTGTGTTACTTCAATAGGTATTTTTGTTCTTATTTGATATTCGTTGTATTCTGCTTCTGCTTTGATATCACAATTGATAGCGCGATCAAGACTGCTGAAGGTGTATTCATGTATTCTATTATATATCTCGATTTTTAAACCCGTTAGAAAGGCTTTAACAGCATTTTGTTCTGCATTTATATTAAATTGAGCTTCATGTCCTGGTACTTCTATTGTGTTACAATGTCTGATTTGTAAAAGTAGATTAGATATGCGGCTACTATAATCTACTGTGGTTTCGTTTGATAGTTGAACAATTTTTGATAATTCACCGTATAATTGGATTGATGTGTATATTGGAGCAAAACGAGAGGTTAATACATTTGTAAGGTCGCTGATTGTGTTATAATCTCCGCTTAAAACTACTCTTGAAGCTTGTCCGTAAAGCTTATTTTTTATTAGTTGAACTAATCCATATTCTGCGTTAGGATTTATCATGCGCCGTGCATATCGACAACTGTTAATAAATTGGTGTAATGGTATATTTCTACCATCGAAAGAAGGTACTGTGTCGGCCGTGTCGCGTAAACTAATGTGTGGTAAATGAGGATATACATTCGTAGCTGCATTCATATTAATTTGAGGATTAAATGTTGCTGGAATATTTTCCGTTTCTGATGTTACTAGAGTGTTTATGTTTTCTGGATCTCCTTGAGTCTCCGTATTGATTGCTAAAGTAGCCATTTTTTCTTCAAGTGTGTTAGGCATTGTAAAGTTTTAAGTTTCCACAAAATTTAAGAAAAAATTTTCTAAGAAAATACTCACTTTTGGAGTGATTTTACTAGCCGAAAATATCCTTCTCAACGAAATATCCCACCGCTGTCACCAAAAATAATCCAACCTGTAACGTTCAGCTGTCTGGAGACGACTGAATGCCGACAGGTTCCCGAGAGGAGAGCGGTTTCCTCCGAGAATAGGATAGGTGGGGGGTTCGTTGTAGAATGAAGGAGTAAAATCCAACTTAAACTTAACAATGACTTTATTCAAACAACACTTAAACTAATAACAAGAACAATAATATAGCTTACGATTACGATTATATATATTGTGTTTTTGTGTTTTTTAGGTTTTTTTATCTATGCTAATTTATTCTAATGCGCTATAAAATTGGATATATATATATATATATATATATATATATATATGTGTGTGTGTGTGTGTGCTACTGCCGTAAGTTCGGCCGCTGCCGTTTCCGGAGCGGTTCCCGAGACTCTTGACAGAGTTTATATTCTATAATTCTGCTGTGAGAGCGGCCGCTGCCGTTTCCGGAGCGGTTCCTGACACTCTTGGCAGAGTTCTTGTTCTAGTGTTCTGTAGACTTTGTCTTCGCTAAGCGGTTAAGCTGCTGCCTACTAGTAGGAGCAACGCTTGAAACCTCCGCGAAAACAAAGTTCTCAACCATTAAATGAAAGATTCAAAAAGGAGCACCAGTACCTTTGTACACGGAGAACCAGTCGCTGCCGTCTCCGGAGCGTGCTGAAATTCTACTGGATAGTACTTAAGCTGCCTCTAGGAACTAGCATTCGTTAGTTGCGAGAACGTATCAGTATTCGAATGAGCGCGCTGAGTGGTGTGTGCGCCTCCTTTTATACTGGAGAATTGGCGGGCTGGCGCATGCGCAGTGTGTCGATATTTCTTATTTCGAATTTTTTTCGCTTTTTATATATTATTTTGTTTTGCGCTTTTGTCAGTATATCTAATTAATTATTCTTAACATTTCTATAATATTTGTTTCTCTAATATTTGTTTGGATTATAATTTATATCTTAAAGTATGTATAATGCTCATGCGCGGTAGAGCTGTTCGAGTACTCGAAACAAGCGAGCCGGGATATACTCGGCTCGAATAACCGATCCGAGCCGAGCGCTCGAAAGAACCGAGCGGCTCGATTAAAAATCGAGTAGATTGCATAGTGAAGGTGGCGACTGACGAACGAAATATGTGGACCGTTCGAGCCACCCGATTGTTTCCAGCTGCTCGCTTCATTCGAGTACTCGGCTCGGCTCGGAAACCGAGTCCCGGCTCGACTCGAATATCGAGCTACTCGAATATTCGAGTACTCCAACAGCTCTAATGCGCGGTAACATAGATTGGCTCTGTGGTAATATAGTACAGTTCTACTTTATCAACGGTCGGTAATTACTGGTTTGAGTCCTCGTGGGACGTTACACTAGCTTGTGTGAGCGTACACACACATTCAAGACCCGCTGCGACGGCAGCCTTAAGGGAATTTTGGGCTGGCCGAAGTCTCATTCGAAAGAGAAAGGTTCAGTGCAGCGCGCTCTGGTCATGGTTCGACGAGATTGTGTTGATATCTAATAATATGAGTGTTGAAAGTAGAGCAGAAGTCGACAAAATACACCCGCATGAATCCAAGTATTTTTAGGCCACTAAAAGAGTTTTGTGACTCAATTGATGGCCAGAGCGCGCTGCACTGAACCTTCCTCTTTCGAATGAGACCTCACCCAGCTCAAAATCTGCTCATATAAGGACGAAAAGCGTATTCTCGTGACTGCATTCCCAAATATGAGTTCCGTCATATTGGCGATGATACAGAGCAAAACTGAAGGGTTAGCTGGATACACGAGCCACAGTAAAAGCGTGATGCAGTCAATGCATGCATTTTCGGACGATTATAGGTTAGGTTATATGCATTTTAGGCATACATTGACTAGGAACTGCTGGGAATGTATACATTTACTAAAGCTTTTACCGTAACACATATATCATTTGAAATCGCTGTCGTATTTATGTTATAGTAATTGAAGCAGTTAGAGCAACAACGGACTAACCTGCAAATAAATTTTTCCTATTGTACATCGATGGCTTAGTGCACACATATTGTATGTCGACTTTTAGCGTTTATGAGAAAACCAGGTTCAAACATTCAATGGTACTTTATAAATAAATACTTTTTGCATTATTGTATTATCATATATATGTAATATAGGTATGACTATTAAATTAGTAGTATAAGCTAGAATCTGCAAAATTATAATAATAATTCGATAATAATACTTGGAAAATGGACATGCTATATGTAACCAAGTACAGAGGAGGACATACAAGGGTAAAGCCACCAGTAGTCGACCATGTATCAGTAGTCAACCATTTTCAGAAAAACATGAAAAATAAGGTTTTTACAAACGACAATCTTTTGAACAAAGTGTAGTTCTCTAACTGCGTTCTAACTACACTCTGTTCAAAAGATCGTCACTTCTAAAAACCTAATTTCTCATGTTTTTTTGAGTGGTCGATTAATGGTACATGGTGGACTACTGGTGACATTACCCTATAATGAATGATATTATATAATAATGAATGAAAGGAGTAATACTGGAAATAATCTTACTTCAATATGATATTTATTTTGAAAGTAATGGGAATAAAAAAGTAATTATCCGTTTTCATTTTCGTAGTTGCCATTTGTGTAGTTTTCATTTTTGTCAATGTCCATGGGAATTGGAATTCCATCACGTTGTGATTTTGTTGATGGTATGCTATTGATAAATACCTTGTAGTATTCAGGAATAATTCAGTTGAGATACAGAACATCTTTTTTCTTCGCGATGGATACAGGAAGACTTTTTTAAACTTTTTTATTTATTGTGACATTTTTCCAAGACTATTTTCATCCTCTGGCATGGACACGCAACATTTGTGCATTCAGCATAATAAGTTCAGGGACATACAATAAACAAAAATATTATTTTTGATAAATTTATAAAAAAGATAAAAATGTAATTTTTATACAGCATAAAGAAACAGTCAAGCACTATTTGTTGGATATAAAAACTCAAATTTCATAAAAAGTGGACATACAATATTCCAGATAGCACAAAAACGTCCAGAAAAGTTCCAGAAAACGTCCTAAAAACGTCCATTTTCACAAACCAGAACGTTTTCTGGACGTTTTTAAAACGTTTTCAGAACGTTTTCTGGACGTTTTTAAAACGTTTTCAGGACGTTTTTAGGACATTTTTAAAACGTTTTCTGGACGTTTTTAAAACGTTTTCAGGACGTTTTCAGGACGTTTTTAGCACGTTTTCAGGACGTTTTTAAAACGTTTTCTGGACGTTTTTAGGACATTTTTAAAACGTTTTCTGGACGTTTTTAAAACGTTTTCAGGACGTTTTCAGGACGTTTTTAGCACGTTTTCAGGACGTTTTTAAAACGTTTTCTGGACGTTTTTAAAACATTTTCTGGACGTTTTTAAAATGTTTTTAAAACGTCTTCAAGATCTTTTCTGGACGTTTTTAGGACGTTTTTAAAACGTTTTTAAAACGTCTTCAGGACCTTTTCTGGACGTGTTTTTAGGATGTTTTTAGGACGTTTTTAAAACGTCTTCAGAACCTTTTCTGGACGTTTTTAAAACGTTTTGGTTAGGTCTGAAATAGTAGTTTTTAGGACGTTCGTCGGTACTGGTTCGATTGAATAAAAATTTAAGGAAATGGTTTTCAAAATAATATCACACTCGATAACAATGTATTTTGGTTGATTTAATTTCAATTAAATTTATTTTTAGCATTATTATGTATACAGGATATAAGTATGTAGAATATATATGCAGTTACAATAGATGCATGAAAATGTGAATACAAGGGCGATTGTACAGAATATACCACTTAAAATAGATATGAAATAATTTATTTTAACTGTTAAAGCTATCGCAAGATATATAGATTATACAAATTATACAAAATATAGTACTTTTATAAAGCGTGTTTAGGATTAATATTAATATTAGCTTAGGGAACTGTGAAACGCGAGTATGACGAAAGAGTGTAAAGGAGTGGGAGAATCGAACGCATGCGCGATCCTCGGTCGATCAGCGGATCGACGAGAGCAAGGATCAGAAGCAGTGATTGTAATTGGTGCGTGACAAATGAGAAAGGGAACCGAGCGTTCTACGCACACGCCTGCGCATAACCAGTCGCTCAGTAGACCGACTGGAGAACAGATCGAGCGAAACGAGAATGATTGACGCGTAATAGTCAAAATCCATTCCCATTGGTGCGCTCCCAGAACCCCGAATATGTATAAATACGGGCAAGAAAGCCCAGAGAGGATCATTATGAATTACAAGTTAAAAGCAAAAGTTATTCTGAATCATTTATGGCCATTGACTGATTCCAACATAAATTTAATGCTCCGACTTTGGAGGCCGCCTTGCTGGACACTTGGTCGAGCCGATCGTAATAAACTAAGGCCATAGTCGCCAGGTTTGACGAGAGGTTTTCTGCCTTGGGGGCCGCTTTGCAGGCCACTTAGTCGATGAAGCTAAGTTATTAATAATTATTAATCTCAGGTTAGTACTAATACTCCTGAGCGACGAGGGAGCAAGACTTTTTCAGGTGGCAAAACCGCCCCTGATAACAATGAAACAGTTCAAACGATTCTCAAACTAAACATATTCAATTTCCTAAAATTATAAGCTAATTCCTAAATTATAAGCTAACTCCTATATCGACCGAGAGTCATTATCCATAATCCAATTCCTATATCGAACGAGAGTCATAACCTATAAACTAATTCCTATCATTCGACTAAACGTCATTAATAGTTAATTAAGTTATATTACTCCAAATCGATCGTTCAAACGGGTATTTCTTTTGTAACGACCTAGTGTCGCAACCCAAGACGATCAGCTTTACTTTTTGTAACGACCTAGAGTCGCAACCTAATTAATTTCTTTAATTTCTTTAATATTAAGGCGTTAATTTACATTTTTATGTATCATTTAGAAGTGTTTTCTACAATAAACACTATTTAAGTTAAATTCTTGTTCTTGAATTTTAATTCTTTATCGCACGCCATTCGAACCAATCCCGGGATCCTGTAAGACGCGTTACGCTACGTCCGAAACCGTTACACTGCATTATTCACAATTGAAAATGCTATTGATTTACAATACACTAAAATACTAGCACAAAGCAAAATCACAATTTTGTTATTATGTAATAAAGAGTCATATTTCCAGCATAAATGTGTTTTGTTATTGCTTCTCGTACATCCCTCACAATCATGGCTTGGGGGAAACGTTTCCTCCACTCATCTTCCTTCGGACGGCAGTGCTTATACAGCGGGCATCCATCTAAGGAGATGCTTCAAAGTATCCAGTCTTTCCATTTGCGCGATTATTCTACGAACAATTAAATAAAGACACGTATAAAGATATGTATATACAGGATGTCTTTGATGATACAATTTAAGATCCGTGGGCAAAATGCTGTTTCTACATTTTCCAGCATTTCGGGCGGAACATTTCGGCATGCTTCAATTATTCGTTCTGTTAAATCTATTGTATTCTGAACTGGTGTTTAGAAAATTTTCTGTTTAATGTAACCCCATAAAAAGAAATCACATGCCGAAAGATCAGGAGTTCGTGGTGGCCATGCTATTGCACCATTTCGACCGATCCAGCGGTTGGGAAATGTGCGGTTCAGGCATCTCGTTACGATATTAGCGTAATGCGCCGGAGCACCATCTTGCTGAAACCACATGTTCCGTCTTTCTTCCAATGGCATATCATGCAAAATATCTCCCAGATAACTCTGTAACATTTCTAAATACGCTAATCCCGGTACATTTCTATCGAATATGTATGGTCCATATATTTTCCGATTGAAAATACCGCACCATGATAAAACTGACTGGCGATACTGGTTATTATTCTCACGTACCCAATATGGATTCTCCTCTGCCCACATTCGTGTATTCTGATGGCATGTCATACTATTTCTATAAAATACACATTCGTCCGTTACCATAATATTTCTAATGAACTCTGGGTCCTCTCCGAGTTGCTGCAGTATCGACATCGAAAATTCAATCCGTTGTCCGTAATCTCTAAGAAATAATTTATGTTGTGTGCTTGGCTTGTACGGCTTCAAACCATTATTCTTTACGATCCTTTGAATTGTCGATTTAGAGATATGACAATTCGCCGCCACTTGGCGAATTGATGTTTTTGGATGCGCGTGAAACGCAGCCACTACGTCTATCTCTTCTTCGGTGTAAAAATGGCAATTTTTTGAGCAGCGGACACTCCCAGTCGCTTCAAAGAGTTGACAAATATGTTTTACCTGAAAACACACCGATTTGATGTAAACGCATGTAATTGGTACAAAAAAGAAAAAACTGGATATTTAACCCTTTAATTGTTCAGACCATACGTCGTGCGTGCATGGGTAAAATTAAGTACTGTGTAGTGGTGAAAGGATCATTGCGGGAGGAGATACTATCGTGACCAATTGGACCAGCATTCTTTCCAGATACAGGGTGATTCTGGAGCTACGCCCGTCGAAGGATCCGACCTAGTACTCCGTGACGAGGACAACCCCTCCGCAGTGCCTCACCCGATTGTATAACTTTCGACTCTCGAAGGGGTTCGAGTGCCTATTAAGAAGTGAGAAATCTTCGACTCGCGCATTTCTCATCAGATCTTTGCGAAAACGACGTAATTCAAACCATAATGATGGAAATTCCATGAAAAATCGTTTTATATCATTTCAAGCTGACTTGGCTTGGTTAAAAATAGTCCGATTTACATGAAATGTAGTATGATCTTCATCGGAAAAACACAAGGAATCCATTAGTGCCACTGTCACATGGATACGATAAAGAATAAAGAATTATTTTATTTCTGAAACAGGTATGAACCCTCGGCCGACCGTAGCAAATTGAGGTCGGCGTCCCACGGTCATGGGGTGAAAATGTGAAATATTCATTACAGCATAGTAAGAAATTCTTTATTCTTTAGCGCACCGATAGAAAAGTGACACCAAAGGATTCCTGGCGTTCTCCCGATTGGAATCATACCAAATCTCATATAAATCGGACTACTTTTACATAAGGAATACAAATTGCAAATTACGTCGTTCTTGGTGTCAGTTTCATCGACGAAACATAAGGAATCGATAGGTGTAGTTTTTGCAAAGATCTGATAAGAAATGCGCAAGTCGAAGGTTTCTTACTTCTTATTAGGCACTCGAACCCCTTCGCGGGTTTAAAGCCGTAAAATTCAGTCTGGCACTGCGAGGGGTTGTCCTCGCCACGAGGTACCAGGCCACATCTCTTTGATGGGCGCTGCTCCAGAATCACCCTGTACTAGTTTTTCCATCTCTACACAGTACCAAAGAGTTTCTTTTCACTGTACTCTTTTTACCAAGTCGCGTTATTTTGATAAACAGCGAAAGCGTTAACCCTTTCGCTCCTAACGCCGAATTTATCCGGCATCCACGAAACGACCCGTAGAGACGAACGCTGATTAGACCTAGGTTTACATTAATCTGGTTCAGTCATCCACTGTTTCATTCCTAAACAATCCACTCGCTTGCGGCTTGATCAGATCATTGTGATAAATAAAATTTAATTGTGTTTATTTGGTACCTTATTTTATGGCCTTTACAGTGTCTTAAATAAAATTTTATGAAAACTTTTCGTTTCCAAGTTATGAGGATAAATCGAATAATAAATGAATGCAACCAAATCGGACAACTTTTACATAGGGAATACAAATAGCTAGTGTCAAAGTAGTCCGATTTGCATGATATTTGGCATGATTTTCATCGGAAAAACATAAGGAATCCATTGGCGTCACTTCCCTTTGGATACGACGAAGAAAATAATTTCTTCATACGCTGTAATGAATATTCCACCCTCGATTGCGGGGACTCGACTCCAATTCGCTACGTTCGGCCCAGGATTCGTACCTTTTTCCGAAAAAAGCCATAAAACTCGAGTGAGACCCTGCGAAGGGTTGTCCTCGGCCCGGGGTACCAGGCTGCATCTTCTTGAATTGCCCTGTATCTGTTTCAGAAATAAAATAATTCTTTATTCTTTATCGTATGGATATGACAGTGTCGCCGTTGGATTCCTTATGTTTTTCCGATGAAAATCATACCAAATGTCGTGTAAATCGGACTACTTTTACATAAGGAATACAAATAGCTTGTGTCAAAGTAGTCCGATTTATACGACATTTGGCATGATTTTCATCGGAAAACCACAAGGAATCCAACGGCGACACTTCCATATCGGTACGATAAAGAATAAAGAATTATTTTATTTCTGAAACAGAAACAGGATAATTCTGCATTTACGCCCGTCACCCCGTGGCAGGGACAACACCCCGCAGTGCCCATTGAATTTTATGTTTTGTTCCGGAAAAAGGTAAGAATCCTGGGTCGAACGTAGCGATTTGAGGTCGGCGCCTCGCAGTCAAGTGGTGACATATCCATTACCGCGTATTAAAAATTTATTTTCTTCGTCTTATCGGAGGAACAGTGACGCCAATGGATTTACTTTGATTACTTTGACACAAATAATACAAGTCATAAAAGGAGTAGGCATTTTTTACCACACTCTCTTATTTTAGTGAGCAGGGACAGGGTGAAATGAACACAAATCTGTTGTGGAGATGATTTTGTTTTATTTATTCAGGCTTCGACCCGTTTCAACGGTTGAGCAGCGTCGTAACAGTGTGTAGATTCGTGTGCGGCCGCAGCAATTGACCGTCCAACGTTTTCTTTGATTTACTATTGCAATTTTCTGTACGTGCCTAACAGTAACTTTCTTGGATTACCAGGTAGACCGTTTCAGCTGCACATCTGCATGGCGGACGTCCGCCCGTAACGTACGTACGTCCAAAAAACCATAAACCCATAAAAGTATAAACGACCTTCAGGCCATTCCTGTTCGCGACTTTCCCAGCATTTCACTCATTCTTTTTACCACTTCTTTTCATTCGTTTCTTTAACCCCTCCAACATTTTTTACAAGAAAACTACCAATCAGGGAACTTACTCCCACGGCGACAGAAATGACAAGGAATGCTAGACTCAGAATCGCATTGGACAGTGAAACGTCAAGCAGTACGTGTTTGGAGAACGTTTCAAGAAAATGGTGTATACAACGGAACAACGTGTTTTTCTTGTGCGTACGTATTACGCGGAAGGTTCGGCAACGAAATGTCAAGCAGCATTTCGCGAAACTTACCCTGGAGTAGGAGCACCGGATACAACTACAATTCTTAGATTGATAAAGAAATTTGAGGAAACGGGATGTGTGCAAAATAAACATGGAGGTGGCAGAAAAGTCACAAATGATACGGTACAGGATGTACGGAGAAGATTGCTTACATCGCCATCAAAATCGTTAAGACGCCTTCAGCAAGAAGTAGGACTTACGTACTGGATGTGAACAAGCTGCAAAACGTGCGAAGCTCCACGCTTATCGTATTTCCAAAGTACAAGAACTGCATCAAACAGATTATGCAAGACGTGTGAACTTTTGTTTATGGTTTCAACGTTTACTTCAAGAACGTCCAAATATTTTGGACGTTACGTGGTTTACTGATGAAGCATGGTTTCATTTAAGTGGTTACATGAATTCTCAAAATACGCGTATATGGGCAGAAAAAAACCCACATCATGTTTTTGAAGCGCCGTTACATTCTCAGAAAATTGGAGTATGGTGTGCCGTGTCCCGCCGACGCATTATCGGCCCCATATTTTATGAAGGCACTGTCAACACGGCAGTATATCTAACAATATTCGAGGAATTCGTCAATGAATTGACTGATGACGAATTGACAACCGGATACTACCAACAAGACGGAGCAGCAGCTTATACTTCAGTAGCAGCAATTCGGGAAATTGAAAGTTTCTCCGATGACCGAATTATTTCTGGAAATCTTTGGCCACCAAGATCTCCAGATTTGACGCCATCAGATTTTTTCTTGTGGGGTCACCTAAAGGGACGAGTGTACAAGAACAATCCTCGTACAATTGACGACCTGAAGAACAATATACGACAGGAGATAGCTGCAATTACGGAGGACACATTACACGCGGTGTCCCAAAATATGCAGAGACGTGTTCAAAAATGTTTGGACCTCGAAGGGCACCACTTTCAACAGATGTAGCAGGAAATTGGTAAATTTTTACATTTTCTCATTTTTGCACTCTCGTCTTCAATTCACACATTGAAAGGGTTTGAACCCTGAATAAATGAAACAGAATCATTCTCACCATAATTTTGTGTTTATTTCAGGCATGGGAAGCAGGAACACCTGTAACCGGTAATGTCAGCTATCTCCTGCCGTATGCAGTTCTTCTAGTCGTCAATTGTACGAGATTTGTTCTTGTACCTCGTCCAATCTGCTGGCGTCAAATCTGGAGATGTTGGAAGCCAAAGATGTTTGGAAACTATCCGATCATCTAAAAACTTTCAATTTCCCTTATTGATGCTCTGGAAGTGTGGCAAGTTGCTCCGACTTGTTGGAAACATCCGTCTGTCAATTCGTCATCTGTCAATTCATTGACGAATTCCTCGAATATTGTTAGATATACTGTTGTAAAACCTCTTGTTCGAAAAGATATCCAATTTTCTGAGAATGTAACGGCGCCTCAAAAACTTCATGTAGGTTTTGTTCGGCCCATATACGCGTATTTTGAGAATTCATGTATCCACTTAAATGAAACCACGTTTCATCTGTAAACCATGAAATGAAACCACACACAGAATTACACACGTCTTGTATAATCTATTTGAAGCAGTTCTGGAAGTTTCGACACACGATAGGAGTTTAGCTTCGCTCGTTTGGCAGCTTTTTGACACGTCGAGTACGCAAGTTAGATTTCTTGCGAAAGTCGTTTTAATGATTTTGATGCGATGTAAATAGGGGTCCCGTACATCCTGTATCGTGCGTTAAGACAGCACGCCAAAGTCCCAAATTTATTTATCAATCTAAGAATTTGTATTGTATTCGGTACTCTTATTCCAGTCTGCTTGACATTTCGGTGCTGTACTTCTCACATAATACGTACACACAAGAAAAACACGTTGTTGAATGAAATACATGTCCAAACGATTTCAACTAATTACAACAGTTTTATGTTCATTTAACCCTGTCCCTGCTCACTAAAATAAGAAAGTGTGGTAAAAAATGCATACTCCTTTTATGATTTGTATTACTTGTCTGAAATGGTATCGACGCACTGGTTCGGTCACTTTAAATATAATTATTTTTTAAAATAAAAAATAATAAATCAATAGCTATCTTTTGCAAATATTAAAAATTTTTATATTAATTTTCGACGTTTCGGTCATTCATTTTGACCCTTTTCAAGGAAAGTTTCAATAAAAAGACAAATATTGCGAGTGCTATTGAAAATTAGTCATACCGTTCTAACTGAACATGCGATCCGCGAGTCGGTTCGAAGAAGTAGCTTGTGTCAAAGTAGTCCGATTTGCATGATGTTTGATATGATTTTCATCGGGAGAACACCCGGAATCCATTGGCGTCACTGTTCCTCCGATACGACGAAGAAAATAATTACGCGGTAATGGATATGTCACCACTTGACTGCGAGGCGCCGACCTCAAATCGCTACGTTCGACCCAGGATTCTTACATTTTCCGGAACAAAACATAAAATTCGATGGGCACTGCGGGGTGCCGTCCCTGCCACGGGGTGACGGGCGTAAATGCAGAATTATCCTGTTTCTGTTTCAGAAATAAAATAATTCTTTATTCTTTATCGTACCGATATGGAAGTGTCGTCGTTGGATTCCTTGTGGTTTTCCGATGAAAATCATGCCAAATGTCGTATAAATCGGACTACTTTGACATAGGGAATACAAATAGCCAGTGTCAAAGTAGTCCGATTTGCAAGATGTTTGGTATGATTTTCATCGGAAGAACACCCGGAATCCATTGGCGTCACTGTTCCTCCGATACGACGAAGAAAATAATTTCTTAATACGCGGTAATGGATATGTCACCACTTGACTGCGAGGCGCCGACCTCAAATCGCTACGTTCGGCCCAGGATTCGTACCTTTTTCCGAAAAAAGCCATAAAACTCGAGTGAGACCCTGCGAAGGGTTGTCTTCGCCACGGGGTATCAGGACGCATATTCTTGAATTGCCCTGTATCTGTTTCAGAAATAAAATAATTCTTTATTCTTTATCGTATGGATATGACAGTGTCGCCGTTGGATTCCTTATGTTTTTCCGATGAAAATCATACCAAATGTCGTGTAAATCGGACTACTTTTACATAAGGAATACAAATAGCTTGTGTCAAAGTAGTCCGATTTGCATGATATTTGGTATGATTTTCATCAGAAAAACATAAGGAATCCAACGGCGTCGCATTCGCACAGATCTGATGAGAAATGAGGAATTCGAAGATTTCTCACTCCTTAATAGGTACTCCAACCCTTTCGAGGGTCGAAAGTCATGACTTCGGAGAGGCACCACGGGGGGTTGACCCCGTCACGGTTGCGAGGCGCATCAGGCGTTTCGAGCCAATCACCCTGTAGTGTTACGCGTATATGGGTGTCCGGGACAAAACTCATAACCTCTGAACTAATCAGTTTTCGTCCTAAGTACCCTAATACTTTTTAAAGAGAATATAACAATGCATCGATTGGTATATAAAAAAAATATACAGTTCCATTAAAAAAATTAAGGTGATCCTGATTTTTCAGTGAATAAAAGGTTTTTTTAATATTTACTTTTGCAATTTGTTGTCAACTGAATACTAACTAACTTCTGTTCGAAACATTTTTTTATCAAATTATTTTTGTCCCGTGTATCGCTTTTGACTGTTATTTTAAAACTAAAGACAGCATCCAGGATGGAAAAACCATTGCAGATATCGTATAAACAATTGGAAAATGCGTACTGGATGTGTAGATCAACATAAGTCTCTTATGTCTTATCTCTTATGTCTTATGTCTGAGAGGAGCCGCAGCGACTACGCTAAAGCCGCGTATTCACCTGTGCATTCGGCGTGCATACGGCGTGCATTCAGGGAGCGGCAAACGACGATTGCAGATACAATGTATGGACGGAGATCGAGGCGATTGCGAACCGAGCGTTCGCCGGACCATTCGCGCCGATCCGCTTGCTGGCGGTCCATCAAAGCGTGTGTTACGCGGTTACTAGGTAAACGTGGAGTCCGAGTAATTAGTAGATATCTAAATCAGTCTAATCGGAAGGATGTTATGCGCGTACAGTACAAATTATTATTTAATAATTAGAAGAATTTTGTTTGATATCGGGAATTCAAGATCTAGTCCTATACAGGCCCCGCACTGAGTTATCGTGAGGAAGTTAGTTAGGTTATCATTAAATAATTTCTGCTCAAGTGTAAACGTTCAAGAGTGAATATTCATCCTTTTTATTCTTCCCTTTTTATATCAGTTGTTAGAGAGGCTGAAGAGCCAAGGGTGAACCCAGAATATTGGTTAATGTATCTAATGAATATATATATATATATATATATTCTTGAGTATATATAATTTCTTGAGTAACCATAATCATTTAAACGTTTTCTTTTTATTTTATTTGTGCGTTAAATCTTTTTCTATCGCTTAAAATATTCATATATATATATATATATATATTCATATATATGAATACTGCAGCGTCAGCTTTTCTGAGCGGGCCTCGCGGCCGGACGCTCTCGGGGGCGCGAAGCTGAAGTCACTCTTTGTCGTACAGTCGCGAGGTGCGTGACGAGTGTCTGTGGAAAGTAATTTCTTTTCTTTAACTAAAACTTCTCGTTTCGAGCCGGAGATTCATAATTCATAGTGAATGGACTCAATATTTCCACGTTAAAGATTATTGTAAATTATATATATATATATATATATATATAATTTACAATAATCTTATATATATATATATATAAATTATATATATATATATATATATATAATTTACAATAATCTTTAACGTGGAAATATTGAGTCCATTCACTATGAATTATGAATCTCCGGCTCGAAACGAGAAGTTTTAATTAAAGAAAAGAAATTACTTTCCACAGACACTCGTCACGCACCTCGCGACTGTACGACAAAGAGTGACTTCAGCTTCGCGCCCCCGAGAGCGTCCGGCCGCGAGGCCCGCTCAGAAAAGCTGACGCTGCAGTCCCAATCATGCCCTAGCAACCGTCGCATGATTTCATTAGGTGTTCTCACTTTCATTCTTCCATACTTTTTACTTATGCGCTTCCGGCGTAGAACGGGGTACTCTCATCCTCACACTCAGATCACTCCTTTACATCGATGCGACGATTCGACGGTCAGAGATACGCTCGATTAGGTTAAACCAGAATGCTAGATGCATTGTCAAGACACACCCCCGCCGCTTACATTTAATCAGTGTCGCGAGGTATGAGAACCACTGCTCATTTTGAACGAACTACTGAGAACCACGCTGATGCCTCAGCACAGTCCCACGTTCAGGGTACAGCGCAGCGACCAAACGTCGCGGCGACGACGACGTTCCTAGTACCGAGTATCCGTTTTCATAGATAAAATACAGTAAGCAGAAATGCGCTCGATTAGAGATTTCCCAGAACGCTAAGCGTTGTCGAAGCACTCCGCCCACTAACAAAGGAAAAACACCACTAATCATTGATTTTAAAAATTTTTAAAATTCGGGACGTAACACGTGCATTCGCGTCCGAACGACATCATGATGGAGTGGACGCCGCAAATTTGTCTCAAGCTCCTTGAGGTATTCGAGAAACACGAATCCTTATGGAATTCCAGACACCCGCGTTATTTCGATACTTTAAAAAAGGACGACGCGTGGTATACAATTGCCCAAGAGGTCGGAACGGAGGCGGAAGGTTGTAAGAGGAGGAGAGCTTATAGGGACTGTTGTGAATGAACACTGCACGATTGCCGAACGTGCGCCGAATGCGCGCCGAATGCACACCGAGCACCGACCGCGCGCCGCACGAACAAAACATCGGTGCGCGCCGAATGCAAATTCGGGGCGAATGCACAGGTGAATACGCGGTTTAAGGGTCGGAGCGGCGAACGTCGTAATAATGATTTTGGCTATTTTTTCTGTTTGGTGCAAATTCGAGCAGTTGAAATTGACGTTAATATGAAGTTTAATGATCCCTAAATTAATATACAAAAAATCACGCAGGTATTTTTTGGTATTTTTTTTAAAGTCACATCGAAGTTGATAAACATTTAACATAAAGAATTAGTACAAATTGTTAGTATTGCAAAAAACTGACTCGGCAGTTTTGAAGGTATGACAAAATCATAAACCATCTACCGATGGCACGTGTTTGAAAAAATGCATCGAAATTTGTAATGAATTTCTGGTATCACTTTTGACAACAAATTAGTAAATTCAGCAGAAGTTATGGGTAACATTGAAACCTACATTTCTTCATTAACATTTTAAGATACAAGAATTTGTATATCAAACACTTCGGATTCTTGACTTTTGTCCATTACGCGTAACACTGTGCGCCGCCGCGCCGTAGCGAAAAGGGTATAATCGTGGTGCGGGCTCGCGGTCGGTAGCGGCGCACCCGCGGACCGTGGCGCCGTAGCAAAAGGGTTAAAAATCCAGTAGGGGAGACCGGGGCTAGTTGTTACACTTTTCAGTTTTTTATTTTTTTTGCATTCCATATTTAATACTATCAATGACTCTTACTTAAAGTACGTTCTTTCCTCTACCGATGACCGCTATGGAATGTAATTAAACGAAAACCATGACTTTGAAACAAGCCATTTTGAAAGTCGAGACATGTTGTAACAACGTGCCCCGAGTAGGGGCAAGTTGTTACACAATACGGGGCAAGTTGTTACACAATTAAATTTTACGAAACGAGGCTTATTATGAGTAATATAATTATATTTTCTTGGACAAAAGTAAATTTATTAATGTTAAGAATTCTTTTACAATAAATATACAATAAAAAATCTATTTTAAAAATAATAAAAACTACTGAAATCATTATCGTCAATTATCGTCGTCCGTTTCATACGGGGACTCGCAATTAATGCACACGTAAAAGTGATTCTTTGGTTTTGCACACTTCTCATGTGCCCACTTTTTGCATTCTATGCACTGAATCCACTCTGTGGATTCATTTAGCGGGAAACTACTATAGTGACTCGTGGTAACTAAAGCATTAAATTAATAAATTAATAAATTAATTACTAAATACAATGTAACAACATGCCCCTTTCGCTCTGTAACAACGTGCCCCTTTTCGTATGTAACAACATGCCCCTTGTCTTGTGTAACAACTTGCCCCTTGTCGTGTGTAACAACTTGCCCCGGTTGACACCATTGTGTATAAACAGCTATAAGTTCATACCAGTTGGGTGTATTCTTATGTTCGTGGTGCTAATCTGTAGCTAAAAGAACACTGATTCAAACCTGGTAATAGTCATTTACATACATTTATCTGTCTGTTCGGTAGAAAAGATTCAAGTAGAAAGAGAAAAGTTACTATTAGTACCGAAAACACAAAAAACTGTAATAAAGTGACAACGCGTGAACCGATTACAAACACACAACATATACAAGTGTGTATGGTTGAAACACATCAGTCACTTCATCGTCGAAGAGATAGTCCAAGCGAAAAAATTTTAAACTGCTTTGTAACAACTTGCCCCTGTAACAACTAGCCCCGGTCTCCCCTATTTAACTATATGTATTTCACTAAGTGAAGATAAAGACTTACGGTTTGCGGACTTGATTTTGGTCGATCGGCATGTCTCCGATGGATCTCTGCACACACAGAACGGTATGACATGCGACCCTCCCCGCGTAAAAGTACTAACTCTACTTTATCTTTTACGGTTAAGTACATTGTGCCGATATTGCTTCCTGGATGCACTTGCGCCACGGAACAGACAAGTAGGAACTGTGACTGTCTAAGGACTTCTGATCCACAGACTGTTTCCTAAGTCTGAGGAAAATTTGCTTGTCACCTGTCGTCATTTTCCCCAGTTTTGCTGCACCTTAAAGAAGAATTTCGAGGGAACATTACATTGAATTTTACTGTAATCAATATTAGGAACAGTAAAATACGGGCGATAGTTACATATTATAAGCCTTGCAATATTCAATTGGTGGAAGTCTTTTTTCCTCTTTCGGCCCAGCCAACTGAAGAGGATGGCAACTTCGTTGCTGATCAATGCTGTTAGCAGCTGTTTCACAAAATTATAGTTGTGGGCTCCCCCGTATTCGGACAATTCTTTGGCCTAAAATTGGAAAATTATTCAACATTAACAAGTTAAGTATAATTTTGTTTCGAAGAATTACTGTCAACAATTTTTTTCTAAAAAATCTAAACTACATCTCTGGTGGGCGGGTAATCGAGTAGGGTAGACCAGGGATGATAGTAATATGGGGAGGGGGGGGGGGGGGCGCGAATGTAACACGCTAAATATTGACTGATACTATTGGAACCATAAGCAAAGGATAGTAATTAAAATATGATTTCGGCGCACGGTTTCGGTCAATTAAAACTGTTGTTTTTGGCTAATACTACATATTAGTAATTACTTGATATAATAATTCGAAATTAATTAGTATAATAATTTCAACCTACCAAAAGTGGTTCGCCCAAGCAATTTAAATGGATGTTTTGGCCAAGTCTGTAGTGCCGGTTCACATTTTTTTATAATGCCGGTGACCATTTTCGGCGCAACCGTTGGCCACGAGCACACTTCGCCGTCGAGCCATGATGACGGCACAGCTTCGGGGCATCCGTCCTCCAAAAATTTGATTACTGACCACGAACTGGTCATACTAGGAATTAAGTAGTAAATTTTTTACAACGCCTAGACACATTAAGTGCATATATTCAAGAGGAAATGAATCTATCATGTGAATTCCCGGTATTTTTTTTAAAAATTGATACGCCTGTGTAACGAGTGTGTTATAGCTTGGATCTAAAATCACGGTCTGTTCTTAAACGGATTATGCGAATTATATACGAAAAATATATCCTGTTATCTATGCAATTTCCTTCAGTAGAACATTTACTACAGGAATCATACACATTGTCACCTTTAATATATTTGATGTACGATTTTGCATGCGCACTCAAGTAAAAGATTTTATTTTTACACGATACAACTGCCAATCAGTTGAAATTGTATTATTAATCGACGCACAGTGGGAGAAAATCGGCACTGCAGCGACCAAAAATCTATAACTTTTGAACGGATAAAGATAAAGTAATAATTCTTTTTTCTTTAATGAAGTTGATGTGTCCCTCATCAGTTAGATAATATTAGGTTACTTATGTTAACCCTCGGTTGTCACACTGACCAAATTTTGACTTTAAGGTAGTATAATATATTTGAGGCATCGTTGAAAATGATACTACTGGTGCCATGTAATAGTACTTTCGTGTATCCTCTACAAGCAGAGGCGCTACCCCAGTTTTTTAGTAATAATCTTTTCTGGAACTTTTTTCAAAATTTTTTTAAACGCGAGGATGTTTTAAATATTAGTTGTCAACGATGGGCATATATTCTATGTTCAAACTTTATCTCAAAACTTTTGCGACTTAATTTAACAGATGGTTTTTAAACAGCAGCTGATTGAATATCGAATCGACCCAGTGTGACAACAATGTTCGAAAAATATGTGTGATAACCGAGGGTTACGTAATACTTAATTACGTTAGCTAATACGATAATGTTACTTGCATTATTACTATTTAATATTCGAAAATATCCCTAATCACTTCTGGCCACTCTTCTTGAATATCCTTCCGTTTTCGTTGCAACCTTGACGATGATATTAAAGAATCCGATGATGAAAGTAACATAATACAGAAGAGATCTCGATTAATTCTCTGTCTTGATATTTTGCAAGTGTTGCTAAGTCTTAACCTTCGATATTCTTTGTAAAATCACACCTTATCAATTACCAAAGCTGTATACTTTTCTTTAAACTTCTAGATTATGTGTAAACGTTTAGAGGCGGATATCATTCTTTGTACACTGGTCAGGGACACATGGTAGAATAATACTACAGTGACATTCCAACTGTGAAACGTTGTGATTCTTTTGTTTCAAACAATGTAAATAACTCGAAGACATTATAGGTGATTCCTTACAGTTAAAATTAAATGTTCCCGTCTATACTTGGTCCATTCTATCCTAAAACACTCAACGTTTAATTATTTAAAAAGAAAGAAAACAAAAAATGTCAAAATATCAAGAGAACGAGTTAATCAAGATCTCTTCTGTGTTACGTTACTTTCATCAGACCCTTTAATATCATTTTTAAGGCTACAACAAAAGGGCAAGTATATTCAAAAAGAGTGGCCAGAACAGATATTTTTGAACTTTAAATAGTAATAATGCAAGTAACGCTTTCGAATTAGTTAATGTAATTAAGTATTAGTTAACATAAGTAACGTAATGCTATCTAAATATATAATGAAGGACTCTTCAACTTCATTAAAGAAAAAAAATTATTACTTTATCTTCATCCATTCGGAAGTTATAGATTTTTGGCCGATGACGCACCGATTTTTTCCCACTGTGCGACGTGTGTTACGTAAAGTAGCACGTTTGTCTTCGATGTTACGAAAACTATTACGTTTAGGTTTTCGCTGCGATAACTAGCATGTTTGAGCGGTTTGGCACGAAAAGTAGCATGTTCCGACTGTAGCTATAACGTATACGAAAAGCAGCATATTTGGATGGTTCACTACGAAACATCAAGAGCGCGTCAACTTAAATACCTTCCGACGCGATTTTTATTTAACTTAAATGTACTTGAATTATGCAGATTAAAATTTTCATACGTGTTTCCTTTTGGATATTAGATGGAGTTATATTATTTATTAAATAATGTCACGTCCCGGGTGGAGGTCTTTAGGAACAATGACTATGTGGGGTAAAAGTCAGGCGCGAATCTTAAATTCAGCACACTGAGGATTTTGAAGGAGATCAGGCGCGAATCTTAAATCCAGCGCACTGAGTATTTGATGGACGTCAGGCGAGAATGTGAAATTCAGCACACTAATCGACCAGGCAAGGTTTAGTATGCGAATACGCACTGGGGAGACACCCGTTAGAGCACTTGTTTTGATTTGACCCGGTAATTGGATTTACCGTTGCATTTAGTTAAATGTTACCCGTAATAGTTCCGCGAAATATGTTTAGACATACGGCTATACTCGGCCTATGCGAAAGAACGTTTGTAAACACGATGAGCACTCTCGCGTTCACGTATCGCGATCAGCTGTTGCGGCTGCCTGTTATGTTTCGGGATCTTCGTAGCCGAAGGATTGACACAATAATTCGAAGCGTGGTTGAATATAAGATCGTTTGTTTTATTTGTATGCACGAAAATATGCCATGCACCGTTAATGTGATGGCGGTCAGATTTTATAATAACGCGTCGGACGTTAAGCATTAGCACATAACATTTATATAAATGGTGATTTATAACAATATGAGAATATGAACATGAGATACATGAGAATAAGCCAATGATAATATAAGAAATGCAATAAGCGTTAATACGAGAATATAATATAAGCAATGAGCGTTATTAATACAAAATAATATACGAAATGCAATAAGCGTTAATAAACGAAGAAATAATAAATGGTATGGAGATGATATAAGTATAATAATATGTAATAATAATGCCTTACGATATTTGCTGTAGAGCACTGAATTTAGGTGATATGATATGATACGTGATGTTATATAACATTTGAAGTTTTAAATATTGCAAAATAACGTGTTACTACTCTGCAGGTTTTCCGTAGAAGAGAGCTACTGCCACTTGGGTCTTTGTATTTATGTGATTTAAAGGATTGTTAGGGGTGAAGGGTACGCGCGGTATTCACCTTGACCCATTTACAAAATAAGTCGCAGTAGAACTTACGGGGTTTTTATAAAGGTGCGTCTATTAATAGACGTATTTACGGCACGTACGCCAAATATTCGTTTCAATTAGGCTTCCGGGGTTTTTATACACGTGAAAAGGAGATGCTCAATCCAACGAATGTATTCTGGGTGTTTTAATAGGAAAGGGGTAAGTGTGGTCTTGACTTGGAGGGTCTTAGAGAAAGGGTGAAACCTGGTCTCGATTTAAGGGGTTTTTGGGGCGAGGGACTTGTTTAGACTTAATATGAGTGAGGAATTTGTGCCTCGTAGGGCGATTAGGCGAAGGAGGTTTCGTACCGATCATCTTGAGATGGGGACCGCTAAGGTACATCGCCAAGGTGATCAGCGATTGGGGAAAAAGGGGTAAGAGTTGAGTTTGGGGGGCTTTGGTGGAGTGATTTTGATGAGATTTACGATGGAGACTTGATATAATACCACGCGAAAATTAGTGGGACATCACAATAATATTCTCAAAAGTTGAATTCTTCGAGGCAAAATGCACTTCAACAATTTAAATTAACCACGCGCGGAAATGTGATAATTTCTGCGGTAGAACCCAAAACGTGTAATTTTTCGTGGCGAAACAGGATAACTAATGTGCTAGTTCTTGCCGCAAAGTACAGAATGTGCTATTTTTTAATCCAAAATGATGATAATTATCTGCTTTGATATGTTTAATTATACGTTTCTGGCTGTTTTTAAAAGCTTTCCGGCATGTAACGTGCTGAAAACTGATCTTTATTAAATCTGGAGTAAATCATTTATTGCTCGATTTGAAATTTTATGTGTTACAGCCCACTCTGCCAATGAAGAAGCTGAATTAGGACTATTCAATTCAGTTGCTAATTCTTCAGGAGTCGGTGAATTTTCGAAGGAGGTAAAATTCTGAATTTCTTCTAAATTCGGAGAAAGTTCTACATTACTTTCGGTAATATTGGAAGAATATTACTCAACAAAGAATAATGTTTATTTTGCGAAGGTAACACACAAAAAATTCTAAGGAGAAATAAATCGAGCGGACGACAAACACAACCGCTCAAGACGTTTACTAGTAGCCGAATGCCTGGTCAACGATCGCGTTCCTTCCGAAACCGAAGGAAGGGCGTACCATGTGCAAAAATCGGAAAAACCCCGAGTCCTGAAACAGGGGAGGTTTCGTCGCCTGGCAAAGTCCACGGTTCCGAAACCTTCGGTTGAACTTTATGACCCTACCTGGTCACCTTCTGCTCCGCTCGAAATTCGAAGCTACGCACGCTACAGAAGTTTGCGAACTTGTGCGAGGTGAAACATATATAAGTATATTGGTAATGACAAGCTACAGACAAGATCTTGAATATAAAAATGATTGTGAACTAGTTCGAGATTAAACATCACTTGGGGGATACTAACAAAGTGGATTGCAGATGTTAAATGTGAAGAACTAGCATCTAATGATGTTCTGGGTTTCTGAACGGAACGATTAAGTGATCCTATTAGCACGCATATAGTATTTATTCAATTTCTATTTGCCAGTAATTATTAAAGTAATGAAGAAAATAGAAATAAACTGACTGCAATGTAGAAAAAACAAAATGCAACACTGGTGTCAGAAATATAGATATCTAAAACTTACCTGGAGAATATGCGGATGTGGTCCAAAACCAAACACCAAAGTTACACACTAACGACTACTAACTTTTAATACGTTAACTAATACTTGAAAAAAAAAGAAACACACAATACAAATACTATAAAAACACAATACAAAAACACTAAAAATACGATAAAAACACGAAAAATGGCAAAATAATGTAAAATTACTAAAACTAACTATGTAAAGTAATAAGAAAAAAAATAGGAATAAAATACAAATTAACAATAAATTGAAACAAATATTTGAAAAACGTAAAAAAAATAGCGGAAATTAGTGTGCGTCCTCTGCGATGGTTCTGCGATAACTGCTGCAGTTTCCTTGCTACCTGTAGGCTGCAAGGAAACCTTGTCACCCCCCCCCCCCCACTACGCGGCACAACCCCCATCCTGCCGACGGATATTCCTCTGAAGACTTTCCACAAAAGCTCTTTAAAGCAGAAAAGCAGAAAAGCAGAAAAAATTGAACCAAAGGTTTTTTAATCCTTTAAATTAGAGTGTCGCTACCGCCACTACAAAAATCACGTCATTATTTTCTAAACATCAATTTTTTTGGGCACTTAAAAGTTACAAAAACTGCAGGAGAAAACGTATTTTATCTTTAATCGTCTGCCATTCTGTAGATTTTTTTCTTCAAATTTCTGTTCGTGGTAAGGGCGATAGCGACACTCGTAAGAATTAGAAAAACGTTTGATTCTCTTTTTTCTGCCCAATGGAAAAGCCGCTAGCCTTGGGACAAGTGAACAAGGATGTGTTCGGTTAACGACGCTTATAATTCTGAAAGTTGTAAAGATTTTAAATCATCCTTCATGATTCTAAACAGCCGAAAGATGAATAAAAGTGTAGGTATACGAGGCACCAATCTCGTGTCTTTTTTTCCTTTTTTAAACCTGGAGAAAAACGCTAATAAAAAGTAATGATCTCGAGTACAGTAGTGGTCAGAGAAGAGAGTGCCGTTAATAAAAAGCTGGCAAGTCTAAAAAGGTCTGAATGAAATTAAGACCAAAAGAATCTTATAGAAGGTATTGGTGAATTAATACCAAGTGTTGGTGGGCTTTTGTCCCACCGTGCGCCAATCCATTTCATTTCTTTATACATACATATTAGTATGTACAAACTGTTCCAGTCAACGTGATTTTTAATAGGTATAAGTATAGTCAAGGGCGGATGGACCCATGCTGTTCTACCTTCAAGGATTTTACGGTTGAGACTTACGCTGTATCTGGCTTTGAAGGGGGAGGGGGGGGGGGGGGGGCGCGTAAGCTAAACAGTTCTGGCGGGGCAGGCAATTTACAGCTGGAAATTTGGTATATTTGAAGGGAAATTTCTTCGTTTCTTTGCGACTAGGCAATAGCTTGTTCTCGAAACGTTCGTCGGGAATTTCGACTTTCCTCGCTATCGTGCCTCCGTTCTCAGGTAAAAGGACTTTATGATTTTCGGCATACTCTCGGGTTTTTCCTCCGAGGTACTGGGTGAGTCGGGCTATAGCCAAGCTACACATCTGGCAACCAGACGCCCATAGGTAAGTATTTTTCGCTCGTGGATACGGTTAGTTTTTTGTTTCCGTTCTGCGCGTTTTCAGCGTCGCTTGGTCCTGGATCGAAAAGTATTAAAAATGAACATGTTTTTTCAATGCTACGCTTAAATGAATTATTTGATCAAAAAACTGGTACGCTTAACTGAAGATAATTGTAGTACGAATATTCCCAGAAAATTTCAAGTGAATCCAATAAAAATTGGCTGAGTTATTAATGCCCCCGTTTTGAAAAATGCCGTTTCGAGATACTCGCGTTTAAATTTTCGACAGAAGTTATTTTTTGCAGTTTAAAGATCGCAGCTGTGTACGGTCTGGTCGTGCCCAGTGATTCTCTACCTAGTTCTAAACAATATACAAGCTCATAATCCCTCTTATTAGATACATTTTGATTCTTGAACATAAACTGTCCGGGTGATTGATAGGAAGTTACCTGTGTGTGCAGTAGATTATGAGCGCTGCGCAACCTATACAAAATCTCTCGTAGCTCCCACAATTTTTGGAGATCCACTTTGAAACTGTACAGGTATAATCTTCAGACCCTAAGCATTAAGAAAATGAAAAAAAAATTCACAGTGGCTTCCCCCCTTAACCCTCTCGCTACGGCAGTCCGGTCCGTCGGGTGACCTCCACTGAACGAGACCCCGCGCCATTAGTGTAAACATTTCGCTACGGCGGTCCGCTCCGCCGGGTGACCTCCACTGAACGGTACCCCGTGCCACGATTGTACACAACAGCTGTAAAATCGACATTGTTCAAAATTTTGAAAAATCCTTTGAGGTACGTTTAAATATCACTAAAGACTATCACATATTCAAATTTCAGCAACATCCGAAATGTTACTCTGAAAAGTGTCCGATTTCGCGTGGAATGACCCATCATGTATTCATAGGATTTGCAATCCATTGCTAATATATTCTCATAAACATTTAACGAAGATATGTACAGTGACTTCCGAAAGTGTTCGTTCACAGTTTAAAACAGAATAACCCCTTCGAAGTTGGGTCAAACGACTTGATTTTTTTTGAAAAGCTAGAAGGATTATTTTACTCGTTGAGGTGTTTCGAAAGAACCGTCTTCGGGACTTCGGAATTGCCCACCATAAACGATTAATGAATTTTCGCTTCGCTCTGTAGTCTGAACTGTTACCTCCGAGAGTTCGTTTCGAAAATTTTAGGATGGTCTCCATCAAATTAACGTCGCAAAGAGCTAGGTATTGGGAATTTCCCGGCCCAGGTAATCAAGCCGCGCGCTCCGCTTTTCTGGTCGGTTTACCACTTGCACCCCACATATTACTGTAATGAGGTTTGAAAATAATGTCGGCTGATCTCGTACCTGTCTCAAGTTCAAAAATTGTAGCTACGACAGGATTGACCGCGGCGCTATACGCTTTTACGCAGAGATTTTTCGCCACCAACGTTTAAAAGCCACAATATTGGAGCATGGATTCAAAAAATGACATTAAGGGAAGCCGGTATAGGCGTGGCGTTGAGTAGCTAAAAGGTTAAAACATTCAGACACAAAAATTGTAGAAAAAAATTCAAACACCGCTACAATCAAAGGCACGTCCCATTAGTTACAACCTTGCGTCTGATCTTGGTATGCACTGCATTAAGGATAAAATCATAAAAAAGTAAACCAGAACAATAGATTCTCAGGTCTGCAGAACTAACACATAATTGAATCAAAACTTAATTCCTCAATTTATGAAATTTTAACCATGAATTTTAAAAAGATCGTTAAATACAGTATCAAACAGTTTGCAAAAGCTTTCCACAATAATTATGGTTAAAAAATTGATAAAAGAAAAATTAAGCAAACGTCAAATATTTTAAATTATATCCATCGTTAAGAGGGAGTAATTTTTCCTCATTTTTCGGCGCAAATTGCATTCCGATATCTTTTATAGTTTGAAAGAGACCATTCCAAAATTCTTGAAGCTCGTACATCATTGCTGTCCAGCGGTCTGGCAGCTCTGCGAACGCCGGACGGTGCATGGTGGTAGTGGAATGCGTCCGTGAGCCGCTGTTGCCAATTTACCTGTTCGCGCGAGTGCGGGATGCAGGATAAAACGCTGACACTGTACTTATTCAATTATTTTGATACATGGACACCTTCGATAATGCACGAATTTAATCAATGTTTCTTGTACTATACACAAAGTACCATACGTATACATAATACATATAGATCGGCAATGTGGCGCACATGGTTTGTTTCATAGTTGCTAAACTTGCGTAAAATTTATCCTTAATTCTGTCCTCTGACAAGGCTGTTCATGGCTGTTGATAGTGAACCTTTTCTAATTTATAATACTAAAAATTATCTGAATTTATTCTCTGAGCAAATTAACTTTGTAGAAAGAAGTGAGATCCCCATAAAAAACTTCAAAATAGTAAAAAGAATTACGCCAAGTACATGAAAATGTCAAGGACAGAAAAGAGTATTATAAAATAAATCACAAAAATAGAAGATAATAATAATTACAATATAAAAGAGATGTGAAATCCAAATGAGCTGCAAGTACATAAAGGTGCATTGTAATTGTTTTCGCTGGGTGCGAATTTAATGCCGGCGCTGGGACCGTTCGTTGGGAAGGAGAGCGAATAGACACGACTCTTTTAGGGACTGGCACAGTTTATTCTCCCAGTGGTCACAGTGGCCACTGGACGTCACACACGAAGAGACACGTATAGACAATACGTTATAATACAATGCACGCGTGGGCGTCTTTGCGACAGTGGATCGCTTTACTAATAACGATGTTTTAACGGCGCAATGGGCGCTGAGATGAAAAGCCTCTTTGCGACAGTGTGTCGCTGAACGAATCCTGATCGAAAACTGTCTTCAAACTGTCTAACGCGTGTCACAGCGATGCGTCTTTTATACTAGCGGTCACCGGGCGAGCGCCTAAAAACAAGCGCGTTCACGTAAAAACGGAGGTGCCAATGGCCTCAGCTGACTCATCAGCTGTTGGCATGAGTCAGAGGGCAAGCGTTTGACCGCGTGACGCGGCTCGCTTTACGTGGCAGCAACAATAATAATCATGGACATTTTAATAATGTGAAGATAAAATGTAACATCTACAGGGTGATTCTGGAACTACGCCCGACAATGGATGCGACGACCTGGTACCCCGTGGCGAGGACAAGCCCCCGCAGTGCCTCACCAAATTTTATGGTTTTCGACCCTCGAAGGAGTTTGAATACCATTAAAAAGTGAGAAATTTCTAGGATTTCCCAATTTCTCATCAGATCTTTGCGAAAACGACTTATGTTTCACCGATGAAACTAACACCAAGATGGACGTAATTCGGACCATAATGAAGAAAATTCCATGAAAAATCGAATTACCTATTTCACTTGAAGCTGACTAAGTTAAAAATAGGTAGTCCGATTTACATCACATTTTCCATACGATGAAGAAAATAATTTCTTAATACGCTGAAATGAATATTTTACATTTTCATCCTCAACTGCGGGGGTTCAATCTGGAATCGCTGCGGTCGGCCGAGGATTCATACCGGTTTCAGAAATAAAATAATTCTTTATTCTATATCATATCGATATGGAAGTTTTTCCGGTTGTTGTAAGATTGTGTGGAGGGTGGGAGGAGGGAGAAACGTATTACTCTAAAGGATCTAGGGAATAGAGAAGAGACTCTGAGGCCTCCTTTATGTAACCAATGTGTTTGATGACATCAAACCAATCAACGCCAAGATGGTAAACGAAACGGCGCTACCGTCAAGTCAAGCCAAGCTAGCCAAGCCAATCACGTTGCTTGGCTTGACTTGACGGTAGCGTCGTTTCGTATACCATCTTGGCGTTGATTGGTTTGACGTCATCGCGCATTCTCGCGCATGCGTAACGGAGCGTAGCAGATAGCTACGGGGCCTTTTCTCAAGCACACTAGCCAAGACGGCAGTTACTTCACAACCGCAGAGGAGAACGTAGTTCAAAGCTCTTAAAGGATCGGAAAGACCACATTTTGTATTGAAGGGCGTACATATACATATTTTCTTTTCCATCGTGGCATATATTTTACAATTTTATTTTTAATTTTAGTGTAGATTATTACAGTGTAATTTCAGTGTACATTGTGTTTTAGTCTAGTTTCTATTTCCATCTAGTACATATTTTCTACAGGTAAGTGGATTCTACATTGATAATTAACTTCATACATCTTGTTTCCTTTTTTAAAAATGACTGGGAAACTTAAATTACATAAATATAATAAGCGTGCTAGTAAATCCGCACGTATGTTTGCGTCTGAAAATTATGTGCATTAAGATGCCTCAACATCGTCATCAGGTGTTAGGTTTTCAGAGAGTAATGATATCAGTTCCCATTCTTGTTTCAGTATCAGGGAAAACAATATAGAACCTTCCACTCATTTAGAAGAACTTGAAGATACCCTTTATGTAGAAAATTTTAACGTTACACACAATCCAGATGAACATTCCACTATTAATAATGTCACTGAAGACTTTACAGATCAAACGAATCATCCAGATTTGTCTTTCTTGCTGACAGAGTGGGCTTTGAAACATAATATTACACATTCCGCAATTAATGATATGATCTCTATTTTCAAGGAAACAGTTCCGAATAATAATTTACCACCAGATGCCAGGACCCTTTTGAAAACAACCCGTTAGAAAAGTCGAATGGAGAATCGTTGAACCAGGTCGTTATTTCCATTTTGGATTAAAAAAATAGCATTGTGAAGCTCGTTAAATCTGTAGGTATGTCCCTTTTTAAAAATAACAAAATTTCAATTAGTATAAATGTTGATGGTTTACCACTGGCTAACAATAGCGGTAGTCAAGTTTATCCCATATTATGTAGTGTAGCAGAGTTTCAAGATGATGAAATGGTTGACATCTACCATGGTTATAAGAAACCGAAAGATGCCAACTGTATGCCGAAGGCATACATCAAATACACGAAAGGACACGCTGGATATTCTTCCTGTACAAAATGCTATATCCAAGAAGAGTCTAGGAACGGTACAACGTGCTTTCCTGATATTGATAATATCTGTTTACAGACAGATTCTGAATTCAGGCGCACAAAGGTAGAAGATCATCATAATGGCACATCAATTTTAGAGACTATTCCTGGTGTTAATATGATTGAATCCTTCCCACTTGATTATATGAATTTAATTTGTCTCGGGGTAGTAAAGAAATTGGTTCACAATCTGTGGTGTTGTGGGAGACCGTCGACAAATGTAACACCTCAGCAACGCTCACGCATATCTCAGTCATTGAAACATCTGGCAAGATGTATTCCAGTCGAGTTCAACAGAAAGCCCGGATGTCTAGATGATACAAGCAGATGGAAAGCAACGGAATATCGACAATTCTTATTCTACACTGGTATAGTAGCTTTGTTAAATAATATAAGCGACGATAGATATTTGAATTTTATGGCGTTACATGTAGCTTCAGTTATTTTATCAAATTCTAGACATTTTGGTCGTATTGATGACGCATCAACATTGTTAAAAAAAATTTATTTATACATTTAAAATCTTATATGGTTCAGAAAAGGTATCGCAAAATATTCATAATCTGTTACATATCCTGCAGGATGTTAGAAATCATGGGCCACTTGATAATTTCTGCTGCTTTCTTTTTGAAAATTTTTTACAAAACATTTTACAGTCTGTTAGGAAGAATGACAAACTGTTACAGCAAATAGTAAAACGGCACAGTGAGAAATCCAATTTTGTTACCAATAATAAGCGTCCTAATGTTGTATTTCCTCATTTTAAAACTGAACATTTCGAAGGTCCACTAATGAGGGATACTACAACCTCTGGCAAAAAGTTTCCGATTGGTAGAAATCCTGGAAAAAAGTTTCCGATCATGGCTCGAATAATTAGCTCCATGCATGTACGAAGCATAGACGACAAGTATAAACACAACAGGACACTGCGATAATGTAAACAAAGGTCACCGCTGAGATATCAGTTAGTTAGTAATACTATTTCATTCGGTACACACGCGAGTCAAAAGTGTGCAATATGCCATCACGCCCGCTGTATTCAAAAGATATAAAGTTAAGAATAATTGAGCTTCTCAAGGAGGAATTGAGGAATTAGTCAAAGAAGAGTCGCAGAAATCATAGGGTGCAGCTAAAGCATTATTAGTGATTTAAGAAGGAAGTATAAGGAAACGGGTAGTGTAACTAACCGTAAACGATGTGGCCGTCCTCGTGCAACAACTAGACGAAACGATAGAAAATTGCGTACAATTGTCAAAAATATGAGACGAGCAACTTCGAAAGAGATAAATAATCAGTGGGCACAAAATGTTTCTGACCGTACTGTCAGAAATCGATTAAATGAAATGGGATTTTCATTTCGAAAGGCTAAAACAAAACCTTTGCTTACAAAAAAGCATAAAAAAGAGCGCTTAAAATGGTGTAAGGAACGTGCAAATTGGACAGTGGACGACTGGTCTAAAGTGATATTCAGCGATGAGTCACGTCACAGCCAACTCTACTACTAGCCGTGCTGAAAGCAAAACAGCAACACCGCGGGAGACCGGTTTCGACATAGGATATATATCTATATATATATGTATATATAGATATATCCCTGTGTCGAAACCGTTCTCCCGCAGTGTTGCCATTTTGGCTTCAGCATGGCTAGTAGTAGAGTCGGCTGTGGTCACGTGTATGTATTGGGGCAGGAGATGATGCATAATCCTAAAAATGTAGTATTGCATGCTAATGAACAGAAAGTAGTTTGTAAAAAATTTACGGTTGTCACAGATTTTTATAAGAAACCATTCAAATCATCTAAAATAGGAATTTTTCAAATACAAATATGTCATTTAAGTTCTTTTCAAAGTTTTGACGTTAAAGACATTGCCTACAAATGTGTAAAATTAGAAATTGACCAAAAAATTATTATTTTTCCATTACTGCACTGCACTAACTTTTCAGAAATGTAATAAATCTTTCTATATTATTAAGGCTTTCTATATTATATACAACGTTTTTGTACTGTAACGGCAAGTTGTAACTCCATTTACTTCTCGCAAACCAACAATGTAAGTACCTAATCTCACTCATTTTCCAGCATTTACGGTGAAACACAACACTGCACACACACACACACACACACACACATATAGGGTGGTCCCTATAGCTTTGCATACCACATAAAATATCTCTGCTGCTTTTTACATGTGACCAGCCTCTTTTCCCACCATGCATCCTCCGACGCTTAACAATAACTTTGATGCTTGTTTTATTTTTCCTTACATAAATTTTTACTAGTATGAAATAATATATTTGCATATAATCATCCTATCCATGTTATCCTTCTTGACACATCCTTATCCTCTCCTGATGGAAGAAGTTTACCACCTTCCCGTGGTTTCCATCGAGCAATGGCACTTATTCCATGTAAGTGGAAACTGTAAGTAATCAAAATCAAAATAAGTAAAACAAACTGACATTTATAAATTTGATTATTATACAAAAAGTGTTATTGGCCAAGAGTAGACTGTTCCTAACGAAACGTACAAAGCGAGCAATTATTTAGTTATCTCAAATAGAACGCATCGCTGTCCTTAACATCTCATTGCGATGTTAATTTTAAAATAATCTTGTTGCATGAAGTGAGATATTCTGAGAATATTACATAATTACTTAGGTTTCGAGTTTTGCTGGTTGTAATGTAGAATATATTGTTTCATAAATACTTGGGTATTACCTCAAAAGAATATTGCGTGAACTATTAAATTTATTAGTCGGACGTTACTATTTGAACGCGCCGACTAATAAATTTAATAGTTCACGCAATATTCTTATACATACATCTTTCCTTGATGAAGGTCCAAATCTGGACCGAAACGGCGGAAACTCTATATTTTATGGACTAGTGAATAGTTGCAAAACGACTTTTTTAAATTTGTATAAAGTGACCGAACCTTGCGCCAAAATCATAGTAATTATAATATAAATAAACTATTAACTCGGTTTGAACGCGCGGGAATTAGCAAGTATAGCGTAGCGCGAGTATTAGCGGGTATAGCGCGGATATGGGCGAGTCAGATAAAAGTTCCGTCAGCTCCGGGCGGGTATGGGCGGATAGAAATCGACGCTGACTCGCTTACCCGCCGGCGGGTCGGGGCGGGTAGGGTGAATCGAAAAACGGACGGGTAAACCCGTGATATATCCGCCCGTTGCAGAACTCTGAGGGGGATACAAGTTTAAGGAATGAAGACATTGTTATTGGTAAATTAATATTATTTGTATAAAGATATAGTATGCGTATTGTGTTAAAGTAAAAAATATGAAACGTAATAAATATTTTGCAGAAAATGTAGACGCACAACTGTCTAGTTGTAGCGGGTATCAGCGAAAAGAAAAATATTTTTAAATCCTTGTGACACAAGCCCATTTAATAATAGCTCTCGCAGTGGAAACTCAACAAGAAGTCAAAAATTTAAACAACCACGGTGGCGCACAAATTGTACAAATATTCGAGGCCATTTTACAAAATGCAGCGGAATTTGAAGACTAGTAAGTAAGTCAAATACCATCTTTGTTTATATTATATATATATATATACATATTTCCTGTATGCAAAACATATGTAAAGTTTCAAACATTTTTCAAAATTCGTTTTCGGTAGTGTTGTGTGAAGTTGGGAGTAATCAGAAGAGGGCATCTTAATAAAGAGTCACGTTGTAAGCGCATAATAGTTCTCTGTATTTAACTGTCTAACATTTATAATAAAGTCAGTATTTCTGATAGTACAAATCATAACAGGTAGTTCTTACAAACGAAATTATAGTTCATTTGGTAATGTTAAATAATTTTTATATTTCAGGTTTGCGAGTTGGGATTTTTGGTGGGTCCAGCCACAGCCGTCTTTAATACCAGCCGTGCTGAACAACGTGGCAACACCGGTCATGTAAGAATCGGAAGTCCAACCGAGTCCGACTCTTGAATCTTGGGAGTCTGGCAAGTCTTGCGGCAGACTTTGTTGATACACGTTGATTAACGGTTTTTTAGAAAAATTGATACAAATATACGACATTTTTTAATAATTAAATACCAAATAATATATAAATACTACAATTTTCTGTGGTTCGGTAAATTTCCTCACCACCTCAGGGGTATTACCATGGCGCGTTACTGTTTGAATTATAAAGTGGGTGGTTCGCCAATAAGCCTATCATCCCACACAATAAAATAAAACAAAAACGTAACAAAAATAAATGATCAAAATGTACATTTCCTACAGTGTTTCCTTTATCCTCTACAATCAATAACTTACAGATATTACAATTTAATTTTTTGGCACGTATGCAACATTTCACACACTTTAGAGTAGTTCATGAGTTAAACGCTGTTGATGAGTAGAGGACGCTAAATTCAGTTCTCAAATTGCAGGTCGGTAACACAGTTTCGCTGGAGACACAAACCCCCATAAACCCTAGCCTAGAATTGCATATACTAGATATACAAAAACTGTACAAAAACATTACGAAAGCTGTATAAAACCTAAACGAAAACAATATAAAAACTGTATAACACCTGCTTGCAAACATTCGGTTAAAAACATTTAAACAAATGCATCAGTTTTTTGTTTTCCATTGTTCTGGAAGCATTCATAAACATTTGTATGTATGGAGATATAATTAAGCTTTACGTGTTCGATCTATCCATACTGCGTGGATGGTATGGGTTATTTAGACATCGGTTACAATCCCTGGTTTCCTTTAACTCATCTCTAAAATAACACACAGATGTCTTAAAAACATATTTTAAACGCTTCTTTCAGACCTAACCAAAACGTTTTAAAAACCGATATGATTTCGGCGCATTGGTACGGTCACTTTAAACATTAGCTTTCAAGCTATTTTGCAATTAATTCAATTGATTTATATAAATTTCCAACGTTTCGGTCCTAATTTAGCCCATTCTCAAGGAAAAATTCCATATAACGAAACGAATACTGCGGGAGCTATTGAAAATAATATGTCGTCACGTTCGAGAACGAACGTGCGACACACGAGTCGCTTGGAAGGAGACTGAAATATTTATTTGTATAATCGTATTGAAATATTTATTTGTATAAAAATAAATCTGCTTAATATTATTTAATACATTTTTTTCTTTGTATACATAGCCATTGTTATAAGTGGCGCAATTTTTTTATATCATTAATTTTGTAAAGCTATTAATTAATTTACGACAATGTTTTTAAATGCGATTCTTTTTGATGCATTAATTAAAATGTCCGCGATATGAGTAATGGAATGTATGAACACAGCATTTCAGCTGTGTATATGAAGTTGGGTCATCTTAAGCGCAGTTGGAAAGCTCCGTTATGTACTTGCAGCTCATTTTCATTTCACATATTTTTTTATATTTATTTGATTTCATGTATTTAGCGTAATTTTTTTACTTTTTTGAAGTTTTTTATGAGGATAGTATATTTTGTGACAAGGGGAGAAGTAAGCGATTCCGACGAGCGTGAAGTTTGCTGCCCTTGCTACGCTTGGGCAGCAATTCGCTCGCCGCCCAATCGCTTCTCTTCCGTGTCACGCCCTATATTTTTTTCAACACCTGCATGAAAGGTGTGTTTTTGAAAGCCTGCTGAGCGATTCGCAAAAAATATGCATTTTCGATTGCTGGTTTATTCTGTCGAAATTAATAATACGTGTATTTAGTTCCCAACAAATATTTTTTTTTCATTATTTCGAAATTATATTCGAATAATATAAAAAATATATGACAAATGCAATTACGAGTATCAAACATATTTTATTTATGAATTTGTAAAAGTAATGTTTATATTTGAGCAATTAATAAGTTGAAGACTCATGTTTGTACTAGGAATTTTGATTTCAGTCGCATCTGTTTTCAATTCATCCGCATTAACAATTGGCGTTTCGATGTTTCGACTCTCGGTGGTTAATTTTTTAAGTGCGGGCCTAATCAAAGGAGTTGTTTCTGACAATTTGATACCTATACAAATACAATGAACATTATTCTTCTTATTTTTGGTCACAATAAATAATGATTCTAAAATTTATAATTTACCTAATATTACTTGTTTTCCAATTTTGGCTTTATACATCATAGAATTTTCAATGTAATCTTCTGCTACTTTAGCAGGTTTCCAACCACCAAATCTACATAAATCCTCAGAATTTGCCCCCGCAACTGCGAGTAAAGTTGCTGCAGTTCTGCGGAAACAGTGGCCAGTGCATTTTTCTATCTCCGGCAGATCTAAAAATTGTGTGATAATTTTAGGCATATTTCCGAATTTATTTTTGCCTATTGGTTGATTATAACATTTTCCGTTTTGGAAAATTAGGAAAAATCTGTTGCTGATTGCATTTGCAGGGCGTAAGTTATGGAATCTTTTCACTATTTCGCAGTGCTCATCATCAATTACAAAAGAACGATCATCTTTGTTCTTCGTGTCTTTCAGAGTTATATATAATAATCGGCCTTGTGATTCAACATTGTTGGTTGTTATTTTTATTAATTCGTCGCTGCGACAAGCCTCGTTGATTCCAAAAATCAGGGCTACCTATGAATTAATATTTTAAAATTAATTTATGACTTTATATTTTAGATTTAGATAATCATATATTTTTCAAAATGTACCTTCGTTGCCAGAAATTTATTGTCTGGAGTCTTATTTAAAAATTGCTGAATTTCACCGGATGTCAAAACTTTTGATTTTTTTTTATTTGAAGCGTTCAGAATTTCGTTTCAATAAACAATTCAATTTACTATATTTGGTAATGTCTACTTGGTTATGAATTTTCAAAATAGCCCTCAGCATGGAATACTGTGTCCAAAGCGTTGATGGCTTAACATCTTTCTTTTTTTCATTAAAATAAACTAATAAAACTGCTTCCAAAAATGATTTCAATTTATGATTATCTTTCCACTCTATAAATATTCGGTACATCATCTGGTATTTTACTTTCAATTTTGATGGCAGCTCTCCGATGGCCTTTGCAGCTTCTGCTATTTCGGGGGGGGGGGGGGGGGGGGGGCGTGTGGTATCCCGTGTCGCTATCACTGTCCTTATTATTCATTTTACCTTTTAATTGTATTTTTTTACTGAGAAATGGTGTTGTAACAGTTGTAATATCAAGATAAAACATACATGATCCATAACAATTAGTCGAACAACTGCATCTTCATACCATAGGGTAACGTCAAACTCCAGTTTCCTTGGGAGGCAAGTAAAAAATTATGCGAATACGCATGTGCATAAAGTCTTTTTCCCTTGGGAGAAAAGTAGAAAACGCGAATACGTCTGAAATTAGTCATTTGGCTCCCGCTCAGCAGGTGTAAAAAAACACACATTTTCATGCAGGTGTTGAAAAAATATTTTCTCAAGACTAAAAGTAATTTTTGTTAGCAAATAACAGTATAGAAAATAATTACTTAGAAAATACATTTTCCATTCCAGTAGAGTATATTTTGAACTAAAATATCTCTTTCTTTAATTTAAAAAACAAATGTATTTTCGTACAAGAAGTAAGTATATTTTTAAAAATATATAATTTTTTCACTCATGAATCATGATTTAATAAATAATTACTTTTTTTTAAGAAATAATATTTTGTAAATAAACGAGAACTTGAGTTATGAATTTCATTTCTGAAATTAATCATATATTTACATTTATTTAATAAGATTTTTCTTGAGAGTATAAGTATTTTTATTGATGAACTGACTTCTAGAAAATATTAACCTATTTTTAGTAAATGTATTGGCCCTCATAACTTCGGCGTTCCCTTGTAAAACTTAATTCTTCTGCAATAATTTTAAATTAAAAGTTATCTTTCAATAGGTAATGATACTTTATCTTAAGGGGTCAGTCCACTGCGAAGTCGTGAAAAATTGTCATTTTTTAGGATTTATTTTTCAGTAAACGGAATGTCCAACGTAAATAAGGTTTTGTTTACTTATTAATGCACTTATTGGCAGCATAAAAATAATCTATTTTAAATTTTTAACAGTTTGTTTTTAAGTATATATCGTACTGATGTAAGCGCTTTGACGATGCGATGTAGTGCTGGTGCAAGTGATTCCGGGAGAACGACGCATTTGAAACAAAAAATTCAAAGTGTGGTCATTCATTATGAGTGTGGTTATCGCCGGAACTAGGATTATTTTTACTGATAAAAAATTAACAAAATGGCGGAGGTTTGAAGTTTAAGTGACGAAATACGGTGAATTTTTCAATCATTTTGCCTTATAAAAAGTATGAAGTGGTTAATCGAAAAAGGTTTCCGTAGTCCCGGCCATAGCCACTGATGTGCTGAATAACGTGTAAAAATTTCAGACTGATTGGTCAAATAGTTTTTTTGCAATCACCTGCAACAGTTGAAAAAAATGTTGTTTTGAGATAATCGCGTTTAAAGTTTTAAAACAAATTAAAAAAATTCTTTTATTTTTTTTTGTATTATAAAACAAATTAAAAAAAATTCTTTTAATTTTTTTTGTATTATAAAACAAATTAAAAAAATTCTTTTAAATTTTTTGTATTATAAAACAAATTAAAAAAATTCTTTTAATTTTTTTTTGTATAATATAAGAGTAGCTTAATAAGTTCCAAAAATTGGTGCATTTCGGGTGTCCTTTTCCCTTTGATCGTTGTTTAAACATATTTACATGCTCATAATGCCATAATAACTTATATCGTTGTATTCGGGAGGGTTCATAGAATAATTTGACGCAACGAACAATCGAATAACTAATACCGTTTCGACACAAAAGATGTTCAAACTTGAAACTTTGCATTTTTTTTCAAAATCGATTTTCTCAAAAACTGAAGGTGATGGCGACAAACGAGTTGCGGATTCGTTTTCGGGGCACGAAAACTTATAAGAAACGGCTATTGAATGTTACAAGTCCAGATGGCTGTTATACTATGTAATTATAAGTACATTCATTTTTCGATTTCAGTAAATATTCTCTAATTCTTACAAATAGTTTTACTCTTAGAAGTACATTTTTTTTGTTTCAAAATATTAATTTTTACTGATTGGTTTTCCTGAGTTAAATAACAATTTTTTACATTGACGAAACTTGTAATTGTAACCGTAATGAATGGGTGTCTTATTGCCAGAATTGCATATATTCAGTGATTTGCATAAATATATATAATACTTGCTTGATTTCTGCTGACATCGGGCATCCAGTTTACATGGCAGGAATATAACATTCATGTATTTACCTCGTATAGTTTTCTGCATAATATGTTATAATTAAATGAAGTACTATGTCATTCTAGTTTCATAAAAATATATGTGTACTTCACGAAATACAGTTCTTTTTATGTAAAATACTTAGGTATAATTTTGAAAAATTATACCAATTTGGATCAATAAAATCCTCGACGCTTTTTAGCCAGATTTTTCACATATTAAACTCAAGCATGTTAAATTTGCTTTCGTCTACAGAAAACACATCATTTCACCATTCTTATTCTTTAGAAATAAATTCTTTGACGAAAAGAAATCTCTTCTTTCGATTCGCTTCAATCGTGTGTGACTTGTTGGATTTCTTCAGCAACCCTACCGTTTTATCCACTTCATTTCAACACTCAGCGAAGCGTTTCGGAATGCATTTTCTTTCCGCTTCCTCTGAATAATTCTCTCGTTAACCCAGAAGCACTTAATTCAGGATATTTCTTCATATTCTTATATATTAATCTGTATTTTTATCGTGGAATTATTTTAACTCTTTGCACTCCAACGTATTCGGTCGTTGATAAAAATCTAGAGATCTTTTACCTACTTAATGTTGTAGCTCTGAAATATAGTTATTTGGAATAGGAAAAAAATATAGTGTAGTGATTTTGAAATCAATAATGTTACACTGAGAAAAAATGTGCTTAATTCAAGCAAATCAATTTTTTTTAATCAATGTATTTGACCGAAGAAACCATATTTTTAATGTAAGTAAATTATTATTAGAGTAGAGTTATACTTACTTAAATTTGAGTACTGCATTTATTTAGAAGAACTTTACTGAAGTTACGTAAACATTATTATGATAAATCATTTACTTATATTAAGAAAAAGCATGTTCTTAATATTAGTAATCTAATGTAAATAAATATTTATTTCGATTACAATTACAAGTTTCGGCAATGTAAGAAATTGTTATTTAACTCAGGAAAACCAATCAGAAAAAATTAATATTTTGAAACAAAAAAAATATGTACTTCAAAGAGTAAAAATATTTGTAAGAATTAGAGAATACATATTTACTAAAATCGAAAAATTAATGTACTTATAATTATGCAACAAAACTAAACATTATTTTCTTGATGTAGAAAATCGTATGATAAAAATCAAGGAAATGTACACTTGAATTAAAAAATATATTTTTTAGTTTTTGTAGAGAAATATTTTTTTTATGCAAAGAAATAATACGAGCGCTTTTCAAACGGGACCCAACCCAGGTTATGAGGGCCAATACATTTACTAAAAATAGGTTAATATTTTCTAGAAGTCAGTTCATCAATAAAAATACTGATACTCTCAAAGAAAATCTTATTAAATAAATGTAAATTTATTATTAATTACAGAAATGAAATTTATGATTCAAGTTCTCGTTTATTTACAAAAAATTATTTCCTAAAAGAAAGTAATTATTTATTAAATCATGATTCATGAATGAAAAAAATATATATTTTTAAAAATATACTTCTTGTACGAAAATACATTTTTTTTATATTGAAGAAAGAGATATTTTAATTGAAAATATACTCTACTGGAATGAAAAATGTATTTGCTAAACCTAAGTAATTATTTTCTATACTGTTATTTGTCAACAAAAATTACTTTTAGTCTTGAGAAAATATTTATTTCACGGTATTCGACATTTGTTTAATTGCAGAAGTGGGAATCTGAATATAGGACTCGATTTTCTTAAAGAAGAAACCTAATTGCTAAAATCAAGCGAATATTTACAACATCTAAATTCAGAATAAAAAATATTACTTAACTTCAAGAAAAGTGTTTCTTTTTTTAAATAAATATTTGCTTGAATGTAATGTTGAAAGGTTTGACTATAAATCTGACAACTTTAATTTGGAATAATATTTATTTCGTAGAAATAAATAATTATTATCTTTAATAGAATATTACTTTATACATATTAATATTTTTTTTCCCTGAAAACATGAATGTTTTGAAGTCAGTGTTCCTTTTTTCTTTTCAATAACATAGAAACTATATACAAGTAAATATTTACATGATTTAATGAAACATTTACCTCCTTGAACAATATATTTATGATTTTTTTAAGTTTTGCTTATGTAACTTACCATTTAATATTCATTCAAATTAAGTAAAGCGGTTACCAAAATTGAATAAAAAGTCACTAGTTTCAAATAAATATTTATTTTTCCTAAAAATTTTTGGTTCCTTGTTTCGAAGAAATATTGCATTGCAACTATTCAGATAAATTATTTACTTCGTTCCAATAATTTTTTTTTTTTTAATTCAGCACATTTTTTTCTCAGCGTATGTTTAATTACATTAGTATTTAAGTTAAATTGAAACTTTGATGTACGTGCGGGATGTGCTTGGAGTGCAAAGGCTTAATCGGATCTCTACAATTACCTATACGTTATTACAATACTGATTTTCCGATACGATTTTCATTTTTCGCGATAATTCAGTATGAGCTACCAGGTATATTAAAAGGTCTATTTTTACCTCTACGTCCCCTTTTCTATAGGAGGTAAATGGTGCACTTTTAACGGATATGTTGCAATTTTAAAAGACAAAAAATAATCCAACTGACTTACCAAAACGAAAAGCAAAGCACATTGGCTAATTAAAGTTTACAACGTTGGAGTCAAACTCTATTTCGTTTATTACTTACTACACTATAGAAAACTATGTGAATCAAACAAATAAATTAAATATTTATATCTACTGTTGCAGTAAGTTCTTTAATTATTTCAAAAACAAGTGATTCGTTATCTGCATAATAAATACCTATTTAGGTAAATCTACGGAGCAATGGCTTAGGACTTACGTAGTATCATCGTGTCCGAATATTAATGTAGGTAGTAAACAATGAACACACACATACCAGACACTATTTTCTTACCCTCGTATGTAACAATTTTAAACCTGGTATTTTCTGCTAATCTTTAATTCTACAGCTGATTATCTAACGCGATTATCATAACGTTAAGATTAAGTAGATATTTTCCTGCATTGCGCACGAACATATTATGTAATAATTTTCAAAGTGAAGTATTAGTTTTAACTTGTAATTATAGGCAGTAAGACTTTAAATATTTCTTTTCCGCTGTTACATTTTGAAAGACAAACATTTAAAAGCGGAAAGATCTGCAGGAAAATAATTATAAGACAGTCTGAATATTATTACACAGTGTCAGGTAAAATGACTACATGAACTTTGAATCTGTTTTGACAAATATAAATGAAATATCTACTATAAATAAAAAGTTGAAGTACAGTTCATAAAATCTAAACCTTGGAATAATTCTAAAAATAGTGAATATTGTTTCCATGCCGATTGTCTGCGTTTTCGAATAATACTTTAAAAAATAAAAAAATGAAAGATCGTTTTCAATTAATCTCAGAAACAGTTTTGAAATATTATTATTCTTTAACACTCTGCTCCTTAGTTTTTCAGCACTTATTTCTCTAACTCTTAATTACTGTCCTCTGTGTCGATGTTTCGCACTAAACTTTTATTATGTTGACCTGTCTGGGAGAACAACTAGTAGAGTAAATATTCAATAATCGATGAGTTGTCGAAATAAGCGAGGCAATTAAATCTCAAGAAGTTTAACTTTATGAATATAATATCAATGAACCCATAACGTAGAACTATGATACACGATTGATTTAAAATCGCAATTAACTAACGATAAGTAATCACAATCGCCGTTGTTCATAATTTTGAAAAATACTTGTGAATAAAGAATAATTTATATTTGTATCGAATATCACTTTTAATTAGTTCTAATTAATTTTATACCTCAATTATTTTAAACTTCTTTTTAAATAAAATTGGCAACACTCAAATAATCCCTCTATTCATAATCTCAATTTTATAATGCTTGTGGTACAAATAATTGGTATGTACATTCAGAAAGGTTATCCGTAAAAAGCTTCAGATAATGGATTCATTTTTATCTTTTATGTTCTCTTATCTATACGTCCGTCCTTTGTAAAAAATGCAATTCGCATGATTGGCATATGAAAAATTGGAAGCTTCTGTTGCGATAGTACCTAACCTGTTGAAAGCCATAAGATTCAAAAGAAGACCAACTTGGCGAAGGGATCTATAATAGGCGAACATCAATCTTTTTAACAATCGCCGACCTAGTATTATTCTACCGTATCGTAACGTTTACATAATTTTACACTTCTTTGAAAAAAAAGAATACATATTTAATATTAAAGGAGTACAGTATTTAACACAGCCTTTTTTCCTTACCAATCTACCTTATTTAATCAAAATAAACTAGGGTAAATGTACCAATATCTGAACACGTACCAGTGAATGGACATTTTTTATTAAAATGGGTAAAATAAGTTATTAAAATAAGCAACTAATTAATTAGAAACTTCTTTTAATTTCTTGCTCCATATCCAAACATTTTTTGCAGCACGTGGAATCAATGGCGCTACAAATATAATTTTATAATAGTATTCATTCATTGGCCTTAAGTGTTCGTTTATTGGTGCGTTTACTCTATATCGGGCTAATTAAATTTTTATATAGAGTCATTTATGACTCATCACCAAAATGAAAACAATGAAACTGTAAACAAATCCTTTGTTCTAACGCTATATGTATACATCTAATTTGAATTGTCCAAAATATATTTTTTACTTTAAAGTATGATGATTTCAGTGTTGTCCATTCGGTAACATATATATTGTTGTATCGTAATACATGTATAAAAATTTAAGAAACTAATTAAATCTACTTTATTTTGCATAAATAAGGTACCTTATCTAAAGTACAAAGTACATATTGCAAGTATAGTTCACTATGTAGTATATGTATTGGAGACTGTTGCAATGACAGTTGTATCAAGACTTATAGGTCTTTTAACAGAAGAAAAGAATTCGTTGACGGTCCAAATAGATTAATTGGTTAAAGTAGTCGTCCAGCAAACGGAAGAGATACGAGTCCGAATATTGGTCCAGGAATCCAATTGGCTGATACTTCTTCTTCTATTATATAATATGATTGGTGTTCACATGCGTACAGAATGTTTCGTTTAATTTGATTACCTTCACTATTGATTATACATGGAAATATGCTTCAGGAGAAAATTATTCGTTTTGATTGAATCCACATAATGATTGGCGAAATAATGTATTAATGAATATCGTAAATTAGGGTTTGTTGGTTTATAAAAACCGGGTTTACAAACTACTTTTGTTTATAAATTTGTAAAATTCGAAAACCGGTTTTTAAATTTAAAAAACCAGTTCTGTATACTAGAATTAATATGTAAAAATGAATTAATTATTTAATTAAAACTGTTAACATTTTGACTTGAATGAAATCGCCTCGGACACAAGCGTATTGTAAGTAGTAGGTAACAGTTTACAGTAAAACTAATCTTCATGAGTTCATATTTTCGGAAAAAAAATACTAAATGAAAAAAAGATTTATAATTTACATTTTGTACGGATTTTATTTATTTTGTCTTTTTTTCATTTGGTTTTGTATGCAGTGTATTTTGTTGTTATATTTTTGTAGATCCATAAATATTAAATGAACTCAAAAATAGAATCGATTTGTATGGATTTTAGTTATTTTATTTTTTTTGTATTTACTTGGTTTTGTATAGATAGAGTCTATTTAATTTTGTTATATTTTTGTAATTCCATAAATATTAAAAAAAAAACTGATCGAAACAGTTGATTTCTAGAGAATTAATTGTTCTGAACCTTAACACATTTTTACATATACACAGATGTAGAGTCTGAATATAGCAACTCTCCAGCCCGACTGCGTCTTCCGGAATTACCTTAAAGCCGTCTGCCCACGGAGCGTCGCGTCATAGACGCGTACGCGTAGAGACCAATCATACGAGGCATCTGTCGATCATTGATCTGCATTTGTCAAGACGCCCGGCGTACGATTGGTCTCTACGCGTACGGGTCTATGACGCGACGCTCCGTGGACAGACGGCCTAAGTAAGTACAAATGTTTTTGTGAAAATTCGAAAACCGATTTTTTTTTTTTTGAATAGCGGAATTCGAAAACCGTTTTTTTCACAAGTCAGTTTTTTTATGAACCCTATCCTATATTTTCAGATTTACATATCACGGCCTTTGTTGTTGTATGAGACTATATTTACATACCTACTAGAGCTGTTCAAGTGCTCGGAACAAGCGAGCCGGGATGTACTGGGTTCGAAAAACCGATCCGAGCCGAACGCTCGAAAGAACCGAGCGTCTCCATTAAAGTGAGCGGCTGAAAACATAACTTGACACACGTCAGGCTATAACCTTACTGTAAGTTGTCAAAATTTGGAGTAGATTGCATAATGAGGTAGCGATTGACGAACGAAAAATGTGGATCGTTCGAGTCTCCCGATTGTTTGCAGCCGCTCGCTTCATTCGAGCACTCGGCTCGGCTCAGAAACCGAGCTCCAGCTCGACTCGAATTTTGAGCTACTCGACTATACGAGAACTCGAACAGCTCTAATACTTACACATATGTGCTTCCGTTTGAATCTGACGCGTAATAAATTACTTGCGATTTAATACAGTATAATTAATGTTTTTTCTTATCTTAATTAGGGCTGGAGCTATTTGAATAATTTAATATAAAAATATTTTAAAAGTATTCGAATGTTACGAATAAACTTCTAATATTTGAGTATTCGAGTGTTATTATTCGAATATGTAAGTATTCGAATACTGATGTATTCGAATAGTATGGTGTGAATTATAAATCAAGTTCTTTAGGTTCATTTTTTTACAAACATTTATGTATGGGAGAATGGGGTAAAACAGAACGGACGGGGGGGGGGGGGGGAGGGGGAGTAAAACGGAACATCAATGTTTCTCTTAGATAAGAGCTGTGAATGAGTTGGTATCGCGTGACATGGGACCAAAGGGTCCACACAGCATTTCGTGACAGATCATAGCCCCGTGCACACGATATTTTTCCGTTAAGAGAGTTGGAAAAATTTCCGGTATCGACGTTTCAATATTGTATTGTACTTTCGATCACTTCTCGGCATTTGAATTCCGAAAATTATTAACGGTACGTACATCGTTGAATTCTATAGTTCTTACGTCAGTTTTTGACGTATTAAAAAGTTCTTTACCTCACGCTGAAGGGTAAATATTAAATGTTTACTAAATGGTTGCATGTGGGGCAAAACGGAACACTTTTCGTGGGGTAAAACGGGACACCTATTTAACTCAATTCCACCAATTCAATTGACTGGAAACTTTGCAGGCGTGTGCAGTTATGATGACAATACAAAATTATGAAAAAAAAAAAACGGGAGGGGTAAAAAATTACCCAGTCATTAATAAATATAACCCATAACCACGAATCCAAACGACTTGAAATCGGCCTGTAACCACAAATCAAATCAATTCAATCGATATGCAATCATATAATCACAAATCAAAACTTGAGACATTAAAAAGTAAATAATAAAAAAAATATGCAAAAAAGTGTTTTAGGTTAAATAATTTTATTTAAAATGCACTAAAAACTAAAAAATTCTCCATGCACGTGTTGATATCCATTATTCATATAAAAATCCATGTGTATTTGGTTATTTTCCGTAATGTTTATGTATCTGGTAAAATATTTTTTCTTATGTGTATAATATATATTTTTGTTATATATTATTTGTAATAGTTATACCTGAAATATTTTGTTGGTTTTGTAGGTTTACATGGTCTTCCAGTGGGTGTTCCGTTTTACCCTACCACTTGAGCGAGGTGAAGATTTCAATACCTCCGGTAAATTTCATTTTCTGTCGTTCTCAAAGATTTTTCTTAACAATGGCTTTGATTTTCTTATAGTCTAAGGTCCACTGAAAACTCCTGTTGAAGTCCCGTGTCTTTTTCTCCTTCCGATTTTATGTTATCACCCTTTAAAGATAAACGTTCCGTTTTACCTCACTCTCCCCTACTTCCAGTTATGAGTTCGTTAGTTTGTCAGGGTGAAATCTTGTAACCTAATTTTGACCTACTTCAAGATATCCGATCGGCTTGAAACTTTGCACACATACGTAATTCCGATAACAATACAATGTTTCTACTAGCTAGCATGAAATACTTTATAGTAAATTTTTTTTTAAAACCAAGCTTTTATTAAATTGTACTAAAAAGGAACCAATAACTTTAATACCGGGCCAGATGACTGCATGAGAAGAATTCCCTCATATGACTAAAAATAAACGGGTGAAAATATTGTATTGTCATCGGAATTACGTATATGTGCAAAGTTTCAATCCGATCGGATATGTTGAAGGTCAAAATTAACTTAGAAGATTTCACACTGACAAACTAACGAACTCACAACTGAAACTAAATAAATGCTTGTAAAAAAATGAACGAATACTGATCTATTCGAATAGTATTTGGATACTTGGATATTCGAATTATATTCACCAAATAACTGAGCAACTGAAGTATTCCAATATTCGAATACCGAAAAATTCGACAAATAGTCCCAGACCCAATCTTAATAAGCGTTCGAAATGATAACACAGGGTTGAAGAATTGAGGGTCATAAAAACTTTTTTAATAATGTAGACATGTTGGTTTTATAGGAATTTGGATTTCAACCTGATGTCAGATTTGCTCCATCATGTACAATGTTTTTCACAATTTGCTTTGACATTTTCATATTGTAATATGCGATTGAACGAAATTAGTAAAAAGTTACTAACCACAACTACCTGATGTGGCTTGGCGACTTATATGTATTTATAGTCACCTAGCAATTTCTACTTAGTAATTTATAATATTTACCTGCATCAACCATTATGGCAACCTTAAGGCCAGATTCACACTATCGGTTCGGTCACGGTCCGGTCTCGATCAAATTCACATCCCTGAGCGTCCACACTCGCCCGGCTTGATAGTGTGAACGCTCACGGATGTGATTTTGATCAAAACCGGACCATGACCGGACCGATAGTGTTAATCGGTCCTAAAGCTTTTCGCAGTCGACGTGGTATAAATTTTGATTGTGTTTTGCGAATCTAGCACCCAAAAGAATTTTAAAAACAGCTACAACAGTGTACATAGTAGATGATTTTATTGATACTGAGAAACAAAATGCATATTAGGACCAAATAATAGTTTCTTCTGTGAGAATAGTTTCTTGCGCGAGATGCAAAATTAAGAAAGTAATTGTTCAGAAACATTGAAACTCAACTGTATTTAAGGTGTCCAAATTACTTGGAATACTCTGCTTACCTATATTTATGTCTAAGTAAGTATAATTTTGAATTACAGCGCAAACGTATGTATATATATTCTCAAGAATATTAAATTAATAACGTTAAGTTAGTGCATAAGCTCTGCTACCAATTCTTTTTATGATCATACGCAACAAAAATATTATTGCTCTTCATAGAATCTACGTTAGATATGTATGTACACTGGCAAAGTGCAGGGAAGGTAGCGGAGGAAGAGATCAGAGATGATATTGCAAGTACCTAAACTGATAAAAGGTACTTACTCCGTCATACCACGTTAAAAAAATTTCATAAAAAATGTATTAAGCTAAGAAAGAAGTCGTAAAATACAGCATAATTGGTATAGGTAATATGTCTTTAACCCTTCGTTGACACACCTCTTTTTTCGATCAACTTTGACACACCTGGGTGGCTGACACCCAGAGCAATTTTTGAACGAGTGCCATTCTCATCCAAAGAATCCAATTATTATGAAAAAAATTATGGGTCAATTTCAAGGTCTCTATAATGTATTTCAATAATTTTTTTATTGAAATTTTATCACAGTTTTTGTAAAATAATTCTAGATTACCACGTGTCGAGAAAAAACGAAAAAAATTGTAAAAACATTGTAACTTTTACAAATTACAATATCTTGATGTTTTGATATAATATTTTGAGAGGAAAAATAGTTTGTAAGTCGGCTTTGAAAAAAAGATATTTGTTTTGCATATAAAAGGTTCAAAGCGTCAATATCAGCTTATGGGTGGTTCACACCCAGAGTGTCAACGAAGGGTTAAAGATATTTCTCTGTAATATTCATTACCGAACGCAACCTTTAAGGGGGAACACCACTGTGACGGCCGGAAAAGTAAGCCAATTTTAAGAATTTTTTTCAGGAATAATTTACAGTATTCATAGAAATTTTTTATTATTTACCTTTGGTACAATGTCTTAAGAGAGTATACAAAAAAAAAGTAAATAGAAAACATGCATAAATTTTAATATATTAATAAATCTTTTAGACTCCCATGTGCGCTGGTTGAATGTGAAACTATGAAACAGCAGATCCGAAACCAAATTTCATTTTTTTTTTTTAAAGTAGGTGTATGAGTGTAGTTTCCATTGCACGTACGGATTCTTTGATTGAAAACGATTTTCTTTAAATATACTCAAAAAACTGTCTATCTTATTCGCGGATTTTCGAAACTTTTTTTCTAAAGCGCACCATATTTACAAAAATAATTTGCTTCAGAAATCCGTACGTGTATCGGAAACTACACTCATATAGTCTATAAAAAAAAATTGATTTCGGTCCTGCTGTTCCATAGTTACCCATTCAACAAACGTGCGTGGAGGGTCTAGAAGATTAATTAATAAATTAATATTTATGCATGTTTTCCTATTTACTTTATTATTGTCTCTTAAGATATTGTACTAAAGGTGGGTAATAAAAATTTTCTATGACAACTGTAAATTATTCGTGAAAAAATTCTTAAAAATGGCTTACTTTTCCGACTGTCACAGTGGTGTTCCCCCTTAAACTAACAGGTGACTTTCCATACTCGAAATAACAAAATTTATTTTTCTTTTCATTAGAAACTAATTCTATATCGAATTATGTGTAAGATTAACAAGAATAATGACTCGGCAAACTAGATCCCCTAACATTTGCGTATTCAGAGCTAAATAGTTCAATTCGCGTTTACTACATGACTTGTTCGTTCTGGAATACCATGTGGCTGTTGCAGTTTCTACAATAACATTGTACATAAAGCAGGGATCGAGTGCAATATCGTTGAGCAGATGGAACGAAAAGTCTGTCCCCGATTCGGCGTCGGAGGAAAATATGAGAAAGTATCGGAGGTGTAAGAAAAAGTTATCGAGAGCTGTTTTCGTGGCTCATCCTGCGATGAAAAGTCGATCGGTCGAGAGGAGAGGATCAACACCTCTTTTCGAAACGTACCGGCCCATCCCTAGACGGCGGAGCTCGACGAGCGCTTGCGCCCCAACGCCAGGCTATAAGAATCTGATCGGCGCTCGTAGGGACTTCAGTCCACCCCGTGGTACCGGTGTCGCGTTTGTGGTCGTGTCGTTTCTGCCTCGTCGGAACCCTTTCGTGGACGACGTAGCAGCTATGTTGTTTCTCGTGTTTCAGTGACAAAGAACGAACGACAGGGTGAAACAGGGAGAAAGAGAGAGAGTGAGCGAGAGGGAGAGAAAGAGCGAGTGCGGAAGTGAGATATAGTGAGAGAGAGGGTGGGTGTGAGAAACAGAGAAAGTGGGGAAGAGAAAGAGCGCGGCACAGCGAAAAAGAGCAGCTTTTCCTTCCTTCCCCACCTTCCCGAAACGGTAGGCAGGACAGCGTCGTCAACGTCAGCAGCGACGTCGGCATCCTGGACGATCAGCGTACGTTCACGTCGAAAGAACAGTTCATATTTTGTAGTAACCTTCTTTTCGCCTAGTAGTGATTGTGACCATAATTCTCGAGCTTCGCCGGAAATAATAGCCATACGGAAATCGTACCGACAAAGCCGAGTTGTCGCGATGGAAAATAGTAAATACCATACGCGTGTCTTGCCACCCCTTTCGATATTTCCATGCGAAAGGCCTCAAACACGGGGAAGCAGATTTCTTTCATGTCCCGTTATTGTTTTGTGTACACTGGAATTCCACTTCCCGAACTTGTGTCAAGAGGATTTTTACGCTTCCCTTCTTCTCTCAAGCACGTTTTCTCATTGTGCCGGATCTGTTGCAGGGTTAGTCTCGACTTATTACTATCGATGGAATTTCTGCCATTTAAGTAATCGAGAGTTCAATTCACCGTATACCGTGTTCGATAAAAGTGTTTAAATTTGACAAACAAGTTCCTATTTTGAGTACTACTCGGAGGAACTGCTAGCTGAACGGTTAATTAATTTTACGAACGTACTTTAATTGCAGCTTTAAAGTCGGGATAAAAATACCTCGAATTTCGTTTGTGAAAGTTCAATTTACTCTCATAAACGTGGCATTGACTTCAAGCTGTTGGAACTAAAAGTTCGAGACGGTATGTGCTAGAGTTACTATGTATTGCCTGCACTTTAAACTACGTTTTCCCTTCAATTACATAAGATTTTTTTAATATCAACAGCAAAGTATTATAACCATTTTTTAACGTGCCCATTTGTAAAAAGAATGATAAAGTCTCGATAAAATTAATAACAAAATTATCTAAGGCAACATGTAGAAGTAGTAAAAAGGATAGCACTTTACTTTCGCACTTAATACTGAATCGAAGTTAGCATCGAGTTCCTGCGGGGGTAATTAAGTACTATTTCGATATGTCAACGATTTAACCCGAATGTTTCGATTTACTATTTTCCATTTTATGCAACAGAGAGTAGTGGTACAAACTTAGCATTTGGAGTAGAAGTTAGAATATTTTAGTAGTAGATAAATTATTAAATGATGTTAGATCATTTAACTAAATAGTTGTTATTTCGTTTTTCAGTAGTTGCGATTACTTTACTGAAACTAAATTTACATGACCACCCTTTTCTTAAACTGTAACACTATTTATAATTTTATTTCCACTTGTTATAGCACCGTCTTTCACTTACCTTCTGCTTAACTTTTGCATATATTCTCTCGTTTTCATATGTATGCATATACGTAAAACGATTTTACAACTTACAAATCATTGACTTGATTTATTTAACGATTATAACATATTCTCAATACATACTTCCAAAGAAGGACATCGAGATAAATAAATGCAACGACTGAGCATTATTCTAAAAGTGAAGGGAGATTAGGCACATGATAAATGCAATGGAATAAATGAAATATAAATTCGTAAATGAAATAATAGAACGGCAGTAATATGTAATTGAACATACGTAATAAAAAATATTTATGAATAAAGTAAGTTGAACTGTTTAGTAATTTGTTGAATGGTGTACATAATTGCACTTGCGTAATGAATTGGTAAAAAATGAATTTCCATTTAAATAATAAGGACTATCGGAGCATTACAATGCAGCTCGACCTTGCAAAATCAATAGTTAAAATTTCTCTCACAAAGTTGTAAATTCTTGAATAAAGTTTTTGAGTAAAGATCGTTACCATAGGATAAATTACAGTTAGAATGCTAATGATGATAGTAGATAATAAACAGATGCATGTTTTTTTATCTATACAAGTTTAAAGACACACTCATGAACTAGTCATTAGAGATTAATTTTCGTTACTTGTGAGTGTGATCGATATACATATTTACCTTTCCAAATCTACATATCTTTAAGTAAGTGAATTAATTTCTTTTATTGATTTTGAACATTCATAATGAATCAATAATTACGCATGCGTTGCCACTTAAATAATAATGTAACGAATATTTTAGCGAAATAACTGTTTCCAAACAAGGAAGTGCAACACGTTTACTAAAAGTCTGAAAATTCCAAATAATATTTACAGATTTGTGTTCCATGGTATTTAGAATTATCACATCAAATTTAATTCTTAATCCAATGTTAAATTAACTAATAATTTATAATTCGACGTTCCTGTCAGATTTTACTATTACATAATTCTTGAACAATTACTATTAACAGACTACACGAACAACAGTCAGTACGTTTATACTTTTGAAAACGTCGTATGAATTGTCTTTAAATATAATTAATCTATCAAAGTTTTTATTGGTTTTGCCTTGAGTACACTGAAAATACGGATTCATTGAGCAAAAACTTAATTTCCACGTCGATAGTCTATGAATTACGTAATCATTTTCTAAATGCAGTGCAAGGGGCAATGCCGATTGTTTTGAAATAGCAATGGAACGCGAGCTGGTGTTCGCTCCTAATTAATTGTAAATTCCGTAACAGCTTGCAATTGAAATTGGATTATACACCCCGTGAACTTTAACGTAAGTGAACGATCAGTAATTTTGAACTATCGATTCCATCAAATTTATCACTAACTTTATGCACAAAGTCTCAGCGTCGACAAATGCGCACATCAAATACCTACTACCATCTATACAATCATGGCTAACAGTGCGTGGAAATGGCAGTGAATGCGGTAATGGAGCATTTAAGGAAGCATTTCTTCAAAACTAAATAATATCCCACCAGCCTGCGTACTTATGCTTGACGATAATTATTTCCTTTTAGAATAGTACAAAGTAACTCGCAGTAAAAAGTACGTCTGTCGTAATTTGCAATTGCAAATGAATTTTTTAATACAAGGGTGGAAGAATATTTACGTTGAAAATGTTTACCTGAAATAATCACTTCCAAACATTTTAGTTGATAAATTGCCTATCAACGTGATTGATGCCTACATCCACTTTTTAAGTGAAGTGAGTGAAAATCAAGATGAAACTCGTTTCGTCGTGCTAACAATCAAGTGTGGTGCAATTTCAGTGTAATTTCAAAGAACAAACACGCGCGGTGCCTAAAAAGTGAATTTAAACGTGTACATTTGAATTTCACGGAATAGAACGACGAGTAGCACAACGAACTTTATATACTCCCGTCTAGTCATAATGCGTGGTGTTTAAACTGCAGTTATAATTATTGCAAAGCAAAAGTACACTGTTCGACGCGCATACAAAGAAAAAGAATCCGTAGGAGCATCCGCATGTTTTCAAATGTAAGTAGTAATAGCTTCAGAAATGATTCCGTTCGCCAATGTTCGATTATTGAACGATACTCACCCAATGTAACCACTGTCTTGAGCAAACTACTACATACTTCAGAACTTGCTAACTTTGTCGAATGGCGTAACGTTGGAAGAAAGGAACGTTGGAATACCTCATAAATCGTTACAAATGCTGCAGTTCGCGTTACATGAAAAATGTTATGCGGATAGAATGAAGGTAGTAACATTCTACTTATCTTTATTAACTGACGATGAAATATGGTTGCAGGTAACTAGTACAGCAATTGGTCAATTTATCAATAATGTGACTAATGTTGGTGTAGTATTCAGTCAATATTTGTCCAATATCATAGCTCCAGGGATGTGTGTTTTGTGTGTAGTTGAATAGAAAACAGAAATCGGATCATTATAATAAACATCATTGTTTTAATGCATTAGTGCAAACTTGGTTTGTGCTGTGTTACATTTCGGAACATTCCGCATCAGGAACCGTTATTAATACATGAACACTGACATATGTGTGTGAGTGACAAGGGAACACACCAAATCCGGAAAATTAAAAAATTCTGAAACTTTGTGAATATGAAGGGAATTTCCTCATGATTATAAAACAATTTTTGTTTGGTGCCCAAATTTACTCTAAGGGGGTGTAATTGGCCGCTGAAAATCCGGTTATTTTTCGATTTTTTGTTATAATTCGTGAACTGTAAAATAATTTTTTTACCAAATGATAGCTCTAATTAAAAGAAGTAACGTTTGTCTTCAAACGTTTTTCCTATTTCTTACAGTTCGCGAGTTATAACAGAAAATTGGAAAATAGCCGAATTTTCAGGGGTTCATTTCACCCTCTTCGAGTGAATTTAGGCAGCAAACAAAAATTGTATTGTAATCAGAAGGAAATTTCCTACATATTCACAAAGTTTCCAAATTTTTTGAATCTTCGGGTTCGGGATCTTCCTTTATGAGTAATATTATTAAGGATTCTTCAAACAGTAATGAATACCCGTTACATAGATTTTGTGTTATTCTATTCTTCCTTTAAGCCAGTGTTGCCCCGAAGGGCGGTCAGAGAGTACGAGCATTCATCACGTTTTCCAAAACTCGCGTGGAAGGGGGCGCTCGAAACCAATGACGTTGCGAGCATGTAACGGATGGGGAAAACTCTAGTAGTGTACGTGTAGGCTCGTACCCGTAGACTTATATAACTGGGGCTCTTGGAGCCCCAGTGTTCTACATTTTAGGAATTGGGAAAATAAACAGGAATTGACTAATCATTAAACAATAATATTATATAATTGGACGGATTAGACTTAAACAGTCCACTTACACCTCTGATTAACAAAATGTTTCTTATTAAACGATTTTTATTCAGCTTCAATCCTCTGTTTGTTGGTTTGTTTGTTTGTATGTATGTTTATTTAGTTCAAATCTAGAAACTAAATTTTAACCCACTTCCGACTATCCAATAGACTTGAAACTTTGCAGGCATGCGTAGTTTGGATGACAATACAAAGTTATGAAGAAAAAGAAACCGCCCAGAGGTTTAAAAAATTACCCAGTCATCATTAAATATAACCCATAACCACAAATCCAAACGACTTGAAATCAGCATATAACCACAAATCAAATCAATTTAATCGACATGAAATTCAGCATGTAACGTCAGTAACGGTTACATGCTGATTTCAGGGTACGAGCCCACATGCATACTATTAGAGTTTTACCCATCCGAGACATGCTCGCAACGTCATTGGTTTCGAGCGCCCCCTTCCACCCGAGCTTTGGAAAACGCGACGAATGCTCGTACTCTCGGGCCGCCCATCGCGGCAACGCTACTTTAAGCTATGGTACTATGCTAAAGAATGGCATCAATGACAAATCGTGAATGGAATATAATACTCATGACAGAAAATTACGATAAAAAATAGTAAAAACATACATTTACTAATTACAAGTAGTGGTTACAGAAAGAGGTAAAACTCGGTGTATTGTTTATTGTTAGCTTACTTTTTATGTTGAAAGGTATAAAAAAGATTCATGCAAAAATCTGGAGTGCAGGGTAGTAAATATAATTTTTGTAAGAGGATGCGCGGAAAGCATTTCGAATTTATTTGAATTGTTTATGCGGAACAACGTATCTTTGGTTTCAGTCGTAAAAGTATGATCGATAGGATAGCCATACAGAGGCAGAATTTTTTACTTTAAGAAACAGAACCAAAGGATTGTTTGTTCAGCCGTCCACTTCAGTATGTACAGCAATGAGTCGTTGCTCCATATTCTCTACTTTTGTTGGCATTTCGTTATAAATGTCATCTTTCAAGGCTTCCCAGAGGAAAGAATTTAGGGGAGTTAAATTGGGCAACAGCGCCAGCAGTGGAGTTGGCTCGATACGTCACATCCAACGATTTGAGAAAATAACGTTTGATATTTATTGGTATTTTACTTCAAACCTGTACAATACCTTACAAGCTGTTCTTTCATATTTGTCAAAGTGCTGAAAACATTTTGAGGAAAATATGTCTATCCATAAATGTTCACAAGTACCTCTGTACAAAACCTATGATTATATCAATCATAAGTATGTCAAAATATTTATAAATATTACCTGCATATACATCTGTATGAAAGTTATTAATTATAAGACAAGTGTCCGTTGAGTTAGAATTATCTAGATTTGAAACAACAAGTATATTTTTATTTTTACCTTAGCTCGAGGGTAAGGGGTAGTTGGATCTGGATACGCTGTAGTACCATACAGCCCCTTTTACTAAGGTCAACTTGTCAATTGCTGTAGGTTATTATGATTTCAAACAACTTAGGAAAATAGGATGATAGAAATGTGGTCAATAACAGTCTTGTTTAGTTCAAATGAAAGTATACTAAAATAAAATAAAATGAAATGAAATATGAGGAATACAGGATTTGGAATACTAGTATAAACTGTCATATAATGTGTGAAGAGACAATTTAGTCGCGAAATTTGCGACGTATTACAATTCTACTTTACAAAGTGGAAATATCACCCAATGAACCAATTCATACTATTACAAATGATAACTTTGACTCACCAAAATTCTGATTTATTAATTTTGATATTTTATATACCGTATATATTTGATATCTTATACACTGTATACAGACTTAGCGCTTTCGCCTTTCTCGTCTAGTATTCACGTGTATTAAAAATACTGTTCAACAATTATTATATAGACAAAATTGAAATTGAAATTGAATAGTATAGTATGAGAAATAAGAAAATTAAATAAAGCTATTAGTGAGCTATATTTTGTCGAATATATAATTATGTAAACATTAATTGAAAAATAAATACCCAAAAAAGGCATGTGCAATCTTCTTAAAAATCATGTAAGAAGCAAATAAGACAGAGAAAACAATTTGAATACACGAAATTTGCATACAACTTTAGAAAACTTATAACGAGGGCTAATTTATTGGGACACATTTTGTTGCGATGAAGTTTGCCGCTTTGAATAGTCACTTGTCCACAGATTGTTTAATTTGAAACAATACACCATCTTCTTCTAACTAATAACTGATAATTCGAAAACAATCTATATATCAGATGATACACTGTTTACTTTATATGAATTTCGTTTAACTTTTCGCGTGACCGATCGGTAAAAAATAATGTCGAGCAGTATACACTGACATAAAGTACGCAAAAGCACTAGCTTAAGGGGGTAGGCACGGGTAATGCAGCGCGCTGTATATAGACACAATCTGGCCCGAAACATGGGTCTGGGAAATTACGTTGTTTGTCCTTATATGAGGAGATTTTGGCCTGGGCGAGGTCTCATTCGAAAGATGAAGCTTTAATGCAGCCCGCTCTGGTCATCGTTTGAGTCATAAAATTCTTTTACCGACTTACAAATACTTGGAATGTGGGAGTGTATTTTGTCGATTTTTTCTCTACTTTGAACACTCGTATTATCAGATATCAATACAATCTCGTTGAGCCATGACCAGAGCGGGCTGCATTGAACCTTCCTCTTTCGAATGAGACCTCGCCCAGCCCAAAATCTCCTCATATAAGGACAAACAACGTAATTTCCCAGACCCATGTTTCGGGCCAGATTGTGTCGGTATGCAGCGCGCTGCATTACCCGTGTCACGTGGCGTGTTTACCTCCTTAAGTATTTTTGGGTCACTAAAAGAGTTTTGTGACTGAAACGGTGAGCAGAGCGCTCCGCATTGAATCTTCCTCTTTCGAATGAGACCTCGCCCAGCCCAAAATCTGCTCATATAAGGACGAAAAACGAAAAATCCCAAACCCATGTTTAAGGTTAGATTGTCGATATTACAGCACGGTGCATCGCCCGTGTCACGTGACGTGTCTACCCCCTTAACCACTTCGCACGCCTGGTCGTAGACGTCGACCCTTTCAAGTGCTTTAAAGTCGTCGGAGCTTTAAAGTGGCGCACAGTTGCACCAGCGGGAGCGTGTTTTTGCGCCAAATCGGCCTGCGCATCGAGAAAAAGATGCGCGGCGCTCAGTTGCATAGATAGGATTTGTTCTATTACCCGGCCGATAGAAGATCCCCAGTAGGCAGTCTCGGGCGATGCAGTCCGCCGCTGTGACGATTGGTCGAGTCACCTATTTGGGTACACTTCTAACGACGGAGCACACGTGTTTTGGTTATTGGCTGAAGTAGGCACATACATTGTCGCACCGCGTGACGAAGAGAGCGAACAAAACACATTGAGATTGAATGGGATAGAGTGATCTGACCGACGAACGCCAAAGCAACAGCATAGGCTATTGACTACCATTAATATAAAATAACATCAAAATTTCCTTATTTTTCACAATATGTTCAGGAAAGTATTATCATTGCGTTGGTGAGATTCTTCTGATTAACCGCTTCGTTCCCACGGACGAGTTATGTCGCGACGCCGATACTGTTGTCATAAACTCACAGACGACTTATCACGCGATGTAATGCCGTCCGTGTGATCCCACAGACGAGTAAACGCGCGACGCAATACCGTTCGTGCGATACCACAGACGAGTAAACGCGCGTCTCCTGTTTTTGCTCCGCGGTCAGTAACAAGGGAACATCCTGAATCCGAAAATTCAAAAAATTCTGAAACTTTGTGGATATGTAGGGGATTTCCTCCTGATTATAATGCATTTTTTTGCTGCCCAAAATCACTCTAAGGGGGTGAAATTAACACCTGAAGATTCGGCTATTTTTCGATTTCCTGTTACTCGTGAACTGTAAGATATAGAAAAAAAGTTTCGAGACAAAAGTTACTTCTTTTAATTAGGACTATCATTTGGTAACTTACAGTTATTACAATTCGTGAGTTATTACAGAAAATCGAAAATAGCCGAATCTTCAGGGGTTAATTTCACCCCCTTAGAGTGATTTTTGGCAGCAAAAATGCATTGTAATCAGAAGAAATTCCCCTACATATCCACAAAGTTTCAGAATTTTTTGAATTTTCCGGTTCAGGATGTGCGCTTGTAAGTGCCCGCGGAGCAAAAACAGAAGACGCGCGTTTACTCGTCTGTGGGATTGCACAAACGGTATTGCGTCGCGCGTTTACTCGTCTGTGGGATCGCACGAACGGCATTACGTCGCGTGATAAGTCGTCTGTGAGTTTATAACAACAGTATCGGTGTCGCGACATAACTCGTCCGTGGGAACGAAGCGGTTAAAATGAGTCCAAACGCAATCTCGCACAGATTGTTTTTAATTGACATCGTGATAACCGTCTGAGATGTCTACGCTATTGTTTTGGCGTTCGTTGGTCAGATCGCTTTATCTCACTTGATCTTGATGTGTTTTGTTCGCTCTCTTCGTGGAGCGGTGCGACAATGTGCCTACTTCAGCCAATAACCAAAATACGTGTGCTCCGTCTTTAGAAGTGTGCCCAAATAGGTGACTCGACCAATCGTCACAGCGGCGGACTGCATCACCCGAGACTGCCTACTGGGAATCTTCTTTCGGCCGGGTAATAGTACATCGAAGAATGTCGCAGCCCAACATCCTCGGTTGTGCCCAGAGAGAAGGGTTGGTAAACTTCCGATAGTGCACACCCCGCATTTGTTCTTTCCGATCAGCTAATCAGAGCAGAATTTCGTCTTAGGGTGCTTCATGATTGGTTGAGAGGTTGAGATAGAAGGACCACGAATAGTTACATGTGCTCATCTTTTTCCGAACTTCAAGGCTATCACGCAAGTGATTGCAAAACTTTTACGGTTTTCCTGAAAACTTTGATGATCAAAGCTCAAGGAATGCACATATAGCGCAATATATGTTCTCTAGTCGAAGCATATACGCCTAACTTAAATTGATATATGTACGTGTACGAAGCGTATACGTACATCAATTTTATAATGATAGTTCACATTCAACATCCGCCATACTTTGATTATCTAGATAGCGATCGCATTCTTATGGCTCTGTCATGGACTGACTAGTTTGCAACAATTATTGATTTTGTAACGGCAAATTTAGATTATGTATGTGTTCGATGGAAGAGGTTCCCATACTGCAGAATATGAAGAAAAAACTCATAAACACTTTTAGATTTCGCGGCAAACAGCACTTACAATACGTAATTAATTTTGACTACGGCCGCCTCAATAGCGACGATGTCGAGCGAAATATTCTCAGTTCGAGGGTTAATTTAAATCTATTAAATGTTAATACGGTAGACTGATTTGTAAAGCTAATATCGGAAAGGATGTGAGCAGGTGCTCAGTAAACACGACCGCGAATATAATGTCTCAAATATATTTTACAAGGTACAGTAGGCACTCGTTATAAGCCCATTTCTACGATGCGTTGTACGCCCGATGACTATCTCCACCATTTCTTGGAATCCTTCGGACGAGAGTTAGAGAACCCGAGAATGTGCGACGGGCTCTTTCGTTTCCTCTTGCTCGCTCTTGGGTTTTCTCACTCGCACCATTGGTCGCGCGGAATAGTGTCACAACGCGCCGTACGCCTGCTGCCAGCCCCGTTCGTTGGGCTTATAACGAGTGATTACTGTATATGCGCGTATTTCACAACGCAGGGGGGTTCCTCGATAACGTGCTGTATGTACAATGCAACGGATAGGAAGGCGACGAGGTCCTACGGTCCCTCCTGCGACGCTGCCGTTGAGTCTGACTTTCTCCCAGTTTTCCTCTGGGAAGGTCCCAGGCTGGATTACCGACTTTCCGAACACTGGGCCAATGCTCGAAGTGGCTTCTCGCTAGTTTCAACATTCGATTTGTCTTACAGACTATTGTTGGATTTCGCAAAAAAAGGGGCATAATTACCGACTAGTGTGTGCGTAGAAATGTTACTCGCGAAACTAGGATTATTAGAATTAGCCTGTTTCGACCTCGAAATGAACATAACGCACAGAGGTTTTCCGAACTAAATAAAACAAGAACTGCCCTCATATTGGCTGACAATTTTCAAATTCGATTTCCTTTCCATTTCCTTCATGTCCGCAGAAATGATGAATTCAAAAATAGAAAAATTTGAGAAACTAACATCCACCCAGGAGCCCACTTTCACTATCTTGTTACCTATCCTTACGATGACCGCTACAATCGTCGCTTAACATATAACATCATGCACCAGAACATATTTACCGATGTACCAATTTATTCGAATAAATTTTTCTCAGAATAACAAATTATTCGTTATTCTCGAATAACTTCATTTTATTCAAAACAGAATGTATTCGAATAATGCCCAACTCTGTGCTATGCATTATTGAATCACAATCCAGCCAATAAAAGTAAATATTCGAAAATTTGATTCGGTATATAACATAAGCAAGATATTTTGCTACTTTCAGAATGACTTCGATAGAGAATGGAACATTTTACGTTTGCAATTAAGGAGCTGTTCCGGTCTAGAGCCCATACAAATAGGTGATTTTTAGAAATTAATTAAAGGAAAACATATAATTTAATGGGACTTTTTACATTGTGTTAAGGATGTCTTCCACTATAGAAATATATTTTTTGCTTTATAATTAATCATTGCAGACGCTATTGGGGAGTCGTTAAAGTCGAGGCGTCAACAAATTCAACCAAATCGGTGAAACATGTAGCACCTAAACCATTAGTCTGAAATAAAAAACAATGTCAGATTATTCAAGGGTATGGAACTCGCTTGTGGACTAACCAGAAAAAATTACAAAAATCACAGTTTTGGAGAAAATAACGACACTTGAAGTTTGAAATCACTTTCCCTATATTTTTTCGTCGTTTCAACGCCTTTAAAAATTACAATTTTTCATTTTTTTTATTTTACTGATCTGTCCACGAGCCAGAAGTATATTCTTCAAAATAAAAAAGTTTCAATCGAATCGGATAATAACTTTTGGAGATACATGTTTCACCGATGTTGAGAAAACTGTTTCGAGAAAAACGCGTTTAAAATTTTACGCGAGTGCACACGTGGTCATTCACATCAAAGAAGCTGCGACGACGACACCCAATTCAACGAAACTTCACACAAAATTAAAGGATATCGTCGAATTGCACTAAACCTACCTACTCGCTGAAATTCATTGTTTCCATTGTGCCCACTGTAGTCCATTGTTTCATCGATACACACACGGGATTATATCATAGAAAATACAGAACCGAAAAATTAAAAATTAAAAAATTAAGAAAGGTCATGTCTCCTGAATTTGCCAGACCGTTCAGGACGAGAAGGGCGTTGTTCTTGCCACGTCGCTTCCGACGCACAGTGGTTGAAAATCGAGAAAACCCGACCAAAACATGAAGGTGACCTTTGATTTGTAAAAAAGTGAGTATACTGAGGTTTTCGAAGTCGCTGATTACGAATTTGAGGTCAGAATTGGAAAAAACAAAATGGCGGACACGCACATAAGAAAAACATTAGATTTGGTCTAAACTTTGCATTCCGGAGTTTTTGAGGTCGCTGCTTATGAATCTGAGGTCAAAATTGTAAAAACAAAATGGCGGACTCAATATGGCGAATGCGCATATCAGAAAAATATCAGATTTGGTCTAAATTCGGTATCCTGGAGTTTTCGAGATCGCTGATTACGAATGTTAAGTCAAAATTGCAAAAATATTTGTAATCTTCGAAGAAGAAACTATTTTAATGTTAAACATGTGAAGGAGAGACTTGCTGAGAAACAGAACAAAAATTGGGACTAAATCTGATGTTTTTCTGATAAGCGTCTCTCCCATATTGGATCCGCCATTTTGTTTTTTGCAATTTTGACCTCAGATTCGTAATCGCCGACCTCGAAAACCTTAATGTATTCATTTTTGTACAAATCAACAGTCATTTGTATCTTTTGGTTACGTTTTGGGGATTTAGGACCACTGCACCGTACAACATAAAATGGATTTTCTTAAAAAGGGGCATATATGAGCAAAAGTTTTGTGTAGGCCATAGCAGCTAAAGCATTGCTCTTAATGACAGAAGAAGAAATTTTGCTCGGTAGAGCCCCGAAGTAAACTTTATCACTAGCTAAATATAATTTCACCAGTGGTCGTGAGAGGAGATGCGATTTTTTAATTGAAATTTCATCCCTACATTGCTACATGCTTCAAATCGGTACCAAAATATAGTATAGATTTGTACTTATTACTACCTACTGAACCATAATTATTCTACAAGTTTCAAGTGCACTTTTATGAGTCACAAGGAGGACCAACAATTTCACTGAGGGAGTAACACTCCGACAATACTCAACTTTGAAATGAGCTGGTAACTGCTGGTAATTAGTAGCCAGATAAGTGATGAAAACGGTGGTGGGGTCTAAAACCATAACTGGTGACTTTATAAATTAGGGTTTTGGCCAGGTTTTCTCGATTTTCGACCACTGTGCGACGTAACCGTTAACCCTAAGGCCGGACGGTTACACAATAAATACACCGCAATGAAGTAATTGCGCGGGGCGGGTGCATCGGCGTTGGAGGATCGAGAAAGACAAAAGAAGTAGCTGTGTTCGTCTTGGGACCGCCACACAGTGGAGTATTTGGCCCCAAAAGCTCGCCAATAGTCGATTTCAAAAATCTTGTCCAAACTGAATTTTCTTTCCTGAAATAGTTGAATGTATGAAGAACAATGCGCCAATATGTTTTCTTTTTCATTTATTCATTCATAAAGAGTTTTTTTATCAATCTCTGAACGGTCTCTTACGGAAGCACGGGAACCGCTTCGCAAAATCTTGGCACAGGCCCGGCTCAAGTCTTTTTTGTGCCCAAGGCGAACTTGTCAAATTGCGCCCTTTATTATAATACATTTATTTAAGATTATTTATGTCTTTACTCTGCAAAATTATGTCTTTACTCTGCAAAATTATGTCTTTACTCTGCAAAATTAGGTAACTGTTAGGGCGTAAAGTTGACAAGAGGTGCAAAATGGTCTTTTCATTGTTGACATTGTTGAAAATAAATTTTTAAATGAAATACTACAAATTGTACTACAACGGTTTTAAACTATGAGTAAAAATTAAGACTAAGGATATGAAAAAGCTCAATTAAATGTATTATAATAAATGGCGAAATTTGGCAAGCTTGCCTAAGGCACAAAAAAGACTCGTGCCGTGTCTGAATATCTGACCGTCGCGCGCATGCGTAGAGCAGTAACAGCGCTCGTGCCCGTCGCGCACGCAAAGCATTCCATCTCGCTTCCCCCTTTGGCCAGAAAGAAGCGAGAAACGAACACTCGGAATTAGGGCTCTGTACCCGATACGGGCTCAACACCGGTCCCGACCAGCGAGTATATACGGAGGCAATACTGTATATTACAGTTCGAACATTTCATTAATGATTTTGTTATACTTCCGAACGCGAGCGGATGCTTCTTTTGGCGTCATTAAAATTAGTAATGGTTCTCTTTATAATACAAAAAAATTGGCTGCCTATTCGTGCCATTTTGGTTTCCCCAGCATTTTCTTTGTCGCATCGCACTGAGCAATCACATTGCACGTCGCGTCGCGTTCGCGTTGTCCACTGCTAATTGTACTTTTATACCAGTTTATTATTACTATACGCACTTGAAGTTGTTAAAGGTTTACTGATCATGTTTAGTGTCAAAACCATAATTAATTTTATAAATTTTTTATGCATCTGCTTTCGTACGAACACCCATGAACGTCTCACAGTAGGGTATTTAACCTCAAAAGCTGGCCAAAAGACGATTTAAAAAATTTCGCAGAAGTCGTGAAATTTTTGCTGCTCGAAGCAATTGAATATGTGAGAAACAATGTGGCAAAATTGTTTTATTCATTTGTGCACCCATGAAGCAACGGGCATTGCCGAAAGTTAGAAGATTTTAAGCACGCATTTCTTTCGTAACCATCCTCTGAAATATCGTTTGCTTATTAGTGATTTTTACATGTAAGGAAATTGTATGAATTCTTCCATTATGGAAGCTTTTCAGGTAAGTATATACTACACTTTCGAACAAGTTTTAATTTTTTATCATATATATTTGTATAGTTATTAACGTTTGAAGGAAATCAAGAATTCAATAAATTTTCTTTACGATTATAGAATTTCATTAACGATTTTGTTATACTTCCGGGTGAGTCCAGATGCTTTTTCTGGTGTCATTACAATTGATAAAGATTTGTGATCACAATACAAACATATTGGTTCCGGATTCGTCCGGACAGAAGTTTTATAGCTAATTTAGGTAGAAATGACAATCGAGAGGTCCAGCATTTCACGTACGCCTGTACAGTCGCATTCCTGTGTTAACAGGCACTATTGCCCGATCAGAAGATGAGCTACTACCCACAAGCGAAAATGTCACAGGGGCAAGTGGAATCGCCCGCTCGCTCCACCTTATCCCCTCCAAGAAATCCTACTCTTCAGTTCTTAGCGGCTGTCCATATTCGCCGATTGTCGCGATTGATATCGTTCGCGTTCTACGTGACGGGACGAAGTGTGTTGGAGAGGATAGGTTGACGCCAGTGGACGATTCTCCTTGCCCCTGTGACATTTCAGTTTGTGGGTAGTAACTCATCTTCTCATCGGGCAATAGTACATCCATCTCCTCTAAAATATATTAACTTAAAAATTTGAATATGTAACGTAACATGTAAACTGTAACTGCGTGTATAATAATTATGAAAATAAAATATTTTTTAATCGCTTAAAGAACTATTTCCCAAGCTATTTTTTTTTGTACATAGTCATCTACTATCGAGCCACCAGAAGAACTTTATATCCATATTTTTGCGTTCGTGCAAATCTTTTTGTGGTAACACAATACAGTGTTTGAGGATTTCGCCGTAACATTGTTCTCCATCCCTTATGGGTGGATAGAGGATCTTTTTATTCGGTCTATGGTGCGGGATGTGGTAAAATATTGGAACCGCCTCTTTACTCTGGATGTAGCCATTACCATCCAAATATACGAAGGCTTCCGGGGGAATATATATCACAAAATTACCTTTGTTAAAAAAAGGTACAAAAAAGAGCGCCAAGTATATAATCCCATTTAAAATCATTGTCGTAAACTAATAGCTTTACAAAACTAATGATATACACAAATTGTGCCAATTATCACAATGGCTATTTATACAAAGAAAAAAATGTATTAAAAAATATTAAGCACATATATTTTTATACAAATAAATATTTTAATACGAATCAATATTTTATTCAAAATACTTGGCGCTGCTCTCCGAATTGGTGTTGCTAAACTGAATAAATATGTATAAATTGCATTAAAATCTTTTCCTTTCTTTCTTGTCTCAGTGGTGCCTTGTTTTACTTTATTTATTAACCAAGACAATTAACATTTTTTTGGTTTCGCAGCGCCAAGTATTTTGAATAAAATATTGATTCGTATTAAAACATTTATTTGTATAAAAATATATCTGCTTAATATTATTTAATATATTTTTTCCTTTGTATAAATAGCCATTGTGATAATTGGCGCAATTTGTGTATATCATTAGATTTGTAAAGCTATTAATTTACGACAATGTTTTTAAATGGGATTCTTTATGATGGGTACTAATTTATGAGAATGTTTTTAAATGGGATTCTTTTTTATGGGATTATATACTTGGCGCTCTTCTTTGTACCTTTTTTTTTAAAAAAAGTAATTTTGTGGAGATTTCACACATTTTGTAGTGTGTATTGAGGAGGATTGTATGATTTTTTCATCCCCTCAGGGTTATTTTTTTTAACTAACAATATATTTCATTGTCAACCAAATTATGCACGCCTGCAAAGCTACAAGACAATTGGATTGGTGGAATTGGTTTAAATTTGAATTTTCAAATATGAAGCAAACAGAGAATCGAAACTCAATAAAATCGTTTAATTGATATAATACTATGTCACAATAATTATTTTTCTTTGACGTAGATCGCCAAGCAGTACGCCATAATTTTCTTAATTCTTAATGCTACGCTAATTTGAAAATTTTTGTCGATTCACCTTATTTGACAAATTTCCAGAAACTTGTGCGAAACAAGATGCTTCTCTGTCTATCTAACATTCTCCGGACAACCCCCCTGTCTGTGCATTCCCTTCATTTCTATTCAAGCTTGTGCGTCCCTTTCATTACTATCCAAGCTTGTGCGTTCCCTTCATTTCTATCCAAACCTGTGCGTCCCCTTCATTTTTATCCAAGCCCGTGCGCCCCCTTCATTTCTATAAGCTTTACATAAAAACTCTAATGTAAAGAGAGTTTGCTGGTATAAAAACAATATATTATTTTGTAGAAACTTGTGCGAAGGAAGATGCTGACCTGTCGACCTTTCTCCAGACAACTTCCAAGTCTGTGCGTCCCCTTCGTTTCTATCAGCTGTACATAAGTAATCTATTAAAAAATTTTGGCAACTTACCATGTTAATTGAGACAATAATTCATTGCCCTATATGGTGTAAAAACTCGCAACATTTAAAAAATATGGACAAATTTCCTTATCTGAAACACCGCAGGTTATAATTGTTTGACACTATCGAGGTTACGTTTATCTCCACAGATGTGCTCTCTATCTGGCTGTCACGTGACAACAATTTACACGATTGGTCGAAAGTGCAGAAACCTTCATCCAATGAACGACGTGCATATTGAAGACATTTCCTCTCCCTTTCATGTTCCCCTCTTGCCTACACTTGACGATGACGATTCCTAATTCTTAAGAACATAAAATTCGGCAAATTGCAACTTTACATGGAAATATCTCAACTTATAAGGCACGTGGGAACAAAATGAAGACACTTTTCTTATGTAAGTCAAACCCAAGCTATCCATCTAATCGGATCAGCCGTTATTGAGATTCGATAATCTCAGGGTTCTTGATAGCCAGTCGTGGCGTAATAGATAAGCCGGCTTTAGACGGCCGCTCCAAACCTTCGGGTTTGAAGCGTTGCTCCGACGTGCCGCATTGGAACGCGTGCTTGGAGCGTGCTTCTGGAGCGTGCTCCTGGAGCTTAATGTTCGAAGCGCAACATTCTAAGCGCGCGCGTTAGATCCGCAGGTTTGGAACATTTGCAAGATTTCGCGTGGAGCGTGGCAAGTCCGCCGGGCGGACAGTTCAGTGAGACATGCCACGCTACGCCAACTGCATCGCAGACATCGTGCAAATAAAATATCTTTAATAAAAAAGAGAAGAACTCACGCGATCACTTGCATCGTATTGCATGCTTATTTTAAAGCGGCAGAGCAAGAACATAAAACAAGAATATGGGTCCAGAGATGGCGTGAAGATAGAGATCGCCACGGTCACATACCCCTGTTGAAAGACCTCCGACAGAATGACCCAGAAGATTTTAAAAATTATCTACAAATAAACAATTCAACATTTGAATATATTTTGAATCTTGTTCGTCCATATATTCAAAAGCAAGATACAGTGATGAGGAAATGCATCACCACAGAAGAACGCTTGGCAGCTACACTTCGCTTTTTGACTACTGGACGATCTCTTAAAGATTTAAAATTATCTATTAGAATTTCTGCACCACCTTTACGTTATATTATACAAGAAACAAGTTGTAAGTACTAATTTTCTCTTTTCAGAAAAACACATCTTGTCCAAAGAACAATACTTATATTTCGTAAAACTGAAGTACAGAAAATGATACGATCATCTTAATCTATAATGGCAACTATGAACTATTGCTTTCGTCGGGTGTACTAAAATTTTGTTGGACTGATTTTGGTAAGAAAAGTGTTGTCGTGGGAGTTGAAGAAGTGGAAGGTGTATTACAGTAACTCATATTATAAAATTCTTGTTTTTCACTAATAACAGTATTTGCAGTAAGTTCGTTTAATAAACCTTTAGTTAAGATAGAATTAATCAATGCTTCTGCAGTTATAGCTTGAGAGCTTTTCAATTTTGTCAATTTTTTAGCGATATTCATCCCGACAATTTCATATTCTGTAGGATTGATGTTACTTGTCTCCAAAGCTCGTTTGCAAACTTGCATAAATTCCGCATTTGCATTAATTGCTGATGTCCTTTTTCTAGATCTTGACGTTGAAAAACTTGTTTTAATCGATGTTGGACCAGAACTCTCAGGTATATTTTCTTTTTTCTCAGTTTCCTGAAAAAAGGAGACTGATTACACATAGCGAAAGAGTTTGAGGAAAAGTGGAATTTTATAAATTGTGGAGGAGCTCTGGATGGAAAACATATTCGCATTGTTCAACCACGTAATACCGGAGCCCAGTACTACAATTACAAACACTTTTATAGTATCGTATTGATGACTCTTGTAAACGCCAACTATGAATTTATATATATTGATGTTGGGAAAAATGGAAGAATTTCTGATGGTGGCGTAATTGAATGTACCGAATTTTATAAAAAACTCAAGTTAGATCGCTTAAACCTTCCCACGGTCGAGGAAACAAAACAAAATTTCAACTTTGTTTTTCTCGGAGACGAAGCCTTTTCACTAAACAAGAACTTTTTAAGACCTTTTCCTCAAAAAGAGCTGACTGTCGAAAAACGCATTTTTAATTATCGCTTAAGTAGAGCGAGAAATGTCTCCGAAAATGCTTTTGGAATATTGAGTAGTAGATTCAGAATTATGAATACTTGAATAAAAATGATCCCAGAAAAAGTTAAATTAATAATGTTAAATTAATAAAAATTAAATAGTATAGAAAGATTACAATGTTTAAAACCAAGATATGTAGAAGTAGAAGCGAAACAAAACAGAAATAACTATATATATGGTATTTTTTAATGAGAATGGTAATGTGCCATGGCAAGATGATATGTTAAATAGAGGGGTAATATAATAATTAAAAAAATAAATTAAAGTTATGACACTTACTTTTTCTGTTTCCTTCTCGACGCTCAAGACTCCATTATTGATTTCATATATTTCAACATTATCTCCCTCTGCTACCGTTTCAATGCTTTCAATATTGCTGATACTGTCCGCGGGTTCTTCCTGGTCTCTCGTAAACAGTAAAAAATTAAAATACCACAGACTTGGCTTGTAGACATCTAATTCTGAACAACCACTCCTTGTCGTTTTATTAACTTTGTTTAGTTCATTCCGAAAAGCTCCACGTACTCCTTGAATTTTTTTTTAAGGAATTCTTTATCTGCGCTGGGGCAAATGTCACGTTTGCACAATTTAATGAATTCGTCATATGTCCGATTTTTTAGATGCTTGCTTTTATATTTCACCGATTTTACTTTCCACAAGCAGGGGAAACTTCGGTAAATACCAATAAACTGCTTCAAACTGTCTCTGGACCACATTTTCACTTCTATAATATCTATAAAAGACGATGTGGCGCGTGGCACGTCAATCACGTCTGAACGTGTAGAGGACAAGTTCAGACCTGCACTCCAGACGCGCGTGCCGGGAACGTACGATCGTCCTTTATCACGTTGGAGACTTTACACGTACAGTTCTGGAGCGCACGCTTGGAGTGTACGCTCCAAAACTGTTAGAAAAACTGTCCGTCTAAAATCGGCTATACACTCTGTGTTTTGCGCTGCACATATACCTATATATACTTGGCGCGAGACACTGCCGTGTCTCTTGATCCTGTGCTTAAGAGGGTAGACACGGGTAATGCAGCGCGCTGTATACCGACACAATCTGGCTCGAAACATGGGTTTGCGGGCTTACCTTGTTTGTCCTTATATAAGCGAATTTTGGGCTGGGCGAAAGGTCTCATTCGGAAGAGGAAGGTTCAGTGCAGCGCGCTTTGGTCATGGTTTGACGAGATTGTGTTGATATCTAATAATACGAGTATTCAAAGTAAAACAAACGCCGACAAAATACACCCCCAAGAATCCAAGTATTTTTAGGTCACTAAAAGAGTTTTGTGACTCAAACGATGACCAGAGCGCGCTGCACTGAACCTTCCTCTTTCGAATGAGACCTCACCCAGCTCAAAATCTGCTCATATAAAGACAAACAACGTAAACCCGTGATTGCATTCCCAAATACGAGCTCCGCCATATTGGCGATAATACAGAGCAAGTCACGTAACAAATTTAGTTCAGTTAGTGGATACAAGATGGCGCCTACTCGGGGGGACTGCCAACGTGGAATCATAACAAAACTGAAACGTTAGCTGGATATACGAGCTACATTAAAAGCATGATGCAGTCATTTTCGGACGATTGTAGGTTGGGTTATATGCAGTCAGAGTTAGGCAAAATGTAATTTAATTACAAATTACAAATTACGATTGAAATGTAATTGTGAAATTGATTACATTATTTTCTGTAATCGTTAAATTAGGTAGTTTGCTACAATTTTGTCAACCACCTAAATATTATCGATTACAGAAAATAATGTAATCAATTACAGAATTACATGTTAACCGTAATTTTTAATTAGATTACATTTTGCCCAACCTGGTTTTGCAGTTTAGGCATACATTGACTAGGAACTGCTAGGAACTGCATACATTTACTAAATTCACGCTTTTACCGTAACACATACATCACTTGAAATCGCTGTCGAATTTATGTTATAATTATATATAATTATATAATTGTAACGAGATAATGACGAGATATATAATTATATAATTATATAATTGTATATAATTATATAATTATATAATTGTATATAATTGTATATAATTATATAATTGTATATAATTATATATAGACCACATTATTTAAAATAAAAAAAAAGAGATTGAAACTTTTTTACTAATACTGGAAATATTAATTTACTGATATCATATATTCAGAATGTGGAAGTTACAGCAATTATTTGCAACTATTACGCTTATTATTATTCTTCTGACTATTGAATAAAACATATAACAAGGAAAAGCCTCCAAACCGGTCTACAGTTGATTTTTTTGTAATCCTCCCTGATTTTTTTGTAATTCTTTACGGTCCTGGGCAGAGATGGGCATTATTTAAATAAAAGGATATACTTCCAAATGGCCCCAGTGCCCTATCCACACGAAATTTGGGGGAGGGGTATGTACCCTAAATCTAAAATTCTATATAGCTTCAGGTATCTTGGGCTCCGAATAATTTTTCATATTTCATTATATCTTTATCCTAAGGTCGTATTCAGATATCTCAGTATTTCAGTAGCTCCTAATTTGCAATATATTCTATTACTTTGAACCTGATGCCATCTCTAATCAATATGACAGTGCCTCCGCCTTATTTGTTGTCTTTTCTGTCGTTCCTAACCATTTGATAGCCTTTGGAAAACAATGCGTGTTTATGATTTAAGTGTGTCTCGTTAAGCAGAGCTATGTCAGGTTTTTGTTTACTAAGTGATAAGGTTAGCGCTATTCGCTTGGCGTTACTGACTAATGAATTTACGTTTGCGGAGATTATCCTAAGTGTTTCCAATTGTGAAGTTTTCCCCAGAGTTTGTGGTTGCATTTCTATCTTGATAACAGGTTGTTCAAATTATTTATTTGAGCTAGAATTGTTTCTACTTTAGATGCTAAGATTTCTATTATTTTTTCAAGCTTATCAGTTCTGTAGTTTAGATTCAATACTACATTGTGTATCTGTTGTGGTGTGTATATGTTGGTTATGTCCTAACGTGCTTCTGGTTTTTTTTTTTTTATAAATGTGTTTATTTAGCCATAAAAAAAATACATAACAGATTTAAATGAATATCACAGGTATAAACACCGCCGAAATTGGCACCTTGTCACAATAACAAATTATATTTAAGCAACAGTCTTACACGAGCGCTCGTGCTTATAAAAATATAGGAACTTTAATCTTAAGAGCTATTTTGTACTTAAAATGATATTTCTGCCCTTCTGATGGCAGAACGTTTGTATTCTATTATTCACTGGAAAAATCGGCTCGAAACCAGTTAAGTCACTTTGGTATGTGTGAAGTAATAGTAAAGCTAAATCTAAAACTAAATTAAAACTATCCCATACTACCTTATCCTACCTATATATACATGTATATTTACAAAGGCCGCAAGCCTATCATTTTTTTATAAATACTAACATTATCTGTTTGTGATTTGCGTGCTTCTGTATCTAATGATTCGAGCTTTTAGTTCCGTCAGATAGGCGCTGTTTGTATTCAGCCACCAATATTTGTCTCGGAGTCTTGCTGGATTGTAGAAGTCCGCAGGAGGTATACTTGTGGAGTATTTGAAGGATTCTGGAGTATTGGATGGGTTTATTGTAGGATCGTATATAATTTTTTTATTTGTTTTGTGTCTAGGCCAGTGATAAATTGTGGGGATATTAAGATCATTTTGGATATATCCTTTTTTGTCTAGATATGTAAATGCCTGTGGGGGTATATAACCGTTGCTAAGAGAGTTTTTGGCGTAGTCGTCGTCTAATTTTAAGAATTTTTCAATAAGAGAGTTGTCATCAATAGTTACAGAAGTAGCGTAGTAGTCCCTTATAAGTTGGAGAATGAAATTATCAATTCTGGTAATATTTGATTCCTTGTACAGCTCCAGGTTGCTGATATATTTGGTAAAGTTAGAGGAGGCCGATCTGTGTTTATGGATGCAATGTCTGAGGATCTGTCGTTCAAGTCGTCTGATTTTTTCCATTGAGGCTGCATTGATATTATACCACGTGGGTGCTGCATACGTGATGATAGGACGAATTAGTAGCATATAACAGATTATTTTGGCCCTGTTACTCAAATTTCTAGAATAAAACAGTCTGCCGTATCCATGGAATGCATTACGCGCTTTAACTAGTTGAGTGTCTACATGCTTAGCCATTCTCATCAAATTGTCCATATGTACCCCTAGATATTTGACAGAACTATTGTGCGGAATGTTGATTCTTTCGTTAGGAACATTGCCTGCCATGTTAATACTAAAGTTTCTTAGGTCTTTCTTCTGCAGTGCACTCAAGAATCTGGTTGGTTTCCTAAACAAGATGGTTTCACATTTCTGCGGGTTGATCTTTAGCTTCCAAGTTTTATAAAGATCGAAGATGTGGTTTACGGTCGTTTGAAGCTTTTCTTGAATTTGAAGTGGCTTTTTACCCTCCACGTAAATAATTAGGTCATCCGCATAAGCACATGCTCTGATTGTGTTGTTTTGATTTATGTTGTATAAGTTGAGGGCGCCTGTGGTGTATATGTTGAAGAGAATTGGTGCGTTTACGGTGCCTTGCTGAAGCCCGTCGGAGATGTCAAATTCTGTGTTTGAGATTTTACCGCCCACCTGCGTTACAAATCTTCTGTTGGATAACATTAATTTAGTGAGCATGCACAAGTACTGTGGGAAATTCTTCCTGCGCATTTTGTACATTAGTCCATCAATCCAGACTGAGTCGAAAGCCTTCTCAATATCAATCAGACAGGCTCCTACCATTTTTTTTTCATTGATGCTGATGTAAATATCATTTAATATGTTATGTATTGCATGTGTGGTTGAGTGTCTGTATCTGAAGCCAAATTGTTGTGGTGGAATAATCTTATTTCGTCGACAGTGGTGGTATAGTGCAGAATTAATAATAGCTTCAAAAATTTTGCTAATATTAGGGAGAAGACTTATTGGTCTGTAGCTAGTTGGTTTCTCCGGGTCCTTGTCCTTCTTTAGAATAGGAATAACTATTGCTGACGTCCATTTTTCCGGATAGTGCATATTATTAATAATGTTGTTAAATAAAATAGTGTATTGGATGATGGTTTGTCCAGGTAGGTTTTTTAGGGCTATGTTGGGAATACCATCTATTCCAGAAGAGATTTTCCCCTTGAGTTTCTTGATTAGTTTTACTACTTCCTTTACGTCCGTAAATATGTTGAGATCTTCCTCAGGACCGGATGGAGAGGTTGCCCTGTTGTCGGTTGAGAAATATGTGATGTGCCTTTGTTGAGATTTGAATTGATGAATTTCTTCTTTGAGTGTAGCACTGTCTAGTTCTATTAAGTTGTGTAAAGTGTTATTTTCTTCATTAGGTGAGGGTGTGTTTATGACTTGATATTGTTTGCCCAAAAGGTTTGCAATATTTATTGCACCATCTACAGAGAAATGATTATCATTATATACAATATGTTCATCAGGTATGTTGAATTCCTCAATCCAGTTGCGATTCTGAAGATCAATTTGGAGTGTATCTATTGTGTTAATAGGTTTACTGCGAAATAGTTGGTTGATTTTAGGAAAGAAGTTGTCGGTACGTTGATGGTTCACTTCTTTCTCTCTGTTCTCCCAATAATGATTGATATTGCGCTGTATTTCAGACTCAATAGAATGTCTTATAGAATTTAGAAGATCTTTGAGGAAAGTGGTGAGAGCTGTAGTGTAACCCTGTTTGTACGACTTGTGAATCTGCGAAACAATATAGGATTTATATTTGATGAGTTTCCTTATTTTGTTATTTGTGTAAATATCCGTGTAATCCCTTTTCATGAATTTTGGTGAAAATTTATTAAGTGCAGAACGGATATTGTGCTCCATTGCGAGCAGGTAGTCATCAATTTCTGCGTTTGTAAGGTTCCTGTCATCAGGAATTGAGGTATGGTTACATTGATTTATTCTATTTCTAAATTTCTTCCAGTTGCATTTCTTGTATAAGAAATGTTCTGTAGGGGTGGGGTTGAAAAGCGGTATGTCCAATTCGTTTTGCAGAGAGATTTCCGCAATGATTGCTTTGTGGTCGCTATCATAGTGACAAGTTTTTAATTTTTCATTTATCGTGTTTATAAATTTGATTCTTGTATCAGCTATACATATGTCCAAATACGAATTTGCAGAAGGAAAAGTGGGATCAGCGGACGTCATTATTTTAAACTTGTGGTTGATGGACTGTGAAGCTTCCCAGTTTCTAATGTAGCCTCCTCTTGAGTTCGATGCGGTATCACCCCACTCTATCCGACGGGCGTTCAGATCTCCAGCAATGATGAAGTAGTTACTGATATCTTTTGCTTTGATCCGGTCCAAAAGTTCGTTTAATTCAGTGACAATAGTGGAATCTGAACCATTTGCTGCATAAACGCTAGCAACATATAGGTTTTGTTGGTTGCATTTAATTTTAATAATAGTTGATTCCAGTTTCTGGTTGGCAACAGGATTTCTATATCTTATTGTTTCATATTTAAAAATCTCTTTGATTAGAATGGCTGTGCCCCCACCCCTTCTGTCATTGGGGCGATCGTTACGAGCCATGTTGTAACCTCTAAAGGCAACCTTATATTTTTTGTTTAATTTAGTTTCATTCAGTAACAAGATATCTGGGTTATTTCTCACAATAAACTCCTTTAAGTTGGCTCTACGCGAGTGCCTAATGATTGAATTAACATTTAAGGCTATAATTTTAAGGCGCTTAGGGTTTAGGGCCATTGCAGGTTAAGAGATTTGTATAGATAATCAATTTTGTGCGTGTTGTTGCTGATCTGTTGCTTAACTTCAGTGATTTGGTGGGTGATTGCACTGATAATGTCATATTTTAGTGAATTCAATATTTCTTCCATGTCAGAATTAGAGTTGTGGGCGGAAGAAGGCTGATTTCGGCTACTTCCAGGTGTTCCGATTCTTGAGTGCGGTGGATAAGGAGAAGGGTGATGAAGTTCGTGAGTTACATCCCGATCCGAATGCTGCGGAGGGGAGAATTGGACTCTGCGAGGGACAGGAGTGGAGTTTTGAGCCACCTGAGCAAATGATAATTCGGAGGTTACCTGTCTGCTGATTCTGTAGGCTTTATTCGTCATGATTTCTTTCTCATTTGTCTTTTTGAAAGATGCGAGTTCTTGCGCAACTTTTAAATATTTACATCCTCTGTAGTTTGCAGGGTGACCGCTTTCACCACAATTAATACATGCGGCCTGAGAGGTGTCACCATTTTTTACTACGGTACAATTCCCAGGACTGTGATTGTTAAGACATTTTACGCACCTGTATCCTAGATTACAGTTTGCACTGGAATGACCTACACGTTGACAGTTCTTACATTGGAAGACTTTATTTTTCCTGTACGGCTCCCAATGGATACGTTGGCACGCTAGTCTCTTCTGTTTGGTTAGTGAGCTTGGGATGCTTTCTGGAGAAAGTTGAACTAGGAAGTGTGTGGGGGCATTCTCATGTCTTCCAAGTTTGATTCTGGATATTTTAACTATTTGTACGTCTTGGAGATCCAGATCCTTAATTTCGTTTTGAATATCCGACTCATTAAAATCTCCCATAATACCTTTGAGCACTAATAGCTTATTTTTCAAATGATTGGGAGTGAATGAGTAAAACTTTGCCTTTAGATTACTCAGTAATGTTTTCATTTTAGCGTAGTGTTCCATCGTTGAAACATTAATTGTTGTGGTGTCGAGCCCAGTATCTTTCAAGGTGATGTAATTACGGGGGATTTCGTTCTTGGCAGCATGCAACACATTTTTAATGGATATGCCGACGCAATATATTGGAGGGGGTCTTATTTTATTCCTTGTAGATGTATATTGCGTATAATTTACATCCTCGTTAGAGGTAGTAGGGTTGTTGTTGTGAGTAGGATAGGTGATGTCACCCTCAGAGTACGCTATTTCCATTGAGTTTTGGATTCCTTCAATTGCGTCCATCGATGATAAGATGTCAAATTGATTAGATGTGATAGTAGGATGGTTACCTTTGTTTTTGTCGTTCAAATTTTGTGGGCTTAGTGTCCTTTTGGGCGAAATCCAAGAATCATCACCTTGAACTGAGTGAGCGGAGGATGGGACGTCAGGCAGTCTATCCGTCTGCGCCGGCGAGGCGTCCAATTTCTTCCTCTTAACATTGAGGTTAGGTTTCAACGGGCACTTCGAAGAGACCCCAACTTCTTTAAGCGCCTTTTGAAAAACCTTTTCGGCTGAGGAGGTGAGAGGCTGCGAGCTCGTCCTTTTCAAGTCTTTATGTATTATACGTTTTTGGCCTTTACGTGGTGATTGTGAGGTCGAAGGGAGCGACGCCATTTCGTCCTCACGAGGCGACGCTCCTAATTTCCACGCTTATTATTTCACACTATTGGCAGATAAATGTGGCTTGTGACGGTTCTACAATATACTTGGGGCATTGGGGCCCGCAACTGGTGCCCACTGTAATGAAAGAATTGCTCCCAAAATTGCAGTTATTATTATTTTAATATCGCGTAGAAATTTTTGAGGTTAGCTCGAGAAGTACTAGACGCGTCCGCACCCGAACACGGCCGAACGCGCACTCGAACGTGCTTCTGGTGCGTCCATGCCTGAGGGCTTGCCTTGATCCGTTCCACCTAATGCTGCTGCGAAGGTTCTACCTATTCTTACAGAAGCAGGGTTCACGATTAGTTTTGGAACACTTTCTTTAATGCGCTGTTGCTGCATTCTACTAGCTAACTGAAATTCTTTAAATTTAGGGCACCCTCTGTATGAAGCCGGGTGGCCTTCCTTTTGGCAATTTACACAGTATGGTTTCTTTTCTGTTTCGGATTTTGATTTTGCATCAAGCTTGCACTCACCTGACTTATGGGCTCCGTCGCATTTGATGCGTCTATAGATCATGTTGCAATTTGATGCGGCGTGACCGAATCTCTGGTATCTATGACACTGTGTCTCCTGTTTTTTAATTAATTTTTCCCATCTAACTACGTGATAGAATAGGTATTTGATTTCTTGTAGTTTACTTAAGTTGCTGCTTAGATCAATTTGAACTAGATATATAGGTAAAGCTTTGTTTTCTTTTTCTGCCCTACGCGTGTTGAATTTACTGACCTTGGTACATTTGAGCTCCTCCCCACTGATTTTTTCTAGTTTCTCTAAGATCTCACTTTCTGAAAAGGATTGAGTTAACCCTTTCAGGAGATATGAGTGATTTTTTTTTTTTAGTGTATATGTATAGAATCTAGTGTTTACACTATTGAGGAGATCCTTCACTGTCTCAAAATTTTCTACAGAGCGCAGTTGTATAACATGTTTAGTATTGTTTAAACGTTTTATATGAAATTCGATATCTTTTATTAATTGGATTGAATCTTTTGGATCTTGATAAAGGATATTAATTGGTAGTGGTTTTCTGGAAGGATTACTATTTTTACTAACCGCAGGGTCTTTTGTCGCCTCCGAACTATGGGGGCTTCGCTCCTGCTTGCTGGATTTGTCGTTGAAGCTTTGGGTGGTTGAGGAGTCTGTTTCCTTTCCTTTTTCCCATTGGCTAGGTTCTTCCTTCTAATGATTTGCGCGAAGGGGTCTTCTTGCGTCTCTTCGATTCCTTTAGTGTTTCGTGAAGTCGGGGAGACTTCCATCGATTCCTCTGCCATTGTGTTTTTGGTCGGACAATTTTTGCTGGTTTCAATTGTCGCGCGAGATCATGCAGTTTTATTAATTCTTATTTTCTTCCCTTAATTTGATCATCAGTATCGGACTTTCATCCTTCTGTATTTTGTTTTTTTGCCATCTGTAGGTTGGGCATTATGTCGCTTTTCCTCTTAGATGGCTTTTTATTGTCGTTCATAGGTAAAGTTGTTGGCGGTTAAAAAAGCTTACCCATTGTGATTATTTCCTCCAAGAATTTTTCAATATCCTTAGACTTTATAATAAGTTGCCACGTGCCAGAATTTGAGGTTAAGTTGACTTGTTCGTTATTATTGCTACTCACTTGGCTACTATTACCTGGAGTGCCCTCCTCCTTTGCTTCAGGACGGCTCCTGCCCTAGACACACACGGGGGTTAAGAAGAAATAACTTGGAACTTGTATATATACGAATGAGATTGAAAGTTACGACTTGTGAGAAAGAATTAGGAAGATTAGACCCCTGGTGGAGCTGGCGAACACTAAGTCGCGCTCCCGTGGTGGGATCGAGACATCACAAAAGAAATCAAATTTACTCGCACTGAAGCACGCAAAAAAATGAAATATCCCACTTATTCGCACTAAAATACGCCTCTTCGAAAAATCAGATTTACACGCACTGCGACAATTAAAATTGATCACTTTTAATAAATAAACTTTAAGCAAGTTGTTTCGGCGTAAACTCACGAGTTGATTGAATTGTTGTATACTGTTTTTTATTTTATGTATATGTAGATAATCGAAGTGTAAAATGATGCTGTGACCTACGCCAAGCCATGTATGTACGCATAATTTTGCAGGAAGTATTTTGTATACATATTTATTCAGTTATTTTGATACATGGACACCTACGATAATGCATGAATTTAATCAGTGTTTCTTATACTATACACAAAGTACTATACATATACATAACACGTATAGATCGGGTATGCGGTGCACATGGTTTGTTTCATAGTTGTTAAACTTGCGTAGAATTTATCCTTAATTCTGCCCTGTGATGTCCTAAGGCTGTCCATGGCTGTTGATAGTGAACCTTTCTAATTTATAATATTAAAAATTATCTGAAGTCATTCCCTATGTAAATTGAGGGCTCGGATGCAATAAGGGGACTAGCGCTCGAAAATGCGAAAAAGTGTTGTCCAATCGCTAAGAAAAATTGGAAAATTAAATGTTGTTAAACTGTATTTTAAAAAATATAGTCTTGTAAAGTTCGTCACGGCACACATTTTTTCTATTTACAGTTTTTTTAATCGAATCATTAGTATTCGAGATAAAAATTATAAACAAAAAAAATTTCTTCGACCAAAATCATTATTTCTTTAAACATAAATTGCGATAACTTGAATAAATATTAACGGATCGTTATGAGACTTGAAACATAAAACACAGAAAACTCTAGCGAAGCCGTAAAATGTATGCACAAAACCGTTATGTTAAAAAATGTAATAATTTTTAATTAAAAAGTAACACTGGACATAACCCATGTTTTTCAACGTTCACCGTTAAAAAGTATCGAGGCAATTTTAAGGTACATATAACTTGCAGCGACAAAGTTGTTTCTTAATATACAAGGAAGTTTTTCACCAATTTTCACACTGATTAATAAATAATTGCACAAGATATGACGATATATATAAATCTCGTGCGCAACCATCAGTCAACCGCCACGTATAATGCACTATTTAGCAGTTTTAGCACTCGCGTTGACAGTTTGCGCCGGGCGAGAATTATATATATCGTCATATCTTGTACAATTATTTATTAATCAGTGTGAAAATTGGTGAAAAACTTCCTTGTATATTAAGAAACAACTTTGTCGCTGCAAGTTATATGTACCTTAAAATTGCCTCGATACTTTTTAACGGTGAACGTTGAAAAACATGGGTTATGTCCAGTGTTACTTTTTAATTAAAAATTATTACATTTTTTAACATAACGGTTTTGTGCATACATTTTACGGCTTCGCTAGAGTTTTCTGAGTTTTATGTTTCAAGTCTCATAACGATCCGTTAATATTTATTCAAGTTATCGCAATTTATGTTTAAAGAAATAATGATTTTGGTCGAAGAAATTTTTTTGTTTATAATTTTTATCTCGAATACTAATGATTCGATTAAAAAAACTGTAAATAGAAAAAATGTGTGCCGTGACGAACTTTACAAGACTATATTTTTTAAAATACAGTTTAACAACATTTAATTTTCCAATTTTTCTTAGCGATTGGGCAACACTTTTTCGCATTTTCGAGCGCTAGTCCCCTTATTGCATCCGAGCCCTCAATTATCATTGTAAAAAGAAGTGAGATCCGCATAAAAAACTTAAAAAAAGTAAAAAATTACGCCAAGTAAATGAAAAAGTCAAGGACCGAAAAGTGTATTATAAAATAAATCATAAAAAAAAATAAAAGAGAATAATAATTACAATATAAAAAAGATGTGAAATCAAAATGAGCTGCAAGTACATAAAAGTGCTTTCCAATAATCACGGACATTTTAATAATGTGAAGATAAAGTGTAACATCTAGACATTTGCCTAGATATCCGTGGCCTGGAAGTCAAATACGTAGTACAATCAAATATATAAGCAAATATAAGATGATAACATGATTTCGAAGATTTGTCGGAAACACGGACAGTTACGTATGATTTGTCTGCGTGTCCGGGTGTTACTAGTCTAACGTTCCTGCGCGAGGTATTCCCGCGTTACAGATTGTTCACGGATGTGGGATGATTTGTGTGGCGCGCGGTAAAGAATTCAAATTCATTTGACGAAACGCTATACATACCATTTCAGTTAAGATCTACGGTCGAAATCTAATTTATAAAATTTTTATACATATTACTACTACGAAGATAATATACAGGATGTTCGGCTACACGTGGGAATAAATTTAAAGGGTGATTCTAGACATCAGAATAAGACAAAAATTAAGAATAACGATAGTGCAGTTGAAGTTTCGTTTGATAGTTATAAGCGATTAAAGATATGCCTACAAGTAGGCAATCCGCACGCAGTAGTGCATGCGGGACAAGTCAGCCGAGGGGTCGAGCAGTGGTCGTCAAAGCCACTGTCGTACAGTTTCACTCATCTCCAGAAAAGCTGTGATGAAATTTACGACAACCGGCATAACCACACAATTCTTTGACATTTAATCCAAAATTAAAGGATACTTATCTACACGCTGAAATCCATTGTTTCCATTATATTCATTGTAGTCCATTGTGCCATTGAGACACACGCGCGCAAAAATCACATAAAATACAGAATCCCCCCCGCCCCAAATATGAGAGCTTTTGCACTGAAACGTGTAAACAAATTTAAAATGAACACAAATTTACACACACTGACTACGTCATAAAATGAGATTTACATACACTCAGATAATTGAAATTGATAACTTTTATTGTTTGTCTACTTCGCTATATGTCGGGAAGGGTTGACAACGGTAGCATAATATGTAGGATTTGTGGGAGTTATACTTATCCCAGCGCATACAAGAGTGGAATAGATGGTCAATTTTCCGAATTTTGTGTAAATTGGTGCTTGGGGGAAAGCCTATTCTGTATAACGGGTGTAGGTTATACTCCAGGTTAGACCAGAGCTACGCAAGCCAGGGCTTACGAGCCTTTTGGGGCTCTCCCACTTTCATCTGCGTTGTCAGGGATACCGCGCGACGCTAAAGAGGCGACCATGACAGGCAAGCGTTTCCATCATCAAGGAAACTCAGGCGCTAGACATGACATATGTATTAATGACACACGTCGCTACAGCGAACCAGTGCCTCTGCAGCGTCGCACGGTTTCTCTGACAATGTAGGTGTGCTGTGTAGGGACGAAACGATTGAAACGGGAAGTAGACGCGTGAGAAGCCCCACCACTGAATAGCGCTGTGTTAGGTAGTGAAGGTAGGCGGTGTGGAGTGAAGGTAGGACAGCAAAGGAAGAAAGGAAAGAAGTGGGCGTTTCGTTCTGGGACTGTTAGTGGATTCATAAGTAAGGCTTACTTAGCAAACCCTGCCTTAAGGTGGTCGTTCCAATCCGCGACGCGCCGCAAATAGTATTTCCTATACCTAAAGGCAGGGTCCCACTAGTGCAACCGCGCGCCGCGCACTTTTTTTCGACGCGCAAGGCCTATTTGTTGCAAAAAGACGTTCCGACTGGTGCAACGCGCACAGGTTAAGCCGCGTATTCACCTGTGCATTCGGCCCGAATGTGCATCGGGCGCGCACCAATTGACGAACCGAGACGAACCGAATGCGCGCCGAACGGTTCGCCAATTGGTGCGCGCCCGATGCACATTCGGGCCGAATGCACAGGTGAATACGCGGCTTTAGATTTACGAGTTTCTTGGATTTTCGAGGAGTTTGGAGCACTTGAAAGAGTCGACTTTTACGACAACCACCTGCGCGTCGAAAGCGATCGTGTGCGCGCTATGCCGGGATTTTTCTGGCAAGCGCGCACGCGAATGCACGCCGCGCATCGTCAAAAAGACTGGAAAAATGTGTGTCTTTCAACGCAAATGTACTCTTTACTCCTACATATGTATAACTTGCATACGTGTGTTTATGGTCTATTATTTAGTTTAGATATTAAAGCAAGCAATGACATGATAATTATTACTGTAAATAGCAACAATTATACTGCTGCGAGAGGTATACTTGTTTCTAGATACATCATAATTGTAATACACTATATATGCAGCTATGTGACACTGAATTGTAATTATATAGTGTGTCCGTTTTAATTGGATGCGGTGGAATATCTCGCAAGGAAGTGAAGATATTAAAAAATTGTTGTTACGAAAGTTGTTTCATATGGAGGGGAACATTATGTGGTATACAGTAAATACTCGTTAGCAGCCCGATTCTACCACGCGTTAGCAGCCCGCCGACTATCCCCACCATTTCTTGCAATCCTTCGGACGAGAGTGAGAAAACCCAATGAGCGAGCGAGAGGAAACGAAAGAGTCGACCCGAAGTTGCCGTCGGCTACGAAAGGAAGAAAGCATGATGCTTTGTCTCGCTCCGTCTTTCAGCTCGAGCTCGGGCTTGACCCGCATGGGCTCCTAAAATGCATCGACGCTTTCCGTACATATCTATGTATAATACATATTGTAATTCGTTTCGCGACAGCCGAATGTGACAAATTATTTGCGGAACGTAAAATTGAAACATGAAATTTTTAATTGTGTACAGTATTACATATTCTCGGTGAAAAGAAGAGACGTCAACCGACCACTTGGGAATTACATAAATATGTATTCTGATAACATGTACACATGCGCGCCCCTTATCCCCCTCACATTCTTTCTTACTCGTATTTACATATATTTACAATAATAATTCTATCTTAATAAGTATTTACAATGAATATTCCATTATGCCTTCGCCGTTGGACCTGAAACGAAATGATAAAGAGTTTAAAAGCAACTCAGACCGTCATACATACCGTCAAGGACCCAGTTCCTGATCAGAACCCAATTCCTGATCAGTTTAGTATATAAATACCAAATAATAAGTTTATCACGATACAATTTTATTCCAAAAAATTACTAAATAATTATGAATTTTTTTAAATTTATACACAAACATTTGATAACTCATAGTAAAATGTTTTAGGTTGAACAGAAACTGCTCCTATTGCATCCTAAGTGATCAGGAACTGAGTCCTTGCCGGTACTTAAAACATAAATCTTACCATGTTTCCATCGATGACTTTAGGGGTCTTCTCTAAAAAAGTGTTCCCTCACATTTTTTAACGACCGTTGGACGTGTCGTGGGGCCTCTTTACACTCCCGTTTCAATAATCTCAACGCTTTTAATATCCTCCGCGCCCGGATGTCTTCTGCGTCTCCTTCTTCTGCTTCTGGTTCGGCTTCTCCTCCGTTTTCCTCTTCTCCTTCTGTTTCGGTTTCAACTGCGTTTTCCTCTTCACGGCTTTTCACTGTGTCTTCTTCTGCTTCACTTTCCTCTTCTCCTTCGTTTTCTTCGCCAGAAGCTTCCGCTTCATTACAGCTTCTTAAATATTCTGCAACCCTCTCTTCGCTTATGTCTTCCCCCGTAATCGCGGCTATTACTTCTTCCAACTGGGGTTCTCGTGGATCCGTTGGATATTCTTCCTCTGGCGTTCCTTCACGGGTTGTTTTCATCAGACTGTTCCATGAATTTCGAATATTCGAAGCTGTTATTTCTCTCCATGCTGCGTCTAAGATATAAATACAATCTCTTAGATTGTATTCATCATAAAATTGTTGTATAGTTCCAGGGCTGCTTACTATTCGTGTCAGCATTTTTTGACTGAAAACTTGTTTCACTTTTGATATCACCCCCTGATCCATAGGCTGAATGATGGAGGTGGTATTTGAGGGCAAGAACTCAATTTGAAATTGAGAATCCTCAACATATTTCCTTGGCGTTAATTTGTGCCCTGCACAATTATCCAGTAGAAGTATCACTTTTCCGGTTGTGCCACTTTCTAGCTGGTATTTTTTTACGGATGGTTTGAAATTATTTTCGAACCAATCCGTGAAAACTGTTTGGTCCATCCAAGCTCTTTTCTGTGCTTTGTACACGACTGGCAATCTGTGCGTTCCCGTCATATTGGCGCAAAGCCCACACTCACCACCAGCCGACAGAGCAATATACGGATTAACTCAGGCTTAAGAACGTTTAAAACTATTAAAGATGGCACCATTCAAGTAGTATGAAGTGTGAAGGCGTTGTTTCGGCTACTGGCACAACCGCCGGCGTTAGCTTTATTTAGATAAAGAATAGCAAGATGTACAAAGGAGGCTAGTTTTTCCACTGTCTTCGACGTGCGCGCCAACCATTCGCGTGCGCGCCTGGCAGAGTGTCGGCCCATTTCGTGCGCGCGGTTTCATAAATTAGACCCTTTCAAGTGGACGAAAACGTCGTGCGCGGCGCGCGGTTGCACTACTGGGACCCTGCCTTAAGCGTCAACGCCAGGGCCCCACGACGCGCCGCGCTGGCCCTTTTCGAGCACTTGAAAGGTCTTTTGTTGTATGAGGTCTCGAGGACTGTCTTCGACACCGAATTTTATGGCCTTCGACCCTCGAAGGGGTTTGAATACCATTAAAACGTAAAAAATGTCCAAGATTTCCGCATTTTTCATCAGATCTTTGCGAAAACGACACCAATCGATTTCTTATGTTTCGCCGATGAAAATAACACCAAGAACGACGTAATTCGGACCACAATGAAAAATATTCCATGGAAAATCGATTTATATCATTTCAAGTTGTCTTCATTTATAATAGTCCGATTTACATGAAATTTTGAATGATTTTCATCGGAAAAACATAAGGAATTCATCGGTGTCACTTCGATATTAATACGATAAAGAATAAATCATTTTTTTTTCTGAAATTGCCGGAGCGTGTGGATGCACCATCCGGCCAGCCTGTCAGGCCGGGCGAAGCGTGTGGAGGTACTACGGGTGTCCGGCTGGCTTGCACAGTCTGGCCTGCGCAGGCCGAACTGACAGGCCGGCCGGACCGTGTGTGGCCGCCTTTAGACACAGGGATGTTAGGAGGTCGGACAAAACAGGTATATGTATACTCAGCTCAAACGATTGCGGCCGATCGAGATTCGATTGCATTCGAACTTACCAGGGTTGGTTTTTTCTCATCGCCAATATCCTACAATATTTCACTTACGTGGTGAGGGCACTGCCAAACCACAGGTCCCTGTCTAGAACACTTCTAATTCATGTTGAAACACCACTGTGGCACCATTTGTCCATGATTGTCATAAATATATGAATCTGCGCGATCGGCTCTGTTCGCATGGACAGAGTAACAGATATAGCGCGAAGTAAACGCATAATGTTCAATATGGGACACGTTTGCGCAGTCCTGACACAAAGTTTAATTTACATTGCTTCGGTTATGTTTATTTTCCCGTTGTTAACATAAAATAACGCATAGTAGATTTTGAAGTAAATGCGCATTTCTTTGCTCTACATATTTTCACTAATAATGAGCGTCTTAGATTTTAATCTATGAAGACTGCTACAAATAAAATACCACAAGACTTTATTCATCTCAGTATTCTGGTTTCTTAACCCATGACATCTTTATGAAATACTTAACATTCGTTTCTGTTCTTTTCCTTATTACCCCACCATCCCGCTTTTTTTTTGTTTGTGTTTTCCTTTGAACATTACAAGTTTATTGCTAATAGTGTCAAAATTATTGATTTTTCTTGAGGTTCATTGCAATAAAAGTCATTTGACATTTATTCTTGGTGTCATTTACGCTATAGCATCGCGAACAGAGCCATAATTATGACAATCATAGGCAAATGTTGCCACAGTGGTGTTTCAATATAAATTAGAAGTGTTCTAGACAGGAACCTGTGGCTTGGTAGTGCTCTCACCACGTTCATGAAATACTGTAGAATGTTGGCAATGAGAAAAAACCAACCCTGGTAAGCTCGAATGCAATCGAATCTCGATGGGCCGCAATCGTCTGGACTGAGTGTACACTATACGAATCGGTAGTTCAAGGAGAACGGGATCGGTAGAAATGCCCTCTTGTGGCTAATACGAAGGTATCGCTGCAGACCATTTTTTATAGGCAGTAGCAGTTAATGGGATTTAGACCCTTGAAATTAAATTCCTTTAATATTTCAGTGGAGCTAGTTTTCTCCAAACCCTTGAGGGTTACCGTTAAAATCTTTTGCTCTGGGAGAGAAAAACTGTGACACGCTAAGTTGCCATCTTTGGCATAAGTCGTATAGCTGTTGTACACTACAACTTGTAACTGCTCATATCGAAGAGTTGAAGGTTGTTGAGAAGATTATGAGCACCTGCTCTACGACGAGATGTCGATCACAGGATGTCGAGTAGGGTGGTCCTTAGCTATAGGGGTCGCATTTTTTTTTTATTTTTTTTTGTTTCACCCGTCTAAAATATGAGGTTTGGTGAGAAAACGATATGTGTAAAGTTTCAAAGTGATTGGACAACGGGAACCCGTGTCGCATTTGAGTTGAAGTTTTGAAAAAATAGTGATTTCTCAATATTTCTGCATTTTTACGAAAAGTTGTTTATCTAGCACAAATTCGCTACACAGTATCGGATTCTGTAGACATTTCTGAAGAGGAAACCATCCACGAAAAATGTCAGAACGGTTTATAACTCGGACTGTTCGAGAAAATATCCATCGGGAACGCGTGCACGGTGTTTTGCCATCGGGATGGGATGGGATATCATGGGAAATTGGATTAAAGATTCTACCATATCAATGAGTGTATAACGGAATGAATAACCGGATCTGTAATTGATTAATTCATAACTTTTACAATTTTTGTGTTTGTACTATAGTACAAACTCATTGATATGGTAGAATCTTTAATCCAATTTCCCATGATATCCCATCCCATCCCGATGGAAGAAAACTCACCACCTTCTCGTGATTTCCATTGGACAATGGCAACTGAAATGTTTTCATCAATAAGTAGCATTGACAAAGAGTGAGTTACCAATATTTATTAATCGCTTTAAATCTTGCAAATATTCGGAGATCATTTAGAATAATGTCGGTTGATAGTCGCCTTGGTTGCAGATAGAAACGCACGTTCGCCCGCTGGAGTCGTCGAGGCTACCGGCGACGATGCACCTGCGCGGCAGTGCGCCCGCTCGCGGCGTCGACTTTCGGCAATTTTTACAGGGCTAATATTAAAATGTCCATATTTTTGACAATTGGACCATGAAGGGGAAGGATAGAACTATATTCTGATTTTTTTCCAGATTTTTAAAATCGCGCCCGATGTTAAAAAACAGCATTTGTTTATAATAATTGCACAGAAATGGTTCAATTTTTTTTTAAATTGAAATAATTTTTTCTTAAAACTTCAATGTCTTCTCTATAAGCACCATAAATTTCAACTCTATCCGTTTACTACTTCCATAGCTATAATTTATTGAAAAAAAGTTAGCACTTACCTTCAAACAGCCGTAAAATCTACATTTTTTAAAATTTTCAAAAATCCTTCGACATATGTTTATACATCCCTAAAGACTACAACATATTCAATTTTGAGCCACATCCGAAATGTTACTCCAAAAAGTGTTCGATTTGGCGTGGAATGTCCCAATTGGGGCCTTTACACGGACGTTCTTTTCCGACACTTTTGCGCGCCACACGCCAGCGCGACACTCTTTTGGCGTGGCGTACCGGAACGTCGGAAGGAGCGCGCAGGCCAGAGGGTCGTACCTGTCACTACTTAGAGATAGCGAGTTCGGGTTTCCATTTCTACGTCGATTCCATATGCTTTTTCCAGGATCCAGCGCAGTCTTGTATTATGTATTACCTGTTCCATGTATATTATCGATCTGTGAAACGATCGGCAAGATACGATCGCGATATACGCAGTATCGCGAAAAGTATACGAATTCCTCGATGTACCTGGCTTATGAGAGGATATCACAAATGCTGTTACTCCTACGGCACACTGACACATCTGTTTTTACGAAGCTACATTTGGTTTACCCGAAGGTGCTATAAATTATGGAAATGGTTTATTACTCAGTTGTAACGACTGTATTGCGATCTGCGTTCTCCTTGCAGACGAAAAGTTTCCACCTCATCGGAAGTTCTTGCTAGCATCTTGTGCGCGGCTAGATGCGTGGCGCGCCGGAATTCCACGTTCTTGCGTACGAGTAGAACCGTTTTGTCAGGCGTGGCGCGTCCAAAAGTGTGGCGCGCTTGAATTTTCGTCGCACGCAAACCTCGACTCAAGAGGCAACCCTACCGATAAGCCGTACCTCGATGGGTTTCAAGGACTTCGACCCTCGAGCCCAGGGGGCCGTACAATTGTTGTCCCCTAAGAAGTGACGAAACAAAAATTCTACATTTTTCATCGGATCTTGGCGAAAGTAGTGTGAATCGTTTCCTTATGTTTTCCTGATGAAAATGGTCTAAAAACGACACAAATCGGATCTTAATTAAGGAATCTTCATAATAAATCGATTTCCATAACTTCGTTAAAAATAGTTCGATTTACATGAAATTTGGTATAATTTTCATTTGAAAAACATAAGAAATGCATCGGTATCACTTCCATATCGATACGATAAAGAATAAAGAATACAGCTTTTCTGTAACAGGTATGAATCCTCGGCCGACCGCAGCGTTCACTTTCTACCGCTTGTAGCCGCTCGCAGAGTCTTGGCAGCCAGGCGCGCCGCGCGCCTCAGAATTTTCCGCACTGTCGGATATTCCACGCGCCACGCCAAACCCTTGGTTTCAAGTGCCGCTTTCCTTTTCTAACTACCTTTTCTGTCTCTTATCTAACCTTTTCTGAAGTAGAGGTTTGCGCGCCACACTTTTGGACGCGCCACGCCTGACAAAACGGTTCTACTCGTACGCAAGAACGTGGAATTCCGGCGCGCCACGCTTCTAGCCGCGCACAAGATGCTAGCAAGAACTTCCGATGAGGTGGAAACTTTTCGTCTGCAAGGAGAACGCAGATCGCAATACAGTCGTTATAACTGAGTAATAAACCATTTCCATAATTTATAGCACCTTCAGGTAAACCAAATGTAGCTTCGTAAAAACAGATGTGTCAGTGTGCCGTAGGAGTAACAGCATTTGTGATATCCTCTCATAAGCCAGGTACATCGAGGAATTCGTATACTTTTCGCGATACTGCGTATATCGCGATCGTATCTTGCCGATCGTTTCACAGATCGATAATATACATGGAACAGGTAATACATAATACAAGACTGCGCTGGATCCTGGAAAAAGCATATGGAATCGACGTAGAAATGGAAACCCGAACTCGCTATCTCTAAGTAGTGACGGGTACGACCCTCTGGCCTGCGCGCTCCTTCCGACGTTCCGGTACGCCACGCCAAAAGAGTGTCGCGCTGGCGTGTGGCGCGCAAAAGTGTCGGAAAAGAACGTCCGTGTAAAGGCCCCAAATATTTTCGTTTCTTCACAAAGACATTCTTTGGCATATTCACTTCAATTCAAGTCAAAAATATAAATTTCCTTCATCAAAAAACGCTGGTACTCGAAAGTGACGGTATATGATCTGCCCGGCTCTCCTATAGGCATGACTTAACACAGTCGTTTAAACGACTTCTTGGCATGGACGTCTTACCACAGTCATTTAAAAGTCGTCCTGGCACAGAAATCTTAAGGCACCGTTTGTCCGTCAGATCGCTTTATCCCACTCGATCTCGATGTGTTTTGTTTGCTCTCTTCGTCGCGCGGTGCGACAATGTATACAATGTGATAATATTTAGATCTGCCTACTTCAGCCAATAACGAAAATACGTGTGTCCCGTCTTTAGAAGTGTGACCAAACAAGTGACTCGACCAATCGTCACAGCGGCGGACTTCAGTGCCCGAGACCGCCTGCTGAGAATCTTCTTTCGGTCGGGTAATAGTACCTGCATCGACGCTGTCTTTTCTTTAGTACCTAATATTCAAGGTCTGCCACTGTTTACGCTGCTTTTTGTGTTCGATAATAATTTATACAAATTTATTAAAAACCCCCGGGAAATTGTGTTCCAGCTTTCTTCAGTTACTGCTGTTAATTGTTCGATAAACATTGCGAGCTGACTGTCCCCATACATTTTCGATAATATTTAGATCTGACAAACCACCCCCTTTATCTGAGTCGTCCCTTTCATTTATGCGCTTATTATTTGTAAATTACAAAGGATATCGAAAAGCCGGCCACTGTTAAACTTGAATATTACTTGTTTGAAAATACTTTGTCACTACTTTACTAGTGTGCACAGACACATTATCGTACTGAAAAATGAACGCTTTCCCACTAATTCGTTTCCGTTCGCCGTTATTTCTTCATTTAATTGTTTCACATAATTAATCTTTTTTAATTTCGCATTAATAAAAGGAATATTAGTTTTTCCTTTGTGATCAATTCTTACTCTTTTCATTTCACGTTTAATTTGTATTACGTGCTCTTTCCTAACGTCGTGAAAATAAATGATGACCCATCAGGTCCATTAGACGTATATCTTCTTTCATCCGTAAATTGCACCTTTTTTAATTTCTTCCTTCATCTAATGTGTTCCCGAGCAAACGCTATTTGATCGTTAATATGTTTTTTTGTTAATTGTGGCTTCCTCTGAAGTTTTTTGTATTGAATGTGTTTCGATTTGTGTAGAATACATACACGAACATTGTACATTTTTCACGTGTATACTACCTCCTGTGCAATTTGATGTGATGTCCAGGTAAAATGAAATACACATACACCAACGGTCACTCACACCCCGAGGTCGACCTTTACATTCCTTTTTACGGTAATTCTTACGATTTTTTAAACAGTTTGTAACATCATGTTGCCCTCAATCAGTTTGGATATCTTCAAAATACATATACCTTCCTTTTTTAAGTTTAAAATCTTGTTCCTTTCAGCTTCATTTAACTGTTATCGCTTCCCATTTTAAGATATGTATATATGCTAATATTTTAAAAACACTGACTTAAAAGTTTGGGACTCATAGTAATTGTCCCTGCACAATAAATAGTCTAACAAGGAAATATATCGAAGTGACAATCGGTCATTTTTATGCAACTTTGGTAGGAAGTACTTCTTACAAAAATATTTGACATGTATTTCTTTTCATCGGCTGACATACATGTTGAAGGATTGAAAATCCCCGCCCCCCCCCCCCCCTCCCCCTCCAAAATGAGGATGAGAAACATGGTTGGTCGAATATCTTGGAAACTATTAGAGCTACGAGAACAGTTAAATGGCACAATTGCCTATTTTTTTCTAAGGAATTCAGCTCTGCAAAAAATTAATAAAAAATGCAATTTTTTAAATGTATTATTTAAATAAATCGAATTTTTTGGAACATGCAGTAAAGGATCTGTATATTATCAAAAATTCTGTTCTACAAATTGGCAATTATCAAGGAATTTATTGTAATGTCTTCTAAATTAAGAATTAATTATTATGATTCTACAGAATTTTTAACGAGGATAGGAATAATTCAGAATCGGTAGGTTCACAATGCGGAAACGCTGCAGGACATCTGGGCCCAGCGGCTGAAATTCTATTATAACGACTTAACATACTTACCGTGTGTTGAGTTTAACATACATAACTGCCTATTAAAAACGAAAATGTAGGGCGTTAACAGGAAACGTGGCTTACATAAATGCAAGTTATCTTCTAATTTGCTTTTAAGATTAACATGACGTGTTTTGTGATTTGGTGGGACATTTTCTAGAAATAAATCAACTTATAGGGTCCTGACACCATGTTCGACCAAAAATTTAAGTCGAATGTTTTATCAGTTTCTCTTTCTGAATTCTTCTGAACTTAACAATACCAGCATACATTCTAGATGACAAAGAATATCGTTCACTGTAATGGATATGAAATATGGGAATATTTTGTGGAAACCAGACAACGAGTCTATAAATTTTCTGCAGTTGGGAAACTGTAATAACTCTTCCAGGAATTCCTTGAAAACACCTTTTGACTATCACGTCTGCAAAGTTCCTAGAAATGAATCCTTTTTACTTTTATTCCTGTGGCACTATATCGCCCACAAAAAGTGCAGCAAAATAACTATGAATCCTTCAGAAATAAATGCGCAGAATCGTACATTTTTTTTTGTAAAAAATTATGAATTCATTTCGCTAACAAAAATCAGTTAGAAATCAAATTTTGAGTATTCAAGGAAGAAAGACCTAGTGCTCTTAAAACTCATACTACCAATAAGTTTACAGTATTTGCTATGTGTTTGAGAGTTAACTCGGTGAACACTTTATTAAAACACGTCGTTAGTCTCGATGAGCTTGAGAAGATACATACGATCAAAGCTCTTTGATCGTGATTGTTTGAGATTAATCGTGAAAAATAATCTTTGCTAAACAATGCAAACGTGAGCGCGAAGCTAACAATTCACGAGCGAAAGGACAGAGTAAGAGATGATGACCGGACTTCCGTCCGCACGTCGCATCGATTCTGCTGGAGCATCGATGAGGTACGCTGATTGGTAGATCGATCGTCGCTGAATGTTGGACAGGGGTGGTCCACTACGGGTATTCTTTTGTTAGCACAGCATTAACACCAATCTAATGGGTTGGATATGCACTATATTACTAATGGCGGGCATTTCAAACTTTGTATTCAATGCATCCCTTACTTTTGCCCATTTCTGCTTATGACTATATGTGCCGGTGATTATGAAAGTGGTGTTAGACAAAAATTTAAAAAAATTGAATTCATCACTTACTTTGTGTTATATTACAGAATAAGTAATAAATTCAATTTTTTAAATTTTTGACTAGCACCATTTCCAAATTATATTTTGAGAATTAAAAATTTCGAATTGCATACACGTATAAAATACAATATATTTATAAAATATTACATCACAATGTATTTGGAAAATATTACATTACAATTTGCATCACACGATTTGCACTTACAGATGTCCAGAAAAGGAGAGATATGGAGAGCAAGCGTCCCACAAAATTTCAGAAACAGGATGTTAAATAATAATGATAATTGTAGGGATTACCGGCACATTAGTAATTATAGCAGGTCCTACTCCTGCAGGTGATATACACGATATACACCGAAGATTGGGAAGGACAATAATCACTCTTGGTTAACAATAAAAAGTATAAATGTATTTAAGATTAGACTCTGGCACACGTTGTGCCGATACGCGTGTACCTTAGCTTGGTTCTCGAGAGTGTTCCCCACTCTGCGGTCTCGGGAAGAGGAGATAGCACTCCCTACACAATAACACTGTGAGTGCCACCTAGTACAAAATATGAGAATTAATACTGCATTTAGAGACCTCATGCGGCCTGGATAGCTACTAAATCCGTGTTAACAATGCTCCTGTGGCGTATTTTAGCGGGGAAATTAGAATGCGAACGCGGGTTGGTGCCTGTAGAGCGCTGAACCGCTCTGCTTATTGGAGTGCGCGGATGTTATAAATAAAATGAAACTATTTGCTTTGGTAAAATTTGAATATATTCTTAATAAATTTTAGAAATTGCTTTCTAAGTGAGAACAGTTCAGGACTTTTATGCTTAAGCGTCAAAATCATTCTGCTCTTCCCGAGTCCTCCGTCGTTGAACCTTGCCACCTCGAATGTGGTGCCTCTTTCACCTTTGCGCGTCTTCCCAGTCCTTTGGCCAATCAGGGCGGAGGATACGCCAGATTCCATCAGTAGGCTGTCCCGCGGATGTCCGTCCACCCCCGCGAATCGATCTTTCTTTCAAATTTCGGGTGGTGGTGGAAACTCTGTGGAAGCGCACTTTTCCGTTACACGACGGGGTGCCCACGTGGGAAGAGAAAGTAGGCTCAGCTCCGAGGATCGAGAAAACAATTCTTAAAGGAAATTTATGACTTCCTTAGCGTCGCCAACAGTGCTGGAGTCAATCGACACTCCTAAAGACTAACGAAGGACAAGGCCTTCTCAAAAGATTACGTGACCTAGAAGAAACTCGCGATTTGTTTCGGAGTCTGTTAATTGGTATCCTCTTCCTGTTTTCGAGCTCTGCCCAAGATCTTTCCCACGTATGCCACCTGCATCGCGCATCCTTAATAATACTTTCTAAATCACACGCAAACATCTGCTTTCAAATTTTACTCCTGATTTACGTATCAACTATATACATTTCGGTGGCTACGTTCAAGTGATAACATAGCACTCCTATGCGAGTGGACCATCCCTGGTGTTGGATCGCTTTTCGATCTGCATCGCAGTCACGAATGCCTGAGGTGCTGCTTCGAGAGTCAGTGTGGCAGCATTGGGAATTAATGCATTATCAAACACTATGATTCTTCGTAATAGAGGTTATAGACGATTAATACACGATTTCTTCACCTCCGACTGACGTCCCGATCAGTGAACGATCAATTAGATGCTATCATGTGGCACTCGTCGACCAGTTAGATGCTATCATTTGGCAGTTATGTGGAACATAATTCTAACTGGAAAATTACTGAAGGTGAAGAAATCGGCCGTAAATCATCCATAGAGGTTATGAACGTTAATCTTCATTGGACGATAAAAATTTTGTTGATTGGAAATTCTGCAATCTGCTATTTAAAGTATTTGCAAAGTGAACATGACTCATTTTCCAGTTCTATAATATTACCAAACGTTGTTAGTCAATCAAGAACATCAAGTTTTGTAAAAAAAAGTGAAAATTTTTGAAGGAAAAATACAAAGATATATCTTAACAATACAAGGATAAATGTCACAGACACTTGCTCGCTATCATTACAACGAACATGATGCCCATTTTATTTTGTAATAAAGGGCTACAAGCAGTGATGCCAGAATCGTGAGTTGCCAACAATGGAGGATGGTTTTCCACTAAGGCCTCGAAGAAAATCTACTAGAATTCTACTAACTTTCTGTGCGTGCGTGTGTGTGTGTGTGTGGGGGGGGGGGGGGGGGGTACGAGTTAACATTAAAAAAAATAATCGATTAATATTTTATGGCGATTTCGGGACCCACACTGATCTGTAGGTAACATTGGATGCGACATAGGCCAGTTGGCTTATAGCGATTTCGGCAGGCACGCACTGGCACTGCACTGTTGCCAGAAAATAACCTGGTTTGGTTGTTTCTAATAGAAACAAAGAAGTTCTATATATAAGAATCCAAGTTATTTTCTGGCATCAGTGCAGTGTCAGTGCGTGCCTGTCAAATTCGCTATTAGTGATTCCGTGAAGACAGCCATATTTGAGTACTAATTTTCATTAATAAAATTATTTTGTGATCTACCAGATTTTCGACCATCTACCAGAATCAAAATTTAGTCACTAAATGAATACCTTATTCTACCAGATTTAGTAGAAATTCTACTAAATTGGCAACCCTGGATCCGGCACCAAACGCTTACCCCCACTATAACCTACCACCGTCTTCCACTATGGCCTACCGTCGTCCCCCACTTCCTTCCCATCGCACTGCACACAAGCATACCCCTACCCCAGTCCGTGTGCTCGGTAGCCCAACAGGCAGCTTACACGGACAGGAGTAAAAATAGGCTTGTGTGCAATGCGGTGTGAAGGAAGTGGAGGATACACCGGTAGAGCATAGTGGGAGACGACGGTAGGTCATAGTGAGGGTAAGCGTTTGATCCCACGTCCCACGATTCTGGCATCACTGGCTACAAGGAATTCGTGGTTATAGTGGAACCGAGTTACTGTTGCCCGTGTCGTCCGAGTATCGTAAAACGATTGGAGCTTCTGTACATGGAGAAGCAAGAAAAAGTACAGCAAGAAATACTAAAGACACCCTGCTTAGCGATAACTACCAATGGATGATATTCGAAGACATAGAATTTATATATTTCAACAATTACCCACTTTGTTAATGAAGAGTGACTTGTTAAAAATTATTCTGTACATATCCATTCCATAGAAAGTAGACATATGATGGAAAATGAATAGTATTGCTAGATACAATAAAAAAATGGTAGGTAAGTGGAAAATACTGGTCAGTGCAATCCACGCCAATGTAAACAATACACCTAATTGTAAGTGTAGCAAGTGATCTTATAAACAATAGACTCTATAGCATTCTTTACGCCACCCTCACAGTACTATTGCCCGATGAGAAGATGAGCCACTACCCACTAGCTGAAATGTCACAGGGTTAAGGGGAATCGCCCGCTCGCTCCACCTTATCCCCTCCAAGAAATTCTACTTTTCGGTTCTTAGCGGTTGTCCATATCCGCCGATTGTCGCGATTGATATCGTTCGCGTTCTACGTCACGGAACGAACTGTGTTGGAGGGGATAGGTTGACGCGAGTGGACGATTCCCCTTGCTCCTGTGACATTTCAGCTTGTGGATAGTAGTTCATCTTCTCATCGGGCAATAGTACTACTGCGCACAAAAGCTCCGTTTAATTCAGTGAATTATTTTCATGATGTGGTTAAAAGAGAAAGTAAAATAGTTCAGGAGTTACTGGTGCGGTATCAGGGAAAATGAAAATAGAACGAATTTAAAGAACACGAATTAATAAAAACTTCCCTTACGAGATGAAATTCTATGGATTACATGTATGCCTAATCTTTGTTCAACCGAAATTCAATTGTTTTTACTTTACACTACAGTAATTTATACATACAGGGTGTTTCACCTAAATGTAGCACCTTATCTATCTCCTTCAGTTGGGATGATACAAAAAATAGTTTGTATTCAATTTAAATGGTATCAAAGGACGAGTTTACTGCCAAGAATTCCTACTTTTGTTCCAAGGTCATTTTTTTTAAATTTCCAAGGTCCCGATTTTTTTTGCATAAGAGTGCATATTTTTTTCTTTTGCAATTTGTGGCGACAGTAAAATGCGTTTAGAGATGTATAATAGTATGACCTTGAAATGAAATTTGTCTCCCACAATTAAAGTTAAGTGTGAAATTTATATCTATTGAGATCGCAGGCTGCACCTACTACAACGCCAGAAGATATGAAAGAGAAGATAATAAAATTAGAGCCTGTACTGCCATTAATCCCGAAACAATAGAAATTTAGATTCTGCAAGTTAATTTTGTATGTAATTTCGTTAATATTATAGTTCAAATTATATCGGGTTTGGAATATTTTTCATCGGAAAAACAGGAGGAATCAATTGGTGTCACTTTCGTGAAAATCCGATAAGAAATGCAGAATTTAACCTTTCTCACTTCTTAATGGCTAGTGATATTGTTTTCCTGCTCTTCTATTCTTGAGCGCCGAAATGCATAAAATTCAGTGAAACGTGAAATCGGAGGTGTGAAATTCGCGGACCATCCCGAATAAAAGATAGTAATCTCCGGAACCTGGGATTATCAACTTAACCGGGCACAACTGTATATCGTTATTGCTCCTATTCGACCTTACTCGATCTACTCGTTACGAAACGGCAACAAACTCTCTAGGTACAATTCGCAGTTTTACTTATAATCGCTGTTTTATAAAGGATCAGTATTAACACTATTATCTCTGTCCACCCGATTTATCTCAACTATTTTACATTTTAGGAAAAAATGGAAGATACTGGTTTCTATGATTTCGAAGGGCACGTAAGGTGCTGGCAATATTTCTGTTCTGAGTGGAGTGGTAAAGGGATTTTGTGGTTAACTTTATTTTTATTTAAGGGAACGGTTATTTTTCTTTGTCGTTTTTAAACATTTATTGAAGGAATCCTCATTCTGATTGTGATATTATAATATGACTAGCTTTACTGCTTGGCCAAAATTTAGATTCCGCTTTTATGAAATTTTTTTTATTTATTTATTTTTTTGTGAAAATAATCACATTCATCTAGATTAGGCACACTTCTTGCCCGCAGAGTTTACAGTTCGAAAGTTTTTGGGCGACAAACAAACACTTTCTGCTTTATATAGGGTAAACGATACAGTAGTTGACCACCTAAGAGCTTCAGTTTAGGTAAACACTATGGAATAAGGGATATACTACGGTATGACTCAACCAACGGAATGAACTGAAATTTTGAGAGGATAGGCGGGAGGGGAAGAAAACCTCTAACATAAAATTTCAACTGTGGGTATGTGTTACTTTCTGAGATATTATTAAAAAACTTTTGGCATAATACATTGAAATCTACCTATACAGACGTTACTAACACAACCATCTTCTTCGTTTCACAGTCGACGATACAATGTACGATATTGACCTCATCGCGCGATGCTTGTAACTGCATCAGTTTTTATTCCCAATACTATAGTATATACTGCGTTCCACATTAGAGCATACTGGTTTCGCGCAGGGATACACTGTTGATTGGTAGTAAACCGGCAGGGAAAATGCTACGACCAATCGCGTGTGTCAGATCCTAGGGAGCTGCGCAGATCGGTCGCAAATCGGTACGGGCGTCGGTATGCTCTTATATGAAACGCAGTGTAGTAATACTAGAGTATTCCCAAAGTCACATCGGTTCGGTACCATGCTTTACATGCCCGCAAGCGGGCGCGCTCCCCCCGCCCTATATCTAAACCAAACCAATACTAATATCCAAGAGAAATTGGAAAGTCGAATGCGATGTGTCGGAATAAGTCAACAGCAATAATGTATGAGTTCGTACGCAAAACCTAACTGAAAAGTAAATTTGACAGATGTTGGAAATGATCGACACGTTTTGATTAACATACACGAATAATGAATATCAACGCGTGTATGGAGAATTTTGTAGTTTCTAGTGCATTTTAAATAAAATTGTTTAATATAAAAAAAATTTTTTGCATATTTTTTTATTATTTACTTTTTAGTGTCTAAGTTTTGATTTGTAATTATATGCTGATTGCATATCAGACAATTGAATTGGTGGAATTGGGTTAAATAGGTGTCCCGTTTTAGGTACCCCACGAAAAGTGTTCCACTTTGCCCCACATTGCAGTCATTTAGGAAACATTTAATATTTTCGGTTCAGCGTGAGGTAAAGAACTTTTTAATACGTCAAAATCTAGCGTAAGGACTATAGAATCCAACGATGTATTTACCGTTAATAATTTTCAAAATTCAAGTGGCGAAAGTACAACACAATATTGAAACGTCGATACTGGAAATCTTTCAAACTCTCTTAATGGTAAAATAACGTGTCCACGGGTCTATGGTCTTCTTAAATGAGCTCGAGTATAGTCGCTGAGCGGTCGCACTACTGTGGTGTCGTGCAATAAGTATTTTTGTTTCATAGAGGATTTTCTGTAAGTGAGGAATAGGGCTGGGCACATTTTTTTTTAAATAAGGTAACAAATAATTATTTGAAGCAATGAATGATTTCAAATACTTTATTATTTTTATTTTATAAATAACATAAAAAATCTAATTTCAGTTTGTGTTTAATTCAAATAAGTTATCTTCAAATAATTTTGTATTTGAATAATTTTTTATTTCGATTACTTCACTCAAATAAAATAATCAATAATTTGACAAAGCGGTTTATAGTTTAACCGCATTTTCTTTCAAAAGTGTTCAAAGATTTCGAAATTATTAAACATTGACCTAAAGTTTTCATTTTCCACTGTACTTAGTGGTATTAAGCAATTTACTACATATCTAGCTACACTCTTTTCAAATAATTGTTGTGAAAATTTTAATGCTAAAGACGTAACGTTTGTTTCTTCATTTGATTGATTTGATGATTCTGTCATTTGTATCTTCTGTTTCATCATGTGTTATAGATAAAAATTATTTCATTCATAATTTCCATACCTATACACGATTAAGATGTGATAGAAAATTTGATAAAGATGCTAACGTTCCTGAAAATACCTTTTTTATCCAGTGTATTAATTTATTATATACACATATGAATGCATATCAGTTTTCAAACATCTAAAATTTTAAAACGTTTGTTTTCGCAAATTATGAGCATTGTAAACTTCTGACATCTATGTATGTAGTAGCGTCACCGCAAACAAATCCTGCAGCGTGATCTTTATGACTTTTTCAAGCTTGCTAGTTTACGTCTTATGACAGGGAACTGAAGCTTATCGCGTCAGTGATGTCTACGTTAAACCTGTTTATTGGCATTTCAGGCACTTTCCAGCTCATGTCCTCCTTCTGTCAGAAGTCTCTTAACATCAGTTTTTAAAGGTTTCTACGGCAATGCTATCTGCAGAAAGCTTTTCTTCACTGATATTCATTTTTCAGATACTACATCTCATGGCGCAGCGTGAACTATGCTAACCAACCCCCACTTGCTTTCAAATATAGATTTTTCTATACTTTTCTCTCGAACACTTGAATCTCTTCGCACATAAATGGCCCAGACACCAGTATACATATATATATTCCTTTATCTCTGCGCCGCAGAAACCATTGAAATAGAGTAGTATCCGAAGAACAATGTGCAGAACAGGGGCTGTGTATACAGTGATTTGTGACCGACGAACGTTCCTTGATTGCTATACATCTAATCACCCAGTAGACTTGACATTATCCTCTTAATTTACCGGCAGTATTTGGCAATGATTTAGCGTGCTATACATACCGTTTCATAGCACATTTTTGATGGTTTATAACTACGGTTTTTAACTAATTGATGCTTTGACCCCCCTTTTTTTTAATTGTAAACACTACACGGTTCATATTTCGAAGAATTACTATGCGTTATGACTGTGAACAATGCCAATTTCAAACTGAATTGTTGTGAACACAATACATTTCTACTTACAATACACTGGAACAAGTGTTCTTCAATACACTGGAACAAGTGATACTTACTCCTTTTCTGATTGTAATTAGAAGAATTGTTAGAGGAAAAAGGGGAATGGTTCAAGGAGGACTACACTTTTAGGACCATATTTTTTGCAAGTGCAACGACCTGGGCGCATTTTACAGTTGCGTTATTTTTTTCAATAGAAACGTGTATTTCTTTTTAATACATCAAATCCTCTCGCCATTCTACGTAATAAAAGTATTGGAGTAAAGGGGTAAAAAAAGAGTTCGTGAGATATTTTAAATAAATGTCTCTATTAAAGAAGATTCGCAAACGCTTTTTTATTATTTTCAAAATTGAATCAGGGTGATCTGTGGTTATTGTGGTGCAATGTACTATTATTCGTTCTTTTAGGCCTTTTACAGTATTTAATGGACGTGAATCCCTCACGTTATAATACATTCCATTTTTCGAACACTTTATCCTTACATTTTTTTTTTACACAAAATGACGAGGGGTTTGATCTGTGCACAAGATATACGTTTCCATTTTTAAAAAATGAGGAAACTGTAGCAAGCACATGCATCGTTGCACTGGCGAAAAAGTATGGTCGTGAAAATGTAGTCCTCTTTGAACCATTCCTATTTCCTCGAATATTTGTTCTTATTGTAATCAGAAAAGAGATATGATTTGTTTCAGTTGCGTCGATGACACTGTATGTAGACTGTAGAAGAAACTAAATGCTCAGTGTGTCTGCTACAATGTAAAACGAAATATAATGTTATAGAAACTTTTGTTCAGGAAATAAAGCTTTCGGAAAATTCTAGTTTATGTAGGAGAGTCTAATCTAATTCTTTTAACCAAACATAAATCTGTTACTAGACAAATATGAAGTGGAATCGTACGATAATTTTTTTTCGACCTGATTTCTGATTTTAAAAAAATGTAATTATACTTAACCAATCTTATCATAATTTTTTATTGTTCTCACAAAATGTATAGAAATGAATATTTATAACGTAGAATGCATTTCTTTCCGTGGATGCATTAAAAATAGTCAGTAATGGAAGAAAAAGTATGTAAATGTTTCTAGCATAGAAACTCAAACTATGCACAGATTTCAAAGAATCTGTAGTTTTGCATATAGCGATGCAAAAGTCGGTAGATGGATCAGGGAATATGTAAATGTACAATTAGATATCTCATGAATTTTTAATATCGATTTCTGTCAGAAGGAAGCCTTCTATAAGAATTCCATTGCATGTACATTTCCAACACATGTATTTCTTTCACAGAAATTGGATCAGCTTCCGGAGATCTGTTACAGTATATGTTATATAAAAATAATTTACATATCCATACTTTACTCTGATAAACATAACTTTATACGTGTAGAACACATGCATATATATTGTATATCTAAAAAGCTAAGCGTGATTCCTAAAAATGAAATTCACTTGCTCAAATTTCTATCGGACATCATTATGAGAATTTTATTAAGGAATTTCGAGTCAGAAAAACAGAATACACTTCGTTACATTACTAAACATTTTGTTTACTAATAATACAATTTTCTGTACGATCTCTTCTATGTAATTGAGATTATTCCTCGTTTTAAGTGAGCTGTTAAATAGGAGTTCCTTAGTTCCCTATATTTGCGTTTAAATATGCTTAGATATCCTGTATAAGAGTATTAAGAATGTAATTACCGTACCTGCAAAACAGTCTCCGGGGTAGGTGCTAATTGTGAGTTGCAGCGAGTTGTCTTAAAGCGATGTCTGTTTGCCGAGCTGTTTTTGTTCGAGCATCTCATAAATTGCTGACAAACTTTTATGTCTTATACATGCTACAACCAGAAAGCAATAATTTTAACCCGCCACCTGCAGGCGCATTATAGCTGTGGCTCTTATAAGAAACATCTGTGAAGTATATCTCGCCGGTGTTAATGAAACTTTGCAGTTTTTCAGAGTAGCTACAAATAAGAAACACGTATTGTTTTCTAGGCACTTTAATTCATGTACAAGGATTAAAAATATCAGACAAATTTTTTATCCCTTGGACATCATCGGGTAAACTTGTCAATGAACTGGGACCTCGCCGATTTTGATGAGCTTCAGATATGTTGCAAAACTCGACATTTTGAGTAACTTTTTCCTTTGAAAAAATTGGCGGTCGGCCTTAGTTTCCGAAATATTCGCAGGAAAACTTTCGCTATTATACAATCGTACTCTACGTATACGTGCACGACCGCGACAGTGTGTGCAGCACCACACTGTCGATGGTTGTCTTCTGTTGGTATAAACACTGCGAAGCAACTTGCAGCAGGCATGCACAGGACCCCCAATTCCGAGCGTGAGCTCAGATTCGAGCTCATTCAGGTAGAAGCGAGCCGGCAACGGAGTGGGGAGCGGCTGGAGTAGTGGGAACGGAGCCTCACAGGGCCTGTGAGTTTTACTATAAATGTACTAAGCATACCATAAAAATTTGAGCGAAATCGATGAACTTTCAATCGCGTTTTTTCCAAAACTGCATTTTTCAAATTGGTTGACACGATATCTCAGAAACTACTGAACCGATTTCGCTCAAATTTTTATGGTATGTTCAGTACATTCATAGTTCCGACCCGCACCAGAATGATTGTCATATCTATCATGAATTTTTTTTTCAAGTTAAAAAATTCGAAAAAAAAAATGACGAAGATCGTAACTTTATTTTCAAAACTGTGCCAAACATTAAATTTCCAATATTTTTACTTCATGTTGGTACCGACTATAGCCACAAGTCTACAAATTACAGTGCCGTTTGACTTTTTGATTTCAGATGAGCAGGACAACCGGAATCATGTCAGCCGTCGATAAACTATTTTTTCGCACCTGTCTCTTTCGAGAGCTGTAAAGTCAATTCCACTCCATATTTTAACTTCAAAATATTCTGAATAACTGTTTAAATGTTAATAAATATATAGTACAAATTCCAAGATATTGTGTTTTCATGGTTCGTCAAAAAAATTCCCCAAAAAGCGAAAAAAAAACCGGCCGTCACATAAGACGACCCCCTTAACAAAGTTTTGAAGAAGATGACAAACATAGATTAAAAATGCAAACCAGTAGAAAAGATTAAATTTTATGTTATGAGCCGTGGCAACTCGGGAAGGGTGAAATTTGCAGACGTAGGGGGGAGGTGCTATAAAAAGGACACTTTTGTTTAGCGTCCATTTCTGACAATGTCGTTATAGGTAGGGTAGACCGGGGGCAGTAGTAACACTTTGACTTTGGAATACGATTATGCAAAAACTATTAAAGTTACAACAAAAGTTTTTTATATGAAAATGTTACTTACTTATCTGACACTTATTGAGCCACAACAGATTCGCTGTTTGTTAAGTAATATCCAGGTTATTAATAAAAAATGATAGTTAAAAAATAACTACATCACAAGAAAGCGTGTTTATTTCCCTTCAATAAAAGTATATTGAAAACTCATTAATTGTAATAGAAAATAGTAAAATCTTCGATTTTCAAAAACGTGGGAAATGTCCCTTTTACGACTAGGTGGTTTTAAGTGGGACAGTGTAAGTCATGAAAGGGACACGTTAATAAAAATAAATTTATTAAGTATTACAATTATAATTCTAAATCTTAATGATACAAAACAACGAAATCTACGAAAAAATTAACTCTTTGTATTATAAATCATTAATATTTTATTTTTAATGACACATGGAACAGAAAAAATTGAATGTGCCTTTTATTCCGCATGACTCATTGGCCCATTTACCGCAAAGTTTGCATTGGAACCAATCTTCCTTACTGGTAACATATTTCTTTTTACAAACACAGCACTGATTGTTTTTTGAATCATTTGTCAATAGGCGCACTCGTTTTCGTAAGCTCATGTCCCTCGAGTCAGAACAGTCAGAACAAGAATCCAAATCAGGAATTGAAATCTGACTGCTACTGGAAGATTCCTTGCACTTTCTGTTTTGCTTTGTATTATTTACTTTCTCTTTTGTCTTGATATCTTTCTTTACATCATTTTTCTTTTTCTGATCTGGTTTTGTCCAAAGGTTTGTAAAAATATCTTTGGCATTAGTCATCTCATTTGTAAGGTTTCGATTAGGTCTTTTTATTGGTTTTACTGATTTAGACAGTAAGTCGCTCATAGATTGTATAAGCAACCACCCTGAATATTAGCTCGCAGCATCATTAACAGGTGGCAGTACCATACAGAGTCAAGTTACGCGTTTTTTAGTTAAAGAAATAGAAGTGGCCGAAATTACCCCGCTTTCCCTACAATCTTCTTAAAAATCATGTAAGAAGTAAATAAGTCAGTGAAAACAATTTGAATACACGAAATTTACATACAACTGTAGCAAATTTATAACTTATAACGAGGACTAATTTATTGCCACACATTTTTTTGACGATAAAGTTTGTTGCTTGGAATAGTCAATTTATTAATTCTTAAATTTGAAACAATACGCCATCAACTAATAATTCATAATTTAAAACAATGTCCTCTATGTATCAGATGATACACTAATAACTTTACAGGAAAGTATAATACATATACTGTCCAGCAGTACATGTGTATGACAGGGACAGCCATGAAACGGTTGTCCCATTTAAGACTTGTTATGCTGTCCCTTTTAAGACTATAGGTCAGTTTAATATAAAATAACCGCAAAACAAAGAAAACAATTAATTCAGCTTATTTGTTTAGCGTTTTCGTTTCAGTTGAATACAGCCTATTTTAATGGTATAGCACTTTAACACTTTGTATATATCTTGATCTCAGAAAACGACATAGAAAATCAACGAAAATTTTACTTTTACTGCCGAAAAACAGCAACCGCGGATTATTCCTCTGTTGCTAGTGAGACCACAGTGAAGTTTACGTCAAAAGACTAGCACTAGTGTTGTCATAAACAGGAAAATAACTTGCATGTGTAATGCATTTACAATTTTGGAAATTCCATTTGTCCCATTTAAGACCTGTCCCTTTTATGGCACCTCTCCCCTACTCGGCGTATAGTCGAGGAGCTGATAGGAAGTTAGATTATTCACAGACAAACGTAGTCTCAAATCAGGGTGGTAGATTTGCAGACAAACCTGATGCGAAATCAGGGAGTCGCAGGAAATGTTAGTCATGCCTGGTAACAGTCGTAACTCTAAATTAAACTTTGATACGGTGGATATGTTCAACTATTGTTATAAGGATTACCAGATGAAATAATGGTTTCTATAATTTACTTGATTTTATCAAGAAATAACTATTGTGTATATTGAAGAGTCAGTCTTTTGAGTACAAGTGTATAGTGTCGCGATAAACAATTAAAAGGAAATTGTCAAATAGAATTTTATCCGAACTCGTGGATTCTATAGGGTTAACTGTAGATTTGAAACGGAATCTGAGCCCGATCTCACTGGATGCTACCAACGCGTAACGAATTTGATACAACATGATTCTATGCGTAGCTGTACAGTTCTGAATCAGATAGGGTCGAAGTTACAGGGTTTATATAGCTCCCAAATGAGTGGATGATTCACTGAAAATCTACATATAAAATGATCTTTAGGATGCCTCGCGTCATGCTCTTATTTCTAGTTGCCATTCAGCTAGTCGCGATTTTGCTCCCCATATTATCTGACATATTACAGAAGCGATTCTAGAGCGCTTTCCATTCTCACGTCTCCTTTCGCCAAACGAGAGATCGAAAATGATTTCAGAGAAAGAGAGGGAGAGCAGGAAAATATCCGTACGTAACATTTACAAAAACATATATTGATAAAGATCACAGTTCCTGAGAAAATTATTTTTTTTCACACCAAAGTAAATCCATAAAAAAACTTAAAAAAAAGTAAAAAAAAATACGCCAAGTATATGATAAAATCGAGGGCGGAAAAAGGTAAAACACACAAAAAACTTCCAGGCCGCGGACATTTAGGTAAATGTCTAGATGTTACATTTTATCCTCACATTATTAAAATGTCCGCGATATGGGTAATGGAATGTATGAACACAGCATTTTTGCTGTGTATATGCAGTTGTGTCATCTTAAGTGCAGTTGGAAAGCACCTTTATGTACTTACAGCTCATTCTGATTTCACATCTTTTTTTACAATGTATATATTTTTCTATTTTTTTTTTGTGATTTACTCTTTTCCGCCCTCGATTTTATCATGTACAAGGCTTACTTTTTTTACTTTTTTTCAATTTTTTTATGGGGCTCTTACTTCTTTTTACAATGATAATTTGCATAAATTCTACGTAAGTTTAACATTTACGAAAAGAGCCCATGCGCACCGCATTGCCAATTTATATATATTATATATATGATCGAACAAATATAATTTTGCAATAACAATTAGTTTGGAAGCAGTTATATCGATGAAGAAAAATATTTGGCAACAAATGAAAATGAGATTTACCGGAGGTATTGAAATCTTCGCCTTGCTCAAGTGGTAGAGTAAAGTGGAACACCCTTGAAGACCATGTAAATGTACAAAGTCTCTATTCATTTATGTAAAAAACTATAAATATATGTTTTAGGTATAACTATTACAAATAAAATATAACAAAGCTACATATTATACACATAAGAAAAACTATTTTAGCAGATAATATCAAATTTACTGAAAATAATCAAATACACTTAGAATTTTACATGAATAATGAATATAACCACGTACATGGAGAATTGATTAGTTTTTATTGCATCTATATAAATAAAAATGTAAATGTTCGTTTGTTTAAAATCTTAAATCTCCGAAAGTTCTTCATCGATTGCTTTGAAATTTTGACACAACGTTGCATTATAGTACACGCGTGTTTTTATATACCTATTATTATATAGACGTCACACCTGTGACAGGTAAAAACATTTAACATGCTTTTTAACCAGACTGACATGAGCCACAGCGACGCGTGGCCGAGTACAGCTAGTTTTAAATAAAATCGCGTAACTTAAATAAAAAGTTTTTGAATTTTTTTATTATTTATTTTTTAGTGTCTATATATATAAGTTTTGATTTGTGATTATATGCTGATTGCATATCGATTGAATTGATTTGATTTGTGGTTACAGGCTGATTTCAAATCGTTTGAATTTGTGGTTATGAGTTATATTTATAATATACAAACATGACGCAATTCAAATTTGGCCAACTTACCTTGTGTTTAAGATTGCATTTCGGTTGCAATACAATGATACAACGATACATATTTGTAAAAACACGGGGCATTACTGTCGATGCGTCAATTGGACACCTTTTGCCGGACCACCCTATAACAGGGACAGCGCCGTAAAATTTATTGCGGCAGGCAATACTTGAGGTCTAGCCTGGTCGTCTGCGTTGCAGATGTGTACCTTTCAGAGTTCGGCCCGAACCTTCGTAAAAATCTAGTGGACTTGACCTTGAGTATTGCCAGATGCACGTGTGGGGAAAGTCGAGTTGTCCTCGCCGGCGATGTTTTCCCACCACGGTCTTGAGTTCGCCCACTATTTTTCAGGCAACGAATAGTAATAGCGATTTTCTCACCCCGGTTTTTGTCAACAGCCAATGACTGGGCTTCATTTTCTTGCGAAAGGGATGTACGCCTCGCTAGGCAGATAGAAGCTAGAGTTCAATATAAACGCAACACTTTCACTAGAACTATACTTGTACTTTTTTTCTCCTTTACCCAATAAAGGAGTGGTCCTTCGAGTTGATCTTTATAGTCGGCACATCACGTGCAAACTTTACAATACCCGAACGATCTGTATGATCAATCACGGGTCAAAACAATTACAACTTTTGACAACTTACCTTATTTAACAGTCGCCAGGTTATAACCTGACTGTAAGCTGTCAAAATTTAGAGTAGATTGCATAGTGAAGATAACGATTGACGAACGAAACATGTATTAGTTCGTTTCGGCTGAAGGTATGCGTGTAACGCGTAATATACATATTATGAACATGTGTTAGTCTTTCTTTTGGCTGAAGGTGTGCGTGTAATGCGTATACGTATTATGTTGACGAAAATTTGGCTTGAAGAAGAATCAAAAGAAAAATCTTACCGTTTCCGACGGATGCATGAGACGATATTACGATATCTCTGTCATGCGTGGACCGATTTTATTGAAATTAGTCTTATTCGAAAGCTTACATGCGGTTTACATGAGAAAAATGCCTTTACATTTATAAAATATTGCAGGCGTGATGAGATATTAATAAAATAAATTTCAGGTTAGGTTGGATTAGCCGGGTGACGAGTAAAGTATAGCGGTAGCGACAGTACATATACAGGGTGTCAAAACATGTACTTGGTGTCGAGACGCTACTGCGTCTCTAGATATCATTAGTTGAAATGGACGTGATTATGTATGGAGAAGTACACATACAAATTCTGAAGTGAAATACCACATAGTGAAATCTGAGGGTGGTCTAATTCTGCTGTGGGGCTGCATAGCAGTTAATGATGCGGGAAATCTTATGTTTATCGATGGGATATTAGAGGAATATAAATATTTAAACATTTTAAACCATAATCTTAAGGGCCCCACACACTACCAAGTATACCAGGCAATAATAGTGGTTTAATTCTCGAAACGTAAAACGAATATTATGTGTATATAATATTTATGTTATGAATATAAAATGAATATTATGAAAGTGTTTTAATGTACATACAGAATAAGAGCAAATATCTGAATATCAATTAACTTAAAATTATACGTCGAATGAGCGAAGAACAATTATTGGAAGGATTGAGTCACGTGCATGTAAACAATACACTGTCTTTCAAAATAGATGTAAACGATGTCGTCGGGTGAAACGTATGGATTGTGTAACGTTCGGTAGTCCGGAGACGACTAAATGCTAACAGGTTCTCGAACGGAGAGCGGCGTCCGTCGAGAATTGGATAGGTGGGGGTTCGTGCGTAGAGCAAAGGAGTAAAATCCAACTTAAAACTTAACTATGACTTTATTAACAACACTTATTTCTAATAACAACTATAACAATGCTTACAACTACGATTATATGTTTTATGTTTTTTTGTGTTTTTTATGGTTTTTATCTTATTCTATATTAAGTGCTACGTGGTTATGTACTTATTGCAGAGCACAGCCGCTACCGTTTCCGGAGCGATCTAGTAACTCTTGGCAATATCTGTAGTAAGTACAGCCGCTACCGTTTCCGGAGCGATCTCGTACTTTTGACAGTGTTTTGGTTCTATGCTCCAACAGACCTCGCTTTTACCAAGTGCATCAGCCGCTACCGTTTCCAGAGCGATCTCAATGCCTTTGCAAGAGCAAGGTACTATAGTTTTCAAATGAAATAGTCCAAAGAGGTGCACCAGTAACTTTTATACACTGGAGATCAGCCGCTACCGTTTCCGGAGCGATCTCAATCTCACTGGTTGAAACTTAAGCTTCCTCTAGGTCTAAACATTCGTCAACTAAAGAGCGTGGTTTTGAATGTAGCTTGAACTGACCGCTGGGCTGCGTGCGCCTCCTTTTATACCAGAAAATTGGCGGCCTGGCGCATGCGCAGTGAATCGATATTCGTTATTTTACACTTTTCTCACTTATTACATTATATTTTGTGTTGCGCTTTTGACAGTACTTGTATTTAATTATTCCTAACGTGTCTATAATATTTGCTTCTTTAATCTCTGCTTGGTTTAACATTAATATATAAAAATATGTACAATGCTTGTGCGCGGTAACATAGGTTGACTGTACGGTAATGCAGTACAGTTCTACTTTATCGACGGTCGGTAATTACCGGTTCGAGTCCCTGTGGGACGTTACACCTCCCCCCCTGGGGGATCTCTCGTCCTCGAGAGATTTGTATGAGGCGGGTAACGGAATAAACGATTTATTTGAGCTATACGAGTTTATTTATACGTTCGGTTTATAAGGGCTGGCTGCGCCCGTTCCAAATAGTCCCAGGATTCGCCAAATTCTCCTTCGAGGATCTTCTTTAGGGAGAGTCCTGTACCATTCCCAGTCTGGTTCGGGAACATTAATTTTAGTTAATCCTGGCCATCGGGGTAGTGGAACCTCCGGGACTTTAAAATCAAAGTCCGGCTTCGTTGGAATTTTGAAGTCCGGGGTTTTTGGATACTCCGGCGTTGTGGGAAGAGTGTCTGGTGGTGTGGTTGGCGGAGTGTGTGAGGATGTAGTTGGTGGTGTCTTGAGTTGAAGATTTTTGAATTTGTTAGATTTTGGAAGGAAAGTAGAATTTTAATAGGTATATTACCATTTTCTGTGGAGATATTGGGAGTGGTGATATTAGTGGAGGTATTGGTATCATCTCCCTGAATATTTTTTTCAATTCTTCGTTTTTTTTATTTCTAAAGTGTCGATTGCCTGACCGTTTCGGCATCTTGGTTACGAATGAATGCCAATATGGCGCAAGCGCAAGTTTATGCAACGTTGGGGCCTCAGTGGTGGCGCCCTCTAGCGGATTTTATATGTAATCTTATAGGTTTTGTTACTATGTTATAATTTTTATGGTGTTGATAAGTTATAGGTTGGTTTTTTTAGGATTTTTATAGGTTATGTTTTAAATTTTTTTTTTTAGTGAAAAAATATATTATTTTTATTAAAATTTGTTAAAAAAATAAATACATAAATACTTAAAACTAGGTGTATGTTTTAACTACATTGTGTGTGTGTATGTGTGTGTAATTGTGAGTGTCGTGTACAGTAAAAAAGATATATAAAACTTAACCTATGTGTAAGAGTTAACTACATTGTGTGTGTGTGTGTGTGTGTAATTGTAGAGTGTAGTGTACAGTAAAAAAGATATATAAAACTTAACCTATGTGTAAGAGTGTAAAAAATGGAATATTTATAAATATACAGTTTTTTTCCCTTTTTTTTTTTATGGTATTCCATTTTTGCATATTGTGCATTTTTCTGCTGGTTGTGCTATGTATAGAATTCGGCGGCACAAATAACACACTCTCCATACCCTCCAGTTTCTCACCCCGAATAGGTGATTTTCTAATTCTTGTTCGTCTTGTATGTGCACTTTTTGTGTGCACATCACACATATGACTCCACTTTTATAGTTATATACATTTTGGTCATACACCTTCTTAAAACACGTGTACCGTTCCATTTTTTAAGTTTAATTGGTGTGTCAACTCGTTTCTTGATTTCGTAAGAATGATGCAAACCCTTTGTCTCCGTTCCTTATATAGGTTCCTCTGCAGGGTTGCAACTTTGTATAGTTAATTTTCGTTTTTGTTTCACCGTTCTAATGTGAACGGTCCTCTTTTGTTTAAAATTTTATTTATTAAATGTTTTATCTTCTTTATATGGCAGTGTTTTCTTGATTTTCTTCTGGTAAATAAGCCTTTTTTACCCTGTTCATATGTATGATTCTAGTTTGTTTTAAAGTTATTGCTACCTTCAGATTACAATTCCCTATAATTTCAGTAATTTGGTAGGGTCCGCTATATTCGGGTCCTAATTTCTCGCGCCTTGGATTTAATAACCAAACCCAATCTCCTACTTCGTATGTTTGAGGTTGTATCTTCCGATCATAGTAGTGTTTTTGTCGAACTTTTGATTCTTCTAAATTATTTCGCGCCATTTGTCAGATGTGGTGTAGTTTGTGAATTAATTCGTCGACATAATCTGGATATGTCTTAATATTATCTGTTGGAGGCATACTTGAAGGAAGACGTGCTTTTCTACCGTAGACAAGTTCGTGAGGCGTGAATTTCGTGCCTTCATGAGTGCTTGTATTATAGGAGAACATTGCTTGAGGTAACCATTGGTCCCATTGTCTTTCCTTTGATACATAATGTCTTAAATATTCGATAAGAACATGATGACTCCTTTCTAGTGATCCGTTGGATTGAGGATGGTATGCTGTGGTTCGATATTGTTTGATCTGGAATGTCCTGGCTAATTTCTTCATAAGGGAACTCATAAAATTTGGCCCTTGATCAGTCAGAATTGCTTTAGGACTTCCGTATTTGCAGATGAAATGTTCTGTGAATGCTTTGGCTATATCTTTTGCAGTGATGTTTGTTAATGGTATTGCAAGGGAATATTTGGTTAGGTTATCTTGGATTGTAAGTATATAACTATTTCCATTTTTTGTGAAAGGTAATGGTCCTACTATGTCCATAGAAATTTTATCAAAAGCATCCAATGGTGTGTCTGTCAATACCATTGGCTCCTTATTTTTTACTCTTACTAATTTGGTTTTTTGACATTCTAAACATGTTTTGACGAATTGTGCTATTTCGTATTTCATGTTTTTCCAATAGTATATACTTCTTATTCGATGATATGTTTTAGTAACTCCTTTGTGTCCTCCTATAGGTGTTTCATGAATTTCTTTGATAATATATTGCCTATTTTGTATGGAAGGAGTTATAAGAGTACCTTTACAAAAACTAAATTGGATGTCTTCGTTGATGAATATTAATTCTATTAAATTTCGTAATTGCTTAAGTGAAATTTTATTTTCTTCTCCTGATATATACACTTTGGTGGCTTGTTTAAGTACCAGGTATGTGTGAAGTGTTTTTAATAATGAATACAAATTTTCTTCTGTTGGGTGATTTGGTATTACCAGTCCAACAATTGTTCGTTTCCCACTTCTTATTGTTACTGATTCTCCAACATTTAATGGAAATGGAAGTTTGTGAGCTCTTATATTCCTTTCTTTATATAAATTTTCTCCATTTGGTCCTATTGGTTTGCCTTCTGTGTTTATAAATGTTATTATATAATCCTTTCCCATCCATAAATGGTCTTCCACTTCAATATTTTGTTTTTTGACAGGTACGTTGGATGTTATCCTTGGTTTGCTTGTGGTGTGTTGTGGATGTGGTGTGGGTGGCACAGCTGATGGCAGGGGAGTCAATGGTGGGAGGGATAATGGTGGGAGAGATAATAACGGGGATGGAGGTGGTGAAGGAGGAGTGAGTATTTTTCCCTGTTTGATTTTAATGGGAGTTATGGGAGCTGTATCTGTGCTAGATTTTAATTTTTGTTTTTTCCTTTTAGGTGTATGGTGAGTACTTTTGTCTGTGCTTGATTCTGCATTAATTTTTGGAGGATCTTTATAATTGTGTTTTGGAATTATGGTTGTCTCGTCTATTTCTTCTATTAAGTCCTCTTGAAGTTTCTTGATGTGAGGTTTCTTTATTGCTTGTTGGTTGTTTTGTATTGTTTCTTGAGGTAACATTCTTTTTTGAGGAGTTTTATGTATTTGAGGTGGTATATGTACTTCAACAGGTACTGTGTTTTGGGGGGGTGTATGTACTTCAACAGGTACTGTGTTTTGGGGGGGTGTATGTACTTCAACAGGTACTGTGTTTTGGGGGGGTGTATGTATTTGAGGAGTTTCTATATTTTGTTTTTTACTTTCTGGTTGTGATGATGAAGTGTTTCTCTTTATTTTCCGTTTTAAGTGTTGTTGTTTAGTTCCTATTGCATCACTCTCATCATATGAAGAGTCGGAATCTGACGAACTAAATTTAGTTTGTTTATATGGAGCTGGATTTCCTGAAGTCGAATCGGTTGTTTCTCTTTGTCGCGTATTATATTGATGAAATTGTTTCTGTTTTTTATTTTCGTGTGAATTTGTTTCTGAATGTGCTCGCTTTGCGTTTAATGGTAGTGCTATTGGATTCCTGGATAAAGCATCCGCGTTTGTGTTGTATTTTCCCGGTTTATATAAAATTTTGTAATCATATTCTGCAAGTTTAAGTTTCCATCGTAGTAGTCGTGACGTTGGGTTTGAAAGGGTTTGTAGCCATTCTAATGGTTTATGATCTGTTATAAGATAAAATTTCCTACCATAAATATAAGGTCTAAAATGGAATACTGCATATAATATAGCTAAAAGTTCTCGTTCTGTCGGTGAGTAACGAGTTTCTGCGTCATTTAAAACACGAGACGCGTAAGCTACTGGTAAATCTTTTCCTACTTCTCCTTGGCTAAGAACTGCACCTATAGCGATACCTGAGGCGTCTGTCGTTATATTGAATGTTTTTTCAAAATCTGGATACTGTAATATGGGTTCCTTGCAGAGAGTTTCCCTTAAAGTTTCAAATGCCTTTTGTTGCTTGTCTGTCCATTCAAATTTATAATCCTTTTTGGTGAGATTGGAAAGTGGTCTTGCAATTTTTGAGAAATCTTTTATAAATCTTCTATAGTAACCACTTAATCCTAGGAACTGTTTTACATTCTTGACGATTGTTGGTGTTGGAAATTCCTTAACTGCCACTATTTTTCGTGGATCAGGTTTGACTCCATCTTCTCCTATTATATGTCCTAAATATGTAACTTCTTTCTTCAAAAATTCACACTTATCCGGTTGAAGGTGAAGATCTGCTTCTCTTAGTCTGTCCATTAATCTCTTGAATTTAGTCGCATGTTCTTTTAGAGAGCTGGCGTATATGACTATATCGTCTAAATATACAAAAAGCTCTACTCCTTGAAGCCCGGTTAAGACTTGGTCCATGAGCCTTTGGAAAGTTGCTGGTGCGTTTTTAAGTCCAAACGGCATTCTGTTGAATTCGTAATGTCCATATACTGTAGAGAAAGCTGTTTTATGACGATCATCTGGATGCATGGGAATTTGATGAAACCCAGATGCAAGATCGAATACAGAAAAATATTTTGCGCTTCCCAATTGATCTAATACAGGCATGGAAGTAAAGTGAACGCAGCGGCCGTTTTTCGGAGGCAACGCCTCCTTTCTCCCGCCGCGCGTCTTGGCCCCCGTGGCGGGCCAAGGAGCTTCGAGCGCTTCAGACCCGTACCATATGAACCGCGCGTGGCGCATTGGGGCGACACCCGTATCAATAGATTTCCGCATCACCCATGGGGTACTATTATCGATGCGTTTTTTTTTTGTCAGTGGTATCCCCTGTAGGCCTATTCCACTGTGTCACGGGATAAAAATGGATAGGAAAAACGCGTTTTACTATCAAAATTTTAAATACGTTTGGGAAAACTTAATTTTCGCGGACGTTTAGACGTGCTAGGCATATCTAAAATATCAACTTTAATACGTACAACGTCGACCAGCCTCCCCGTTGATATTTTAAATATGCCCAGCATGTCTAAACGTGTGTGAAAATTAAGTTTTCCCAAACGTACTTAAAATTTTGATAGTAAAACGCGTTTTTCCTATCCATTTTAATCGCGTGACACAGTGGAATAGGCCTACAGGGGATACCACTGACAAAAAAATGCATCGATAATAGTACCCCATGGGTGATGCGGAAATCTATTGATACGGGTGTCGCCCCAATGCGCCACGCGCGGTTCATATGGTACGGGTCTGAGGCGCTCGAAGCACCTAGGCCCGCCGCGGGGGCCAAGACGCGCGGCGTGAGAAAGGAGGCGTTGCCTCCGAAAAACGGCCGCTGCGTTCACTTTACTTCCATGCCTGATCTAATATGTCAGTTATATTTGGTAAGGGATAAGCGTCTCCAATTGTTTTTTCGTTTAATTTTCTGAAGTCTATTACTATCCTAGGCTTTCTTATTCCCTCTGAATCTTCTTTTTTTAATACTATCCATATAGGTGAGTTGTAAGGAGATAGGGAAGGTTGTATTATTCCTTTCTCTAATAATTCTTTAGTCTGCTTTCTTACTTCTTCTCTAAATGTTTGAGGATACCGATATTGTTTTGTAAAAACTGGAACTTCGTTTTCTGTTATTATTCTGTGGTAAGCTTTATTTGTTGCTTCTAATTTCTCTCCCGGAAGGTGAAATCTATCTGCGTGTTCTTTTATTAATTCCTCAACACTGGCTCGTTCCTCTGAGTTTAAATGGTCCAGTCTTAATAATCGTAATAACTGGTAAGTTCTGTTCGTTGCTTTATATATGTCTGACGACTTATCTTCTACAGGTGCTTCAATAAATGGTTCTAATTCAACTGATGGTACAGGAATTTTTATGTCTTTTGTGGATGTGTTTATTGCAAATAGGCATGCCATGCCATTATTATTTGATACAATTACATTTCCCATATGTAGATTAGGGTGAAGATTAATTTTAGGAATGTATCCTGTGTTGGTCTGTGTATTAAGAACTCGAACATATATTTGACTCCTTGTTCTGGCTGGTATTGTGACCATTTCGGGATCGATGAATGGGATGATTTCTGGTCCAATGGTTATTGCTGATCTCATGTAGTCAATAGTCGCTCCGTTGGTTTGAAAGAAGTCTGTTCCTAATATTCCATCCTGTCTGATAGGAAGGTCGTTTACGACGTGGATAATAACTTCTGTGTTTAAAATTCCTATTTTGATATATCCCATAGTGCTGAGTAAACCATCTGTGATGCCATTGAGGTCAAAGAGGGTATCCGTGAAGATTGGAATGTCGGGAGAAACAGCACATCTTTTAATTACATTCAGGTCTGATCCTGTGTCAATCATTAGTGTGGCTTGTCCTCCGTTAAATCCTATATCAGAAAGAAGAATGCTAGGTGGTTTCCTTATTTGTTCTGTCTTGAGTCTGAGTATGGCCTGTCTACGTACCATACGGGGTTGTGCCTCTTCTTTTTCTTTTCTATCGAAATACATCTTTTTCCTGCATTGGTCTATCGTGTGGCCTCTAAATTTGCAATATTCGCAAGATATGCTATTATAAGCTCTGTTTCTACATTCTTCTATTGTATGACCCGGTTTTCGACAATAATCACAGTATACGCTGGATTGTGGAGTTCTATTCATGTAACTTTGACTTCTACAATCTCGCGTCGTGTGACCTGTGCTTCGGCAGTTGCTGCAATATTCGTTGGACTGAGGGGCTCTGTTGGCTTGGCTCCTGCAATCTTGCGTCATGTGACCGGTTTGTCGGCAGCTGCTACAATATTCGTTGGGTCTTGCGTTATAACTTCGATTTCTACAATTTTGTGTCATATGACCTGGCTTTCGGCAAAAGTCACAGAATGTATCGTTTTGGCTTCTATTAAGGCTCCTACATTCTTGTATTGTGTGTCCTATTTTTTTACAATGTTGACAGGTTTTTTGTCGCCAGTCGGTGCGTGAAACTTGCTGACTACTACAGTTAGTGACGTCATGGCCGTATCCGAGGCAGTTTATACATTGATTAACTTGCGTTACTCCGGTGGCCATCTTTGCTCTTATCTGATATTCATTGTATTCGGCTTCTGCTTTGATGGCTTTATTAATAACGAGATCAAGACTACTGAAGGTGCATTCATGTATTCTATTATATATTTCGATTCTTAAACCCGTTAAAAAGGCTTTAACAGCATTTAGTTCCGCGTTTATATTAAATTGAGCTTCGTGTGCAGGTACTTCTACTGTATTACAATGTCTAATTTGTAAAAGTAAATTGGATACGCGGCTGCCATAATCTACTGTTGTTTCGTTTGGTAATTGTGCAATTTTTGATAATTCACCGTATAATTGAATCGATGTGTGTAATGGAGCGAAACGTGAGGTTAATACTGTTATAAGGTCGTTAATTGTGTTATATTCTCCGCTTAAAACTACTCTTGAAGCTTGTCCGTAAAGCTTATTTTTTATTAATTGAACTAATCCATATTCTGCATTAGAATTTACCATACGTCGTGCGTTTCGGCAGCTTTTAGCGAATTGATATAATGGTATATTTCTACCATTGAAAGAAGGTACCGTGTCGGCTGTATCGCGTAAACTAATGTGTGGTAGGTGAGAATATGTATTCGTAGCTGTATTCATATTGATTTGAGGGTTTGATGTTTCTGGATTATCTGTATTTTCTGGACTTCCTTGAGTTTCTGTACTAATTGCAAGATTAGCTATTTTTTCTCCAAGTGTGTCAGGCATTGTGAAGTTTTAAGTCTCTACAGAATTTAAAAAAAAAAATTTTCTAAGAAAATACTCACTTTTGAAGTGATTTTACTACGCGAAAATATTCTTCTCAACGAAATATCCCACCGCTGTCACCAAAAATAATCCGACCTGTAACGTTCGGTAGTCCGGAGACGACTAAATGCTAACAGGTTCTCGAACGGAGAGCGGCGTCCGTCGAGAATTGGATAGGTGGGGGTTCGTGCGTAGAGCAAAGGAGTAAAATCCAACTTAAAACTTAACTATGACTTTATTAACAACACTTATTTCTAATAACAACTATAACAATGCTTACAACTACGATTATATGTTTTATGTTTTTTTGTGTTTTTTATGGTTTTTATCTTATTCTATATTAAGTGCTACGTGGTTATGTACTTATTGCAGAGCACAGCCGCTACCGTTTCCGGAGCGATCTAGTAACTCTTGGCAATATCTGTAGTAAGTACAGCCGCTACCGTTTCCGGAGCGATCTCGTACTTTTGACAGTGTTTTGGTTCTATGCTCCAACAGACCTCGCTTTTACCAAGTGCATCAGCCGCTACCGTTTCCAGAGCGATCTCAATGCCTTTGCAAGAGCAAGGTACTATAGTTTTCAAATGAAATAGTCCAAAGAGGTGCACCAGTAACTTTTATACACTGGAGATCAGCCGCTACCGTTTCCGGAGCGATCTCAATCTCACTGGTTGAAACTTAAGCTTCCTCTAGGTCTAAACATTCGTCAACTAAAGAGCGTGGTTTTGAATGTAGCTTGAACTGACCGCTGGGCTGCGTGCGCCTCCTTTTATACCAGAAAATTGGCGGCCTGGCGCATGCGCAGTGAATCGATATTCGTTATTTTACACTTTTCTCACTTATTACATTATATTTTGTGTTGCGCTTTTGACAGTACTTGTATTTAATTATTCCTAACGTGTCTATAATATTTGCTTCTTTAATCTCTGCTTGGTTTAACATTAATATATAAAAATATGTACAATGCTTGTGCGCGGTAACATAGGTTGGCTGTACGGTAATGCAGTACAGTTCTACTTTATCGACGGTCGGTAATTACCGGTTCGAGTCCCTGTGGGACGTTACAATTGCCTTTTCAATTTTCTTGAGGTTCTAGGGTTCGGCATTAGCCGTAATACTACGCATGAAAAACGACCATCACTCGCCAAATCGATATTGGGTGACAGTTTCGAATTGTTACAGCAAGCGAATAAAGTCTACATTGGGTGTATATTCTCATCCATATTCTCATCGTTTGGACTTGTTAACGATTGTATCGAAACTTTTCGAATGCTGCGACATTGTTTGTCGTGGCCGTGACTGAATGAGTGAGTGGAATATCTGTTTTTGACGATCGTAGTTAATAATGGTCAATAGATTTTGCGTGTTTCTCCAATGTGCATTTGACGCAGTCGGCAGCTCATGTGGAAAAAATCAAGCCTTGATTTTTCGCGATGACAGTGTCACCAAATTGACCGATAAAGTACGGCATACAAAAATTGATTGGTCGGGTCCCTAGAGGAGAAGGGAAGCTTTCCCTGGTTAATTTTCTTGGTGAAAAAGGTAGCTTTCTCTCTAGGGCGAAGCGGGCGCGGAAAATTTAATTAGGAAAGATAGTCAAGTCCCGAAATTGACCGAGCCAGGCCTCTAGAGTCTCTCGCAAGAGTGACGTTTTAGGAGTGCATATACAGGTTGTCTCACTTTAATAGTGCTATATGATTATACATAAATGTGATAGGCATTGAAAACAATGTTCCAGATAAAATGCACCAAGGTGGATATCTTGTAGCTACTAGTTTTTTTGCTCAAAGTAGAGATTCAAAATCAAAACTGTTATTTCAAGAAAAGAATGGTTTCTTGTCAACCTTTTTCTTCTCATGGAACAGAGCACGTGGATGTAAGAAAAGCTTTAATATTTATTTTACGAATGTCCACCGACCCATGTTATGTTTCTTCAACCCCCAAAACAGTGACCATTACTTTATATACACCCTGTACATCACTGAAGAAAATACACTGCCGAACACAATTGTGTAATTTTTCAATATAGAATCCATCTGCGCAACAGATTCCAGAAAACTCTATTTCTTTCAATATTATATTAACAAATTGCACTGTCTTGTTCATTTTTCTGATCAAACGTTAGTCCATTTTCGTGTACATTTGTATGTGAAAAGTATATACCCATGTAGAAAATACGAATAAAATGGAATTTGCATGTTTGTATTATAAAAAAAATTATAGAAGTCGAAAAGACATCTAAAGGCCATTTCGCCGAAGCGAAGTGCGGCGACCAAAGCGAAATGTTCGTGGGCGCCGTTCTGTTATATAGGCGATGCATGGTTGCTGCTGTTATGTTATATGAGTGATGCGTGGTCGCCGCGCTGTGTTTCCCGGCGCTTCGGCCTAGTAGGCAACGACCTTTATGGGCCCCTCTGCACTCTTCACTACTTCTGTGAGCGGTGCTTTATCTAAAGGTGTGTTCAGAGTTGAATACACATGCGTATTTACCCCGCGTCAGCGATCTAGCTAAATCAGGCATAATCAACAGACGCGTCCTCGAGCATCATGCCACGGCCGTCTCTAGTAAAGGCCACCGCCTACGATGTTGCAACACCGCATTTCGACAACCATCAGTCCGATGACCATTGGATGACTATGTTCCGACCGGTACCAGAGCCGGCCGTGGTTAGTTGCGTTTCATTCAAATAAGACTAGTGACAGCGTTGCCATTTTGACTAGGTGGTGGCCTATACTTGAGACGGCCGAGATCATGCCCCCGCCTCTAGGTAAACGATCTCATGCTGGCGGTATCCTGTGAATGCAGAGACCAGTCCATTACAACTATGTATAAAGGTGCATTTAGACCAAACGAACGATTGCTCGCTCGGCTTATACTACGACAAAATCCAAGTGATGAAGAGTTGCAAGTGAAGATTGCCGTTTATACTAAATGAGCACGAATTTTGTTGAAGTGGGGGGCGAACGAGCATTCGTTTGTTTGGTCTAAACTAGAGCTGTAGCTGTAGACCGGGTACCCGAGATAACCGGGACGAGGAAAATTCACGAATAGGTGCTACCCGGGAAAACAACCCAAGATACTCGAGATACCCGAGAACTTACAGAATACAGAGGGTGATTCTGGAGCGATCCCTGCCAGAGAGATGCCGTCTGGCAACCCGTGGCGACGTCAACCCCCCGCGGTATTTCACCGAATGTTATGGCTTTCGACCCTGGAAGGGGTTGGAATAACATTAAGAAGTGAGAAATGTCCAGGATTTCCGCATTTCTCATCAGATCTTTGCGAAAACGACGCCAATCGATTCCTTATGTTTCTCCGATGAAAATAACACCAAGAACGACGTAATTCGAACTATAGTAAAGAAAATTCCACGAACAAATGTTTTGCATAATTTCAAATACACTTTGTTAAAAATAGTCCGATTTACATGAGATTTGGTATGATTTTCATCGGAAAAACATAAGGAATCCATCGGTGTCACTTCTATATCGGTACGATAAAGAGTTAATTGTTATTTTATTTCTGAATCAGGTATGAATCCTCGGCCGTCCGCAGCCGATCGATTCCTTACGTTTTCCCGATTAAAATAGCACCAAGAACGGGCCACTTTTACACAAGCAATACAAATCATAAAAATTAGACACTTTTTTACCACGCTTTCTTATTTTAGTCAGCAGTGAAAGGTTTAACTAAACACAAAATTGTGATGGCGGATGATTTTGTTTCATTTATTCAGGCTTTGACCAGTTTCAATGGTTCAAGTGAAAATGACAGTGTGAAAATAAGAATGAGCAATTTGAAATTGTGATCGAATTTGGTGGCATACACGAGGGAGAAGGGGTACAACGAATACGCGTGCGACGCGAAGCGGAGCGGACCGCTAACGGGAGCGGGCGAAAAGTCTTAATCAGGTATTCGAAGGATCGATTAAACTTTCAGATTGTATCTCATTATCCTTTAATAAGTTTAAAGTATTGAGTTCGTCACAGAATTGATCTTCGTCGAAGCTGTTACATCGTAACAGTAGATTCGTGTGCAGTCGCAGCAATTGACTCTTGAAGGTTTTCTTTCGTTTACTATTGCAATTTTCTCTACGTGCCTAACAATAACTTTCTTGTATTGTATTTGTATTTTTTTATTTTTGTTCATTAATTTTTGTTCATATTATATAAAAATGACCATGTTTCCGAATAGTCATGCAACTGCTGAAACCTTTCTTTCGCCAACATTAAACAGGTGTCCAGCAATTCATTAAAAAATTCTATTTCAAATTTTTTCTGTGGGGATTGAATGGGTTCATCCGTGGCCATTTCACCAGCCTGACGTTTTATACGTCGTAAGCGTTTCATCGGTGTAAAAGCAGGTTCGATCGAAAAATGCTGTAAAACCAAGCACTCGCTAGCGAGCAGCCTTTAGACTCTTTGTAGGACGCTGTAGAACATTGTAGGACCCAGCACCGCTCGAGACCAGACCAAGCAAAGTGCGATCTCGTGCCGCACTCAACATTGGAGATTGGGGGTCCAGCGATCCCCACCACGCGCGTCTAGCTGGTGTGGGAAGCGCCCCACCAATCGTAGGTGTATGCGCCGTGCGGTGAAAGGCGCCCACGTGACGAAAATCTGCGCCCCCGCTGAGCGGAGAGCGCCATGATGAGAGTAGGGCGCGATATTGTGTGTGACTCGTGAGCACACAAATAAAAAATACTTTATGTTTATTCGTTACCTCTCTTCGAGCTAAGGATTTGGGCTATTTGGCGCCTTCTAATCTCGGTTCGAGAGGCATATAGTGTTGCTTGCGGTAGATCATGTATTAATAAAATATAAAACGTAATGTTTTTACCCGAGTGCGGCACGTAAAGAAGGGTATTGTGTTTATCAGGCTATGTTTGTATGTCCAGATGTTACGCTCTAGAGCCTGTACGGATACACCGATTTGGACAAATGACGTGTCTTTAGAAATGTCCTACGATATATATTTTTCAATATTGTGGGCTAGAAATAAAAAAATTGGAAGGACTCGTAAATTAGTGATCTGGATTCGAGGAGAGTTTTTAACATCCCTCACTACAATGTTTCCATACAATATTGCTATATATAATTAAAAAGTAAAAAATAAAAAAAAATTAAAAAACCCGACTGCTTAAAAGGGGAACTAAAATGGCAAAAACAAGACTTAATTTATTTATACATGTGTTAATAATAATAATAATAGCTCATTGAATCTAATTAGGGTGAACAGCGATTGTAACGTTCTCGAACGAGACGTTGCCGTTAATTACAGGAGATTCCACAAGTAGAGTGATTTACCCGTGGAATAGTGGGATTGGTTCGGGTGGCATGCGATAAAGAAATGAATTTTACGAACTAGAGTCCTTCTTTTTAACAATAAGTAACAAAAGTAGTTTATTCAAATAATGGTTGTTGACCCTTGGTCGAGAGAGTATATAAAATATGACACTTTGTCGGTAAATTAATATAATTGATTATATGGTAATAACGTAAAGACGTATTAGTCGGTAATAAAGAATATAGTTCGATTTCGGTTTGGACGCTAAGTCGGTAATAAAGAATATCGGTTTGATTTCGGTTTAGTCGGTAATAAAGAATGTTGTTTCGATTGAGACGTTAATTAAAATTAGAGTTCGTATAATGGTACGATAGTAATTGCTAATGAGAATAAAGTCTTCGACACGAAGTCGGGTTGATGTATAATACAAGGATTAACGCTAGGTCAGTTTAGTTATCTTTAAGTTGAGAGGATTCCTTCTCTCGGAGTTGTATTGGCTTCCTGTTGCCTATCAGCTTGCCCACGCTTTCTAGGATGGAAGCCGAGGGGCTAGTTAAAGCGACCTCGGATGGTAGCCAGGTAGCCGATTAGGGCGTCCCCGGATGGAAGTTGAATATCGTTGGTTGCTTCTGGTGCCTATCAGCTGGCCCACGCTTTCCAGAATGGAAGTATGAGGAGCTATAGTAAATCCATCCTAAGAAAAAACGACGTCCATACCGTTTTGTGACCGATTTGTGCAGCCCCCACTACTGTCTATGGGCTCGACGTAGGCGATTGCTCGTAGCGCTTTACCTGCCGGTTTCCCTGCCCATCCAAGGGCGGGAAGTGACCATTGTCAATGAAAACACTGCAGGTTGCGGAACGGTTGACAGAGAAAAAACGTAGGCGGTTAAGTGGGGAGTATGACCAATCAGCGCCTCCTCGGAACTATCCCTGCGCAGACACGTTTTTTCTTAGGATGGATTCACTATAGTTATAGCGACCTCGGTATGGTTCAGTGGCAGAACCAAGTCTGCTTTTCTGCTGCTCGTGAGCCTGTATTTATACGGCTAGCTGGTACTTGGCCCGCACCAATCACTCGTTGCACTTCCGGTTCCCGCCATTCGCGCACTGCGCTCAGTTTATTCGGCGTCCGGTTGAACGTGCGGTCTGCGCACGCGCGCTTGGTTCACTCGCAGCAGTGAGCTCACTGCTTGAACGGGTGGTAATGCGCATGCGTTGCACGTCACTGGGTTCTCTCACACGCGCGATATGCTAACTTATTACTAAAACTGACTGACTTAGTATAATATAAAGAAAATAACAGTTAATGTACAAAAGGAAAGGAAAAATTTATGGCGGTAGGTAGCGGTACGTTACACGATACACAATATTGAATGTAATGTAATGGTCGAATGTAAGTACATCAAATCATTTATGATAAGTAATATACCATGTATAAATAAATTTACTCTTGTTTTTGTCATTTTAGTTCCCCGTTTAAGCAATCAGGTTTTTTTAATTTTGTTAATTTTGAGTAACATACTGCTGAGATTTTTCAGATTAAAATGAGTTGAAATACGGTATAAATCGGTTTATTTCTAGAACTGTACTAGATAATTGACTATAAATGTATTGCTAATCTGATAATATTAAACATAATCCGATTTATACCGTGTTTAAATTTATTTTCATCTGGAAAATCTCAGCAGTACGTTACTGAAACGTTCATGCCGATACGATAGAAAAAGTCAATTCTATTAATACAAACAAAATACACAATCATTAAATATACTAATATATAGGTAATTATATAGAACAGGTGTTTCCTCACCGATTTCAATGATTTTGGGATATGTTGCCGGGGACACGATTCTGAACAACTTTTTCCTATACATGTTACCGCCGCTCGACCTTCGTTTCCAACATATTCACGAAAAACTGCTGCTATTGCAACAATATATTCTGCCGTAAACCTATACCTACATTACGCGTCCGCGGCAGTATGTATAATACAATATATAATATAATATAAACTATGACTCTATACTTATTTCCTAGTCCTTCTTGTTTTTGGTTACGTTATTGCCCAATTGTCCAATTAGTCAGTTACATTTTAATGTAATTATTTATAATTCTGAAGAATCTACGAATAAAATTTTTTCGATGGACATTATAAAAAGTGACTACTTGTGTATGAAAAGTTATCATTAAAAGTACTATATTAGTACTATATAAATGTGATCAATGAGGGTGAGAATGAAGTTAATTTAAGTATCCTCTTTAGAATCGATCTTTTTTCCACGATCGATCGATTTTATAACCGATCCTTCATAAAAGATCGATTCTTAGAATCGATCCGATCTTTGTCTAGGATCGCCATCACTATAGTGCACCCGCGGTGGAATACGGGAAAGAATGCGAGAAAATTGCTCGCGAAGAATTGAAGAAGCAATATCCAGATATTGCAGAACGTGGAATTTTCATCGACAGCTACATTCCCTTCTTAGAGAATCATAGGTCAAGAGGGTATTGTGAAAATTAAATACCCTAAATCAGCGGAGAACTTCTCGCCGAAAGAAGCAATTGAAAAATTACTTGTTGTTCGCCGCATCTTCACACGTAAAGCAGGTATTTCAATGAGCAAAACGCATCAGTATTATTATCAAGTACAAGGCTAGTTACATATTACTGACAGAAAGTACTGTATATTTTGCGTTTGGACTCCGAAGGGGCTGAAATCTATAAAAATAGAGAGAGGTGATGCGTTTTGGAAAAGAGAAATGGATCCAAAACTGGGTCAATTTTATTTAGAATGCACGCTACCCGAATTAATAGATAGTCGGCACAATAGGTGCATGCCAATTCGGGAGCCTCGATTTATATTAGCAGAAAGAGCGAAAGAAAATGTGAAAAGTTTGAAAAACCGAAAAAGGTCTCCCTCCGAAAATAGTGAAACAATTGCATCGGTCCGGGCTCGCACCGCGCTGTAAAGTTTACGAGTAATGGCATTTGTGCTCGCGGATCATACGATCACGCGATTCGATTCACGCTGGCGTAACTTTACCAAGAAAGTGGCAAAGGAAATAATAAATTTAATTCACTCTTTAATTTTTTCAGACACATTTCTAAGTTCACAGGAGCAGACAGACGGAATCCAGTTTAGTCAAAATGCAGTAGGCTGATACATACGGGCGTCGCAGGTATGCATGATGTTCGACGAAATATTCAAACAAACTTTTACCTTTATACCTTTACCGAAATGTTTGCGATCATTTCTTACAGGCGGACTTTTTACCAAATTACTGCAAACGTGGTGTATGGGACAGTAATGCCAGGGCAAATGGAATAATAAGTACCATATTTCAGGTAATATTTGATTTCTTATAAATCTACAGTAAAATTTTGTAGGCTTATAAAACAACAATTAAGTACTTCCATTACATAATGTGTTACAGATCCACACTGCATACGTCACATTTCATTATGAGCAACCTGGAAAAATTGTAGGAAGCCGCCAATGGAGAAGAGGAATTACACAGAATGAGAGAAGATAATAATCTCCAATAAATAGACAATTGTTGATAGAAAAGATAATTTGATGTATTTGGAAAACTACCTTTTAAGATAATGAAATAGAATGAAACGTTGTTATAAGCTAAAGAATATCCAAGTTAGAGTACAAATACGTGGAAAAACGGTCCATTTTCTCATTTATCAAACGTACCTACAAGTGATCAAATACTTTTGAGCGGTAGTGCCACGCAACTCCAACTGACAATATAACATGTAAAAATGAAATACCTATCTATACTTTTAATTTATTTTTCTTCAAATGCTTTTAACAAAGGCGCGATTGTCACAATGAAAATGAAATCAAACGCGACTATATTTAGATTCTTTTTTAAATACAACTACGACTAACAAGGAGAGGTCCCAGGTGTCCGCCTTCGATTCCTTTGGTTTTATTTTTAGATATGTTTTAGAGTAAAATAAGATATACGTGTTTTATTCTAGCTGCCCGTTTTCATATTTAGGGGGTGAAACCACCCCTCAAAGTTATAAGATTTTTAGGTGTTCATCTCCGATTGCTTACAATAAAAAAAAAACACGTATATCTTATTTTTCGGTCCTCTAAAACTAAGGTCGGTATCAAATATATTGGCCGGTGAGTTTCGTGAGGGGTATTCTCCCACCACACCGTTTGCCTCCTTCAGTGCTCCTTTTCTCAACGTTTTCTGATTCGCTCTCGCCTCCGCAGAACAAGAGTGAGCCAGAAATGGTGGGGTTGTGCCAAGCTTCTGGCATGTAGTCCAAACCGAGCTGTCAGCGTAGAAATACACACATCAGAATAGGTGTGCCTTAACTCCGAAAAAATTCAGTAGTTTTATTGGTCAGAACATTGATTCTTTCTCGATAGCTTCATCTCGTATTGGTCTACGCATAGCTTCGTAACGCACACAACTACTACGCTAACAATAAGAATAAATAACAGTCACATGGCTACGTTCAGACGGAGCTGAGCAGCATTCCCGTTACCCCACCGCACCCGTCGGTGGCCATGGAAATCCAACTGACCAATCCACGATCGTCAGATGGTGATGGTTGATTTTTCCTCGATCGCTGTTCCCGAAAACGAATCGACCGGCCAATATATCTGAATACGACTTTAGGATAAAGATAGAATGAAAGATGAAAAATTTTTCGAAGCCAAAGATGAAAGGCCTTCGAATAAACAAGGGAACTAATAAATAGCCGAAGCTAAATAGAATTTTAGATTTAGAGTACACCCACCCTCCTCCAAACCTCGTGTCGATCGGCCACTGGGGCCATTCGGAAGTATACCTATTCTTTTATTTAAATAATGCCCATCTCTGCATAGGACCGTAAAGAATTACAAAAAAATCAGAGAGTCAACTGTTGACCGATTTGGGGACTTCCTTGTTATATGTTATATACATTAGTCGGAAGAATAATAATAGAAGCAATAATTGCAAATAATTGCTATACCTTTCACATTCTGAAAATATGATATCAATAAATCAGTATTTCCAGTATTAATAAAAAAGTGTCAATCTCTCTTTTTTATTTTATATAATGTGTTCATATAATTGTAACATAAATTTGACAGCGATTTCAAGTGATGTACAGTATTGTCTCCGTATTTACTCACTGGTCGGGACCGGTGTTTATCCCGTATCGTGTACTATTGCCCGATATGAGAAGATGAGCCTCTACCCACAAGCTGAAATGTCACAGATTAGTATCTTTCGTGTTCTACGTCACGAGACGAACTGTGTCGGAGGGGTTAGGTTGACGCGAGTGGACGATTCCACTTGCCCCTGGGACATTCCACGCCAAATCGGACACTTTTTGGAATAACATTTCGGATGTGGCTCAAAATTGAATATGTTGTAGTCTTTAGGGATGTATAAACATATGTCGAAGGATTTTTGAAAATTTTGAAAAATGTAGATTTTACAGCTGTTTGAAGGTAAGTGCTAACTTTTTTTCAATAAATTATAGCTATGGAAGTAGTAAACGGATAGAGTTGAAATTTATGGTGCTTATAGAGAAGACATTGAAGTTTTAAGAAAAAATTATTTCAATTTAAAAAAAAATTTGAACCATTTCTGTGCAATTATTATAAACAAATGCACTTTTTTAACATCGGGCGCGATTTTAAAAATCTGAAAAAAAATCAGAATATAGTTCTATCCTTCCCCTTCATGGTCCAATTGTCAAAAATATGGACATTTTAATATTAGCCCTGTAAAAATTGCCGAAAGTCGACGCCGCGTGCGGGCGCACTGCCGCGGCAGGCGCGTCGTCGCCGGTAGCCTCGACGACTCCAGGGGGCGAACATGCGTTGCTATCTGCAACCAAGGCGACTATCAACCGACATTATTCTAAATGATCTCCGAATATTTGCAAGATTTAAAGCGATTAATAAATATTGGTAACTCACTCTTTGTCAATGGTTCTTTTACTAACATTTCAGTTGCCATTGTCCAATCGAAACCACGAGAAGGTGGTGAGTTTTCTTCCATGGGGATGGGATGGGATATCATGGGAAATTGGATTAAAGATGCGACCATATCAATGAGTGTATAACGGAATGAATAACCGGATCTATAATTAATTAATTCATAACTTTTACAATTTTTGTGTTTGTACTATAGTACAAACTAACCTCGGCGCTTCGCTCGGCGCTTCGAGGGAACCCGTCCTGGATCTGGCATCGCTGCTTCGAACTGCGCGGCGCACGCATGCGTCTTGCGTCTTCACTTGTTGCGTTACCGTCTTGGCGTGAACATCGTGCACTATTGTCCGTCACTGCATAGTTTTATATTCATAAGTATATTTCCAATACTGATCTAAATATATCATACTTTCTAATAAAATATATAAAAAAATTGATTTTTCGGTCGAATCTTCTCTTAAGGGGGTAGACACGTCACGTAACACGGGCGATGCACCGTGCTGTAATACCGATAATCTAACCTGAATCATAGGTTTGGGATTTTTAATTTTTCGTCCTTATATGAGCAGATTTTGGGCTGGGCGAGGTCTCATTCGACAGAGGAAGATTCAATGCAGAGCGCTCTGCTCACCGTTTCAGTCACAAAACTCTTTTAGTGACCCAAAAATACTTAAGGAGGTAAACACGCCACGTGACACGGGTAATGCAGCGCGCTGCATACCGACACAATCTGGCCCGAAACATGGGTCTGGGAAATTACGTTGCTTGTCTTTATATGAGGAGATTTAGGGCTGGGCGAGGTCTCATTCGAAAGAATGATGAACATTTTTGCAACGTCACGATGGTAAAGAAGATCTCGCGCGATAGCGGCGGGAGGTTCATAGGAGGCAAATTTTTGCAAACGATTCAACAAGACGCATCTGAATTCCTTTTAGCATTATGCAATAATTTACAAGGGCTCCAAAAAATAGTTCAATTTGAAATGACAACATCTGTACACTGCAGAAAATGTTCTCATAAAGAAACAACCACTACCAGCCATTATATTCTCCCCTTGATAGTTAAAGAATTGTGTTTAAAGTCAAAGAAAGGTACACCTTTACAAAATTATGTTAATATTGCTTTACCGATTGGTTGGAAATCGAGTTCGCAAAAACTGTGCAAACAATGTTCTGAGTAAATATTTACTAAAATTGAAATACTAATCCGCCAATAATTATTATAATGCAATTGTTGTTGTTCTCTTATGATGAAAATGGCAACATTATTAAAGAAATTAATTGTAAAATTACCGCTGCTCCACAACCAATATCAATATGTAATAAAAAATATAAATTACTAAGTGCCGTATTTCATAACGGTCCTCATCCCCAGAACGATTCATATTCATGCATGATACGTGATGGTAGATCAGCATGGAAATGTATTGACAACGACAAAATTAATCGAACGAAATGGCCCAAAAACGCCAAAAATGTGTGTATTCTTTTTTTGCAACGGCAAAATTGAAAATAAATCATACGTTTACACGATTTTATTCAGCTTCGATCCTCTGTTTGCTTCTTGTATGTTTGCTACATATCTGAAAACTCGAATTTAAAACAAAATCCACCAATCCACTGAATACGTATTACCACACGTATAACATAATTTACATATTTAATCAAGGTGAAAGGTAGGATTAATTAGAAAATATTTAATAAACTTATTAAAAAAAAAAGAAACATATCTGAGTTTAACGTAAACGAACATGTAAAATTCGCATACGTTAATATCCACGCACAGTATCGTGGCCGAGGCCGTGGTTGTGGTCGGGCCGTGGCGGTCAGGAGGAAAGCCGTTAAGGCGGGAAAGTTTATTAACATAATATTGTTAATTTATTTATAATTTATTAAGTAATAAATTTCTTTCCTCGCATATATACGTGTTCTTTGTGGAGAAATTTTCTAGAGAGTGACCGGCGGTACATTAGCTTGATAAGATCAACACAACAAAAATTCACAAATTATGAAAAAAGTGATGATATCCCCCCCCCCCCCAAATAAACATGACTCATGTATGAAAGAAGCTAATTCCCTTTAATTTACGAAAAAAGTTCTTACGCAAAGATTGTGAAATCATCTTTGCTAATTCCAACCCTTTCATTCACGAAAAAAGTTTTCACGCAAAGATTTTGAAATCATCTTTACTAATTCCAATTATACCTTTAACCCTTTAATTCGCGAAAAAAGTTCTCACGCAAAGATTGTGAATTGATCTTAGCAAAGATGATTTCACAATCTTTGCGTGAGAACTTTTTTCGTGAATTAAAGGGTTGGAATTAGCAAAGATGATTTCACAATCTTTGCGTGAGAACTTTTTTCGTGAATTAAAGGGAATATAAATAACACTAGTTTACAGTCATTTCTTGATGTAGACTCCGCTATGAAATTCTTATGTAAGGTGGTCCCCTAAACGCAAAAATCGACATGAGATAAAATCCTATACATACGTTTTTGAGATATTATTAGAAATTTTTATAAATATAGCCGTATTTTTAACCTTAAAATTATTATTATTATATTAATTAAATGAGTTTATTCAGCTTGGATCGTCTGTTTCCTTCTTGTATGTGCTTGCTTTATATCTGAAAATTTTAATTTAAATAAACCAATTCCACCAATCCCAATTATCCGAAGTTTATTTGTAATTTACACATAGGTAGTAAGATAATCAATGAAAATAAATTTAAATGAATTTTATTTTGTTTTTGAAAATAAATTCTATCTCTTTCTGTTTCTTTTGCCCGTATTAAGATCAGTTTGTCTTACAAGGAACCACTCGTAGTCACCCATCATTGATTGATCCCAGAATCCTTGGTAGGGTCTCTCCATACTATTCATCCGCTAATGAAGTCGCTCGCTATGTTCATCGATTATTACACCAAGATTTGTTGGGAAGAAATCCAAACGCGAGTGGAGGATCTTCAAGGACTTGTAAACACCTATATTGAGAGAATAAATAAGTAAAAAGCATCTTACAGCTGAAGATCGATACGAATGAAATTATTACAAATACATAGGTGATGCATTCATATATTTGAAGACCATTTTCCCAACACATTCCGACGCCAAGATCAAGGAAGGCGTTTTCGATGGACTGCAGATCAAAAAGTTGCTGAAAAGGGAGCAATTTGAATTGCATTTATCGCGAAATGAAGATGCCGCATTCAATTTGTTACAGTTGGTCGACGCTGGCTTTCTTGGCAACAATAAAAACCCAGACTTTGTGAAAATCATCAATGATTTGCTCGAGAACTATAAGAAAATTGGTACGTAGTGGTGTTTGTAATAATTTCATTCGTATCGATCTTTTGCTGTAAAATGCTTTTTACGTCTTTATTCTCTGAATATAGGCGTTAACATGTCCTTGAAGAGAAATTGATCCTTGTAAAAGGAATTAATCTCAATGCGGGCAAAAGAAACAGAAACAGATAAAATTTATTTTCAAAAATAAAATAAAATACATTTAAATTTGGTTTCGCCAAGGAACAGGAAGAAATGCGAAAATAGGGAAAAAGTTGAAAATAGGCACTCCGACTCTATTGCCCATAACTTTATTGTTGGTGCATGGATTTTGATCAAGTTGGGCTTGTTTTCTTCGTAAAAGTGCGCACTCTACGTAAAAAATAAGAAACTGGACGCCATATGATAATTTCTGCCTTCCAGGCTATGTAGTGAATTTTTTATTTCAATATCGCCCCCAAAAACATTACATTTTTCTTTAGTTTCGCTCGATTTCGTCTGAACTATTGATCCGATTGCAAAACACTGTAAAAATGAATTGTATGCAATTTAATTGCCTATAATTTAAGATTCGTTGCGATCAAATCGGTCAACTCTAACGCCAGATGTGGCCTAAAACGTCTGGCCGTCTTCTTAAAAAATTACCAATTTTTCTAAAAACTTATCGATTTTTGAGTTTGGGGGACCACCTTACATAAGAATTTCATAGTGGAGCCTGGATCAAAAATAATTTTTTGGATTTACAAAATACAATACATATAATACATATAGATCGGCAATACGGTACACATAGTTTCTTTCCGTAGTTGTTAAACTTACGTAGAATTTATCCTTAATTCTGTCCCGCGATAATTTGTAAGTTATAATATTAAAAATTATCTGAAGTCAATCTCTATGCAAATTATCTTTGTAAAAAGAAGTGAGATCCCCATAGAAAAACTTTAAAAAAGTAAAAAAATGACGCCAAATACATGAAATCAAATAAATCACAAAAAATAGAAGATAATCATAATAAATCACAGAAAAAGAACATGATAATAATAAATCACAAAAGAAGTAGAAGAAAATATACAATCACAAAAAAAGAATGTATACAAATCACAAAAAATAGAAAAAAAGAATGTATACAAATCACAAAAATAGAAAAAAAGAATGTATACAAATCGCAAAAAAATAGAAAAAAGAATGTATACAAATCACAAAAAATAGAAAATAATAATAATAAATCACAAAAAATAGAAGAAAATATACAATCACAGAAAAATAGAAGAAAATATACAATCACAAAAAAGTAGAAGAAAATATACATTTCACAAAAAAATAGAAGGAAATATACAATTACAAAAAAGTAGAAGAAAATATACAATATAAAAAAACATGTGAAATCAAAATAAGCTGCAAGTACATAAAGGTGCTTTCCAACTGCGCTTAAAATGACACAACTACATATACACAGCTAAAATGCTGTGTTCATACATTCCATTATTCATATCGCGGACATTTTAATTAACCCATCAAAAAAAATCCCATTTAAAAACATTGTCGTAAATTAATTAATAGCGTTACAAAATTAATGATATGTCACGTCCCGGGTGGAGGTCTTTATGACGATGACATGTGGGGTAAAAATCAGGCGAGAATGTGTAATTCAGCACACTGAGGGTTGGTGGGACTCAGGCGAGAATGTGTAATTCAGCACACTGAGGGTTGATGGAAGTCAGGCAGTGATGCCAGAATCGTGGGTTTGCGCTCACGGTTGCTACCACCACTCCACGACCAAGCGTACCCTTCCTAGCGTCCGTACCGCACCACACAATCATACCTGTCTCTCCATCCGTGTGCCGTACGCGCTGCCTGTTCAGCGGCTCTCCGGCGAGAATTCGTTTCCCGGCATCGGAGCGCTTGGCTTGCAAGGAAAAAGTCAAGAGTTCAAATCTCGGTGTGTTATATTCTACTTTTTTATATAAAGACTTGAAAACTGTTAATTTACAAAGCATTTTCGAAGCTTGAATTGCTGCTAATGATTCGATTCCCTTCTGGTTTGCATCATACCACTACAAGCGTACCCTACCTTCTGTCTATGTGCCGTATGCACTGCCTGGCCGGCGCTTTCCGCCAAGAATTCATTTCACCGAAATCCTAGAGCTTGAGTCGCAAACGGAAAATCCGAGTTTCAATTTCCGGTGCGAATATTCTACTTTTTTCATTAATTCTTCTCTAACTTCTCTTTCCATATTCTCTGTAGAATAAAAACTTGAAAACTGTTAATTTACAAAGCATTTTCGCAGCTGGCTAATGTACGATGTTGGTCTTCTATCTTTTGTATACATAAACAGAAATAATTCCTTGAAATGCTACTTACAAAATAAGCTCCGTTCTAGTATGGACTCTTTAAAATTCACGTCACAATGAACAGTTACAGAATCGGTGATTTCCGTTTCAGGTAAGCGAGCCACCCGCTCCGTTATTATGGTCGGTTCCAACATCGTACATTAGCTTTATACGTATAAACCTGATTAACACGAAAAGAGTGCCGTTGGCCAAGAGTGGGTTAGTAAAACTCTTCTGTAGGTATAAATGACATCGTTGGGACGAGTACGAGATCAGCCGATATTGTTTTGAAACCTCATTACAGTAATCCGGGGTGCGTGTGGTGAGCGGACCGTAATAACGGAGCGGGTGGCTCGCTTACCTGAAACGGAAATCACCGATTCTGTAACTGTTCATTGTGACGTGAATTTTAAAGAGTCCATACTAGAACGGAGCTTATTTTGTAAGTAGCATTTCAAGGAATTATTTCTGTTTATGTATACAAAAGACAGAAGACCAACATCGTACATTAGCCAGCTGCGAAAATGCTTTGTATATTAACAGTTTTCAAGTTTTTATTCTACTGAGAATATGGAAAGAGAAGTTAGAGAAGAATTAATGAAAAAAGTAGAATTCGCACCGAAAATTGAACCTCGGATTTTCTGTTTGCGACCCAAGCTCTAGGATTTCGGTGAAATGAATTCTTGGCGGAAAGCGCCGGCCAGGCAGTGTATACGGCACACACACAGAAGGTAGGGTACGCTTGTAGTGGTGTGATGCAAACCAGAAGGGAATCGAATCTTTAGCAGCAATTCAAGCTTCGAAAATGCTTTGTAAATTAACAGTTTTCAAGTCTTTAGTCTCCTGAGAATATAGAAAGAGAAATTAGAGAATAATTAAAAAAAAAAAGTAGAATACATCACACCGTGATTTGAACTCTTGACTTTTTGCTTGCAAGCCAAGCGCTTCGATGCCGGGAAACGAATTCTCGCCGGAGAGCCGCTGGACAGGCAGCGCGTACGGCACACGGATGGAGAGACAGGTATGATTGTGTGGTGCGGTACGGACGCTAGGAGAAGGTACGCTTGGTAGGGGAGTGGTGGTAGCAGCCGTGGGCGCAAACCCATGATTCTGGCATCACTGAAGATTGGTGGACGTCAGGCGAGAATGTTAAATCTAACACACTATACGACCAGGGAAGGCTTAAAGGCGAATAAGCACTAGGGGGACACCGGTTAGAGCACTTTATGTTAGTAATTGGATTTACTGCTGCATTGACATAAGGAGCTGTCCGTAATATTCCACGAAATACGTCTAGCCGTCTGTTGTAAACACTCTCTGCGTCACCTCTGTGTCTATTGTAAACACTGTAAGAACTTCCACGTTTGCATGCCGCGATCAGCTGTTGCAGTAGCCGGCTATGGATTGGTATCTTCGTAAGCGAAGGATCGACACAATAATTCGAAGCGTGTTTTAATATAAGAACGTTTGTTTATTTGGATGCACGAAAATATGCCATGCACCGTTTATGTAGAAGCGGTTAATTAATATAACAATGCGTTGGACAGTAAGCATTAGCACATAGACATTTATATAAATGGTTATTAAGAGCTATATAGATATGGATGAGTATGAAACACATGAATATTAACAATGGGATATAATATAGAAAGCAATAAGTAAATGATAATAGTGTAAAGTGATAAGCGTTAGCACAGAAATAGTATAAAGCAATAAGCATTAACAAAGAAATAATATATGCAATAAGCGTTAATGCGAGAAAATAATATAAGCAATAAGCGTTATTAATACAAAATAATATAGATGAGGATGATATGCCGTGGTATTAATGGTAATTATAATAGCTTAGAATGACTGATGATGGGTGATCGTGGTCGATTTTAATAACACTGTTTCAAATGGTGTACTCTCCGCGGGAGATTTTCCGTAGAAGAGCTACGGCCTCTTGGGTCCTTGTATTTATATGATTTAAAAGATTGTTAGGGGAGAAGGGTACGTGCGGTATTCACCTTGACCTATTTTCGAATATGTGTCGCGGTACATTGCTATTAATAGAATTAGTCTTCCGGGGTTTTTATATGACCTTGTACGAAATATTTGTCGCAAAGTCTTCCGGGGTTTTTATGTGGGCTTTAGAAAAAGGAATACTCAACCCATTTGATGGATTCTGGGTGGTTTGATTGGTAAGGGATTAATAGTGTTTTGACTTGGTTTTTGGAACGAGGGACTTGTTTAAATTAGTTATGAGGGAAATGGTCATGCCACGTAAGGCGATGATGGGAAGGAGGTTTCGTAATTGATCATCTGGAGATGGGGACCACTAAGGTACATCGCCAAGGTGATGAGTGATTGGGAAAAAAGGGGTAAGACTTGAATTTGAGGGATTTTCATGGAGTTTTGGTGAGATTTATGATGGAGACTTGAAATAATACCGTACGAAAAATAGTGGGACGTCACAGGGTCATTCTACACGCCAAAATAAGGCGAAATTGTAGAATACAATTTTTTTTATATCGCGCTTCGTATTCGAGAGAAAATTGACTTTGAATTTCAACTAAATATGCGTGCCCTTTAGGTGATGCGAAGCACGCGGAAGTAAGGGGAACACGTCCAGCTGTCTATCCGTAGGATAGATTGAGGGGTGGGAATAAAACAAAAAAAAATTATTGAGAGTGCAGAGTTTTCAACCTGAAAGGTCAGAACCTTTAATTTCCGCTAGCGCTAACTTATCGGTATTCTGGTTCATCAAACTGAAGCTACATAAGCAATGTATAAAGTAAAACTCCGTTCTCTGTTTCGAATTACCTGGAAGATAAATATCATGCACACCAGCGGACGATGAATTTTGCACGTTATGTTGATGGATCGTGTACCTATAACCGAAAAGAAGAGATCATGTGTAACCGATCAAGAAAATAATTATTTTTTAGTTTTTAGTGTATTTTTGCGATTTCTAAAACACACACTTATAACACAATAAAATTTAAAGAAAAAAAAATAACCAAGAAAAAAATGAAATTTTAGTGTTTTCACACAACTGTCCTCAGTTTTGATATTTATCCATAGATTTTTTTCAGCAGCAGCTTGTTTTCTTCGTAAAAGTGCAGACTCAACGTAAGAAATGAGAAACTCGGCCCATTTCCATCGGTTTCACCCGAACTACTGAACCGATTTGAACATTTTGTCAGGTACATTTGTTGATAATTCAATTGTATTTGATTTAGTATAATGTTCGACCATATCGGTCATTCGCAACACGAGATATTCGCAATTAAATTCGGCCACCTTTTTAACAGACAGGTAAAAAGTTCACCTGTCGATATCTTGAAAACGTATCCATAGAATTTTTTTAGGCCTTATTTTCGGATTCAGCAGGCCATTTTACATATGAAAAAATTGTCGCATCTTCTGCGCAAAAAAATTATTTTGTAAACTAGAGAAATTAATAAAAAAAACTGCAACTTCTTCAAAGATGTGTGAAACATTGTCTAAATTGTAGATGAATCGAATCGCTAGTATCTTAAAAAATCAATATTTTGCTATATTTTTAGTCCCAAAAAGGATTCTCCACTTAAGGCAGGCCTGGGATTTAAGTGAACGCAGCGGCCGATTTTCAGAGGCAACGCCTCCTTTCTCCCGCCGCGCGTCATGGCCCCCGCGGCGGCCAAGGTGCTGTGAGCGCCTCAGGCCCGTACCATATGAACCGCCGTGGCGCGATGACAAAACAAAAACGCATCGACAATTGTGCTCTCTGGGACGATGTGGAAACGTATTGATACAATGTCGCCCTAATACGCCACGCGCGGTTCGTATGGTACGAGCCTGAGGCGCTCCAAGCACCATGGCCGCCGCGGGGTCCAAGACGTGCGGCGGGAGAAAGGAGGCGTTGCCTCTGAAAATCGGCCGCTGCGTTCACTTAAATCCCAGGCCTGACTTAATTCATACGAAAATTTAGAAGTGTGATTGTGAGAATAATTTTAGATATATTGTTGCGCCGGGGTGTTTTCATCACAGGCCACCCCGACGCAAAGGAAGTATAGAAATGACCACATGCGAGTGCACGTTTCATAACTCCGGTATATTTCGTTCTACAGACATTTATAAACGTAGACCGACACGTTTTCATCGGAAAAGCCCATGGAATCCATCGGCGACTCTTCCATATCCATACGATAAAGAATAATGTTATTTCTTAAACACTTACAGGGTAATTATGGAGGTACAAACGTCAAGAAGATGCGGCCTGGATCCCCGTGGCGAGGACAACCCTTCGCAGGGTCTCACCCGAGTTTTATCTCTTTTTCCGGAAAAAGGTACGAACCCTGCGCCGAACGTAGCGAATTGGGGTCGAGTCCCCGCAGTCGAGAGTGGAATATTCATTACAGCGTATTAAGAAATTATTTTCTTCGTCGTATCAAAAGGGAAGTCACGTCAATGGATTCCTTATGGTTTTTTGATGAACCTCATGCCAAATATCATGAAAATCAGATAACTTTTACATAGGGAATACAAATAGCTTGTGTCAAAGTAGTCCGATTTGCGTGATATTTGGCATGATTTTCATCGGAAAAACATAAGGAATCCATTGACGTGACTTCCCTTTCGATATGATGAAGAAAATAATTTCTTAATACGCTGTAATGAATATTCCACCCTCGATTGCGGGGACTCGACTCCAATTCGCTATGTTCGGCCCAGGATTCGTACCTTTTTCCGAAAAAAGCCATAAAAATCGAGTGAGGCCCTGGGAAGGGTTGTCCCTCGCCACGGGATGCCAGGCCGCATCCTTCGACGGACGTACCTCCAGAATTACCATGTATCATTTGTGCAGTGTGTGACCCGACTACCCTCCGTGTAATCGGTCTGCGCGAAATTCGATCATTATCAGTACTCCTGCCCGAGAGGAATACGATTTACTTTAATTATAGTACATGTGTATTTTTTAATAAAGTGTCTCTATCGTCTCCTGAATTCCATAACTGGCATCCAGACATCTACGCTCCTACATTCCACCGTCAATACGCCCGACGTGAAGAGATACAGGAACAGATCCCTTATCTTTAGAATATAAACATGAGCTTCAATATCAAAACAAAAGCATGTGTTGGCGTATTCCTTGCGAGAGAAGGTGGGCATTGGGGAGGAGTTATTGCTGTGAAGAGGGCCTCTTCAAGGGAGTAGCCGTTCGGGAGGGATGCAAATCCGATTGGTCCTAATACAATCTGCTCCCTATGGTTGAAATATGGTCTAGCGACTTTCACACTTCCTAACCTAACCAATCGAACTTGCATCCCTCCGAGTGAATGTTATGATGTTTTGAAACATTAACGGTACGCTTCTCGATACCGCAGATGTAAGCAACATTTCTGACGGAAAAGTATTGTCCAGACTTTGGGCCTACCATCCCTGGCGTAGACCTTCGGCAGGTAGGTATCGGTTTCAACGGGCACTGCCACCCGTGACGCCTGCAAGACCGGCCTCGGTGCTTGCTATTCCAGAGGGTTTTCTTCTAGTGAAAATCAGTAATTTTGCAAGCGCAATATCTCAAAAACCAGTGGAAATTAACTGTGCACATTAAAGTTTATTGAATTTGGCTTGGAACGCACTATCAACGCAGGTCTTCAAAAAATGTAGTTCCATTTATAAAAAGAAACTTGACCATCGTATCTTTTAAAATAATAATCGAAAAAAAGTTGTCTGGGCTAATTTATTAGCCCAACCGACCATGCAATTGCATATTTTTTTTAAATTTTTACCTCCAATACTTGAGGAGATATCGAGCTGTCCAGTCTACCGTGGGACACCCTGTATATGAATAATGCCCAATTGCGGCTGTCAGCGTAGAAATACACACATCAGGGTAGGTGTGCATTCACTTCGAAAAAATTCAGGAGGTTTATTGGTCAGAACATTGATTCTTCCTCGATAGCTTCATCTCGTATTGGTCTACGCATAGCTTCGTAACGCACACAACTATTACGTTAAGAATAAACAACAGCCATACGGCTTCATTCAGGCAGAGTCGAGCAGCGTTCCTGTTACCCCACCATACCTTTCGAGGGCCCAGCAACTTCATCTGCCAATTCACGATCGTCAGGTGGTGGTGGCGGCTGATTTCTCCTCGCGCGCTGCTCGCGAAAACGAACTTACCGGCCAATAAATCTCAACTCGACCTTAGGGCAGGGTTCCATTGCACGTGGGGGGGGGGGGGGGGGGGGAGCGCTGAAAACGTGATGAGAAATCCTTACGCTCACATTTCCCCATTTCTGATTATTAAGGTGGTCATTCGAGGGAAGGGTAGCTGGAGCTCGCAGAATCTCCTGAGTTCGATGTCACAATTTTTTATTCGATTAAAGAATGTCATGTTTTATTTAACAGTACTGTCTGATTTGGTTATGTTATTTATAGTTAATTACAGCATAAAATTTAGAAAATTTAACAGAAATAGCGTTCTTATGAGAGAAGAAAGTATCGAGTACGCGGAAATTAGGAGTTCAATAATTTGTATAAATTTACATTTCAGATATCGAAAAGTTTTCATTTATCCACAAAATGAAATGATGCATTCATTCGATGATAGTGATGTTACGTCCTGCCGGAACTTTTGTGAATCACCCCGAGCGGTTGAGATAATTCACCGGGTTCTTGCTCTATCCAGGTGCTAAAGCACGCCTTGACTATATTTAGCATGAAAGGATTGAGAGGAAAAGGGGTTGAATCAATGCTGGACACGGAATTTTAAGGGAAAAACAATAAAAAGTACACATATTCTGATAGAATGTGAATTAAGGGGGAACACCACTGTGAAAGTTGAAAAAAATCCGATTTTTTTTCTTCACTTTTTTAATGTTTAACTCTTCAAAAATATTATCTGAAAATTTCGAGTTAATATTCGAAGAATTGACGAAGATACAGTGCATTTTGAAAGATGCGTCACGATGCCGTTCCGAACGCGCTATGTACGTAGGTGGCAAATAGCGCGCCGACATTTTTCTTACCTCTTTAAACGCGATTTTCTCGAAACGACATTTTTCTAACTGATCGAATCAATAGCTCTGTCAATTTTTATCCGATCGACTTGAAATTTTTACAGGATCTTTAAAACAAGAGTATCTTCAGTTGTACGTACCGATTGTTTGATCGAAAACATATTTTTTGAAATACGCTCGAAAAACTATCCATTTTTTTGCGGATTTTCGAAACTTTTTCTTCCCAAGCGCGCCATTTTTACAAAAATAATTTTTTTTAAAAATCGGTACGTACAACGGAAACTACACTTATACCGATTATATTAAAAAAAAAATTGATTTCAGAGTTGTCGTTCCAAAGATATCGTTTCTATAAGCGACCTATGTTTTGTTGTGAGGGGTGTAGGAGATTAACTGTATATGAAAATCTATGTATGTTTTTCTATTACTTTTTTTTTATAGTCTCTTAAGACATTGTACTAAAGATAGGTAATAAGAATTTTATAATAAAACTGTAAGTTATTCCTTAAAAAAATCTTAAAAATGGGCTCATTTTTCCGACCGTCACAGTGGTGTTCCCCCTTAAAACTACATACCCTAGAGATGGCACTCCGTCTCTGCTGACGCTTGCGAGTCGCTCAACCTGTCGTAGGTCGCAGGCGCTAACGTTACTTTCGGGTAACGCTCGGAAGTCACTTGATCTGGCGCTCGGTGCTTCGCTCGCTCGCTCTTTTCCTAGTCTTCGCAGTCACGGTGGCTCTTATCGGCGCGTAAATGCTCTCCCGACGAGGCCGTTTCTCGGTATATCGGAGCGGAGTTACACTTAGGCTACTTCAATCGGCCGAGCGCGATTGCCGTGATAGACTCTAAAGGTATGATTTCCAAGACACGATTTCGCCGCCGCGGCGAAATCGCGGCGGTGAATCGCGCCCCGTCTCCGCGGCGAGCAGACCTCCGGTCCCACGTTAAAGGACCCCCTGGGTTCGAGCACTTGAAAGGGTCTATTCTAAGGTTGGTATACCTGTTTCAGAAAAATCAGATTGATTATTCTTTATCATATCTCTATGAAAATGACACCGATGGCTTCCTTACGTTTTTCCAATGAAAATCATACCAAATGTCATGTAAATCGGGCTATTTTTAACGAAGATAGCTTGAAATTATGCAAACGAATTTTTCATCTAATTTCCTTCATTATGCTCCGAATTACGTCGTTCTTGGTGTTAGTTTCATCGGCGAAACATAGCGAATCGATTGGCACCGTTTTCGCAGAGATCTGATAAGACATATGGAACTTGGATTTTTCCACTTTTAATGGTATTCCAAATCCTTCGAGGATCGAAAGCCATAAAATTTGGTGCGGCATCACGGGAGGTTGACCTGCCTACGTCGTGCCAGCCGGTATCTCTTTGACAGGTGTCGTTTCAGAATCACTCTGTACAATATAGTATGTACATATACATATTTACATATAGAGTCTCGAGGACGAAATGAGACGACGATTCGAGGTCTGTGAAGTTGGCACTCCCCAATTGCGAATTTTTATATAATAATGATGGCATTCGTTTGTCGACATTTGTCCAACAAAAGCTTGGTATCGGGATAACATGGATACAGGTTTACAATTTTTTCTCCACATTCGCTTCGATTTCAAATTTTGCACAAAATAAAAACATACAAACTTTGACACGTGTTTACAGACAGATCAGAAGTAGCCGCCATGATATTTTCCCCTTTTTAGGTGCTCATATTATTAGTTTACAAGAAATATATAAAGAAAACATAATCCCATAACTTTTGGATTTCAACTAGTTTCCTTATATCTAGGGATTCTGTCCCACTGTTGGGATGGATCGTGCGGCGCACAGTGGTTCCAAAGTGACTTTTTGCGGTCAAAATTCTGCATCTCCGTCAATTCTCAACCGATTTTTGATTTCTTTGGCTCATTTTGTAGGGGATTAAATTTACTATAATATCAAATACCTGAATTGCAACCAAAACGGGTTTTTTTTCTATCCTTTTTTGTGACAAAGTTGGATAAAAACTATAGTAGAACAATCTTTGGGACTAATTTGAGAAGATTTTGTTTATCTAAGTAGTTGTTTTTACGTAAAATCTTCAATTGGCACTGGGCAATAGCGGAAACATAAAACAGGCGATCTGTTGACACCTCAGAATGTTTAAAATACAATTTTACAAGGGCTGAACATTTGGAATGTCAACTGAGTTTACTACAATCACAACCGTCTAAAATATCAATTTAATGTATGATTCTGGAACCTAATAGCGTTCAGAAATAAAGAGGAACGTCACAACCGCGATTTATTTTTTTTACGTTTTTATTATTGTTTATTAGTTAATAAAACTTTATCGACTCTTCCCGATCCTCAGTTTGGGCATATGAAATGTGGGTAAGAATGTAATAAACAAATTAAAAAAAGAATTAGCTGCCACCATGTACCACTGCGGTGTCAATCCGATTTTGTTTAATTAGCGATAGCGCTCGAAGTGCCATTCTGCGGACAAAATTCCGTATTTCCGTCAATTTTCAACCGATTTTTCATTTCTTTGGCTCATTTTGTAGGGAATTAAATTTGCTAATATGTCACACAGTAGTTTTCCAAAATTTTCTTTAGGGATTAAAAAAAAACAAATTCTGAACTTTTGGTGCAGAAAGAACGAGTTTATTAACCAGTTATTTCATATAACATTAAAACGAGATAAAATAAAAGAAATATAAATTAAACAATTCAAATTTAAACAAGTTATTCTTCTTCCACATATTCTACATCTTCATAATTAGACAAAAGATATTTTGCGTCTTTTTCTAGTTCTTAATGACTGTACTGTTTCGAGGTTGTTTTCATCATTGTACAACTCTGGGAATCTTCCCACCAAAAAAGACTTAGTTTTAATTTCTAAGTGGAGCTGTGATTGGTCAGATGTCGGAAGAAGCCCAGGCATCTAGGAACAAAGATTTTAAAAGATTCCGACAATTTAATACCAGGAAAAGTTCGAGGTTTTCGACAAATGAGGATATAATACATAATTTATTAATAACATCGGATAATTTAATTTCGTATTTGAGGTCCCAATGGCCAACTGCGTCCGTTGAACTAGAAAAAGACGCAAAATATCTTTTGTCTAATTATGAAGATATAGAATATGTGGAAGAAGAATAACTTGTTTAAATTTGAATTGTTTAATTTATATTTCTTTTATTTTATCTCGTTTTAATGTTATATGAAATAACTGGTTAATAAACTCGTTCTTTCTGCACCAAAAGTTCAGAATTTGTTTTTTTTTTAATCCCTAAAGAAAATTTTGGAAAACTACTGTGTGACATATTAGCAAATTTAATTCCCTACAAAATGAGCCAAAGAAATGAAAAATCGGTTGAAAATTGACGGAAATACGGAATTTTGTCCGCAGAATGGCACTTCGAGCGCTATCGCTAATTAAACAAAATCGGATTGACACCGCAGTGGTACATGGTGGCAGCTAATTCTTTTTTTAATTTGTTTATTACATTCTTACCCACATTTCATATGCCCAAACTGAGGATCGGGAAGAGTCGATAAAGTTTTATTAACTAATAAACAATAATAAAAACGTAAAAAAAATAAATCGCGGTTGTGACGTTCCTCTTTATTTCTGAACGCTATTAGGTTCCAGAATCATACATTAAATTGATATTTTAGACGGTTGTGATTGTAGTAAACTCAGTTGACATTCCAAATGTTCAGCCCTTGTAAAATTGTATTTTAAACATTCTGAGGTGTCAACAGATCGCCTGTTTTATGTTTCCGCTATTGCCCAGTGCCAATTGAAGATTTTACGTAAAAACAACTACTTAGATAAACAAAATCTTCTCAAATTAGTCCCAAAGATTGTTCTACTATAGTTTTTATCCAACTTTGTCACAAAAAAGGATAGAAAAAAACCCGTTTTGGTTGCAATTCAGGTATTTGATATTATGGCAAATTTAATCCCCTACAAAATGAGCCAAAGAAATCAAAAATCGGTTGAGAATTGACGGAGATACAGAATTTTGACCGCAAAAAGTCACTTTGGAACCACTGTGCGGCGGTCTCCGCTGCTAGACTCAGTTTGAAGCAGTCAAGCTTCTGGCCGCCGCGATTAGCCACCCGCCAGGAGATTCCGCCATAATGGCGAAAAGCAGACACTCATCGCATTGTGTTGCGCCTCGAGTAGCCTAGGTAGCTGCCGAGACAGACACACTTACAGAACGGTTGGAAAACGCGCCTAGGAAAACGGATACACGCCTCTCCATAAGAGCGGTGCTTAGGATTTGCCGCCGCGGCGAATCGTGTCTTGGAAATCCTACCTTAAGGCGGAGACGCGATCTAGACGAAATATCGCCGATCGCCGACGAAACTGCCTAACCCGAACTGTGAATCTGACTGACTTTCTACACGTCCTCTCGGTCGAGGCCCGTGCCTCGCACCCTCGCAATCGGCGGGGGAAGTCGCCTCGACGGCACTTGTCGATTGCTTTCTGATTTCGAAAAGTATCGGAATCTGGGCCATCAACGATCACGTTGTGCCTACGACAATGGATTCCGCGGTTCGGTGACCGGAGTATCGTCCGCGGTGCGATTCCGCTGAATCGCCGATGTCGAAATGGAAAGCGACGCGAGGAGAGCAAGCACGGAAGGGACCTGAAGGGCCCATGTAACAGTGAAATATAAAAAAAATTATAAATAACAGAAATATAAGAAATTATCTGCCGGTCGTAATTAATCGCACTTTACACTTTTTGGAATCGACGCGTGTGTATCTTTAAAATTAGTTTTCGCGAACTCAATACCTTTTTCTCTCATAAGAACACTATCTCCGTCAATTTTTCTAAATTTTATACCGTAAGTAATTTCAAATAACATAACCAAATAAGAGAGTACTGTTAAACAAAACATAACATTATTTTATCGACATTTCCTCCCCACTATAGGGCATAGTTTTAATCTAATAAAAATTTTGACCTCGAAATCAGATTTCGCGAGCCCAAAACCCCCGAATGACCATCTTCATAATGATAAATGGGGGAAAGTGTGAATGTAAGAATTTTTTATCAGTTTCCAACGATTTGAACCACTATGCGTCGACTCTAACCCTACTGATGGGTCTGGCTGCCGTTCTCAAGACGAAACCGTACGTTTTCTGTTCCTCCTCGATCCTTAAAACGCCATTCCACCTGCCCTGCATAAGGACTTCATTGCACGTAACCGGCCACAGGGATTACGGTTCGCCGGAGGCGATGGAGCAAATGATCCCTTCTCTTCCAAGAACGGCGGTTCTGGACGTTACGTAAGTAATATTTAAAATGCTATTTAAATATTAAGCAGAAATTTAGTCGCAGCATAGTTAAATAGCAATGTAATTAGTCAAATAAGTTGTAACTCAAGTAATCCAGAAAAAATTGTTTCACTTCTAATAGAAAATAATTGCTTCAAAAACATATCACAACGTGTTATGCACTTTATAAGGCAATTCGAAAGTATGAGATCAATAATTGTTGGATAAATAAGGACTGATAAAATACATGTGGAACACATCGTTTCATCCTAGTTACATGACTAATTATTGAAATAGTTGCAAATATAATGAATTTGAGTTAATTTAGAAAGATTCCAAATAAAATTGATATGCAATAAAAGGTATATCAATGAAGAATAGTTCACCATAGAATTTTGAAACGACAATGACGTGCCAAACTTTTCAGTCACATTTTGTACTGATACTAGCTATATAATAAACCTAGGTAAACAAATTATACGCGTGCTGACATACGCGGGAAAGGCAGCGGCCACAGCTATTGGCTGCCACAAGTTATCAAATGCTAGTCAATTATTAATCACGTCTTTGTATCAGTTTGTAAAATATCCCAAAACAAAAAATATAAAAATAATAATAATAGCGGCAGCGATAGTTGTTTGGAATCAAGTACAGAATTAAATTCTGAATAAAAAGATATTAATCGTCTAGGACTTGCTTTGTTTATTGTGGATTAAAGCGGGCCCTACATGATGAGATTTGTCTTGAGATACGCCTCGAGACAGGTATTTCTGTCTTGTGCTGGCAAGGTGGAGAGAAGAAGACAGAGAGACCAGTCTCGAGACATGTCTCAACTCTCAACCCACACAGCACCATAACATTGCAGCAACGCGTCTGCAATATTGCGTTGCAGAGACGTTGCAGGTTCAGTCCTATGTCCGCCTTCGCAATATTGCAGGTGTGTATTTTTGCAATGTTGCGGCAGCATTGCAAACATGTAGACGTGCAACGTTCCGGCAATGATTCTGAAACGAAACGGCAAAATTGTGGCAATGATCCTGCAACTCTTCGGAGTTATTGCAGGGAAATAATACTCACCGTATTATTGCAGGGAAGTTGCAGGTTCACTCCTATGTCCGCCTTAGCAATATTGCAGGAGTATAATCCCGCAACGTTCCGGAAATTTTACAGCAATGGTCCCACCGCAACGTTTCGGGCAGTAAGGGACGCGACGACATGAATATGTGCAGAATCGTAGTAGTATAACCAAAGAGTAGATATAATAAGAGGCGTCACTCGACAAGGACAGAAATAATCTGGGGAAATCACTAAGCAACCAATTTAAATGCCGATAAACTTCGATAAACTTCGGCAATAATCAGCCAATTGTGGTAAGGTAATATTTAGTCGATTTGAATATCCCGCTCGAAATAGACAACCAATTTAAATGCCAAGGTCAAGCAAGGACTTCAAAGGTTCCGTCCGGAGTGACGCCTCTTATTATACCTACTCTTTGGTATAACGCCCATGTGTCTTTTTCTCATAGAAAATATTTTTACCCCAGGGGGATTCAAACCGAGGACCTGTAGCATCGTAGACGAACACTTTACCGCCGCAGCTACAACCGTTGATTGATAAGATTGCTTACGTATTCGAACTTGTACTGCTACCGTGAAAAAATTTAAACTCAAATTATTAAAAAACGAAGGCTCATTTGAAAAACCTATTAGGGATTTTTAACACTGTAGGTGCGGAGTCTAACTATAACCCGGTGTCATTTTAGGTTAGGTTGGAAAGTAGTCTTTAGACTAAACCTTTGCATTTGTCTTTTCATCTCTCTTTTCTCTTGCTTGATTGTATATACGTGTTTGTGCAATAAAGACGTTTAATAATAATAATAATTTCACACATTAAAGTATATAGTATCTACTCCAGCGATGCCCAGGTGGGCGGTCCGAGATAAACGAGCATTCATCGCGTTTTCCAAAGCCCGCGTGGAAGGGAGTGCTCGAAACCAATGACGTTGCGGGCATGTCACGGACGGAGAAAACTCTAGTAGTGTGCGTGTAGGCTCGTACCCATAGGCTTTTACAACTGGGGCTCTTGGAGCCCTAGTGTTCTACATTTTAGGAATTGGGAAAATAAACAGGAATTGACTAATGATTAAACAATAAGATTATATAATTGGACGGAATAGACTTGAACAGTCTCATTTACACATCTAATTAACAAACAGTTTCTTATTAAACGATTTTTATTCAACTTCAATCCTGTTTGTTTGTATGTATGTTTGTTTAGTTCAAATCGAGAAACTCAATTTTAACCCACTTCCAACTATCCAATAAACTTGAAACTTTGCAGGCATATGTATTTTGGATGACAATACAAAATTATGAAGAAAAAGAAACCGCCCCAGGAGTTTAAAAAATTACCCAGTCATCAATAAATATAACCCTTAACCACACATCCAAACGACTTGAAATCAGCCTATAACCACAAATCAAATCAATTTAATCGACATGAAATCAGCATGTAACCACAAATCAAAACTAGGCAATAAAAAGTAAATAAAGAAAAGAATTATTTTTTAGTTTTTAGTGCATTTTAAATAAAATAGTTTAGCAGTATAACTTAAAATTTGTTTTATATTTTTTCATTTTGTACAAATCAGTAGAATCAAATAACACAAATTTATTTTTTTATTATTTTGACTTTAACCAATGAGGAATAGTATATTACGTGACAAGGGAGAGAAGAATGTGATTTCAACGAGCGTGAAGTTTGCTGCCCGAGCGCAGCGAGGGCTGTAATTCACGCGAGGCGAAATCGCGTCTCTCCCTTGTCACGTACAATATTTTTTTCCACAACCTGCATGAAAATAGGTGTAGTCCAGTTTCCTTGGGAGGAAAGTAAGAAATTGCGAATACGCATGCGCGTAAAGTCGTTTTCCCTTGGGAGAAAGACTTTCCGCGAATACGTCTGAAACTGGTCATTTTGCTCCCGCTCAGCAGGCGTAAAAAAAAAACACCCATTTTCATGCAGGTGTTGAAAAAAAAATATTCTTAATTAACTCCGCCTACCTCGGAAAACTCGAGGTGGAAGTGTTTTTAAAAATTTGTCAATGATATCTCATCGTCCGCAGACGTTATAGTCATACGTAGGGTAAATCCGGGAGACGCGGTCGCGCCGGAGAGTTGGTCGAGTTATTATATTTCAGACTCTATCAGCTATCTATACGCCAAATCGTGTTAATGTTCAGAACAATTGCCTCTCCGGGAATCAAACAGTTGACTGAATAGCGTTATTACGAGTCATTCTGTGTTTTCCGCGAATTATTTATTGGTTATTAAAGATACGTGGACGCTACATTTAATAGCAAACAGTGGCGATAAAACGGTTTGCTTCAAATAAGTTCAGTCTTCAACCCGATTTTCAGTAAGTATTGTCTTAAAGCAAAGATCGACCAGTTTTTCTGAATCAGCATAAAATTCTGAGCATGTTAGGTTCATTCTGATTAAATAAATAATATCAGTATTAGTTTAATAGCCATTTTATGTTAGATCGACCGCATCTCCCGGATTTACCCTATTTTCCCGTGTTTCACGTTTGTGAACAGTGATAAGAGATGGATCATCCATCAAGTTCGAAACTCAAATTTGAGGCATGCTGGGAAGAGTTATACCTTTTAACACAGCAGAATGGAGATATATACTGCCTTGTGTGCCAAAAGGTACTGCCTTCTAAATGGTTGCACAATTTAAAGAGGCATTACAATTCATGCCATGCTAGACAATATGGAAATTTGTCGAGGGACGAGCGTCTCGAAACCATCGAGCGCCTGAAAGGCAATTTAATAGAAGAGAAAGAAAATCAATCGGAAGATGTAAGTTTTTATAAATTCGTACTAGAATATTGAATGCTTATCAGTTATTTTAGAACATATGTGTATATGTATAGTATTGAGTTCATTGCTTTCACTGTAGGAGAGTAGTGCCGTGAATAAGCACACCATTTTAAAGTGCAGCTACGAACTCGCGCTTAAAGTAGCAAAAACTGGGCGCCCATTCTCGGATGGAGATTTTATTAAAGAGTGCTTGACGACATCGGCAGAGCTCCTATGCCCCAACCAAACTAATCAATTTCGTCAAGTAACGTTATCGCGAAGTACGTGCACCCGAAGAATTCAGGAGATGGCAGCGGACGTCCAGCGACAACTAGCTGCTGCCACCCGCGAATTTATCGCGTACAGTTTGGCACTGGACGAGTCAACGGATGTGACAGGCACACCACAGATCGCAATATTTGTTCGTGGTGTCAATGAGAAGTTGTCAATTATAGAGGAACTGTTAGATTTCAGTCCCTTAAAAGAGAGCACGACAGGAGCGGATATCTTGTCGTGCGTAGAGAAGGCGGTCGACGGTATGGGGTTAGACTGGACCAAGCTGGTCTCTGTCACAACTGATGGTGCTCCAGCAATGGTTGGAGAGCATACCGGATTCGTCGGCCGCCTTCGAAATGGTTTAAAAAAACTTCCAGTTCCTCAGATAATTGATAACTTCCATTGTATCATCCACCAACAAAATTTATGTGCTAAACATATACAATTTGAAGACGTTATGTCAGTCGTTATTCAAACAACCAACTATATACGAATGAACGGACTGAAACGGAGACAGTTCCGCACGTTTTTAGAAGATTTGGAGTGCGATTATGGTGACTTGCCGTTACATACCGACGTGCGTTGGCTTAGCCGTGGTAAAGTTTTAGACAGATTTTTCCAACTTAGAGAAGAACTTCTTGTATTTCTGGGCATGATGAACCACGACGTTCCGCAATTGCAGGATAAGAAGTGGTTATGCAATTTAGCTTTTCTGTCGGACCTATCGGATCATTTGAATATATTAAATGTAGGTTTACAAGGGAAGGGTAAAACTGTAATAGATTTCTACGATTCTATTCGCGGATTCCGAAAGAAAATAGATTTATGGATATCACAATTGCACGGAAACAATTTCTGTGACTTTAAAAAACTGACATCTGTACTTACAGATGAAATAAATATAGATGTAGCTAGATATAGAAAAGCAGTGGAAACTTTAAAACATGATTTTACAAACAGATTCCAAGATTTAGATAAATTAGAACAGTCTCTGGATATAGTGTCATCACCGTTTTCAGTAAACCTCGAAACAGTTCCATCTGACTTAAAGTTAGAATTAACAGATTTAAATGATGATCAGGCGCTAAAAAAAAATTTGACGAAACAAGTCATATCACCGAATTTTACAAAAACTTTCCGGTATATAGATTTCCTCAGCTCCATAAATGTATCGCGAACACATTGGCCATGTTTGGTTCTACATATACTTGCGAACAATTCTTTTCTACAATGAAAAGAGTAAAATCAACAACGCGAACGAGAATAACCGACTCTAATTTGAAAAGTATATTAATTTTAACTGCATGCCAGGCATTTTCTCCTGACATAGAACATTTAGCACGGCAAAAGCGACACTAGGTATGAAGGCAAGTCACATAATTGACATAACATATTCGACTGACCTAACGTTATCTGCAAGCAGAGTTGGGCAGTAATTGATTATTTTGATTATTTGATTATTATGATTAATCATTTTGTGATTAATTGACGATTATTCAATTAATGATGCCTACTGATAACATTTTCTTTGATTACGTCAGTTATTCATTAATCATGATTGCTGAATTACTTAGTAATCATAATCATTCATCATGAACATGATATCACTCTACTTATAATCGCTAATCATCCATCAGATTACTTTTCGCCCAACTCTGCCAATATGTATAATTGTACAGTAAAGCACGTAAAGCGTGACAATTGAATATTATCGAAAATATTGGTGATATAAAAAACTGTTATTAGGAAAAATTGAAGTATGTAAGAGGCAGACTTTTCGGCGTGATGTAATTTTTTGTGCGTGAAGATGTCAATGACATCACAAGGTCATCATACGCATACTTTTCAAATTAGAGTTGGTTATTCTCGTTCGCGTTGTTGATTTTACTCTTCTCATTGTAGAAAAGAATTGTTCGCATATATGGGTAGAATCAAACATGGCCAATGTATTCGCGATAGATTTATGGAGATGAGGAAATCTATATACCGGAAAGTTTTTGTAAAATTCGGTGATATGACTTGTTTCGTCAAATTTTTTTTTTTGAGCGCCTGATCATCCTTTAAATCTGTTAATTCTAACTTTAAGTCAGATGGAACTGTTTCGAGGTTTACTGAAAACGGTGATGACAGTATATCCAGAGACTGTTCTAATTTATCTAAATCTTGGAATCCGTTTGTAAAATCATGTTTTAAAGTTTCCACTGTTTTTCTATATCTAGCCACATCTATATTTATTTCATCTGTAAGTACAGATGTCAGTTTTTTAAAGTCACAGAAATTGTTTCTGTGCAATTGTGATATCCATAAATCTATTTTCATTCGGTATCCGCGAATAGAATCGTGGAAATCTATTACAGTTTTACCCTTCCCTTGTAAACCTACATTTAATATATTCAAATGATCTGATAGTTCCGACAGAAAAGCTAAATTGCATAACCACTTCTTGTCCTGCAATTGTGGAACGTCGTGGTTCATCATACCCAGGAATACAAGAAGTTCGTCTCTAAAATTAAAAAATATATCTATCTAGCAGCTAGCTAGATCTACATTTATTGTATCTGTAGCAGCAGATTTTTCTTTGGAGAAATTACGCCTAAAACTCTGCTCCTCAAATACTTACATTTTTCGTTACAACATTTTTCATATCACCAATATTTTCGATAATAATCATTTGTCATTCAATCGATCTGTGCAATGAGTGGTTGCCTGCACGTACGTCGTCCGGTGACCTTCGTATATCGCAGATATGTATGTATGGATGTGTGAGTGTATGAATGTATGGATGTATGTATGTACATTTTTACATTGGTATATATTGAATCTTATATTGTATATAAACGTATAGTTGATGTGAATATTGTATAAATGTATAGTGTTAAATTTCAATTTCATGTACATAACTGTAAATAAATCACAATAGCTAACGAGGCGGCGCGTCTACGCCACAATAATATATATTAAGTATATAATCTTGCTTATAAGATATAAAACAAATTTTAAGTTATACTGCTAAACTATTTTATTTAAAATGCACTAAAAACTAAAAAATAATTCTTTTCTTTATTTACTTTTTATTGCCTAGTTTTGATTTGTGGTTACATGCTGATTTCATGTCGATTAAATTGATTTGATTTGTGGTTATAGGCTGATTTCAAGTCGTTTGGATGTGTGGTTAAGGGTTATATTTATTGATGACTGGGTAATTTTTTAAACCCCTGGGGCGGTTTCTTTTTCTTCATAATTTTGTATTGTCATCCAAAATACATATGCCTGCAAAGTTTCAAGTTTATTGGATAGTTGGAAGTGGGTTAAAATTGAGTTTCTCGATTTGAACTAAACAAACATACATACAAACAAACAGGATTGAAGTTGAATAAAAATCGTTTAATAAGAAACTGTTTGTTAATTAGATGTGTAAATGAGACTGTTCAAGTCTATTCCGTCCAATTATATAATCTTATTGTTTAATCATTAGTCAATTCCTGTTTATTTTCCCAATTCCTAAAATGTAGAACACTAGGGCTCCAAGAGCCCCAGTTGTAAAAGCCTATGGGTACGAGCCTACACGCACACTACTAGAGTTTTCTCCGTCCGTGACATGCCCGCAACGTCATTGGTTTCGAGCACTCCCTTCCACGCGGGCTTTGGAAAACGCGATGAATGCTCGTTTATCTCGGACCGCCCACCTGGGCATCGCTGATCTACTCTATCTAAACAAATTAAATTCATTTTCAAATCTCTTCTATAATTTAAATTCATGTACAAACAACTCTCACAATAACACTTTTTTCATATCTTCAACGGCCAACGAGAAATTCTAGCACATGCAGTTAAATGAAACATGTTGTAGAATCTACTCGACGTCATATTTCAAATTTCGTCAAAGTATCATAGTTGCTTCAGAATATTGCTGTACTGTTTCTACAATATTTCCACTACAGTATTGCACGGCAATATGTAGGCAATATTGCTGGGTCGTTGCCACTGAAACATTGCACATCAATGTGAACGCAATATTGCTGAAATATTGTAGGATCGTTGCCAGTGGAAGATTGCACGTCGATGTGCGCGCAATATTGCAGAAATATTGTAGGATCGTTGCCACTGGAACATTGCACGTCGATGAGCGCGCAATATTGCAGAAATATTGTAGAATCGTTGCCAATGGAACATTGCACAACAACGTTCTTGCATTATTCCTGTAATATTGTAGGATCGTTGCCACTCCAATAATGTACGTCAATATTGCAGGAACGTTCCTACAATTTTGCAATGCAACCTGCAACAACGCAATATTGCAGCAACGTTCCTGCAATACAGCTGCAACGGAGTGTGCTGTATGAGAAGACAAGCCTCATCGTGCAGGGCCCGCTTATGGATGTAAATTTTTGTGTAAATATAACAATATTTTTCGCTGTATTTCTGCACCTTTTGCTTAATACAGATTAATTTCATAATATTCAAAATTGATTTTAATTTTCCTTCTTCAAAGTGGACCGATAAAGATAAGCGCAACCTCTTAAATTTATTTCTATCTGTACCTGTATATTTACTAATTTTACTTTTTGTAATTTGTATTATTATTAATATTTGTAAGTATTGATGGTAGTACTTTAATGAAGTCCGGGTTTAAATTCAGGCTTCACTTGTAGTTTATATTCTAGCTGTTTACAGAAATAAGTCTGATTTCATACAGCAATTTTAAACATAATGAGCTTACCCACACAGCACACGGCGTTCTGAAGGCGCCTGTTTTCGGCCTGTTTTAGGCCTGTTTTAGGCCTGAGCGCCTGACCGTCCGGATTTGTAACAAGGCGCCTTGAATGCGCCTTAAATGCGCCTTTTAGGCGTTGTAAAGGCGTTCGGGAGGCGCTCGGGAGGCGTTCGGGAGGCATTCGGGAGGCATTCGGGAGGCGCTCGGGAGGCGTTCGGGAGGCGCTCGGGAGGCATTCGGGAGGCGCTCGGGAGGCATTCGGGAGGCGCTCGGGAGGCGTTCGGGAGGCATTCGGGAGGCGCTCGGGAGGCATTCGGGAGGCGCTCGGGAGGCGCCGTGTAACTACCCTGGCGCCATCTATACAAAATTTCAGAAGCGTCTATAAGGCCGTCGTCACTGTCGTCAGTCGTGTATCTGCACACCGGGTTTTCCGTTCCTTCTTCTCGTGTCGGATCTTGTCGTAAACGGTTGTATGAAAGTGTGCTCGCGATTCAAGTATTATAAGAAGATTATAATTGTTCGATATTACGTTATACAATAATAGTGTGTTACTTTCTTTATTCTATTAAGTGCTCACGCTTGTTATACAAATAAGAATAAATTGAATGTTGATTGTAATAACCAATCCTAGTATAATTTTTGAACACAGACAGTGACTACCTCGTACGCATAGTAATGGCTACATTGTAGGCATAGTACTGCAGGCTACATCACTGCCACCGTCCGCTTGGAGAGAGAATAGTGGCACGCGACCGCCGCATCGTCCGCGTAGAGAAATTGTTAAATTCGGCGCCATCGTTGAAACGTTAAGTGTCTTTATATGTATATTCTGTATATTCTGTACATTTTGTATACTTTGCATACGTACATGTGTATCACCTAGCTATACTTCTTATGTAAGTGCAGTCTGTATTCATTGCGTGCATAAATAAATATAGTAAATGAAAATGAAATTTTATCCAGTCTGATTTCATTTTAATAACCCTTTGTTTCATTAAATTTAGATTAAAATTAATCAGTATCGATAACCATCTTACATACGCCCTAATGGCAATTTTTAAAGAGCTGCATTTGACCTAATTTATCTATAATTAAGACGCCTGTCAATCCTAATCCAGGCCCGTTCCAGGCGCCGTTAACACGCCTGTTCCAGGCGCCTTTAAAAAGCCTGTTCCAGGCGCCTTTTAGGCGCCCATTTCAGGCGCCTTTGAAACGCCTGGCAGTCCTAATTCAGGCGCTTTAAAGGCGCCTTTAAGGCGTCCCGTTTTGTAACATCAGGCGCTCCGAAGGCGCATATTGGACGCTGGTGAGGCGCTCGCGGCGCCTCTAAGGCGCCTCGAGCGCCTGGGACCATGCGCCTGAAAAGCGCCTTTAAGGCGCCTGTGTGCTGTGTGGGTATGACGTCGATTTACTATGGCACGTACGTACAGAAATCTAACCTTCGTTTTCTTAATCTGCTGTATATTATAATCATATAGCAGTATTAGCGTGTGTCTATTTCTATCCTGGTAAACACAAACTTATAATGAAACAGTGGCGAAGTTAAATAGAGATTAGTTAAGAACCATACAGAGTTCGCACTGGAATTAAGAAAAATTTTATACGATATTGGTATATATTCATTCCAGTGGGAAAGTACTTCTATGTTAGGAATTATTTTTGAAAATATCATTTTTCAATAAAATGTTAATACATCCAGAAAGAAATGAATTAAAATGTATTTAACACTGATAAAAATACGCAATACTATTTATAAAATGTAAACTAAAAGGATTTTAAAGAATCAGTGACTCACTGGAATTTTTCATTGTCGAATGAAACGGGTGGTGAATAATTAGTTAGAAGAATATATTGAAGTGTGGAAATGAATATATTTGGTATGTATTACCTAAAAAAGAAAACAAAAACAGAAGACAAGGGGAAGATTAGAACGAAGATACACAAAGGTAAATAATTTGAATAATTGTAAAGAAGAATTAGCGACATCAGAAAACAATTAGGTAAATGAATACATAGATTAACGTGGGCAAAATTGGATGCTAACGGCTATGCTCTGCAGATATTGATCGATCGTTAAAGTCAAGTTGCGCTGGGTACCGTTAATGCTTCGATCGTTTGTGTTGCAATGATCAATATTAGTGTTATTGGCAATCAGTAATTGGAAACCCACGTAAATTTGTAGATCCCTACCTAATGTCCAGTAGTAATGGATGCTGGTTAATACTAAAACGTAAACAAATAATGAAAATTGTGAATTTATGTCTAAAATAATCATATCAAATGATGAAATTGTAAAATCATGGTAACACATCAAGAGACACGGTAGTGTCTCGCGCCAAGTATATAATATATATATATATATATGCGCAGCGCGAACACGGAGTGTATCTATTACGCCGCGACGCGCTATCGAGAACCCTGAGATTACCGAATCTCAATAACGGCTGATCCGATTAGCTTTTTAATGGTCTTAATGGATAGCTTGGGTTTGATTTACATAAGAAAAATGTTTTCGTTTTGTTCCTACGTGCCTTATGAGCTGAGATATTTCAATGCAAAGTTCCAATTTGGCGAATTTTACGTTAAGAGATTTTTCTCCATCGTCAAGTGTGGGCAAGAGGGGAGCATGAAAGGGTGAGGAAATGTACCGCCAATTCACGCAGTACGAAAAAATCAAAAAGCATCTATGTTCAGGTTGCTAGTCAACGTAACCTAGCTAGTGTCAGTCACTTTACTCATAACCACTGTGATACTACTTAGCTGTTCTGTCTAGGGTGAATTGACCAGTGAATGAACAGCTAAGCGCTTTTTTAGTTTCAAATAACGATAAAAATTAAATAATGTCCTAATTTATTCATGAAACAAGAATTTGTAACAGAATAGGCTTTAAAAATGTCTAAAAAAATTGTTTGTGATTTTTTACTTGACCGGCGTCAGAAATAAATCATAAAAATGTAATCAATGCTCAATATACTAGTGAATGAACAAAATACCCAATAAATGAATACCTTCACCCAGTGATTGAACACAAAGAATAATACTTCATTTTCCGACGAGAAAATGCTACAAAAGAAGAAAGGAATTTTAGGCGAGGGACCTAACATAAGAATATAAAGATATAATCTATATATTATAATAATAGGAATTTGACAAATTTAGTTATATCAGAACACAGTTTACACAATATAATGGTTAACTGTCATCGTACGTGTTTTCTTACTAGGTTTCTCGCTGAGAATGGCAGCACCCGAAACCACAAAACAAAAAAATTAATAAGCGACCGAGACGTTCATAGATTCAAAAAATATTAGTATCGCCGTTATCTCAATAAATTTTCCTTCATTCCAAATATAAGATCATTGTTTTCAATGAAATAGTATTCTTGTTATACACGAAAAAAGTCAATTTGTTCATTCACTGGTCAATTCACCCTATACGCATACTTTTCCTTAATAAACCCTTAATATTTCAATGACGGTTTTTAGTTTTTATATCAATTTTTAAATCATTAGATATTGATTTATTAATAAAATGAATTTAACTTAAGTGTGAAATATAATATTCTTTCTTATTTCTTCTTTTATATTGCTATTCTCTGCATTAGCAACAAGACGCATAGGTTCCAAATTCCTAACACATCTTCTAAAGGTATCTCGATAGCTGCATCAACGAGTCTCAACAGCTAAAATTATTCTCTGACCACCAAGAGCTAATACCTGGGATTCCAGAGCTGGAGACTTAAACTCTTTTAATAAATTGTTCACTTTAGCAGTAAAATCCTTATCTAATAATGATTTGCATAATAAATTCGCACTGTGGCTACTACAAGTCATGTGCCATACATTGATTGTTTTTCCCATGGACATTTGTCTGTTATTACTGCATATAATATTTAAATTAAATTGTTCTTGTGCCATTGTCATACATTGATTAACAACTTCTCTTAATGCTTCACCAGTTTCTCTGATACAACTGAAATTCCAGGCATCAAGATAAATGTACCTGTAATCACTTCAATTCAGAATTGCAACTACATATTTATTGTTGGATGATGAATTTTTCCAACCATCTAAAATTAGAACTGAATGTTTAGATTCCACACTGGTTATTGATTTTTTATAATCTTGAAATTTTGCATTCAGTAAATTATTTGACAACTTCTTTCTAGTTGGAATTTTATAATTCGGGTTCAATTTACCACAACCAAAGTATTAATAGCTGGACAATCATATAAAGTTATGAATGCTATATTTCATAGTGGTTCATGTATTGAGGATGGCCATTACACCAGTATATGTAAAGAAGAAGGAAAGACTAGTAGTTGGATTGAAGCTGATGATGTGCAAATTAAAAAAAGGCAATGGCTCAAAGGCGCTAAAGATCTTTATATTTTGTTCTTACAAAAAATGATAATAAATAAATAAGCCAACAAAAATTACCACGCTATGGAACAGCTGAAAGAAGAATGATGCCATTTGGCACTTGTAAGGGTTTATTATGCAAATCATTATTAGATAAGGATTTTACTGCTAAAGTGAACAATTTATTAAAAGAGTTTAAGTCTCCAGCTCTATAATCCCAGGTATTAGCTCTTGGTGGTCAGAGAATAATTTTAGCTGCTGAGACTCGTTGATGCAGCTATCGAGATACCTTTAGAAGATGTGTTAGGAATTTGGAACCTATGCGTCTTGTTGCTAATGCAGAGAATAGCAATATAAAAGAAGAAATAAGAAAGAATATTATATTTCACACTTAAGTTAAATTCATTTTATTAATAAATCAATATCTAATGATTCAAAAATTGATATAAAAACTAAAAACCGTCATTGACATATTAAGGGTTTATTAAGGAAAAGCATGCATATAGGGTGAATTGACCAGTGAATGAACAGTGAGCAGTGAATGAACAAATTGACTTTTTTCGTGTATAACAAGAATACTATTTCATTGAAAACAATGATCTTATATTTGGAATGAAGGAAAATTTATTGAGATAACGGCGATACTAATATTTTTTGAATTTATGAACGTCTTGATCGCTTATTAATTTTTTTGTTTTGTGGTTTCGGGTACTGCCATTCTCAGCGAGAAACCTAGTAAGAAAACACGTACGATGACAGTTAACCATTATATTGTGTAAACTGTGTTCTGATATAACTAAATTTGTCAAATTCCTATTATTATAATATATAGATTATATCTTTATATTCTTATGTTAGGTCCTTCGCCTAAAATTCCTTTCTTCTTTTGTAGCGTTTTCTCGTCGGAAAATGAAGTATTATTCTTTGTGTTCAATCACTGGGTGAAGGTATTCATTTATTGGGTATTTTGTTCATTCACTAGTATATTGAGCATTGATTACATTTTTATGATTTATTTCTGACGCCGGTCAAGTAAAAAATCACAAACAATTTTTTTAGACATTTTTAAAGCCTATTCTGTTACAAATTCTTGTTTCATGAATAAATTAGGACATTATTTAATTTTTATCGTTATTTGAAACTGGAAAAACGCTTAGCTGTTCATTCATTGGTCAATTCACCATACATTATAAAAATACAAACTTTATTTTATTATTTTATTAATTACAACATTCTTCTGTGGCGGGCTACATATTCTCCTGTAATTAGTACTACAAAATGTGTGAAATCTCCACAAAATTACCTTTTTTAAAAAAAAGGTACAAAAAAGAGCGCCAAGTATATAATCCCATCGAAAAGAATCCCATTTAAAAACATTGTCGTAAATTAATAGTTTTACAAAACTAATGATATACACAAATTGCGCCAATTATACCAATGGCTATTTATACAAACAGGACCGTTCCTGGGTTGTTGGTCGCCCAGGTGCGAAAACAATATTGCCGCCCTTATTAATTTAATATTCTTTAATTAAGAATTTGATATGCAGTGCTTACTTTTACATCTATATATACAAAAAAAAATGTATTAACCAATATTAAGCAGATATATTTTTATTTTATTTTATACAAATAAATATTTCAATACCAATAAATATTTTATTCAAAATACTTGGCGCTGCTCTCCGAATTGGTGTTGATAAACTGAATAAATATGTATAAATTGCATTAATCTTTTTCTTTCTTTCTTGTCCGTGCGATCGTGAATGTGTGTATGTGTGCGTGTGCATATGCTGCGTATGATATTAGAATTAATTATATGTAGAATAAATGTGACTGCGTTTCTAATATAATATGTATATGTATATGTTTATCTATTTTAGCCTGTAAGAGAATTATTGCAAATTATTAATACTAAGACAATTATTTTAACATTTCTTCGGTTTCGCAGCGCCAAGTATTTTGAATAAAATATTTATTGGTATTGAAATATTTATTTGTATAAAATAAAATAAAAATATATCTGCTTAATATTGGTTAATACATTTTTTTTTGTATATATAGATGTAAAAGTAAGCACTGCATATCAAATTCTTAATTAAAGAATATTAAATTAATAAGGGCGGCAATATTGTTTTCGCACCTGGGCGACCAACAACCCAGGAACGGTCCTGTTTGTATAAATAGCCATTGGTATAATTGGCGCAATTTGTGTATATCATTAGTTTTGTAAAACTATTAATTTACGACAATGTTTTTAAATGGGATTTTAAGGTATAACGCCATGATGATAGGACGAAAATGGTAGGATAGCTTTGGACATTTTAACGAAATTCATGAACTTTATTAAATATGTAACACAATGTTCTTATGATACATAGATATCTATGTATGAAGAAGCCCAAAGAATTTTTTTCCAGATTTTTGAATAAAACATACCGACACAATAGCCGCACAGTCGATTCGTATTTTCCATTTGAGCCATTAAATGCTATAATTTGGATAAAGGCACAATTCGTTACACTGATTGCTGCGAAAAGAATTTAATATTACAAATTTCATTAAAATCAATAAATACTCTTAGAACGGACCGATTTCTAGTATGAAAATACAATAGAGATCCCCACAAAATATTTGATTTTTTTATTACGTTTCAAAAGTGGTAACATTTTTGTAGACTTTAAAAATGTGTCGTCTTTTTTAATGAGATATCAAATTTTTGTTTATTTGTTAAATAAATTCAACACTACCTGGGTTTTATATAGATTTTAATTCTCTATCAGAATATGTATATAAACACATACTACAATTTTAAGTTGATGTTAAAAAATAATCGGAATAAAATAAAACGAAAAAGTGGTCATTTTTTTGTGCGCTACTGTATGTAAAGTTTCAGTAAAATCAATGTGTAATAGTAGGTTGCTGTTTAGTTATAGAATGTTAAATCTTCCCAGAATACCAATACGAAAGATAAGAGGCAAAAATAACAACGTTAAACTCATAGTCATTTACAATTTTGTCTTGAAAAGAACCTGTACCTCGGGACCGGGCGTGAGCTCCTTTCAAGACGGGTAACCTATTCGGCTTGCTATTACTCTTTGCCGTCTTCCTTCTGTAAGACGATGTCGCTGTTATCTCGACCGAAATTTATGGCTTGTCGCTGTCGCATGTCCTTCGCTCATTCTCAGTCTGTCTCACTCCCCGCGGCGACTACAAAAGAAGTAGCGGAGATAGAAATGTACTTCTAACCAGTGATGAGATCTCGGGCGGGTTTTCTCGCGCATGCACGACGATTTTAGCGTCAATATAGTACAAGTTTCGATAAAATACGGGATCTTGATCACCCAGCAATAATTTTTCAAAAATTGTTATATGCTCCTTTTGGGGAGGGGGGGGGGGGGGAGGGAGGCACAGGGAAGGGAAAAGTACTTAAATAACTGTAAGCCATGTAGCTGTAACCCCCCCTCCATCAATGTAAGCCCGTGTCGTAAACCCGGAGAGGAACAAATTCGACACTTCTTTATTACAATGACTCGTCTTTATTGAAACAACGATTTGAGGGTTACTTACCTGTACAAGGTACCAGAGCTTTCTGATTTCGTCCGCGAGGTTCGAAAAGAACGTCGACTAACTCACGAACGTTATTGGTGGTTACAATTGCGACGGCGAGGAAATAGGAAATGTGATTGGTTGTTGACGACAGTGGAAGTGGCATTGCTAGAGAAAGTTAGTTTCTACGTTTAAAGTGATTTTCGTTGGAAGAAGGGCCTTGAGGCCCACGGTCTAATCCGCTTATTTACGGCTACGGCACGTACGCCTGAAAAGGTCTGAGGGTCCAAGTGGGCGACGATGACCAGACATGCTATAAGGGAAAGTCGTGCGGAAAGAGGCTAACAACACTGTATATTATTTAAGTACATTAAACATCGAAATACTTTCCATACGACTTCCAATATTTAAAAAAAAAAAACTTACATAACCTCGTTGTTGGCTTAATAAGGATCAAAAGTTTAGAAGGCTAGAAACTCTTTAGAAAGTGTTATTATAGATTCGTAATATCGAAATACAGGAGAACCTCATTCACCCGAGATAATAGAGATTGTATGTCTCATCAGATATCAAAATACTTTCTTTTTTGACATAAGGCATTTTGTTTCTCAGGTAAAGTATTATGTATTTGAATGGCTTAAATAAAATTCTTTTCGGATATACTACTGTATGATCCAACTATCATAATGAATTTAAATTTTGTGGAGTTGGGAAGGCGGGAAAGAGGACCTGTATTATAAAATTTTAGCTTTGGGTATTTTTTAGTTTCTGAGATATTAATAAAAAATTGTATGCTCGTCAATGTCAACTGTTGCACAGCCGACGATACAACAGAGATATTGACCTCATCGCGTGATGCTTGTAACTGCAGTCTCATTTTTAGTATTCCCAAACTCACATCGGTTCGGTAACATGCTTTACGTGCCCGCAAGCGAGCGTGCGCCCCCGCAATAACCCAGTCCTAACCAATACTAATACCGTCGGCTGTGAAACAGTCGAAACAGTAGATGGCGACAAGAAAATAATTGTGTTAGTAACGTCTGTATAGGCAGATTTCAATGTATTATGCTGAAAATTTTTATTAATATCTCAAAACTAACAAATACCCGAAGCTAAAGTTTTATGTTAGAGGTTCTCTCCCGCCCCACTCAATGCCTCTAAATGTCGGTTCATTCTAGTGGTTGGATCATACCGTAGTACAGCTTTCTTTTCAGCCTGGTATAACTAGGTGAAAATCAGGGCACTTAATCGATCTTTCTGAAACTTTCGGGATATTGTACTATCAGGTTAAGCTAGACCAGGCATGGAACTAAAGTGAACGCAGCGGCCGTTTTTCGGAGGCAACGCCTCCTTTCTCCCGCCGCGCGTCTTGGCCCCCGCGGCGGGCCTAGGTGCTTCGAGCGCCTCAGACCCGTACCATATGAACCGCGCGTGGCGCATTGGGGCGACACCCGTATCAATAGATTTCCGCAAAACTTGGATTACAAAACGCTTACTTATTCCAACACGATAACGAATCCGAAGCACAAAATTCTTACGACCCCCCCCCCCCCCCCGTCACCGGCACACCAGAACCCCATAGAACACCTCTGGGAGGAACTTAAAAGGAGAGTATGGAAACAGCAAACTACCAATCTTCAAGCATTTATTGCTCAACTAAAGGAAGAATGGCTTAAAATTGAAGCGGAAGTGACAACAAAATTGGTGGAATCAATGCCAAATAGACTAAAAGAAGTCATTAAGTTCAAAGGATATCCTACTAGATATTAGTTCAAGATTATTAATTACTTTATACGGTTCAACTCGTCTGTCCAAATACTTATTTTTATTAAGGTCTTTGCTTTTTCGATACCTGATTCGGCTGATCTGAATTCACTTAGAAATTGTTTAATTTCTGCGAGGAGTTAAGGTATATTGAGGTTGTTAAGCTCTTCATAAATGTCTTGAAGTTCCGAGGTGAGCCCAGCAAGTTCCGGGGACTGCTTTGGCTGGGTTTATTGGCTTGTTTATAGCGGAGGGTGGGTCGTTTGGCGGCTGATTGTTAAATGGTTAAATGGAGTCACTGTCTGAAGCTGGCTACGTGCTCTTGGTCGCACTTGGCGCACTTTATTGGCGTATTAACGCGGTCGCACTGTTTCACATCATGATCCTTCCCGCATCTGACGCACCTCAGTTTTAAGTTGCAGTGAGCACTGGAGTGACCAAAAAGTTGACAACGATAGCACTGAGTGGTGGAGGTTTTTGTGGTGTATTTTTCAAGGGAACATTTGTGATAAAGTATGTCGTTTAAAGTCCGCAGATGGCTCAGAGTGGTGTCCAGGGGGGGGGGGCAAGTAGGATGTATAATGGCAAGAGCAGCTTTGATCCTTCCGGTTGAGATTTCGTTATCTGATGGACTGTGACTGGTTTGGAAATTTGGTGCTCAACATCCTTCCTGATGTCCTCAGGGGAGGAGCTGTTGGGTAGCCCACGTATAATGAATTTCCGTTTGTGGTCTGTTTTATAACCAAACCTGTGAAATTCTGTGTTGGTGTTTTTTATCCTGACGGAGATTTTTTTGTGGTCCTCGACGGTTTTCGCGAAAATTTGGGTCGTCCTACCAGTGTTTTTCAGTTGAAAATGTTTAGTTACTTTTGTTATTTCAAGAATGAAGGTTTTGATGTTAGTCGGAGTGCCGTTTAGGACCATGGGGGGAGGTTTCTCCGTTGTGGTAGGTTCGGGTGGCTGGTCGGGGGCATTCCTCACTGAGGAGACTTGGTTCTGCCACCGAACCATACCGAGGTCGCTTTAACTAGCCCCTCAGTTCAGCAGAGTTATCAAGAAGTATTCTTAAGACTCCTAAATCTCAATCCGAGGTAGCTTTAGTTAGCTCCTCAAATTCCTTCCGAGGTAGCTTTAGTTAGCTCCTCAAATTCCTTCCGAGGTAGCTTTAGTTAGCTCCTCAAATTCCTTCCGAGGTAGCTTTAGTTAGCTCCTCAAATTCCTTCCGAGGTAGCTTTAGTTAGCTCCTCAACTTTCTCGAGGTAGCTTTAATTAGCTCCTCAACATCCCTTCAAGGCCATTCATACTAAGCCCTCCACCTCATCTTCCAAAACGTGGGCCAGCTGATAGGCACCAGAAGCAATCAACGATATTCAACTTCCATCCGGGGACGTCCTAATCGGCTACCTGGCTACCATCCGAGGTCACTTTAACCTTCTGGTACTCGCGCGTGTGCACGGAGTGCACGGAGTTCAGTTTTTGGCTGATAAAACCGTTTTACCGTGATCTATTGTACCCAGCACCCCTATGTATTCTTCCAGCGGACATTTTTGCATAATGCCACGTACTTGTCAGGTTCAAATTCAGTTTGCAAGTGTCTCTGATTGAACGAAAACGAAAGTATTGCCGCGTATCCCGCCGGCAAGCGCGCTCGTGTACTCACAAGTTTTCCAGTTATCCGCCTCCGATTGCTTTGATTTTTGGATATGTTTTAGAGGACAGAAAAATAAGATATACGTATTTTTTTATTATGGCCTGTTTGCATGTTTAGGGGGTGAAACCACCCCTCAATGGTTTCCCAGGTATTCGCCTCCGATTGCTTTGATTTTTGGATATGTTTTAGAGGACCGAAAAAAAAGATACACGTGTTTTTTTATTTTAGCCTGTTTGCATGTTTACGGGGTTGAAGCTTCCCCAAGGTATAAAATTTTTAGGTGATCATCTCCGATTGTTTTGGTTGTTGGATATGTTTTTCCATATGAAATTTGACTCAACAAAATTTTGTACCCCTTATGAATTTTGAGGGGTGGTTTCACCCCCTAAAGATAACAACAGGCGAAAATAAAAAAATACGTATATCTTATTTTTCGGTCCTCTAAAACATATCTAAAAATCAAAGGAATCGAAGGCGAACACCTGAAAACCTTTGGGGGGTGGTTTCACCCCCTAAACATGACAACAGGCCAAAATAAAAAAATACGTATATCTTATTTTTCGGTCCTCTAACACATATCCAAAAATCAAAGCAATCGGTGGCGAATTACCTGGAAAACCATTGAGGGGTGGTTTCACCCCCTAAACATGCAAACAGGCCAAAATAAAAAAATACGTATATCTTATTTTTCGGTCCTCCAAAACATATAAAAAAACCAAAGGAATTGGAGGCGGACTTGTGAGTACACGGGCGCGGTCGTTAGCAAGATACGCGGCATACTTTCGTTTTCATTCAATCAGAAACACTTCCAAACTGAATTTGAACCTGACAAGTACGTAGCATTATGCAAAAATGTCCGCTGGAAGAATACATAGGGGTGCTGGGTACAATACATCACGGTAAACCGGTTTTTTCAACCAAAAAGGTTAATAATACGTGACTGTGCACTCAGTGCACGACGCGAGTGCTCGTGTTACAAAAATAGGCGCGAGTACCGGAAGGTTAACTAGCCCCCTCGGCTTCCATCCTAGAAAGCGTGGGCAAGCTGATAGGCACCTGGAAGCCAAGATAACTCTGAGAGAAGGAATCCTCTCAACTTAAACATAACTAAACTGACCTAGCGTCAATCTTTGAATATCAAAGACTTTATGTTCATTAGCAATAATTATCGTACCGCTACACGAACTCTAATCTTAATTAACGTCTCAATCTAATCGACATTCTTTATTACCGACCTAGCGTCAAAACCGAAATAGGACTATATCACAGACTAGGTATAGAATAGAACAATCACCCAATGTATTTTTGTGTCGCCGGTTTGGGGGGTCTTAGGACCCCCCATACCATTTTAAAGTCGCATGCAACGTTACCGGTGAAATCTCAAAACAGATTGTAACGCTACACGTGGTAGGAACTAAAATTAAGCACGAGTAAAACTAGGTTATGTTTTGAGAGTCAAAGCCCGCGATTTACAAATGTTTCTGTTAGAGTAACAATTTAAAAATCGTCTTATGAACATATTCCGTTCAACGGAAGAGAACGGAGGAAGAAAATAAAACGATATCACATTCGTCTTTTAATCTTGCTGTCCTATTCCGATTTATTTAACGCAAAACAAATTTCATTCCCTTGCAATAACGTAATTTGTAAAAACAGGACTTTAATGTATTTTAAGAGCACCTGTTGCTGAACCCCACCCATGTATCATGTGTTGCCGCATACATTAAGGCAGCGCGAAGAGATTTATATATATCGTCATATCATCTACAATTATTTATTAATCAGTGTGAAAATTGGTTAAAATCTTCCTTGTATATTAAGGAAAAACTTTGTCGCTGCAAGTTATATGTACCTCAAAATTACCAGGATGGGCAAAAAAAATTACTTGAAATCAAAATTTAATCTACGACACTCAATTTTTTTAAGTCGGCGCCAGATTTACACAGTGCAAATGATGAGGCACCGATATAAAAAAATTAAGTGTCGTAGATTAAATAAGGAACAAAATTAATTTTTACTTTTTAGCGCATTTCATATTTTTTTGAAGTCGGCTTTAATTATGATTTTCCATTTTTTGGAACGATGCACCAGTATTGTGACTTTTACACGCTGGTGGCGAAAAATCTCTCCGTACAGAAGTACAGCGCCGTGGTCAACCCTGTCTTAGCTGAAAATTTTGAAATTGAGACGGGTACGAGACCAGTCGACATTGTTTGCAAACCTCATTACAATGATCTGGGGTGTGAGTGGTAAACCGATCATAAAAGCGGAGCGCGCGGCTCGCTTACCTGGGCCGGGAAATTCCCAATAGCTCTTTGCTACGTTCATTTGAAAGAGATAACTCCAAAATTTTCGAAGCTCGGGGCTCACCGCTGTCCAGCGGACGCTGACAGCCAGGGGTGTGCGGGTACCCGACGTTTCGGGCTCGGGACGGGCCGGAAACTTTCGGTCGAGATCGGGCAGGATCCCGTTACTTTCGTATTGCTCGAGAACCCGAAGTTTTCGGGATCCCGAGAGTCGTTTCGGGCTGCAAGCATAGCTGCCATAAGCGGGCAATTTGATTTCAGATCAGCTCGGCAAAACTCGGACGCGATCGGCTCGAAACACTATTATATCGGCTCACAGACTATTTGGTAGCAATGAAAATACATATATATGTACTTAAATGAATAATAAGATACTAATTCTGATTCAACAGGAGACAGAAGGGTAAAATCTTTTCACTAGTCTTGATATAAATGATATACATAATTCTTTCCGTCTCGGTCCCCTCTTAATGGCTGGCTTTCGAGCCGATCTCTTCTATTTTACATATTATGCTTTTCTAAAACTGCAAAATATGTAGTAATATCCGCAGCGTTACAAGACCATTATACTCATTCATCTTTTTCCTTCAGTGTCGGATCTGTATTCATATTCAGAAAGTTAAAATTGGATGGCCACGATATTCTGGCCTTTTTCTTGAAATCGGTTGAACGGTAACGCGTACCTTTTTTTACGACCCTGATGGGTTCTTAGGTAAAAGCTTTCGAACGACGCGGCTTGGAGGTCATAAACACTAGACTAAGGTCGGTATCAAATATATTGGCCGGTGAGTTTGTTTTCCCGATCAGCGATCGAGGAGAAATCAACCACCACCATCTGACGATCAGAGAGAGAGCGAGAACGTTGAGAAAAGGAGCATCGAGCAGGCAAGCGGTATGGTGGGAGAATACCCCTCACGAAACTCACCGGCCAATATATCTGATACCGACCTTAGTGGCATAAGGACAAAGTCAGCAATAGGCCATTCAGTAATGACTATGCCAATTTCTATCATACACGTATCACTAATGGATTACTAGTGTTTTTCTGATAAAAATAACACCAAACATGATATAATTCTGATTATTTTTAATGACTGTAATAGAAAGTACTTGGAGTAAAGTAATTGAGGAAAGTAATAAAGAGTACTTAAATTCTACGTGAACTGACACCACGGGCGTCTGTAGACTTTTCTTCACGGGGTGGGGTAACTTTGAAGTGATGGTGGTGAAAATTATAGTAATGAAAAAACGAGTAGCCCGCTTGCTTTTTTGAACTCATTTTGTATTGCCAATTTAATTAAAAATTTAAATCCGAAATTGTCGGATTTAGTATATTCACTTTCAGAATTTTAGAATTATAAATTTCGAATTATTCACTTTTTTAGTATAAACTTAATAGAGACAAGTTCTTAAAAATAGGCAATTTTTTTTTCTCAAAAGTCAGGGGGGACAACTGCCCCTTTTGCACTCCACTCCGGACGCCCATGACTGACACGGAACTGTTATGTGTACCCAGATCTTAACGTAAGCGCTACTTACGCTCGTGTATTTACATCGTAGATGTTTTTTTATAATTTTTAAATAATTAATTTTCAGTAGTTAATAAGGACAGAGCCAATCAATTTGTAACGACACGTAGGGATTTAGGGGCCTCGGGTCCAAAAGACTACGAATATAAATTTTACAAAAACGTTTAAATTCATTATTTTCAATGACTTTTACGTGTCGTAGGATAGGCACCGTGTGTCTCGAGAATTCGGGATCGCTCCGCGATAATTCGGATTTATTGTGGATTTATTGCAACTTAACGGCAAGATTTCGGCAATAAATCCGCAAGATATCCGGACTTAGAAATGTTCACTCGATAATGCGGAACTTTTTCATTACGCATAATAAATTAAATGTCAACGATAGGGACACTGGCAGTAATTGGCACGTGTAACACTTTTTCTACAAATATCTTTTCTCGCTGCATATAGTTAATGAATTTGTTTAAACTCTATATTGTTAAGTGAATAATTATATTAATTATTTATATAAGATATTGTTCACGTGCGCATATATTCCCTCGGAGGTGGTATATTCCCTGTGGAATCTTAGACTGTATTCTGCGTGCCGAGATTTCAAGATCGTTCGCGTAATTCCGGATTTATTGCCGAAATCTTGCAAAAACGTAGAAATTGCAATATTGCACGGCAATGTGTATGCAATATTCCTGAAATATTGCACAAACGTAGCCATTGCAATATTGAACGCCAATGTGTACGCAATATTTCTGTAACATTGCACAAAGCTGGCCATTTTAATATTGCACGGCAATGTTTCCACAATTTGTGCAGTAATATTGCAATGCAATCCGCAACCAAATGGCAACATTGCAATGTACTGCAACTTTTGTGCAACGTTTCTGCAACAAAATGTGCTGTAGGGGACATACATGTATACCTAAACACTGTCTATACAGAGTGCATTATTATTTAAAATATTTAAAAGAGTTCGATTGAGTTCGTGTTTGGACTCATTTATTTCAGGATGATCTCAGCATTCCATTGCAATCCTTCTTATTGAGAAAAAATAAAAATTATAAGAATTTTATCAGCCGAGGTGACGACATTGTTTATCAGTTCGCGCGCCGAGCGTTGGCGCCTATGATGTTGCTCCTCGTGTTTCTTTGTCACGATGGAGTTAAGCTCCGAGAATTCCAGGAATCGACAATCTCGTTAATATTCAATCGGCAGACCCACACGCTCAATATTAACCGGGCATTACTGTTTATCGAGACCATAATGGATTTTCAGGTGGACCTACGATTTTGGACATACAGCAGCATATTTTAATACATAATTATCAAGATTAATGTTTATATTAACATTATTAAATCTTGGAATGTTTAAAAAGTAAAGACATCGACATAAATATAAATACGAGAAGTAAAAACAATGTTGGTACGAATATTAATAAGCAAATACATTTGTCCTCAAATAATGTATAATTCACATAAATATTTACTTATTTTGTTTCAGATATTACAAGGCAATTTTACCTTCTATGATCAAGATGACCGTAGGCAAAATTATGATATGGATATCATATTCTCTCATTTTGAGCGAGTGCCATAATCGAAAGGGACACGACGAGGATGGGTCGAAGTTAATACGAATCAATGGCGACGTGATCCTTGGTGGAATCTTCCCCATGCACGAGCAGGTAAATTTTCACCGAATCTTAAAGTAGATTGCCTCATATTGACATACGGGTGGGAGGTTCCAATGTATTCATAACTTCATTGTGCTAGCAAATTTCATTACTTGCCAACTCCAGTCAACGGGAATTAAATCACTTACTGAATTCCTGAAACTTCGAAAGTCCTACCAACTTCAATTGCAAGAAAAAAAAGTTTCAGAAATATAAAGTTATGGTAAGATAGGTACATATATATATCCAGGGATTAGATCAAGCAAATGGTTTCAGATATACGGCTATGACCAGTTATGTTGATAACTCCAGGTTCCGAAGATTATCTTTTATTCGGGGTGGTAGGCGAATTTCATATCTCCGATTTCACGCTGCACTGAAGTTTAAAGGGGAACACCACTGTGACAGCCGGAATGGTAAGCCATTTTTAAGAATTTTTATTTCAGGAATAATTTACAGTTTTCATAGAATATTTTTATTTCCTACCTTTAGACTATACAAAAAAAAAAAAAAAAATAGAAAAACATCCATAAATTTTAATATATTAATTAATCTTCTAGACCCCCCCCCCCCCCTCCCTCGCGAACTGGTCGAATGTGTAACTATGATACAGCAGGTCCGAAATCAAATACATATCATTTTTTTTTATAAACTATATGAGTCTAGTTTTTATTGTACGTACGGATTCTTTGATTGGAAACAAATTTTTTAAATACGCCCGAAAAACTATCTATCTTACTCACGGATTTTCAAAACTTTTCTTCTAAAGCGCACCATTTTTACAAAAATAATTTGTTTTAGAAACTACACTCATACAGTTTATAAAAAAAAAAGAAATTTTACTTCGGACCTGCTGTTCTATAGTTACATATTCAACCAGTTCGCATGGGGGGGGGGGGGGGGAGTTGTAGAAGATTAATTAATATATTAAAATTCATGAATGTTTTTTGTATGATCTCTTAAGACAGTGTACTAAAGGTAGATAATAAAAATTGTCTATGAAAACTGTAATTATTCCTAAAAAAAGTTCTTAAAAATGGCTCACTTTTCCGGCCGTTACATTGCTGTCCTCCCTTAAGCGTTTCGGTCTTCGGGAATGGTGGGTAGGTGAGGGAAAACAGTGTAGCAATAATCATTAACCCTTCATGGCCATATTGGGTTCAACAGACCCGCTTTTTGACTTTGGAGCTTGGTACCGGTAAGTTCCTGGCTTTGAAATGGCATTGGCCTGACATTTTACGGAAATTTTGTTTCCTCTTCCGGTAGAAGTTGTCAGTTTTTGAATCAGAACGTCCGTTGGTGAGTGGCAGTCGTTACAAGAACATCGTTTTTGAGCGTGGGTCGTTCGGACCCACGTATGACCAACGTAAATTTTATCGAAAAAATGAAAAAAATGTATTCTACTCTAATTCAAGAACTTCATAAAATCTAACATGTATAGCTATGACAATATTCCTTGCACGACAACATTTCTCTAAAATAAACATATTTTTTACTCTACAATTGACCATCTTCCCAGTTACCACACAGACATCTTAAAGACGTCTGTTTCAGACTTTCAAGACGTCTTAAAGACGACTGCTATTTTCTGAAAGACGTCTTAAAGACGTCTATAGACGTTTTTGAACGTCATTTGTCAGAAAACAGTACGTCCTTAAGACATCTTTTAAACGACTTGTAGACTTCTGTAAGATGTCCATTTCAGACTTTCACGACGCCTCAAAGACGTCTTCCTAAGGATTTGATTAGGCCTACCACAGCTCTTTAAAGAGATATTAGAGATATTAACCGTGACTTGATTCGTGTTTCTTAAAATTAATATTTTTTAATGAAATTAAATATTTTGAAAAAAGAAGTCTGTCAAGTACCTGCTCTTGTTCTCATTTAGGAAAGTCTATTTTCATGCTTCTCAATATTTTCGTTTCTTCGTAAAAAAGAATAACGTCTTGCAATAGTGAATGATCCAGACATTTTTGGGCATATTTAAGTTCAAGTCGAAAATATAAATTTCCTTCATCAAAAAACGCCTGTACTCGAATGTGACGAAATATGATCTGCCCGGCTCTCTTATGCGCGTATCACAACAGCTGCTGTGGCCGGCTGTTTCCCAATCACACACAGGCGGCGGTTGTTGCAGCCAGCAGGAGACAGACACACTCGATTTGTCTGCTAGCCGCTTTATTTATATCCGCGATGAACATGCAAAAGAGAACATGCTTGTGTCGTATTATGAAGAGAATGCGAGGAAACGAAAATTGGCACTGCTTTCTCCATGATGGTCTTGGCGTTTTATCATTCTCGATGCCCTGAACGTTGCACTGATTGTGAGCATTACGGATACTGCTGACACTTTTTTTAATCTATCTTGAATGTCAGCGCGAAAACTCTCCGCCCTGATTGGCTGCAGGTGTCGCTGCGGCTCGAAAAAATGCCCCGTCGGCTATCCTGGCCGCAGCGTCGACTGCTTCACTTTGATTGATCGGACACCGGCCGCAGCGGCAGCCGTGAGCGACGGCCGCAGCAGCTAGTGTGATACGCGATTATCAAGAGACACGGTAGTGTCTCGCGCTGCGGCCGATCTTGATATTTTTGATATCGGGTCGCTGCGTAATATAAACACTGTGCGTCTCGCGCTGCACACATATGTATATATATATATATATATATATATATATATATATATATATATATATATATATATATATATATATATATATATATATATATATATATATACATATATATATATATATATTTATATATATATATATATATAAGTATGTATATATACAAATATATATAAGTAAGTATATATATATATATATATATATATATATATAAGTATATATATATATATATATATATATATATATGTGTGCAGCGCGAGACGCACAGTGTTTATATTACGCAGCGACCCGATATCAAAAATATCAAAAACCCTGACATTACCGAATTTCAATAACGGCTGATCCGATTAGCTTTTTAATCATTTTAATGGATAGCTTGAGTTTGATTTACATAAGAAAAGTGTCCTCGTTTTGTTCCTACGTGCCTTATGAGCTGAGACATTTCGATTAAAAGTTGCAATTTGCCGAACTTTATGTTAAAAAATTTTTTCGTCGTCAAGTGAAGGCAAGACGGGGGCATGAAAGGGTGAGGAAATGTCTCCCCACACAGCACAACGTCCCGGGGACGTCGACAGACCGTACCTGGGACGTCTGCAGACGTCTGTAGACGTCCCAGGGACTTTGCCGGACGTTGTGCTGTGTGGGTCTCAGGGACATCGTTCATTGGATGAAGGTTTCGGCCAATCGCGTAACAAATTGTTGTCACGTGACTGCCAGATAGAGAACACATCTGTGGAGGGAAACGTAACCTCGCTAGTGTCAAACAATCATAACCTGCGAAGTGTCAGATAAGGAAACTGATCCATATTTTTTAAATGTCACGAGTTTTTCCACCATATAGGACACTTATTATAGGACAATTATTGTCTCAGTTAACAAGGTAAGTTGCCAAAAATTTTTAATAGATTATTTATGTAGAGGTGATAGAAATGAAGGAGACGCACAGACTTGGAAGTTGTCTGGAGAAAGTTCGATAGAGGCATCTTCTTTCACACAAGTTTCTACAAAATAATATATTGTTTTTATATCAGCAAACTATTTTTACATTAGAGTTTTTATGTAACGCATAGAGAAATGAGGAGGACGCAGGGGCTTGGATAGAAGTGAAGGTGATGCACAGGTTTGGATAAAAATGAAGGGGATGTACAGGCTTGGATATAAATGAAGGAGACGCACAGGCTTGGATGTTGTCCGGAGAAGGTTAGATAGACAGGGAAGCATCTTGTTTCGCATAAGTTTCTGGAAATTTGTCAAATAAGTTAAAACGACAAAATTTTTCAAATTAGCGTAGCATTAAGAATTAAGAAAATTATGGCGTACTGCTTGCAATGTAGAGTAAGTCACGTTAGTGAAGAAAGTATGCTGAAAATACATCTCCCTTGATGCTTTCATTGCTTTTCAATCTTTTGTCAAAGATATTCGTAATACTTCATTTTTTTAAAATCCTCAGTAGATCCCACACTATTCATTAATTTTATTTGTTTCCCATTCACAATATTTCAATTCACCAATAAACATATTAAATTAATTTTATTCCAACGTTAATAAATTATTAGAGGTCGCGGCTTTTCACGTGTGTCTAAATACACGTGTACACGGGACACGTGTAACGTGTATTAAGGAATTAAAAATCCGTGTTCTTAATACACGTGTACATGGATTATAAGTACACGGATGTATGGTCGCCAAATACCGCCTCGTAAAATACAACTAAATAGAAATACATACTTTGTTGTCACGTCGGCATGGCAACGTTCACGTTGCCCGTGAACAGAACTATATACACGGATATCCGTGAACAGAACTACACGGGTATCCGTATATTAAAAATTACACGGATTCAAGTTCGGATACGTTTACTACACGTGTACACGTGTATGTAAATACACGTGAAATAAGGACCTCTATAAATTATGCATTAAAAATATTGGATCTCTTCCTTTATTTTCGCTGAATTACCATTAGCATTTAAATTTCCTGCAACAAAACTTTCTTCCATACGCTCTCACCCCCTTCGGACACATTTTGTAGTCTCTATACTTACTATAATAAAGGGCGACTTATATATTTCTATATAAGTTCTACGTTAAGTTCTAACTAAAATGTGGATTTAATATATTTACAGATAATCGAAGCGGAAGCGAAAAAGAAAGATACCCTGCTGCACGAGCAAATGAAAAAAATAGGCACATTTTCATGTATAATTTTAGAGTTTTAAGAAATATGTATATATAGTTAAAATCGAATTTTATTATGAATATGGAAAACTATAATTTAGAAGAGAAGGACAATAAATTGAACATAGTATTATATTAAATAAACGATTTTGAATATTGGTTTATATCTGAAAAATCAAATTTAAACCAATTCCACCAATTCAGTTGTCTTGGGGTATTCAGCTAGGTTGAATCGATCCGAACAGAACCGAACCACTTCGAACCGCTCCGACTCCTAATTTATGGAGAGGAACAGAAACCTCTCCATACATTAACTCGATCGGTCAACCGACTACTCCGACCAGTCGGCAGAGCGGTCAGGCATTCGGTCTGAGATTTCCGACTAAGAGGCAATCGGTCTGGAGTTTCGGTTCCCTTTCGCAACCTCTCACTGTTACGGTGACAATATTCCCTGCCCACAGACTCCCTGCTCAAATGGTGGGGTAAAACGGAACACCCACTCGAAGCCCGTGTAAACGTACAAAATCTTTATTTTTATGGTTTAAAATGTATTCATTTATGTTAAAATCTATAAATATATGTTTTAGGTATAACTATTACAAATAAAATATAACAAAAATATATATAATACCTATAAGAGAAAATATTTTATTAGATAACATGAAAATTACGGAAAATAATCAAATATAAATATAATGTCGTAAAAGATGGATAGATCAATACAGTTTGTTTCACTAATAACAATCTGCCTGCAGTCTGCCAACAGATGAACAGCAGGGTCTGACAAGGCAGGGTCTGCCGGCAGAAGGACGGCAGATCCGCAGCAGACCCTGCCTTCAGATGGTGCTATTGGATGTGTCAGACGGGCAGCAGGATCTGCTGTGGATCTGCCGTCCATCTGCCGGCAGATGAAGGCAGACCCTGACAAGGCAGTGTCTGCTAGTGATGGGCGATATATACCAATTGTATCGATACTTCGTATCGATACGTATTGATGGTCTAAGTATCGATACAGATAAAATATCGAAAGCGAAGTATCGATATCGTCAGTATCGATACTTTTACTCATAATTAGTGCTGCTATCACTAATAATCGATGACCATTTTTTTGTTGGCCATGTTAACGATTCATCACTATTAGAAGTAAAATCCCAAAATGGAAGTAAATAATTTATTCCATTATTTATAATAAAAATATATAAAAAATATTTACATTGTAACGTCCTGGGTTGCCGGTCCTCAGGACGTGGAGGGAGTTCTTGCCCCGTCGCCTCCGGACGTAACCATAACACCTAAGGCCGGCTGGTACGTCGCAATGGAGTACAGTGCGGGGCCGGTGGATCGGCTTTGAAGGATCGAGGGAGGAAAAGAGAGGTGTGTTTCGTCTTGGGGGCCGCCAGTTAGACTCATCAGTAGGGCTACAACTGACGACCCCTGCCCCAGACACACACGAGGACACAGAGGACATAATTTCGGAACTTGTATATATATGAAATGTTGAAGGATTGAGGACTAGCGAGAAAGATTGAAGACGATCTCTGGTGACACTCGTTGACACTAAGTCGTGTGGTGGGGTCGGGACGTCACAACATCACACATTTCAATCCAAATGCCAATCCTCAATTGACAAGGAACCTAAAAATAATAATTCTTGTAAATGTTCCCCAGTTAACCGATTTCTGGCTTCAGTCATAATTCTGCCTGCTTTTGAAAATAGGCGTTCCGAGGGAACGGAGGTAGCAGTTATTGACAATTTTTTTTTGCTAATTTGCTTAACAACGAGTTTGGCTGATCCTAAAATTTAATAGGGCAATTATCTATTTGAATTACAGGCTGATTTAGATAATACCCACACAGCACAACGTCCCAGGGACGTCGACAGACCGTCCCAGGAACGTCCCAGGTACGTCCGCAGACGTCTGTAGACGTCCCAGGGACTTTGCCGGACGTTGTGCTGTGTGGGTACCTCAACTCTTCTGGCATTTCGTTCCTCCCCTCCACAATCTGCCGGATTTTCAGCGAACGCTGGTGTCGAAGCAGCGGTTATATCGATATTTGGGGTTCAGTATCGATACAGCAATATATCGTCATATGAAATATCGATACAAAATATCGATATTTGGACCCAAAAGTATCGATATTCCAAATATCGATACTGTATCGCCCATCACTAGTGTCTGCCGGCAGAACCGTAGTTGAATGCGGACATAGACGGCACCGGATCTGCCGGCAGACCTGGTTATCAGGGTTATTATTGTATGAGTAAAAATCACATACAAATTTATCATCTTCCTTTTCAACACTGGTGCAGGCCTCATGGGCCCACCCTTTACATGTGATGCATTGTATCCAACTTTTTTCGTGTGTGGAATGAACAAAAACTTACATTACAAAATATGCATCGGTCCGTAAGAGATTTCTCTGAGGCTGCATTCTTTTCAGATTACTTTTTTAGAAGTGGTTTCCCTTTTTTCTAGTAACGGCTGTCTTTTTTACTATTTTCGGCTTTATCATTTTCTTGTTTTTATTCAAGTTGCTTTCGAGTTCCACCTCTTACGTATAAGTAGATGAAGTTAATATCACAGTTTTGCCCCTTCTTCTGCTCGATTTTTTCTCTTTCCTATTTACTTCCTGATGAATAGGCATTAGTATTGTGGGTGTGCATGAAAATGGTGAAGTTTAGGCACTATAATCTCTGGAGGTTCAAGGTTCACCTTCCTTACACGTGAACGGGGCATTATACTCTTTGGAGGTTGAAGGGTCACCTTCCTCACACGTGAACGGGGCACTATAGTTTCTGGAGGTTGAAGGTCGACTGTGGTCAACAGGTCTATCAGTAGGCTGTGATGGAGCAATCATATAATCGGGGAAGCCTTCTTTATGAGTAATTCCGGGAGACGCAGCCGGGTTGGAGAGTTGGTCGAGTTGCTATATTCAGACTCTACATCTGGGTATATGTAAAAATGTGTTAAGGTTCAGAACAATTAATTCTCTAGAAATCAACTGTTTCGACCAACTCTTCAGCCCGGCTGCGTCTCCCGGAATTACCCTAAATGGAAATATTTCAGTTTTTTTAAATCCTTCAATAGCTGTCTGATGTGAACTTTACCTCTGGGAAACCTTTTTTTTTATCTGAAATTAGTATGGATCGAAAGCACGTATTAAATAACATGCAAAAATCACAATTTTGAGTTTAGGAATCTGTTCGTTTAAAAGTTATGAGGCGAAAAAGTTGCTAAATTTTGACAGATTTTCTAACCTTATTCTTTCTTTGAAGATGTTCAATTACCCTATGATAAAGCGATAAAGTATATTGTTTAGTGATTATATTGATAATTATTGTATGTATGTATATTATTTATATTTTTTGGAGGGTAATGTATTGCTTTACACGAGATATGTCGTATGAAGATACAATGCATGAAGTGTGCGATATGAGTGGTGGAAGTGTAGACGAATGCAGCATGTTATCATCTTCTATTATTAATGCATGGTTTCGATATTGTAGAGAGATTATAGATCATTTTCAGGACATACAATTAGGGAAACCTAAATTAGGAGGAAAAACTGAATGTGGTTTGCCTATTGTGGTTGAAGTAATTTAATATTTGTATTTCAACTTTTGCTTACCTTCATTATTTATTTTTATAGAATTTAATATTCTAGATTGACGAAGCAAAGTTTGGTAAGAGGAAGTACAATCGGGGGAGGGTTGATGGTCACTGGGTATTAGGTTTAATTGATACCCATACACGAGATAGCCGAATGATGGTTGTACCAAACCGAGAAGCATCAACGCTTATTTCTATTATTAAGGAACATGTAGATATAGGATCAGAAATACATACAGATAGTTTTAGAAGTTATAGTAGTTTAACAGAAGAAGTATATATACATAAAACTGTTAACCATAGCATTGAGTTTAAGACACCAGATGGGACACACCCAAAATGTTGAGTCAGCTTGGCGTCCCGCAAAAGATTGGTTCAGAGGCAGAGCACGGTATCACGATGAAGAGTTTGGAGAACGATTATGCGAATACCTGTGGCGTCGATTTTGTTCGCATAATAAAATAGATAAAATGGGATTTTTGATCGAGGCAATAAAAAAACAATATGTTTTTAAAAACTAATAACAATGCATTCCACTTTTTAATTTATCCAGGGTATTAGTATTGGTTTGGGTTAGAGTTGAGGGGGGGGGGGGGGCGCCCACTTGCGGGCGCGTAAAGCATGGTAGTGAACCGATGTGAATTTGGGCATAACCTAAATAATTTTTTCTCCAGGAAAAGTAGGAAGAGGGTGCGATTTTAGTATCTGAATGTCAGTGATTATACTCAACAATATGACCGTGCCAGATCTGTGCCATACATTGTATAGTATTGGTTAAAAAAAAGTATTGAAGCATAATAGTTGTTCACATTAGAGGTTAGAATATATGTCAAAATTTCACAGTCCCTTTTACTTAATAACTTTTTACTGAATAGACTCCTCGACTCAAAATTGTGATTTTTGCATGTTATTTGATACGCGCTTTCGATCCATACCAATTTCAGACAAAAATAAAGGTTTCCCAGAGGTAAAGTTTACCCGCTGTCTGCATTAGGGCGGCTCTTGAAAATGCTGCCCGAATAATTTCGCTACCTCGTAAATTGTTACGCATCTTCCAGGATATTGAATTAGCCATTTCCGCACCTCTTGTTCATAATAAACACTTATTGGCGTCATAAGTGACCTATCTAGTGTCTGCAACTGATGCGTGCAGTGGGCAGGGAAACATAACAGAATAACATTATTTTGTTGTGCAAAACCAAGTAGTTCTATGCTTTTGGTATGAGACGCATGTCTAGGGATTGCAATCCCGCAAGACGGGATCCGACAGTCCTTGCGGGACTGTGTATATATCCAAAACTGCGCAAATGACGACGCGCACGACGGCACGATGAACTATGTTGTATCTGATCTGAGGCGAGCGGCGAGCGCGATGTTGCTTTGTTTCGCGACTCTGCGCTCCTCTCTTATTCCATCGCCATCTCACGCGTGCGTGTTTCGTCTTATTTAAGGGGGTAGACACGTCACGTGACCTGGCCGATTCGGCAGGTCGGTATTACAGCAGGTTTTTTCTGCACAGAAATGGTAATACCGATAGATCGATGATTGCCCGGTAAACGCGAGAGGGAACTGTTTGCTATTTCCGTATTCTATTCTGAATAAGGAAAAAAATTCTCAGCTGTTGCGTTGTATGTACTTATAAAAATTTAAACGGAAAGTCGGCTGGTACTGCAAACGTAGAAACTTCATTGTACATTTTATGAACAAGTACATTTTATGTACATTTTATGTACAGTTATGAACAAACATCATATATAAAATTGTAAGAAATTGATTGACGTCTCTTTTGCAAAGATCTGATTAGAAATTGCAGAACTTCAGATTCGTCACTGCTTAGCGTGCAACATTGTATAGTCCTGCTGGTTTCGAGCGTCGAAGCCCACGAAACTCAGCGAGACACATGATTGTTGGCGAGCATCGCGTTTGACGACTCTAGCTAGATAATTACCCCGTATAAATGCTAAGAAACGATAGTGTGAAGCGGCGTGCGTTTCAACTACACATTGACAATATCGCAGATTCTAGGGCCTAGAATATTAGCTCCGTATTACGATGTTCTTCACCAGAGCACTGCATTACTGATGAAAATGATGCCAAACTTGGACCAATTCGGTCTATTTTTAGTGAGCGTAGTGTGTGTGTGTCCTAATCATGTATTCATAAGGAAAAATAGACCGAATTGCTTCGCGTCTCGACTCATTTTCGTGGATATAAACTCACCAATCCATCGGTGGTAACACTCTTATCAAGGTGTAATGAGTAATATGAACATTTTCATATTCAGTACTGAATGGCTGTCGCCGTCGACCGAGGGCTCTAATAAATGTGCATTTATTTGGGAAACCAAAGCCGCGTCACTCGTGACACCTACTTGCGAACAGATATATGTATGTACGGGAAGACGCAATGCAATTTCCCGATGACTTGAAGCAACATTTCAATAGGTAAATGCATGAAACTCTAGAATCAGGAATTCCCAACCAAGTGATGCATATATAAGAACTGGCGAAATTCCACAATAGTTTGTCGTCTAAATTTTACAATTGAGGTATTTATTTGACGTGAATATACATACGTAAAGTTTGTCAGCAAAGTCTTTCCCGATTTGAGTTCTATAGAAGGCTGACTTTCCTTCGCCATGCAAATCCTCTCTTGTCCTTCACGCTGGCAATCATGCAACTCGCTGAGTTTTGTGGGTTTCCACGCTCCAGTCCAGCGGGGCCATACAATGTTACGCACTAAGCAGTGACAAATCTTCAGTTCTGCATTTCTAATCAGATTTTTGCGGAAGTGACGTGAATCAATTCGTCATGTTTCCTCGATCAAATTGGCCCCAAAAATGATATTATTCGGATCATAATTAAGGAAATTACGTGAAAATTTGTTTGTAGAATTGGAAGCTCGTCAATTTAATCGGGAGAATGCCAGGAATATATTTGTGTCACTTTCATATTGATACGATGAAAAAAATAAATAAATTCTGTTTCTATATAACCGATGACACATCGCTGAGCAACGGCGATCTCGTGCGGCACGGGCCGCAAAGGTTCTTGTCGGTTATTCGAGCATCTAAAATCGTTCCAGGCTCGGTTTGGTGTACACGATACGGACTTTTCGCTATCCCCACCACGTCTGTCTCACTCTTGTCCGGCGAAGGCGAGAGCGAGATGGAAAGAAAACGAGCGAAGGCACTGGAAGCGAGCGAGGCCAGTACGAGACAGACTACGTATTAATATTTTGTCTCGCTCCGTCTTTCGGACGCCTGACACTCCGTTCTTTGTGTGCGCGACGGGCGTGCGCGATAGTCGTAAGTAGTGATCCTCTAGAGTGTGATCGGAAGAACGTATATCGTCGCTGATTGGTTGCCGCCGTTTCGGTCAAAAGCGGAAGAAGAGAGAGAAAGAAACTGTAAAAAAGAAAGAGACAGAAATACGCATAGAAAAATATAAACAAGCAGCTTGGAAAGCAGGTAATTCTTTGAATTTTGATATTTTTCGTGAGAGCTTTTTAATAATTATTATATACAGTGATTATTATAGCTGTGTATAATTTAAAGTGGATTATGACTTGACAAACATTTATGATAGTAATTTAGTGTTTTTTGTGTATCATAATTGGGTTAATATCTTAGAGAAACAACCTACCTATTTCATAAGTTATTGAGTGTGTTATCGTTATTTCCGGAGAAATGGGAGGCTGTTGTGCAGATTATTGCACGAATTCGACGAAGAAAGGTTTTTAAATGTGTAGTTTACCCCGAGACGAGACAAGACGGAAAGTATGATTTGACATATAACCCATTTTTTATTAAAACTAGAAAGTTCACGTCATAAAAAATGTAGCAGTTAGCATTTCCTCGAAATGTTCATAATATTTTTTGTATGTGTTCTCAAAATAATGTTCTTTTGAAGATGACATTTTATACGTTTTAATGACCCATTAAATTTACGAGATGGCTTTTCTATTATGTGAATAAAATATACTTTAATATGTTTGAGAATTTATTATTTAAATACTGCATTATGTATTAACCTTTGGTAGTTTTAATTTTTTTCATATATGTAAAACACCAGGAAGTAAATTCTAAAATTTATATTTACAGTTATTCAAACTTTTACGCCAAAACTACTATTTTCGGTTTTGACCGAAATGGTTGCGGTTATACCGATCACTTCCTTGAGGATCACTAGTCGTACTCGTAAGCGCTTACGGTAAGCACGGGAATCGCTTCGCAAAATCGCCCGCCGCGCACGCAAAGCGTTCCATCCCGCTCCTCCCTTCGGCCAGAAACAAGCGAGAAACTCAGCCTCGGAATTAACGCTCTTTACATTCTAACTAACGAGACTTTATATTCAGATATATTGGCCGTTGAGTTTTGTAACGCGTATTCTCACACCATTGATACCGCTTGCCTGCCTCGGTGCTCCTTTTCGCAACGTTTTCTGACTCGCTCTCGTTCCATCTCACTCTCGCCTTCGCAGAATAAGAGTGAGCGAGAAGTGGCGGGGATAGCGCCAAGATTCTGGTGTGTATAGGCCAAACCGAGCTGTCAGCGTAGAAATACACACATCAGAATAGGTGTGCCTTAGCTCCGAAAAAATTCAGGAGCTTTATTGGTCAGAACATTGATTCTTTCTCGATAGCTTCATCTCGTATTGGTCTATGCATAGCTTCGTAATGCACACAACTACTACGCTAACAATAAGAATAAATAACGCGTTTTTCTCGAATATTTTCTCTCTTCATTTTTTCCTGATTGCGAACGAATGGAGCGAACCATCACTGTTTGTGCGCTACTAAAATCCGTTGACTTCTTAATTTTTTTATAAAAATCTCGAATTTTTATGGGTCATATCAGAGGTTTGGTCCGAAATGGCACATGTTTTACACATCCTGTAATTTTTTCCAAGTCGATCTGAACCTCCATTCGTTCGCAATCAGGAAAAAATGAAGAGAGAAAATATTCGAGAAAAACGCGTTTAAAGTTTCTGGGCAAAGGCGACGCTATAGGCTGCCGCTTGGCGTTTCTAGCTGCCTAATCTACAATTTTGCGAATTTTACTATAAACCAAGCGGCATTTTATTCAGAAAAGATAGTACTTTCGGAAAATACAATAAAAAAAATTGATTTTTCGACTGCCTAGTCCCCTTAAAAAGCTTGTTTCTGAAAAGTGGTTTTAAACTTCCAACTTCTCCTAATACAATAAGATCTATAGTTATTACATTCTCAAATTCTGTAAAATCCGATATGATAAATAAATTTACAAGACTTCAAGAACAAAACCAAAAGTTTTCATTAACATTTAACAAATGGATATCTCGAAAGAATCAGAGATACTTAAGGGGGTACTCCACTGTGAACGGTCGAAAAATCAAACTATTTTTAAAGATTTTTTTCTCAGTAAATACAACATATAATGAAATAAATTTTTTTGATATTTATTAAGCTACTCTTATATTATACCAAAAAAATTAAAAAGAATATTTTCAATGTGTGTTACTTGTTTTTTTACACCGTCAATATGGCACTTAAACAAAAACAGTGTGTTCGTGGTGCAGGTGATTTCCCGGCTTGGGCTTATCCGAAACAAAAAATTCGAAAAGATTCTTAATCTGTATGAGTGTCGCTATCGTCCGTACCTCAATTAACAATTTGTATTGAAAAATAACAAAATGGCGCCTGTTTGAAGGAAAAAGTTCCCCAAAATGGTGCTTCTCAAATGTTCCCCGAGAAAAATCTCGGTTATTTTTCAATAAAAATTGTTAATTGAGGTACGGACGATAGCGACACTCATACAGATTAAGAATCTTTTCGAATTTTTTGTTTCGGATAAGCCCAAGTCGGGAAATCACCTGCACCACGAACACACTGTTTTTTTTTAAGTGCCATATTGACGGTGTAAAAAAACAAGTAACACACATTGAAAATATTCTTTTTAATTTTTTTGGTATAATATAAGAGTAGCTTAATAAATATCAAAAAAATTTATTTCATTATATGTTGTATTTACTGAGAAAAAAATCTTTAAAAATAGTTTGATTTTTCGACCGTTCACAGTGGAGTACCCCCTTAAACATAAATGTGCATTATAAAGAGAAACACTTTAATCTTGGTGTAGTACGAATCCATAGTTCGTGTACGACAGAGCCTAGTTGAAGAACGTCTGAAGAGCTTCAATCTAGATATTAAAGACGATATTATTGGTATAACTACTGATGGAGCGAGTATGATGGTAAAAGTTAGTAGACTTGTACCTTGCTATCAACAACTTTGTTATGCACACGGCATACAACTTGCCGTTATTGACGTTTTATACAAAAAAAATTCGAAGCAAAATTCATCAGAAGAAGCACAAGTACAGCTCAATAGGATTGATGATGAGGGTGACGACATTGAAGATGATGAGGGTGGCTTATCTGTAACTTTGAGTCTTCCATCTGTAGAAGTAGTGTCAAATTATAAAGACCTTATTGCGACAGTGAGAAAGGCTGTGAAAATTTTTAAAAAGTCGCCGACAAAAAATGACATTTATTTGCAGAAATATGTGCAAGACGAACACGGCAAAGGTTAGAATTAATTTTAGATTGTAAGACTCGTTGGAACAGTCTACTTAATATGTTAGAACGCTTTTACAACCTAAGATTGTGCATAAGCAAAGCTTTGATTGATGTAGAGTCAGAAATATATTTCACTGATGAAGAGTGGTCCAAAATAAATGACTTAAAGTTATGTCTGGAACCAGTTAAGCTGGGCCTTAAAGTCATGTGCAGAAGAGATTCAACTCGGATCACCGCAGAAACAACTTTTCGTTTTATACTGGAAAAATTGGATAAGCAATCTACTCTTCTCAGCACTAATTTAGCCATGGCATTTCGTGAAAGGATAGGACAACGTCGCATCGATTTAAGTGGAACATTAATTTATTTACTAAATCCGAATAAATTTGAACATGATTTGAAAAATTTAAAAAATACTACATTTGAAATGCCTAAAAAAACTGTAATACGCCAAGAAATAAAAAATCTATTAAAAAGAGTCCTCTGTAATACACGCGGGGATAATAGTGTAAATAAGATCGATACTGCATCCAACAACTTCGAGGAAAACCAAGATCAAGATATTCAACAAAATGAACAAAAGCCTAATTTATCCTTACCAGACGAGTTAGAGTTCAAATTGCAAAAGGACTATTCCCAAGTAATTAAATCAAAGGGTTTGTCAGAAGATATGGATAAAATTTTAAAGGGAGAGATGAGTGCCTTTGAAAGTGACGGCACAAAAGGAAAATATTTACACTTGGCGTACGAATATTTATTGACTATTAAAAATTATGTTCAGTTACATTCAAGAGCTCTGTCATCTCCATAACTTGCAGCAGCATAACCTCTATCCAACACGCTCACCACACGCACCCCCGATTACTGTAATGAGGTTTCAAAACAATATCGGCTGGTCTCGTACCCGTCCCAACGATGTCATTTAAACCTACAGAAGAGTTTTACTAACCCACTCTTGGCGAACGGCACTCTTTTCGTGTTAATCAGGTTTATACGTATAAAGCTAATGTATGATGTTGGAACCGACCATAATAACGGAGCGGGTGGCTCGCTTACCTGAAACGGAAATCACCGATTCTGTAACTGTTCATTGTGACGTGAATTTTAAAGAGTCCATACTAGAACGGAGCTTATTTTGTAAGTAGCATTTCAAGGAATTATTTCTGTTTATGTATACAAAAGATAGAAGACCAACATCGTACATTAGCCAGCTGCGAAAATGCTTTGTAAATTAACAGTTTTCAAGTTTTTATTCTACAGAGAATATGGAAAGAGAAGTTAGAGAAGAATTAATGAAAAAAGTAGAATATTCGCACCGGAAATTGAACCTCGGATTTTCCGTTTGCGACTCAAGCTCTAGGATTTCGGTGAAATGAATTCTTGGCGGAAAGCGCCGGCCAGGCAGTGCATACGGCACACAGACAGAAGGTAGGGTACGCTTGTAGTGGTGTGATGCAAACCAGAAGGGAATCGAATCTTTAGCAGCAATTCAAGCTTCGAAAATGCTTTGTAAATTAACAGTTTTCAAGTCTTTAGTCTTCTGAGAATATATAAAAAAGTAGAATATAACACACCGAGATTTGAACTCTTGACTTTTTGCTTGCAAGCCAAGCGCTCCGATGCCGGGAAACGAATTCTCGCCGGAGAGCCGCTGGACAGGCAGCGCGTACGGCACACGGATGGAGAGACAGGTATGATTGTGCGGTGTGGTACGGACGCTAGGAGAGGGTACGCTTGGTCGTGGAGTGGTGGTAGCAGCCGTGAGCGCAAGCCCACGATTCTGGCATCACTGGTCCCGCGTTCCACGATTCTGGCATTACTGCGTGTACTTGCCATCGTGTAACTCCATAAGCCGATAGAGCATTATACAATTCATATACACGGTTGAATTCATAAAAAAACACTCTATTTTTTTAGTTATTATGTAAATGGAAAAATTGATAAAAATAACGCGAGGTAAAATTTTTTTATTTCAGAAAAAACTTTTTCAAAAACTTTGTTAACGTTATTTTGTAGCGCTTATTGCACCATTAAACTTTTGTTTGAAACATTTTTTCTGTCTGTTTTACTTTGAGGGTTATACGCGATAAAGTGGAAATGCCAATTTGACTTTGGAGTTAGTTTTCACCCCCTTAAGACGGGATCTCCTACCCGCGTTTGGTCGCTGCGATTGGTTGCAGCGACTGATCGCAGTATAGTGGTGCAATGGGAAAGCATGTATGTGTTCTCCTACAAGCGACTGTGATCGTCGGGTATGCGCCAGACGTAGGTGACTGACGCGAGTCTGTTTGAGTGCCAGCCTAGGTTACTCGAGAGGTAACACAATGCGATGAGCGTCTGTTTCCCATTATACCTAGTCGCAGGCTGGGCACTGCGACCACCGATCACTAGACTGCTCCCGGAGTAGAAGGAAAGAAGTCAGAATTCAAAAGATATGGGAGTATGTATTTTTATGTTACCTGTAGACTACTAATATAAGCACCCAGCCAGACAATTTACAGCAAATTTGCGTAAATTTATCGAATATCAAATCACGTAATGCAGCAATCTTGTGCGCTTTGTGAGTGCTCACCTTGGCGTTAAATTTAGGACATGTAATGATTCAATTAGAACAGAAAATATTGTAGCAATCTTTATACACTCGATGAGGATATCCGATGAGTTCCCGCGTCAGATCGTCATCTATTTAACTTATATTTGTGCAAAATTTACCTACAGTTGTGCATTGGCATCATATTTGAATCACATTTGCAGCAATCAATGCAGCACACAATGATTGCAAATTGCCATCATCACTTTACATTATATTTACAACATATGTTTTAGTCATATTTAGTAAATTAACATGAGTCTAACGATATAGCAATATTGATCAAAACATGTAGTAAATGTATTGATTCATTGCATGATCAAGAATTTAACTCATGAAAGTCTGGCTGGGCACCTAAAAGCGGTAAAAATATCATGACGCCTACTTCTGATCTGTGTGCAAACACGTGTCTATGATTGTATGTATTTTTCGTGCAGAATTTTAATTCGAGTCTTTTAATTTTTGGTGATATAAAAGAAAACAAGTTTTGGGGCCCGAAATGAGAAGTGTCGATTCTGTTAAGTAATAGCAAATAATTAGTTACATACAGCTTTTTTTACATACAGGTATGCATGTGATGTAGCCCTGCTTCGTCCTCTGGACAAATTCGAGAACAATCCCATATCTCTCGAATATAAACACAGGGAACGGCTGACTCGCGCTCTGGGTGATGGAGGGAGAACACCTGCAGGAGCGGTGGTAATGTGTGCGTGAATCGACGTCAGCGCGAAGCCAGCCAAGTGGCGACAATGCGAAGCGAATGTGACGTCACATGCTCTTACGTCACTACAGCGTGACTCCGCCGCTGCTATTGGTCAGATGCACACCTACAGGGAGCGGTGGACTAATGTGTGCGTGAGACGCCACGATAGGAGATGAACCGACACCACGGCCAACCAGCGTCACCGGGACATATGTTGTCGACGCTGGTTGGCCGCGGCGTCACTCGCTTGGCGCTGGCATCGGTTCGTCTCCAATCGTGGCGTCTCACACACACCTTACCACCGCTCCTGTAGGTGTTCCCCCTCCACCAGCAAGAACTGGCGGCCGCGACAGTAATGAATAGTACGCGCCCGTGGCGCTGGCATCAGTACATCTGTGACGTCACATTCACTTCGCATTGTCGCCACTTGGCTGGCTTCGCGCTGACGCCAATTCACGCACACATTACCACCGTTCCTGTAGGTGTTCTCCCTCCATCACCCAGAGCGCGAGTCAGCCGTTCCCTGTATAAACACGCCTTGGAGTATTAAAACAAAAGCACGCGCTGACGTATTCAGATGTAAGAGGTGGGCCATTGGAAGGATAGAATATTTTTAGCTAGAATTTTTTCCATAATTTTTAAAATCTTTATTTCTCGCTTCTTTTTGGATCTTCCTTCTGGGTTTTTACCTTTTTTAGGAGCTCATATTAGTAGCTTACAAGAAATATTCAGGTCAGGCATCAATAACAGCCACCCTGAGCCTCGCCCATTTTGTACTTTGCGTTTCTAACTCCACTGCGTTGTATCAAATATTATAAAAGAATAATCACGATTTATTATTATTATTATTATTATTATTATAATAATCATTACTCGGGATCTCGAGCAATACGAAAGTATCGGGACCCCGCCCGATCCCGCCCGAAAGTTTCTGGCCCGTCCCGAACCCGAAAAGTCGGGTATCCACACACCCCTGATCGCAGGCAAAGAGATTCAGCCTAGGGCCAGGCGCTGGGTTAAATCGCTGCGACTAATCGCGTGTAGGAGATCCCACCTTTAAAGGGCGATAGGGCACAAATGAAACACACCGTTGTTCTTGTTTTCAGTCACTCTAAAAACTCACAAAGTTGCATTCCAATCGGTGAATCCGGGTTCGCGGTGTTCCCTTGTTAGTAAAATGCTACTAATTCCATATTCTACAATGTTCAAAGTGTGTATTTATTATAATTTTTGGGACTCGATTGACTGCTATATTTCGTATGGTGACTGTTTCAAAATCGGTCGGATTCATTGGACCTACTGTGACCATCGCTGAACTTAACAGAAGGGTGACCACGATGGTTTAAAAAGTGAATAATGTCAAGTTCTGCATTTCTCCGCGGATCTTCAGGAAAGTGACACTAATCAGTTTCCTTGTGTATAGGAATGATAACAATTTATTTATTCCGATAAAAATGATACCAAATCCAACATAATTCGGGCTACAATTAACGAAATTACATATCAAATTAATTTGTTGAATTTAAAGTCAACTTCGTTAAAAATGGTCCGATTTGGTGTCTTAATCGGGTTGTTCTTCGAATAAACCTCACCTATAAGATCTAAGAGACAATATAGTAATTTAAATTTTCATTAGTACCTACTGATATGTGTTCAAATTGTCTGACTGACTCGAACGGGCATTTTTTTCAATCTTACACCACTCAATGTGTTAAACTAAATAAATATCACAAATTTGAGTTGAACAAAATAGAAGTTAACAAGCTGTTAGTAACAAGTGCATGGAAGTTGTTGAACTTATTGAGTCTGCTACGTTAATACGTTTATTCTAGGGCTGGCACTATTCGAATAATTTAATATTCGAATATTTTACAAGTATTCAAATGCTACGAATAAACTGCGAATATTTAACTATTCAAATGTTATTCTTCGAATATTTAAGTATTCGAATGTTATTATTTGAATATTTAAGTATTCGAATACTATTCGAATCCTTAAATATTCGAATAGTATTTGGATACTTGGATATTCGAATTATATTCACCAAATAATTGAGCAACTGAAATATTCGAATATTCGAATATCGAAAAATTCGACAAATACTCTCACCACTAGTTTCTTTCCACCAATTCATAACATTTCAATAGGGTGGATCTTAAGATTGAGTAGGCCAGGATAAAGTACTTGTCCTTTGCTAGTTTAAAAATTGTTTCACTCTACGAGCTGTACAAAATTGTTGCCAGCTTTTAGAATTAAAGTTTATGACATTTGATTATTTGCAAATGGAAACAGAACTTCGTTTTATGTGCGTTGTTGGGTAATATTTGATGATATAGTACATGTAATATGAAACTGCGTAATTTGAGTTAAATTGTCGATGTGCGAGTGCGTAAACTTGGTGGAGCCGTTAAAGTAAATCTGGTTCGAGTGTCGATACAACCGAATCGATAGAAATTTGAGAAGATAACGATCCGAAGCCTCAACCAGAGCGGCTACATCAGTTGGTGCCGCCACTCGATGGTTTAATTTGCAATCTCTCCATACTGTTTCCAACTACTATGCGAGCGTGGATACCTTAACATGTTGCCTGTACTGGACCTTTATCATCGTAAAACTAAATATGCATTGAAATAAAAGTGTTTTCTTGCTGTTAGTTGAAACTGTGTGAGAGTATACATGATGCCCCATTTTATTCTTTCCACACTAATATCTCCAAAGCTGATGCTTATTAAAAGATATATTTCAGCGGGAAGATCATTTGTATCGAAGGTAGCATACAATGGTCAGCACATGTTTGTTCTAGGTGAAGGCACATCAGATATTTCATACTTAATACTTGCCTTTTTATGGGGAAGCATATATTTTTTTCATGGATGTATAGTATATAGCTTATAAAAAGACGAATTCACGGATTCATCTCAAGAACATGAATAATTTACTCCGAACATTTTGACCATATACTGTCTCATGTTTAACCGACTTCAAAAGGAAAGAGGTTCTCAGTTCGAGGTGTATGTATTATGGACCGATTTTTGTGAAACTTATTGCATTTAATTCAGCTTCAACCAACTTAGGTCATGGCGAAAGAATTATAAAAATCGGTTAAGTAGCGTTGAAAAATATATAATCTGTTTCATTATTATTGGAATCTTCCGATTCTAGCAATCGGTTCTTTTTTTACGAGCAGCTCTTTTTGTTCATATTTTTTAATATAAATTTAGTGATACAACTTAAATAACAAAGAAATAAAACATAAAAAAGTAAAAAAAATAAAAAACGACTTAAAAAAAAATGCTCTGAAAAGTAAAAAATATGTTTTTTACTTACTTAATCTATGACTCTCAATTTTTTGAAGTCGGCGCCAGATTTACACGGGCGCCCACTTAAAAAAAATGGGTCATAGATTAAATAAGAAAAATATTTTTTTCCTTTTCAGTGCATTTTTATTTTTTTGAAGTCTGTTATAAATTTTTTTAATTCTTATAATTCCGTTAATGTTACAAATTTCTTGATACAACTTTATATATGCATTCTTATTCTACATTCTATACTTCCTTATTCTCATTCTTATTCTAGATCACACACCTTATACTTTCAAAAAGTTTATAGAAGGAAATATATTTTTTTGAACCTGATAAAGCAGAGAGACCTGTTAATTGCATGCATATGGATAGGTGCTTCACTAAAACTGACCATTAGAGTCATAAATATAGACGAAATATACCTACATACAGGGTGTTTTCAAATATATACACAGGAATTACTACATAGTAAATTCAGGAATCAAATACAACCAAAAAAGTTTGCATAAACATATATCCAGTATGACCTTATTTCCGAACTACGGCTTGTATTAGTTTGTAACAACGATAACTGTAAACACAGATAAGAAAGTTAATATAGTATTGCTATTTATCTGTGACAATTTGACAGAATCGTGGACTCCTCATTAATGCTTAAGCATAGTCACATTTTTTTGAATTGGAAGTTACAATTGATACTTTATATTCAGACAAGCTAAGGCGTTCATGTTGGCAATAGGTGCTATTGATGCACAGTGAAATGGCAGAGATATGCATCTTACGTATAGACTTGCTGAGTGTAATGTAGTGATTACCAGATATTTGTACGCGGGAAAGTTTTTGAAACGACATTTACCCGAAAGGAAGATGTTCTAAAAAAAATGAGCGTTTTCTTTTTGAGTTTTGGAATATTTTCTATAAAAGTACGCATATGATTGTTGAAACACAAAACAGACTAAAAGTAGAACATAGAAGCAACCCTAGTAGCATTTATTTGCTGGGATTTTGTTGGGCCAATGACGTGTTTTCCGTTGGCCAACTGTTGCAGTGTAGCGCTATTTTTAAATGGGCCAACGATTGTAACCAACGAAGGCTCCACTGAAGGTTTCTTTCCATACGCCCAACTGAAGGTTTCTTTCCATAAGCCCAATATTTACTTTCCAAAAGACGTCTTAAAAACGTCCAGAAAGCGTCATGAGGAACTTCAAAAGACGTTGTAAACACGTCTTTTTCAGGTCTGATTTAAGAAAAAAAAAATTGGGGAGAGGAGGAATCGAACCGAAACTTTCCATTTACGAAGCAATCGTTATTCGCACTTACCCAATACATTTCCTTGTTAACACTTCTAATTTCTCAGTATATAACGAGTATTAATTGTTTATAAAAAGTGCACAATGACGCGAAATGTTCTACAAAATATCATCATTCGACCTTTAGACTCATTCCTTAAAATTTCACATTTGTCTCAAGACAGACGTCTTCATTACGTACGGGAGACCGGGGCAAGTTGATACGTTTTCCAGTTTTCAATTTTTTTCATTTTTGTTTGAATTAATTACATAATAACAAATATGCTAAAATATACTTTGGTCCTTCCTCTTTAATAAATAGTAAGCAAAAACTTGAGAAAACACATACAAAATGAATGAAAAAATGTTATTTGGACGAAGGCAATGTGTATCAATTTACCCCACTGCGGGGCGTGTTGATACTGCTCTGGGGCATGTTGACACATCTATAAAATATCCGTTTAATGAGTACGTAACTAATAAATTTGAAAAATAAATTTTTAATCTAGATACCTTTCCAGCAATATAGAATAAAATTGAACAAAGATGTAAACTAAAAACGAAACTGACTTTTTTAACAAACATAGAAAATATTTTTATTAAAATTTAATTGACATATAATCTATTATAATAATATAATTGACATTTAATTGATATAAAATTAATCACTTTCGTCTGAGTAACAATTAATACATATATAATTAGGATTATCTTTGCCGCATTACATATGAGCCCATTTCATACAAGATATGCATTGAATCCATTCTTCACCATGCTCAGATTTTGAGAATGATTGGAGACAAATCAAACACAGGGCGTCCTCATTTTTCGATGTTAATATATTTTTAATATTTGCAGATTTATTATTAGTTTTTTTAATTGTCCTTTTCTTTATATTTTCTTTACTGTTAGATTTACCTGTGATTTTCATTTTCTCATCACCTATCAGAGATAGGTGCTCTTTCTTCTTTTATACCTTTTTTGTATCCCGCTGTCTTACTTCATTTTCTAGCTTTATTTTAACTGGCGTGTCGGTAAGAATCATTGAATATATTCTTTTCTTGCCTCTTAAATTTATTTTTCTTTCACCAGCTTCTGCATAGGGCCTTAACTCTTCCAGAGATATATTAGGGCTTTCTTGATTAGTGGAAGGAGTCACTTCAATGTGATCTGCTATTCTTTCTCTTGATGTGCTTCTTCAATCAAGGTAACTGAAGAAGACAAAAAATCTTCTTCCGTGAATATGTCAGGATTAAATGGGACAATTCCTGTAGCTTCAAAGCCTGATAAAATATTCTTTTGGGTTAACGCCATGGGCAGTATATTTTTAATGTCCCGGGAATATCATAAATGGAAAAAGTTTTCCCGGGATTGTTGTCATCCAGTTGTCAACTGCAGCAAAATAATATTTTTTGAAATGCCCAAAAACTGATTTAACCAGTGGCTGAAGTCGATGAGTTGTGTGAGGGGGAAATGATAACAAAACTATGCCATTGTCTTTACAAAAATTCAGGACAGCTACGGATAAATGGGACTCATGGTTGTCGAGGATGAGCAAAGAATGTTGTGCTATTGTAGATTTTATGTGGCTATGAAAATGTTTGATAAATTGTAAAAATGATGGGCCAGTCATCCATCCTGTCGGGTATGCCGTGCCAATGCAACCAGAAGGACCATCCCTAATAAAATAGTTTTTAAAAAGTACCGTCGGAAAAATAAACAGGCATTGAATTACCAATTGCATTTACCGCAGTGATCATTGTTAACGTGGTACCTCTGTCTGCCGATGTCGCCTTGCCTACCGGACGTGACGTATCCCTTTTTCAGCAACATTTTTTTCAGGTCTTTGAACTGCTTGAACACCAGTCTCATCTGTATTCCAAATAGCTTTACTTGTAAACGCATATTTTTCCACAACGGTTTATAAATTTGTAAAAAAGGCTTTAATATTAGATTTGTTAAAACTTGTTGCACGACTTAGATTAAAGTCCTTTTCAGATTTATTGGCCGGTGAGTTCAGTTTCGGGAGCAGCGCGCGAGAAGAAATCAATCACCACCATCTGACGATCGTGGATTGGCAGTTAAAGTTGTGGGGCCCCCGAAGGGTACGATGGGGTAACGGGAACACTGTTCGACTCCGCCTGAACGAAGCCGTGTGGCTGTTGTTTATTCTTAGCATAATAGTGTGTGCAGGGACCGGCGGCCTCGAGCTACCGCTGATGGAGGGGGAAACACCTACAGGAGTGGTGGTGCATGACTGATGCAGACGCAGTTCACGCATACATAACCACCGCTCCTGTAGGTGTTTCCCCCTCTGTCAGTGGTAGCTGGAGTTCGCCGATCCCTGGTTAAGAGCCCGGCGACTATCCCCACAATTTCTTGGAATTCTTTGTTCGAGAGTGAGAGAATCCGAACAAACCGAGAGTGGAAAAAATAGTCACACGTAATTGCCGTCGACTACGGAAGAGAGAAAGCATGATACTTTGTCTCGCTTCGTCGTTCACGTGCAACGTACGCTCCAGAGTAGAGCAAAAGTTTATCTAAATAAAAATCTGAAATAACGAACAAAAGATAAATAATTTTTATTCGTTATTCGAGGCTCGCATAATCGAAGTTATTATTAATTCGAAGAGCAACGAATAAAGATAACTTTTTTATTTGATGAGAATTTATCCGATGAATAACGATATTTTTTTTTATTCGAAGGTTGTGTTTGAATAAATGCAATGAATAAATTTTTCATCCGTAATAACTTTCGTCAGCGTCGAAACTTGGTGAGTCACCAAGATCCCAAGTCGCCGCCGCCGGTCATTTGTCTTTGACGCTCGCCACTCGTCCGGGCTCGAGCTATTCCACGTCAAAACGGATAGTTGAAAAATTTAGTTTCACCGATTCTCTTCAAAATTACAGCATTTGTCGATAGCCTTACAAAAACAATGTATAATGAATTTTAAAGACCTATGTCAAATAGATTTCGCAATATTTAATCATAAATTTTAAAAATTGAAACAACATCGGCTGACGTGTCATCACTTACACTGTAACATCTCGGTCACTTTTAAAGATAATGCTTCTGTGCACGTCTTGGACTAATTTTAAAGCTGAGGGAATGCTTTCTCATCCCGTATATAGAATATTTTGTTTATTGTTAATAAATTTGACAGTAATCGATGTCAAAGTTTCAAATCGCGATTTGACGTCGTTCTCATCCACGGTCGTGCTTGAACAAAATACCATTCGAGTAGTTGGGCCTTCAGCTAATAAATGCGTTTTCAAAAAAGTGAAGAGATTTTGGGAACAGTCAACAAAAAAGTAAAACTCACCATAGTGCACACCGCTTGGAACTGCACGGATCCCATGGTCAGTCCGCACGCACGCATTTTCAAAACAATCGCCTAGCGTAGGAAAGTAATTATATACAATGCAACAAAACAAACTTTTGGTTCAGTGGTTTCGGTATTCTCGAGAAAAATAATAGGAATACCTGCTCACCAAATAAAAGATTAGCAATAGTAGGTAGATCTTAGTGATTCTTTCTTTCCTCGAGAATACCGAAAATACTGAACCAAAAGTTTGTTTTGTTGTATCGTACATAAATACTTTCCTACGCTAGGCGATTGTTTTGAAAATGCGTGCGTGTGACCCTTTTGTCCGCTCTCGCTGGTTTTTTGATTCTCTCACTCTCGAACAAAGAATTCCAAGAAATTGTGGGGATAGTCGCCGGGCATAAACTGCGCCTGCATCAGTAACGCACGTATAACCACCTCTCCTGTAGGTATCCCCCCCCCCCCCCTATCAGCGGTAGTTGTAGCCTGCCAATCCCTGACCGACTGTTTGCGTTGCCTGGTTTGCAGAGGGTCATTTGTTTTAGAACGCACCACAAACGAATCTTCGGATTCACGTTTCACGTTCACGGTTCGCGTTTACGCATTTTTGTAACGGGCAGTAGGATTTTGAGTTGTGTTGTATTGTGTTTGTGTTTGTGTTTGTGTTTGTGTTGTGTTTGTTGGTTTAGTGTAAAATGAGTGACACTCTAAATGTGAACATGCAGGATGTACAAGAACGTCTGTATGCAAAGAGATTATCGAAGCGAAAAGTAAATCGCGTAAAGAGAATGTCCTTAGTCCTTCAGAAGAAGAAACAAGAAAGCGCAAAAACGGCAGACGACACTGCCGTAGGACAATATCCAGAAGAAGTGCCGGGGAACATACGAGGGCTGTATGATAAGTACCCGTGTTTACCGACAGATAGCACCACTGACGCAAAATTTGTATGTCAACATGTTGCGCCATCATTGCAACGATGACTATCAAAATTTCAGACAGATTTATCGAGTAGTTTTGTTTTGACAGCTGTTGAAAGTCATCAAGTTCGTGTTTATTTGCAATCATGGAGAAATAGCAATATCGATCAGTGATTCAATTTCTCTTTTTGGATGGGAAAACGTGTGAGGAAATCAATGTGAAGTTGCATGCCGTTTATAAGGACCATGCACCTTCGATGACTACCATCAGATATTGGTTTAATGAATTCAAGCGTGGCCGAACATCCGTTTTTGATGAAGAGCGCCCAGGCCGTCCAATTGAGGTGACTACGGAGGATATGGTTAATAAAATCCATGATATTGTGTTAGCAGATTGTCGGGTGAAGGTCAGAGAGATTGCTGACACTGTACACATCTCAACTGAACGCATACAAAATATCCTACACGAAAAATTGGGCATAAGAAAGTTATCGGCGAGATGGGTGCCGCGTTTGCTAACAGTGGAGCAAAAACGGAATCGCATGACAACTTCGGAGCACTGTTTGGCCATGTTTAAGCGCAATCCGAAAGAGTTTCTACGGCATTTCGTGACTGTTGACGAAACATGGATCCATCACTACACGCCAGAAATGAAAGAACAGTCAAAACAGTGGATTTCACCCGGCGAAACTGCTCCAAAGAAGGCGAGAACGGTTCCATCGGCCGGAAAAGTCATGGCCACCGTTTTTTGGGATTCGCAAGGCATCATCTTCACCGACTATTTGGAGAAAGGAAGGACAATCACGGGACAGTACTATGCTGATTTATTGGACCGATTCAATGCTGTATTGATAAAAAAGCGGCCCCACTTGACGAAAAAAAGTCCTTTTTCACCATGACAACGAACCTGCTCACTCGTCCGCAATCGCCGCAGCAAAACTGGTGGAATTACGCTACGAATTGCTGCCTCACCCACCCTATTCTCCAGATTTGGCCCCATGCGATTTCTTTTTGCTTCAAAACATGAAAAAATGACTTGGCGGAAAGCGATTCTCGTCAGATGAGGAAATCATCGCCGAAACAGAGGCCTATTTTGCAGAGTTCGACAAATCATATTATTCGGATGGCTTGAAAAAGTTAGAATATCGCTGGACTAAATGTATCGAGCTGAAAGGAGACTATATTGAGAAATAAATAAAAAAAAATTTTTAAATGCGTTTTCTTGCTTAACACGGGTACTTATCATACAGCCCTCGTATGGTAGCGGAACCATTAACATCCGGCGGACGACATCATACCCAACAAGAGATAATGTACTCGCCATCCGATGAAGATACTGATATGGCCAGTTCGGGAGAAACTGAAGAAGCGCTTGAAGAATTTGATAGAAAGTAACGAAGAAGAAAACTTCGTTGTAGAAAAAGTTGCGAAGAGCGAATCGCAAGTACAATCGCGTGTCCTAAATAGCAACGATACAATAAATTTCCCAAATGTGCTTGCTCAATTGCAGAAAATAGGTCAGACTGTGGCATTGAACACCTACGAATAACTGGTGTGAAACGGTGTACTTCAAGAGCATCTTCAGCGTAACGTGCACTTTATGCCATTACAAAGCTGAAATCCGCAATCAATCGGACGAAGCCGAAGAAGTGGATAGCAATCAGGGCGCCGTTAATGCAACAATTTTACGTGGAGGCAGTTATGCCCAGCTGGAATACACTTTTGCAGGAGTGAACATACGTTGCATGTTGAAGAGAGACTTCGTGAAGAATCAAGATGAATTCGTAAAGTCTGCAATTGCCGCGGCAGAAGAAGAGATGTTAGTAGCGGCTGAAGAAGAAAAACGTTTGGCGATTGAAAGAGGCGACGTTCTTCCCGGATCAGGGACCCCTCACATCCCGTTGTGGCCGATGGAAGCTGGATGAAGAGATCCTACCGCAGTGGATGTTACGATTCTACGTCTGGAGTCGACGTGATAGTTGGCTATCACACGAAAAAAGTTTTATTTTACGGCGTTCACAATAAAGTTTGCAGAATTTGTTGGATTGCTGTGAAAAATAAGAAAGAACTCCGAAAGCACGTATGCTTCAAAAACTGGACCGCAAATCGAGCATCGACTGCTATGGAAAGCGATGCTATAGTAGAAGGATTCAATACTAGCGTAGAAAAACGTGGGCTCGTGTGTTCTACTTTGATTGGTGATGGGGACAGCAACGTGTATAAGAAGATTGTTGATGCTGACCCATATAAGAGACAGATTCGCGTAAAAAAAAATTGAATGCACGAATCATTTGTTGCGAAACTTCTGCAAAAAATGAAAGCGATTGTGAAGAAGACTACACCTGGACTATTGAGGCAAGCTGTGGAATGTAGCGTTCGTCGGATACTCACGGACGTCGTAAAAGCCGCAAAGTTTCGATACAATCAGAATGTGTCAATCGAGGAGAAAACGAAGAATTTGTATGACGACATACAGAATGTTCCGAGCCACGTGTTTGGTGAACACAAAGAGTGTACACGACTAAAACATTTCTGGGATGGAAAGAATAAAGAGAATGAAGGAAACATCGTTCCAGAATTGATGAAAATTGGTGTGTACTAGGACGTACAAGAAATACTTCGTACACTGTTAGCTCATGCGGAAAGCTTACTCTGTAACACCAATAATAACACTGTGGAAAGTTTGAACGCAATAATTTGCCAAGTACATTGGCGGAAAAAGGTTAAATTTCGCCGAAAGAGGATCGCATACAGGAAGATGTGCTGCTGCTGTCGTGGAGTACAACAGTAACCAAGTGCACTCGCGATTGAACGCGGTAATGAAGAAGAAAACGCCCGAGATTGTTCCCCAAATGGAAGAAAAGAAGAAGAAAGAAAAGGAAAAGAGAGCTGCAAAACAGAAGGAAACGAAGGTTGGGCGATATGTATGCAAGCAATTGCCCACGCAGAAAGATTCTGATTATGGACAAAATGCACAGACGCCAGACATGCCATCCGAAATGAATGAACTGGAGCGGGAAAAGCATATGCAAATACTCAGTGACTGGCAAGAGAAAAGACACGCTATTGAAGATGAAACCATAGGACAAGTAAAGAACCGCAAATGGTTACAATACAGGTCCAAAATGTTGACAGCATCCAATTTTGGACAAGTGTGCCGCCGCCAACCTGACACGCTTTGCACAAATGCAGTGAAATCATTTCTATATCCGAAGATAATTAGTGCACCCGCGGTAGAATATGGGAAAGGAAGCGAGAAAATTGCTCGCGAAGAATTAAAGAAGCAATATAGAGATATTGCAGAATGTGGAATTTTCATCGACAGCTGCATCCCCTTCTTAGGAGCTTCACCGGATGGAATCATCGGTGAAGAGGGTATTGTTGAAATCAAATGCCCCAAATCAGCGGAGGACTTTTAGCCGGAAGAAGCTACTGAAAAAGTACCCGCTCTCCGGCGCATGTTCATATGTAAAACAGGTATTTCAATGAACAAAGCGCATCACTATTTTTATCAAGTACAAGGTCAGTTACACATTACTGACAGAAAGTACAATATATTTTGCCTTTGTACTCCGAAGGGGCTGATATCTATAAAAGTAGAGAGAGAGAGATGATGCGTTTTGGAAAACAGAAATAGAAGCAAAACTGGTTCAATTTTATTTAGAATGCATGCTATACGAATTAATAGATAGTCGGCACAATAGGTGCATGCCTATTCGGGAGCCACAATTTATACTAGTAGAGAGAGCGAAAGAAAAACCTAAAAGTTTGAAAGAGCGAAAAGGGTCTCCCTCCGAAAATAATGGAACTATTGTATCGGTTCGGCGTCGCACCGCGCTGTAAAGTGCAGGGCTACTGACTGCGTCAGTGGTCACAAGTGTCGGCATTCGCACTTTTCCTCGCGGATCGGACGACCACGCGAGTCGATTGACGCCGCCGTAATTTTCCCAAGAAAGTGAAAAAGAAAATAATAAATTTAATTCACCCTTTAATTTTTTCAGACACATTTCTAAGTTCACAGGAGCAGACAGATAGAAGACAGACGCAAGGTAGAAGAAAAGGTACAGATGCGGATCTACGTTGCAAATTATTTCCATACGTAAGAGTGCCGAGATTGGTTTGGTCAAAGGACGCCAGGCTGATACATACGGGCGTCACAGGTATGCATGATGATCAACGAAATATTGAAACAAACTATTACTTTTATACCCAACTTACCAAAATGTCTGCGATCATTTCTTACAGACGGACTTATTATAAAATTACTGCACACATGGTGTATGGGACAGTAATGCCAGGGTAAATGGAGTGCTACAAGAAATAATAAGTACCATATTTCAGGTAAAGTTTGACACTTTATAAATCTACTGTAAAATTTTGTACACTTATAAAACAACAATTAAGTATTTTCATTAGATACTGTGTTACAGATCCACAATGCCATGCGTCAGATTTCATTATGAGCGATCTGGTAAAATTGTAGAAAGACCGCCAATGGAGAAGAGGAATTATCAAGAATGAGAGAAGATAATAAGACAATATAATTCTTCGAAATATCTTATTTCAATTCTCCAATGAAGTTGGATTGATTTATTGTGGTGACTGTAACTTGATTAGAGACAAAAAACTATATAAAAAAAATGTTATGTTAAATGATTTTATCAAAAAGGCACTAACAACTAAAAAATAATTATATATATGTACTACAATTTCGATGGTATTTTTTAACTTTAGTAAAAACGTTTTTTATAATAACGTGAAGCAGGATATTTCATAACAGAATATGAATCAATTTAGTACAGCATCAAGTGTCGAAATGAAATTGTTGCGAGATATCCTACTCTATGATTTTATTTAAAGTGAAAATACACCATCGAAATTGTAGTATAAGAAAATAATTATTTTTTTAGTATTTAATGCATTTTTCATAAAATCGTTTATTATAAATATTTTTATATACTTTTTTCTAGTTTGTAGTGCTTCTGGATTTACATTTCACACCTCAAACTTCTTTACAAATATCTTTTATTGCTGTATGTAGTTTAACAGTTTGCTTGAACCCTACAGTGATAAACGTTCGTAAAAAACGATAACATAAAGAATGATTGATTTTAAGTCGATTGGATTTGTTGTTGTGGGTTATTAGTTATTGGTGTCTAGGTAATTTTTTCACCGCCTCGGAGTTTTTCATAATTTTGTATTGTCATCCAAACTACGCACCTCTGCAAAGTTTCAAGACAATTGGATGGTTGGAAGTGGATTAAAATTGACTCTCCAAATTTGAATCAAAGATACAAATAAAGAGAGGATCATAGCTAAATAAAACCGTTTAATTAGACATTCTAAAATATACGTATTGTCAGTAGTGATCTCTAGTTTATATTGATAAATTTTTACAACCGTGGAATAACAATTCCGAAGGAAAGCACGTACAAAAGTATTGAATTGAAATATACTTTTCGTCCAAATTAATGTTTTAAAAAAATGAGGTAATCATTTACTTTAGTGATTCCTTACCGATTTTGATGAAATTTGGATATATTGTAAAACTCCACATTCTGAACAACTTTTTCCTATACATATTACCCCCGCTCGGTCTTAGTTTCCGAGATATTCGCAAAAATATTTTTTAAATTTCTTGCTTTGGTGTTATAATTTGGGTTAGTGTTGGATTAGGATTAGTATAAATAAATATAAGTGCATTTCACATTAAACATTATTTTTAATTATTATTAATAGAAATTGGAAATATTTCAGCCATTATATAAAAAAATGCAACTATTCTTGTATTAAAGTCGTGTTGCCGTCGAAACAAAAATTCACCCATGTAACCAATATAATGTTGTTTTCGAGTTCCATATCGTGGAATGTTGGGCTCGAGTTTCACGCCAACAACGTTCAATATTTTGAGTATGTGCCCCGCTATCTGGATCGACGAAATTCATTTTATGGTTTACAGTGAAATGATGAAATCCTTCTTTGTGTAGGCAATTATATTATTTCCAACAATCGGATAGAATTGTAGAACCTGGTTTAATCCACTTATGAATCACACGCAGCAAAGTTTTGAATGATTCCACCAAAAACCCATTGTCCAGTAAGAAGTCGTCCTTTATTATACTTCCGTTTTCCAATTTTTGCTTCGTCAATTTCTACCACTACGTTCTCTCCTCCAGGTTGGACCGAATTCTTCTCTATCCACAAAACACATAATTCTCTGTTTTCGACGAAATATTCAACTCAGTTTCCAGAAAAGTTTGTCGGGGTGGTTTCAACATTAAGTGGTAACCGATGAAACGGCAAATGTTTTGAATAGGAAGCCATGATTGTTCGAACCATGAATTTTTATACGCACTAATTTTCAGATTACATTGTATTTTAATGCGTTTCTTACTGCTATTTTTAATATAAGATACTGTATGACGCGAAAATTTTAAATTCTGCCGATCAAATTTCATTTCTTTCCCACTTTTTGTACAATTCTTAGTACCGTAGATTACTTTTCGTACAATTAAAAAATCAATTAATTCATCTTAATTATTACAAATGCTCAAAAATTCATATACAGTGGCGGACGAAAGAAAGTTTACAACTTTTAAAATCGCATAACTTTTATAAAATTAATTCAAACTAGTTGATTTTTTTTGAGAAGCTACAAGGATAAGTTTGCTAAGTGACGTGTTTCGTCGTTTTGAAAAAATGTACTTGGTCGGAATAGCAAAAAAAAAGTAGTAAATGTCATTTTTAAAACTTTTTTTTGTGAGCCTGTAATGAAAATTCAAAAAAACCCGTTTGTAGATTGAAGTAAGTTGTATACGTGCCTAAAATTTCATCAAAATCGGTTAATGTTGCTCTGAGCTATAAACGTTTAAAGATCGCAGAATAAGGTCGAAAATCGCTGATTTCCGTGAATTTCACGGAAATTCACATTTCTTTCGGTTTCGCAGCGTCAAGTATTTTGAATAAAATATTTATTCGTATGAAAATATTTATTTGTATAAAAATATATCTGCTTAATATTATTTAATACATTTTTTTCATTGTATAAATAGCCATTGTTATAATTGGCGCAATTTTTGTATTCATTTATTTTGTGTCATTAATTTTGTAAAGCTATTAATTTACGACAATGTTTTTAAATGGGATTCTTTTATTCTGATGGGTTAATTAAAATGTCCGCGATATGCGTAATAGAATGTACGAACACAGCATTTTAGCTGTGTATATGTAGTTGTGTCATCTTAAACGAAATAAGAAAGCACCTTTATGTACTAGCAGCTCATTTTGATTTCACATCTTTTTTCATTCTATATTTTCTTCTACATTTTTGTGATTGTATTTTTTCTTCTATTTTTCTGTGATTGTATACTGTCTTCTACTTTTTGTGATTGTATATTTTCTTCTATTTTTCTGTGATTGTATATTTTCTTCTATTTTTTATGATTTATTATTATTATCTTCTATTTTTTGTGATTTGTATACTTTCTTTTTTGTGATTGTATATTTTCTTATATTTTTTTTGTGATGTGTACTTGCAGCTCATTTCGTTTTCACATATTTTTTTATATTGTATATTTTCTTCTATTTTTTGTGATTTATTATAAAAACTATTAATACGCAAATTAGTATTGTTTCATTGACATGTTTCTTAACTTCATTACTCAACTTCTCTATCTTTCATTATTGCTATCCTCCTTTACTTTCAGCGAGGCTATGATGCTAGAGGCAGCAATCGGACGCGCTCCAGCTACAGCTGACGCAGGGGGAAACACCTACAGAAGCGGTGGTTATGTGTGCATGACTGACGCTCACAGTTCCGCACACATAACCACCACTCCTGTAGGTGTTCCCCCAGGTAGTTGAAGCCCGCTGATCCCTGCCTAGACGCTGCTCTCGTGCCGTATTCCTCCAAAACTTCTCAGTAAGAGCTGTGGCAACAACGCGGCAGAGACAGAGAGAACAGAAAATGTGGCAACTATGCGTCAAAAATTAGTCTACATAAAGTACTTGGAGATGTCCCTTCTGTGCAACTTCTTTTTATCGACCACAGTAGTTTTATTGGCGTCCGTCTGTTTACTGGGGACGCTTAGATCGATTCGGACCATAACAAAAATGAGACGGCAGCCTTAAGGAAAGGATAGGGTGCCTTTTCATATAGCGGTTGAACCACTCCTTTGATGCAGCTTTAGAATTTTTCCATGTGTTGGGAATTAGAATATCATTGGTAACACGTAATTCATACGACAGACTTCGTACATCCTTAAGTGTTAACCCATAATAAATTTTGGAAGAATGCAGAATGTATTCCTGTAGCTTATTTTCTAAACTGTCTTAAAATTTGCAGATGTCTGCAATATCCCATTTTAACATCAGGTGTCGTCTTCTTTTGTTAATATATCTTAATAAACTCATTTTGTCAATATTGTATATTTTCGCGCTTTTCCTTAATGATATCGAGTTCCTTTCTATTGCGACACGCGCTTTTTCAAAAATCTCTTGCGATATTTCGCCACGATTTGTCTTTTTGGTATAATTTCGAACCATTTTTCTAGACATAAAAGGAAAAAATCCAATTAAAAGTAGTCGGGGAAAATTTATACACTGTATCAACATGCCCCAGAGAAAACATATCGACGTACCCCACAGAAAGTCATTATGTACAAAGGTCTCCATAATAAAATATAGAGCATATAAACAAAATAACAAAACGTAATTACCTTACTCAATGTGATGCCCAATTAATTTCAGTGATAAAATTCTCTGTACCGTCTCAAGACGGATTGGAAAGTGAACACAACTATTTACTTTTTCTCTATAGAAACGAAAACAGTTAAAAATGGATTGCTAACATCAAGGTAAACCGACGTACGCTAGATCGTAGTAAAGAATTGAACAACAAGCTTCACATATCTCGCGCACAAGGAGCTGTATATATACAGTGTCGAGATAATTCGTCTGTATCAAGTTGCCTCTGTATCAACTAGCCCCGGTCTCCCCTATTTATAAATAAGAAAAGAAAAATCACAATTTGGAATATAATAACAGGTTTTTGGATGAAGCAAATTTTCTGACGTTTGTAAGACAACATTTAATCATCGTTGTAAATTTTTTGTTAATTAACTAACCATAGTAATTGTAGGCCCAACATTGAATATTCGTAGGCAAACTGTCGTAACATTTTGTTAATTAACCAACCATAATAATTATAGGCCCAACATTGAATAGTCGTAGGCAAACTGTCGTAATTTTTTGTTAATTAACCAACCATAATAATTGTAGGCCCAACATTGAATTTTCGTTGGCAAACTGTCTTAAGTTTTTTGCCGTAGGCCCTATGTTGCGAATTTAAAGGCAAAACTCTAACTATATCTCAACTAATTCCCAACTGTTGGCTACCGTTGGCTAACCAGAAATGTTACTAGTGAAAGCCATATGAAACATACTTACATTTGTATAATTTTTTTTTGTTATTAGACCCATAATTTCAATAATTCCATAAATAGTATCAATGCCCCATTGGTAATGATGCCATTCTTGTTTCGAACTCGGAACCGGATCGGAATATGAATCGTGGATAGTTTAATATTCTGGCACCTCATATATTTCGAGCTGTTGTTTATTCAAGCCGATAACAAATGAACGTTTCGTATGGATTTATCAATTTGATTATTTTTTCTGAATTTTGGTTTTTCAAAAATTTAATTTTGCGTTATTAAATTTAGTAAAAAAAAAACACGCAAAAGTACGAGGTTTCAAATTTTTGTCTGCAAAACTATTAGTCCCCGATTTCCACGTGAATACCCTCCCTTTTTGGAAAGTTGCGTCGAACCTGAATGGTCCTCGGCTGCACTATTTCAAAACGTATGATTAAATGTTCATGAGCTGCATCCAGGTCCTTTCACGAAGCACTTAACACGTCTGCGTCCTAATTCTTTTCTTCTCTTCCGTATCTTATTCGCGAAGATGAGATATATAAAAAAAAACATCGTTCGATGGCGGAATAAAAATCTCAACTCTACTTCATCTGAAACAATAATTGAAACTTTTGAAATTGCGTCCTTTAACAGCTTGTAAACCGATATTTTAGGAAAAATGTAGTATATTTTTAGTTGATTCTAGTACCAGACCTGGAGAAATATGGGTGCGGCAAGCTGTTAAAATTTCAAGTCAATATTTCAATTCGTTTCAGAGATATGTATAACTTCCAGCTACTCGCAAAATATTATTCCGAGAAACTCGCGTTGGTAGTTTGACGTGTATTTCATAATGTCAAATATCTTTTCAAAAATATATTCTTAATATTTCAAACTATCAAAAATACAAAAAAACTAACTTTTTTCTTTTCTAGCAAAAACTAAATTAAAATTTAGAAAATGGTTTTCAATCCATCGACTTCATCATACGTTTAATTTCAAACTCTATTAAGATCGTCGCTCACTATACATCTTTAGAGTTTCATATTTTGCAATAATTTACAGTAATTCGGTCCATACATTATCTCAGGGTTGACTAACTGACGACTCACGAGTTGCCGGGGGCTCCTCCGCCTTGCGGCCACGCTGAACGGCCCCCTCCATACCTATTGAACATTGACGATCGCAGTCGAATTCGTCCGTCCCTACACAGACATAAATACATTCGATTGCTACGGCCGGCCATGGCCATACGTTTACATATAATTATAATTAAGGGTGCCGTCTCACTGGGCCTTGAATGTGTGCGTACGCTTACACAAGCTAGAAAAAGCGTGTACGTATACGCGATGTAGTAAACAATCCGTTTCAACCAACTTACGTCGTGGAATCGGCAAGAAGGAAGCTTTTGCGGGTATAGCTGCCTCCAGCAGATATCTGTGCAGACGGGTCTGGTGCGTTTGAACGTTAATAAGCACCGTACGTTGAAATAATAATGAATTTATGACTCGAAAAGTGACAGAATTGAGGTTCGAGTACATTAGCGCCACCAACGGAGAAGCCTTGAAGCCTCAATTCTGTCACTTTTCGAGTCATAAATTCATTATTATTTCAACGTGCGGTGCTTATTAACGTTCAAACGCACCAGACCCGTCTGCACGGATGTCAACTGGAGGCAACTATACCCGCAAAAGCTTCCTTCTTGCCGATTCCACGACGTAAGTTGGTTGAAACGGATTGTTTACTACATCGCGTATACGTACACGCTTTTCCTAGCTTGTGTGAGCGTGAGCACACATTCAAGGCCCAGTGAGACGGCACCCTTAATACGACAATACGAACTGATATATACTTACTTTTACTCGTCTTTGTGAATGTGAACGTGCACATTGAGGCCGCGTCATATTAGTGACAAGGGATGGTACATCCACATCAATTTTTGTTATGGCTATCCTTAATAGCGAAGATAATTTTAATAAATAAATTTTATTTTTTAATTTTAATTTAAAAGAATAAAATTTTAACATTGAATGCTACGATGCAATTTGTAACCAAAGTTATAAATTTAATTAGAGGAGGAAACAGGGCTCTCTCTCACCACAAATTTCAAAATTTTTTGAAAGATGTAAATGCTGCGTACGGCGATTTGCATTTACATAGTAACGTACGTTGGTTAAGCATGGGGAAATGTTTGGAGCGATTTTTTGCTTTGAGAAAGGATATCTTAAAATTTTTAAAAAAGAAAACCAACACCGATAAAGATATCCTGAGAAAATTTAAAAACACTAAATTTTTATGCGAGCTCGCACTTTTAACAGATACGACATTTCATTTGAATACGTTAAATTTGAAATTGCAGAAACAAGGCCAAAATATTTCTGATTTGATTGGGCACATAAACGGATTTCAAAACCAATTGCAACTGTACATACTAGAATTAAAAGCGTTGGAATTCCACCATTTTCCATCCTGCAATGAGATTGCTAGTGAACGTCCTAATGCAAATTTTGTGAAATTAGTACCAATACTAATCGAAATACAGCAACAATTTAAAAAGCGCTTTACAGACTTCAATACATTACTGAAAAATGAGCTTATAATTTTTAATAATCCAAAAGCATGTAAGATCGAAGACCAAGAAATTTATTATCGAGTTGAATTGTGTAATTTGCAAGCAGATCCGTCCGTACTCGCCAGAAATGAATATGGACAGGAGTTTTTTAAATTATTATCAGAAGCAAAGTATCCGGAATTGGTGGATTTGGGTTTAAAAATTTCATCGATGTTTGGTTCTACATACAGATGCGAAAGTGCGTTTTCTGTCATGAAAAATATAAAAAGTAAATACCGGTCAAAATTAACGGACCATTCATTATCTTCGCTATTAAGGATAGCCATAACAAAAATTGATGTGGATGTACCATCCCTTGTCACTAATATGACGCGGCCTCAATGTGCACGTTCACATTCACAAAGACGAGTAAAAGTAAGTATATATCAGTTCGTATTGTCGTATTAATTATAATTATATGTAAACGTATGGCCGTGGCCGGCCGTAGCAATCGAATGTATTTATGTCTGTGTAGGGACGGACGAATTCGACTGCGATCGTCAATGTTCAATAGGTATGGAGGGGGCCGTTCAGCGTGGCCGCAAGGCGAAGGAGCCCCCGGCAACTCGTGAGTCGTCAGTTAGTCAACCCTGGTGTAGTGCGTATTAATCTTATTAATAAAGGTCTTTAATTTACTACGGACCAGCTTCACTATCGTACCCGCTGCGTATACAATAACATCGTCGGCAAATGCGATTGCTGAGGTAACGCCAGTGTTTAAGTCCAATACCTTTGTGAGATTGCTGGTAAAAATGTTAAAAAGGATTGGTGAGTTGACCGTTCCATGTTGCAATCCCTCCGAGATCACGAACTCCTTGAAAGAGGTATTTACACCATCCCATGTAACAAACGTTTTGTCCTTAATCATATCCCAGATCATTGATGTGAGCCACTTAGGGAATTCAATCTTTTGAAGCTTAAACAGTAACCCATCGAGCCAAACAGAATCGAAGGCCTTCTCCAGGTCGAGCAAGGCCGCACCAACAACTTGGCTATTGCCAATCTGCGAGCTCAGGTTGGCTAGGAGTTTATGAACTGCGTGGACAGTAGAGTGCTGATATTTAAAATCAAATTAGTAGTCAGGGATACTACTATTTTCCTGGCAAAAGGATACAATCTTGTCGTTTATAATTGATTCGTAAACCTTGCTGAGGCTGGGTGTAAGGCTTATCGGGCGATAGCTTTAGGGGTTATGAGGATTTTTTTTTAAGATTGGAAGCACTTTGGCTTTTTTCCAAGCAAAGGGAAAATAATTGTGATTCAAAGCGTTGTTGAACAACACAGTGAGATCTTTTGACATTTTGCTGAGAAGATGTTTTAGCACTGGGGGGGGGGGGGGGGGGGATATTATCCAAACCACATGAAGTTTTGTTGAGGAGATTTTTTAATATGTAACCGACAGAATTTGTGTTAGAGAATGGGTGGATGTGAGTGACAACTGAATCAGGGTTGCTGGCTTTATTGCTATTGCTAAATTGAGTGAACGTAACAGAATGTTCCTTCCGATTGGTGTATTCAGCTTTGAACTCTTCTGCTGACTTATCAACCATTTTCTTGATATAAGTATCGGAGTTGAGGTAGCGAGGGGAGTTTATAGATTCGTAGAAAGCCCCAATAAGGTTAAGTTTGTCTTGAGAGTCAGTGAAAATATAATTATTGTTAGTCTTAGCGGCATTAGAGGTGTTGCAACCGCTTCTAAGGATAATAGGTCTATTATCAGGGTTGATGTGGAGATCTTTAACCCCATCAAACTGTTTAGACCTAAACAGGGCATTGATTTTTGGAAAGAAGGATTCCGGTTTACGGTGGTGAATTTTTTTAATCAAGTTTGTCCAGTATCTGGATATTCTTCCGAATGGCCCCAGTGGCCGATCGAGATGAGGTTTGGAGGGATGAGTGGGGAGGGGATGTGGACCCTAAATCTAAAATTGTAGTTTCGGGTATTTATTAGTTTCCAAAATATTAATAAAAAATTATTGTTAATTATTTTTTCTGAAAATTTTTTTGGACGTGGGTGCGGGCATCCCTACCCGGCGATCATCCCGTCCTTACAAAATGTTTTACGAACTGCTGGACGCGTTCCCCTTACCTCCGCGTTGTCCTAAGGCGCCGGAAAGGCACGCGTATTTAGCTGAAATTCAAAGTCAATTTTCTCGAAAACGAAGCGCGATAGTAAAAAGTTGTATTCTATATTTTCATCTTATTTTGGCCTGTAGAATCACCCCCTAGAATATTGACTATCAGTAGAATAACACCCTATATAATAGGATGGGTCGCATTCGCAAGTTGCTGGTTCAAATCTCCAAACTCACATCGTTTCGCTACCATGCTTTACGCCCCCGCACTAATCTAGCCCCAACCAATACTAATACCCGGGACAAGGTGGAAAGTGGAATGCGTTATGTCGAAATAAGTCAACAGAAATATTAAAAGTTTTTTATTAATATCTCGGAAACTAATAAATTCCCGAAGCAACAATTTTAGATTTGGGGTCCACACACCCACCCCACCCCTCCTCTCAAAGCTCGTGTCGATCGGCCACTGGGGCCATTCGAAAGTACAGCCCAGTATCTTTCTATCGCCGACCTGAACTCAATTTGGAGCTCCTTGACTACCAGTTTAAGCGAACTTTTAGCTAGCATTGTGGATGGAAATCTAGAATATGAGTCTAAGACATGGAGGTGATGCAGCAGGGAGACCAAGCGACGTTTGCGCATTTGGAGGTTTCTGATTTTATGGTTAACGTATTCCAGTGTAGTATTCGTGGTAATTTTTGGCACTATTGTAGAGATGGCTTCATTAATTAATGTGCTGATCTTTTGCAAATTGGCGTCAATTTCAGGGATAGATAAATTACGGTTTTCAGGAATGATAGTGTTATCAAGTTCAACCAGTTTTTTTCATGAATTTACATCATTTGGTAGTTTTGTAATCAAACCGGTATACAACCGGTGTACCATTAACGACATTAATGCTGTTATTGCGCAGATTGAATTTGACCGAAATGGCAGAGTGGTCACTGTCATAAGGCAGCGTTACCGCTTTACCATTTATGTTGTTGATGAGGCTCAGTCTCGCATCCACGAGGAAGATGTCCAAAAACGTCTGGGCAGGTTTAAAAATGGGGGCTGAAGGTGTGATAAATCTTACTTTGAATCTACTCTCTTGCTCTGGTTTCCAACGACCTAGGTATTTGCCACGTTGGTTATTCGCTCTGTCGTCCCACGCTTTCCTCTTGGGGTTTAGATCGCCCCCAATAATATAATAATTGTTATTATTTTGTAGGTTAAGCCTAGTAAACAAGGTATTGAGCTCATTGATAAATAAGTTTCTATTGTCATTTTTCGCAAATACACTTATTATAAATAGATTATTGCTATTACCCATTGGAATTTTAATTATAGAGTATTCCAAAATTTCGTTCCCTCCTGAGGAAGGATAGCTGCAGGCTACGGAATGTTTGCTTTTTTTATGACTACAGCGGTGCCGCCACCTTGGATTGCACCAGTTCTATCCCTGCGTATGATGTAATCCTTGAAGGAGATTTTGTGCGTTGAATTGAGTTCGGTTTCGGATAGTAGAATCACATCCTGGTCATGCTCCTTGATGAACTGGATTAGTTCAAGTCTACGATAATGAGCTATGATAGAGTTGACGTTTATAGCTGCTATGTGAATGTTATAAGATTGGTGACGTCCTTCAACCATTTCAATCGGAGAATAGTGTAGTGAGCATATATTCAATTTTCTCAGTGTTTGCAGCTATTTTAGACGCAAGTGACTGGAATTGCAACGCGACAAGTGCTGCCATTTCATTTTTGAAATCCGTAACCCAGCTAAGAGGACTCGATGAAGACGGGGTAGTATTCTGCTCTAGATTGGCTCGGTGAGATGGAGGCGCAAAGGAACTCTTTGTTTCAAAATGTTGTTTTGAGAAGTTGTGGCTATTTGACTGCTGCTGCGGATCTCTCCCAGAAAGTGCTTGTACATATGATATATTTTCCTTGATCGGCGAGGATAAATTGTTCACTTTGTGAGCTATATTGAGCATCATCCTAGCTTTGTGCTCTCTTTTTTGAGTAAGAGCAAATTTTATAAAGGGACATCCTTTGGATTAGGCTGGATGTCCTGACGAGCCACAGTTGGCGCATTTGAGGGCTGCTCTATTGTCTTGCAGGCTGATTTTGCATGCACCTGGATCATGCGATTGAGCACACTTGACACATCTAAATTGGAGGTGACAGTTCTTGCTGGCATGACCGAGACGTTGACATTTTCTACATTGGAAAATCGCCTCTTTTCTTAGGTGCTCCCATTTAATTCGTTGGTAGGCTAGGAATTTAACTTTCAAAAGCTCAGCTGGCTTACTATCAGCAGAGAACTGCGCCAGGTGGTGATATTTTTCGGGTCTTGACTTGTCGTAATTAAATTTAGACAAATTAATAAGCTCGACATGAGGAATATTTAGGTCGATAATTTCTTTCTTAATGACATCTACGCTAAAGTTCCCCTTAATGCCTTTTATAAGAATTGATTTAGGCTTCAGGCTCTTAGGTGTGCACATATAGAATTCAATGCTTCCTTGGTTGAGAATTTTGTATTCGGAATATTTAGGGATTTGGTTACCTCGATAATAGTCTCAAAGGTAGAATTCCTGGTATATATTGGGGGAGGTTTAGCTGTCTTTTCAGCCCTCCTTGGTGTTGTCTCCGGGGGTGGGACGGTGTCGTCCATATCCATTACACTATCTGAAGATAGGGGATGGAACATATTGTTTTCGATAATTGGGTCTTCGGTTGAAGAGTCTCCAAGGGCGCAAGGGAACTTGCACGTCTTCTTGGGAGATTCCCAACCATCGGTCGGTGCAGAAGAGCATTGAGGAGAGGATGCGTCAAGGGCGCCCTCTACCGGGGGTGCTTGCGCGCGTGTCACACGAGCAACTTTAAGGTTAGGGATAACCTTGCTCAAAGATCTCCTCACGTTGTTTTCTTTAAGGAAATCCTTATATAGTTTGTCCAGTTGAAGCGAGTGCAGCTTAGGAGTTTTTGCTTCTCTAGATCTAAAGGATAGCTCCCGAGGGGAAGCACCCTTATCTAAGGACTCCGGGGAGGACCCACGCTTCGAATCATGGGGCGACGCCATTGGGCCCGACGCCGGTGGGCATTCCAGAATTGTTGAGACTGGCCGAATATATTCGTACACCGCTCAAAATCGGTGAAAGTAATACTCAACAAAGCACAATTGTACATAAGAAACACACCTTCGGCCAGGAAACACGCAGGGTAGAAACCACGCGCTAGGAAAAGGAACTGTTCACGACTCGACAAGACAATACGACCAGTCACGTAGGGTAATCTGGTCCAGGATTGGGCTGATATTTTGTTCTGTGGATATGAAACTGAACACTTTATTTTCGCCATCTGTTAATGAAGAACAGGAATACAATTTGAATTCGGTATTTCCTCTTCACTTATGAAGTGTACTTTGTTTTTCAGTTCTAAAGTAATTTCTTTCTCTTGCACTTGAAGGAGAAAGATTTTTTAATCATAAATTACAAAGAATAAGATCTTTATATTTATTTCATATTACCACCCTGTTTTCGAAAACCCACATTTTGCACTGTGTTAAAATAGATTGTTACACTCTTTCAACGGTTTTACTTTGTATCCTAAGGACTAAGAATACATGATAAGAGATACTATGGCTTACAATACTGATGATTGTTGATAAAATAGGTACATTTAAAATTAATTATTTTCTGTGAAACAAAACAGTGATTGTTTTCATCCTACCACCTCTTTCCCTACTTCTATGTATGTAATTGTACAGGGCCTCTGAAAGTTCACACTTTGCGAATTTGAGTTATTTAAGTTTTTGCATCAGAAGTTTAAATAAATAATACTTATAAATTAAAGTATAATAACAATAGTAAGTCAATTTTGAAATATCATTGTTTATCTTTATAAATGTCCGCAAATAATATTTTTATTTATTAAATGATCGACTTCATAAAATTTGATAGTTTTAATATTAATCATTAAAAGTTGTATGATCGTAATTCAACACTATTACAATAAACACAAATTTTTGATCCTTCTTGCAATGTCCTTCAGATTATTTATGCTTCAGAAAAAGGTATTGAAGTAACTAAGGAAAAAAAACAAATAGGGTAAATGTACCAGTAACTAAACACGTACCAATGAATGGACATTTTTTATTAAAATGGGTAAAATAAATTATTAAAATAAACAACTAATTAATTAGAGACTTCTTTTAATTTCTTGCTCCATATCCAAACATTTTTTTGCAGCACGTGGAATCAATCGCGCTGCAAATATAATTGTATAATAGTGTTCATTCATTGGCCTTAAGTGTTCGTTTATTGGTGCGTTTACCCTACGTTTTCCTTCAGATAAAGAAAAAAACATTCATTTTGTCTCCTTTACTAAACATATTTCAGTGCAACCCCAATATATTATTCTGACGAATTACTATTTTCCTACAAGTGAAAGAAACTTAGAAGAAGACTGGATAAGCTGTTAGGTAAGATTATAACCACAACCAGGTTTCGAATAAGTTCTGGAACTTTTCAGTGGGTGTCTATTTAAACCATGAACCGTGGATCTTTTTTTTTTAAATGTTCTCACATTATAAAATCCCATGAGAACTGATAAAGGAAAAGTTCTTGAACATCAAAGTTTTAGTTGGAATGAAACTTGCAAAATATAAAAATAAAAATTGTTCTATAACAGGAATAGATATTTTGTTCATCAATATTAAAAAAGTTATGAATCGTTGTAACAACTACTGAATACTATTTGATGAATAGTAGGTACCTACTACAGCAATTAGAAATAATTATTACAGTTAAATTGATATTCCGAATGTGTTATTCATTTGTAGATAAAATTTACATACGTAGATAATTTCTACGCAGATATTATAGAATTTTTACGTATTTTGATTCATGTAAATTATAAAAAAAAATGTCATTTAGGTATTATTCTTAACAAATTCTCTTTTCTGTTCAATACTTCTTATGAAACTATTAAATACTTATCTGAAATGGTGATATTATATTGTTAAATAAAATTAGTACCTAATAGTTTAGTACTTCTCTTTATCTAATATTCTAATGGAACCTTTTTTAATAAATGTTCTAATATAACTTGTTTCCATGGAACTTGTATTATATAGGTTCTAAAATATCTGTTCCATGAGAACACTTTTTAAAGAAGTTCCTAAGGGTAACATTTCTTTCAATAAAAATTCCATAAGAACAGATATTCTCATAAACGAAACATGTAAGTTCTGCACAGCATTTTTAAAAACGAAGGTTCCAGAACTTTTTCGATTCCTGCCACGAACTGTATAAAGTATAATGCAATTATATTTGATCATTTTTAAATTACAACGTAAATCATCAATTTAATTCCTCCTTGAAGTATTTATCATGATAGAATTGAAGTTCCTGGCTCAATGATTACTGAAGATGAGTAGCTTCGAATATTGATCCAGTTCCTGGCGCAATTTGTCATTTCCTCCATGGACATTGGATCGATTACGTACTTCAGCTCCTCCGGCAGTTCTGTTTTTAATTCCATAGAACATTCCTTCTGAGATCCTGGATTCTGTGATCTCTTACAAATTCTGAGTATTTTTGCCACCATCAGAGGTTTCTGTTCTATCTCTTACATATGAAAACTCCGTTCCTGGGATTCTATGAATGTAAGCAGAGTTTAGGAATATCTGAACATATAAGGGGACCCCCGGTCAAAACGCTCGAAAAATAGGTGATATTTATGAATTTTTACAAGAAGAGGTTATAAGTTATAACATATCCCAAAAAATTGTTTTTGGCTTTTATTAATTCACTCGTTAGGGTACGAAAAAAAAATTCTAGGTGGCGTGTAGTGCAGCTTTGCCAAAAAGAGATGCGTATTAAACGGTAACAATGTTACAACGTTAAAATGTTTCAAAAACGTTTATAACTAAATATTGATCATTGTCATATAGCTAGGAATGGAAAAAATACACATCTAAAGACGGGGTAGCGTCTCGACGCCATGTACATGTTTCGAAACCCTATATATGTCGATTGTCGCTGCCGCTATCATTCGTCGCTCGGCTAATCAAACCTAATCTGAACCTTATTTCATTATTATCTCATCACGTCTACAATATTTTCTAAATTTAAAGGTATTTTTCTTATATAAACCGCATATACGCTTTCGAATAAGACCAATTCAATCAAATCGGCCCACACATAACAGAAATATCGTAATATCGTCTCATGGATCAAACAGAAATTTTAAGATTTTTCCATTGAGCTATAAGAATACCTGGAGAGAGAACAGCAGTGGGAAGAAGTAGAGGCGACACCAGTCTGAGGGAAATAGAAGATAAGCGGTGAACCTATCATTCTTCCTATTATCCCTCTCACTCTGTACTATCTGTGTCATGTATGTACATATGTGTGTGTGCGCTAGTATATCACTCACATGCACTATACATCCATAGCCTGTTGTAAGACAAAGATAGGTTTACCCGTTATCTTCCATCTTTCTTGGACCGGCCGCCATTGCTCTGTTCTCTCTCTAGGTATTCTTATAACTCAATGGATTTCTCTCTTTCTTCAAGCCAAATTTTTGTCGACAGAATACGCATACGCGTTACACGAACACCTACAGCCAAAAGAAAGACTAATAGCGAATTAGGTACCTCGCACTAACTCTATACTGGTGCCAGAAAATAATTTGGATTAATTGTTTCTAATATAAACGAAAAAACTCTATAAGAAGCAACCAATCCAAGTCAATTTCTGGCACGAGCACAGAGTCAGTGCAAGATACCGAATTCTATGACGTTCGGCAACAACGCGATTCGACTCTGAATATGTCTCGGCAACTATATCTTTCCTACATCTATCGGCTATTTGAACTTCCACCGCTTTTGATGGTACATGGCACGCATATACTATCAGCGCCAGTGACGGAGAAGCCTTGAAGCTTCATTCTGTCATTTTTCGGGCTGTCCTGAGTACACGATTCATAAATTCATTATTACTTCAACGTACGGTGCTTATTAGCGTTCAAACGCACCAGACCACCCTGTACGAATGTCTACTGAAGACAACTGTACCCGCAAAAACTTCCTTCGTGACGATTCCAGGACGAAAGTTGTAATTTACGGATTGTTTACTACACGCGTATACGTATACGCCTAACTTAGCTTGTGTGACCGTACGCACACATTCAAGGCCTGGTGAGACGGCCCCCTTAAGTTCGTATAATTCCTACACTGCATTCCACATTAGAGCATACCGATTTCGCGCAGGCACGACCCTCAACAGGCGTTGGTACGCTCGACTCCCCACTTAACCGCCTATGTTTTTCTCCGTCCCACAGCCCTCTACTTACTCTCTCTGTTAACTTTTCGTGCACTGTTTACGTTGACAATGGTCAGGTCCCGCGTTTGGGATGTACCAGTTATTCCTTGGAAATTACGACGACCAATCGCATGCGGTTCAAATTGTGGGTAGTAGTGGGAGCTACGCAGATCGGTCGCAAATCAGTAGGGGCGTCAGTGCACGAGAAGTTAACAGAGAGAGTAAGTAGAGGGCTGTGCGACGGAGAAAAACATAGGCGGTTATGTGGGGAGTCGAGCGTACCAACGCCTCTTGAGGACGTGCCTGCGCGAAATCGGTATGCTCTAATATGGAATGCAGTATACGCGCTGGGCCCATGTGCACGAGATGCGGAGTCAGCAATTTCGGCTGTCTTTGTTCAAAGTCCCAAGTGCTCGGGCCTACCTTTTTCCAAATTATCGTCTCACATGTATAAAATCAGAAACGTACGTGGTAACTGATCCAACCATCTAAGGTCGGTATCAGATATATTGGCCGGTGAGTTGCGTGAGAGGTATTTTCCCACCACACCGTTTGCCTGCCTCGGTGATCCTTTTCTCAACGTTTTCTAACTCGCTCTCGCCTTCGCAGAACAAGAGTGAGCCAGAAATGGTGGGGATAATGCCAAGCTTCTGCGGTCTAGGCCAAACCGAGCTGTCAGCGTAGAAATACACACATCAGAATAGGTGTGCGTTAGCTACGAAAAATTCAGGAACTTTATTGGTCAGAACATTGATACTTTCTCGATAGCTTCATCTCGTATTGGTCTACGCATAGCTTCGTAACGCACACAACTATTATGTTAAGAATAAATAACAGCCTAGGTTCAGGCGGAGGCGAGCAGCGTTCCCGTTTCCCCACCATAGCCACGAGGGCCACGCAACTTCAACTGACAAATCCACGATCGTCAGATGGTGGTGACTGATTTCTCCTCGATTGCTGCTTCCGAAACCGAATTCACCGGCCATTATATCTGATACCGGCCTTAGTGTGTGTTACGGGTTTACCCTCGATCAATTATCGTCCAGTTTAGCATGAAAAGTATATAACTTCCGAAACAAAACCAACTACAGTATTGTCTCCGTATATGCTCGATTTTGTGCACGCGATACAAGCTTGTCGCTATTCCCACCACTTTTGTCTCACTCTTGTCCGGCGAAGGCCAGAGCGAGATGGAACGCGATGCGTGCGCGATGAACGAACACTCGGAATTAGGACTCTGTACAGAATATATACTCACCACCGGTCCCGAGCAGCGAGCAAATACGGAGACAATACTGTATTGTCAATTTCCAACCCCCACAATTGAAAAGCTTATATTGTTAGTCAGCTACGACTGTATACAAATCCATGTAAATTCCCCATTTTTGTACCACCTGTTGTTTCTTCCTTTTGCTTATTTTTGTAATACATGATAATATTTACTTAAATCTGTCTCACTTTTATTTCGAACTAGTTTATCCAAAGTACCACATTCCGATTGGGCAACGTGTATGGGTTGTAAACGAAAGCTGTACCCAAAACTATCCTGATTTTTGTGTAATAATCTAATTATGTCAACAAAAAAAACAACAATCCCTTTAAACTCGTTAAGCGTTGCATGAGAAAATTAGACTTAACCACTCGGTCGCTTAAAAATTAACGCCTTCGTATAACACGATACACAACTGGCTTTTTCAACATTTTTGGGGCGTTTTTATTTTTCGCAGCTCGGAAATTCAATTTATAAATTTAAAACGATTCCCCAATATGTGCCTCGATAACAGAAATGCCTCTGATTTTGTTAAAAAAATTTCATGTACTAGTATATTAGAAATTCGGCAAAAAGATGATTTTCTATTTTTGCCCTTTACCCCCTCCCCCCTGGGTCTCTAGATACAAAGTTGAAACTTGCCACAAATGGTTCTTTTTTCATAACCTTCCGAATGACTCATCGCAAGTTGAATTCGCTTCAGGGGCATATTTGACCATCTTAACCGGCTATAGATACCTTCTACGCTGTACAATAAAGTATAATAAAGCATGTCTTCTTCAAAATTCACAAATGTTTAATATGCGCTAAATTCCATAGCCTAGATATGTGTACATTTTGGTCTATATTTAAAAAATATGTGAAAGTGGTAGGCTACAATATAACGTATAGATAATTAATAACACGTAATACTATGCAACTCCTAAAGTAATGGCTGCACAAGAAGCTTATTGCTGTCGTTGCAAAAGATATAATGCGATCTTAATGAGGCACTAATGTAGGAACTGAGGATCAAATGAAACTTTTAGTCATAAGCTCTACGTTAAAAGATTCGAAGGATTATTACTGTGTGTAAATATATATACACTTTATTGTGCCCCCTTGGGGATTACAATTCTCTAACATCTCCTCTCTTCTCTCGCTTATTAAACTACCGCAGCCTTATTTCTATTCCTTAATCACTACTTCTTACAACTACTCCTTATAACTATCCCCCCGCTCGCTCGCTCGCCATCGCCGCGCCCGCTCCTCCCGCTCCTCCTTCCCCCCTCCGGACCCCCGCTTCCGCACGCATCCTCTCACTCCCATTCCTTAACCACTCATTTCTCCATCTTGTACTCCCCTCCACTCTTCCACCTTCCTCAACCACCTTTCCCCCTCACCATCATCTCCCAACACCCCCCCCCCCTCATCTCACTCCCCAACCTGAACCTAGCCATCCTCCTCCATCTGCTCTCCCCCACCCCTTCTTTAAGTAACCTGGAACCCCTGCCCCCTTTACCGCCCCATACCATCTATTATACCTCGCTTCCCTAATCCTTTCCCACCTATCCCCCTCCTGCAACCTCTTCTCCACACTTATCAGCTCTTCCCCCCTCATTTCTCCCCCACCTCTACTCCTTTCCACTCCCTCCACTGTCCATCCCCTCTCCTCATAGAACCCCTCCCTTTCCTTTTCCCATCCCCCCAAAACCACCCCTCTTCTTGCCCGCCCCTTAATCTCCTCCCAGCACATCCTTGTTATCTCCCCCCCTTGCCCCTCCTCCAACTTCCTCTCATACTCCCACGCCCTCATCCCCGCCCTTCCCTTCATCATCCCCCGCTGTAACTCTTCCCTAAAATCAGAGGCATTTCTGTTATCGGGGCACATATTAGAGAATTGTTTCAGATTTTTAAATTAAAAAACCAAGCTGTGAAAAATAAAAAACACCAAAAAATGCTGAAAAATGCCGATTGTGTATCGAAGCAGTTTTGGCACTATAATTATATTTTTACTGTAAGTACGTATCATTGTTACTATTGTCCTGAATTTTTTCAGATTTTTCAATTTGGTGCGCCAATACGAAATAGTGGACCTCCCATCCGCAGCTATTAACGAAATACTTGAACACGCCATTATTAAGATCAAAATTAGTAATAACTAAAATTTATTTATACTACGACAATAGGAATATTTTTTTAAATGAGATCAATAACCTATTTCAATATCTTAAGTTAGATGATGATAAAGTCATTTTTCGCCAGGGAAAAGAGCCATTCTATTTTTTTTTTTTTTTTTTTTTTTTTTGTCAAAACGGGAGTTTTCACAGACTTATGCGTAGGTTCAGGTCGTAACTAGACATGTTTGATATATGCTGAATTTTTTTCAAATCGATGTGTACCTCTGTTTTTTCGTAATCACTGCAAAACGAAGAGGAAATATGATTCGGAGGAAAACGCTAATAAAAAACTGATAATAAAAATTACAAGAGAATAATTTCGCAAAACTCCCGAATGTTGATAATGAACTCCTCAGGCCCATTTCATTGAGAGATGACGAGGCTGTCTTTAGAGAGTTTGCCTCCAGTTATGTGTCCCCTAAGGCATTTTTGTCCTGCAACAGTCAGGGCCTCATCCAAAATGATAACAATATTCGATGGCTATATCACTGGAGGAGGAACAAAGTCGATAAACGTATTGCGCTCACCCTAAATGACACAATTTATGAGACGGAAAATTTCAAATATTCTACTACGTTACCTGACAGAGATATTTATGACTTCCATAGATTAAGATTCACGAAATACTGGTGGCTCAATGACACCTGTTCGTTTATTCCCGAGCTAATCGCTCGGCAGCAAGCTGCTATTAGACATAGCTAGTTCTAGTTGAACATTATACTGTTGATCCCCGTCGGGATCTCTTTTGTAAATACCTGTAAATACTTCCTTAATTATAGTATTTAGTTCTTAAGTCTTTCCTCCGCTTCTCTGTTACATCTCTCCCTTTTCGTTTTTCGTCTATCACCAATTCCTGATAAATACTGTGGTTTTTTTCTCTGAACATTTTTTCCCACGTTTAAGGCATACCAAAGCCGTCGACTGAAATCGCAACAGGGTACCTACGAACAAAATATATTAATCTACAATGAAAATACGATTGTTTGACGGCGAGATACGAATGCACCGTACAAGCTGATCACTATAGCTCTAAGGATGCGTCTGCTTGGCAGTTTCTATGTTTTTGAATGCCACCCATGTACTGAAAAAAAAAAATAAAGTGTCGGACTGCTAAACCGCTGCGAACTTTTTGGAGGTAGGTTCGAGTCTCGGAACTTCTAAGTCCCACAGGGTCATATTTTTTTCACATTAATTATGTATTTTTTCGATTTCTAACTATATGACAATGTTCAATATTTATTTACAAATGTTTTAATCGTATGTTAAAAATATTTCAAACTGAAAGATACGTAAAAATGACTTAAGAGCAGTTTTTATGCCACCGTTTCTATAGTCTAGTATTCCGCCAATTACCGTATTGTTGTAACATTCCTACACTAAATTAATATTATATTTAACTGGTTTTCTAATCTCTCACCTTTAACAATTGTAGATGGATAGCAGCAACAATCGTGTGTTGTTTTGTAAATATTTTCTTGTAAATCATACAATTCTCTCGTGTTTCCAAAATTCAGAAGTTAAACAATACTGTAATTGACAAAATACTAGAGCATAGAAACGGTGGCATAAATACTGCTCTCAAGTCATTTTTACGTATATTTCAGGTAGAAATATTTTTAACATACGATTAAAACATTTGTAAATAAATATTGAACATTGTCATATAGTTAGAAATTGAAAAAATACATAATTAATGTGAAGAAAATATGACCCTGTGGGACTTAAGGTCGATTTACACTATACGGCACGGACCGGCACGTACCGGCAACGGCGCGTTCCGTCACCCACACGTAATATTATGCATGTATCTACACTGTTTCGGGAACAGTCCGGCAGTTCACGTTTAGCAGTCGAAATGAGCGGATCAGATAGTGACGAGGAATTGGTTCTCCTACCCTTACTTTTAGACGAAGAGGATGCCGCAGCAAAAAGGGGAAACAGCGAAATAGAATTTGGGTACACCCAATATTAAAAAAGAGAAAAGTCGATGGGGAGTAGTGGACTTTATTCAATGAATTATTAAAATACGATGATAAGTTTTATCAGTACTTCAGAATGTCGCAATGCAAATTTTTTGAATTGCTGAAATGCATTGAACCTGGGTTACAAAAACAAAATACGTCGTTCCGTGAAGCAATTTCGCCCACAGAAAGACTTGCAGTTTGTTTAAGGTAATGATTTTTTATTGTACATATTTACATTTTCATATACTCTGTATATGGTGTTTGCTCGGTCAAATGTGGGTTTGAAATTATCGCTGGAAAATCATAAACTGATGGTGATGGTGTTGGAGTAGGGACCATTAATGGCGAAGGACTCGGAATTGGTGTTGTAGATGACGATAGAAACGGCGATCGTGATGGTGATGGTGAAGGGTGTGGTACAGTGTATAGCCCAGTGGGACATGATTCCCGAGATTGCAGGGGAATTGTTTTTCGTGTTAATGCAGAGTGTTGACGTTGTGTGGGTGTATTGGGTACAAAAAACGGTTGCTCTTGCATAATCTGTTTTATTTCGAGTTCACTGATGATGGAGAATATTTGGGACTTCGCTATATTTTGATAATAGGGAGAAAAATTGTTGACCGTTTCTGCAATATTCGAAAAGAAGCTGTCTATTGCACTGGGTTGTGGAGTCGGTGGAGTTGTTCGTGCATTAGCAGTTCTTTTTTCTAATAAATATTTCACCATCACTGCTGATGCCGATTCCGATTGCGTGTGACATTTATTGCCACTATTCTTAGCTACTTTGGTGATAACTTTTCTTTTGATTTCTTTCTGTTTCTTCTTTTTTCATCCTCAATAAGTGACTTATTCACATCTTCACCATCAATACCATCATCTTTGTCATCGTCTTTATCATCGCTTCGGTCATCACCTCCCTCTTCGTTTTTATCGTCATATTCTTTTTCATTTGGTCCATCTTCATTAACATCATCACTGATGTCTATCAAATTAGTACACGTGTCCCTTTCTTGCATGTATGGTACCACGAACGACATCTCGTCCTCAAACTTCCATTTTTTAATTTTTAAAGCAGCCTGTCCACTTTTCGTTTCGCGCCTTTTTCAACACTCTTCTAAAAGAGTCTCTAAGGCCGGTCCACGTTTTCTTACAAAGAGACGCGGGAAAAAGGCAATAATATTTGTAGCGAAATTGGCAAAATATGAATGCTATAATTTATACGAATAAAAAAAGTTTTAAAAAATTGAAAGGGGTAAATAATTAGTTTTCATTGCCTTCTGTAAAAAATTGAATGAGTGATATATAACGTTTTTATCCTCAGCTCTGCAGTACAATTTTTTAAAAGGTTAGACTCACAAAATTTATATTTCGTAGGTTCTTAACTACTGGTGATTCGTTTAGCACAATAGCTACCAGCTATCGACTCGGGCATTCAACAGTAAAAAAAATTGTCATTCAACTATGCGAAGCAGTAATAGAAAATTTGAGGTCCGTAACAATGCCACAGCCTACAACGGATCGATGGGAAAAAATTGCCAAAGAATTTTAGGATATTTGGAATTTTCCAAACTGTATAGGCGCTCTCGATGGGAAACACGTTGTGATTCAAGCTCCCGCAAACAGTGGCTCTAAATTTTTTAACTATAAAAAAACGTTTTCCATTGTCCTGTTAGCATTAGTAGATGCACATTACAAATTTATCGCAGTAGACATAGGCGGGTATGGTAGGAATAGCGATGGAGGCCTATTTGCCACTTCTACATTGGGCAAAGCATTCGAAAGAGATAAATTGAATATACTGAAAGACAATACGCTTCCTAATACGCAAAATATTATGCCTTATGTCATAGTTGCCGATGAGGCACGTCCAAAAGTTCGCAGCGGTTTAACAGTCCGACACTTTACAGCTGCACCATCAACGCCGTTGAAAATACGTTACACATTTTAGACTGTAATGGCACAGCATGTTTAGTTCGTTTAATTCCTACGCTGTTTTACTGTATGTGAAGACATTCAAGATCGCATAAAAGATTTATTTCATAAGTATGTACGAAAATTCCACCTATAAGTTACTCTGACACGGAAAAAACGACGAAAAAATCGGTTTTTAATTTTTTTAACTGCGGCGCACCAAATTGAAAAATCTGAAAAAATTCAGGACAATTATACGTACTTACAGTAAAAATATAATTATAGTGCCAAGACTGCTTCGATACATAACCGGCATTTTGCAGCATTTTTTGGCGTTTTTTATTTTTCACAGCTTGGTTTTTTAATTTAAAAATCTGAAACAATTTTCTAATATGTGCACCGATAACAGAAATGCCTCTGATTTTTTTCAAGATTTTTCATCCCCTAGTATAGAAGAAATTGGGCAAAAACCTGATTTTCTATTTTTGCCCTTTACTACCCTCCGGGTCGAGATATAAAGTTGAAACTTGCCCACAAATATTTATTTTTTTATAAGCTTTCGAATGACTCATTGTGAGTCGCATTCGGTTCAAGGGCACATTTGACCACCTTAACCGGCTATATCCTTTCTATTAAATTTGAATCCACTGAATATGCCCATAAAAGAAATAAAAATGAGGAAGAAGAATGTATTCTAATGAAGCTCATTAAATGAGCATTTTATTTAATATTTCGCATAGATGAAAACTTTCTTTTAATATCTATTATTTTCAATTTATTTGTAAATAGACCAATTACTGTATACCATTTTAAAGTAGTTTTCCCTATACATGTATCTAAAAGTACCATTTTAAAAAGGTTCGATCATTGAGGTCTCTCGAACTTTATTATATAGTATATATTTTATTAATATTTGTATTCACAGGTGGCGAGTTCTATTGGTCAATCCCCGTGCGGTGCAGTAAAAGAAGAAAAAGGAATGCAGCGTTTGGAGGCTATGTTGTATGTTCTGGACGAGATCAACGCAGACAATGATTTGTTACCTAATACAACCTTAGGTGCCCTTATTCTCGACTCTTGCAGCAGCGATACTTATGCTCTTGATCAGAGTATGGAGTTCGTCAGATCCTATATGAATCAAGTAAGTACGTTTTCTTCCGTTTCACTCTTAATTGCATTGTTTTAAGAAATAAGGGTGACCCTATACAAACAATATTTGAGTAAACTTTTCATAACTGCGAAATGTCAGTTTACACCTCTGTGAATTAGTCAAATGTGTCTAGCATGTTTGTATTTAAAAACTTCATTTCCGAACAAATACAATCGAGTGGAAATATATTTATTATCGCGAACTTATTCTTACACTTTACAATTATTATATAATTCAGTAATAATCCCCTTTCAACGTTGTTTTCAAATATTAATAATTTGCTATAAATATAAACCTACAATGATGAAATAACAAATTTTTTATATTTATTTCAAAGATTGCTGCTTCTGTTAATTTTATAGAATAATTTATCATCCCTTGTGTACTTGACAATGTAGATTTATTTGCTCATTTAAGAAATGTCTTTAGCTTATAGCAGGATGTACTCCAGATTATGGGAGAGTCGCGCGTCACACTGTGTTCAATATGCGCCTAAGCTTGGTAAGGGAGAGTGGGGTAATTACGAATACCTAAGCAAAAAGCAAACAAAATGAAAACTATGTGAGAAATTAATTTGTTTATTATTTACAAACATACTTAAACTATTCATATATAAAGTACTGTGATGAGTTTTTGAAAAATTATTATAAAAAATCAACTTTATACTAAAAAAGCAAAACCCTTGATTTTCGTGATTACCCGACTGCCGTGGGGTAATCACGAACAGACTGCTAAATATGACGGAAGGCGCACAGAAAGTGCGACTATAATGGTCAACCCATAAAAAAAGTTGCTACAACCTATACCAAATGTATTTTACAAATTCCTCTTCTTGTGAGTTAGAAAAAAAATTGCATTTGGTCGAAATATAGAAAAAATAGTAAGGGTCGTTTTTTAAACTTTTTTTCTGAGCTTGTAATGAAAATTCAAAAATCCCTTTTGTAGATTCAAGTAAGTTTTATACATGCTGAAAGTTTCATCAAAATATGGTCGGAAATCGCGAAATTCCTGAAATCAGCAATTTAAAATACAACCATTACTTTATTTTCGATATTCCGACCAATTGCATTTTTTTTTCAACGAAGAAACACGTCACTTAGCAAACTAATCCTGATAGCTTCTTAAAAAAAACCGTTGTCGTTTGGACCAATTCTAAAAAAGTTATGCGATTTTTAATAGGTGTAAACTTTCTTTCGTCCGCCACAGTCTGTATGGTACCATCATATACGTTGTTTTTGTTTTTCGTTTGTAATTTCGCGGCATTTAAAACGATTAATTCAATATTAAAAATGTGCAAAAAAAGAAAAAGGGTATTGGTATTGACGAGGCACATCCGACTTGTTGGCCATGTCCGTCAATATGGGCGTAGTCAAGGGGGGGGGGGGGGGCAAGTGTGGGGGGCCGCTGGTTAGATTAACAGTAATTACATGCAATTGAAAATGGACAATATATTATTTGAAACATAATGAAAACAATAAATTGTGTTTATCTTGAATAGTATGAGCGTTCTGTATTTATTACTTCCTGCCCGGCGTTGGATACGATATAAACTATTAGCTAGTGGAGAGGGAACATCGTTTTTATTTATTAAAACGCCATAACCATCGCGCTCTCCCACTCTCCCCTATTGTTGTGGCGAAAATTTTTGTAGCATGTACATCGTGAAACACTGGATTCTAGCCAGGTCCTTCCCTCGTAAAAAAAGAACTAATTCCAAGGAGCAAGCAAATGTTCGTTTTACCGATACCTTCGGTAGCGTTTCATTATTTTAATGCTCGCTTCACATGCGTAATAGAAAACTCGGAATACTGTGAACTAGGAAGCTCTGGAGTTCTTTTAAATCAGACCTGAATAACTCGTTGTCCGTACCGGTATTTTTATTTTCAATGTGGCTGGGCACATAGATCTCCACTGGCACGCAGTTATTTCCATTTTAGGGTTCCGTGCATCCGGCATTGGGATGAACTGAATGACAGTTGATATACTACTTCTGACAACCCTGAGCAAAGCCTAAGTCCTTAGCCCCTTACATTTCTTTGAAACGGCTTTTCCTGACACCCTAAGTACATTCACTTTAACAGATGTCTGATTCTACGATTTCACTACTGCACAAAATATCTCTCTCGATACATACTATATCTGACAACTGCCTAAGTGTCGAATTTTTTTCGCATTTCATTGCTCTCACCCCCCTAAAACGGGTCCCTGAAAAAGATTATTGCAATCGGATGACAGGAAATGGTGCTGACCAGGTCTTTTAATATAGAATTCATTAATAATTGATGAACTATTTTTTTATGAAATAGAACCATACTAAGCAGGGAGTGAGAGCGAAAAAAATCGGATGTTGAAAATAAGGACCACCCTAGTCTATTATGTATACATATTACAAATACGTGTAATTACACACGTTATTTTTTTGTTATGCACTTTCAGGATATATCGGAATATAAATGTGAGAATGATAAACCACCGATGTATGTGCCTCACAAACCTGTGACGGGTGTTATAGGAGCTTCCTTCAGCGTAGTCTCCATCATGGTTGCCAATATTTTGAGATTGTTTAAGGTTAGTATTAGTAATGGTTTTAGAAGTTCGTATTGGGAAGAAAAAATAACATTTCAGCCTACTTTTAAATATAAGTACACGAGAAGATGTTGATAACATCTATAACAATAATTTTCCTTTTTACTGTTTTCATTGTAAACTTGATTTTTATTTTAGACTCGAAAACATAAAATCCTAGCAATATCTAGTTTTTTATGCTTCACATGCATGTATAGTAGGTACTTATATATATTTTATTGATCATAAGCGATTTCACAAACTTTTTGTTAAAATCAGTCATTACAGTAAATACTCGTTACCAGCCCGACGAACGGGGCTGGCGGCGGGCTCCTAACGCGTGTGGACACTATTCCACGCGTCCACTGGCGCGAGTGAGAAAACCCAATGAGCCAGCGAGAAGAAACGAAACAGCCTTTTGCTCATTCCCAGGTTCCTCACTTTCGTCCGAAGGATTCCAACTTCCAAGAAATGGTGGGGATACTCGCCGGGCTTCTAACGCGTGGTAGAAACGGGCTGCTAACGAGGCTTTACTGTATTTAGCTCTTAGGTCAATTAAGAATTTTTGTTGAGGAGTAATAAAATGGCGCCAGTTTGAAAAAAAAGTTTGACAAAACACCCAAAAGGAAAAAGATTAATTGTGCTAATGGCTATAGTGACACTCATACAGATTACGAATCTTTTGGAAGTTTTTGTTTCGGATAAGCCTGATCCGGAGACTCACCAACGCCATCCTCTTTTTTAGGTGCCATATTGACGCTGTAAATAAAAATATTAAAACAAACTAAAAAATATTATTAATTTTTTTCTATTTACTGAGAAAAAAAGTCTTTACAAATAGCTTAATTTTTTGGCTGATCAAAGTAGAATGACCCCTTAAGCAGCACGAAATTATTTTTCCACGATGCATGCAATTCTCTCCATCCTTCAACTCATTTTATTGAATAATTTAGAGCGAATTCTACTTGCGCCCAAATCGCCCGCGCCCACAACCGTAGAATTTTTACGTTTTTGTAATAAAATGAATATCATAAATTATATGTTCCTGTTTTCGAGTCATAATTTGTAGTTAAACATCTGTACTTTTAATAATGGCTCTTTAACAGATTTCTCTTCTATATTTCAAAAAATTTTCATAAATTTTGGAATGCTAACCGCGGGAGTTGCGGTCGATTTGAGCATAAGTGGAATTCGCCCTTAATTACATGTAATTTCCTAAGATAAATCATTTAAAAGAAGTCCAAAATTTTCTGGTTACGATCTATCTCCTTCAAGAATTAATAGCGAACTTCATTAATTAATGGATGTTATGTTAAGTAGCGAATCATATTCTGTTCAGTTAGTACACCATGTCATATTTGTTCTTAAATTCTAAAAGCTAAAACTCTAAAACTATTTTGTCCAGAAATTTAATTAGGTTGCTTATATCGTACCACTTAAGACACGTTACGTTATATTTCATATTTGGTACTAATTTGAACGCAAATGACTATTGGATATTGTAGCTTGATTTTTAGGCACCTACTATTATATGCTTTACTTTTTGTTCAGACCAAATTAATCTGTTATTAATCTTTTTGTCACATACTGTAAAAGGAACGATTTAGGCAACCGGTCTCCTAAATCGTACCTCCACTAAAAATAGTATTTCTCTAATATATAGGTGCTCCCCTATCTGTACATTTCCCATTGCCCCTTTCACTCTTTTCCTCAACTCCGCCCATTCCTCTCTATTCCTCCCCCTGCCTTATCTCTTTTCCCAAATTTCCTTGCAAATTCCTCCCTTCCCTCCACCGTCCAGTTTCCTCTCCCCCCTCTCCCCCGCCCACCTTTCTTCCTCCCCTTCCCCTGCTCCCCCACTTCCCCCCTGAGCCAGACCACCACCGGGTGGTGGTCTGAATCTACCCTCTCCGCAACTTCCATCCTCTCTACCTTCTCCCTTGTTTCCTCGTTCCCCACTACATAATCTATCACAGAATTCTCCCTCCCCCTGTATATATCCATTCGCCCTCCTCGTCCCCCTCTTCATTTCCATTCATAATTCGCCACCCCCTCTCCCCCAGATGTTGGCATAGTCTCCTCCCCTCTGCATTTACCACTTTATCCTTCTCCCCCTCCTTCCCCTACTCCCCCCTGCTCCCCCGCCTCTTCTTCCTCCTCCCATATCATTCCCCCTTCCCACCCCGTCCTCGCATTAAAGTCTCCCCCAATTACCACTCTCACTCCCTCTTCTCTCTCCTCGATCCACTCCCCCAGCTCCTCCAGCTTCCTTTGCAAGTCCTTATTTACATATATCCCCATAACTCTCCACCATTCTCCCCCCAATTTCACTTTCCTCGCCATTATCCCTTCCCCTCCCCCTTATTCCCCCCGCCCTATTTCGATTCCCCTTCTCACCCCCATTAAAATCCCCCCTATCGCTCTTCCTTTCTTGCTTTCCCTCCTGGCCCACTGTTTTTCCCACGCATAACCCTTCGGCAATCTGCCCCTTACATACTCCCTCTCCTCCACCCACGTTTCGCTCATCACCACCACCTCCCATTCCTCTAAACCTTTCCAAAATTCCTCATGTTTGTTTCTCAACCTCGCCACGTTTCAAAACGCGACCTTATAGCTCCCTTTACCCCCTTTTACTTCCCCCATCCTCCCCTCCCCCTCCCCCTTTCCCTTAGCATTCGTTTCCCTGTTCATCACACCACCTTTCCCATAATTCATCCCATCTTCTCATCTTTCCATTTACCCACATTTACATATAACCTACCTGTACCTTCTTCCCCCCTCCCTTTCCTCCTCCGCCTCTCTTTCCACCTTCCACCTCGCCCTCCTTTCTTCCTCCATTAAATCATCGTCTATCCTTTCCCTCCTGCCCTTCAGTTTTTTTCTCGCCTCCATCACCTTTCTCTTCTCTTCCCTCCTCCCCAGCTTCACCAAAACCAGTCCGCTCCCTTCTTTTCCCGTTCTCCCTACCCTTCTCACCTCCCTTATTCCTTCATCCTCCATTCCCATCCTCGCCCATAACTTCTTCACCTCTTTTTCCACCTCTTCTCCTACCCCCACCCCCCTTACCACCACATTATTCCTTCTCTCGTCCCTCTCCTTTTTGTCCTGTTTTAGTTCCATCCTCCTCAGTCTTAACCTACACTCTTCCACATCCTCTCCACCCTCCTTCTCCCTGCTATCCCTCCCTTCCTTTTCCTCTTCCCACCTCTCCACCTTCCTTATCATCTCCACCCTCCCATCCCTCTCTTCCAGCCTCTCCAACTTTTTTTCCATCTCTTCCCTCCTCCTTTTCTCCTCTCTTCTCTCCTCCATTCCTCCTTCCACTCCTTCATCACCTTTCTCTTTTCTTCCCCTTCCTTCTTCATCTCCCCTATCATCTCCCTCATCTCCTTCCACATTTCCTCTTCCTCCACCCTTACCTCCTTCATCAGTTCCCTCATCATCTCCACCATCTTTCCCATCTCATCTTTTTCCTCGCTTCCCCCCCTCTTCCTCCTTTCCTCCGGTGATCGCATCATCTTCACGCTCTTTTTAAATCCCATTTTCTTTTCTCCCCCTCCCTCTCCTTCCTCTTTTTCCCCCAGTAGCTATCCAGGTTCCCTGCATTACTACCCACACTACTCACACTGCTCATACTCTCCTTCCTTCTTCTTTCCTCCCTTGCCAGCTTTCCTGTTTCCTTCCCTATTCCATCTCCATTTCCCTTTCCCCCTTCCCTTCCCTCCTCTCCCGTATTCCCCTCCATTTAACCTCTCACTACTTTTCTACTCTTCGACTGCCCTCTTATTATTATCGTTTTATCCTTACTTCTATTTCCTTCCTCCTCCTTTTCAAATCTCCCGCCTTTTTGCCAGCTCCTTCCTAATTCCACTCCTGTCCGACAGATCCCTCTACCTGCTCCTCTGTCTTTCTCTTCCCGCCACGCAGCACCGATCTTTCCACCTAACCTACCAATCGGTCCCCTTTCTCGCCTCATTTTCGCCACACACCCTATTCCCTTTTCACTCCCTTTTCCCGCCTCACTTCCTCACCTCTACCCTACCTTCAACACTCACTCCCTATCCTTTCCTTCACCTCTTCACTCACTTTTCCTCTACCTCTAACTCACAGCATCAAACACACAATCCTTTCACGCTCGCGTCCGGAACCGGAAGTCCCACTAAAAATAGTATCAGTAACAAATAGAGAAGAAAATATTCCACATAAAGTAATGATTATTATATGGTTACACATATATATGTATATAGATCACACACAGGCCGCAATAACCTATGAATATGATATACGTTCTATTGCCCGATCCGAAGTTGAGCCACTACCCACAAGCTGAAATGTCACAGAGGCAAGGGGAATCGTCCGCTTGCGTCAATCTATCCCCTCCAACACAGTTCGTCCCGTGACGTAGAACGCGAACGATACCAATCGCGACAATCAGCGGATATGGACAGCCGCTAAGAACCGAAAAGTAGAATTTCTTGGAGGGGATAAGGTGGAGCGAGCGGGCGATTCCCCTTGCCCCTGTGACATTTCAGCTTGTGGGTAGTGGCTCAACTTCGGATCGGACAATAGTACATAACCTATAAAACATACGAGTTGTCAAATCCTACTGGTACGATTGTAGTGGTATGATTTAGGAAACATGATCGATTTATTAATAAATATCAATTTAAACTTTATAACGAATGTAATATGTACTTAAAATGAATGTAAAATATTTTACATTAAACCCGCTTATAGAAAAATAAAAAAATACAGGACAAAATTGCATTGTTTGATTATTATCAGCTAAAATAAACTGGTAAAAATTTACATCAATCATATCTGATTTTTTAAAATGATTATAGTACGCACAAATTAGGATGTAAGCTCAAAAGGTTTTGTTTCTATTTCTTATTTCGCATTTACTTGATATTTTTATTGTCAGATGTCGTTTACATTCGTTAATTACTGAGAAATTGATGAGATACGATTTAGGTGACCAGTACGATATTGGAAACTCTCCCCTACACTTCATATTCCTGAAACGAATATTCGGAAACAGTTTAACAAAATCTTACACCTCAATTTTTCCATGGAAGAGAATTTTTCGTAAAGAGTTTTCCAGAAAGATGACATTCTTTGAGTAACCCGGAAGTATGACGTTTTGGAAAAAAATGTTTCAGACCAAAAAAGTTTTAGGGTCATAAAAGAGGCATCTGGTGGTAACCTTGATCATGACCTAGGGGTCAAATTAGAGGTTATTCCAAGGTCAACTTTATGTTTTTTTACTATTTCCGCCACCAGAAAATAAATAAGCTCAACATTTTACTTTCACATTTGTAGTCATGCGCTACTGGGTCAAAGATTGACTTGGATCTAACCATTTAAGACAAGATAGACAATTGACCCAGCCGATTAAGGTAATATCGATCGTTGATTAAACCAAATGCATTCGACACATTAAAATGTTTTATATTAAGGGGATATACCCGTTTGAACTCTCGGAAAATGTGTACATTTTGTGGATTTTTTTTGCAAGTTAACGGTTTGATGAAAATTTCCTGTTTTTTCACTATGTTTACATAGTATTATAAACTACTTATAAAAAAGTGTCAGTTAAAAAACTAGTGTTTTTCGGATTTTATGGATACATATCCGAAAGTCTATCGATTTTAGACGGCTAAACGGTGGGCGTAAAAACAGCTGTATGTCGTGTCTGAATTAAAAAACAATAAAATATTCTTATATAGTATGTCAATAGCAGGGTCGATTATGAAAATTTTGAAAAATAAAAAAAAAGTGAGAGATCAAAGGTAAACTTACATTTTTCTAAGAAAAAATGTCAAAGGTTTGATTGTATTGAAAATCCAAAGTAACATATATGAGGAGCTCATTTATTATGAGCGATACACTGCCTTCGTTTCTTTCTCCTCACCACTTTACATGCATTATAGAAAAAATCCACTCTGTTAAAGTTTAAATTCGGAAATTTAAATCTTGATGTTGAAAATTGTAGATGAAAAATAGTATATTTACGTACCATATCTTTTTCTAATAGTATATAGTACGTTAGACAAAAATGTAGTACAACATTATATATTATAGTACGTTTGGCAGCCCTAGGCACTTCACATCGTTATACACATGCTAAATAAGTAGGAAAAACAAAAGAAATAACCGTACCACACGGAGCGCGCTCGTGTGTAGGTGGTAAACTAAAGAAAAATGAGATGCCGATAATTGCTGATTTCGCACCCAGCGTAGGTAATGCAGGACACGGCGAAAGTAACAAAAAAAGGCGAGACTGAATACGAGAAGGCTACAAAATTTATAGCGTAAACTACAGAATTAATAGATCTTGGTGTTTGCGATTGTCTGGAGTGTACAGCGTTCAGTTTTAAATATCAATCAAACGGCTTTGTCAAGTGCCACATAACATGACCACATATGTATCTAAAGGTAAAACTTTCCGTCCTTTTCACTTCTGGTGTTGCAAGTAGTGGTCCAAAATTAAAAAATGAAGTAGACCATGAAATCACCCCTAAATTTGCTCCCTAATTGTTTCGTCATGATCACGGTACTATCAGATGCCTCTTTTTAGACCCTCAAACTTTTGTCTGAAATATTTTTTCAAAAACTTTATCCTCTTGACTTAAGCCGAGGTCTTGATATAAAAAGTGATTTGATCCTCATGTAACCCCTAGGTGTTTTTGATCCAATGACATGACCACATATTTAAACGGACAATTTTCCAGTGTTTATATTTCTGATGCCGTAAATAGGGATTCCTATTTAAAAAATAAAATTGACCTTGGAATAACCTCTCAATTTGGCCCTTAGGTCCTAGTCAAAGTCACCATTAGATGTCTCCTTCCAAACCTTAATTATTGTGCTAAGTTCGATGCTCGGCTCATAGACAATTTCCAGCGAGCCGAGCATCTCAGGAGCATTTTAACCGCTCGTCGATTGCACAGACAAGGGAGCGTGTTCACTGGTGTATAAGAGCCTTAAGGTGCGATCCCACGGTGCGTTGCTCGGCGAGTCTGTAGGCTCGTCAATTCTGTTTGGCTGACGAGCCAAGAGCGTCTCCATGGCGCAGCTGGGCTTGCCGTTTTTAGCCGAGCCAAATAAGTTTTTCTTTGACTTGTGCCACATTTACCGACAATGGACGGGGAAGCTCAAGTCGAGCCATGCGAGCCCGAGCTCTTCATTCTTACGACGCAAGACTTGTAGTCCCGCGCCATGGGATCGCACCCTTAAAGATTTTTCTCCCCCTCTACATGCTGCATTTTGATTGTGTGGGACGTGCACTCAAAACACAACATCAAGTAGGGCCCATATGCATGATAGTGGAAGCAGTTTAGGCATATCTTACCGGAATAGACCGCGCCTTTATCTTGGATTAAAAATTAGTAGTAGGTACTTATAATTAGTAATACTGAACGATGCTTGAGACAGCGACATTTAAAACTAGCATATACTTACATACGTAAGCCATTATAAAGATAGTACCTTTAAGCTGTAATTATAAAACGTGATAATTACTCTGACTGCAGATACCGCAAATAAGCTATGCATCAACGAGCACAGAACTGTCAGATAAAAGTCGCTTCGAATATTTCAGTAGGGTGGTACCACCAGATAATTTTCAAGCCCAAGCCATGGTGGAAGTGATTCATCAACTTGGCTGGAAGTACGTTTCTACGGTCGCAGTTGAAGGTGATTACGGGGAGAAGGTAATTAAATTAATATACTCCGAACGTACACAAAAGATTCAGAATTTATTTCTTTTTATAAGATAAAAGTTATGGCAATAAAATAATATAGTAATATTGGCGTTAGTATTAATTTGTAACGTTATTAAAGGATCAATATATACAAATGTTTGTTCTGGTACGTTTTAGTTTATCACACAAAATTAAGCAATTTACGAAAGAAAAAGACTCTTCGTTAAATTTGTTTAATTCTTATTTTGTACACAACAGTTCTGACTTGGTAATAGATAAGCAAATACGTTTATTAAAAATAAACTTTTTGTGCAACAAATCTTTAGAAGTGGCATCTCTCACTGTATCATTTTTCACTAATCTGAACGATTTTTTAACTATTTTGAAGCACAAATCTGTTATAATAATATTTGAAAACGTAAAGTTAAAATATTGACCCATGATGCGTACAGGTACTGTTATGTATTTATCAGGGTATTGCTAGTTTCACTTCCCTATCAATGGAGTACAATATCTGCGTGGCTGTCAGCGAGAAAATCTTGAGAAACGCAAAAAGCGAAGACTTTGACAGAATTGTTGACCGCCTTAGCTCGAAACACAATGCGAGGGGCGTCGTTCTATTCGTCGATGAGGATAACATAAGGTAAAAGCCTCCTTTCGTCTCCCCCTTACCAACTCTTTTTCGCTCATCGTTTCCTAGGTAGCCATTAATCAACCCTTCGAGCCACGTCGACCTCTATAATGTTATCCGCATCTTTTACCAAAAGTAACAGGGGTTGATTCAAAGCTACCGAACGTGCAAGCTATACAATAGTTACATACACACGTTTAACACAAGGGGGTCGTGCCTGCGTTTAAAACTTCCGCATGCAATGTAAGGTAAATATAAATGAAGGTACACACAAAGCGGAGTCGAAGGTAGGATAAATATGGTAGGGCGGTGAGAAACGTCAGAACAACTATGTATTAACATTCTGTTATTGTTTCAAAAGCTCACTATTTTAGTTGTAGGTATGTACACATAGACGGTTTAAACGTTGTCACTACAGGCGTTTGATAGTGGCGTTTGATGTCTTCACATAGTTGGCCTTTTTATTGGCGAGAATTTCTACAGTATTTCGGGAACATAGTTTTGGGCACTGCCGCGCTATAGGTTCCCGTCTATATACCATTCCATATAAGAATAGACATACGCCCAATCGACGTGCGTTACGAAAAGTAGCACGTTTCAATTTTCTTACGAAAAACAGCACGTTTGCCTTCGTTATTACGAAAACTATAACGTTTCGGTTTTCGCTGCGAAAACTAGCATGTTTGAGCGGTTTGCCACGAAAAGTAGAACGTTCCGACTGTAGCTACGAAAAGCAGCATATTTGGATGCTTTTTGCCGCGAAAACTAACATGTTTGTTCCATTTATAGCTACGAAAAGCAGCACATTTGGATGGTTGGCTACGAAACATCGAGTGCGTCAACTTAAGGAGGTTCAATACCGGAGCAACAATAATGATAAATCTTTGAAAAGCATATTAATTTAATGTTCAAAGTGTAGTCCGCATTGTCTCAAAATTTCAAGTCGATTGACCGCACGGCTTTTGAAAAAATTGAAATCAAAGTTGCGCTCTTATACACAGGCTGTTATGAAAGAAGCGATACGATTTCTATAAAATGTTAGACAGAGTCCTCAAAAATAGTGAGGAAGTCCTACAAGATATTACGATGAAAAGCTTAAGTATTCCTATGATATTGAAAAAAAAAGGAAATTAGTCATGTACCGTACGGTTTATTAGATAATTCAATAAATAGACAGCAATGTGCTCGTGTTTTTGAAACTGGTTGAAGGAACTGTTTGAAACGTGGCAACGCTGTACGCTGCGTAGTCATTTATATAATGTATATTTGTACAAAGCATACAGGAAAAATTGCGACACGCGATAGCACGATGCGTTTACTGATATGAGGCGGTTCGTCGCAGCTGCGCGAGGCAAACACGAACGAATCTGTGCGAGGTTGCCAGAGAAATCCGAGGGCGCGGAAGAGTTGAGCGTCTTCGAGTAGCACTAACGATGATTTCTCTCGTCTTTCTGACGAGATGAGTGCCAACAACCTTTCGTCAGTGGCGGTCCATTTTTGCAATGGAAAACATCCGACCTAGAGACATTCATCGATTTGTTGAATTTTCTCTTGCGCTTCTGCAATGTCGTCGGCTCCTGAGAGCACATCGTCAACGTAAATTTCACGCTGAATGATGCTCATCGCAAGAGGAAAGCGCTGTTCCTCGCCAATCAAGAGTTGCCGAAGTGTACGGATTGCGAAATATGGAGCGCCTACGAGGCCGTAGGTTACAGTGCAGAGATGATATGATGGAGGATGTTCTGGATTGTCCCTCCATAAGATTCGTTGCAAATCCCAATCTTCAGGGTGTACGCGAACCTGCCGGTACATTTTCTCAATGTCCGCAGAGAAAACGTACGCGTAGCGATGCTAGCGAGATGCAAATTTCGACCCAACATGTTGTAGATCGTTGATTGAGATTCCGAAATTGGTGCGATGAGATCCATTAAAAATGACGCGTATTCTGGTAGTCGAGCTGGTCTCCAGCACGACTGAGTGGTGAGGAAGATAAAATACGCGATGCGGTGGAACGTGTGATTTCGGAACGAGAGCCATGCGACCGAGTGCTTCGTATTCGTTAAGAAATTCGGAGTACACCAACTTCAAGGATGAGTTTGCAATGAATATTTTCTCTTGTCGCGAGAGCGCGTAGAACGCGGGTTTATACGAAAAGCCGACATCTTCTACAACTCGTTTAAGAGGTATCCGGATGACGTAGCGTCCATCCAGCATGCGAGAGTGAGTTTCGATGAAGTGCTGTTGGCACTGCGCTTCTGCGTCAGACGAAATACCGTTCGATTCAACAATGGTTTCTTCTTGCGCCCAAAATCGTGATCGACTGAGCACTGTAGCCCTTGAGCAGGGCGAACACTCGAGTCTGAGTCCGATTCGGATGCGACGGATCCTAATAGAATCCACTCTAGAGCAGTTTGCTGAGTGATTGGGCTCCCGGGGCCGCCCCGGTGTAGTCCCGGCGTAGCCCTTCTTCGAGAATCAAGCTGTAGACTTTGGCGCCGAGGATTAAGTTAATTTGAGTTGTTGACGCGAATTCTGGGTCAACGACCTCGAGACCGTCGAAACGTGGCCATGGATTTTTTACCACTCGGATCGAAAGCAGATAGGACGTGAGCTTCGCGAGCACGTACACACCTATCGAGAGCGAGAATGTAGGATTGACGCGTGACGCCATGCTGAAATTCATAAATCCGCGAGCAACAGTTGCGTTTCTGTGATGAATGAGACTTCTGATCCTTGGTCGAGAAGGGCCCGAACTTCGTAGTGGTCACCGCAGCATGACGTGACCTTGACGAGAGCTGTCGCAAGCAGCACTGGCATGTACTTTATTGAGGATGTCAAGCGGTTCGGAGAATTGTCGCTTTTGAGAGTCACGGTAGCCTGATGTGATTTCGCGCTAGACTTACTTTTCGTTGCTGCGGGAGCTGCCGAGCGCGATTTTTGTGTCACGGTTGCGCGTGCGAAACCCTCGAGAACGTGTATCCGGCCTGAGATAAACTTTTGGAGTTCTGCGAATGTCGCGGGTTCGGTCGTATTGCCAGTTTGCATTTCCCAATCGAGTAGAGATTCCGAATCGAGTTTACGCGTCACCATGTAAACAATTATGCGGTCCCAGGCGTCTGTAGGACACCCGAGAGCGCTGAGAGCTCCCAGAGATTCTTTAACTTCGCGGAGCAGAGCTGTAAGTTCGGTGGGCGATTGTTACTTTACCTTTTGGAGTGAGAATAACGTGGAGAGATGCGTGTCGATGAGCACTCGCTTGTTCTCGTAGCGGTCAAAGAGTTCTTGCCACGCACGAGGGAAGTTTTTATCAGTAACTTCATACTTCCTTACGATTTGAGCTGCTTCGCCGGTGGCACTCATATTGAGATATTGCAGTTTTTCGACGTCAAGTATTTCTGTGTTTCTGACAATCATCGCTGAGAAGAGATTACGGAAAGGTCGCCACTCGCGATACGATCCTGAGAACTTGGGCACATTGAGTCGAGGGAACTGTCGATGAGTCGGTACATGAGATGAGCTTTGGGCACTTGGTGCAGTCGATTGCCCTATTTTACTTTTGAGTTGGTTGAGGTACGAGAGAAGCTCACTCTTTTGGTCGACATAGATTTCTTCGCATTGTTCATACTGATGATCCGTGAAGTACGGTAGCACGGACCTTTCTTCAGCTTTCAAGGACGAGAGAAGATCATGATTTTCTTGGAATTTCTTCCAATTGCTGTCGAGAATCTCGAGTGTAGTTTAAATTTGTTCGGGGGTGCGCTTTTTGATTTCCAATTTCTTTACATTGGCAACGGTTCGACTGATCAGGCCGTATTGTTTAAATCGTAACGTACAAGCACACGAATTTAACAACTTCGCGACACTCTCGAAGCACGATGAGCAGATTTTTAGAACACGGGAATGTAGACTGTTGGATGCACTCACGTGGTTAGAGGTGAGACGAGACTAGAGCGCGGCGAAGGACAGAGTGAGAGAAAATAATCGTTGAGAATTAATAATGAGGTGATACAATAGATACGTGACAATTTCGGCGAATGTTGTCGAGATACTACTGCTTTGTATAACCGAGCACCTGTGTCGGTCACGAGAGCATGAGTGTGTGTATGAGTGTATGTGAGGTATTGTGTAGAAGAATATGTATGTACGATGTCGCGAAAAGTAAATAAGAAATCCATCAGCTGTTCGATCGAGAGAGAGAGAGAGAGAGAGAGAGAGAGAGAGAGAGAGAGAGAGAGAGAGAGAGAGAGAGAGAGAATTTTGCCGAAACAAAGTTAATTTTCTTGTTCGATGAATCAACTTAATTTTTTTTATTCGTTATCCGAAATTTGTTTAAATACAAATTTTGCCCATCTCTGTTTGCAAGGAATTATTTGACAAAGATTGGGTACAGTGTACCGCATGTGACGGTTGGGCACACGTCGAATGCACAGATCAGGAGAATATTAATTATTTTACTTGCGAGTTTGTACAAATGAAATTTGAAAAAAATCTTGTATTATACTAATTAAATGTCTTATTCTTAACATTGTTAATCACTTAGACCTGAAAATCTACTAATTTAATAGTTCGTCGGTACTGGACGACAATTTTTCGATTCCTGCAAATTACAACTGTTTTATTTTTGCGAATTATCAATTTTTATTATTAAATTTCACAAAAATAATTTTCCTCCTCTTATTAAATTCCATCTATACTACAAACACGTTTTTGAATTTCTGATTTTTACGACACTACTCCAAGATATAACAAAAAAACTTAGAGCGGTCGGTACTGCATGCTCTTCTATACTTGGCGTAATATCTTTACTTTTTGTTCATAATATCTTTACTTTTTGTTTAAGTTTTTTTATGGGGATCATTCATACACTAATGACTTCAGTTCAATAAAAAAAATTTTAAAAAATGTTAAGTTAAAAGATTTTATTTAAAATGCACTGAAAACTAAAATATAATTCTTTTTTTTTTTGTACTGTTACGTATGTGGAATTTTCTCATACGCCGCCGCTCTCTACAGTTTTTTCGAGCTTGCATCTGCGAAGGGTAAATGCTCTAAAATCCTTTCGCTTATTACACACCACTAATGGCATTATCTTGATCAGCTGGATCACGATCATGGGAACGGGAGTGACACGAAGGATTTCCTTATATGGAGATTCCTAACGAATCCCCACTCATTTTGGGACTATATAAACCCTTTGGTTTCAACCCTCGTTGGTTAAAAGCTATACAGTCACGCGTAGAGTCACTTCGTGTCACGCTCGTACAGAGATGGTTAAATCTAGTAAGATCGGGTTCGAGTCCCCTTCCGAATCAATAGTTAATCTCATAGAATCCACGACACTGTGCAAACTAGTGGTAACGTTCACCCTTTATTTAATTAATTAACCGCGACACTTACATTTGTATAATAATTGATTATTGAATATACGAATGGTGTTCACGTGTAAATCAAGTAGATTCGTTAAAGTTAAACCTATCTTTTATCCATCGATCCTAATATATTAGTAGCACATTCCCACTGATACAACTTTACCGCTCAAGTTGTACCGAACAAATTAAGGAATCTTCTCCAACCCAGAGGCTCTCCGATTTCGCATCGGGTTCATCCACATTTTACTCTCCTGCGGCTCCCTGATTTCGCATCAGGTTTGTCTGTAATTCTACCTACCTCCGAACAGATCCCTGATTTTGCACCAGGTTAATCTGTAAATAATCCAACCTCCTAACAGCTCCTCGACTACACGTTGAGTCCGTTTGTGAACTTCATTCTAGTGACTCCCCGATTTTGCATCGGGTTCGTTCACGACGTTTCTCTCTCCTGCAGCTCCCTGATCATTAAAGCCAGGTTGGACCGCGTTTGACTACATTCCTCGAGGCTCCTTGATTTCACATCAGGTTCGTCCTCACTGTCAATAATCTTAGCGGCTCCCTGATTTCGCATCAGGTTCTCCTGCGCCCCTAACTAACAAACTTGTTGAGAATTTGATAGGATGGGCTCGCTGGAAGATGGTGAGGTTAGGTCGACGGTAAGAAAGACAAAACGAAGCACAGCATTTACAGAGCGTAATCGTCGTTTATTAAAAAGTGAGTTAGTGCACACGCGATGAGCATGAGATGGTTAAAGTGCACTGAATTGAGCTGAAGCGCAATGATTTAACACACGCGGCGAGTGATGACCGTTGCACCACGTGCTTTTACCTGCGACGATCCACAATCGATGTGAGCCAGATACACTAGAACTTGTGCGTGAGAATGAGCTTAATTCACTATGAGAGTCAGTGCTCTTGCACGAGAAGAATTGAGAATTCACAAGTTGAGAATTCAGACGCGACGCGTCTATTCAAACATGCTGTGTAAACAAGAATGAATTCAACATGGCTGATTATTTCTGTTACGCGTCGTCTTGTACATTCCAGTGGATCAACAGACGTGGAAAATTCGTATTGGTTAATTGATTGTCGCTGACTTTTGATTGGCCGATCGATTGTGGATTAGCCGTGCGTTCCGCTGCCCGGGAGGTGCTGCGGTGAGGTTGGGTTCGGCGATGAGGAGAACTAAATGATTCTCAAACAAAACTTATAAACCGTATTCCTTGGGAAATACCCTTCTCGTCGGCCTCTCACGTTGCCGCAGCCCCGCTCGTAACAGTACTACAATATAGATCGTGTTTTTCACTTTAAATAAAATTGTGGAGTAGAATATTTAACAACAAATTCATATCGACGCTTGATTCTGTATTAAATTGCTTCATATTTTGTTATGAAACATTTGTTATTTAAAGTGAAAAACACCATCGAAGTTGTAGTACAAGAAAAGAATTATTTTTTAGTTTTTAGTGCACTTTAAATAAAATTGTTTAACTTAACATTTTTTTCATATATTTTTCTATTATTTAGTTTTTAGTGTCAAAGTTGTGATTTGTATACTCGAGCTCATTTAAGAAGGAACTTAATTCGCGCATGTAGAATGCGCTCATTGGCTCCGAGGGAGCGTTTGTTTGTAGTATAGCCAATAGTAACTTGTTTCGTCGCCAACATGTGCAGAACCGATCTAAACTCGTCAGTCGGCAAGTTCCTTCTTAAACGAGGTCGAGTATAGTTATATGCTGATTTTACGTCAATTGAATTGATTTGATTTGTGGTTTTCAAGTCGTTTGGATTTGTGTTTATGGGCTATATTTATTAATGCCTGGGTAATTTTTTAAACCGCTGGGGATTTTTTTCATACATTTGTATTGTCATTCAAACTCCGTATACCTGCAAAGTTTCAAGTTTATTGTGATCCCCCCTCCCCCATAAACATGACTCATGTTTGAAAGAAGCTAATTCCCTTTATTAAAAAAAAGGAACTTAATTAAAAAAGTTCATTTCCTTTAAGTCACGAAAAAAATTAAAAAAGTTCACATGCAAAACGTTAAAAATATGTATAATCTTTTTTGCGACGTCAAAAATGAAAATAAATAATACTTTTTAAACGATTTTATTCAGCTTCGATCCTCTGGTTGCTTCTCGTACATTTGCTTCATATCTGAAAACACAAATTTAAACGTGTCATTTTCTCTTTATCTTTTGCTTTGATTATCTGTAAATATGTAAAAGCCACATTTTACTTACAATTTAACGTAGAACTTATAGAAAAAGATTGGCCTTTTGCTAACAAGGGGACCACGCGGTAGTGGACATCGCTTTTCGAACGACAATATATGAGGGTCGTAGTACTCATGTAGTATGAAAATACCATTTTGGCTTTTTGCATGGTGGGCCTTCGTTTTCGAGATATTTTGATTTAAAGTTTTTAACGTACCTAGTAATCCAGATACATAGCATCCATACCCAAGCAGGTTTCGTGGCCACAAGGACTTCCGGTGTAGCGGCCGATGGAGACAGGTCTTGGCGATACCGCTCCGTACATTTTTGCCAAGTTTTCTCTCGTTATCTCGGTAATAAAGTGTTTATACTGGTGTAAATTTAGTAGTGTCAGTCTCATTACGTGAGTGGATATACTAAGTTCTTATTGTTCTGGCCCTGATTCGTCGCGGGTGTCTCCCGCATGTTAATCTAGGGCCGGCTTCCCAGAATGGCGTCGCAAGGTGCGAAACGTTCCTTCGCGTCTCTAGATGAGAATAGAGAGAACAGTGCGTCTAACTCATTGCCGCTAAGTAAAAACAAGAAATTGCAAAAAATGCAGCCAATCCCGTTAGATCGACTGCACAAAAAGTTTCTAAAAGAAATTGGGGCCCCCCAAAAAAGTGCGGTCATGCCTAACCTCGACAAGGCACAAAGAAGCAGCCCTAAGGCGCCCTCTGAGGAGCCTACAACGAGCGCATGCTCATCGCAACTACCCACGCCCCCGGCAGAGGGCTGGATGTTACCGAAGAAGACGAACAAACCCTCTACTAAACCTAACTCTCAACAGAATGACATCCAGGATAAAAACCGCTTCCAACAATTGGACACTGAGAATGATATGGATCTCGATTTAGAGGAGCAAGACATTACGAGGTCGACCTCGAACGTGAGTAAGAAGGTGATTAAACCCCCTCCGATTAATACGTTTGACTCATCGATAAAGGACCTAATCAAAATTATTGAGGAGTTGAACATTCCTAAAAAAGATGTCTTAATTAAGCAAACTGATGTTGGGGCTCATTCCCTATATATCAACGGTATAGAACACCATGAAATGATCTACGAAAAATTAGTGGAACAAAAAATCCAATTCTATACTTACACCCCTAAACACATTAAACCCAAATCGGTAGTGCTTAAGGGCATCAGAGGCGCCTTTGAACCAGAAGATATAAAACTTGAAATTATGGAACTACAGCGTCCAGAGGTAGAAATAACCAGTTTGACTAAGTTTATCTTCAATAAGTGACAGCCTGAAAGATATCATTACTTACTCCAGCTCACGAGTAAGAGCAAAACGTCGGAACTATTTAAAATTAGGACTCTTGAATACCAAAAAGTCAAATGGGAACATCTGAAGAAAGCAGAACTATTCCAATGTAAGAAGTGTCAACGGTTGGGACACGCCAGCAAAAACTGCCATTTACCATACAGATGCGTCAAGTGTGCGCAGTCTCACCCACCGGGATCATGCACAATCAACAATCAAGACAACAGGCTAGCTCTTAAATGTGCTAATTGCAATCAGCTGGGTCACCCAGCGTCATATAAAGGCTGCCCATTTCTAAAATTCGCTATTGCAAAGAAAAGAGAGCTGAAAACCCTCAAGAACCGTTCGGTAATGCAAAAGATTAGTAATATACCTGCTGCGACCAAGGAGGCTGTTTCGTACGCCCAAGCCGTAAATAAGGTTATACCTCAAGTGCTCTCTGAGAAGCCTGTAGCCTCAGCATCACGCCTTGTGAGTGTTCCGACAAGTTCATCGATGGTGGAGGGCTCCCATAGTCAACAGGACCACACGGACTCCATTACCTCTACCCCTCCCCAGTGGGTCAACAAGTTAAAGGAAGAAATTACTGCGGCGGTTACGTGTCAGTTTCGGACTCTTGCTGCACAAATAGCGGCGAACACTACAAATATTGAATTTTTACTGAATGCAATTTTTTCTAAAGACAATGCCTGACAATTTTACTGTAAGTAAACAAATTAGAATAGCAGCAATCAACGTAAACTTGTTGGTTGCTAATTATCGCAGACTGGAACTACTCCAATTCCTCACTGATCACGACCATGATTTTATCTTTGTGTCCGAAACTAAACTTAACCCTATTCATAAGCTAGTTATCAAAGATTATCATCTGGTCCGTAATGATAGGCCTAACGCCATTCAAGGCGGGGGAACAGCGATCCTTATTAAAAAAGGGATTCAATTTGAGGAGATCTGCCTTCCGAATACCACCTCCAACGAAATCTTGGAGTACTCCATAATAAAAATCCCAATCGGGAGTAATAATTCTCTAGTCCTTATTAGTGCTTATGCTAAAAATGATAGCAGAAGTCTATTTATTGAGGAGTTGGACAGTCTATTCACTAACCTTAAGTTATTTAGTTGTAATGTCTTTTATGTATTAGCCGGGGATCTTAACGCCAGAAGGAGGGCATGGGGTGATAGAAACAATAACCCTAGAGGCCGTTACCTGGGACAATGGGAATCGACCTTCGATTGTAATTACAAATTAAAATTATATACAACGGCAATACCTTCGTTTAAACCGGCACAGACATACCTTGACATATGTATTACGGACAAAGAAAAATTACTCGGTATGTTAGTAGTGGTGAAGTTGCCTCTATGGAAGAAATACTTGAAGCAGCAACACGTTTTCGCAATAAGATTAAAAATTTATCAAATTATTGTGCACCAGAATTTATTATTAATACTGACCAGACTGGTTGTCAGTATCAATCTTCTATAAATCGAACATTAGCAATCAAAGGCAGCAAATCCGTTTTTGTTGCAACACAAAGTTTAAACAAATTAACGCATTCATATACTGCGCAATATTCGATTACAAAGTCTGGTGATATTTTGCCACACGTTTTCATATGTTTGCAAGAAACTGATAATAACTTTGGTCCACGAGTTCAGAAACAGATTAATCAATTTGTGAAAACGTATAAAAATACTGTAATAACATGTAGTAAGTCAGGGAAACTCACGAAACAATTACATGCACAATATTTGACAGATGTTGTCAAACTATACGTTAAAGATAATAAATTTATATTAATCGTAGATTCGTGGGGGGGGGGGGGGGACAGACAGGCGATGTATATGATGAAATATTTCCTCGAGATGATAACGATAACCGTAACACTAATTGGACATTGGCAATTATACCGCCGAAATGTACACCGCTAGTACAGCCCTGCGACGTTTATTTTTATAGACAAGTTAAAATTTTTATTAAAAAGCTGCAGCATTGTACATTCGTGATGGAAAGTCACCGAGAACTTATCCAGAGGGAGGACGAAATTAAAATTCATTCTCTGCTGCACAATCAAATCAGTGCCCCAATATTCAAACCAATGCTTCAATACGCATGGTACGCAGCAGGGTTGGTATCACATGAGAAACCAAAATTTCAAAATGTAAATGAAGTCTGTTTCCCATCAAATTTATTGTACTGCGAATGCAATCAAATATCTGTATTAAAATGTGCGCGGTGTTTTAAAGAATTATGTTTTGTATGTTTGTTCGATAAATACCACCCAAAGCATTGTACACAAATTAATTAACATAAGTAAACGAAAATATTCATGAAATCGCTGTGAAGACTTACTCGCTCCCAACGACCAGGTATTCGACCATTCTTTTGAGCAGGTATAAGACCACCCTTACGGTCAGAAGTAACGGTTATCCCGCTTTACCTGCTCGACAATCGCAGGCGTCGAAAGTTTCGGAATGAAATATTTTCGCAGTACAAGAATATGAAAGCGACGGTGAAAGAGACGATTAGAATAATATGTTATGTTATAAATGCATTTTCAACCTTAAAATTTGCGTAGAGTAATATGTAACGCACTATATAATACGTAATATTCACAAAATATATTTCTACGGGAAAAACTGTTAAAAAGAAGAAAAAAGAAAAAAAAGTTATAGGAGACGCAGGGGTTTGAAACCCCGGACCGCTAGCTTAACAATCTGACGCGCTACCGTTGTGGCCACGAAACCTGCTTGGGTATGGATGCTATGTATCTGGATTACTAGGTACGTTAAAAACTTTAAATCAAAATATCTCGAAAACGAAGGCCCACCATGCAAAAAGCCAAAATGGTATTTTCATACTACATGAGTACTACGACCCCCATATATTGTCGTTTGAAAAGCGATGTCCACTACCGCGTGGTCCTTGTAAGTGTAGAGACTACATAATGTGTCCAAAAGCGGTAACAGCGTATGGCAGAAGGTCTTGTTGTATTATGTGTATTGAAATAAATATATTGTTAATAAGAAACTAATAAAATTAATGAATAGCGTAGAAACTACTTTGGATTTTAAAGTATTATGAATGTCTTTCACAAAAAATTGAAAAGTATCGAGGGAGATGTGTTTTCAGCGTACTTTCTTCACTAATGTGACGTGCTCTACATTGCAAGCAATCCGCCATTAATTTTTAATGCTATGTCTTTTGACAAATGTTGTCGATTTACCTGATTTGACAAATTTCCAGAAACTTGCGCGTATGAAGATGCTTCTCTGTCGCGCCTTCTCCGGACAAGTTAAATCTATGCGTCCCCTTCGTTTCTATAAGCTCTACATAAAAAGTCTATTAAAAAATTGGGGTTCTATAAGCTTTACATTAAAAGCCTATTAAAAAATTTTGGCGACTTACCTTATTACTTGAGGTAATAATTCAGTGTCCTACCATCAAGGACCCAGCTCCTGATCACTTAAGATGCAAAGGGAACAGTTCCTGATCAACCTAAAACATTTTACTATGAGCTATCAAATGTTTGCGTATAAATTTATAAATACTTCATAATTATTTAGTAATATTTTGGAATAAATTTGTATTGTGATAAATTTATTATTTGATATTTACATATATACTAAACTGATCAGGAATTGGGTTCTGATCAGGAATTGGGTCTTTGACGGTATATGGTGGAAAAACTCGTGACATTTCAAAATTTTTGGCAGTTTTCCTTATTTAACGCTTAGCAAGTTATGATTGTTTGACACTAGCTAGGTTACGTTTACTAGCGATTCAAACGCAGCGACTTTTTGCCTTTTTCGTCAACTGCGCCACCGCATTTTCAGCAAAACCATTCCTGATTCCGGTAGGAGGAAAACGTGACGTCATGAAAACTCTGACCGAAAATGTATTATTTTGATAACTATTTATTCAGAATAATTTTTTTATCTTTTAGAAAAACAGCTTGATAAATTAAATAAACCGACAAATGGGTTCGAAAAAATAAGTATTCGTTTGATCATGTTAAAACACCGGAACTATGTCTAAGATAAGACAATAAGACCAAAATAGCTGCGGGGTCGTACCCATTTTGCTAGCATTCGTGTATAAAGATCTGGCCGCTCAGTGTGCTTATGGGTACAGGCGGAAGGGGAATTAGCTTCCAGACGCGACCGTGTCTGTTGATAGTTGGAAGTGGGTTAAAAATGAGTTTCTAAATTGGAACCAAACAAACACAGGATCGAAGCATGAATAAAATCGTTTAAAAATTAGAATGATGACTCGCAAATGATGAATTTAAAATATCCAAAGTCAAATAAATCATCGAAATAGAGATGTTCTGGGCGGAAAACTGTGGCGTGGCAGTGCCCTAAACCATGTTGAGAAAATACTGTAGAAATGTTCACCAAAAAAAGGCCAACTATGTGATGTCATCCACTATCGACCGCCAGCGGGCACAATAATTTTGTAAATGCAATAATCCCGTCTGTAAATGCACTATTTCACAATAATTAGAAATTTATTATTGATATCTTATTACCATCTATTTAGAAAAAGTACATACTTAACAAACATTAATTTTAAAGTGATAAACTGATATTGATATAAAATTGAATAACACGTGGAAGTTTTCCTAAAAGTAGCTACATAGGAATCATTTATTGTTCCCACCCTTGTACAAATAATCAAATTTTTTGTGTCTAGAAAACTTCTGCAAGCGACTGTCAGAGCCAATCGTACAGGCCATTTTATGTGGATAGGCAGTGATTCATGGGGGGCCAAAGTGTACCCAGTGAGAGACCAAGAATTCGTGGCAGAGGGTGCAATTACAATTTTACCTTATAGGACTTCTCTCCAAGGTAAATTAAACAGTTCAGAATCTTTTGAAAATTTTCAGTGTGAAAAAAAATAATCCGTGTAAAAAACAAGAGCAGTGAAAACGTCCAACAAATTATGTTACCAACAATATTTTCACTCACATCTTATCTTTTAGATGGGACAACTTCCAGTAGTACAATCTTTTTGTATATTTGAAATTCGAACTCAATACCGGTTTAAAAACCACAATAATAGTTTAAGTTATTACTATTTAATTTGGCAATTTTAGAATTTCATTTCATAGTTACGAGTTCCCATAATTTACCTTTTTCTTTTTCAAGAATTCATTAACATAAATGAAGTAACTGTACCGAAAAAAAAACATAAAACCTCGAACACATAATTATTGCGAATTAATCGTACGAATTGTCTTTTCAATCCTTTTTATGTCTTACGGCACAAGATTTTATCGTCATAGTATGAATTAATTCCGATTATATTATCGCCTGTCAAATTAATATTCACTGATTGCTTTCGAACAATAAAGCAATGATTAAGTGAAGAATAAGGTGAACAATAAAGTGGAGATTACTACGATGAATTGAAAACGTGTCAAGTATATTCCATCGTCGCGTCGACTCGGTAACAATCTCAATTATAATTTAATGTATTAATTATTGACGTCGTTAATAATCAGGTAGTTTAATATAGGTCGATTAGTTTAATTTTGCTGAATTGACTACCTATGCTAGATCTTCAGAAGGTCTCGAAAAAGTGGAGGTTTGCGGCTATATTGTTGTGTGAGTCAGTGGCATATGTGTACATGGAATATAACAATGCATACTGGCCTTTCATCTACCGGGAGTATTGTTCTGCCTACAGACTAGACTTGCTGCTTTTCTTGATGCACCATATTGAGGATTTTAAATGTTAAATACTTTTACCTTAGAGCATATAGACATTGAGATCTCATTGACAGCCCGAAATTGTCGCCAACATGGTCCGAGAGAGAGAAATATAGATAGGAATCGACCGTAATGCGTATGCGACAGTATTGTGCGAGAGAGAAAGACAGGCAATTGAGAATCTATACTTCCCTCTCTCGCACCAGGTCACACATGTCTTTCTTCCTCGCGTGATGTTGGCGACAGTTTCGAGGACAGCAAACGTAAGGCAATGAGACCTTTAGTAATATATGCTCGGACTTTTGCAGACGATAAGGATGTTTACAAAGATGATCTTCGAATTCTATTGGATTGTATATGACAGGCTTCGGAATTAAGTGAACTTCGCGGCCGATTTTCAGAGGCAACGCCTCTCTTCTCCCGTCACGCGTCTTGGCCTCCGCGGCGGCCTAGCAGCTTGAAGCGCCTCAGGCCCGTACCATGTTGTTGCGAGCACCCTATGGATAAGAATCCATGGCCCGCTGGTGCTCGCGATGAAGATAAGAGGACAGAGAGAAGAAGGCGATCGGATCGATCACCTGTCAAGCTGTCATCCGAGAGTCAGCCGCCATTGCTAAAAGACGTATCGATACTTACATTACCGTGCACTAGAGATTGTATTCCATTACTACTGTTCTTGTTAATGTTTTGTTACCCTTGTTGTACATTAAACTTCCGTTATGTCGAGCACAAAACATAAAATTGGTGTCAGAAGTGGAATGCCCACTCGAAGTGGCATACCCACTCGCGCTTCTGCGGCCTCCGCGGAGCCTTCCCCTGGAGCGACGGGCGACGCCTTTCTACAGGGACTGTTCACCACCCTCCAGCTAAGCATCGTGGGACAGATGCAGGAACAGCGGAAGGACGATGAGGCCCGCTGGCAGAGGGAAGACCGTTGCAGGGAGGAGAAGGAAACCGCCGACCGATAGACGCAAGCGGCCTTTGAGGCGCGCATGCCAAATTTAGAGGAACGAATACAGGTCGTAACCGATTCATTACAAAATAGTCATGGTAAATAGTGTTGTAAATGGTGTTCTCACGGCGGTAGACCCTGTCCCCGTCGGTACGCTCGCTGACGCCCCTCTTTCGGAACCACGCGTACTCAGCCTGGCGTTCGCTGCGAAACGGACAATGTTCGATGGGAAAACTTCGTGGAAAGAATACAAACTGCAATTCGAGACCATCGCGCGTGCTAATGGTTGGAATGATGAAAAAAAGGCTACAGCCTTGATCGCTTCCCTCGGGGGCACAGCGAGAAGCATCCTCGCGACGCTCTCTGCTGCTCAGTGCGAAAGCTTTGCGGATTTAGTTTCGGCACTCGAATACCGCTACGGGGCAAAAAATTTGTCAAATTTGAACTATGTACTCTATCAGAGTCAAAGGCAGCGGATAGATGAGAGCATCTCCTCGCTCGCCACCAAAATGGAGCGTTTAGCGCAGTCCGCGTCCGCCGACTGCAAATCCGAGGGTCGAACGGACTACCCACCTGGTTATGTGGCAAGACGAATCATCTTCAAAAGGATTACTTCAAGGCCAAGAACGGTCAGTCAAGAGCAGCCCCTCCTAGGAAGCCCTACGAGGGAAACGGGAAGAGGATGGCGTAAGGGGGAGATGCCGGACCACGAGGAGCAGTCTCCCGGTCGTCAAGAGTGTGGCAATGTTGGAAGCTACTGGAGGTTCGGAAATTCCGTGGGAAGAAACGTACATTTGTGGTGAGATCGGTGGGAAGCCCTGTAGAATTATCTTAGACGCGGGTCCCCCCTTAACCTTGTGGAGAAAGAGCTGTGTCCGTCGAAGGACATCGTCCGGACAAGATTCGACATTCGCTCCACGACTGGCGAGAAAATCAAGGTCTACGGTAAGAAGAGCCTGGAAGTTAACGTTGGGGGACTCTTGAGCGTAGAAGATATCTACATCGCCGACATGGTCGAAAAGTGCATTCTGGGAGCAGCGTTCCTGAAGGAGCACCATTGCAGCATCGACCTGGCCCGGAATGTGCTGTGCCTTCCCGGCCAGTCGGAGATACGCCTTGGCGAGCCGGCCGCCGAGAAGAAGAAGCCGGAAGAAGAGAGGGAAACGCTCGTCCCGCAGCATTTGGAGGAGCTATACACCCGCTGCTCGTCAGGTTTGTCAGAAAAGCAGAAGCAGCTATTTACTGAGCTACTCTACGAATTTCAGGACGTTTTCGCCACACCGTCAACCCTGGGGATTGCCCGCCCATAAAACAGGCACCACGGACGTTGCCCCCACACCGTCGGGTAGAAGTGGAAGAGCTGCTTAGGAAGATGTTGGCGCAGGGCGTAATCGAAGAATCCCGGAGCCCGTGGTCTTCCCCGATCGTTCTCGTGAAAAAGAAGGATGGAAGCATACGATTTTGCGTGGATTTCCGTCGTCTGAGCGAAATCACGAAGAAGGACTCGTATCTTCTTCCCCATATTGAGGATAACATGGACGCCTTCGCTGGATCTTCGTGGTTTTCGGCTGTGGACTTGCAGAGCGGATATTGGCAGATCTCTATGGACGAGAAGGACCGGGGGAAAACTGCGTTTCAGTAGGAATGGGACTCTGGCAGTTCAAGGTGATGCCCTTTGGACTTTTCAACGCCCGTACAACTTTCGAACGCCTGATGGAAGACGTATTTCAGGACTTGACCTGGAAGATCTGCTTGGTTTACTTGGACGACATCATCATCTACGGGAACAACTTTGAGCAGGAGCTCGAACGCCTTCGAGCAGTGTTTTCGCGTCTACATCAAGCTGGTCTATTGTTGAGCCCCAAGAAATGCTCCTTCTTCTGCCGGAAAGAGATATATCTGGGCCACATAGTCACAGAGATGGAGTCAAGACGGATCCGGAGGAGATCAAAGCCATTTCAGAATGGCCGCAGCCGAAGAACGTCACGGAGCTAAGAAGTTTCCTAAGATTGTGCACATGCTACCGGAAATTTGTGAAGGATTTCTCCAAGATCGCCAACCTGCATCGCCTCATCGAGGCCAAACAGAACTACCAATGGACCGAAGAATGCCAAAGAGTTTTCCAAGAGCTGAAGAGAAGACTCACTGGAGCCCAGGTGCTAGCCTACCCAGTAGTAGGAAAGGATTTCATGCTGGACACGGGCGCCTCTAACTTGGCCATAGTCGGCGTCCTCTTACAGGAACACGAAGGACAGGAATAGGTAGTGGCTTACTTCTCCAAGTCCTTGGGAAAAGCGGAGAGGAACTACTGCGTCAACAAAAACTACTGGCAATAGTGAAATCCATCGAACATTTCCATCACTAGCCCTACGGACGATGATTTCTGATAAAGACGGACCATGCGCCGCTTCGCTGGCTGCTGACCTAAAAGAGCCCCGAAGGACAGATCGCGCTTTGGATCGAGCGACTACAGGAGTACGACTTCGAGATTCGCCACCGAGAAGGGAAGGCACCTGGAAACGCCGATGGTCTATCCAGGAGACCTTGCACCGAAGAAGATTTTAAGAATTACAACCGACTGGAGAAGAAAGGAGCAGAAGAGGAAGGAGATTCCACGAGGAAGTTCCACCGATTATTCGCCGTAGAAGAAGACACCGAGGGATGGAGAGAAAGCCAAGAGAAGGATGAATAAATCGGCTTCATCCTTGAAAACAAGAGGGAAGGATAGAAGCCCGTCTGGCAGGACATGGCCCGTTTCTCTCCGCAACTGAAGTATTACTGGTCAATTTGTGACTCGCTGGAGGTTCGGGAAGGTTTCCTTTTCAGGAAATGGGGTTCCCACGATAGTGCAACGACCTCGTGGCTTTTGGTGGTGCCGCGCGGAAGAGTTGTAGAGGTGCTGAGGGAGTTCCATGATGCTTCAGCAGCTGGACATTTCGGAGTGAACAAGACCTTGGTGAAGATACGTCAACATTTCTTCAAGTCTTCGTGTCCACAGGACGTTGAAGAGTGTTGCCGGCTTTTTGACACCTGTGCGGTGAAGAAGGGACCACGTCAGAGAGGAGTGTACAAACCTGAGAGTGTACAACGTGGGAGCTTCGTTCGAGAGACTTGCCCTGGACGTTGTGGGTCCACTCCCGAGGTCCCAAGGCCGGGAATAGGTGTATGCTGGTAAGTCATCGCGATGCCGGACCAGCGCACAGTGGTCTCAAATCCTGAAAACATGGCCAAAATCTCGAAAATGAATTTCTCATTTCGGGATTTTTAGCCGCTGGGTTGGGTACAGTGATGACCTAACTATAAAATACCGGCAAGGAAAAAGACAAAATATTTATTGTTTGACAGGTAAAGCATTTCAAAGTTAGCCTTCGTTACTGAAATATTTGCTGTGCGCGTCGATACGAATTTGAACGCCGACTTTGAAAGTGAATAACTTTTGAAAGAGTTGACCAATGTCCATTGGATAAAATGGATGCCACTCCAGGAAGTAAGTAGAATATTTGTTTAGTTTTACGTAACCATAATTGTTGGCGTTTACGTTACACGATTGAAAAATTACTTGGAGAACGTAGAAGCAAAACTTAGCCCGCCTATTTTACAAATATAGATGAAAAGTTGTAACTTCTACGAGCTTCCACCAAAATTTTTGTTTTGGCCTGTTGCTACTGCTTGTACCTTGCAAATTTTTAAAAAATTGGCTGCCATTAGGTGCCACCCTGCTCATACAAGCAGGTAATTATACGTTTTGTAACATTTAGAAGATATTTATTATACATCCTTGTGATACAAAGTTGTACAAGAATGATTTTCTATGAATCTTATGCATATTTTAAAAAACTGTCTTGAAATTTAGGAAATATAATTGGATTTTTACCTGTCAAACACCAAGAACTAATTAACTGTGAATTCTTCTACATGTTTCAATTGGCTAATCGGTTTATAAACATTATAGATTCAGATTCGTAATCAGCGACCCCAAAAACATCAGGGTACTGACATTCGAGTAGATCCAACAACTTTTTACTGTAGTTGTCCGTCATATTGGATTCGCCATTTTGTTTTTTAAAGTTTTAAGTTTGGATTCGTAATCAGCAACCCCAAAAACATCAGGGTACCGATTTTTGTCTCAATTTAATAATATTTGAGATTTTGGCCACGTTTTCGGGATTTGAGACCACTGTGCGACGGGAAGAAATTGTGAGCGAACGTGGGTTTGACACCCATATTGTTTAAAGGCACTTTGGTGCAATCTTTATTGGATTCGGGCGCCGATAAATCAATGGTGCGTAAAGGGATTGCAAGCGGGCGGGTTGTAAAATTGAACACTGTCACACAATAGTGCGAGGACTTGGTGGTAGAAACATAGGTGCCCTGGGAAGTACCAAAGTTTTAATTCAAGCCGAGGATACCGCAGCCGAATTGGAATTTTTGGTACCGGACGTCAATTTGCCGTATGACGCAATTGTTGGCGATGATATACTGGATTATGAGATCTTGTGTGTCAAGAAAGTGAACGGGAAGAAAAAACTATTATATTTTTCCTCGGGATTGTCAAGGCTACCTGCGGAGCCACAATGCAACCTGGCTGAGGAGCTGCTACCTGAGATTCGTCAACACTTGGTGTTATTATGGCGCTATGATCACATGTTTACGGCAGGTAACAAAGTTCGACCTGTGAACACCGGTGAGTTGAGCATTGTTCTAAAAGTAAACAAGGTGATGAGGTATCAACCATATCGATTGTCATTTTCGCAAAGGGAAAAAGTCAGGGCAATAATTTGCGATTTAATAGAAAATGGTATTATACGCGACAGTGTTTCGCCGTTCTCAAGTCCAATTCTTCTAGTTGCAAAAGCAAATGGTGACGATAGATTGTACGTGGACTTTCAGGAAGTAAATAAAATAACAGTGAAATACAGTACTCTTTGCCTTTAATCGATGATCAATTAGATCGGTTAGGCAAAGGAAAATACTTTACTATCCTTGATATGGCGTCGGGTTTTCATCAAATTCTGATAGCTTCTGATTCAATTGAGGAAACTGCTTTTGTTACGCCGGATGGTCATTATGAGTACCTACGAATGTCATTTGGTTTGGCCAATGCTCCTGCGGTTTTTCAAAGAACAATTAATACTGCCTTAGGACATTTCCGTTTTAGTATAGCGGTCGTACACCTCGATGATATTTTGATCCCTTCACGAAATATCGAGGAGCGATTGAAAGCCCTGAGTGGCGTACTGCACGTTTTAGATGTAGCTGGTTTCTCTTCTTTTTTTTTTTGCTAAGAAATGTAAATTCTTCCAAACCAATTAGAGTATCTGGGTCATGAGGTGTCGGCAGATGGTATACGTCCGAGTTCGAAGAAGATAATGGCATTGGTAGACACGCCTGAGCCTACTAATGTTAAACAAGTTCGCCAATTTATGGATCTCGCCAGTTATTTCCGGAAATTTGTTCCAGAGTTTGCTGCACGCGGTGCATGTATTACTAAGTTAACAAAAACGAACGAACCATGCTTATGGGATGAAGAACAAAATAAGGCGCGTGAATATATTATTAGCTGCTTGGTATCAAGATCACTTCATATAATCTCGGGAGACAGAATTGCATACGGATGCGAGTTCTATTGGAAATGGGGCGATTTTGTTTCGAAGGATAGACTGTGGTTTGCGAATCGTATCTTACTTTAGTCGGCGAACAACAAACGAAGAGTCGCGATATCATTCTTATGAGCTTGAGACCCTCGCGATTGTAAATGCAATTAAAGTATTTTCGTGTTTATTTGTTAGGCATTCAATTTAAAATTATAACCGATTGTAATACGATAAAAGCTACGAAAAATAAGAAACACTTGCTGCCTCGCGTTGCTCGTTGGTGGGTATATTTGCAAGATTTTAATTTCGATATCGAATAACGTAAAGGGAAATGTATAGAGCATGTAGATTTTCTTAGTAGAAACTCGCCGACGGACTCGGCTAATAACGTGGTTTCTGCAGATACTTGTAATGCAAATATAATATAATAGTTAACGATTTGTTATGTCGCAAACTGTATAGCGATAAACAAAGAACACTTTATCGATATTATGTACCAAAAGGCAGTCGGTTCGGTTTGTTGCGATTCTATCACGATTAGAATTCACATGTTGGTAACGAAAAGGTTTACGGATGCATTGCTCGTAAATTTTGGTTTCCGCAGGTGCGTTCTTTTGTAAAGAAGTACGTAGGGCATTGCCTTACCTGCACTGTGCCTAAACGACAAGTCGGGCCGAAACAAGGGTTACTGCATTCTATTAAAAAGGCACCGATTCCTTTTAATACTATACATTGTGATTATGTGGGACCTTTCCCTCGGTCCAAAGATGGTTATTAACACATTTTAATAATGGTTGATGCATTTACGAAGTTTTTGCAACTTATTCCACTAAAATCTTTGACAGGTGGGGAAATATTACAAGTTTTCAGGGAAAGATTAACATTTTTCGGAAGATTACGTGTTATTGTATTAGATCGTGGGACCAATTTTACATATAAATCTTTGTAATTGTTTTTGGAAAAACAGAATGTACAATTACATTTAATTGCTACTGGTGCCCCAAGAGCAAATGGGCAAGCTGGAAGATATGTAGGTACAGTCACGAATTTGTTAACCGCGGAATTATCAAAGATTTCAGAATGGCCGAGCAAAATGAATAAGGTTCAAGAATTGTTAAATACTACTGTACAGAGCAGTACGGGTTTCTCGCCTTATCGGTTATTGTTTGGTATTGAACGTAAGGCAGATAACGCGGTACACGTGGAAGCAGATTTGCCAAATTCAAGTGAGGAGATTAATTTAAATCGAGATAGGGAAGTTGCATTCAAACGTCTTTTAGAAAATGTGGAAAAACAAGAGGTTCAATAAGAAAAGACGAACAAATGTTGAATTCAAACAGGGTGATACAGTTTTTATTAAACCGGCTGCTACACGCAACGCTAAGTTGGAAAAGAAATATATAGGTCCGTTTGTCATTTCCGAAGTTTTAACGAATGATTGTTATGAAATTGTAGTAAAAGTCTGGTAGACCACAAGTGGCACCAAAGGATCGTTTGCATCGTTGCACAGTGTTCGATGGGTATAGGGAAATGGACAAAAATTGATAACTTCCTACTAGAGTAAAATTTTTGAAAATAAATTTCATATTTATTTATAAAAGGACTATTTTTATACATCTTTGATGTTATATGTTTTTTTTTAATTTTTTTTGAATGCATGTAAGGTAAATGCGTGTAATAAGTCCCATCAGGTAATATTGATTTTATTATATATTATGCAAGATATAGTTTATAGTATAATGTTCATAGATTTCTATAAAAAAAGAGTTTTCAAAAGTTGTCCATTTCCCTATACCCATCGAACACTGTGTAACGTCTTAATAATGATTTCTACTTTTTTCTGTTTCGGGCAAATTCGGCCAGTTGAAATTGACGGGAATATAAAGCTTAATGTCCCCTAAAGTTTTATAAAAAAATCACGGAAGTACTTTTTGGTACTTTTTTAAAAGTCTCCTTGAAGTTGATAAACACTTAACATAAAATATTCGTACAAATTGTTAGTATAGTAAAAAACTGACTTGGCAGTTTTGAAGGTATGACAGTATTAAACACAACTTTTACAAATCAAATGAAAAGCATAAACAATCCGCCTATGGGACGTGTTTAAAAAAATGCACCGAGATTTGGAATAAATTTCTAGCGCCATTTTTTACAACAAATTGGTAAATTGAGCAAAAGTTATGGGTAGGATTAAAAACTACGTTTCTTTATTAACATTTTAGGATACAAGAATTTGTGGATCGAACAATTTGGATATTTGACTTCTGTACATTACGTCGAACACTGTGCGTTGGGATGGTGAACTGCATGGTGATTTGTTAGAAAGTGATGAGGGCGGGAATCCGGAGTGAATCGTGTTAGCATGTTAAAAGAGTTAAGATATTTTCCCTGATAACCAGATCTGGCAGCAGAATCTGACGTCAGAACCGTAGTCGTCTGTGTCCGCATTTGGCTGCGTTCTGAGGTGCAGATTCTGACAGCAGATTCTGGTGTCAGATCGGCAGCAGATGGACAGCAGATTCTGGCGTCTGCTAGGCAGAGCCAACAGCGCCATCTGATGGTCAGAATTGGCAAACTAACGTATGGTAAGAAAAAAAAAGACCAAAAAGTATACGTTGTATTTCCACAAGTGGTCACCCATCCAAGAACTAACCGCGCCCAATACCGTTTAACTTCAGTGATCGGACGAGAACTTGTGTTTTTCTGGCACAGAATGATCGTTGTTAAAATTTGACTCTTATTAATACTTATTGTTCAAAAATCTTCATACCATTATATTCTAAGAACTTATTATATAGCATTTGAGTCGAAAAGATTCGTTGTTCTGTAGCATAAGTACCTGTTTAAACTACAAGTGATATCAATATTAAATAATTTACCTAACGCAATTCTTTTTACCTGTTGTATTTAATTTTTATACATTTTCTGTGTACTTTACTGACGTGGTGGTAAAATTGGACAGAGTTTAAATGTATTCTACAGGAATTTTCTTACCACACTCCATTTTTAACTTTTATACTTAACTATGAAACGGATGCTATTGTTGAAAGTTTTGAAATTTTATTATGATTTCACGCCATTTTCGCAATGCGTTCCTCTATTATAGAGGGATTAGTAGGAATATACCAATTTCTTAGGTGTCCCAGATAGCACACCTCGTCTTAGAGACGTCTAGTTTATGTCTATTTTAGGTCTGAACGTCTTGATTTGTAACAAGACGTCTTTAAGACGTCTTTAAGGCGCCTTCTGGACGTCTTTAAGACTTTACCAGACGTTGTGCTATCTGGGGTATAATAATTTAGGTTAGTTTACCAATTCTGGCCCTCAGATGACGCTGTTGGCTGTGCCTAGCAGACGGCAGAATCTGCTGCCGATCTGACATCAGAATCTGACATCAGAATCTGTACCTCAGAACGCAGCCAAATGCGGACACAGACGACTACGGTTCTGACGTCAGATTCTGCGCTCACATGCCAGACCCTGCTACCAATCTGATGTCAGATTGGCGTCAGATGGTTATCAGGGTTATTAATTGTAAGACAGCATGTATTGATAACACTGTCCAACACGATTTTTGGTCTGCAATATCCGCTGGGTGTATCTTGTAGAGTTTTTCACCTTGAACACAAATCCGCAAGCAGAATTGCTTTGTTACCTTCAGTTTTTGAGAAAATCGATTTTGAAAAAAAATGCAAATTTTAAACTTTGAACATCTTTTGTGTCGAAACGGTAATAGTTATTCGATTGCTCTTCGCGTCAAGTTATTCTATGAAGCCTCCAGAATAGGACGGTATAAGTTATTATTGCATTATGAACATTTGAATATGTTTAAACAACGATCAAAGGGAAAATGACACCCATTTCTGAAGATATCTTTCAATTTATTTCCAAAACTAAGGGTCTAGGAGAAAATCTGACCATTCCACGCGATGCAGCAGACATTTTTCTTTCGGAAAGCATGAACAGAAGTGATAAGTCACGTTTTGTTTTCAATACAGAAGCGAAATAGTTTGGCAAAACTCGCGGTGCCGACAGTGGTAGTCACGCGCGTTAAGCGATTGTGTTACGCTGAGCGGCAGTGGATCACGCGCCGCCATTGATTACCACTGTCGACACCGCGCGTTTTGCTAAACTATTTCGCTTCTGTATTGAAAACAAAACATGACTTATCACTTTTGTTGATGATTTCCGAAGGAAAAATGTCTGCTGCATCGCGTGGAATGGTCAAATTTTCTCCTAGACCCTTATTTTGGAAATAAATTAAAAGATATCTTCAGAAATGGGTGTCATTTTCCCTTTGATCGTTGTTTAAACATATTCAAATGTTCATAATGCAATAATAACTTATACTGTTGTATTTGGGAGGGTTCATAGAATAATTTGACGTGAAGGGCAACCGAATAACTATTACTGTTTCGATAAAAAAGATGTTCAAAATTGAAAATTTGCGTTTTTTTTCAAAATCGAATTTTTCAAATAATGAGGGTGATGGCGATAAACGGTTTCCGGATTCGTGTTCAGGGCGAAAAATTCTACCAGAATCACCCAGTGGATATTGCGGAACAGAAAAAAGTTTCATTATGTTGGACTGTGTAATTGATATTGTTGGTGTTAAGTCAAATATATTGTGGTTATGTGGCTTAAAAGTTGTTTATTTTGTTGTCTGTTTACACCATTTATTTTTAACAAGGTACTGGAGAATGTTCTTTGTGATTGAACAATATTTGGGAATATCGTTCTGTTACAGTGGTATTTTGTAATACTATCTGTGTTTGGGGTGCGCACTTGCGGGTGGTACTGCCTATTGTTGTGTGACACTTGCGGGTGTCACGGCTGTTAAACTGTGAGGCGAGCTTTTGTGGGCCGTCTGAAATTGTTGCAGCATGCTTGAGGGCATTATTGTTGTTGAAGGATTGAGAGTAACGGCAACGTAGTGTTTGAGTCACAGGGTTGCGGCTGTTACGCTCTTGATGAGAAATGCTAGGTTGTATTTTGTAATACAACGTGTGTAAATGGGGTCGGAAGAACGATCGTCTTGTGGGTGATCCGTTGGAGTCCGACTGAGTGATTGAATTGAATGTATTCCTGGAAAATTGTAATTGAAACCTATGTGAGAATGTTAGAGTGTAAATTGATTAGCTTGTATGAAGTGCAATGGTTGTGTGAACGGATGGTTCCCGAAAACGTGAAGCATGTCAGGTTGGCCGTATTAGCATCACCAATTTTAAGGGTCTGTCTTCGATGATTTATGACTGGGACTTAGGCTACGTGTGAATGGGGGTGCATAAGACTAAACAGTCCTGGAGTTAGGCGATGGCTGGTGACCAGTTTGGGTCTTCCAACTATCGGGTGTCGAAGGATTGCTTATTTGAATGTAGAGAGAGAGAGAGAGTTTCGTTATGGCTAACGGCCTGACGCCGTATTGCCAAAGAATAGGGACTCTGTTCCTGGGGAATCTGGCCACGGAGTGGGGAAGGCTATGCCTTCCGGTATGCGAACTGGGATAGATCGCTCAGTCCTTACCCCAGAACTGTCTTGGATCCAGCTTCAGGATTATGCTTAGAACGTCGTTTCTAACAAATGGTTTCGAGAAATCAGGGTATTGTAGTATCGGTGCCGTTGTTAATTTTTCTTTCACTATCTCGAAGGCTTCCTGCTCCTGTGCGGTCCATCTGAATGCTTGGCCTTCCTTTAATAGTTGCGTCAAAGGCTTCGCGATTTATCAAAAATAGTCTATGAATCTCCTATAATATCCAGCTAAGCCTAAGAAGGATTGTACGTCTTTGACTCCTCTAGATATCGGAAAGTTTGGAACAGCGTCGAGCTTCGAAGGGTTAGGCATGATGCCGTCTTCGGTTATCACGTGACCTAGGTACACGGTTTCCTTGCGTAGAAATTCACATTTGTCAGGTTGAAATTTAAGGCCACTCTCGCATATACGTTCAAATACCAGTTCTAGATAATCTTGGTGTTCTTTCAACGAGCGTCCGTAGACGACTATATCATCCAAATACACGAAACATTTTATTCCCTGTAGGCCCGACAGTACAGTGTTCATTAATCTTTGGAACGTCGCAGGAGCGTTGTTAAGCCCAAATGGCATTCTATTATACTCGAAATGGCCGTATTCCTCTTGCATACCTATTTGATGGAATCCTGACGCTAAGTCTAAGGTCGAGAAATATTTTGCGCCGCCTAATTGGTCTAAAATATCCATTATATTCGGTAAGTGCTACGAGTCGCCTATCGTCACGTCGTTCACTTGCCTAAAAGCTGCCACCACCCTGAGTCTGCGTTTTCTTGAAGTGTCGGGTTTTTTCGGGTACTATTAGCAAAGGAGCGTTCCATTGACTGGACTTGGTCTAATCATTCCCTCCGTTACCATTTCTTGAACTTGTTTATTTACTTCTTCCTTATGCGCTTGTGGCAATCTATACGGCTTTACGTATATAGGTTTAATACCTGGGATTTGGGTAATTGAATGCTCCGCCTTCGTGGAATACCCTAAATTGTCTCCTTCTAAACCGAATTATATTTCTCACACAGCCCGCGTAGGCTGGCCTCTTCTTCTTTATTTAGGTGGTCCGTTCTAAGGTTTTCACGCAAGACTTGCATTCTATTTCCTCCGTGTACGGCACGTACCACGTACGTCGGTGTGTCGCGCTCCATGTTGCAGGTCGCGTCCGTCGGGTCAATGTCATCGCTCGTCAGCGTTTGTAATGTCACGGTTGGCGGGTCGATAAGGACTTCATCCGTTGTAGTGCTCATTACGCTTATCACGCATCTCCCGTTCCGACCTACTGTTAGCGAATTTGCTATGAACACTCCTGGCTTAATAGATCGTCCTTCTACTGTACCTTCGCCCTTATCTGTCGTTCTAACTAGGAGAATGGTTTCTGATCGCGGTTTTAAAATTACGTTTTCTCCTTCTGAGTAGGGGAATTGTATTCCGTACAACTCTATTCCTACGTTCCCCCGGATGCAGACGTCGTGTTTAGCCATAAAATCCTGCCCTAGGATTCCGTCCGCTTCTAACGGGAAGTCGTCTCTGACTAACCGACAAGGGTGCGTTACCGTTTTATTCCCAACTTTTTATATTTAATTGTACTAGACACAGCGTTTTAATGTCCATTGGGGCTATCCCTCACAAGGAGACTACTTCTTCCTCGGCGCGGACACCGTCCATCACCTTTTCAATCTTTATTAACGTAAATAAAATGATTGAAAACTTTCGATCGAAAATTTTTTAAAAAAACTTTTAAAAAATATAAATGTTGTCGGCGCTCTGGGTCGGTCTGTTATACTATTATATATTATATATACTATATATTATATATATTATATATACTATTATATATACTGTTATATATTAACGTAATATCGGCACCGGTTTTGAATAACATATTCGCCTTTTCTTTTATTAATTCCGGCGCCCTAATTTCGATTGTATTTTCGAACTGGGATGTCACTACCATGTTCGCTCGGTATGACTCTACTCTAGGTCCTGCGTTTGTTTGCCTATCGTCGGTTGTCCCGCGGCTCGCGGTAGGGGAGTCCTGATTTTTGCTAGATTGTCCTCAACCCGGAATTCTGCCTGGAATCTTCGCGTCTGTAGTTCGTATTCGTATAACGCGGTCTATATTCTCGTCCGTTTGCTCTCTCTCTCTAGCCCTACATTCTCTGATTTGATGTCTCGGTTTTTTGCAGTAGTGGCAGACCACTGTGACACGCTGAACTTCCTTTTTTACGGTCGTCGGTTGCGTCGAATAGTTTTCTCGCGGCATGCTTAACCGTGTATAGCAATTCCTTGCTAAATGTCCTAATTTATTACAGCGTTCGCAGCGCGGTACGTTTGATCCTTCCCTTCCTTGGGCTGATTACCGAATTTCTTGAAATTTCGCGAGGTGTTTAGACTAGGGTGGTCCTTATTTTTGAACTTCCGATTTTTTTTGGTCTTACCCTCCTAAAATATGAGGTTTGGTGAGAAAATGATATGTGTAAAATTTCAAAGTGATTGGACAACGGGAACCCGTGTCGCATTTGAGTTGAAGTTTTGAAAATATCGTGATTTCTCGTCAATTTCGGACATAATTGTGTTCGTCTATTTTGGAAGTATCAGTGAATATTTTGTAATAAAAGTACAGTTTATTAGATGTATAATAATAATATGTATGCATTACTTCGAAAAATATTGACGAAATCTTTGAGTTTTAGCTTTTAAAATTAGTATACAACACAGCGTATAAGCCAGAATAGACGATTTGGGGTCTTAATTGCACTGTTCAACACGTATTTGGATCTGCAATATGCACTCCGAGATCCTAGTACAGTTTTCCGCTCCAAACACGAATCCGTAACTAAAAGTGCACCCTCAGTTTTTGAAAAACATGAGTTTTTGTGAAAAGCGCACAATTTTGGGCAAGAATGAGGTATTACGTGAAAATCAAGAATGCTAGAAAGTTCAATTTACTCTCAAAAGATAGAGGAGAGTTTCCTGAATATATCGGTGTATACAATTATCAAATTTGATGGTTTTATACGGTTGTAATCGGCCGTCAAAGTTTAAAAAAATACCGATGTGCATAATTTCTACACAATACTTTTGCATTTTTACGAAAAGGTGTTTATCTAGCACGAATTCGCTCAAAAGTTTCGGATTCTGTAGACATTTCTGATGAAGAAACCATTCACGAAAAATGTCGGAACGGTTTTGATTTCGGATTGTTTGAGAAAATATCCAGCGGGAACGTGTGCACGGTGTTTTTCCGCTTGGCGGCAGTGGTGGCCATTGCTCGTCTGACGCGTCTCGCCAAGGCCGTGGCTTCGCGCAATCGACGCGGTGTCCCGTAGAATGGTCCTTAGCTATAGAAGTCAAAATTTATTTTGAATTTTTTTTGGTCTTCGGCTACTTTCGAAGTATCAATGAATATTGTTTAATAAAAATACAATTTCTTACATGTATAATAGTAACATTTGTACATTACTTCCAAAAATATAGACGAATATACAATATTTTTTATTTACTAAAATTTTATTATTCACTAATTCCTTATAATTATATAAGTATTTATATACAACAAAATATTATTACAATTTAACTTAGATATAGGTATAAATAAAATGAAAATAATGCATACGTGTTAGTATTTATCTTTTATCAAGCTAGATTAATTTGTATCGGGGTAAAATTGTCGATATTCTTCTAAAACTTGTAAAATGTATTGTTTGTTGTCTTCATTTGTTCTTAATATTTCATTGTAGACTGACATCAGTTTTACGCCTGGCTCCGCAGTGTCAATCACAATTTACAATAGAATAAATGTTAAGGGACTATTTTAAAGATTGTTTATTAGCCGATCTATTGAGATAGTATTTTTGTTTATACATAAATAAATGAAGATTATATAGATTATTGAAGTTAAAATGATCGGTCGGAGCTGGTTGACTACTAACGTTACCCATACAGCGCACTCCGTGGCAGGAATGTTCCAGGAAGGTTCCTATGTCCGCCCTTGTGGAACATTGCCCGGCAACGTTCCGGGAATTTTCTAGCCATGGTCACGGAACTTTCCGGGAATTTTCTAGCCATGGTCACGGAACGTTCCGGGAATTTTCTAGCCATGGTCGCGGAACGTTCCGGGAATTTTCAAACAATGGTTCCGTAACTGTTCGCAGATTTTACAGCAATGTTGTTTAGGCAAAATTTGTGTGACATTACAAAAAGGATAGAAAATATAAGGGAAATTAATTAAATTACAATAAATATTCACAATTAAATATTCATATATTTTTTTGTACATGTCGACAACAGCAACAGCAACAATAATAATAACAATACAAAAAATAATAGTATCATTACAGAAAGGATTCCCGGAACGTTCCGTGACCATGGCTAGAAAATTCCCGGGACGTTCCGTGACCATGGCTAGAAAATTCCTGGAACGTTCCGTGACCATTGTCAGAAAATCTCAGGAGCGTTCCATGAGGGTGGCAGGAAGGTTCCATGTGGAATGTTCCACCGCAACATTGCTGGAATGTTCCAGGAAGGTTCCTATGTTCGCCCCTGTGGAACATTCCACGGCAACCCCCATGGAACGTGCCTGCTACCTTCAGGCAACAGAGTCTGCTGTATGGGTAGTAAGGTTTAAACTATTATTTTGTTATTCATAAAGCGATTTTTATTTTTTGTTTAAATTTCGCGATATTATAAATATATTATAATTAATGTTTAAGTTGAAAAAATTTTCAGCTTATTATTAAAATATAAAAGAAAGAAATTAATATTTTATAATGAAACAACTCTTGTGATATTGTCTTATTTTATTACCACTGAGATAAGTTACTAGTAACATTTTCTTAACTGATGACCAGCATGGAAGGTGTTAGAAAAACATTAAAATACCTTAATTGTTGTTACATTGAGTTAACATCAATAATTTAATCAGATAGGCAAATGTATGCTCCATCAAATATACTAACCGGTTTAATGATATTTCGCCCACATAATTTATTGAAAATCAAAAATTGAAAAACTGGCCTACCAGCTCTGGTCTCTCCTACCTACCTACGCCAAACGGTACAATTATCCCTTACTTGCGAAGGCGAGCTAGTGACGAAGCCGCTAACATTACAAATAAAAGGTCCTTCGCTGGGAAAAACTAGCGAGGGTGACTAAATGGATGCCTGAATTTTTTACCTCAGGTAGCTGGCTTACGTACTGCCGTAACTCAGACACTGCTTTATATGCTAAGATTAATTCAAAGACTTTGAGTTTATTGTTGGAAGTAATATACAAATGTTACTATTATACATGTAAGAAATTATACTTTTATTAAACAATATTCATTGATACTTCGAAAGTAGCCGAAGACCGAAAAAAATTCAAAACAAATTTTGACTCTTATAGCTAAGGAGCATTCTACAGAGCACCGCGTCGATTGCGCGTAGCCACGGCCCTGGCGAGACGCGGCAGGCGAGCCATGGCCGCCAGGCGGCAAAACACCGTGCACGCGTTCCCGATGGATATTTTCTCGAACAGTCCGAGTTATAAACCGTTCTGACATTTTTCGTGGATGGTTTGTTCTTCAGAAATGTCTGAAGAATCCGATACTGTGTAACGAATTTGTGCTAGATAAATAACTTTTCGTAAACATGCAGAAATATTGAGAAATTACTATTTTTTCAAAACTTCAACTCAAATGCGACACAGGTTCCCGTTGTCCAATCACTTCGAAACTTTACACATATCATTTTCTCACCAAACCTCATATTTTAGGCGGGTAAGACCAAAAAAAAACTCAAAAAAAAAAAAATTTGACCCCTATAGCTAAGGACCACCCTAGTTTAGACCCATCGCTTGTTCCTCCTCTATTGCTGCGGTTATAGCTGCATTTAATGTTGTATAGTTTCGAAACCTTATGATCGTTCTCAGTTTTATATTCAATCCGAGGGTGAAAAAATCTAGGGCGCGTTCTTGTACTGATTCTGTTAATTCGTTATTTACTTCGTCGCTGTTCCCTGGCTTTACCGATAGCTCAGGTAATTCCCCTGCCAATTCCTCTACTCTACACGCAAATAATTTTATACTCTCGTCTTCTCGTTGGTGGCAGGCATGAAACTCCGCTCCAACCGCTCCTATTGATCTTTTGTCTACGAATAAGGATGTTAAGATGTCCTTTAATTTGTCGAAATTATCTACTTCCTTGCACTTTAATACCTTGGCTGCTTTGCCTTTAATTTTTGCTCCTATCACTGTTTTCAAGAATCGCGGTAATTCATTCGTGGAGACAAACTCCGAGGCGCTTGTATAAGACTTCAAAAATTCTGCAAGCTCATGACGATTTTCTTACGAATTTATCAAGTAATGACAGCGCGGTACATAATCTTTTCACATCCGGTGGCGGTTCCGGGTGACTATTTCTCCATGTAACGACATTTTTCGTTCTTCCGTTTCTTCTCTGTTCAACAAACTAAAGTCCGCTAACACGATCGGATATTCTCTGTTCGGTTTTACAATGTTTGCCGGGTACGATTCGACGCTTGAATCATAGTTTTTTCTAACGCTTAGTCGCAACAGTGACGGTCGAAGTGTTCGGCGAGATGGTCTTGGATGTTTTATAGAAGGTAGAAAATATAATTCCTCTCGTACGAAGATTAGTTTTTTTTTATCGAAAAACGACTCGAATGATCGCGACAAGCTTCTTTGATCCGAGAGTTTAAATTGATTCGCGCGTTCGTCTTCTATAGACATGCATGTACAGTTTCTAAATTTCTATAGGATTCTGGTTTAAGATATGTACGTTCGCGTTCTTCTGTTTCGAACTCGATATGAGTTCTTATGTACTCACAAGGCTGCTCGCAACCACATGTCGTCAGCTCGATCAGGCGTTCTCTCGTCCGTGAACCAACAGCGGTGATAAGATGAACTGGATCCAGCAAGGTCGATCCGTACAGCTGTTTACTGCGTGCCCCTACGGCTGCTTCCTTCGTACGGCTCTCCGTCCGTCCTTCAGGTGCGGCTTCCACTCGTTCCTCAGTCCTCAAGTCCTCTCGCGCGTCCTGGTCCTTGGATCAGTGGCGTCTTCGTAGATGAATTTGGTGTTTTGTAAATGGTTGTTTCACCCGTTCGTCATCACCAGGCTCGTCGTCGTTCGGACTGCGTCGAACGTCTTCTCAAAGTCCGTTCCTCGTTCCTCTGTGCTACCTTGGTAGAGACGATAGCCTGTTCCAGTCTATGAGATTGCGATGATCCAATAATCTTGTCGGAGGTAGTTCAACCTCAGACGACGTCGATCAATCGGTTGCGTCAAGGCTCGGTAAAATTTTTACGACGCACAATCCCACCGCTGCCACCAATTTGTTGTGCCCTGCGTGATGGGTTGCAAGGCTGGTATGGGATTTGGCGTTATCGTAGGGTTGGGAATGAACAAAAGATAAGGATCTACTGGGTGAACTATACTAAGTTCGATTAAGCTCAAGACTAAGCCTTTTATTCAAACTTAACTAAACTAGACTGAGATATACAAATGTTTGAGCCGTATTAACAGGTCGAGAGTCGGGTCTAGAATCTGTCGATTTGCGGAGTCGACTTGGTTTTATTCCCTTTTTGGGCGTGGTGCGCGTTGGTCACGCGTTGGCGAAGCGTTCGCATTTAGCTGATTTTGTAGATTCAGTTGCTGAGCGGCTGTCTTAGCTTAGGAACGTCTCGAACGTAATATAATATGTATAATATATAGTGGTGTGTATGATACGTGTGTGTAACGTTCAGCTGTTCAGGGACGACTGAATGTAGACAGGTTCCCGAGAGGAGAGCGGCTTCCTCCGAGAATAGGATAGGTGGGGGTTCCGTGTGGAATGAAGGAGTGAAATCCAACTTAAACTTAACAATGACTTTATTCAAATAACACTTAAACTAATAACAATAACATTAATATGGCTTACAACTACGATTATATATTTTGTGTTTTTGTGGTTTTTTTGGGTTTTTTATGTTAATGTATTCTAATGCGCTATATAAAATTGGATATATGTGTGTGCTACTGCTGTAAGTTCGGCCGCTACCGTTTCCGGAGCGGTTCCCGACACTCTTGGCAGAGTTTTTAATTTACTGTTCTGTAGACTTTGTCTTTGCTAAGCGGTTAAGCTGCTGCCTACTAGTAGGAGCAACGCTTGAAACCTCCGCAAAAACAAAGTTCTCAACTATTAAATGATAGATCCAAAAAGGAGCACCAGTATCTTGTACACTGAGAACCAGTCGCTGCCGTTTCCGGAGCGTACTGAAATTCTACTGGATAATACTTAAGCTACCTCCAGGAACTAGCATTCGTTAGTTGCAAGAACGTATCTGAGTTCTTAACCATTAAATAAAAGATCCAAAAAAGAGCACCAGTATCTTGTACACTGAGAACCAGTCGCTGCCGTTTCCGGAGCGTACTGAAATTCTACTGGATAATACTTAAGCTACCTCCAGGAACTAATATTCGTTAGTTGCAAGAACGTGTCAGTATTCGAATGAGCGCGCCGAGTGCTGCGTGCGCCTCCTTTTATACTGGAGAATTGGCGGGTTGGCGCATGCGCAGTGTGTCGATATTTCTTATTTCGCAGTTTTCTTGCTTATTATATATTATTTTGTTTTGCGTTTTTGTCAGTAATTCTAATTAATTATTCTTAACATCCCTACAATAATTATTTCTCTAATATTTGTTTAGTTTACAATTTATAACTAAAAGTATGTATAATGAGCCTGCGCGGTATTACAGATTTGCTCCGCGGTAGTGTAGATCGATTCTACTTTATCGACGGTCGGTAATTGTTAATTCGAGTCCCTGTGGGACGTTACACCTCCCCCCCCTGGGGAATCTCTCGTCCTCGAGAGATTTGTATGATGATTGGGAATAAAAGATTTATTTATAAGTAAAGGTTATTTTATTTTATTATGAAGGTGTATATGGGGTGGCGGCTCCTGTACCAAATAATTGGAGCGTTCTCCATGCCCTTCTTCTAGGATCCGTTTTCGGAAGTAATTTGTACTTTTTCCAGTCCGGGTTTGGGATCCGGATTCTTATAAGGTTTGGCCATCTTGGAGCTGGGATCTTGAAGTCTGGTGCCTTCGGAATTTTAACGTCCGGAACTTCGAAGTCTGGTTTTTTCGGAATTTTAATATCCGGAGTTTTCGGAAATTCTGGTGTAATTGGTAGTGAATCCGGTGGGGTGTTAGGCGGAGTATGGGATGGTGTCTTGTGTTAGAAAGAGTTTTGTTAGTTTTTTGGATATAAAATAGTTTTTATAAGAATTTTTACCGTTTTCTTTGGAGATATCGGAAGTGGAGTTATTAATAAAGGGATGTTTATCATTTCCCGTAATATTTCCTCTAATTCTTTCTTCTTTTCTATTCTTTTTGTGTGTCGGCTGCCTGATCGTTTCGGCATCTTGATAGGTAATGACAATATGGCGCAGGCGTAGATTTGAAATAAGTTGTTAGGGCCTCTTATAGTGGCGTCCTCTAGCGGAATTCTATATGCAATCTTATAGGTTTTGCTACTATGTTATAATTTTTATGGTGTTGATAGGTTATAGGTTGGTTTTTTAGGATTTTTATAGGTTATGTTTTTAATTTTTGGTAGAAAAATATATTATTTTATTAAAATTTGTTAAAAGATAAATACATAAATACTTAAAACTAGGTGTGTGTTTTAATTACATTGTGTGTGTGTGTGTGTGTGTGTGTGTGTGTGTGTAATTGTAAGTGTCGTGTATAGTAAAACTTATATATAAAAAAAAACTTATGTACTAGGTGTAAGTGTTGAATACATTTTGTGTGTGTGTGTATGTGTAATTGTAAGTGTCGTGTATAATTTAAAAAGAATGTTTAAAGAATTATTTCCTTGTGGCTTGCCAACATTCAGTACATTTTTCTACCGGTTGCCCGATGAAAAGTATCCGGCGGCATAGTCTGCACGCTATCCTCCATCGCCTGTCTTTGCCTCCCGTAAGGTGCTTTTCTAGCGGCTCCTCATCCTCAATTTCGACTTTTTGCGTACACATGACGCATACAATTCCGCTTTTATAGAAGTACACATCTTGCTCATAGACTTTCTTCAAGCACGTGTTCATGTTGTTCGGTATATAATGTACAATGTAACAATGATGAAATTCTTTGTCTGCTAATCCTTATATAGTCTTCCTCTGCAGGGTTGCAACTTTGTATAGTTAATTTCACTTTTGTTTTACTGAATTGATGTGATCGTTCTTCTTTTGTTAGAATTCTTTCTCAGGTAAATATGCTCTTTTAATCCTGTTCATATGTACGATTCTGGTTTGTTTTAAAGTTATTGCTATTTTTAAATTACTGTTCCCTACAATTTCCATAATTTGGTATGGTCCGCTGTATTCGGGTCCTAGTTTTTCACGTCTTGGGTTTAATAACCAAACCCAATCTCCTACTTTGTACGTTTGAGGTTGTATCTTCCGGTCATAGTAATGTTTTTGTCGAATTTTTGATTCTTCTAAATTATTTCGCGCCATTTGTCGGATGTGGTGTAGTTTGTGTATTATTTCATCAACATAGTCTGGATATGTCTTGATATTGTCCGTTGGAGGCATACTTGAAGGAAGACGTGCTTTTCTACCGTAGACAAGTTCGTGAGGCGTAAATTTCGTGCCTTCGTGGGTGCTTGTATTATAAGAGAACATTGCTTGAGGTAACCATTGGTCCCATTGTCTTTCCTTTGATACATAATGTCTTAGATATTCAATAAGAACATGATGACTCCTTTCCAGTGATCCATTAGACTGAGGATGGTATGCAGAAGTTCGATATTGTTTGATTTGGAATGTTCTGGCTAATTTCTTCATGAGGGAACTCATAAAATTTGGCCCTTGATCAGTCAGAATTGCTTTAGGACTTCCGAATTTACAGATAAAATGTTCTGTAAATGCTTTAGCTATGTCCTTTGCAGTGATGTTTGTTAATGGTATTGCAAGGGAATACTTGGTTAAATTGTCTTGTATTGTAAGTATGTAACTATTTCTTATTTTTGTAGAAGGTAGTGGTCCTACTATGTCCATAGAAATTTTATCAAAGGCATCCAATGGTGTATCTGTTAATATCATGGGTTCCTTATTTTTTACCCTTACTAATTTAGTTTTTTGACATTCTAAACATGTTTTAACGAATTGTGCTATTTCGTATTTCATGTTTTTCCAATAGTATATACTTCTTATTCGATGATATGTTTTAGTAACTCCTTTGTGTCCTCCTATAGGTGTTTCATGAATTTCTTTGATAATATATTGCCTATTTTGTATGGAAGGAGTTATAAGAGTACCTTTACAAAAACTAAATTGGATGTCTTCGTTGATGAATATTAATTCTATTAAATTTCGTAATTGCTTAAGTGAAATTTTATTTTCTTCTCCTGATATATACACTTTGGTGGCTTGTTTAAGTACCAGGTATGTGTGAAGTGTTTTTAATGATGTATATAAATTTTCTTCTGTTGGGTAATTTGGTACGACAAGTCCAACAATTGTACGTTTTCCACTTCTTATTGTTACTGATTCTCCATGTTTTAGTGGAAATTCTATTTTGTCAGCTTTTATATTTCTTTTTTCATATAATTTATCTCCCATTGGTCCTATTGGTTTGCCTTCTGTATTTATAAATGTTATTATGTAATCCTTTCCCATCCATAAGTGATCTTCCACTTCTATATTTTGTTTTTTGACAGGAATATTGGATGTTACTCTTGGTTTGCCTGTGTTATGTTGTGGAGGTGATGTGGGTGGTACAGTCAGTGGTGGGAGAGATAACGGTGGAAGAGATAATGGTGGAAGAGATAATGGTGGAGATGGAGGTGGTGAAGAGGGAGTAAGTATTTTTCCTCTCTTGATTGTAATGGGAGTTATGGGAGCTGTATCTGTACTGGAGTTTAATTTTTGCTTTTTCTTTTTAGGAGTGTGGTGAGTACTTTTGTCTGTGCTTGATTCTGCATTAATTTTTGGAGGATCTTTATAATTGTGTTTTGGAATTATGGTTGTCTCGTCTATTTCTTCTATTAAGTCCTCTTGAAGTTTCTTGATGTGAGGTTTCTTTATTGCTTGTTGGTTGTTTTGTATTGTTTCTTGAGGTAACATTCTTTTTTGAGGAATTTTATGTATTTGAGGTGGTATATGTACTTCAACAGGTACTGTGTTTTGGGGAGGTGTATGTACTTCAACAGGTACTGTGTTTTGGGGGGGTGTATGTACTTCAACAGGTACTGTGTTTTGGGGGGGTGTATGTACTTCAACAGGTACTGTGTTTTGGGGGGGTGTATGTACTTCAACAGGTACTGTGTTTTGGGGGGGTGTATTTACTTGAGGAGTTTCTATATTTTGTTTTTTACTTTCTGGTTGTGATGATGAAGTGTTTCTCTTTATTTTCCGTTTTAAGTGTTGTCGTTTAGTTCCTATTGCATCACTCTCGTCATATGAAGAGTCGGAATCTGACGAACTAAATTTAGTTTGTTTATATGGAGCTGGGTTTCCTGAAGTCGAATCCGTTGTTTCTCTTTGTCGCGTATTATATTGATGAAATTGTTTCTGTTTTTTATTTTCGTGTGAATTTGTTTCTGAATGTGCTCGCTTTGCGTTTAATGGTAGTGCTATCGGATTTCTAGACAAGGCATCCGCGTTCGTATTGTATTTTCCCGGTTTGTACAATATTTTATAATCGTATTCCGCAAGTTTTATTTTCCATCGCATTAATCGTGATGACGGATCAGAGAGATTTTGTAGCCATTCTAAAGGTTTATGATCTGTTATAAGATAGAATTTTCTACCATAAATATAAGGTCTGAAATGAAATACCGCATATAATATTGCTAAAAGTTCCCGTTCTGTTGGTGAGTAACGAGTTTCTGCGTCATTTAAAACTCGAGATGCGTAAGCTATTGGTAAATCTTTTCCTATTTCTCCTTGACTAAGAACTGCACCTACAGCAATACCTGAGGCGTCTGTCGTTATGTTAAATGTTTTCTCGAAATCCGGAAATTGTAGTATAGGTTCTTTGCAGAGAGCTTCCCGCAGAGTTTCGAATGCTTTTTGTTGTTGATATGTCCATTCGAATTGATAATCCTTTTTGGTGAGATTAGAAAGTGGTCTTGCAATTTTTGAAAAATCTTTTATGAATCTTCTGTAGTATCCACTTAGTCCTAAAAATTGTTTTACATTTTTAACAGTTGTTGGTGTTGGAAATTCTTTAACTGCTATTACTTTTCGTGGGTCTGGCTTGACTCCTTCTTCTCCTATTATGTGTCCTAAATATGAAACTTCTTTCTTCAAAAATTCGCATTTATCTGGTTGTAGGTGAAGATCTGCGTCATTTAGTCTATTCATTAATCGTTTGAATTTAGTTGCATGTTCCTTGAGAGAGCTAGCATATATAACGATGTCATCTAAGTATACAAATAATTCTATTCCTTGGAGTCCAGTCAAGACTTGATCCATGAGTCTTTGAAAAGTGGCTGGTGCATTTTTTAGTCCGAACGGCATTCTATTGAATTCGTAATGCCCATATATTGTAGAAAAGGCTGTTTTATGGCGATCGTCTGGATGCATGGGAATTTGATGGAATCCAGATGCGAGATCAAAAACGGAGAAATATTTCGCACTTCCTAACTGATCTAATATGTCAGTTATATTTGGTAAAGGATAGGCGTCTCCAATTGTTTTCTCGTTTAGTTTTCTGAAGTCTATTACAATTCTAGGTTTTCTTATTCCTTCTAGATTTTCTTTTTTTAATACTACCCATATAGGTGAGTTGTAAGGAGATGATGAAGGTTGTATTATTTCCTTTTCAATTAATTCTTTAGTTTGTTTCCTTACTTCTTCCTTGAATACCTGAGGGTACCGATATTGTTTTGTAAAAACAGGAACGTCATTTTCTGTTATGATCCTGTGGTAAGCTTTATTTGTGGCTTCCAACTTTTCTCCTGGTAGATAAAATCTATCTGCGTGTTCCTTAACTAATTCTTCTATACTGGCTCGTTCTTCTTGGTTTAGGTGGTCCAGTCTTAGTAGTTGTAACAACTGGTGGGTTCTATTTGTTGCTTTATATGTATCTGATGATTTTTCTTTTACTGGAACTTCAATAAATGGTTCTAATTCAATTGATGGTACAGGAATTTTTATGTCTTTTATGGATGTATTTATTGCAAATAGACATGCCATGCCATTATTATTTGACACAATTGCATTTCCCATATGTAAATTAGGGTGAATATTAATTTTAGGAATATATCCTGTGCTAGTTTGTGTGTTGAGAACTCGTACATATATCTGACTTCTTGTTCTGGCTGGTATTGTGACCATTTCGGGGTCGACGAATGGAAGAGTTTCTGGTCCAATGGTTATTGCTGATCTCGTGTAATCAATAGTTGCTCCGTTGGTTTGGAAGAAATCTGTTCCTAATATACCGTCCTGTCTGATAGGGAGGTCTTCTACGATGTGGATGATAATTTCCGTATTTAAAGTTCGTATTTTGATGTATCCCATAGTACTGAGTAGTCCGTCCGTGATACCATTTAGGTCAAATAATGTGTCCATGAAGATTGGAATATCGGAAGAAACAGCACATCTCTTGATTACGTTGAGGTCTGATCCCGTGTCGATCATTAATGTTGCTTGTCCTCCGCTAAATCCTGTGTCAGAGAGAAGAATGCTGGGTGGTTTCCTTATTTGTTCTGTCTTGAGTCTTAGTATGGCTTGTCTACGTACCATACGGGGTTGTGCCTCTTCTTTTTCTTTCCTATCAAAATACATCTTTTTCCTGCATTGTTCTATCGTATGGCCTCGAAATTTACAATATTCACAAGATATGCTATCATAAGCTCGGTTTCTGCATTCTTGTATTGTATGACCTGGTTTTTGACAATAATCACAACGGGTGTTGGATTGAGGAGTCTCTGTTCGTGTAACTTTGACTTCTACAATCTTGCGCCGTGTGACCTGTTCTTTGGCAGGTGCTGCATTGTTCGTTGAATCGAGGGGCTGTGTTAGCTTGGCTCCTGCAATCTTGCGTCATGTGACCCGCTCGTCGGCAGTTGTTACAATATTCGTTGGGTCTTGCGTTGTAACTCCGATTCCTACAATTTTGTGTTGTATGACCTGGTTTTCGACAAAAGTCACAGAATGTAAGGTTTCTACATTCTTGTATCATATGTCCTATCTTTTTACAGTGTTGACAGATTTTTTGTCGCCAGTCAGTGCGTGAAACTTGCTGACTACTGCAGTTAGTAATATCATGGCCGTATCCAAGGCAGTTTATACATTGATTAGGTTGTGTTACTCCAATAGGTATTTTTGTTCTTATTTGGTACTCGTTGTATTCTGCTTCTGCTTTAATAGCACTGTTGATAGCGCGATCAAGACTGCTGAAGGTGCATTCGTGTATTCTATTATATATCTCGATTTTTAAACCCGTTAGAAAGGCTTTAACAGCATTTTGTTCCGCATTTATATTAAATTGAGCTTCATGTCCTGGTACTTTTATTGTGATACAATGTCTGATTTGTAAAAGTAAATTAGATACGCGGCTACTATAGTCTACTGTGGTTTCATTCGATAGTTGCGCAATTTTTGATAATTCGCCGTATAATTGAATTGATGTGTGTATTGGAGCAAAACGAGAGGTTAATACATTTGTAAGGTCACTGATTGTGTTGTAATCTCCGCTTAAAACTACTCTTGAAGCTTGTCCGTAAAGCTTATTTTTTATTAATTGAACTAATCCATATTCTGCGTTAGGATTTATCATGCGCCGTGCGTTTCGACAACTTTTAATAAATTGATGTAATGGTATATTTCTACCATCGAAAGAAGGTACTGTGTCGGCCGTATCGCGTAAACTAATGTGTGGTAAATGAGGATATACATTCGTAGCTGTATTCGTATTAATTTGAGGATTTGAAGTTTCTGGAGTATTTCCTGTTTCTGATGTTACTGGAATGTTTATATTTTCTGGACTTGTTTGAGTCTCTGTATTGATTGCTAAAGCAGCCATTTTTTCTCCAATTGTTTCAGGCATTGTAAAGTTTTAAGTTTCCACAAAATTTTAAGGAAAGAAAAAAAAATTTTCTAAGAAAATACTCACTTTTGGAGTTATTTTACTAAGCGAAAATATCCTTCTCAACGAAATATCCCACCGCTGTCACCAAAAATAATCCGACCTGTAACGTTCAGCTGTTCAGGGACGACTGAATGTAGACAGGTTCCCGAGAGGAGAGCGGCTTCCTCCGAGAATAGGATAGGTGGGGGTTCCGTGTGGAATGAAGGAGTGAAATCCAACTTAAACTTAACAATGACTTTATTCAAATAACACTTAAACTAATAACAATAACATTAATATGGCTTACAACTACGATTATATATTTTGTGTTTTTGTGGTTTTTTTGGGTTTTTTATGTTAATGTATTCTAATGCGCTATATAAAATTGGATATATGTGTGTGCTACTGCTGTAAGTTCGGCCGCTACCGTTTCCGGAGCGGTTCCCGACACTCTTGGCAGAGTTTTTAATTTACTGTTCTGTAGACTTTGTCTTTGCTAAGCGGTTAAGCTGCTGCCTACTAGTAGGAGCAACGCTTGAAACCTCCGCAAAAACAAAGTTCTCAACTATTAAATGATAGATCCAAAAAGGAGCACCAGTATCTTGTACACTGAGAACCAGTCGCTGCCGTTTCCGGAGCGTACTGAAATTCTACTGGATAATACTTAAGCTACCTCCAGGAACTAGCATTCGTTAGTTGCAAGAACGTATCTGAGTTCTTAACCATTAAATAAAAGATCCAAAAAGGAGCACCAGTATCTTGTACACTGAGAACCAGTCGCTGCCGTTTCCGGAGCGTACTGAAATTCTACTGGATAATACTTAAGCTACCTCCAGGAACTAATATTCGTTAGTTGCAAGAACGTGTCAGTATTCGAATGAGCGCGCCGAGTGCTGCGTGCGCCTCCTTTTATACTGGAGAATTGGCGGGTTGGCGCATGCGCAGTGTGTCGATATTTCTTATTTCGCAGTTTTCTTGCTTATTATATATTATTTTGTTTTGCGTTTTTGTCAGTAATTCTAATTAATTATTCTTAACATCCCTACAATAATTATTTCTCTAATATTTGTTTAGTTTACAATTTATAACTAAAAGTATGTATAATGAGCCTGCGCGGTATTACAGATTTGCTCCGCGGTAGTGTAGATCGATTCTACTTTATCGACGGTCGGTAATTGTTAATTCGAGTCCCTGTGGGACGTTACATGTGCTTGGGCGTTGCCTGGGCACAACAAAATAATAAACCTGGTTATGTTATTGTTCCGTATTCAGCGGGGTCACGGCATTAGGGACAGTGCGTCACCGCCGTGGTGCTACGCTCATCGTTCTCGGCTGCCGCGAATCTACCAATATACAGGTGTAAAGGCAGCAGGTCAATTTTTCACTCATTTCCTTCTGGAATGTCCGCAAGTACATTCGAAGTCGCGTGCAAGACATTGGTTCGTTCAAACAGTTAAAATTTACATTATTCACGTCGGCGTTGAAGCCAGTCAATATTATAATACTTATATTTTTTCGTTAATACACAATATTTAACATAATATTGAGTATCATAATAAAAATCAAAACCTATCGCAACTAGCGCGTATCATCGCACGAAGCGTCTCGCGGTGAGTGACTCCCGCGTCCACGCCAGAGTCCCAGAGAGGCTCATATTCTGTTCAGTTATTGCACAAAAAGGATCCAAAAATATTGCAACTCTTACGTCATCTGAGAAGGGCGAAACCATAACGGTCATTTCCTGCTGTAATGCTGAAGGCTCGTTGTTACCGCCCGTATGTATTTTAAAAGGGAAAAATGAGAAAGCCGAATTCGAAGATGGTATACCTCCAGTTTCGGTTGTATATATGAATACAAAATCGGCTTACATTAGCACTGCTTTATTTCTAAGCTGGTTGAAAACACATTTTACACCAGAAAACCATGTGGAATGGTACTTTTAATTTTGGATGGGCATTCAACACACTGCAACTCCGTTGACATTTAGAATATGCAGATGAACATGCGCTAATATTACTATGCTAGCCTAGTCACACCACTCAATTTCTACAACCACTAGATAGAGCATTCTTTAAAAGTTTGAAATCTAATTACAATAAAGCCTGTAATTTGTATGTAAAAACGAATCCAACCAGAAAAATTAACAGAATGGTATTCGGGCGGTTACTAGGAGATGCTTGGTCGAAATCGGCTACTGTATCAGCTTTTAGGGCAACTGGTATGTACCCGTACAATCCAAACGCTATTCCAGACTATGCTTTTTTAAATGAAGACCAACAAACAGAAGATTGTGCAGCAGATTTAAACGAAACTACAGTACCAGAATCGATCTTACCTGGTTGTTCACAAATAATCAACAGACAGACTCCCGTAACGGACACGCCAAACACGTTGCTCAATAAATTCATCCAATCCCCAGTACGTCATTAGGTATAGTTCACCGATTTAGAAAACGTAGAAAACAAGTTGCTACAATTTTGACATCTTCTAAGAACATAGAAAGCAGAAAAAGCATAGAAGAAAGAATCCTTCTGTTGGAAAAATCTAAAGCGGCGAAAGCAGCAAAACGTATTAAAAATTTAGGTAGGCCTAAACACAAAGTAGTTATGCAAGACTTATCTTCGGATTAAAATTTTTCAGATTTTCGACCCCAAGAATCTGAGGTAAGTTCTGAAGAAGAGGATAATAATACTGAATGCGTGGGTTGTGGAGAGCAGTACAGCTGTATACATCGAAAACCGATGACTGGCTTCGCTGTATGAGCTGTGAAAAGTGGTTTCACGAAGGATGCTTAAAATTTTTGAACTTATGCAATGAATGTGGAAAAGTTCTGTGCAAGAAAAAGAAATAATTTTTCATCTTATTAACCTCATAACATGTATTTTTCATATGGGTCATCTCACCCGGATTGTCCGCGTGAGATGGCCTTTCGCATAGACTGCAATTTTATTTATTTTTTTTTAAATGTATGATTATTTCTTTAATGCAATTTTATGTTATTTATCTAAATGTATTTCCTTTTGCAAATATATTTTTGTCCTTTATAAAACCACTAAATTTATGGTGTACTGATTCTTTTAAAAAAAGTGGGCCATCTCTCCCCGACTTACCCCATATCATTATATCTTCTACAATTATTTATTAATCCGTGTGAAAATTGATGAAAATCTTCCTTGTATATTAAGGAAAAACTTTGTCGCTGCAAGTTATATATATTTCAAAATTGTCTGGATACTTTTTGTTCAGTATTTCTTTTTAATTAAATATTATTACATTTTTAACATAAGGATTTGTGCATACATTTTACAGCTTCACTAGAGTTTTCTGAAGTTATGTTTTAAGTCTCATAACGATCCCTTAATTTTTACGCAAATTATCACAATTTATGTTTAAAGAAATAATGACTTTGGACGATGAAAATTTTTTTGTTTACAATTTTTAGCTCGAATCGTAACGATTGGATAAACAAACTGTAAATAGAAAAAATATGTGTTGCGACGAGCTTTACAACACTATATTTTTTAAAATACAGTTTAACAACATTTAATTTTCCAATCTTTCTTAGCGTTTGGACAATAATTATTCCCATTTTCGAGCGCTAGTCCCCTTATTGCGTCCGACCCTTCGATTTTTAGATTATTGGATGCAATCTACATACGCCACAAAAATATCGTACCACAGACATTTGTATAAAGGAAGCGGTATGATCTCTTATCTAGATGCATTGAATGAAAACTATGTATTATGTCAGTATAGAACTTTCCTATTTAGTTCAGTAAATGTATTTTTTTAAGTCCGACGGGTTTTTTTATTATAATGTAATTGTAATTGTCTTGCAGAAGTAGAATTGTAATTATAATTGTTCTCCACAGTTACAATTAGCGACTGTGTAATTGTCAATATCCTGTAATGACATGTGAAAATTACAATTGTATTTGTCAATGTCCTGCAATTACAAGGGACAATTACAATCGTAATTGCAGTTAGTAACAATTAATGATTACGGAACGTAATTCATAACTAAATTAACAATTACATTTCAATCGTAATTAGTAATTAGTAAGTACTGTTAAATTGTGCCCAACTGTGTCTAGCTATCGCCAAGCATAATGTACGTGCAGTCACATGTTCAGCATCAGGGTCCCCATTCGTAGTGGGTCCCAAACATTAAACCCTCGAAAGTAGGATAATGTTGGTGGATAAATAAACTCAGAGCCTTCATTGGAAATATAAATACTGTTTATTATAAAAACTTGTACGATAGATATTATAAGGTAGTCATGTACTCTCTTAACATTTATTCAATTGTGTCTGCGTTGCAATTTCCGAGTGCAGCGCCCCCACACATGGGGTCCGAGTGCTGTTAACCTTATTTCCAACAGATAGTGTCGGGCTATCTGCCTCAGGGACGAAACTAGGTTGTAAGTGCCCCGGAGCAAGGATTTTGTTTGATATGAAGTAAGAAATTAAAAGAAATCGCTCATTAATTAGTTGCTTATTCTAATAACTTATATTACTCATTTTAATAAAAAATGTCCATTCACTGGTACGCGTTCATTTACTGGTACATCCACGCTACATTTCGTTTGGCGCCCCGCAAATCGGCGCCCGGAGCAGAAACATCCGTTGCCCCCCCCCCCCCCCCTCCTAGTTACGTCCCTGATCTGCCCTTGGTTTCATATAAAAAAGGAAGCATAAATAGAGTAAAAATTAATAGTTTCAAAACTTGTACACATCATTGCACTTAATATTTAAACATTACTTCAACTTATCCACAGATTTTGACGATTACTATTTAAATCTCCGTCCAAGAGTGGACAACGAATGCGATGGCCAAACCGAGAGTAATGTACCACACAAAAAGTTACCTGGAAAACTGGTGAACTGCAGAAATATGTGGTTCCGTGAATTCTGGTCTCAGCATCACAAATGTAGTTTCAATGCAAACTTGTCAGCAGGAATGACACGTTGCACTGGCTCTGAGGAATTAATTGATTACGAGCAAGAGGGATTGGTACCATTTGTCGGTAAGCAACATTCCTTTCTTACGGGTTTAGCGAATTATTTTTTAATTAAAAAGGTGTACGAGTCTGTATGGCGATGGGACGTAACAGTGTTCCACAGAGTATACAAGCCCCAAATTGTAAGATGAAATTTTTTTTTAGTAATGCGCCTCATTTCTCAGCGCGTGTTGGACTGAGGTACCGCGACAAAATACACTTTATTAATTGCAAAGACTGAACTAATAGAATATACTTTATTATTTCTGAATTCTTTTTTAGAATCCAATCATCATTTGAATTTCCACTGTGAGATAAACCCACAAAGATATATCTTTACCGCTCGAGGTCTATCACATTATAAAATTACGAGGCTAAACTAACATTCCTAGTGGCTTTCGATAATACCAGACACTGGTTCAACTACAACAACCAAGCTCCCAGTGAATCCCGGCGATACCAGACCGCGGTTTGTCTACGACTTCCAACATCCTAGCGGCTCCCGGGGATACCAGACACCGGTTTGTCTGCGAACACCTACCTTCCTAGTGGCTCCCGGTGATACCAGACACCGGTTCATCCGCTACTAACAAACTCTAAACCTACCACGAATCCTCGGCTTCGCAACCGCCAATCTCTTTGCCCTCAACCTAAATTCGTAACAACTACTAATGTTTCGGATAGATACCAAACATAGTTTCGGAAATAACAGCTTTATCCATATTACCACTTCTTTCCCTACTAAATAATACTATCTTCTTATTCGTATTATATGTATAATATAAATATAGTAATGTAGCATGCAGAAAAGGGAGCTTCAAGAAACGCCGACTCGTGAGCAGAGACGTGCGGGCGTGGAACTACGGTTAGCAAGACGCTGATTAAGATGTTTTAAAAGACGTTTTTTAAGACGCGTTTGATTTCTGCGGCCGCGAATAGCAACGATCGGGTATAAATTAAAAGGGTCCTTCAGACGCTGATACATGTTGCATGAATCGTTAATACATGCTTCATGATACAGGTTTCATGATACATGTTGCAACATCTGTAGGTCGATTTTCGTGTTTCAGCATAAGAAGTGAACCTGGTATCTTACGCACCAGCTAAGCGCGTGAGCAAGATACGAATTTCATGAAACCTTTATCAGGAAGCATATATCAATGCTTCACTGCAACATGTATCAGCGTTTGGAGGTCCCTTTAGAGGCCCGCAAGGGCATTTCCTTCTTCGCTGTTGTGAGAGAGAGAGAGAACGAGGCACGATCAACGGCCGATCTCAGACAGCTTAGGGACTCTGGCAGGAGAGTTCGGCGACAATACCTGGACGTCTGCCTGGAGAGAGAGCGCAGTAGGGTCTGTTCCTGGAAGTTCGACCGACCTGGAGAGTTCGGTGATAATACCTGAACACCTAGTGTGGGGCTAAAAGTCCCGTTTTTCGTATAAACCTATGTCAAATTTAGTACTAACAATCTAGAGATATCTGGCGCTATTTTGTATAAACTATAACTATTATGCTTTACATTCACGAAATTCATTTGTTGATACTGTTATTTTTTGTTGAGTTATACTACAAAATGTTTGTCAATGCAAAATGAACTTCTTGCCCAATGCACGGGGCAAAAAGTCCATTGCGTAGGATAGAAAGTTCCTAATGTCTTTGCGTGTAATATTAAACTAAATAAGTAAAAAACTCTTCAAATCAACAAATATTTATTAAACCCATTGTTTTTAGTATACAATATTGAAAAGAAAGCATGACTTTTTTCCAAAAAATAAAAATATAAGTCAGAGGCACACTTGGAACTAAACATTAAAAATATCGCTCAACTAAAACAAGAACACTATTTAAGGGGGTACTCCACTGTGGACGGTCGAAAAATCAAGCTATTTTTTAAGATTTTTTTCTCAGTAAATACAACATATAATGAAATAAATCTTTTTGGTTTTTATAAAGCTGCTCTTATATTATACCAAAAAAATTAAAAAAATATTTTAATTTATTTTACTTGTTTTTTAAAAAGCGTCATTATGACACCTAAACAAAAACGCGGTGCAGGTGATTTTCCGGCTTAGGCTTATCCGAAACAAAAAATTCCAAGAGATTCTTAATCTGTATAAGTGTCTCTATCGTCCGTACCTCAGTTAACAATTTTTATTGAAAAATAACAAAATGGCGCCTGTTTGCAGGAAAAAGTTCCCCAAAATGGTGTTTCTCAAATGTTCCTCGAGAAACATCTCAGTTATTTTTCGGCAAAAATTGTTAATTGAGGTACGGACGATAGAGACACTTATACAGATTGAGAATCTCTTCGAATTTTTTGTTTCAGATAAGCCTAAGCCGGGAAATCACCTGCACCACGAACATACTGTTTTTGTTTAAGTGCCATATTGACGCTGTAAAAAAACAAGTAACACAAATTGAAAATATTCTTTTTAATTTTTTTGGTATAATATAAGAGTAGCTTAATAAATATGAAAAAGATTTATTTCAATATATGTTGTATTTACTGAGAAAAAATCTTTAAAAATAGCTTGATTTTTCGACCGTTCACAGTGGAGTACCCCCTTAAAGACTTTGGCAACATTTCTTTATAATTTGGCCATCTTATAAAGAAAACAGATGATAAAATGTTTTCAGTCTGAGGAACTTTTTGCCCCAATGGTACCCCTATAATTTCTGCGATATATACGTTAGAAAATATTATCATTCAGCCATAAATATCATGCACACAATACTAAAGAAACATACAATCTTAAGGGGCCATTCTGGTAATCACGCCGCAAAATTAATTTTTTTTTCTCAGTGAATGCAATGAATAACAATGTCAAACTTTTGTTCATTTATTAGGTTACTTATAATGTATACGGAACAATTTTTTAAATACATTTTTAATTGTGTTTTTCAATGTTATCTGGAGTCAGGGATCGGAGAACTCCGGCCGGAGTTGAACACCTACAGGAGCGGTAGTAATGTGTGCGTGAATTGACGCCAGCACGAAGCCAGCCACATGGCGACAACGCGAAGCTAATGTGACTTCACATGCTTTCACGTCATTACGGTGGACTCCTCGACTCGCTGAAAATCAGCTTCGGCGGACTTAGGCCGGAGTTGATCTCAATTTCAGCTGGAGTCCACCACTGCTATTGGCCAGAGGGAAACACATAGAGGGAGCGGTGGTAATATTGTCGACGCTAGTTGGCCGCGGCGTCACTCGCTTGCCGCTAGCGTCGGTTCGTCTCCAATTGTGGCGTCTCACGCACACATTACCACCACTTCTGTAGGCGTTTCCCCTTTCATCACTGTGGCTGAAGGCTGTCCAATCCTGTCACTGCGATGAATTATGGCGGTAACATTAAAAAATATAAGGTCCTTTACGTCCCTGTTTCTAATAAAATGAATTAAAATATATGTAAAATTTGGGCGTGTATGAAGAAACACAAAATAATAATGAAAACGTTATGTATTAATGCACTAATAATGGTAAATTGGCTTGGCTTGGCGTTGGCGTCGGTACATCTGTAACGTCACATTCGTTTCGCGTTGTCGCCACGTGACTGGCTTCGCGCTGGCATCAATTCACGCACATATTACCACCGCTCCTGTAGGTGTTCAACTTCGGCCGGAGTCCTCCGATCCCTGTCTGGAGTTAAAAATCGCGTGTTTGAAAAGACAGCGGGAATGATTTCAGTTCACAGACTCATCTGAAACAAAAATACAAAACTGATTCTTAATCATTATGAGTATCGCTATCGCAGGTACCAAAATTAGCCACGTCAATCTAAATTTTCAAAGACGCGATTTTTACAGGGGGGCCAAGCTTCCCTGTTACGAAAGGGAAAGCCGAGTTTGTAGCGCCTCCTGCCTACTAGGTGCGTACTAAACTGTGAATGTGTGAATCGGGATATATGTGTATGCGTATACGTGTAATGCACCGCTTACTTTAAAACCTGTCCACGGATCGTCGCGCCAGCGACACGTATACAGCAGATAGAAGGATAAACATTGAATTGAATGTTTCTTCTTTTCTTAGAAAAAGAAAATATATTCAATTTCTTTGTATATCCTTCTATCTGCTGCATACGCGTCACTGACGCGACGATCCATGGTCAGACGGCCTTAGAAAAGGTAAACCAGGGAAACTGAGGACGCCATTTGAAGGATTTCTGGTCATTCCAAAATCTAATATTTTAAATTTTATTTTAAAAATGACAGGGGTCCTTTGAATCACGTCTGTACTTCCTCCGATTTACCTTCTGAAAATATAAATATAATTAAAAATAAAAGTATAATTAGATACATAAATATATGTTAAATGATATACAAATTCTTTATTAATTTTAAATAATATTAGTCATTACAATTATTACAATAACAATGATCATATTAAATTCAACAATAATATTACAAAATTTATACAACTCCTAAAATATTTTACTTTATTTCCGAAACTGTTTCAATTAGTTGACATCAATAGAATCTGCAAAATAATTAAATTGTTTACAAATTTTTTTTTCTTTTTGTTGTTTTTACGAGGGAAAACAGGGGGAATCATTAAAAGACGCCTAGTAGGATCCGCACTGCTAGGCAGTGTCGCATTTATACCGACTAAAACCGCTAACCTCATGCGCATACAAAACACTCATTGCCACTCCTACATGCAATATAAAAAGTCAAACACTCATGCAATATAAAAAATGAAACGCACAGGCAATATAAAAAATTAAACACACATGCAATATAAAAAATTAAACACACATGCAATATAAAAAATTAAACACACATGCAATATAAAAAATTAAACACACATGCAATATAAAAAATTAAACACACATGCAATATAAAAAATTAAACACACATGCAATATAAAAAATTAAACACACATGCAATATAAAAAATTAAACACATGCAATATAAAAAATTAAACACACATGCAACAGTCCGACAGCCAAACATATATAAATAATAAAAAACGCATTACACGCTCATACTGCAATCGCATACATTCAAAAAGACTTAAAAGTAGATTAGGATAGGATGAAGGCACCAGTAGTCGACCACTTTCAGAAAAACATGAAAAATAAGGTTGTTAGATGTGACAATCTTTTGACCAGAGTGTAGATAGAGTGCAGTTAGAGTGCAGTTAGAGAACTGCTCTTTGTTCAAAAGATCGTCACTTCTGAAAACCTTATTTTCCATGCTTTTCTGAAAGTGGTCGACTACTGGTGCCTTCACCCTATACAAAAGCACAATTAGAACCTTTGCTTTCAACGTGATCTGCCATGCGTCAAAGCACATAATGACAAACCAGACATTGGAATCATAGGTTCTTCGGAACAATTTAGTAGCCTATTGATGGAAGAAAATACACTTTGAGAAGCCCTAAAGGGCAATCGCTCAGGTTGACATCAACTGAAAGGCTTATACAAGTTTGACTTAAAATTTTTAAATTACAATGTTCCGCGAAGTTATCGAAACAGTATTTAGTTAAAACATAAACCTCTCGCATAAATTGTACTATTAAATTTTTTTTGTGTTATAAAAGCTTGGCAACACGTAGCACAAGCTTGAATAAACGGTTCTAAGTAATCTAAATTGACAGTAGTAGCATCATAATTTTGCAAAACTGACTCTATTGATTTTACAGCTTCTACTGGTATTGCATTATTAGAAAGTTGAGAATTTTGATTACGAGCGGAAAATTCGATAATTTCTTTAAGATTTAACAAATTTTCACTACAATCTGCCTCGCAGTTTTGTCTTCCTGAGTTGGAAAATAATGAATTTATGAGCAATGACTTGTAGTATCCGGTAAATACTGAACAAGTTGGATTTGCATTTCTTCCACCATTTTGTCTTACAAGCGAGAAAAAAATTTCCAAAGGATCTTGCTTAAAATCTCTGGTTCTGAATCCTGCAAACCCAAGATCCAGCAAATAGGATTTAAGAATTTTTAACCCTTTCAGGGTATGTATCCAATTCTGCAACGCCGGAGGATATTCTCTACCTCCCGCTTTGCGTTTGATAAATCGCATACTTTGGAATAACTTTATACACTTATTCCAAATATCTGTAGCGTTACTTTCGTTATCCAAAATGGCCGTACTATTCACACTGTCGAAAAGTGAATTTAAATTTAGAAATAATATCGTCGTATCTGTTCTTGAAGCTGACTCACTTTCCGCCTCAGTAGTGCTCATAAGATCCATAAGAGATGCTACTTTACGCGAGAAGGCTTGTGTACAATATTTGACACGCATCTTCTTAATTCTACTTGGAACAACATGCTGTTCCGTAAGATTGACTAAAGTTATAAAATCACCTCTACACCGATCAATGAAATAAGTATCCTCGAAGTGGGACCATTTTGCTGTTCTTTCTACACCGTCCAGAGTATAACGAAGATCCTTCGTTAACAAATTATTTCTAATTTTTATTTTTTTATATTTTATTTATTTAGCATACGGGAAATCTCATGGTATACAAAAAGAGTAAAACAACTAGTGAAATTTACTGTCCGATTGTTTACTGGGGACGCTCCGATTGATTCGGACCGTAACAAAAATGAGACGGCAGTGTTAATATTCTCTGGTGTCTCTGGTCTTTTTACGTTACACGTGATTTCCATCCATTTATCCTTTATTCATTATTCACTTTAAATAACAAACAAACCATGACAACGTGTCCGATTTTATTTGTTACGTCTTTTTCATTTGCCATTCTACGAAATTTTCTTCGATGCATGCCGAGTTGCTTGTTCGCAGTCGTAGCGCGGCGCCTAACCAAGCTAGCGCGGGAACTCGGCCGTCAGACTCACGCTCTGATTGGTCGGTGCTTTTTGTTAATATCTCGTTAACGAAACCTCGGAGAGAATTTTCGCAAAGGAAAAAGTTGTTTGCAATCACCCTCTGAATCACTCCCTTCAAGGACCCGCAGCATTTTTGGGACACGCTGTATATTTTTTTAATGTAGGCACGACTTTAAAGGATTGCATATATAGTTTAAAAAATCTTTTGATTTACAAAACCAGATCTTGAATAATCCGGTAAATTATTTTTAGTTGACGCGGTTTATGCGATGGCACATGGTGTCCATAATCTAATCGATGAAGAATGCATGAATAACCTTGGAACGTCTCACTATTTGTGTGAAAATCTCCGTCCAGCACCAGACGGTCAACTGCTTCTACAGCACATTCGAAATGTCAGCTTCATTGGTAATTTCCTATTGTTATTAAATCTTTCTCCTATTTATGTTATTAATCATAGCCCTTAAAAATGGTTCACTTTTCATTGACTAAAACTGCATTTACTTACTTATTTATATACAAGGTATCTCATAATTGATTATACAGCCGGAAAAATAATAATAAAATAAACTTTTTTGATGAGAGGTTTTATTATTAAGTAAAAAAACGCATTGCAAAGGAAGTATAGAAGCTTTCTCCTCATATCATTGTAGCCCTCGAGTGTTCAAAAGTTGTAATTGATTGCACGCCGATCGGACAAATATTTAAATTCAATTTTCAGAAATGCGGAGAAGTCTGTTATGTTATGAGAAAATTTTCTTTTACATTTCTAATTTATTTTTTCCATGTAGAATAATCACTTTTCAGGTTGAATCATCAGTTATGGAACACCCTGCACACATTAAGTAATAATATTTCCTTAAGACTAAAACTTAGCATTGAATATTGTTTTTAAAGGTCCGCGTACACATATCCGTTCCGTGTCAGTACCGTTCCGGCGTGCCAGTGGTAAGAAGAAGAGGGGCGTAGAGGGTCTTTTACCACTGCTACGCCGGAACGGTACTGACACGGAACGGATATGTGTGCGCGAACCATAATGCTACTAAATGATCAGGGATGAAACTAGGTTGTAAGCGCCCGGAGCAAGGATTCTGTGGATGCCCCCCCCCCCAAAAATTTGAACCGCTTTTTATTGCCCACCTTAGGTGGTTGAGTCCACAATTTACATAAAAAAGACATAATAAACGTGTTTATTAACTGGTTTCAAACATATTTAAATAAAGCCATTGATGTTGCTTTTCCAAAATTTTGTCTTTTCTCTACAAAGATTTCTCATTTGACGCCCCCGCAAATCGGAGCCCGGGGCAAAAACACCCGCTGCCCCCCCTCTCTAGTTTCATCGCTGTAAACGATGTTTTACTCTTATTGTTAGTATTTTATACGACTTCGAAAACAATATAGAATAATTTGAACACTAAAACATTATCATAATTGCATAACATTTCTTGTTACATAAAATGCATAAAAATTGAAAATTTTAGAACATAACGTGAATACTACTAGGTTTGGCAACAAATAGTAGACAATAAAATGGATGATTTTACGTCACAAAATGAAATAAAAATCAAGAGTAACGAAATTGCCATGCAGGATTCGTTCTTTGGTTATTAATGTTTAAGCCCCCACCGCAATTTTTTACATTTGTCCTCTAGAATCACCCATTTCAATATCTACTATCTGTAACAGGACACTTTATATATGTATACTCACATTTTTTCTGAAATTTATTTGAATTTTTTTGGCGTTCAGGTCGTCAGGGAACTGAAATTAAATTTAAATCTGACGGTGATGCTTATGGATTCTATAATGTGTATCAGTACCAGAAAAATGATGATGGCCGTTTTGATTACGTTCTTATTGGTTCATGGAAAGAAGAGTAAGCGAAATTACAATACTGGTAACATATCTGGTATATAAAGTACAATATGATTTACATCTTTATTCTCGCTCATTCAAACACTAATAAATTGTATTTCTTCGGGACATTATTTTCTTTAAAAATCACATGCATATTCGAGCGTTCATATTTTCATTGAATTTCTCCATGTTCGTAGTATCTTAAAAAGTACAATATTTTATTCATATTTTGATACGTCTTACAATTTTGTGTCACATTTATCTCAAAAGACTTGTGTCTAAAAGCTACATAAGTAACATACATAAAGTTTATGATATGTAAATGTTCTTTACTTTTCGTGAATATACGATCATGACCTGATTTAGAAATTTTCTTTTTAGATTATCACTTGATATCAATATGACAAGATGGGCAACAGGAGCTGGTGAAACGCATATTCCTCGGAGTTTGTGCAGTGATAATTGCCCATTAGGTCATGTCCGCAATTTTCAGGCAAGTAACAATTCAGCGTAATACATGGAACATACACACATTCACAAGTTGAAGGTGGGGCTAATAACTGTATGTTTGTAGCATTTTCATTTCTGTTATTTACCGAACAATATGTACTGCTATAAAAAGAGAGGTATCCAGTTACGGTTTGAACAGGGCGGCCGATGAGCAGTTGCCACCTGGGCCCCTGCTCGGAAGGCTCCACCAGGGCCCCATCCTAACAAGAATTATGATTTTATCCAAACTATGTTTTTTTCTGTATTATTACACTGAGCCCGTTTCCAGTAAACTACTGCTTTAAAATCTCGAAAAATGGGCTCCTGCCCAGAAGCCCCCCTAGGGCTCTGTCTTCAAAAATAAATTATGATTTTATCCAAGCACGTTTTTTTTCTGCATACTTTTCTGTACATTTATCCCCTTTTAGTAAACTACCTCTTCATGTTCCCGAAAAATGGCTCCTCAACGTTTACCACCTGGTCCTTTATTCGTAAATCCGCCACTGGAGGTATCCGCTATGAAGGGATATAAAATATACTAATAATATTTTTTGTAAATGGAATTGAACAGCAGAATTCAAGACTTGTTTTATATTTTTTAAACGAAATGGCAATCAGTTTACTTACAGTGACAGCTGCTTCGTATACAGTTTCAATTAATTATAAAGAACGGAATTTTGTATGTGATTAATAAAACTTACAGTTACGCGAATGTACTAGTATACACATAATCCTTTCCAGATTCTTTCGCAGATACATGTACTTGTGTCTATATACACAATTCGTAACACGCGATGAATAAATTTCATTAGCATCCACAATTATAACTCAATGATCGCATATTTACATAATGCGTAAAGGAATCAATAATTATTCTACTTCGATAACGAAGATAAATCTTCAATGCTTTATGTCCACAATAAAATTTTCAGGAAGCATGTTGCTGGAGTTGCGTAGCGTGTCGAGAAGACTCTTACGTTTTCAACGATACCTGCCGTAGTTGTGGTCCCGGTTATGCTCCGGATGAGACGATGACCCGTTGTGTTAAACTTACAGCAGAAGTCATACCATGGACCAGTCCCTGGGCATTGGTACCATTGATATTCGCATCCATCGGCATACTCAGTACTTTGTTTACTACTGTGGTTTTTATTCGGTGCGTTTATATGCAATAGACTAGAGATAATCTGAACACTTTCAGTGACGTCGGAATGTTTTCATGTCAAGAAATTCCTAGCCGTTGTCTGTTCTTATATCAAATGTAATATTTGACTTTTGTTCGTTGTATATTCAAATACTCGGATTGCTCAAAGACTTGAATAAAGAAAATTTAGTTAAATAATCTTATCCTTAAACCGACTTGATACGATATTTCATCAGCTTTATGTCACTCAAAGTGTTAATATTTATCCCAGAAAAATATGAATTGATAATTTAAAAGCTTGAAAAATATCATGAATATTTATTTTGTATTTCTAAGCACAGTGCTTAACATTTCATTTCCCGCTCACAAGTATGCGTAACTTCACGATTTTGGTATAGAGATTATTGGCCGTGAAACTAAGAATTGGATCATATTGCATAATTATCACCGATAAAGCATTACTATTGAAAAATTTGTTCCATTTATAAAATATAGTTATAAGGTAAGTGCGGGTAATAAGACCCGGCAGGTAATAAGGCCCACGTATTATTTATCCTTGGTAGGTCAATCTAAAATACTGGTAGTGTCATTTATTGCTTTTATTACATACGAAAATGCCATTCGAAGAGTTTCTGCACGATTAATATAACATTGTCCGGTTGTAAATTCAAAAAATGTTTCGCCGGCAACTAGCGTTGGTACAATTATAAGAATTACATCGGTTTCTTGGTTTTGTATTGGGAGTACTCATTATCCAATTACTGTACAAATATAGGTATACATAAGTACATATGTCGGCAACATATTCCCAGAAAATTTATGATTTTGTAAAGAGCACGCTTAACATATAACCTCGGCAATGAGGAAGTGACAAAACAGATAATAAGGCCCACCAAAATATTAAGTGGGCTTTAAGGTTTAGGAAATAACCAGAGACCCCTTCCAAAGCAGGAACGATATTGAAAAGAGCTCCAAAGCACATGTCACTTCACCCAGAAGAAAAAAGACAAGATTGTGTGAACAAGAGCCCATGCCACTCACCTCCAGAGGAAACGTAGACGGCAACTCTGCAGACAATTCGTTTTGCAAATTATACAGAATTGCATTCAAGAGTGATATGCGACACTGTCTCATGTGTCTCATCTGGATACACGAGGATTGGCGTTGGGCTCACACATGAGGAAGAAGATGTCTTTGTTTACCCGAATTGTACATACTAAATAGGTGGGCCTTATTACCCGCACTATACGAAACAAAATCCGTTTACAAGGTTTTTAAAAACTTATTAATTTTCGTATTTGTTGTGTTCATATATTGTTACAAACATTACAGTTTATAGTTTAATGCCCACAGATATCTATAAAAAAAGTTTTCAAGAATTATGTACAAGTTTCTTTAAAAAATTATAGATCTTTAGGTGGGCCCTATTACCCGCACTTACCTTACAGATTTTCAAAAAGCGATGAATAATTTAGAAATTTGAAAGATTCACAAATATTATAAATTTTACATTTGTAGTCGTTATTTTAGAAACGTTAAGTATTCGTAGCTAATTCCAAAAGATAGTATAACAGCTTGTTCATTAGACTAATTTCACTTATCACCAATAATTAACTAACTAATTATATTTCAGCTTTAACCGTACGCCAGTGATCATGGCATCCGGGCGCGAATTATGTTACGTATTGTTAGTAGGAATTCTGTCATGCTACGGTATGAGTTTTGTAATATTAAGTAAGCCTACTACATGGAATTGTACATATTTGAGAATAGGTTTGGGCCTGTGCTTGAGTATCTGCTACAGCGCGATATTAACTAAAACAAACCGAATATCGCGCATCTTCAATCAGGGAACAAGAAGTATAAAAAGACCATCGTATACATCACCAAAGAGTCAAGTTGTCATTGCAATCGGTGAGTTTGCTACTTTTAGAGGTTTGTGCAAGATTTCACGTTTCATGTTTCACCTCCCCGCGCTATTATCTTCACAAATATGTATTACCTAAGCAAATTTTTCATATTAAAATTATTTTATATTAAATACATTAGTTTTTGTGAAAGTTCAATAATTCGTAAGTCAAAATCAAACGAAATTAAATAAAGTTGGTAACATAGTTAAAATAGTTAAACACTGAAGCACACACATATATATATATTTACTTATACGGTTAAAGTAAATATTCCCCAATGTAACAGAGGCTACAATGATTTCTAAAATCTTTTCTCACACCCATAGACTAATTATTTTTATCCTCTTATTGAAAATTGTGTTATATCTCAACTAATGTCGAAGAATACACTGTTTTTTATTAAATAATATTAGTCTGCATATACCAGGTTGAAATTTTATCTGTTAACAACCAATTATGCTCTGCAATTATACTAATTAATGTTAACTATAAGTTGTATATAAATATACTTTATTGACATGAATCGTAAATATACATTTTGGTCACGATTTTAGAATTCCTAGAATTTCAATTTAGAATTTAGATGTTTCATTCTCATTCTAGCATAAATTTTCGATCTTGATATCGCATTATGTAATTCCCGTTTTATAGGGATCACTGCAGTGCAATTAGTCGGTGCTATCGTGTGGTTAATTATTGAACCTCCGGACACCACGGAAATACATCCGTATCCACTATCAGCAGTACTTACGTGCCGTGTCTCTACATTTGCGCTGATGATGTCTCTTGTCTACAACATGTTCCTAATACTCATGTGCACCCTGTATGCATTCAAAACACGCAAAATACCGGAGAACTTCAACGAAGCGAAATACATTGGGTTTACAATGTATTCCACCTGTATTGTGTGGTTGGCCTTCGTCCCTATATACTTTGGTTCAAACAATGACTACAAGGTTTGTATTCATAGATCTAGGACACCAAACGTTTTGAAATATCCGTTCTTACACACATATCTAACGCAAATTACGGAAATTCAATGCAATAAATTATTTCTGGTTAGCACTAACATTTCAAAGCAGTTTGGTACATAGACATTAAAATTAATGATTGATTCTCAATAATCGTCTAGTCGGGTACAGGCAACTAGCTGTCAGCGACCCGTCCAAATATTGTTCAATAGGTATTGCATAATGATATTCATATTCTCCGTCAACATTCCACGAAACGAATGGAAAAATGTTCCTATCAACAATCCCATGCCACTTACTAGACGAATAGTGACAATCCATCTTCAGCGTTATAAGTTATTACCTCTAAAAGTAATCAAGATATGGAACTTTTTTTCGGGACTAGTTTGTCTCGAGGGGGACATCATGTAATCGATATAATTTTTTATAAGCATCGACATATGGGTTGGTAAAAGTTATTGTTATATTTTTAAATGGCTACGTATTTATAAATATCTATATTTGTACCCTATATTTTGACAACTAAAGGAATTACACCTAATCATGGTCATATTGAGGTCATAACGCACTTAGACATTAGAAAAATTGATTTATTAATGTGATATTAATAACCGAATTTAAAGTATAATATTATAATCTGATGGCGTTCGGGGCGTGAACTGTTTAGTACCTAATAGATGGCTACTCACATATCGAACGTATCTACTGTGCAGAAATGAGAAGTTGACTAGCTACATAGAAACGGAACAGCGTAAGGGCAAGAGTAGTCCGCTTACTCCGCCTAATCCCCTTTAGAAAACCACGCTGTTGGGTTTATAGCGAACACATTGCATAGTAGGCAGGCGATAGACTTGTAGATATATTCGAATCAGCCAATAATAGCAATGCGTATGAACAGAGGCGTCGCTATTACGCTACTGCTACTTAAGGCGGCTAGCCAACTTCTGGTCTCTGCACAGTGTGTACTGTCGTTTACCGAGAAGGGCAAACGCGGAAGACACAAGGGGCAAGGGGGCTACTTTGCTGGCATTGGCTCCCACCGCCTGTGTCCCGTTCGCTTCCTTTGTATTCGTCAAAGTTATTGCGTCAGCCAAGAGCGACAGTACTATTGCCCGATGAGAAGATGAGCCACTACCCATAAGCTGAAATGTCACAGGGTTAAGGGGAATCGTCCGCTCGCTCCACCTTATCCCCTCCAAGAAATTCTACTTTTCGGTTCTTAGCGGCTGTCTATATCCGCCGATTGTCGCGATTGGTGTAGTTCGCGTTCTACGTCACGGAACGAACTGTGTTGGAGGGGATAGGTTGACGCGAGTGGACGATTCCCCTTGCCTCTGTGACATTTCAGCTTGTCGGTAGTGGTTCATCTTCTCATCGGGCAATAGTACATGTGCCCTACCTCTAAAGCCGGATCCAGAGTCTGAATGCGTATACGCTGAACAGGCTGAGCGTGCACGAATGATGCATGCGGAGGTGTCGAAAGTGCCATTGTGTCTTTCTTCACCAACTTCTGTGCTTAGCTTAGCTCACTCCGCAGTCGTAAAGCTGGTGTGATAGCCAGCTAAATAAACATACAGCTCAACCCTCCAAGTCATCCCGTTTACCAATACAGGGTGATTCTTGTCAGAGAGGTGAGGCCTGGTACCCCGTGGCGAGGACAACACCCCGCAGTGCCTCACCGAACTTTATGGGTTTCGACCCGCGAAACGGTTGGGATACCATTAGCACGTTGACTGCCAATTACACCGATCGGCGTGATTTGTGCTGAGCACGCCAATCGGAGTGTCGCTTGCTTTGCTATTTCACTGATTGGATGGTTTGGAAAGATTAACACGTTGACTGCCGATGAAATCGGACGGTGCTTTCCTCGACGCCGAAACCGCCCCTGTTTAAACAGTACACTTCCATCGGGGTATTTTCGGCGTCGAGGAAAGTACCGTCCGATTTCATCGGCACTCAACGTGTTGAAAAGTCAGAAATGTCCAAGAGCATTTCTCATCAGATCTTTGAGAAAACGACGTCAATAGATTTCTTATGTGTCGCCGATGAAACTAACACCAAGAACGACGTAATTCAGACCATAATGAAGGAAATTTCATGAAAAATTAATTTATCATTTCAAGCCGATCATCATGTTTTGATATTGTAGCGCGCGTTTATACTGAAGAGATGAGGGATCCGTCTCCAATTCGAAGGGAAGACGTTGTTACGAAGTAGAGAAGACACTCGTGCTTTCTCAGTAATTTTAGAGTGTATTGTAAGATAGACTTTTGTTTACAAGAATGAAAACCGTGCTTAAGGTTACGCGTTGACAAGTATTCCGGTCAGTGGTTCATACTGGAGTCTCTAACGTCGGTGGAGATCCAGGGGTTTTATACCCCTTGATGGCACGACGCTTTCTTCGGGTTTCGGCGGGAAAGCCTGGCGGGAAAATCAGGCGGGAAAGTCAGGCGGGCAGATTTGGCGGGAAGATCCTCTTGGGAGATCTACCGCTAAGATCCGGAGAGATCTAGCGCTAGGATCTATCGGTAAGGGTGTATCGAGTGGACGTAACGAGAAGTTATGTGATGGTCCTTTGTCACGGGTTTGGGATGATCCTTGTCTTTTGACACCAGCCTGGCGAATACCGTAACAACGTCGCAGGCGGGACCACGCGCAGTCAGCGAACAAACCCGTTTCTTCCAGTGTCCCTCCACGACGCGTAATGCCGTCCCTCGCGAGTAATCTCGTGGGATTTTTCAACACAACAGCGAGTCGGCCAGGCTGTATGAATTAAGAACAATGCAGAGTGTAGTGAAGAAAAGAAAGACAAATTATTCAGTAAAATAGAGCTTGTCTATCATGTGGTAATTGCATTATATTGTTGCAAATGTAATTTTTAGATTTTTCATTAACTGTTTATGATAATATTAGCAATTGGTTAAATTCATTCACATAGATCCATCCTTCATGATTAAAAAAAGACGCAAGTCCATACCTTCAATAATTTAGGTTATTAAAATTATTTTCTGCAGGCGAATTTCGTAAAAATCACCGAAAGCAGGGAACTTTGAAAATTTGTATTTTTTAAACAATTTCAAATCTGTAAAAATGAGGACCTAACCCTCCCTAATTTTATGTGGACTACCATTTATTTCAATATCATGAAAATCAGACACATCGAGGATTTTAGAAAAGTATCACATCTGCTTCTGTTTTCGACGCTGAACGCAATGCACTCCAAACTCCTTTTCATGTGTGGAAGAAAACCGACAACGGGCATTCGCGAGTCGGGTCACATGCACCGAGTCCGCACGAATGACATGCCACACTAGCATATGCGTTCACGCTCAACCTTTCTGACCTAGAAGCATGCGGGTGTACCTACCGTGTACCTACCGTTTCACCCATCCACATTAGAATATTCGTGCGCGCTCAGCCTGCTCAGCGTATATCCATTCAGGTCTGGACCCGGTTTAAGATTGTGTTAGAGGACGTGGGCCTATGAGGATATACCAATCGGACCACCGAACTTCTGCCAGCAACATCTCAGCAAACGACAGTACTAATAATTAACGTGCCAGGAGAATTCCCTCACGAGGGAATACTATGACGTCACATTACTACCACTGCACACTACACCTACCTCACTTACATCGTGTGACTTGCGTTACGTTCCCCTACCTTACTACTATCCAACTTTTTCCTTTTTTTTTGTAACGCTGGTACGCTGGAACCGCTGGTACTAATTGTCGTTGCTGAGAAGATATCAAACAGAAGGGGTGCAGGTCTGATTGATTATAACTCCATAGACCTACCTTCTCTCTAACACAATTATAGAGGTAGGGCACACGAATTGTCGCTTTTGGGTCCTACGCGACACATCGACATCCCGTGTCGTCCCGCTAGACATCTTTTTCGCAACTTACAGTAGTTGTCTGTTTTATGAGGTGAGAACATTTTATTGTTTTTAGCCACTGTTTGCACACTATAGTTTCTATATTATATTTACTGTATATAGTCATTTTCTTCGTCAAAAATGGGTTACATAATATAGATATTTTCAGTGTAAAAGATTGGAGATGACCATGCTATGATCTACATGTATCTATCGCAGGACAATTGTAAAATTAGCCTTACTGTCGAACGTTTTAACAAATATTTTTATCTCAATTAGTCTGAAGGGTCGTGGCTTCTTCTGAATTCCAAGATAATGCTACTTTTGTTCAAGTTATGTCTGGCTTACGAGGGCCCCCTTCGGTGGAAAACGCAGAATATTGCTGAGGGTGACAGAGGGTGACAGTATTGCCTCGCTGAGGGCTCGCTGGTCGGGATCGGCGTTGAGCCGTCATCGTGAAGAGAGCGCTCATTCTGAGCGATCGCTGTTTCTCGCTTCTTTCTTGACGAAAGGGAAAGCGAAGTGGAAAGCTTTCAGACAAAACCAGTTCCATATCGCATGCATCGTGACTGCTTGAATGCGCGCCATGGTCAGTTTTCCAGGAACGGCTCGAACCTTTTTTGCGCCCTAGGCGAATTTGTCAAGTTGCACCCTTTATTATAATATATTTATTTGAGATTATTGATGACCTTACTCCGAATTTTTATTCGTAGTTTAAAACAGTACAATTTGTAGTATTTTATTTAAAAGTTTATTTTCAACAATGCTAACAATGAAAAGACCATTTTGTGCCCCTTGTGAACCTTACGCCCTAGCAGTTACCTCATTTTTCAGAGTAAAATCATACATAATTTCAATTAAACGTATTATAATCAAGGGCGCAATTTGGCGAGTTCGACTTTAGCCGGGCCTGCGTTAAGCTTTCGCGGAAGTCATATTCGTTTTTACGATGAGTGGTCACCACCATCGCGCACGCCTGTTGCGCACGCAAGGGTCGGAGTGCCAGGTGTCCGAAAGACGGAGCGAGACAAAAGCAACGCGTCGTCGCTCGCCTTCAGTGCCTCTCACACTTTCTCCTACCATTTCGCTCTCACCTTCGCCGGACAAGAGTGTGAGAGAAGTGGTGGGGATAGCGAAAAGTCCTTATCGTGAAAGACAAACCGAGCTTTCAGTGAGGAAGTACTGTATACGTGCGATCCGTTAACTGACACTCGTGGGCTCGCTCGCTCGCGAGGAGCATTGCACTCGCTCGCTACGCTCGGGGTTGCTCAGCAGAAAATTTGACAAGGGGACATTTCGATTTCGATAACGCTTCCAGTTAGGCGGACCCCAGGTAAAATTCAACGCATATTATCTTTCGATCCCGAAGCGATTGCTGGTCAACACAAAGATACCAATGATGAAACACGTAACACAGTTTAGTCTGTGACGCCCGGAAAACGTATTCGATACCGCTACTTCGAAGTTACGTCAAGACATTGGCAGGTCTCGTTGAAGACGTAGCCCTGATGAGTATAGGCCCCGGGGCCTATACTGAATTCGACTTATGAGTAGACTCATTTCGAACAACGATGACTCTGAGCAGGCTGTTGATTGGTAAGAAACCGACAGAGAAAGCCAATCGCGTGCGGAGGCAGTAGTGGGAGCTGCGCAAATCGGTAGGGGCCTAGGTCTATTCTTATATGGAATGGTATGTAAAAAAATTAGGAGAGCTTTCCGAAAGCAGGGATGATTCCTAGCGAGTAATACAGATGCCATTGTGTAAAGCCATGACAGGCAACTGATCTCTGACAACTGATCGGTAATGAATGATCGGTCCGGTCACAGCTACCCACCACCGCTTTAATAGTAATAATAATAATAATAGATCTGCGCTAGGTACTAAGTCTACGATTCCTCAGCCTATTCCTCGACAAAAAGGCTGATTTTACAACTATTCTGCGACATACCCATATAGAAAAGAATAAACTTTATGACGTAATGTCCTCTTCGTGACATACTCGTTACAAACTTCGGAACACAAAAATTTAGTATTGCTTTTAATTTTACAAGTATTAGGCCATAATATTTAATTGTACCTATACCTTATAAAGATATACTTTGCAATCAATATCTAAGATCAGTTTTGAAAAAAGAAAGTTATAAATTTACCACACTCAATTTTGGGTTCACGTAGGTCGTAGGGTTATATACACAAAAACAAATTTTATGGGCATTAAAGAAGCAAAATAGTAGTTTATTATTTCTATTAGTATTTGTTCGCATATAATAACATTACTTTTCTTAAACTGATTCAAACTTTACAAACTTTTGATAGTAACAGATCGATAGTTATAGTCATTTTTGAAAAATTGTTGTCTTTGACCTTCTGATTTTTTATTCTCGTTAAGAAAAATCGAAAATATGATGACGATCATAAATAGATTTGGTTTACTATAATGTTACTACCTCCCAACTTTTATTATCCACTAGCAAAAGTAATAAGAAATAATAACTAACAATTTAATTTAGATTAAATAGTGACCACAGTTCACTGTGTACATTGCGTAACACAGAATGAAAAAGAATGATACTATATTTTTTATCGTAGCATAAATATGTGGTATGATTTTTTTTACCATTTGTTTTTAAAAATTATCATGTATTTTTAGGGATTTCAAGTTTAATCAATACCCGTGTAGTTGAATGGAGAAGTTAAGATACTATGAATTCGCATGTCCAAATAGAGAAATGGAAAAGTAATGAGGGCGGGAGGCAATCTAAAGAATGGCTAACATCTGGGGATGTGCGGGTACCCGAAATTACCTGAGACCAGAAAAGATTTAAGTTGTGTTTTTACAGTGTGATCAGATGTAAGAATTTATAAGCAAGAAAATCGGCTCTCGAATTACAAATCGAGTCCCGTAATTTCGGGTACTCGCACACCTCTATTAACAGCCAAACACATTTCAATGTTTTTCTCTCTCCGACACCTCCTTCTGACTTCTCCTAAACGGTAACGGTGCCCTAAACTCTTGCTAAATATAAAGATGAGACTCTTTCTGTTATAAGAGAGCAAACAATATATTATAAACTACCGATATAATCATAAGTTAAAAGTGAAAACACACTGTATATACAGTATCCATTTTAACTGGAAACGGTGGAATACCTCATAAGGGACTGAGGGCATTAAAAAACTATTTTTACAAAAAGGTGTTTGATATAGAGGAGAACATTATGTAGCATAGGTGCCTTGACGCTTCATATCAACGCATGTCACACGCTTTCAGCCAGCTGAACTCTACATGACCGCGATACTAATCGCTGTAGTATTTATACGTCTTATATATTTGGTAAATTTGTCGATGAAGTCAGACCTCACCGATTTCGATGACCTTCACATATCTTATCAACGCCGTCATTCTGAACAACATTTCCCTTTAAACTTTTTGGCGGTCGGCATAATGTATTGAAAGTTACCTCCTCACCGATTTCAATGATCTTGACTTATGTAGATAGTAAAAAACATATGAAAAACTCTCGGCATAATTTATTTAAATGTGTTTCACAGTCGACAGTATTAAGGTCGAGTTCAGATTTAATGGCCGGTGAGTTGCGCGAGGGGTATTCTCCCATCACACCGCTTGCATGCCTCAGTGCTCCTTTTCTCTACGTTCTCTCTCTTTCTCCATCTCCCTCTCCCTCTCCCTCTCCCTCCCCCCCTCTCTCTCTCGGGCTACGCCTACTCGTCACGCGGTGCGCATTGGTGTCTGTGAAGTACGTGCACACGCAGCGAAGCATCCCCACCACTTTGAGTAAATAGACGGGACCAGGGGGACCAAGCCCGTCATTGATTGACCGAAGTTCCCCTTTAGTTAGCACCAAGTAGGCAGGAGGCGCTACGTACATCAACCATGTAGCGTTCAGACTAACGGGTGTAGTAGAAATCCCCTTGTACGGCCCTACGCCGTTAGAATAGGATACGCTGGTATTGACTTCACTCGTTAGGTAGAAAATGAAGAATGTATATTTTCTGTACAAGGTACGCCGAGGTCTCTAACTGAGATGGATGGCGTATAAACTTCACATCTTAATTAGAATGTGGAATGCGCACAAGCGCAAGACGCGTGTACCACGCACGTGGACAGTACAATAAAACCTTTGTTATACCAGAGAAAGGACACATGGTCCAAAGACTGACTACAGGTCCAGAATGACTTTTCCTGACAAAATCACAAATCGAAGTGGCGCGTCATGCTAACCGCACGGCAACGCACGTCGGCTCGCGCAGTCTCCCCACCACCAGACAATCCCTGCAGTGGGAGAACAGCCGCTCCCCACAACCACACATACCTAGGTGTATCAGTGAGCACGAAACACAACCTAATTGCTGCATACGCGTCACTGACACGGCGATCCATGGTCAAACGGCCTTAGAAAAGGTAAACCAGGGAAAATGAGGACGCCATTTGAAGGATTTCTGGTCATTTCAAAATTTAATCTTTTAAATTTTATTTTAGAAATGACAAGGGTCCTTTGAATCACGTCCGTACTTCCTCCGATTTACCTTCTGAAAATATAAATATAATTAAAAGTAAAAGTATAATTAGATACATTAATATATGTTAAATGATATACAAATTCTTTATTAATTTTAAATAATATTAGTCATTACAATTATTACAATAACAATGATCATATTAAATTCAACAATAATATTACAAAATTTATACAACTTCTAAAATATTTTACTTTATTTCCGAAACTGCTGCAATTAGTTGACATCAATAGAATCTGCAAAATAATTATAGTGTTTACAAATTTTTTTTTCTTTGTGTTGTTTTTACGAGAGAAAACAGCGGGAATCTTCAAAAAACGCCTAGTAGGATCCGCACTGCTAGGCAGTGTCGGCTTTATAGCGACTAACACCGCTAATCCCATGCATATGCAAAACACTCATTTCCACTCCTACATGTAATATAAAAAGTCAAACAGTCATTTCCACTCCTACATGCAATATAAAAAGTCAAACACTCATGCAACAGTCCGAAAGCCAAACATATATACATAATAAAAAACGCATTACACACTTATACTGCAATCGTATACATGAAAAAAGACTTAAAAGTAGATTCGGATAGGGTGAAGGCACCAGTAGTCGACCATGTATCAGTAGTCGACCACTTTCAGAAAAACATGAAAAATAAGGTTGTTAGATGTGACAATCTTTGGACCAGAGTGTAGATAGAGTGCAGTTAGAGAACTGCTCTTTGTTCAAAAGATCGTCACTTCTGAAAACCTTATTTTCCATGCTTTTCTGAAAGTGGTCGACTACTGATACATGGTCGACTACTGGTGCCTTCACCCTATACAAAAGCACAATTAGAACTTTTGCTTTCAATGTGATCTGCCATACGTTAAAGCACATAATGACAAACCAGACGTTGGAATCATAGGTTCTTCGGAACAATTTAATAGCCTATTGATGGAAGAAATACATTTCTTTAATACATGATCGACATAGTTGTCGGTCAAATATACTTTAAGATGCCCTAAAGGGCAATCGCTCAGGTTGACATCAACTGAAAGGCTTATACAAGTTTGACTTAAAATTTTTAAATTACAATGTTCCGCGAAGTTATCGAAACAGTATTTAGTTAAAACATAAACCTCTCGCATAAATTGTAGAGTACGCCGGGGTATTCTGGGACACGGACAATTGTGGGACACCGCCATCTTCTTTTCCCTAGTACTTCTTGACAGCTACAAACGGCTGTCATCGCTTCGTCTCATGCTAAACTCGTTTTTTATTGAGCACTCGACTTGTGATAACGCTCTGTTACCTCGCTCTGATATCGAGTTAATTGTTATCCCTCCCAAAATTTTATTGCCAGTGTGCGTTTGGTTTATTTATTTTTGTGTTTTCCCACAAACCAGTTCAGGTAAATATGTTTATAATATTCGTGTAACCTTAAACCTTCGAACCATAAAAGAAATTTTGCATGAAGTTTGCATTGTGTTACTTATACGCCGCAATATTGTAAAGATAAGCATCTGGGGAATTGTGGGACGCTTTGTTCGGGGAATTATAGGACAGTCAGTTTTTTACGTTTGACAAGCTAAACTCGTGTTTTTTACGCATATAAGTGATTTTCCATGCATTATTTCAACACAGCATTATTATTTTGGCAAATTTCTATTGTTTTTTGTTTCAAAAATATTTTTTAACTATATTATGCCGCGTTATTACGCTAAAAAAGAAAAATCGTTGAATGTCGCCTCTATTTTGGAGGCGATCGAACAAATTAAAATCTACAACCGGCTTTTTTTAAAATTTTTAAATATTTTAAAAAAAAAAATTTAAAAATTGCGCCGGTCCCGACCCAAACACTTACACGTGTGTTCACTGCGATTCGGAATGATTCTGTTCGCCATTTTTCTTTTTTTTATATCAATTATGAATTATTATTATTTCGTTTACAATAATGAATACGCGTTTTCCTTCGATAACTTTAATTTTTTATTCGATTTAAAAGATGTCCCACAATTCCCCGAGATTTTTCAAAAACGCGCAAATTAGTTTTTTGCGCCAACTGATATAACTTGTACAATTTGATGGAATTGGATCAAGCCACTGGTATCAAAAGAATGGCTATTCTCCGTACTACAAAACCATGCCTTGAAATTTCAAGAAATATGATCTTTATGTGACTTTTTAGCCAAAATAAAAGTGTGTCCCAGAATACCCCGCCGTACTCTACTATTAAATTTTTTTGTGTTAAAAAAGCTTGACAACACGTAGCACAAGCTTGAATAAACGGTTCTAAGTAATCTAAATTGACAGTAGTAGCATCATAATTTTGCAAAACTGACTCTATTGATTTTACAGCTTCTACTGGTATTGCATTATTAGAAAGTTGAGAATTTTGATTACGAGCGGAAAATTCGATAATTTCTTTAAGATTTAACAAATTTTCACTTCAATCTGCCTCGCAGTTTTGTCTTCCTGAGTTGGAAAATAATGAATTTATGAGCAATGACTTGTAGTATCCGGTAAATACTGAACAAGTTGGATTTGCATTTCTTCCACCATTTTGTCTTACAAGCGAGAAAAAAATTTCCAAAGGATCTTGCTTAAAATCTCTGGTTCTGAATCCTGCAAACCCAAGATCCAACAAATAGGATTTAAGAATTTTTAACCCTTTCAGGGTATGTATCCAATTCTGCAACGCCGGAGGATATTCTCTACCTCCCGCTTTGCGTTTGATAAATCGCATACTTTGGAATAACTTTATACACTTATTCCAAATATCTGTAGCGTTACTTTCGTTATCCAAAATGGCCGTACTATTCACACTGTCGAAAAGTGAATTTAAATTTAGAAATAATATCGCCGTATCTATTCCCGAAGCTAACATCTTTCTGGATTTACAAGCACTTTCTGCCTCAGTAGTGCTCATGAGTTCCATAAGAGATGCTACTTTACGCGAGAAGACATGTGTACAATATTTGACATGCATCTTCTTAATTCTACTTGGAACGACATGCTGTTCCGTAATATTGACTAAAGTTCTAAAATCACCTCTACACCGATCAACGAAATAAGTATCCTCGAAGTGGGACCATTTTGCTGTTCTTTCTACACCGTCCAGAGTATAACGAAGATCCTTCGTTAACAAATTATTTCTAATACATTTTAATAAATGAAGCGGATCATGTTACTATCTTTTGTTCATCTACCATGATGAACCCCTCTTTCTTTTCGTGTCGAAAAGTAATTGCTTAATCGCGCGTACATTTGTTGACCCTTGATCGCAAACCGAAGCATCAACTCTTAAGAGTATAAGAGTGCATTCCCGTACTATGACCTTAAATGTACGCGCTATCCACTCCCATGAAGCGGTGCCCTTACAAAAGGAGTACGACACTGTTTGTTTCCACGGTTTATCTCCAAATATCCCTCTTAACATAAAGACCTGAACATGGTCTGCAATGTCTATTACGCGAAAACCTTAAATCTACTAGTCCCTCTACAGTATCGGATTTGACATTATAATGAAGCCAGGGACTAAGCTTCATTTCGTCAAATAATAAGGTTCAATATCTGTACCACGAATCCTCGAAATTGTCGAGTATATTTTCGATGCTATTGAAGACAGACTTATTAATACCGGGAGATACAATGATTTTAGTGACCAGTTTTCTTCAGGTCTCTGTACTTGGTAAGAGGAAAATATTGGAAAGGCATCGATAAACCTTTGGACTTTGCTTCAGCAATGAAAGCACAAAAATTTTGTCATCTAAACTGTAATTTCTATTGAACTTAGGTTGTCCCATGTTATAGACTTGTAATGCAAAAAAGTCTCGCACAGTTGATGGCAGACTTTCAATGCGTTCCGCAAAGCCACGTTTTAACAACATTTCGGTATGTTGCAAACGTTCCTTACATTCTATATGGCGTTTACGCATCTCCTTGTTTTCATCAAGGAGATAATTACGTTATACTGCCGTGCCTCTTCTGGAGAAAGGCTGGACCTCCTACTTGTCCTGAACAATTTTAGCACAGATGCTAAATAGTAAAAAGTAAAACAATTTATGCATGCAAAAAAAAATACAATACAAATAGCAGAAGTTTAAGGGAGTTTTTAGAGGAACTGGATTTTGAATAAAACAACCTTAAGAATAGTTTCTAATATAAAACGTCACAGTACCTTTCCTTGTCCGCAATGATTGTCCAGAGGTACCAGCAACAGCATATCCAGTATCTGTAAAATTTATTGCAAATGATTAATTCGTTAACTCGAATCTGAAGGGAAGAACTAAAATCTTCGAGTTATAGAAAAATTCAATTTGTACTACTACGCTACTATTCATTATTATTGAAAAATATCTGTTATTCTAACCAGTATGGACCTCCATACGTTCAGCTGCTTGCTGTACCTTGTTGAACCCTAAAAGATACAGAAAAATGTATGAATCCTTTTTTGTTCTATTGCTAGTCGATAATGTAACTATAAAAGTACAGTGTCCTCCGACTATTAGTTCAGGAGATAGAAATTTAACTTTAAACCATTATTACTGCAAAACGTACACCCTATATATTAAACATACCTGGAAGTTGACACGTTGGAACAGCAGTCTTACAGAGATTTCTTTGTAATTTGTAGATGCCTAAGAAGTGCGCATCGCAGATCTTCCTGTTGCGAAGAGATTGTTGCATTAACAATGGATTGCCGCAAGCAGCAATCCATCTTAAGCACCTCTCTCGGTCTTTAACGATATCGGGAAATGCCCTCAGTAGTTTATTTCCCGATTCGCAACCTTTCACTTCGCACTTCTTAGGCCTGAACATAATCTGAAACTGAAATTGATACAATTATTTTTTGCATTACAAGTCCGTAACATGGGACGACCTAAGTTCAATAGAAATTACAGTTTAGATGACAAAATTTTTGCGCTTTCATTGCTGAAGCAAAGTCTAAAGGTTTACCTTTCCAATATTTTCCTCTTAAAATATTTACTAAAAAATAAAAATTGACTTATCTTATGTGATGACTGATCCACTTGGGTTACATTCCTCGTGTCTGCGCCAAACAATTAACAATAACGACGGTCGTCATGGTAACATTTCACCAACGTCGAAAGGTTGTGTGTCGTGCTCACTGATACACCTAGGTATGTGTGTGATGTACGTAGCGCCTCCTACCTACTTGGTGCTAACTAAACTGGAACTTCGGCCAATCAATGACGGCTTGGTCCCCCTGGACGGGACCCGATTCCGAGCGGTCGTTTCTCGCTTTTTATTTGCCGAAGGCGAGAGGGAGATGGCACAAGAATCAGTCAGAATTCCTCGTGAATATAAACTGTATTCCACATTAGAGCATACTGTTTTGCGCAGGCACGACCCTCAGGAGGCGTTGGTACGCTCGACTCCCCACTTAACCACCTATGTTTTTCGCCATCGCACGGCCCTCTACTTACTCTCTCTGTTAACTTTTCGTGCACTGGTTACGTTGACAACGGTTAGGTCCCGCGTTTGGGATGTACCAGTTATTCCTTGGAAATTACCACGACCAATCGCATGCGGTTCAAATTGTGGGTAGTAGTGGGAGCTGCACAGATCGATCGTAAATCGGTAGGGGTGTTGGTATGCTCCGATATGGAATGCAGTGTATACTATACAACAGAGTTGGGAAAAAGTTTATCTAAATAAAAATTTCAAATAACGAACAAATGATAAATAATTTTTATTCGTTATTCGAGGTTCGAATAATCGAAGTTATTTTTATTCTAAAAGCAACGAATAAATAATTTTATTCGATGAATTAAGATAATTTTTTTATTAGATGAGAATTTATTTGTCGAATAAAGATAACGTTTTTATTCCATGAGAATTTCTTCGATGAATAACGATAATTTTTTATTCGAATAAGTGCGTCAAATAAATTTTTCACCCGTAGCAGTTATATTTTCTAAGTTTTCGAATAAAGCCACGAATAACTTTCGTCAGCGTCGAGCGTGGTTATTCAAGTCTCCGGAGGTTGAGCTCGGCCGAGTGGCGAGCACCGAACACAAGGGACCGGCGGCGGCGACTTGGGGTTGTGGTGACTCACCAAATTTCGACGCTGATAAAAGTTATTCGTGGCTTTATTCGAAGCCATAAATGCTACGGATGGAAAATTTATTCGACGCATTTATTCGAATAAAACATTCAAATAAAAAATTATCGATATTCATCGAATAAATTCTCATTCAATAAAAAAAATTATCTTTTTCGTCAAATAAACTCTAATCGAATAAAATTATTTATTCGTTGCTCTTCAAATAAAGATAACTTCGGTTATTCGAAACTCGAATAAGCAAACATTAAATAATATCAGTAATTCGATTTTTATTTAAATAATTTTTTATCTAGATGAGGCATGAGAATTAAGTGTCCCGTCAAGCGTCTTAGCGCCCGCGGCGGCCTAGCAGCTTGGAGCACCTCAGGTCCGTACCATGTGAACCGCGTGTGGCGTAGTAGGACATTGTATCAATAGGTTTCAACATAATCCCAGAGAGCATAATTGTCCAGAATGTACAGAATTGTACGGGCCTGAGGCGCTCCAAGCTGCTAGGCCGCCGCGGGGGCCAAGACGCTTGGCGGGACAAAGGAGGCGTTGCCTCTAGAAATCGGCCGTCCAGTTCACTTAATTCCCAAGCCTGATCTAGATAATGCCCAATTCTGGTACGCTCTACCTCTTCACTGATACATTGTATGTAGTCGCGCACGTGGATTGAGCTCTAAGAAATAAAGCACACGTGTTTAATCAGGTCGAATAATGAATAAATTCTTATCCGAATAAATCTGGCCCGAATAATTGTACAGATTTATTCGTGAACAACGAATCATTTTTCGTCGATTAAAATTATTCGTTATTCGCGAATAAATCTTGGGGATTTATACGAATAATGCCCAACTCTGGCTATTAGCGAAGAAATACACATATCAAATAAGGTGTGCATTCGCTCTGAAAAAATTCAGGAGCTTTATTGGTCAGAATATTGATTCGTCCTCGATAACTTCATCTCGTATTGGTCTACGCGTAGCTTCGTAACGCATACAACTATTACGCTAAGAATAAACAATACCCACATGGCTTCGTTCAAGCGGAGTCGAGCAGCGTTCCCGTTACCCCACCATCCCCTTCGAGGGCCCAGCAACTTCAACTGTCAATCCACGATTGTTAGGTGATAGTGGCTGATTTCTCCTATCGCGCTGCTCGCGAAACGGAACTCACCGGCTAATAAATCTGAATATTGGTTAGGGCTAGATTTGGGGCGGGGGGCGAGCGCCCGCTTGCGGACGCATAAAGCATGATGGCGAACCGATGTGACTTTGGAGATGTTGAAAATGAGACTGCGGTTACAAGTATTGCGCGATGGGTTCAATATCGCTATTGTTGTCAAGGTCATCATTCTTAACATTTCCCTTTAAACTGTTTGGCGGTCGGCTTTGGTTTACGAGATATTCGCAAAACACTTAATATTAGAATTACCGAAGCTTTATGGGAGCTTCGAAAAAAACTTGCTAGACTTTTCAGCTTCATTTGCCTCCAACTGTCGTCTGTTCCGTCCTTCAGTTCTACTTCCTTTAAAAGAATTATCTGAATTCTAACCAATAATATTCATCGATGCATCCATTTCAATTATTGTCATATACACATGAGTAATGGCTAGTCCAGATTAACAGATATTGTCTGTAAATAGTTTCCTATGGTTTGCAAATTTGTTGGCGTCCGGATGCTGTGCGGGGCAAGGGAGCTATCTCGCTCGCGCCGCCCCACTCTCTGCCACGGAAATCCCCAATTCCCCACTCGTAGGTTCTTAAGGCTCGAATAGACCGGGCAACAATCGCCGGCAACTTTGTTATTGGAATCACTGGCGAGTCGGTGGGATAACCGACTTTTATTCGGCGACTTGTGTTCGGCAACTTGTGTCTGGCGACTCGTCCTTTAACGGTTAAGGAGATACGAATATACCTGGCCGAATACATGTATCCGGCGACTTGCAACAATCGCTGTGGGACATAGCAACTCAACCCTTGCCTCAAACGGCCTTCTAGAAATGCTACATGTTCCAGTAAAACTCTATTCAAGTGAGCGGTGAGCAACAACGCCCGAGTGTCTAGTGTCTGTATCCCTGTTTCCCGATCCGAATGGGAAACATCACCGCCTCTGTGGCAACACACGACACACATATATATTTATTAATACATATTAATTTATTACATATTTTATTTTATATATATAAAATATATAATAAATTAATATATATATAATATATATATATATATATATATATATATATATATATTATATCTATATTAATTTATTATCTAGGTCCGTATATATATATATATATATATATAAATATACGGACCTATTATATATACATATAATAAATTATTAACATATACATTTACTATACGATGTACTTCAATGCTTTACATTTAATTATCAATTTCTTCTTTTTTTCTTCAACACGCCCTGTATCGTTCCTAATCTGTACAATCTCACTTACTCGCTTTTGTATTAAAACATCATGCTTACCAGGGATATCCACTTAAAAAAACATAAGTAAGCATAAAAACCAAAAAGTAATAGTTTGTTTAATCGTTTACCCTTCAGCAAAGAAATAAATTGGAGGGTGAACGATTGAACAAACTATTATTTTTACTATGCCTCAGGGAGTCGAGAGCGAAGCAGAAATCGAAATTCAGACCGGTCACATATCGGTCATGTAACCAGTAATCGGAACGATAGAGGAGAGAAATTCTGACCGTAATAGCGAGAGTTTGCAAAAGGGAACTGAAGCTCCAGATCAATTGCACTTCGGTCGGGAATCGGGGACCGCGTTCTGAGACGAACGGGAACCGGTCGGTCAATGGGTCCACTTAATGTATGGAACGGTGCGCTCCGGGTCGGTTTTGTTCGGGTGGGTTCGGTTCAGTTCAACCTAGCTGAATAGGCCGGGAAGGTTGTATGCTGTCCCTGTCGGTCTCATTGTTTGTCTCTCTCGTGACGGGATTTGTGAAAACAGATTGTTGCAGTTATTTGTTAATACTCTGACACTATCGATCCCAAAGTGCGCCGATCTACCAAAGCATTGTTGTATTTGAAACACTATATTAAGAAGATGCTCGTCATCTCCCATCGACTTTAATAGACGTAGTTAATATAAAATAAATGATTGTTAAAATCGATATAACAAGAAAATGATTGAAAATATATTTTCTTATTTTGCATGTGGTTATTTGAAAAGTATGTCCAAGTGTGGAAAAAACGGAACATACAAATATAACAAAATGTAAATATATATTTAACGAAAGGACGCATCACGAAATTTTGTTCATGGATCATTCCAAGGTTTCATTTTCTGTAGGGCGAGGATAAAACACCCTGTAATTGCGTTGAACCATAATATATATGGAACAGAGACTTTTGGGTATACTTAACCTCTATTGAAGTTCAAACAAAAGCAACTAAAGAAACTCTTTCGCAGACATAAATGACCCGATTATGACGGATACGAGACTAGTCGATTTTATGTGTTGACCTGATTGAAGTAATACCGGGGTTCAGGTGGTATGGTAAACCGTCCGCAATAGTGTAGCGCGCGGCTCCCTTACCTGAAACGGCGCACACCGCTGCCTTCGTACATACCATCCTACGAAAACCTTATTTCGTAGACAGTAGACTAGAAAAATGGTCATACTTATTTAGAATTTAAAAACATATGATGTTGCAGGCAAAATTGGGAAAATAAGAATTTGCCTATAATTTTTGATGTTACAAAAATGAATTTCAAAAACTATTATGTGAATAGGCAAAATAACCTAAAGTATAGCGTAGTTTCAAAAAGGAATGTGCAAAAAGTAATTAATTTCCAACTGTGGTTCTGTAACAAATTCGGAACCATCAAAATAATAACATCTTTCATTTTGATCAAAATTCCTGACATCGACGTCAGAAAGCTATCGAGTGGGATGACCTTCCTGGAATGTTAGTCGAAAAATAAAAACATATAGTATTGTGTTTGTAATATTGAAAACATCATAAATGTTTGCAATTTCATTCATTATATCAATTGATTCAAAAATTCCATTTCTTGTACAGTATACATAGGTGCATTATAAATGGTTAGAAATTTATTAACATTAATGTTTTACTTTTGAAAAAAATTTGTCGTTATCAGCGTGCAAACTTTTGAAAATTGACTGTTGTTGTTTCCAGAACAAATTGTTAATTTTTAATAATTATCTATCATTAACTTTGTTTATTTATAACTAAACATTTTATTGATAAAAATATGAATTATTTCTGAAAATTATTTATATAAATATTTAAAGCAGGTGTTCATAAAATTATCTATAAAATTTAATAAATTTAGAAAAAGACGTAAATGTATTTTAAAGAATTTATATATGAATTAAATTAATTGATTTTATTTATTATTATAAATTTTTTAAATTTATATTATGTATTTCGCTGTGAATTGCAAAAGATGCAAGGCCAGGTTACTAACGTGATAAAAAATAATTAAAATAACCTACTGAATAATTTTAGTCAAGATTTGCGATTCGCAACGGGGATAGTAATAATTTGTTTTACAAATTTTAATCGAACTTATTTCTATTTGCTTCTTATTTCCTATGAAGTGATGAATTCTAGTTGCCCGCATTTCTATCTCTCCCGACTTTGTGTCAACCATATTGCAATCGGTCGAGACTCTCGGGTGACCGTTTTGCGAACCTCTCCATACATTAAGGGGGGAGACTCAAGTAAACCGCTAAAAATAAGGTGATTTTCGAAGATTTTTTTGGGATATAAATACTTGATGAAACTTTCTGTAACTTTTTGTATATATTTGTTTGTATTTCAATGTAACAAGAAAAAAAAATTAATTCCAATATGTCCGTTTTTTGAGGAGTTATTATGGTTGCTCTCAATGGCTTCGGCGTCGATGAGGGTAATCGGCGTGCAGTGTACAGCTTTTAGATTTTGTCCTGGGGTGAAAACGAAACGGAGTTTTCTATTTAGTTCCATTTCGAGTCGGAAGAATGTACGGCAGCTAATAAAAAATACAAAATTAATAATAATACGGGGCTCCGAAAAAAATCAGCGATTTTTGCGTAAAATTTTCGTGTTAAATATGCAATAAACATAGTTTTAATAATTAATATCATAAATTAAAGTAATACGACCGGTGGGGAATTCAATTATGTAATTGAATTAATTATGTGATTGATCAAATATTTGTTAAGTTATGCTGCACGCCAATTTGAAAAACGTGGTTTCGAGAAAAACGCGTTTAAAGTTTTCGGTTCAGAAAAGCCGATGTTTAAAGTCAATATTTCAATGCGTCTGCACCGGTCGAAATTCGAAGGACGACTGATGCTCAAAAGTAACGCTTCGACTGTGTTCTGATTTGTACCTGAGGTAACCAGAGTGAGCGTAGGGGGACGCACCGCGCGGTCCGGCGCGTACCTGCTAGACACGCAGGTATAAGCCCGCCTGTAGCACCGTTAATACACAGAATTTCATTCTGACACTTCTGGAGCATATTCTTGACATATAATAGCATTGATTTATGCAATAAAAAAAAAATCGATTTTTTTCAAAAGTTACTTGAGTCTCTCCCCTCAATTCGAACCTCCCCATAAATTAACGCAACCGTATTCCTGACAGGTCTAGACTTTCGGTTACCGTAAGTCTGAGAAAAATTCTCTCTCGGTTATCAGTTGAGAGAAAACTTCGGACCGCTCGTCACTCTCGGTTCGGTCGAGAGACCCGTAAAGCGCCACATGGAACCTCTCAGGGACCACGACCGCGACCGTAACCAAAAGTCTATCGGTCTCGACTCCCTGCTATGCCTACAAAAGGTACACTGGGACATTTAATTAAAATACTGTTATAGTAATGATAATAAATAGATTTGTTTCTGAATTGTTCTTTCCATATTATTTTTGCTACACTATCAAACATTGTATTGGCCATAGACAAGGAGGATCTTCATAATGTTCTCCATTTCTCAAAAACACCTTTTTCTTTTGGTGGATGCTACTACAATCATCGCAGCGCCAACACCCATAGCTATCGACAGATCCATGGCTACTAAATAGAGTTTGGAATGGACGCCGAAGGGTCTTGGTCATAAGGTGGGGGACACAAGTTGCCGAGTGGCCGGACCCAAGTCGCTGGATACCAGCCGCTCGGTTAACTCACACAAGCTAGGAAAAGCGTGTACGTATACGCGATGTAGTAAACAATCCGTTTCAACCAACTTACGTCGTGGAATCGGCAAGAAGGAAGCTTTTGCGGATATAGTTGCCTTCAGCGGACATCTATACAGGGTGGTCTGGTGCGTTTGAACGCTAATAAGCACCGTACGTTGAAATAATAATGAATTTATGACTCGAAAAGTGACAGAAGGAGCTTCAAGGCTTCTCCGTTGGTGGCGCTAATGTACTCGAACCTCAATTCTGTCACTTTTCGAGTCATAAATTCATTATTATTTCAACGTACGGTGCTTATTAGCGTTCAAACGCACCAAACCACCCTGTATAGATGTCCGCTGAAGGCAACTATATTCGCAAAAGCTTCCTTCTTGCCGATTCCACGACGTAAGTTGGTTGAAACGCGTATACGTACACGCTTTTACTACATCGCGTATACGTACACGCTTTTCCTAGCTTGTGTGAGCGTACGCACACATTCAAGGTCCGGTGAGACGGCAGCCTGCCCAACGATTGTTGCCCGGTCTATACGAGCCTTTAGCCGCTAAAGGTTAGCGGCACACGCTGCATAGTCGTAGGATTCCTATATCTACAGGGGACACGTTCTATGACCTATTACTGACCTATTACTATTATTGTCACTTATATTTCACGACATTGAACGTATTTTTAATATGAACACGGAGAAAAAATAATGACACGAACATTATTTTTTATGCAATCTGTAGGAAAACATGGTGCTTAACTAAATATTAATGACAACGTACTTAGTGAATTCGCACCCTGTGCATAGCACGATTGTCACTTGACCATTATCATGATGGTATTATGATCAAATTAATATGCATATTGATTTTTCTTATGTCGTTAAGAAACACATAAACTCAGCGATATTTCCCATCCGAATTAGGAATCTGGATAAAAGTAACATCCATTCTATCATGTCGTTAGACACTCAGGTAATATTTGTGTTGCGTACGCAAATGCTGGTACGTATTTGCCGAACCGTTTACGTACAAATAAAAAATGCTGGATTCACGTTCCTGCGGGAAGGTACAACGAAATAAGTAGTACTCAATGACTCACACTAAATACAACTAACTATATTGGAAAGAATTAACTTGAGCTGACAATTTGACTGGTGTTGTTGCTCGTTTGAGCGATCGTTCGGAAGTGATCAGAGCATCACCCGCTTACCCTCAAGAAATCACGAAAGCGGAAACGCCGTCGCTGTTAGCGCCAAAATACTGACGCTTAAACTCATCATTTGATTGGTTCTGTAAGAACCGCGGAAAATCGCGCGGGATACCGACAGGAAAGGACGCTTGGGTTTTCCCCAAAGTCGCGCTTAGCCGCTCGTCACGTACCCTTCTCGCCGTGCTTTATGACCTCGGCCCAATTCTGCGAAGCCGTCATCTGGTCAACAATCGACCAGTGCCGTTACAAAAAGGCCTATCCTTAACTATCCTCAAGGTGTACAAAATCAGATGCATTTCTATTTGTTCATGCTCCACTCACGTATCACTCACGCTTCAACAATTTGTCTGTCACCGTTAACACTTTTGCTGCCAGCGTGCAAACAAGTGTCGGATGCCGGGTGCCACGGACTTATTTATATATTTATATGCCGTTTATTTATACTAACACATCATAAAGGATACATTTTATTTACAATAACGTAAAGGATAAATGTTAAAGTAATTTATTATATTTGTTGAAACGACTCCGATGGGAGTCGCCGCGCTGGCAGCAAAAGTCTTAACGTGTACTCAATAGTGCAACATTGTTGGCAACTTGTGTCCACGAAATTGTGTCGTTTCCAAGCAACAAATGACTTCTACAAGATGCCCAAAGCAACAGTTTTCTCAAAGCTGTCTGCCTGTAAGCTTTCTTGAGCGATTGTACTTATTATTTTCAATAGTTTATTAGTTATAATACTATAACTGAGTCATAAGTTATAGTTGTAACGTGCAATTAAATAGTATTAAAGTATAGTTTCAGTGTATAGTTTTCCTAAATTACAAATCTATATTATTTCAATTATGGAATCACGAAAGAAAGAACAAACAGTTCATAACGAAACACGAAATATAGTGGCTAGGATTATTAAAAAATGTGACGAAGAAGCTGAAAACGGGCACATTATTTACCTACTAAATCAATCAACTAATTGTGCGGCTGATTATACTATATCAGAGTATATGAGAGCGTATATCAGAGAGCATAATTGGCAGAATTCGGAAAGACAGCTTAGTATCTGGAGAACAGGAATTATCTTCATCAGGGAAGAAACGTCCACGACGCATGGAAAAGAGACTTCATTTCTCTGAAGAGTATAAAACAATTATACGAGATGCAATTAATAAATTCTATTTGGAAAAGAAAATTGTACCAACTGCTGCAAAAGTGTTACATGCAATAAAGGAGAGAATACATTTTCCGTGGACAAAACATACGCTCTACAGATTGCTTAATAATATGGGCTTCAAATATAAGAAAAGCAATAGCAACATAAAACTTATAATCGAGAGGCCCAATATTGTTACGTGGAGGACAAAATACCTGAGAGCTGTGCAATACTATAAGACACAGAATAGAAATATTATTTATATCGACGAAACGTGGGTCGATAATAGTATGTGCTTTAGAAAATGCTGGCAAAGCGAAAACACGTTAGGAGTGTTGGAAAATAACAGTTCTTCCTGCCCCCTAATAATTGTTCACGCCGGTGGAAAAAAATGTATTTGTAAACGGCACGGAACTAATTTTTAAGAGGAGATCCCACCCTGACGCCACTAAAAAATTTGGAATTTTTTTGTTCGTATAAATAAAAATATTGGGCTTGGATTTTTTTATATAGTTTTAAAGCAATCTTTATTTTGCTGGAATAAAATTTTTTTTATGGAAAATTGTACAAAATGGCGGCGAACAAAACGTCTTCCCGGAGTACTGCAAAAAAACTGGCCCATATTCCCGGGAATGACTAAATCATTTGAGAAGGAAATACAACAAAGACGTATAAACAAGAATATATTCTCTACAACCTAGCGTAGAATTTTATTGATATTTCAATTATTCAACTTTTTATAAGTATTTTAGTGCAAATTTTTAAATAAAAAATTAATGTCAATTCTTCAGAAGATGAAAGTATTCCTGAAATGGCTGAACGATAATAACATTCCATGTACAAACAACATGAAGAAATGCGAATTATCAGAACTTGTGCAACAAAATAAGAAATTAGACAAAACGTATAAGATAGACGAATCAATAAAAGAACAAGGTCATAATTCATTAAGACTACCACCGAATATGTGCGATTTAAATCCCATTGAATTAGCTTGGACACAAGTTAAGTGAAAGATACGAGAAAAAAATATCTTTCAAACAGTGAATTAGAATTATTAACACGGCAAGCTATAAGCGGCGTTACACCTGCTGAATGGAAAATTTTCTGCGGACACGTTGAAAAATTAAGAACAAGAATATGGGTCGAAGGATAATCTAATAGAGAACATATTGGAAACACAAGGTAGTGAGTCCGAAGAGGTCGACGAGCCCGACGAGTTCAACCAGTCCAACGATTCAGACGGTAGCACCTCCTTAGAAGACGTGTAGGGTAAGAAAGCATAAAAATTGTACTTGGTCTAGAAAATTGAAATTATGTACAGTTTATCCCGATAGAAATGAACCAAAGTATGTCACCAATCGAACTATTTTTAATAATGCGAAATTCAAATTAATTTTCAGGAGAAGATTCAGGTGAATCTCACAAAACCAGTAATAATACTTCGTACTTATATAATAATCCTATGTATAATGTCCTTTCTGTACATTATAATGAACATGTGGAAAAAGAGAATTTTATATTATAGATTTCTGTCATTCCTCTTTAGTATACCTATAACAGTTAACACTCTGAGACGTCTACGCTATTGCTTTTCGTCGGATCCCTGATATAGTTCTATTTCTCTCGGTCTCGCTGTGTCCCGCTCGCTCTCTTCGTCACGCGGTGTTGCTGACCGATTCGTTGCCATGACGCGTCGACCAATAGCGACAATATGTGTGCCTTACCTCTACCACTGTGTTAGAGAACGTAGATCTATGAGGATACACTCGATTGGACCACCAAGTTTCTGGCGGTAACAAATTTGCAAAGCACAGTACATATATTGTCCGCCGACACTCAGACGATGTCGCCAGAGAAAGTACAGGGTCATCGTTTAATCCTGCAACCTGCGCGCGCGCGAACTTGTAAAATGGCAACACCGCCTCACGGACCCATTCCAACACAACCATGCACCGTCCCGACGTTCGGAGAGCTGCTAACGACCGCTGGCCAGCAGTGATGCCCGAGCTTCGAGAATTTTGGGCTGGTCTCTTTCAAATTATGGTTGCAAAGAACTATTCAGAATTTCCCGGTCCGGGTTGAAAAATTTGGGACCTTTTTCGTATAACTTTTGAACTATAAGAGATATCGGAATGCAATTTGCGACGAAAAATGAGGAAAAATTATTCCCTCTTAATGATGGATAATTTAACACATTTTACGTTTACTTAATTTTTCTTTTATCAATTTTTTAACCATAATTATTTAAAAAGCTTTTGCAAACTGTTTATTTGATAATGTATTTAACGTTGTTTTTAAAATTCGTGTTGTTGATAAACAATAGGCTAGTTGTTTCTGTATCATTACTTTCATAAATTGAGAAATTAAATTTTTATTCAATTATGTGTTAGTTCTGCAGACCTCAGAATCTATTGTTCTGGTTTTCTTTTTTATGATTTTATCCTTAATGCGGTACATACCTAGGTTAGGTGTAAGGGGTAACTAATGCGGGCATGTCTTTGATTGTAGTGGTGTTTGAATTTTTTTCTAGAATTTTTGTGATTGAATGTTTTAGCTATTCAACGCCACGCCTATACCGGATTCCGTTAATGTCATTTTTTGGATTAATGTTAATGTGCCATTATTGTGGCTTTTACAAGCAGGTGATGAAAAATCTCTCCATACGAAGGTATAGCGCCGCAGTCAATCCTGTCGTAGCTAAAATTTTTGAAATTGAGACGGGTAAGAGATCAGTTGACATTATTTTCAAACCTCATTACAGTAATCTGGGGTGCGAGTGGTATACCGATCATAAAAGCGGAGCGCGCGGCTCGATTACCTGGGCTGTGAAATTTCCAATACCTATCTTTTTGCGACTCTAAAATTTTCGAAGCTCGGGCATCACTCTTGTCTAGCAGTCGCTGGCAGCTCTCCGCTGGGCCGGTGCATGGTTGTAGTGGAATGCGTCCGTGAGGCGGTGTTGCCATTTTACAAGTTCGTGCGCGCGCAGGTTGCAGGATTAAACGATGACCCTGTATGTAGACTGCAAACGTACTATTGCCCGATGAGAAGATGAGCCACTACCCATAAGCTGAAATGTCACAGAGGCAAGGGAAATCGTCCACTCGTGTCAACCTATCCTCTCCAACACAATTCGTCCCGTGACGTAGAACGCGAACGATACCAATTGCGACAATCGGCGGATATGGACAGCCCCTAAGAACCGAAAAGTAGAATTTCTTGGAGGGGATAAGGTGGAGCGAGCGGGCGATTCCCCTTGCCCCTGTGACATTTCAGCTTTTGGGTAGTGGCTCATCTTCTCATCGGGCAATAGTATGTATGTAAAGGGGATATTTCCTATACGCGTCCGAACGAACGCGTCCAAACGCATGCGTCCAACACACGCGTCCAGCCGTATACACACGCGTCTAAAGCACTTTTGGCACGTGCGCCTGGACACGTGTGTATACGGCTGGAAGCGTGTGTTGGACGCGTTCGTTCGGACGCGAATAGGAAATCCTTCCTTAACATATACGGATTGTCTACAGACACATGTCTACAGACTATTGTTTGTCAGTTTGTACTGGCCTTAAAAATATGCATTATAACAACATATCGCTGAAAAACAAATGCTGGCGTGAAATTTCGCGACGTCGTCCACCATAACCACAGCAACTAAATAAAACACAGTCAAGCATCGCGTTTGCCTTTGACGTGAAGTGGTGCGAACGGGTGATTTGAAGGATACTTGATATAGAACTTCAGGCACAGATTGCAAGGGAAAAGGAAAAGTGACGTGAAATCTTGAGAAGAGTCCTTCATTGCGTAAAATTCCTTACCACACAAAACCCACCTCTGGGGGGGGGGGGGGGGGGGGGTAGAAGGAGTCATTTCAGACGTACGATTTTCTAGCCTTACTGAAACTGCTTTCTGTTTTTGATCCTGTCATGAAAGAGGTCCTAGTTCATGCAGAAAAACATCCTGGAACAACATTTTATCTTTCACCAACTGTGCAGAACGAATTCATCTAGCTAATGGCATCCAGTGTTCGGCTGAGGTTACTAAAAAGCATACGTAAAGCCAAGTATTATGGCTTAATGTTTGACTTGACTCCTGATTAGGCACACCGAAAGCAGATGTCTGAAGTTGTGAGATACGTAGAAGTTAATTTTGAGACAAAAACAGTCCGTGTTAGTGGCTATACCACAAACAAACGCTCCCTCGGAGCCAATGAGCTCATTCTACATGCGCGAATAAGTTCCTTCTAAAATGACTTGGAGTATAAATTGGAGTGTGCATGCAGCAAAACAGTATCCATTGATGGTGACGTTTTTCGGAACAATCGAAGCCCTCTATGTCTTCTTCACTTGTTCAACACAGCGCTGGGAAAAACTGAAAAACGCCGTTCCCGTGATTTTAAAGTCGGAATCAGAAACTAGGTGGAGTACAAGGGTGGAAGCTGTGAGGCCCGTCATCAAATATATTGAAAAGATACTTCCAGTTCTTCAGGCGATGATAGACGTTAAGGACGAGAACAGTGAAATAAGAAGTGAAGCCGAACAGCTCTCCAAATGTTTGTTAAATTACAGATTCCTAAGTTTATTAGGATTTTGGAACGGAGCTCTCATTTCAATTGATCGAGTTCAAAAGAGGCTGCAAGACCCTACGATGAATTTTCACGATGCCGCCCTGGATTTGAAAGGTCTCAGAGATCATTTTTACGCCGAAAGAGAAGCTTTAGTCGGTGAGTTACTGGATACAGGATTCGCCTTCTGTCAAAAATTTAATATTGAGGTTGAAAGACGTCGAAGACGAAAGAAAATGATGCCCGGCGAGAGCTCGAGAGACGCAGGATTAATCGCTAGACAAGAAATGGAGAAAGTCGTGAAGGATTCACTCGACCATCTTCACATGGAAATGGACGAAAGATTCGCTGTGTTGCAAGATGCCGATACAAAGTTCGAGTTCCTTCTAGACGTCAACACACTGTGTTACGGTATTGAAAATATCAACTTAAAAAATATGTGCACAAGTTTGGATAAAAGTTACAGTTGTGATATTAATGGCGAGCAGCTTTATGAAGGAATTTTGGATTGTAGAATGTTGCTTTTGACTCGCACTGTGAAAATTTCAAGGCCTGAAGGGCTTCTTAATTTTATCGTACAGTATGGAGATGAGGGCGTTTTCCCCAATCTGTGCATTGCAACACAAATAATGTTAACCATTTCAATTTCCATTGCTAGCTGTGAGAGATCATTCAGTAAATTAAATTTGATTCTCTCCTACTTAAGAGCATCTATTGGCCAAGACAGACTGTGTGATCTTGCCCTACTAAGTGTGGGGAGAGAAGAAGTGGAAAGGACCAACTTTGAGGACATTATAGACAAGTTTGCAGCAGTGAAAGCTAGAAAAATAGTAATGTAGTTTATACATGATCGCGAAAATAAAATGTTTTGTGTGATGAACACTTTTAACAAAGAAGTAGATAAGATAATATGGAATTGGAATGATATGCATGGGGGGGGGGGGCGCAAATTCTACACTTGCCCTAGCCACTGTTTACACTAAATACGCCACTGCCAAAAAGTTTAAAGGGAAATGTTGTTGAGAATGACGACCTTGATAACATATGTGAAGGTCATCGAATTCGGCGAGGGCTCAGTTCATTGGCAACTTTACCCGTGCACCCGTTAGATACGCATGCTGCAAGTTGCTGCGCAGTGTTTATACAAAGTGAAGACAACCGCCGACAGCGTGGTGCTACATACACTGTTGCGGGCGTACTTTCAATAAATTTTCATCTTGTTTTAAGGTTGTAGATAAACTGAGGGTCACTTTGTTATAGGTCATTGAATTCGTCTTCTCATCGGCTATAACGTTGTACTAAAATAAAGACGCAGTCCCATTTAAAATATTTAAGGTCACATTGACCAGCGGCCGTAGCCGTGATGGAAAACACCGGTTCTCGTTATATCACCGAAGTTAAATCATCACGGGGCGGGTATTGGGGAAAAATGGGTGACCACCACCTTTTTCCCGGTATGTCGCTGCTGCTGCTGGGACCCCGAAGGAGAGAGAGAAGGGAAAAAGATATATGACTATAGTTCGTTGGGCAATATAAGCGATAAGCTTGAAATGCAATCCTGGTTAAAACACAGGAAAATAAAATAAATAAAAATAAAAATAAATAAAAGGTCATATTGACATCTCAAAAAATTGAGAACATAAAAATGCATCTTTTTGATTAGGCCTATCGAATAAAATCAATAAATAACAAGTTATTTCAAATGGCAGTTCTTATTGAGTCATCCTGTATGATCGCTGAAAGCGTGCGACATGTGTTGATTTGAATCCCCGGGGCCTCACGATTTTACGACCTTCCATAGAAAGGAATAATTTAGTTTTGCACATCGTTGAACTCCTCTCAACCAACACTATTACATTCTGGATGCAAAAATATAGCGTTTCATTTAAACAAGTACATTAACCTTGAAATTTTACCCATTTCATCACCTGTGGGCCACCTACTTACACCACATAATGCCCCCCTCTACATCAAATCACTTTTGTAAGAGCAATTGTTTAATACAGGCCTGGGATTTAAGTGAACGCAGCGGCCGATTTTCAGAGGTAACGCCTCCTTTCTCCCGCCGCGCGTCTTGGCCCCCGCGGCGTCCAAGGTGCTTGGAGCGCCTCAGGCCCGTACCATACGAACTGCGTGTGGGCGACATTAGGGCGACATTGTATCAATAGGTTTCCACATCGTCCCAGAGAGCACAATTGTCGATGCATTTTTGTTTTGTCATCGCGCCACGGCGGTTCATATGGTACGGGCCTGAGGTGCTCCAAGCTCCTTGGCCGCCGCGGGGGCCAAGACGCGCGGCGGGAGAAAGGAGGCATTGCCTCTGAACATCGGCCGCTGCGTTCACTTAAATCCCAGGCCTGGTTTAATACGTTCAGTCTCTTATGAGATATTCAACCGTTTCCAGTTAAAACAGACACATTGTAGAGGGTGTTTGGCAACAGGTGTCAGAAATGTTAAGGGGAGATTCTATATGCCAAAATAAGCCGAAAATCAAGAATGATGAAAGTGTGCTTGAAGCTTCGTTTTCGAGTTACTAATTTTATTGTTGAAAACACACGTGAGAAAGGTCTGACGCGAGACACTTAGAGTACTTAGATTGCAGTACGCGCGCAGTAGTACATAGTTAGCTAGGTCAGACACGGTAAGAGCGGTGCTGCAGCCACCTAGAAGAACCCACTTACCGCGTAAGTCAGGGCTGCACAAGGAGCGTTTCTCAGCGCCTAGTGGCGGGCAACCAGCTCAACGTGCATTGAGCTGTCCCGTTGCAAAAGATAGAATCAGTGAGGAGAATACCCCTCATGAAACTCACCGGCCAATATATCTGAAACCGACTTTAGTGATTTTTACAAGCAGAAAGTTACATAACTAATAAATCTGTACACGTAACCCATCCATATATACTTATGTTACGCGCCTACGAGCTCGCACCTACACTACCGCAGTTCTCCTCACTGAGTTTATCCTTATCAACGGGACAGTTCCACGTACGACCGGTTGCTCGCCGCTAGACGCTGAAAAAGGCTCCCTGTACTGCCGCAAGTAGTCGAAGTGATGACGTACGGCGCCACGCGTCATCGATCGTCTCGCGCATCGATCGTTTTTAACGGCGATTTCAACCATTAATAACTCCGAAATGAAGCCCCAGACGCAATTTCGTCATTCTTGATTTTCGTCTTATTTTGGCCTGTAGAATCACCCCCTAAAAGGATGTCCACCTGTAGTGGACAAGCACTCTGTATATTTATATTCTGCATACAGGGTGTTTTGCTAGCTGATGCAATGAAATTGATCTATCCCAGTCATATTCGCTAACCATCTCCAGTAATTTATTCAATCAGTAATCAATCTTATATATTGCTTTCTGCGTTTGTATAGAGACTATTAACATATGTTTTAAGGTAAACAATGAAATATGCTTAGACCATGTTTAAAGATATAATTACAACTGCAATGAAAAATTTAAAGGTTAATCGAAATTAAATGATAATTACATAACGATATTGTTTCCATTTATTTTAGTAACAACACCAACAGTTATCACCACGATATTAATAAATATTTTCTGAAATACCCTTATTTGTAAAAATATAAAGTGGTTGAATACTATTAAATTTAAAAATTATTACTTTTTATTTCATTTTACAATCCTGAAATAAGGAACACATAAAGGTAAATTTACAGGTACAAATAGCAAGCATGTGCATGTGCATCAACATCTCTGCATCAGTAGCTCTCGGTTGTCTCTTCACACCAAAGGTATACCTGGTCCTTTTTCAACCGTACAAAAATGTTCGACCTGGACATGCTAATGTAAGTATTATGTCCATCAAACATAAAAATAAAAACGCCCTAGCAATAAAGCAAAAATTTCAGTAGCATATGTTCTTAAATAATATTGACTATAATAATCAGAGATATTTCACTGCTCATTCTCTTGAAGCAAAAATAGTTGTCAGTGTAGCATTCTCCAATTAAAGCAGAAGTGTTAAAATAAATATCTGTCTATACTCGAGCTCATTTAAGAAGGAACTTGCCGACCGACGAGTTTAGATCGGTTCTGCACATGTTGGCGATGAAACAAGTTACTATTGGCTATACCACAAATAAACGGTCCCTCGGAGCCAATGAGCGCATTCTACATCTGCGAATTAAGTTCTTTCTTAAATGAGCTCGAGTATAGTTAAGATGAATATCTCAATTTTTCTTGGATTATATACATAAGTCCTACCTGTTTTCCCGATTAGATTATAAATAACTAAAACTAAAATTAAAATATTGGAAAGTTTACAACAAATGGCTTTATTTCATTGGTACCATTGATGATGTTATCACTTGCGTATATAATTACCAAATTTTTCTTTATAAAATTACGATATATGAATTTTAATCCGTGATTTTAACATAAATCATAATATGTCCCTAAATGTTTTCTCCGATAACGTATAATTTTATGGCTTAGGTTAGTCCCAATTAGTTAGCACTAGGACTCTAAAATATTCAACCCCTTAATTTCTGCATTGTCAACAATACAAGACATACGAGTGTGTTGCTTGACATAATACAGCCCGATCGATCTTGCGATTGCGGACGATTCTTTGCAAGTCTTCTGTTTAGATTATTTTGTTCAGCTATCGTAAACATGTAGAATTGGCGAAGTCATTAAATAGTAAAAATCCTTAACAAGTAGTGTCAAACATACCCCCTATTAGTTAAGTAATATCACTTCGATTGCAAGAACCTGTTTTTACAGTCAATGGAAAGATTTGTCTATTTTGACAAAGTATGCGCATTTTCATAGGAAAAATTCTGTAAATAATCAGTACGTTAATGTTTAAATTAAGGTGCATGAAAACTATTACACATCGATATGTAAAGTGGAAGTGTCCACTACATTTGATGAATACTATATATTCTTCAATTCATTGATTCGTGCATACTAATTAACTTATTGTTAGTATCCTAAAACTCACACCCCTTTATGCTCAAACTTATTTTGATATCGACTGCTCCGAATACGACATGGTCAAGAGATGATTTCCGCAATGCTAATTCAGAAGCCTCCTTGTGCGTACTATTCAATGGCCGTCCTCAGGTAAATCAGATATGCAAAAATACAATCTCACAACTCTTCAAACATCCTGCCAAAACTCTGGTGTTGTCTCAAACCATAATTTAAACTATTGTTCCAATTATGTAGTCACATTTGACATTTATAACATTCTGCCATTACTACACTTTTCACACGATACTGCATGTAGTCCAGTTTTCATAACGAATGATTATTTCCTCTGAAGATAATTCGCATATTTAGCCAAAATAAAAGGGAATAGATACTGTTAACTCAACCTAATAGATATTTCCCTTCTTAACTTACAATTAGGCAAAACTAAGAATATACATGTACTGGATGTTCGGCACCAGGTGTCAGAAACTTAAAGTGTAATTTTAAGGCTAAAGTAAGACAAAAATCAAGAATGACGAAATTGCGTTTGAGGCTTTATTTCCGCGTTATTAATTTTAAAAATACAAGTAAAAAGCGTCTCATGCGAGGGACTTAGATTACTGGCGGCACGCAGTAGTCAGGTCAATCACAACGATGGCAGTGTCGTAGGCACCTAGAAAGTCGTATATGACGTGCGGTGTCATATGCAAAGATGGGCAAAGTAATATCTAGATAATATCTAAATAAAAGGTACTTACGGTTATCCGTTACTCGAAGACCGAATAAGATGAGTTATCTTTATTCAAGGTGCTAGAGATGGAGGTGGTTATTCAAGGGGAATTCATTTTATTTTTATTCTAGAACGAATAACCAACGAAAGCCTTTGCGACTCGACCCGCGCGCGGTCGCCTACCGGTCAGATTCTACAGAATCTGAATTTGTTTATTTTTGTTCATTTTTGGGGCCATTTTCATCGGGAAAACATGAGGAATCGATTGGTAATACTTTCATCATATTATGTGGCCCGTCCGTTTTATTACTCTCGACCGTCAACGGGCGATCTCAGTGATGCCAGAATCGTGGGACGCGGGACCAAATGCTTTTCTCCACTATGACCTACCGTCGTCTCCCACTATGCCATACCGGCGTCCCCCACTTTCTTCCCATCGGACTGCACCCAAGCAAATTCTTATCCCTGTCCGTGTGCTCGGCAGCCAAACAGGCAGCTCACACGGACAGAAATAAAAATATGCTTGTGTGCAGTGCGGTGGGAAGAAAGTGGGGGACGCCGGTATGGCATAGTGGGCGACGACGGTAGGTCATAGTGGGGGTAAGCGTTTGGTCCCGCGTCCCACGATTCTGGCATCACTGCATAGTAATAACGTTCACACTATAGAGAATGTGACAACTGCGTCGAACATTTATTTTACTAAACAATTCTTGTATATCTTCAGTTCTAATAGATTCTCGAAATAAGCAAAAGAAGTATTCAAATGTTTGTTTGCAATATCATGGAATTGGTCAAATGTTGAACTTCATTACGATCTTAACAAATACAAATTTATTTAGATGCGTGGGACTCACCAACTTCTTTACTATATTACAATCTGAATCTTTGAATAATCCGAAGAAATGTTTACAGGAACATTGTACTTAACGCAATGTAAAATAAAGCGGGTAGAACTTATGTATTCTGTTTATACAGTGAATCACTATAAGTTAGCACTACATGTTACAGACCATTTATATAAAATAAAAGTCTAAATTTTACACTTTTTGGTTCCTAAATTTGTTTAAAAGGCAAAAGTTAAAATATTTATTTATTACACATATGCGGCAATGCTATCTAATCTAAGCCTTAGATCACTTCCTTAAAGCAGCGTCACACTAGAGTCAAGCTCCGCATCGATTACAATTTGAAATCATATAAGTAATGCCATGTTTTCTCATGTGAAACGCATATTTCTACTGATTTCAACTGACAAAAAGCAGTTTAATATAAGGGTTCGCGGCAAGTGATAATTGGTATATGAATATTGAAGACATGATAAATATTAGTAATCTAAAATAATGAAACTCCCAACATAACTCTTACAACGCTCGCAATAACTGTCTCGACAGTTTTGCAACACTGACACGCATAGTGCGTCCCCAAGATGTAGCAACCAGAGGGAGACTCACTAAACTGGTGTACAATAGATACCATTGAGGCTATAAAGTGCCAAATGTATTCTTTGTTACTTGTTATACAGCTCTGTACTTATTTGGTTACATGTGCTTTCTTGTACTCATCTCAAACAATTAATACCTAAAAAGTACACTGAATCAGTTCCTGGCGGTTTGACTTGTCACCGAAACACTCGGAGGTATTAAGGACCCGAGCCCCAGCTGCATTTACGAAGTCGCTATATCTCAGAGACGCACTATACCTAGCCCATAAGCTTATACGCCTTCATCCTTTCCTCCCACCAGTCATGCTAGGCACAAAGTATGGACATAGGAATACATATAGGGACGGTCTAATAGTTGCGACTTTGGGCACGTGGTACTCCAGTGCCGCTTTGTTGATTGGTTCTAGCCGAAAAGCGCGAAATTTCAAGATGAAACCTTTAGTTTCTTTACAATTATAAATGTACGATAGAATATTTTCAGTAAAACAGAGAAACAAAATGTTTTATTCATAAATCAACAGACTAAAATGCTAATGGTGATTGAGATGTCAGAATTAAATGGTTAAAAGTTTGAATGTATAGATATAAAAAATCTTTATTATTTTCATTTGATATTTAATTTTGCAATTACGCAATGAATTCAGTACGGTTTGCATTATTATTTGATGAGATCTGTAAGTAAATAACACATGACTAAGGTCGGTATCAGATATATTGGCCGGTGAGTTTCGTGAGAGGTATTCTTACACCACACAATTTGCCTGCCTCGGTGCTCCTTTTCTTAACGTTTTCTGACTTGCTCTCGTTCCATCTCGCTCTCACCTTCGCAGAACAAGAATGAGCCAGAAGTGGTGGAGATAGTGTCAAGCTTCTGGGGTGTAGGCCAAATTGAGCTGTCAGCGTAGAAATACACACATCAGAATAGGTGTGCGTTAGCTACGAAAAAATTCAGGAGCTTTATTGGTTAGAACATTGATTCCTTCTCGATAGCTTCATTTCGTATGGGTCTACGCATAGCTTTGTACCGCACACAACTATTGTGCTAAGGACAAATAACAGCCAAACGGCTGCGTTCGGGCGGAGTAGAGCAGCGTTCCCGTTTCCCCACCATACCCTGCGAGGGCCACGCAACTCCAACTGACAAATCCACGATCGTCAGATGGTGGTGGCGAATTTCTCTTCGATCGCTGCTCGCGAAACCGAATTCACCGGCCAATATATCTGATACCGACCTTAGGGTGAAAGTACTAGTAGTCGGCCACCGTCTAGTAGTCGACCATTTTCATTGTTTAGCTTAAAGAAATAAGTACTGAAATAAAGCATTTATTAGATGACAATTTTATATTATATTTTGAATTTTTAACTTTAAAATACGATAAAACAAATAAATGCTTTCCAAATGATTTGTAAACTAATTTTGATTCTATATGTGCCATTGCTGATTTCCATCACGACAAGCATAAATGCGTTTTGAATAGAAACGACAAATGTAATTCAGTTGTAAACATTTTTTCCTGGAAAATGATGCTATTTCACTGAAAAAGCATCAATAATTTTAAATGCGCTTAAAAATTAAAAAATGGGATAATTTATTTATTTATGGACGGTCGGTAATTGAACCATCATTCCCTTTCAATTTTCAATAATCGACCACAGCGGTCGACTTCTGAAACTAACTGTATTCACAATGAACGCTAAAAGTTGACTACGGGTTAACTATAATTTATCTTATTAAAGTTTTGATAAAGCTTTTAAAAGGACTTATTTTAAGTAAGCATTATTCCTGTCATTATTAATTATTTACCGCTGCTGCGCATTATATTTAAAAATAAATTTTAGTTTCTAATGCGCACATAACCTATTTTGAATTTCATATTAGAAAAATATATAAACTAGGTAAGTACCGCGGAGGGCGCCGCCTCGCGGTCACATTTTTGAAAAGTGGAACGATTAATCGAATGTGATTGAATACAGTAGAGAAAGGAATGAGGGTGAAATTAGCGGAAGTTTTAAATGTTTGAAATTAGTTAAAGGACAAACTCTGTACGAAATTCACTGGACGTATACTCCAAATATTTAAAAAAAAATCCGAGAGACGGCGCGAACACTCCGCGCCGAAGATATTTACCTAACCTATAAAAAAATTACGTTAAACGATTTTATTAAAAATGCACTAAAAACTAAAAACTAATTATTTTCTTGTACTGCAATTTCGATGGTGTTTTTTTTTCACTTTAAATAAAATCGTGGAGCTGTGTATCTCACAATAAATTCATTTCGACGCTTGATACTGTATTAAATTGGTTCATATTCTGTAAAGAGAAATCAAGTGAAAAACACCATCGAAATTACAATACAAGAAAATAATTATTTGTTAGTATTTAATGTATTTTTAAGAAAATTGTTTAACATAAATTTTTTTTACATATTTTTTATTTTCTAGTTTTTAGTGTTTATGGGCACATTTCGCATCTCAGACTTCTTTAGAAATATCTTTTATTTAATTTCAAATCGTGTTGCAACCAGCGACCCAAACGCAGTGGCTTTTTGTCGTTTTCTTAAAGAACGCTAGTGGCTGATTTCAAGTCATTTCGATTTGTGATATTTATTGATGACTGGGTAATTTTTTCACTCGCTGGGGTTAATTTTTTTGTAAAATATTGTATTATTATCCAAACTACGCACGCCTTCAAAGTTTTAAGACGATTGGATAGTTGGAAGTGTGTTAAATTTGAGTTGCCAGATTTGAACCATACCCAAATAACCATCTGTCTGCAGTCTGACATCAGTTTGGTAGCAGGGTCTGGCATGAAAGCTGCATTCTGAGGTGCAGAGCAGTAACGCGGGACCAAACATTTACCCCCACTATGACCTATTGTCGTCTCCCGCTATGTCCTACCGGCGTCCCCCACTTTCTTCCCACCGCACTGCACACAAGCATATTTTTACTCCTGTCCGTGTAAGTTGCCTATTAGGCTGCCGAGCACACAGACAAGGGTCGAGGTATGCTTGTGTGCAGTGCGATGGGAAGAAGGTGGGAGACGACAGTAGGCCATAGTGGGAGACGACGGTAGATCATAGTGGGGATAAGCGTTTGGTCCCGCATCCCACAATTCTGGCATCACTGGTGCAGAGCCTGATGTCAGATCGGCAGCAGATCGACAGCAGATTCTGCCGTCTGCTACGGTTCTGACGTCAGACTCTGTGCTCTCATTGCAGCGCCAAACCCTGCTACCAATCTGATGTCAGACTGGAGACAGATGGTTATCAGGGTATATTTTATAACATTGTTTATTTTTTTCTTAGAACTTTTCATTCGTGTTAAGCTTTAAGTGGTCGACTACTAGTGAATTCACCCTATTTAGGAATAGGTAGATATAACTACAAGGTTATCTTTTACTTTTCTGCACTTAAAAATGTGATTTAACGATTTTTGCAACAACGTATAACTTGCCATCATAGAGTGATTGGTTATAGTTTTATAATGCAATATTAAAATTTTTATTATAAAATGTTAATCTACTTACCTAAATATTGGTAATTCATCCTTTAATAAATTATACAACTGTTAATATCTATTGCATAAAGAGATTAGGGTGTTTTATCAATAATATTCATAACACAATTTCTTTTTATCAATTTCATTATTTATTACACGTACATTCATTGGCCCTTAAATAAGATGAGCTTATAAGATACTTGCCGTACGATTTTTACAACTTCTTACACAGTGGCATTGTAAAAACAAATATATATCTCTTTTTTCTCAAATATGCTATAATCCACTGACGCTCCTGCTAATCACAGTATTCAGTCTACTCTTTCACTGCCTTTCACACTGCTTCTGACTCACTCTTACTCGATGAGAATAAGAATGCGTTTGCGCTATCACCAAACCTCGCTTTCTCTTTTACGCCTCTCATTCTGTTACTCTTACAACTACATAGAAATAATATATACAGTTTCACGACACTAAGACAGTTAAAAATTAACATTTTCTGCGACGCAAGGTTTCGAAAAAAAATCGATTCAAGTTAATCAAACTTTTCGAACGGTCACTTCTGCTAGAAAAGTTTCCTCTTGCACACCCCGTGCTTTGAATATACACATACTTACGGTACGGAATTCAAAAGCGATTTCCGATATGTGTAATTGCGAATAGTCGAAGAAGGTCGTATTTGGACTTATTTTTATCGGAAAACTCTCGCCTATCCATTGGTAGTATTCTCATGAAAATAATCAATGTTGGAATTTAAATTTTCATTAGTGTTAGCATATACCCAAAGCGTGGGGCAAGCTGGCCAAAACTTTTTTGGCAGAAGCGATCGATTGGAAAGGTTTGAATGACTAACAAAGGCATTTTTACAAACCTTGCGCCAGTCGAAATAATAAGATAAAAGACAAATAACGACGCAAACCTGATACTTTTACCGAGTATTATTTGTACTTCCTCAGTATGGCTACATCGTAGTTATGCCATCAGAAGTCATCAAAGGATTCCTTTACACATATATCAGTTACACGTCTTTCTAAAAAAAAATGCTATATGTGACTTAAAATAAATAAGACTATCTTGACACGTTAAAAAATAAAGGCTCCTAAGGAAATATTTACAGCTATTAAATATACATAATTAAATAGGATAAATTTCTGTCAAAATACTGTTATAAGATAAACTCGTACTGTTTATAAGATAAAAAAGTTACTTATGACGCTAACTTTGAGTGATTCCTCTGATTTTGCATGTGACTCTCTAAAAATCAATAGATTTAAAATATGCAACATGTTTCTCCGGTTCTGTCTTTTTGCCGAATGTACCGTTGTTCTCGGCGATAGTCTCATGTATCTTCCATGTAAAAGTCTGCGTGCTCTTTCAGACGGGAGCACTGCAAAGTGGTAACCGTGCAGCATACAGTATGCGATTCTCCGGTGGTCGCAGTCAAACAATGCAGAGCATGACCTCGTGTTCTCGGAGCAGTCCCCCGGCATCACGTCAGGACGAGGTGAAGCATGCCAACGGTGAGACACAAGCACTGGCGAGCCCGTCTATTGAGGAGACCTCGGTTAGCTAGGTCCCTCTCATACACCTCCCTCCCTGTCTAGAGTGTCAGGCGGGAGTTCGTGAAACCGCGGTGGAGGTGTATGATGACGATGAAGAAGACCGCAAGCTCTCGACTGTCCAGGAGGTATCAGAATCGAGAGACATATCCAGTCCTTCGATGTTCACAGAGAACTGCCGAAATCAGAGCCGAAAGTCGGTATCCAACGATTCTGATCAGGTGATCAATGTTTCTTTAAATTTCACAGTGACCAAACCATAAGCCCTGACAATGAGTTATTGATCAAAAGAATGGATGAGACATTAGCAGAAAACAATCGAATAAAAATTACTGTGAGTGACAGAAAAAGGAGTGCAATGATGATCTTAAAATTTTTAAAAAAAATTACGCAAATTTTGAAAAGGATAACATGGACAAAATAAACACGTAAAGACTGTTTTGAGAAAACAAATAATGGTTTTAACCAACTTCGTGTATTTGAAATGTAGGAAGGTAAGTTCTGCGCGCATATAGTTACATTTGTAGATTTTTAAAAATTAAATTTGAGTAGATAACTTTCTGGCCTTAAATCTAAATCTCCTAGTGTATAAAAAGAGCAAAAATTGTGTATAGTAAATTGTTTGATAAGGTATAAAGAACAAGGCTCTGATAAGGTCCTTATCGCAGTCCATAGTAACACGTTATTGTATCACATCTATAATATGTAAAGTTTCTTGGCTTTTCCACACGCTTTTCCTCGATTAAAAAGATTTTTTCGGAGATTGCAAATAGGTATATCGTAAACATGTTAATTTATTAAAATAAAACTGCTCGGATGAATCAGGTTGACAATTTCATTAAAAAAGGACGAACAGCTTTTTCTTGTGATTTTAAACGTTGCTTTTAATAATTCACATGAGTATATTGAAAAATGGCATACCTACTGTGAGAAGTCATAATAAAAAAATTTTCCTCAGTGGCTGTTATTCAAAGTACAAACTTGTTAATTTTTATACGTTTCAAATGTTTCACGTCTTGTGTTGATAAAATGACGATGCCATTAAATGACTGCCATACATGACTGCCATATATGCATAAAAATGAATAAAATTTTCTAATTCGTATTTTTATGATTATGTTTCGAGTCGGGTGATCCAGGATGTAGGAATCCCATCGGGACGAATAGTCGCGTCATCAACAAAGTGGTAACTCAAGAAAAAGAAGTTAGCATATTTTCCAACGAAGATCAAACATTTCACATTTACAGCGATTCACCGACTTTTTCCGACTTTTCTTCATAATCTACGTCATCCAATGTAATAATGACCATAAAATGTCATTGCTGACACGGGAAGATCAATTAACGGTGCCAACACAGCATTTCAACCTCGCATGTCTCTTAAATAAAGACGTTACTAATATTGCGTACCTTCGATACAAAAGTGCAAATCAAAACGTCTATCAAATTAAAAAGCTATTCAGTAACGAAATGGAATTCTGATATGTTAAAGGATTCCATTAACTCCCATTCACTGTTACTTTTGTGATCTTTGATTCTATGTACATATTATGTCTTTTAGAGAGAAACAATGCCTACACTGAATTTACATATACTACAATTTGTATTACGTTCATATTAATATGCAATGACCTTTGTCATACGAACAACAAAAATAATCTATTTTATTACTTTCTGTGACATCGCTTAAGACTGCCGTCTCATTTTTGTTATTGTTCAAATCGATCGACGCGTCTCCAGTAAACAAACGGACCCTAATGAAACTACTGCGGTCGATAAAAAGAACTTGTACAGCCATGACATCTCCAGGTACTCTGAGTAGGCGAATTTTTTACGCATAGTTATCACATGTTCTGTTCTCTCAGTCTCTGCCGTGCTGTTGCCACACAGTTCTCTCCTTTTATCAAGAAGTCTTGAAGGAATACAGCACGAGAGCTGCGTCTAGCGTCAGAGCCTCACTGAATGTAGCAATAATGAAAGATAGAGATTGAGAAGTGTAAGAAGTGTAAGAAGGGAGTGTAAGAAGGAAAGATTGAAAGATACCAAATCTGGCACAATTATAACTATCATTATTAACGATATTACACATAAAATTTATTTGTAGAATTGAAAGTCCGTTTCGTTCAAAGTAGTCTGATTTAAATTATTTTCTATCAATTTAATCGGCACAATCACTTTCATATTGATGTGATGAAAAATAAAGAAATTCTGTTCCTACATAATCGATGATACAGGGTTATCCACTGAAGACTGACGACGCTCGCGCGAGTACAAATGAGAATGGCAACAACGTCAAGCGCATTCTTACTACCACAATCATATGGCAATACATCTATGGGCTATTGCTAAAAGTATAGGTTCGTGTAGATGCCAGTAGAGAGCACAAAGTGCTTTTGGATGTCTGTCCAGATTATTTTACATTTGACGTAACCGACGGAGAAGAAAACGACAGCCTTTTCCCTTAGAAACTGATTGAGAATGTTAGAATGCTTGTTGATCACCCACGGTTTCGACGTTCAACAAGCATTCTAACATTCTCAATCAGTTTCTGAGGGAAAAGGCTGTCGTTTTCTTCCCCGTCGGTTACGACAAATGTAAAGTATGTATGTCTTTCATACATTTATCGGCTAGTTTGGACTTTCACCTGTTTTGATGGTACATGGCACGAATATACTATCAGCGCCGGTGACGGAGAATCCTTGAAGCCTCCTTCTGACATTTCTCGAATCTGTTTCATTATTATTTCAACGTACGGTGCTTATTAGTGTTCAAACCAGACCACCCTACACAAATATCTACTGGAGGCAACTATACCCGCAAAAACTTCCGTCTTGCCGATTCCAGGACGAAAGACGGTTGAAACGGTTTGTTTACTACATCGCGTATACGTACACGTTTTTCCTAGCTTGTGTGAGCGCACGCACACATTCAAGGTCCCGCGAGACGGCAGCCTTAAGTACCTACTCATTTTTACGACATTCTATCAAAAGAACGATGAAAAAATTGACGATTTAGATACTCATAGGTGAAGTGCAATTGCTACGTATTGTGTACGTATGTACATATTTGTCCCGTTAAGGGGGTACAGGATCATTAAAATCTTGAAAAATCGATTTTTTTATTATTATTAGTATCATATTTTGTGAACATTTACAACAAAGTTCCATGAGGAAATTCGAATAATTACGGAAATTATAGCGGTGAACGTAACTGAGCGCACAGCCGAGTAACGGCCTCGCAGAGCGGTATTGGCGTAGGGGACTTTACTTTGAAGTCGTTTATCTCGAAACTACATTTTCAAACACCGTACATCACCGTGTACATGATAACTATTGAACGAATGAATATTTTCAGTTGAAATTTTAACTCGAGATGTAGGATTCCTTTCTCTATAGTCTATAGCATGGAATTTCTGCATCAACATTTAGATGTTTGTAAATTTCCATGCTGTAAATTTTAGTGTAGAAATTACTCACCGGAAAGCATTTTGCTTTCAGATGATTGGTTCACCTGATACTACGTACACCGACTAAAGCTGCGAATTACGCAGGACCATATTCAGCGCTTAATAATATCAACAGATTTGCACATTCCCACAATTTTTTTTGGCAATTACTCGGAAACGCATCCACAATAAACTGTGAAAAGTACCGGTATAATGATTACTTGGTACCAAAGCAATCCAACACAAAAGAAACCATCGACTTTACGTGTCCAATAGTCCTGTACCCCCGTAAGCAGACGATCCGCAGGGGACATGCCATTCCCTTAACGAAACGGTATGCTATTCGGTTCACCTTTCGCCCGTCGCCTTCTTTCAGTAAAACGATGTCGCACGCGCCGCGGCAGCAAGAAAAAAGTAGAGGAATAGAAACGTTCTCTTAACGGACTCGTTCTCATGACGGGACAACACTGTAAGTACCCTTCCTGCCACTGTGCCGTCCCGCTAGATATCTTAGCAACGCACAGTACTTTTCCATCAGTTTTGGATTTGACTATTATTTTTAACTGTTGTTAATTACTAATATAGTGGATAAAATTATCCAGACTCGATCAAACCTACTGTTAAGTAAACAAGTTTTAATCATCATTAAATTACACATTACTGGTTTATGTTAATACAATCGTTACAATATTTACCTTGATACGGTTAATACTCGAAATACAAGGACTGCAACAATGGCAATCGAAATAATGTTCGCTGTGTGTCTGATGCATTTTCAATATTCCTTGTATTTAAGTGTAATTTAGGGAAAATACGAAAACATTCTACGTACGTTTAAAAGACAAAACGAACTTTACAAAATATTGGACGACTGTCTTTCAGTATAAATAGAAATATATAGTTTAGATCATTTTGGCGTTTAGAATAACTACTTTATACGAATAAAGATTGAGCGACAAGTCTTTCGAATCCAATATAAAAGATGATTTCCCCAGAAAAACTTCGAACTTCCTGTAACTTACAAAGAAAAGAAGTAGTAATATTTACCGCAGAAGTTTACGAAATTAGTAGTAGATTTTTACAAACTCCTTTTCGGAAAACGAATATATTTATCGACGTACTCTTTAACACTAAAGTTTGTGTTTTCTATTTTTCATATCAAACGCACTATTGCATGTGATTTTACATACTATGTAGAATTTTTTAATCCTGCCGATGTTTAAAAAAAAAAACATACGTATCCACCATAGTGTAAATTCTTTTACTTTCATTTAGCAAATTTACTAAAGTCGATAACTACATGTTATTCGCACAATAAAATTACACCTACTGGAAATAAAATGTGTAATAGGTATAGCGAATAAATACATATATATGACTGCCGGAAATTAAAAATTTCAAATAGTGATAAAAATAAAATCGCTATAGATACATATGTGTATATGCATTTGCAAATATGTGCGGGTTTTTGATAAAACATGTGCCAATGCCGAGAAATTACACAAACTAATGATGCATTTAATCTGATTCTGCAAAAAGAACTGTTTTAATCACATTGGAAGCCAATTGTTATCCTTTAGATAGGTATTTATTTTATATATTAAATATTAGTATTAATTACATAGATGTTTATTTATACATATATAGTAAAGCATATACATATGTAACCTGGAATGAAGAGAGGAGAATATCATCGGAAAAGCTGTTTTCGAGAAAAAAAAAATATGAAAGAGTATATTAAAAACCAAAAATTAATTTTGCGACCCTAATATCCTTTTTTCATTCCAAATGACATATGTATATATTATAGAAAGAGCAGAAAATTGTGCGTGTCTGTTGATTCTATTTGTAAAAAGCGCCAAATTGTATACCTACTATAAACTCCTTGAGAAAATGACTAAAGTCCTTTTCAGATTTATTGGCCGGTGAGTTCAGTTTCGGGAGCAGCGCGCGCAGAGAAATCAGCCACCATCTGACGATCGTGGATTGGCAGTTGAAGTTGCGAGGCCCCCGAAGGGTATGGTGGGGTAACGGGAACGCTGCTCGACTCCGCCTGAACGAAGTCGTATGGCTGTTGTTTATTCTTAGCGTAATAGTGTGTGCAGGGACCGGCGGCCTCAAGCTACCGCTGATAGAGGGGGAAACACCTACAGGAGTGGTGGTTAAGTGTGTATGACTGACCAGAGGCAGTTCACGCACACATAACCACCGCTCTTGTACGTGTTTCCCCCTCCATCAGTGGTAGCTCGAGGCCGCCGGTCCCTGCACCAATCCCCACCGGGCGACGACCAGGCGTAGCCTGAGAGAGAGCGGGAACCTAGAGAAAAGGAGCACCGAGGCAGGCAAGCGGTGTGGTGGGAGAATACCCCTCACGATGCTCACCGACCAATAAATCTGAAAAGGACATTAAACATTGAAACATGTGTCGAAATTTCCATGGATATTTAGTTTCGCAATATTGCGAAACCTGATCGGAAAATTTTTGATAAATCTGTTACATTCATCATATCTTAAGAATACCTAAATATTGTATGCTTATTATAAAAACGTATCTAACAACCACATAGTTGATAATGATGTGGCCAAACACGCAAGATTGACTTTTAAATAATAAACAATTGCAAAGTCTTACAATGTTTAACGAGAAATAATACGAAAGTCACAAATGATTTGGTACACAATAATATTTACTTTAAAATTATTACATTGGTACACATAATATGAATATCTATAATTTCGTACAATCATTATGTTAATTAGGTCTAAAATAATCCTTTTATAAGTCTACAGAATACAAATATCTTTAGAAAATTTATTTTTTCAACTAGTAACTAACTCTCTATTGAAAACATTATATTTTTTCAAATGAATTAAATTTTCAATCAATGGTAACAAAGAGTCAATCATGTGTAGTAATAAATAGGTTTATTTTTCGCCTTTCGGCCTCAAAATGGGGTTACATGTATTCTGTGTGTAAGTGTTTCTGGGACTGTTAATTCAAGATTGTGCTTTCGTTTTGACTTCTTCTTTCATCTTGTTTTTCTTTTCTATTCTTTTTTTCTAGAACCATTCGCATCCACTCCGCTCCTTCTTCTTCTCCCTTTAGTATCCCTCTGATCGTTGTATTTTATCTTTTCAGCTCCTTACAGTCTTGGAGCATGTGACCCAGCGTCTCTCTAGCCCCATTACATAGTCTGCATACTGTCTCTTTTTCCTCCTCCGAGTACTTGCTTCCCCGCTCTTCGTTCCCACATTTGAACCTTGCAATCATGCTTTGGTCTCTACCTCTGTAGTTTCTGTCTAGGTAATTTGGTCTCTGGTTATTCCTGATTTCTGTGTAATGTGCAAGAGTCAATCATGTGTGTCTGCTTAAAATTAGAACTATTCAAGTATATGTACTTGAATGTCGAAGTAGCTTAATTATTCAAGCAAGTTTGAGAAAATTCGATCTCTGCGAATGATATGAACAGCTTAAACGTTTTAACAATTTACTGATAAAATAATGTGCGTTGTTCATATTGAATATAAAACTTAAACCAAATATCTATTCCCATTAAGTAATAATTGTTATTATTGGCTTGAATTTTCAAGTAATATTAGAATTTTTGAGTAACTGAAAATCGCACTAGTAGCTCGAAGGGATTCAAATTATTCATTTGAAATCCAGTAACTTGTATGCGAGCAAGCCGCTCAAACATTCAATCCACTCTAATCAATCGAAAAGGGAAAATTTTGTCAAGCTTGTTCGAATATTCAAGTTAAGAAATAAATATTACTTGGATAATCTAGTATTCGGCTCAATTCAAAAAAGACGAATTTTACCCGGTTTGAATTGTAAGTACTTGAATATTTAAAATATTTAAGTAGCTCTACCTAAAATGTTTACGTATAAATTAACGCAGAGAACTGTTGATAGGAGTATAGATAACGAACATATAGACTTACCACAAATGTTTTGTCGTATAGGATAATTAATAAGATTTAAATGAAAATAGTATTTGGATATGAACAACTGTAAATGACATTTACAAGACTTAAAAATCACCTAATGCCAATTCTTGGGGGAATTCAAAATTCCTTCAAATCTGGTTTAATATCTAACAATAGATAAATAATTGATCTACTTCTCCATGTGCTTTGAAACTTATTAAAATTATTATAGGGATTCTATACAACCATAACTATGCGACTCGAATTCGAATTAAATATGTACTTATAGCTGCTCCTGACAATTGATGAATGAAATGGTGACCCGATAGATAAATCGTTTCATAAAGAGAGCGAAAATAATTTGATTGTTGTGTTACTTTTGGATGACTATATTAACTATGCATGAATGAATAGTAAGCGATATTGACGTGTTATGTAATTTTTAAGAAAAATTCCTCGTGTAATGTAAGGTAAATACAATTTGTTGTATGTTTATATGTTTAGGTCCAAGTTGATATACATAAAATGATATGTGGGGAGATAACGAAGATGAATTACTGTATAGAATAATGATGTAACAATTGTAATATTCTTTTGTTTTTCAAATACAATTTTATATTCTGGTGCCAGCCTGACGAGTTGATTATCGCCTGAACTGAATTTTCATAAAATGTACATTTAATACCATCAGACTTCAATAAATAACTACAAAATTATAATTCTGTTATTTCTTGGTATTTATTTAAAAAAATTGTTTTTTGGGTAATGTGTAATTTTGCATCAGATTGTGCAACAAGAAGTCAATAACAATAAAATACAGTTTATAGGTATTTATTACATAGCGATAGCATTTATTACGATACAAAGTAGAACAGAAAGTGAAAAACGTATTTTTTCGTTGAGTTTCACTTTATAACCACCTAAATAACACATATACACGGTGTATAAAAATAAAAGAGAATAACAGTACATAATGCGTGAAAAATATTCAACAACACTGCCAATGAACCTGATTCCGATTAATTCGGTATTATCAGACCTTTGAGACTGTCAAAACTATTATAATCCGGATGTACGGCATTTATGTCTCCGTTTTCTTGAACAACCCGCAAGTACCCATTCCAATCGATATTTAATATTTTTGCCTTTTGTGACACACCCGATTGTGATATTACTGTCACCTCTTGATCACTAGAAAAATGCAAAATACAAAAATAGATTATAGCAATGTGTAATAGTGAGATACAAGCTGAATTATATATTTCCTATAATAACGGGATTACAAAAGGATAGTTTATTTTAGTTTATAAATTTGGAAAATATGTTCTTTTATTTGAACTACAAAATGGATGTCAAGATTTTCAGATCAATATTCGAACTTTACGTAGAAAACTCGGTAGATGAAAGTATGAGGACTGCTTGTTGTGACTTTAAACTCACAACGTATTATTTCTGTGCGGAAAGAAGGCCCCCGCAGGCGGTGCAGTCCGCCGCTAGCTTCGCCTGAACCTCGGTCTGTGTACATTGTAGTAAGTAGATGTGGTCGATTCCGCCAATAACAAAAATACGTGTGCCCTGTCTTTAGGAGTGTGCATCAATCGGTGACAACAACCAATCGTCATAGCTGCGGTCTATACCGGCTGCCTGGAGCCTTCTTTCCGCGCAGTAATAGCAGTTTCTACATACAAATATTACAATTAGTAAATTTGAATCCTTAGACCGAGTATATAGACACAGTGAAGGAACAAGCCAATGTGCAAGAAAGATATTGAGAACGCCTATAAGGGGCCGCCCCCTTCGCCATGAGTGTTTGTGGTCGGTCCGAGGGATTCAAATTCACTGCCCGTACAGTGGGTTCATGAATTTTACAATCCGTCACACACTGCGGCGAACTGTCTGCACTAGGTATAGTCGCCAGCAGCGCTCTTCAAGGCAAAGCACACGTGCTCTGGGACGTTCTCGCAGTTCCGCCCGCGTCGTCGGGGATACCGCACGACGCTAAAGAGGCGTCTATGACGCTACACAAACGTGTAATTAGCGACACACTTCGCTTCAGCGAGCCAACGCTACTACTACACATCCCACGCGAATATTGTGTACAGACGGAGCGGTTGGAAGGGAAAGTAAGCGTGCAAAGGGCCCCGATGCTGGACAGAGCTGGTCTACAGTAAAATCTCGCTAAGGGTTCATGGTCGGAGCTGACGGCGAGCGCTTAAAGCATAGTGTCAAAAATTCACGGAGTACTTGAAAGTCGAAGCGAGGCAAAGTATCGTGCTTTCTTTTTTACGTCGCCGACGCTAAAGACGTCTCGACTCTTTCCTACTCTCTTGCCTGCTCTTGGGTTCACTCACTCTAGACCGAAGGATTCCAAGATGAGGTATATAGCGAGACAATACTGTACATGAGTACCCACCAGTGATGAAAAAATCATGGGACGCGGGACCAAACGCTTACCCCAACTATGACCTACCGTCGTCTCCCACTGTGACCTACCGTCGTCCCCCACTTTCTATCCATCTCACTGCACACAAACATATCCCTACCCCTGTCCGTGTGCTCGGCAGCCCAACAGGCAGCTCACACGGACAGGAGTAAAAATATGCTTGTGTGCAGTGCGGTGGGAAGAAAGTGGGGACGCCGGTAGGACATAGTGAGAGACGACAGCAGGTCATAGTAGGGGTGTGGTACCCACTGGTACCCACTACCCAGACAGGTATAAAATAAGTTGCTAAAAACAATGCCAAACCTCACTTGATGATCGTCGTTCCTTCCAATCGGAGATCTAGTAACGAGGCACCACCATATTCACTTTTTTTTAGAGCCAAAGGAAATATCCACGTCATATTATTGCGTAGCAATATTATGTGGAAGGTTGCGAAAGGCGGGGAAGGTGTGTGGGGTGAAGGGAAGTGGGTGCGGTGTAAGGGCGAACGGGACTTGGGAGGTAGTAGTGAAGGTTTTGAGGTTAGTGGGACGGGAGAGATTTGAGCGGTAAGACAGCGGCAGAGGAACTGGTGGTGAGCTCTGTAGGCAAGCAGAGGAAGATAGGTAGCCGGCAGGAAGGCGGGAGTTTCAAAAGAGAGAAGAAGAATAGAGGAGACGTATAGTAGGAAGTAATAGTAAGTAGGAGCGAAGGAGGAGGGAGAAGGCATGGAAAGTCTAATTAGAGAGATGTATGTCGGAGCTAAGGGGGGTGAAAGAAGAGCTGAGAAAGGAGAGGGAAGAGTTAAGGGAGGTAAAAGAGGAAATGAGAAAGGAGAGAGAAGAAAGAAGAAGAGTGGAAAAGGAGTGGAGGGAGGAAAGGGGGAGATGGGTGGAGGGTCTAAGGGAGGAAAAGAAGCGCAAAGAGGTCTTGGAGGGAAAAGTGGATAGATTGGAGGCATGGGAGGGGAGAATGGAGGAGAGGATGGGCAGAGTAGAGAGACGGGAAAAGATGGGAAGAGGAGTGGCGGGAAGAGCAAGGTGGAGCAGGTAGAAGAGGAGGATGGTAGGCTTAGACTGAGGAAACTGAAGTTGAGACAGGACAAAAAGGGACGAGAGGAGAGGGAGTGTGGTGATTAGGGGGCTGGAGGTAGAAGGTAAGGTGGTAAGGGAGGAGGTAAATGAGTTGTGGGAAAGGATGGACCTGGAGGTAGGGGGGATTAAAGAGGTAGAGAGGATAGGAAAGAAGGGAAAGGAGGGAAGGGGTTTGGTGCTGGTGAAGCTAACGGGCAGAGGGGAGAAGATAAAAATGATGGAGGCGAAGAAGAAGTTGAGGGGTAGGAGAGAGAGGATTGAGGATGACCTCACGGAGGATGAGAGGAGGGTGAGGTGGAGGATTGAGAGGAGGGTGAGGTGGAGGATTGAGAGGGAGGCAGAGTTGGAAAGGAAGAGGGGGAAGAGGGTTCAGGTAGGCTATATGAAGATGTCGGTAGACGAGAAGATGAGGAGGTAGGATGAGCTGGGGGACAATTGGTACGCGAACCAGGGAAACTAGGAAAGCGGGGGGGGGGGAGCGAAGGATGTGGAGACTGCAAAATAACGTTCTGGAACGTGGCAAGACTGAGGAATAAAGATGAGGACTTCTGGAAGGGGTTGGAGAAATAGGACGTCATGGTTTTAAGCGAAACGTGGGTAGAGGAGAAGGACTGGGGATACGTGGAGAGAAGGATGCCAAGGGGATATGTGTGGGAAAGTCAGTAGGCAAAGAGGGAAAGCAAGAAGGGAAGGGCTGTAAGAGGGATGATGATGGGGGTAAGAAAAGGGCTGGATGTGGAAGAGGGAGTGGTCAGAGAGAAGGAAGGGCTAATGGAGAGGAAGGTGAGGATAGGGGGGGGGTGGAGAATAGTAGGAGTGTATATAAACAAGGATATGCAAAGGAAACTGGAAGAGCTGAAGGAGTGAACAGAGGAAAGGGAGGTTGGAGTAAGAAACGTCATCGGGGGAGACTTTAACGCGAGGAGAGGGAGGATACGAGGGGTGGTACGGGACACGGAAGAGGAGGGTGGAGGCAACGGGGGAAGCAGGGAGTCAAGGGATAAGGTGGTGAGCGGGGAGGGGAAATTGCTGTGTAAGTTTATAGAGGAGAGGCTGGGAAATGAGGACACGAGGGAGAGGGCGGAAATAATGGAGGTAGGAGAGAGGGTAGACTCTGACCACCACCCAGTAGTATTGTGGCTGAGAGGGGATGGGAGGGAGAAGAGTGTAGGAGGGAGGAAGGGAAGGATGAGGGGATGGGAGGGAGAAGAGTGTAGGAGGGAAGGAGGGAGTTTGTAAGGGAATTTGGGAAAAGGGCTGACGAAGGGAGGGGAGTTGAGGAGGAGTGGAGGGAACTGAGGGAAAGAATAAAGGGGGCGATAGATAAGATGGGAAAAGGAAGGGGTAGGGTCCTCTCCCTAGAGGAGGGTGGTGGTACGAGGACTGTAGGGAGGAAAAAAGGATGGTAAGAAAGGAGTTGAGGAGATGGAGGAGGGAAGGGGGGAGGGGGAGGAATATAGAGAGAGAGTAAGAGGAGATATGGGAGGTTATGTGAGGGGAAAAGGAAAGAGGAGGTGGAAAAAAGAGTTGGAGGGGGTAAGGGCGGAAGGGCAAGTGTGGAAGGTGTTAAATAGGGAAAGGAAGAGGAGAAAGGCGGTAGATGAAAGGAATAAAATGGTGGAATGGGAGGAGCACTTCAAGGGAATACTAGGTGGTGTGGAGTGGAGGGTGAGAAGGGGTGGGAGAGGAGAGAGGAGTGAGGATGGAGAGGAGGAAATAGGAAGGGAGGAATTAAGAAGGGTGATTAGGAGGTTAAAGGAGGGGAAGGCGGGGGAGGGGATGGGATTCAGAATAAGGTGTGGAAGCTAGGGGGCGCAGAGGTGGAGGAATGGCTGTGGGCAATGTGTAACAGGGTATGGAAGGGTGAAGGGTGGCCGAAAGGATGGAGGGAGGGGGTGGTAGTTCCAGTGTTGAAGAAAGGGCGGGGGATAAGGCAGACCACTACAGGGGGATAACGCTAACGCAAACTGCGTATAAAATATACGCGTCAGTGTTGGCAGAGAGGCTGAGGGAGGAGGTGGAGGAAAAGGGACTACTGCCACCGAGTCAGACGGGATTTAGAAGGAGCCTGGGGTGCATGGACAACATCTACGTATTGAACTATTTGATCAATAGACAAGTGGGGACGAAAGTGAGGAAGATGGTGGTGTTGTTCATGGACCTGAAGGCGGCGTTTGACTCGGTGGACAGAGGGGTCTTGTTGCAGGCGATGAGGAAGAGGGGGTGAGAGAGGGGCTGGTGAGAAGATGTGAGGAGGTTCTGGAGGAGACGGTGTGCAAGGTGAGGATAGGGGAAGAGGAAAAGGAAAAGTTTTGGACTGCCAGGGGGGTAAGACAGGGGCGTCCCTTGAGCCCTAGTCTATTCACGCTGCTAATGACGGACATAGATGAGGTTTTGGAAAATGGGGGCGTGAAGCTGGAGGGTAGGAAGGTGTACACTTTGGCGTATGCCGATGACGTGGCGGTACTTGCGGAGGATGAGGAGGGCATGAGAGGAATGATCCCGAGGCTGGTGAGGTACATGGATGGGAAGGGGCTGAAGGTCAATATAGGGAAAACGAAGATAATGAGGTGTAGGAAAGGGGGGGGGGGAGATGGAAAAAGGTGCAGTGGAGGTGGAAAGGAAAGGTGCTGGAGGAGGTAGGAAGGTATACGTACCTAGGGTACACGGTGATGAGGAGCGGGGGGCAGTAGGCACACGTAGAGGAGAGATTAAGAAAGGGGGCGGCGGTGATGGGGCGGGTGTGGGGAATAGGCAAAAGGAAGTTTGGTAAGGATTGGGGAAAGAGACTGTGGCTTTTCGACAAGCTGGTGTGGCCGGTGGTGGAATATGGAGTGGAAGTATGGGGGTGGGGGGAGAGGGAGAAAATAGAAGCCTTGCGTGAGAGGTATTTGAGGTGGGTGCTGGGAATGGAGAGGAACACGCCGGGGTATCTGGTGAGAGAAGAGCTTCAAAGGGGGATGTTGTAGGGAAGGGCTGGATTGAGAGCGTGGGGGGTTGAGAGGAAGCTGGAGGAGGGGGGAGGAGGAGAGCTGGCCAGGTTATGCTGAGGGGAGATAAAGGAAAGGGCGAGAAGGGGTAAGGTGTTGGATGGCTGGGAGGTCGAAAGGAAGCAATACGTCGAGGGAATGGGGTGGAAGGTGGAGGAGGTGGAAAGGTTGAGGGAGAGAGGGGGTTGAGGGAGGAGATCGTAGAGACAGACAGAAGACTGCAGGAGGAGGATAGGTGGGGAAAGATTTGGAGAACGAAATATAACAGGTGGTATGGGGCTGTAAAGGGAAAGGGAGTGCCGGGATATCTCAAGAAAGGATGGGGGGAGGGTAGGTGGCAGAGTAGCAAGATTTAGGCTGGGAAATGAGATGAGGAGGGGGGGGGGGAGATACTGGGAAGGGGAGGACAAAAGGTTGTGTAGGCTGTGTGGGTAGATGGAGGAGACTTGGGAGCATGTATGGGAGGAATGCTTGGGTTGGGGGAAAGAGAGAGGGTGGCAGGGTATGGTGGGGGAGGTGTTGGGGATGAGGGAGAGGGGGAGGGGTGGTTGAGGAGAATAGAGAAATGGAGAGGGGGTGAGTGTTCAGGAAGTGGATGGAGGAGTAAATGGACAAATGGAAGCGAATGACAAAGCGAGCGGAAGCGGAAGTCAGGGTTAGGGAGGGAGAGGGATCGGTGGCGTAGGCGTACGATAGGGTAGAGGAAGCAAGCGTGCGAGCGTATGGCGGCGGGGAGGAATTGGCGAGATGCGTAGGTTAAGGTTTAGGTATAAGTTAAGGCATATAGGTTATGCCTAAACATAGGTTAAGGCATAGGTTAAGGCATAGGTTAAGTCTAGGTTAAGAGTAGGATGCAGAAAGGTTTTAGCGGAGGTAGGAGGATGGAAGAGGGAGTATGTAACTCCTAGGGGATCAAATAAAGAGTATAATAGGTAAAATATTATGATTCATTGATGTGCTGCCAAAGGAATTTTCGGAAACTTCTATACTCGAGCTCATTTAAGAAGGAACTGAATTCGCGCATGTAGAATGCGCTCATTGGCTCCGAGGGAGCGTTTGTTTGTGGTATAGCCAATAGTAACTTGTTTCGTCGCCAACATGTGCAGAACCGATCTAAACTCGTCGGTCGGCAAGTTCCTTCTTAAATGAGCTCGAGTATAGGTAAGGATTTAGATCAGAGGTTGAAACGGTTCCGAAAATAACTGTTTCAAACTGTTATATATCGGTTCTGACTGAAACCGTTATGAAGATTCGATATTCTGAATAACTGTATTAATATAACTGACTATATCGAATACGGTTACAGTTCTACAGAACCGATATTATATCGATTCCATAACAGTTATATGAGGCAGTCAGAGCAACAACGGACAAACCCACATTAAAAAGAAATTTTTGTTCCCTATTTTATATGGTTAGTAGAACCTAACGTATCCTATTGGGATACGTTATTGCTACTAATTACTAATATCATATTGGAATACGTTATTGCTACTAATTACTAATATCATATTGGAATACGTTATTGCTATTAATTCTATTCCGAAAAAAATGTGGTTTAGTCCGTTGTTGCTCTAACTGCCCCATATATCAGTTTTATAACTGAAGTCCTTTTCAGATATATTGGCCGGTGAGTTCAGTTTCGGGAGTAGCGCACGATTAGCAGTTGAAGTTGCGTGGCCCCCGAAGGGTATGGTGGGGTAACGGGAACGCTGCTCGACTCTGTGATGCCAGATCGGGGACGGGTTCCCTCGAGAATTTCCCCCACCTCGCGCAAACTACGCCGAAGCTGCGTGTCCGTAAGTTGGACTCCGAAGCGCCGAGCTCACGGACACGCTGCTCCGGTGTAGTATGCGCGAGGTGGGGGAAATTCTCGAGGGCACCCGTCCTCGATCTGGTTTCTCCGGCTCGACTACGCCTGAACGAAGCCGTGTGGCTGTTGTTTATTCTTAGCGTAATAGTATGTGCAGGGACTGGCGGCCTCGAGCTACCGCTGATGGAGGGGGAAACACCTACAGGAGTGGTGGATATGTGTACACGACTGATGCAGACGCAGTTCACGCACACATAACCAGCGCTCCTGTAGGTATTTCCCCCTCCGTCAGTGGTAACTGGAGTTCGCCAATCCCTGGTTAAGAGCCCGGCGACTATCCCCACAATTTCTTGGAATTCTTTGGTCGAGAGTGAGAGAATCCGAGAACGAGCGAGAGTGGAAAAAAGAGTCACACGTAATTGCCGTCGACTGGTTGTATGTCCGTAACTGACCAGACGCATTTCACGCACACATAATCACCGCTCCTGTAGGTGTTTCCCCCTCCACCAGCGGTAGCTCGAGGCCGGACCGGTTCCTGCACCAATCCCCACCGCGCGACGACCAGGCGTAGCCCGAGAGAGAGCGAGAACCTAGAGAAAAGGAGCACCGAGGCAGGCAAGCGGTGTGGTGGGAGAATACCCCTCACGAAGCTCATCGGCCAATAAATCTGAAAAGGACTTTATAATGTATGTATCGCTTCCGAGAGTTTACTGTATAACGATATATGTAATATCGGTTGCATAACCTAAACCGGTATAGTCCAGAACCTTCTTCACTCCTAACTGTTCAAGATTATTTCGGTTCTTATAACTGTTTCGAGATCTGAAACCAATGAATCATAACCATTTTCGACCCCTGATTTACGCTCATCTGATTGCACAGTGAATATTTTTAAAATAGGAAGAGTCAATGTGGTCTTGCCGTATGAAATATTATAAGGAGCACTGAAAATGTAAGTACTGAAATTCTTGTTGTTAACACGAAATTAAACTACGTACATTTCGAAATAAAAGATTATAAAACAGAAAAAACTTTCGATCCATTTTGGCGTGAGATGTATGTTCCAGGTTGTCCCAGAAATTTGAAACATCCTGTATACGTATATTCGCTTCAAAAATACTTTAAGTACCTTGACACATCTTTCATGCTTCTACCTTGTCATTTTTCTGTGCAAAGTTCGAATGTCCCTCTCAAACTCTATTAACGTCATTATCTACTTATCTTTCTATTCAGCGAACTTTTTAAAATGAATAAATCTACTATATATTAAATATGGTATTGGTCCAATTAGTAGTGAGTAGTGAATGATTAAAGAATTTCAGTTACAGAAAATTGTGTCTAATATTTCATTAATGTTTAAGGGACTATTCAATTAAAATACTCGTAAAATATTTAAGAAACACATAAAACATATTTGACATTCATACGTATAGCTGATTGAAGATAGTTCATACAGTTATAAAGGAGAATCAGGAATTCAAAAACTTACGTGTGCATCCAATAAGTATAATAAGTTTCGAGAAAGCGATCTAAACCATCAGTATTCACGATATTCATCCATTTCTCAATTTCATTAAACACGATGGCAAAATATTGTTCGTATGTTATCATTTTCAAATTTTTATTGTACGTTTTGTTAAATGCTGTAATTATGTCATTAATACAACATGTGGGATCCTTATTATACAGATTTATACCAACACCTAAAAATGACGGTAATAAAATAAAATATTTTGTAAAATGGTAAAACTATAATGAAATTGAAATACTTAAGTTAGAAGTGAAAAAAGAATTTTCGAATTATTGTCAAGTATATGATACACTGTTTTATTCATACTTACCGACATGACACGTAAACATGCCTGATTGTACCCATGTCTCTATAACTATACCACCAATTTTGACATTATTACCAGCATAAATGTCATTAGGCCATTTCAGTCTGAGATCAATTTCCTATTGTTAAAAGAAATGATTATTAAAGCGTAAATGCTTTTAAGTTATAATAGAAAATATAACGACACAGAATTCTGACACATTTAAATTATTTAACACTTTATAATACTTAAAAATGAATCAAAATATTTCAGCTTACACAAATCTTAGTTCTGTAATTTAATTATAATAATATTGAATTATAGCTTTCTTAAATCACATGCCATGTTGTCATCGTTTATCTATATAATTTATCTATATAAATAAAAATGTAAATGTTATCTATCTATCTATCTATATAAATAAAAATGTAAATGTTCGTTTGTACAAAATCTTAAATCTCCGAAAGTTCTTCTTCGATTGCTTTGAAAGTTTGACACAACGTTGCATTCCAATACGCGCGTGTTTTTATATACCTATTATTATATAGATGTCACCCCTGTGACAAGTAAAAACATTTAACATGCTTTTTAACCAGACTGAGCCACAGCAACGCGTGGCCGAGTGCAGCTAGTATGTAATAAAAAATTAAAAGAATGGATCAAATCTTAACAAGGATACATGGTCCCACAATAAAGTTCCTAAACTTGTGCTAGAATGACAGTAACCTATAATGTTTTCAAAGAAAGTTTGTGTATGTTGCCAACTACAGCTGTCCAAGTAAGGTAATTGCCCCAGTTGTCGATCATTTTCACAAATATTATGATTTTATAGCATTTTTAACAATATTTTTATAATAAAAATGACGTTTTTTAAATGTAAAATTGTGTATGAATTATTATCATAAGTTTTAAAAAGAGATAATAATTCCAACCATGAAAAAAAGAAGGGAAGTAATGTAGCGTGCTTCTGTTCCGTGTGCAAACAAGAGACTTCCTTAATCATAGAGCTACTGGCACTGGTTGATGAAACACGCGTTTTTACCGAATTTTATACAGTTTTATGTGCCGGATGAAAATACATTGTTTTGAGAGGATCTACCATGGCTAAAGAAAGAAAGGTAAGATGTAATTAATTAAGTTTTAACATTTTAATTAAGTGATTGGAAACTATTACACGTTTTTCATACCTAACCCTTATAACCAGATCTGGGGTGCAGAGCCTTTTGTTGCAACCAGGGCTTGAAAAGGTTCCGAAAATAACTGTTTCAAACTGTTATATAAAAGTTCTGACTGGTAGAGTTATGAAGAACCTTTATTCTGAATAACCGTTATAAAAAACCTAAATATCAGACTATATAAATATAAGTTACGGTTCCTATATATCTCTATAACTTTTATTTTTTAGGTTCTATATAAGTTCCAAAGCGGTTACAGAACCGATTCTTGTAACGATTGTACAGAATTTTATAGCAAATGAAATGATAACATATTACAACTATAGACTACTGTGTATAACTAAATTGTTTAAAAATTATTATAAATAAGTAAGTAGATATATATTATGTACACATATGTACATACGTATACAATTCTTTTGTAATATGAAGTGTTCGTTAATATAAATATTTGGTCGTTATACCGATGAAGGTCTAGCTCACCGATTTGAATGATATTTTAATATGTTATCCGAATCATGATCCTGATGGTGATGTGGCCGCTAATTGAAAAAATGAACTTGACAAGAAAAAATGCTTACGACATTTACAACATTACGACGGATAATGGGGCAAATATGCTAAAAATGATTCGTCTTCTTAGAGAAGAGCAAACAAATTGTGATAATAGTAATGACCATAGCGAGATGGACGACAATGTTCCTCTGAGTGAATACCGCGATGAATTTTATTTACAAGGCGAGCAATTATTTCCCCCAGGTTGTAATAGTTCAGAATTAATAGGTGTACGATGTGTTGCACACACTCTACAACTTGCCATTTACGATGCGATACAAGCTTTCAATATACAAGGGCTATTACAAAAAATACACGAGCTGGTACGAAAACTCCGCTGTGCCAACTTAGGAATAGTTTTAAGGAATTTGAACCTTCGTAGACCAATTTTAGATTGTACTACTAGGTGGAATTCCACGTACAATATGTTGGAACGATTATATGAATTGAAAATTTTTTGTCGTTCTGAGATGAAAGATACCCTAATATTAGAAAACGAATGGCATATTATTAAGGAACTGTTAACTGTTTTGGAACCTACAAAAATAGCAACAACAAAAAAATGCAGTACGAGCAGCTATTAATGGGAGTTTTCTATGCTGTGTGGATACAATGTAAATTAAGCTTGAGAAAACTGGAAAATACTTTTGCCACACGCTTACTAGATACGATACAAAATCGCGAGCAGGAAATTATTAACAACAAATGTTTATTAGCTTCAGTATTTTTAGATCCACGCTATAAAAATTTATTATCGGCAGCTGAAAAAAATACCGCTATTCAGCATTTAATGAATACTTGGAAGCGTTACGAGACCTTGAATTCAATACAAATAAATGAAACTCAAACAGACAATTCTTCAATCTCATCAAATGATGATTTTGAAAAAATGTTGTTGGAAAGAGACGCAGAACAACAAAATTCGTCACAAACAGGTTTTAGTATTGCTGCCCAATTAAATGCTTTCTCACATAGTTCTAGAGTATGTAAGGATCTGAATATTTTAGAATATTAGGAGAAACATAGTTTTTCCGAACTGCGCATACTTGCAAAGATTGTACACGCAGCTCCAGCAAGTCAGGTATCCGTCGAACGGTTATTTTCAGGACTAAAATTTCTATTAAATGATCAGAGATCGAGATTAAATACTCATATTTTAGATGATATAATGGTGGTTCGAACAAATGTAATTGAATAGTTTGATACGTATACATGTGTTTGTTATTCATTCAGTAAAACAATCATATAGATTGCTCAGTTTTTCGGCCGGATGACCAGAGTATGTACCCCCTTAAGTGTCTGTCTAGACTAGACTATCTTATGTTAGTAATAACCCGCACGTAGCGGGTTAACCGACTCTTTCTAGAATTTAGAAACCGTTCTCGGCTATACATACTTCTGAAAACCGGTCAAACCCGATTGGGCTGAAATTTTGCAAATAGGTTCAAATGCATAAAAATAACGTTTGCGAGAAGGATTTTTGGCGACTCGAATTTTTTTTTACCATTTCAATGTCGTTTCCTACCTTACCGACTGAATCGAGAATAGGATACAACAATTATTCAATGCATTCTTCTTATTAATCTCCTAAAATCTATAAAACCGAGATAAACTTAGAAAGAGATATCAGCTTGATACTCGGTATTAGTATTGGTTTGGGTTAGAAGGGGGCGGGGGGCGCGCGCCCGCTCGCGGGCGCGTAAAGCATGGTAACGAACTGATGTGAATTTGAACGGGGCCAAAATTCAGTTAAAACTGTGGTTTCAAAGCATTCGGAACGTATCTGGAAGTGTTATTGTAGTATAAATTTTAAGTGCCATGAATCTATTTTCTTTATCAAAGAAATTAAATACCCGAGAGGACACGATTCAATGGCTTAGGGAAATTGAATTGATTCCTACTCGAAAGTTTTGTGACAAACACAAAAGAGAAATGAATTATGTAGAAGAACCGGAAGGTTTAGGCCGTTTCCGATGCCGCAAGCATCAGAAATACAATCACAGTATTTCTGCAGCGCATAATACATAGTTCTTCTTTTTCTTCTTCTTATTATTATTATCATCATTATCATCTAGTTTATATTGTATTATACCTTGTTGTTTATTTTATGTGAAAATAGGTTCGAATTTTGTCATGTCAGCCTTGAGACGTGCATAATAATCTCTTACGCTTTTGCAAGGCGATTTACATTCGAACAAGTACGGCATGAATGCAGTATTGTTGAGGGTCAAACAGTTTCCTCAGAAACTATAGCAGACCGATTTTCTTTCTGCAGAGAGGTGTGTACTCTGGCTCTCGACAAAAATTATATTGCAGATGGGTTAATTGGGGGCCCTGATACTATTGTCGAAATCGATGAGTGCAAAATTGGTAGAAGAAAATTTGAAAGAGAGCGTTTAAGAGAAGGCAAATGGATTCTAGGTATGATAGATATATGTTACTGTTACTTTATACATTTTTTAGGTAGTTATGTAGTTTAGGGGTTTTTTAGAAATTTCGCTATTAATTTTTATCCTTCAAAAGGAATGATAGAGCGTGGCGGAGGCAAGTACCGCTTGGAAATATGTCCTGGAAATAAGCGAGATGAAAATACGCTTATTTCACTTATACAAAAACATATAGCGCCGGGAACAAAAATTATCACAGATTGCTGGAAGGGGTATACGAATTTAGAAAACTACGGATATGTTCACGAGACGGTGAATCACTCCACAAATTTTGTGGATCCAGACAGGGGGGCATATACCCAAATTATTGAAGCGTCGTGGCAGGCTTTGCGGGCTCGTTTGAGTAGGGGCGGAATAAAAGATGACACAATGATTGATCATATCTGCGAATATTTATGGCGGTATGAAGTGAATAAGTCAGGCAGAGACCCATTCGAAGCACTATTAAACGATATAAAATATGTATATACAGGAGAATAATAAAAAGAATTCATTGAATAACTGTTGTATCCTATTCTCGACTCTGTCGGTAAGGTAGGAAACGACATTGAAATGGTAAAAAAAAATTCGAGTCGCCAAAAATCCTTCTCGCAAACGTTATTTTTATGCAAAATAAAATTATTTGCAAAATTTCAGCCTAATCGGGTTTGACCAGTTTTCGGAGGTTTCGCCCCGTTCTCTCGCGGTTAGTATGGGATACAGTAACCTTCCTTGGTTAACCGGCTTCGGGTTATGGTACGGCGTGGATTACAATCCCTGATGGTAACATGGGCGCGCCACAGATAGGTAAAACTGTAGTAGTGTGCGGTGCAACCTCATGCCTGTACAATAGGCTTGAATGACTGGGATTCTTGGGGGCCTCAGCGACCCTCCAGTGGACGGTGTACAAGGGGACCCGTTGCCTGGGTTTATGATATGGCAATTGCTATTGAAATGTAGAAAAAACTCGGACTCATCCAGGATGTAGTTAATATTCGGAGATTTTCCTGCTCGTAAATACATAAAATTGCCATAACGGTTCGTCGAAAATACGGATGATAGTTCCCGAAAAAGTGCTAAAAATCGCGTTCCTATCGTAAACCCCAGTTAACAGTAAGCTGAATAGAAGACGGTTTCCTTTCATTAGAAAAAACGCAGTGAGAGTACATAGGTACATTGACAGGGATAATTATGAATTATTTTCTCAGATAACACTGAAAGAAAAGATAACTTGTCATCTATACCACGTTTATTAAAAATGTACTTGAAATATTCCCGCTTCAATTAAAATTTCGTAAAAATGTTTCCTACAACAATTATATACTTTGGTAATGGCCAGTATAGAAACAATAGTTGTATTCTGTTATAAAAGATTTAAGAGATAAGAAGGTCAAGTTTCTCTTTTTAAATGGAATGCTATATTTTATTGATTTGTATATGATAGCCATTTGGAAGACAAATTCAACGACCTTTTCCAAGTTTTTTTCTTTACAAGTAAAGCGTTTTTAACAGACGGCGATTAACCCTTTCATGGCGGCGGAATTGGTTGTCAATGCGGCACCGCTGAATGGAATTCCAAGCCATAGGTATTTAAAATGATTTTAATTATCAAAATATTCAAACGACATTTTGAAATAAATAGATTCTATCTGGATATATGAGGGCTATACACATATCGAGCATATATATATATGTTATATACGCTCCCCGCGGAATGCTCTTCATATATATTACGATGTATTTATATCTTCGTGTAAAATCACGAAATAATTATGTGCTCTGACAAGGGACGCTTCCAGTTTGTAACAATTATATTTTTATAATGGAAAGCATTTATTATGAAAGTGAGTTAGGGCTCCCCCAAACCAACGGGAATATCGCGGAGCAGAGCGGATCTGCCGCGAATCAGATAAGGCTGCCCATAAGCTGACACGTATAAAAAACTGCTGAACCGCTGCGGATCCGCTCCGCGCCGCGATATTCGCGTTGGTTTGGGGGAGCCTTTACAATTTAAGAAGCATAAATAACTGTTATATTTTTTGACCTGCACGACCTGGAAGAGGTACTGGTACATGGATTATTGCCGCTCGGGCGTACGAATTGCCCCACCCGCAATTAACCCTGACCATCCCCAAGTCGCTTGGAAAGGTACCTCGTTCAAACCTACTCATCTACGGATGTGTAGCCAGATACTTTTTATTATTTTGATTTTAACCAATGAGGAAACGTCCTTAGTCAATTCCGCCTTCCTGGAAAAGCTGAAGGTGGTGGAGTTTGAAAAAATTCATCACTAGCATCTCAACGCTCGTAGACGTGACATATTACCCATCGCTTCGTGAAATATAAATACCGAAGTGTTATAATTTTGTGAACGGTGATCATGAAAGCATCAACTTCGGCATCGACTTGTGCGTCGCGTAACGATTACGAGATTTTATACTTCATGGTGAATAATAACGGACAATTACAGTGCCTAATGTTCTTCACCAGTTTCAACTGTGAAAGGGTTTTAAACCTGAAAAGACATTATGATAAGTATCATGCTTATCAGTTTGATGCTTTAACAACGGAAGAACGACAAAAAGCAATAGAGTGCCGGAAAGAACAACTGAATCAAGCGAGAAGAAATGGACAGCAAGAAGTAAGCTTTTCTAATTTAGTACTGAAATATTTAATCATTATCAGTTCTTGTAGAACATGCACTAATTAGTTCACTGGTTTCATTGTAGAAAAGTAGTGATAGTAAGGAGAAAATCCTACGATGCAGCTACGAGCTGTCACTTAAAATTGCAAGAAGTGGGAGACCATATACCGATGGCAATTTTATAAAGGAGTGCGTCACAAAATCGGTAGAGCTGCTAGGTCCGGAACGTCGCCAACAATTCGACGCAATCCCTCTATCGCGAAACACCGTGATGAGGAGAATTAAAGAAATGGCAACAAACGTGAATGAACAATTAGCGGACGCTGCCCATGAATTCATCCGTTTCAGTTTGGCGTTGGATGAGGTAACAGACGTGTCAGGTACACCACATGTTGCCATATTTATACGCGGTATAAGTGAAAAAAAGATAACAGAAGAACTCATAGATTTTTGTCCGTTAAAAGAAAGCACGACAAGGAGAGGACATCCTGTCGTGCGTAGAGGAAGCGGTAGAAAAAGTTGGATTAGACTGGGGGAAATTGGTATCGGTCACAACCGATGGTGCACCGTCCATGACGGGAAAGTACAACGGATTCGTCGGCCGCCTCCGAACCGGTATAAAAAAACTAAGAGTTCTTCATGATATTAGTAATTTCCATTGTGTGATACACCAGGAGAATTTATGTGCAAAACGTATTCAGTTCGAGGACGTTATGTCAGTCGTAGTTCGGACGACGAATTATATTCGAATGAACGGACTAAAACGGAGACAGTTCCGTACATTTTGTGAAGAATTAAAGTGTGATTATGTTGACTTGCCATTATATACCGAGGTGCGTTGGCTTAGCCGAGCTACACTTTTAGATAGATTTTTCAAACTACGAAATGAAATATCACTATTTACGGACATGGTGGATCACCACGTGCCTGAATTGCACGACCATAAGTGGTTATGCAATTTAGCTTTTTTCTCAGACTTAACCGATCATTTGAGTACATTAAATGTAGCTTTACAAGGAAAGGGAAGAACCATAATAGATTACTTGCAATCTATACGCGAATTTCAATTAAAAATTGATTTATTCGGCACACAGTTGGAAGAAAACGATTTTTCCCATTTTCCAAAATTGAATTCTGTACTCACAGACGAAGTTATTTTTGATCAAAATAGATGTAAAAAAATAGTACAAGATTTACGAGAAGATTTTTCAACTAGATTTCAAGATATATATAAATTAGAAACACATTTTGATACAATCACATCACCGTTCTCAGTAGACGTCACAAAAGTTCCAGAAAATTTACAATTGGAAATACAAAATTTAAAGGTAGACCAAGCCTTGAAAAGCAAATTTAACGAAGGACATAATATAATCGAATTTTACACAAACATTCTGCAGTGTAGGTTTCCACACTTGCATAAGTGTTATGCGTCTATATTGGCAATGTTTGGTTCTACTTATATATGTGAGCAATTTTTTTCTATTATGAAAATAACAAAATCGACAACGTGATCAAAAATGAGTAATGAGAATCTCAAAAATTCGTTAATTCTGAGTTCGTGTCAGACAATTTTCCCAAATTTAACAAATTTAGTAAAACAAACGCGGCACCACGAACGAAGAGAAAAAACATAATATTCATTCGTGTGGACAATAAATCAATTTTTAATTTAAATTCGCGTATAGATTGCAAGTAGGTAATCTATTCTAACCTTTCCTTATAAAACTACATTTAAAAGCTAAATTGCATAACCTTCATTGTGTATTAATAATATAATTTCGTTTTTAAGATTTAAAAATACATTTATCCACATCTACATTTATTTCATCTGTAACAACAAATTCTTATTTGGTGAAATTACGCGGAAAAGTTCCGCTCAAATACTTCAATTTTTTGTAACATCACTTTTTCATATCACGAATATTGTCAACAATATTCAATTATCACACCTTACGCGCCTCGTCTTCTACACGCACGTATTTTCGGTGGTTATCACAATGTAAATTAATTAGTGAAAATATTTATTAGTTAACTATTTTCACTTATACGTATCGATGTGTGCAATTGTGTGGTTGTCTGCACGCGTATAAATATGTACGCAATTTTAGTAGTTACTGGAATTATAATGAATTCCTCAAGTGTAAATATTTATTAGCTAAATATTGTTATTTATAACTATCGAGTTTGTGGCGAACCACAACATTATAATTACGTACGATTTTAATCTACTTTGTATAGATAATAGCATATCTTTGGGACACTGGGGCCCCCCCAAGGAACGCAGTCATTGAAGCCTATCCTACGGGTACACACCTGCGCCGCACGCTACTACCTACACACCTACAGTTTTCCCTATCCGTGGCGCGCCCACGTTACCATTGGCTCTCGAGCTCCCCTTCCGCGCGGCTACGGTAAACAGCATGGAGGCCTTACTCCCAAATGGCCCGATGTGGCCACCGCTGTTTTAGGCGATGTGTAACAAAGAAATCAAGTACACCATCAGCAAGGATTTTCAAAAGACGGTTCTACTTATCGGCTTATATACTGCCATTTTTTTTTTTTATAATCGTTAATATTGTAAATTGTTCATAAAACTACTATATATATGTGTAAAATAAAGATCATTTAATATACTTAATGGCAGTGTCAAAAAAAAAAGTTTATTTTTATACCTATTTTTCCGAGCGCCAAGGTGGTGTAACCCCTTAAGGAATTAGAATTGAGGCTGAAAGAAAATAAAGCCAAAGAAAAATTGTTGGTAATTCAATCAAAAAAGGAACGCCTGAGGAAAAAGAAATATCAGGTGAACAAATAAAAAATTTGAAACAAAAAATTGAGGAAGATTTACAGCTGAAAGAACACTTGGGACAAATGAAACAAAATTTAATTGCAGAAGGAAAAGCCATAAAAGTTGTTCAAAATAATATTAAACAACCTGTAGATAAGAATAAACAATAAGATGGAAATTACGCATGCCTTATTATTGATAATTATTAGGAAATTTATATAAAAATTTGTGTTGAACATGTTTTGTATGTTTATACAAGTATTTTATAGAAAAAAATATTTTTGTTTTCTTAAGTAATTAGTAAATATTTAATTATTAAAATTTATAAGATAATTTAATGAGATAAATTATTTATAAATGTTTCGGAAGAATTTTTTACCCATTTTCGTAATTTAAGGTTTCTTTATAACCTCTCTTTTTTTGATCGACTACAAGAACAATTTTACTGATCGACAACTAGTTCCGACTATAATTTAGTGATCGACATCTGAGGTATCGACATTTTTATTCTCTATTATAATTTCCACATTTAAATATATACTCTGATAACCAGATCTGGCAGCAGAATCTGACGTCAGAACCGTAGTCGTTTGTGTCCGCATTTGGCTGCGTTCTGAGGTGCAGATTCTGATGTCAGATACCTGATGTCAGATCGGCAGCAGATCGACAGCAGATTCTGCGGTCTGCTACGGTTCTGACGTCAGACTCTGCGCTCTCATTGCAGCGCCAGACCCTGCTACCAATCTGATGTCAGACTAGAGACAGATGGTTATCTGTATACAGATTCTAATCTTTTACTTTGGTTTTAAGACGCTGACGTCGTACTATTATCTATATAATAGTTAATTAAAATGATGGAATATTCATTGTAAATACTGTTTTATCTATATTAATGTTAAAATTAACTGCTAAAAGAAAAAAGTTTAATTTTGGTCCATTTACATCAATTTTTTCATTAAAAACTTTTCGATCTCCGACTAACTGATCGACAACTGGGGTAATTACCTTAGCTTGAAAATTCAAGTTAACCTGAACGCAGGGTAAATCATTTGAACCAACCCAAGGACATGAATGTCGAAGTAACTTAGTTATTCAAGCAAGCTTGAGAAAATTCGATCTTCTCGAATGATTTGAACAATTTGAACGATTTAAGGGGGTTCCTGAACTGCCTGTTTTTCAACACAATCTTCGGGAATTGATTTAACAAAAACTGTAACCGAGATAGCACACGACGTCTTCCAGACGTCCATTTTACGTTTATTTTTGGTCTGAACGTCTTAGACTATATTAAGACGCCCAGATAGCACAACGTCTGGTAAAGTTTTAAAGATGTCCAAAAGGCGTCTTAAAGACGTCTTCAGGACGTCTTGTTACAAATCAAGACGTTCAGACCTAACATGGACATAAACTAGACGTCTCTAAGACGAGGTGTGCTATCTGGGCGTCTTCAGACGTCTGTGCAAGACATTTCTAAAACGTCTATAAGATGTCTTTAAGGCGTCTGTAGATGACTATATTAAGTCGTCCTTAAGACTTCTGTGCCAGGACGTCTTTTAAACGACTGTGTTAAGACGCCTTTAAGACGGTTGAGTGTTTAGTACGTCTCTAAAGGTAGGATTTCCTAGACACGATTCGCCACGGCGACGTCCTACGCACAGCTCTTATGGAGAAGCGTGTAAGTACAGTAAATCCTCGTTAGTAACCGTTTCTACCACGCGTTAGCAGCCCGCTGACTATCCCCACCATTTCTTGGAATCCTTCGGACGAGAGTGAAAAAACGCAATGAGCGAGCGAGAGGAAACGAAAAAGTTTACCCGAAGTTGCCGTCGGTTACGAAAGAGAGAAAGCATGATGCTTTGTCTCGCTCCGTCTTTCAGCTCGAGCTCGAACTTGACCAGCGTGCGGGCTCCTACAATGCATCGGCGCTTTCCGTACATATTTATGTATAATCCATATTTGCGAGACGTAAAATTAAAACATGAAATTTTTAATTCTGTACCGTATTACATATTCTCGGTGAAAAGAAGAGACGTCAACCGACCACTTAGCAATTACGTAGATACTCTGATAACATATGTACACATGCGCGTCCCTTATCCCCCTCACATTCTTTCTTACTCGTATTTACATATATTTACAATAATAATTCTGTCTTAACCAGTATTTAACTGATAAAAAGTTTAAAAGCAACTCAGACCGTCATATATACTTAAAAAATAAACCTTACCATGTTTCCATCGATGACTTTAGGGGTCTTCTCTAAAAAAATGTTCCCTCACATTTTTTAACGATCGTTGGACGTGTCGTGGTGCCTCTCTACAGTCCCGTTTCAATAATCTCAGCGCTTTTAATATCCTTCGCGCCAGGATGTCTTCTTCGTCTTCTTCATCTTCTCCTTCTGTTTCGGTTTCAACTGCGTTTTCCTCTTCACGGCTTTTCACTGTGTCTTCTTCTGCTTCGCTTTCCTCTTCTCCTTCGTTTTCTTCGTCAGAGGCTTCCGCTTCATCGCAACTTCTTAAATATTCTGCAACCCTGTGCTTGCTTATGTCTTCCCCAGTAATCGCGGCTATTACTTCTTCCAACTGGGATTCTAGTGGATCCGTTGAGTATTCCTCTTCTGGCGTTCCTTCACGGGCTGTTTTCATCAGACTGTTCCACGAATTTCGAATACTGGAAGCGGTTATTTCTCTCCATGCTTCGTCTAAAATATAAATACAATCTCTAAGATCGTATTCTTCATAAAATTGTTAAATATTTCCAGGGCTGCTTACTATCCGTGTCAGCATTTTGTGGCGGAAAACTTGTTTTACTTTTGATATCACCCCCTGATCCATAGGCTGAATGATGGAGGTGGTATTTGGGGGCAAGAACTCAAATTGAAATTGACAATCCTCAACATATTTCCCTGGCGTTAATTTGTGTCCTGCACAATTATCCAGTAGAAGTATGACTGTTCCGGTTGTGCCACTTTCTAGCTTTTCGAACCAATCCGTGAAAACTGTTTAGTCCATCCAAGCTTTTTTCTGTGTTTTGTACACGACTGGCAGCTTATTCATTATATTCTTTAGCGGTCTTGGTTTTTTATACTTGTGAATGAACACAGGCGTCAATTTGTGGCTTCCCGTCATATTGGCGTAAAAGCCCACACTCACTCGATCTTTCTTTATTATTATACCATTAACTTCTTTTTCCTTATTTTGCACTAACGTTTTCGAGGGAAGAGCTTTCCGCATAAGATCGCTTTCATCCATATTATAAATATTGTCCTGCTCGATCCCTTCCTCTTGTATTTGTCGGGCGAAATTCAATCTGAACTTTTCTGCAGCTGCTGCATCCGCACTTCCTTTCTCGCCGTGAAGTTTGGCCAAGTGTATGCCATAGCGATTTTTGAATTTTATCAACCAGCCCACACTTCCCCTAAATGTTGTATGGCCTTCCAAATCCATCATTAAATGCTGGGCCTTTTGCCGCAATATTAGATATGATATGGGGTCTCCCAGCGTCCTTCGCTCCACAAACCACAGGTATAAAACATGCTTCAAATTTTCATAGGTCGCCTTCCGTAACCTCATCCGCTTTATAGTGGTGGAATTTTTGCAAATACGCCGCACGGTGGTAGGATTAATTTGATTTTCAGCAGCTATTGCCCGAACTGGTATCTGGTTGCTAAACTTTTGCAGGATCTCCAACTTCTGCCCCATTGAAAGTGCTGTAGTTTTCCTTTTGTTGCTCACCATGATGAACGTCACTTGCATAGATTACACTTCTTCACAAGTCAAAAGTCGAAACCAGACTGCTGTTCCGTCTTAGGAGACAACAGAGGACTCAGAACGAGGTGGAAAGGGTCTAGCCGGATAAGCATAGTGAAAAGTGCCCTTGAACCGATTTTAGCTGGCAATGCACCTATCAATAGTGTAGCACAGGAAAACATTGTACACCAAGTTTCAACCCCCTATCGCAACCAGGAGGGTAGTTATAGGGTAAATTCGAATTTTCGGTTTTTGCCATATTTTCCCTATTTAATGGTCAGCAAAAATTCTTAAAAAAATCTGAAATATTGTACACATGATTGTGTATGATTGTGAATTTTTTCAGATTTTTTCGTTGCGACTGCTAAGTGTAAGAAATAAAAAACGCAAAAAAATGTCGAAAAATGCAGATTTCGTGTTGAAGTTTTCGAGCGACTAGATTTTTAATTTTACAGTAGTTAGATATTGACATGACTATTATCTACAATTTTTTTCAGATTTTTCGGTAAGGTGCGCCATAGTAATAAAAATCAGAAAACGATTTTTTCGAGATATTTCGCGTGAAAACGTGATAAGTACTTTCAATTTTTGCATTTCCGTCATACAGTGAATGCATTATATGATTTTTAATATCTCTACATTCTACAGAGTAATATGTAAACGAAGGGAATTAAGTTAATATGATTAATTGGAAGTGTATACGCACCATATATCATATGGTACGAAAGAATCATTCAGCGCCGAAGTTAGCGAAGTGGTTAGAGTGTTAGACTGCAAAACCGCTGCATACTCTCTTTTGTCGTAGGTTCGCACCCCACCAAGGTCCAATTTTTTTTTTCATGATATAAAATTTTTTCATCGTTGATTACATGACAATACACGATATTCATTTAAAAATGTTTCTAGAATATTTTAAAAATATTTTATCATAAGATTTCCATAAAAATAATTCTAGCTCCGGATAGTTTATAATATTTTGTCAATGGAATAGATGTGTGGTATTGGCTTATGATACGTATTCTGAATCCACTGGTTGGATTCACCATTCTTTTATCAACGTACACCGTCCTCATTAGATTGTGGTCGCAGTGCGTCCGATTAATGGCTGATTTAAAAAAATAAACGTAAAAATATTGCCATAAGCTAGCTGTAGTGTACAGCTGTTATTATGCTTTATTACATCATAATATATTATATTATATTGCATTGCATTTTTGTTATATTTTCGTTGTTATGTTATACTATTGTTATATTATGTTATATTATATTATTTTATTGATCAGAGAATCAGGCACTAAGTGAACGGACCGCGACCATAATCGAATGAGGGCGGCGTATTCTATTAGGTATAGAATTATTTAGCTTTTTATGTTCAACTCTATAATTAGGATACTTATATTTATTTTAAGAATACTTACCACCGTAACTGTTTGATAATGAGTATTATATTATGATTTGACAAAATATTATAAACTATCCGGAGCTAGAATTATTTTTATGGAAATCTTATGATAAAATATTTTTAAAATATTCTAGAAACATTTTTAAATGAATATCGTGCATTGTCATGTAATCAACGATGAAAAAATTTTATATCATGAAAAAAAAAATTGGACCTTGGTGGGGTGCGAACCTACGACAAAAGAGAGTATGCAGCGGTTTTGCAGTCTAACACTCTAACCACTTCGCTAACTTCGGCGCTGAATGATTCTTTCGTACCATATGATATATGGTGCGTATACACTTCCAATTAATCATATTAACTTAATTCCCTTCGTTTACATATTACTCTGTAGAATGTAGAGATATTAAAAATCATATAATGCATTCACTGTATGACGGAAATGCAAAAATTGAAAGTACTTATCACGTTTTCACGCGAAATATCTCGAAAAAATCGTTTTCTGATTTTTATTACTATGGCGCACCTTACCGAAAAATCTGAAAAAAATTGTAGATAATAGTCATGTCAATATCTAACTACTGTAAAATTAAAAATCTAGTCGCTCGAAAACTTCAACACGAAATCTGCATTTTTCGACATTTTTTTGCGTTTTTTATTTCTTACACTTAGCAGTCGCAACGAAAAAATCTGAAAAAATTCACAATCATACACAATCATGTGTACAATATTTCAGATTTTTTTAAGAATTTTTGCTGACCATTAAATAGGGAAAATATGGCAAAAACCGAAAATTCGAATTTACCCTATAACTACCCTCCTGGTTGAGATAGGGGGTTGAAACTTGGTGTACAATGTTTTCCTGTGATACACTATTGAATGGTACATTGCCCGCTAAAATCGGTTCAAGGGCACTTTTCACTATGCTTATCCGGCTAGACCCTTTCAGGATTATTTATTACCAGACAATTGATTATTTTCCTAGCGTTTTGGAGAACATTTACCTGCCAGATGTCTAATAGGGGGCAATCGACATCGTGTCCTTTTTATGGACATCTCGACTGTCCTCACCCTGAGTAAATCTGTTGATTGTTTGTTCTGGACTTGCGGGACAATACGGCCATAAACCGCGACCCTCTCGAGACACTCAAGCCGATCAACCTGGCTAAATTTGTTAGTCAGGTATGTACATATCGGTAGTACACAATAAGGATAAAAACGTTAGTGGTACAAAAATTAAGAAAGATCGAGTGAAGAAGAAGAAGGAATGAAGTAGACATCCGAATGCGGAGAATATTAAGAGGTATTGAAACGGGAGTGCAAAGAGACGCTGCGAAACGTCTAAGGATCTTCAAAAAATGTGAAGGAACATTTTTTCAGAGAAGACCCCGAAAGTCATCGGTGGAAACACGGTAAGGTATATTATTTAAGTACGTATGGCGGTCTGAGTTGCTTTTAAACTTTTTATCGTTTCGTTCCAGATCCAACGGCGAGGGCAGGATGGAATACTGGATTGTAAATACTGATTAATACAGAATTATTATTGTAAATATGTGTAAATACGAGTAAGAAAGAATGGGAGGGGGTAAGGGACGCGCATGTGTACATATGTTATCGGAGTACATATGTAATTCATAAGTGGTCGGCTGACATCGTGTTTGCTATTCTTTTCATCTAGAATGTGTAATACGGTATAGAATTAAAAATTTCAGGTTCCAATATTACAGAGGATTTTACATTCCGCGAATAATTTGTCACACTCGGCTGTCGCGAAACGAATTACAATATGTATTATACACAAATATGTACGGAAAGCACCGATGCATTGTAAGAGCCCGCACGCGGGTCGAGCTCGAACTCGACCTGGAAGACTTCGGGTCGACTTTTTCGTTTCCTCTCGCTCGTTCATTGGGTTTTCTCACTCGCGCCCGTGGACGGGCAGAATAGTGTCCAGTCGTGTTAAGGTGAGATCTCCTACCCTCGATTGGTCGCAGCGATTTGACCTAGCGACTGGCCCTAGGCTGAATCTCTTTGCCTGCGACAAGGGGTGTGCGGATACCCGACTCTTCGGGCTCGGGACGGGCCGGAAACTTTCGGGCGGGCCCTAACCCTAACATTCGCCTTGGAATGTTAGGGCGGCATCACATGCATATCTGTATGTAACTAATTATTTGCTACTACTTAACAGAATCGACACTACTCATTTGGGGCCACAAAAATTGTTTTTTTTATATCACCAAAAATTAAAAGACTCGATTTAAAATTCTGCACGAAAAATACATACAATCATAGACACGTGTTTGCACACAGATCAGAAGTAGGCGTCATGATATTTTGACCACTTTTAAGTGCTCTTATTAGTAGTCTACAGGTAACATAAAAATACATACTCCTATATCTTTTGAATTCTGACTTCTTTCCTTATTTCATGGGATTCTGTCACACTGTGGCAATGGGTCGCAGTGCCGAGCTTGCGACTAGGTATAATGGGAAACAGACGCTCATTGCATTATGTTGCCTCTCGAGTAGCCTAGGCTGGTACTCAAACAGACTCGCGTCAAGCTCCTACGTTTGCCGCATACCCGACAATCGCAGTCGCTTGTAGGAGAACACATACATGCTTTCCCATTGCACCAGTATACTGCGATCAGTTGCTGCGACCAATCGCGGGTAGGAGATCCCGCGTTTAGGAGCCCGTCGCCAGCCCCGTTCGGCGGGCTACTAACGAGTATTTACTGTATTTATCGATCGCCGCCTATCTGTTCCTTGTCTGTTATTGACTCACTACTTGACTACTTGCTGCAGATTTATAATTTTTCTGTTCATATTATTTGTACGGGCGATTTTAATATTAATGTTAAGAATTTAGACTCTCTTGGCTTTAATCAAATTGATCTTTTTACGGAGGTGTTATCACTTAAACAGATTATAAATGAACCTACGCGTGTAACTGCGGCATTGTCGTCTCTGTTCGATCTTATAATGGTCAATAGTGAAGTTACAATCTCTTCTTGCGAAGTGTATGATATAAGCGACGTTAGTGATGACTCGCTTATCTATGGTGTATTTGACTTGATCAAGCCTAGTTCGGTTGCTCGTTTTATATTGCGCCGAAATCTAGGTGGTATTTTGTCGGAATCCTTTGACTCAGCTGTTGTTCAGATATTTTGGTCTCTGGTATACGAAAGGGCCTCTGTTGATGGTAAAGTAAAATTATTCCATTCTCTCCTATTTACACTATTTGACCATTTCGCGACTATTGAGCGATTTAATCTGCGGAGACTATTTCGTATGAGAAATCGTGCTCTGGCTACGTATCAGCGAGCTGCGAATCCTTCCTGCTGGAAAAGGTATAAAGAACTCCGTAATTTTTGTACTTATGCCCTCATAATAGCCCTCATATAGTTCGCCTAGGCAATTTTTGAATGTTCTTTCTCGTGCTGGCTATTACCGTCCGCTACGAAATAATAATCTTCCTAGTTCCTTTTCGGACCCTAATGCTATTAATGATCACTTTGTTGATTCTATTCCTACTATTAATATTCCCACTGACATAGTAAACAGCTATCTTAATAAACCTGTTGAATCCTCTGCCAGTTTTTCCTTCGTCCCTTTCAATCTCGGAGATATATATGCTATTGTTAAGAACATGAAGCTTACTTCTTCTAACCCCTTCGACTTGTCTGATCAGCTACTGTTATCTTGTATTCCCTCCTGTCTCAATCCGTTACTTCATGCCTTTAACATTTCTATAACCACTGGTTCCTTTCATTCTTGCTGGAGACATAATATTATCACTCCTATTCCTAAATCTCCTGATCCTACTACGCTTAACTCTCCTCCCCTATATCGCAGCCTCCGTTTCTTTTAAAACTCTTCGAGAAATTATGTTACCAGCAGTTACTGCGGTATTTAACATCGATTCATGCAATATCATCTTTGCAGTCAGGCTTCAAACGTGGCTATAGTGCGACTACCGCCCTCCTCTACATCACTAATACTATTCTGCGGGTCATAGATTTGCGAAGGGTAGCTTTAATTACATCTCTTGATTTTTCCAAAGCATTTGACACTATTGACCACGACTTATTAGTTGCTAAGCTAAAATCACTGGGTTTCTCCCCAATTGCTCTATCATGGTGTCGGTCATATCTTAAGGGACGTACACAACAAGTTATGCTTAACTTGGATGGGCCGAAATTTTCCTCCTTGCGTATTGTGAAGTGTGGCGTTCCGCAGGGATCGGTGTTAGGTCCTCTGTTATTTAATGTCTTTGTGATTGACCTGCTTCGTATAACTTCGACCAATATTTCGTGTATGTATGCTGACGACATGCAGATCGTATCTACTGTTATGCCTTGTAATAGCAGCGCTGCAATTACCGAACTCGAATTAAACCTTACAAGGATTTTAAATTGGTCGGTTCAGCATAGGCTTAGGATTCATCCTGCTAAATTTACTCTTCTTGTTCTTGGCTCCCCCTCCTCATTGCAAAAACTCCCTCCAATCTCTGTCACACTTGGATCACTACTTTTATACCCTTCTGACTCCATTCGCAACTAGGGATTCACTTCTGATCCTCTGCTCTCATATGCTAATCATGTTTCCTCGCTGTGTCGTCAAGCCTATTCGCGTTTACGTCTACTGTACCCTGCCCGTCACATTCTTTGATCGGCACAAAAACTGTTATTATCCCAGTCTTTGATTATTTCGTTGTTTGATTATAGTGATGTCGTCTATCGTCCATATTTATCTTATCATCTTTCTCGCCTTATCCAGCAAGTACAAAAGTCCTATTTGCGTTTTTCTTTTTGTATCCCAAAGTACGATCATATCTATCACCTATACGTTAAAACGTCTTGGTTACGTATGCCTCAGCGCTGGATTTTCCATTTATGTTGTATCGTTCACAAAATACTCTCTTCTCACGTTCCGCCTTGTCTTCATAATATCTTTCGCAATAATCTTTCTTACCATGGGACAAATTCTGTTTCTAATCGACATCAAAGTCTACTTTCCATACCGGCACACTTGACATCTAAATTTGAATCATCCTTCGCTTATATTTCGGCTCATTATTATAATTCCCTTCCACCTGATATTCGAGGGCTAAATTCGTTTTCTGATTTTAAATGTAAAGCTCGACGATATGTATTGTTATACTATAACTGAAATGGTATCGGCGCACTGGTTCGATCACTTTATTGTTACACTATGCTTCAAAATAATGTTTAGACTCTGTCTCTTAATGTTTTCCCTAATTTTTCTGTGTCTGCTTTTCTTCCCTAGTTTTAGTTTTAGTTTAATGTTAGTTATTTGTTACGGTTAGGCTTCTAACAGTATTGTACTGCAACCTCACCATTTACTTCGCTAGTCTTTATGTATTATTCTTCTCTGTATGTGTCAAGTAATAAAGACGAATAATAATAATAATAATAATAATAATAATAATAACAATAAAAATAATAATAATAATAATAATAATCTAGAGACGCGGTAGCGTCTCGACGCCAAGTACATGAAACAAGTACATGAAAGAAAGTACATGAAAGACACCCTGTATATGTCGACTGTCGCTACCACAATCATTTACTGGAGAAACGGCTAATCCAACCTAACCTGAAACTTATTTCATTAATATATCATCACGCCTGCAATATTTTCTATATTTAATGGCATTTTTCTCATGTAAACCGCATATAAGCTTTCGAATAAGACCAATTTCAATAAAATCGGTCCACGCATGACAGAGATATCGTAATATCGTCTCATGGATCTGTCGAAAACGGTAAGATTCTTCTTCTTCTTCTCCAAGAAATTTTTCGTCAACCATAATACGTATACGCGTTACACGCACACCTTCAACCAAAACGAAACTACAAATGTTTCGTTTTTCTACGTATACATATACGCGTTACGCGCATACCTTCAGCCAAAACGAAACTAACACATGTTTCGTTCGTCGACTCCTGGTACGTGTTACACGCACACCTTCAGCCAACAGAAACTAACTCATATTTCGTTCGTCAATCGCTATCTTCACTATGCAATCTCCTCCAAATTTTGACAGTTTACCGTCAAGTTATAACCAAGTTATAAACGTGTTTTTACAAGTATGTATCGTTGTACCATTGAATTGCAATCAAAATGCAGTCTCAAACACAAAAATTGAATTGCGCCATGTGTGAATATCATCAAACTGTTTTTTATTTGTAAATAAACCGAGGATTTTATGTATATATAGATAACACTAGTTTACAGTCATTTCTGTAGACTCCGCTATGAAATTCTTATGTAAGGTGGTCCCCTAAACGCAAAAATCAACACGAGATAAAATCCTATGGATACGTTTTTGAGATATTATTAGAAATTTTTAGAAAAATAGCCGTATTTTTAACCTTAAAATTATTATTATTATATTAATTAATAAATGAGTTTCTTCAGCTTCGATCCTCTGTTTCCTTCTTGTATGTGTTTGCTTTATATCTGAAAATTCAAATTTAAATAAACCAATTCCATCAATCCCAATTATACGAAGTTTATTTGTAGTTTACACATAGGTAGTAATATAATCAGTGAAAATAAATTTAAATGTATTTTATTTCGTTTTTGAAAATAAATTCTATCTCTTTCTGTTCGGTCAATTTTAACGCGAGATATGGCCTAGAACGTCTTGTCGTCTTTTTAAAAAATTACCAAAATATTCATCGGACGATATCGCAAAAACGTATCCATTGGGTTTTGTCTCGTGTCGATTTTTGAGTTTAGGGGATCACCTTACATAAGAATTTCATAGTGGAGTCTGGATTAAAAATAATGTTTTGGATTTTGTAAACTAGTGTAATCGAAGCGTAAAATGATGCTGTGACTGAATTTACCCTTAATTCTGTCCCGTGATAATTTGTAAGTTATAACATTAAAAATTTTCTCAAGTCATACCCTATGCAAATAATCTTTGTAAAAAGAAGTGAGATCCTCATAAAAAAACTTCAAAAAAGTAAAAAAATTACGCCAAGTACATGAAATCAAATAAATATAAAAAAATATGTGAAATCAAAATGAGCTGCAAGTACATAACGGAGCTTTCCAACTGCGCTTAAGATGTCACAACTTCACATACACAGCTGAAATGCTGTGTTCATACATTCCGTTACTCATATCGCGGACATTTTAATTAATGCATCAAAAAGAATCCCATTTAAAAACATTGTCGTAAATTAATTAATAGCTTTATAAAATTAATGATATAAAAAAATTGCGCCACTTATAACAATGGCTATGTATACAGAGAAAAAAATGTATTAAATAATATTAAGCAGCTTTATTTTTATACAAATAAATATTTTAATACGAATAAATATTTTATTCAAAATACTTGGCGCTGCGCTCCGAACTGGTGTTGCTAAACTGAATAAATATGTATAAATTGCATTAAATCTTTTTCTTTCTTTCTTGGGCGTGCGTTCGTGCATATGTATATGTGTGCGTGTGCATATGCTACGTATGATATTAGAATTAAATATATGTAGAATAAATTTGACTGCGTTTCTAATATGTGTATGTATATGTTTACGTATTTTAGATTGTAAGGGAGTTATTGTAAATTACTAATACTAAGACAATTAACATTTCTTTCGGTTTCGCAGCGCCAAGTATTTTGAATAAAATATTTATTCATATTGAAATATTTATTTGTATAAAAATAAATCTGCTTAATATTATTTAATACATTTTTTTCTTTGTATACATAGCCATTGTTATAAGTGGCGCAATTTTTTTATATCATTAATTTTATAAAGCTATTAATTAATTTACGACAATGTTTTTAAATGGGATTCTTTTTGATGCATTAATTAAAATGTCCGCGATATGAGTAACGGAATGTATGAACACAGCATTTCAGCTGTGTATGTGAAGTTGTGACATCTTAAGCGCAGTTGGAAAGCTCCGTTATGTACTTGCAGCTCATTTTGATTTCACATATTTTTTTATATTTATTTGATTTCATGTACTTGGCGTAATTTTTTTACTTTTTTGAAGTTTTTTTTAATAATATATTCGAATAATTCGAAATTTCCAATCTGAAAATTTATCTCCAAGTAAACCTAAGTCAGCACTGTCCAGCGTAGGAGCCCCTCACGCGCCTGCTTCCCCTTCCAATCTTTCTCTCGTACAGCGTGCCTTCCGTTGTCTACGAAGGCTGCCACGACGGGCTAACCGGGCAAGCCTCTTCGCGGTTAGCGTCGCGCGGTATCCCTGATAACACGGACGAGAGTGGGAGAACCTTGGACCTTGGACAGCGCTACTCTAAGTCTTAGGAGGGCTTGAATAGTCGAGCCGTCTGATTAATACAAGTAGCTCGCATTTTTTCAAACATTTCGCCGATTTCAAGCAGCTCGGAAAATTCAAACGATCGACTGGGCTCGAGCAATCGAACCAAGTTCAACTCAGCTCGTAAATTCTGGGTACTCGAACATCCTCTAACTTGAATATTTCAAGTATTCGGCAGCTTTGTTGGCAACACCTTACACATCTCCGTAAGTGCCCTGAACAGCAACTTTCTTTTAGCTCTTTGTATAGTGAAAGGAACAGTTTATAAACTATCTGGGAAGCCGGAGTTTACTGCACGACAATACCCCTACGCACAAGGGAATCATCGTGAAGCAGTTTTTGAAAAAGAAAAGGGTTGTTCAGATTACATGTCGGATGCGATCTCTGGATACGTGTTTCCGAAAAAAAAAAATGGAACTAATTTAAAGTGCAGAGGACAAATTGATAAAAATAGTTCCAGCGAAGATCACAACACACGAACATCGAATTACTAAATAACCTAGGACGCGACATATTCTGTCAACTTGAAACATGATTTAGTAGGTATCTATTACTTTTAGTAATAATAAACCTTTTTTAATTAGTGAAATTCTAATATAAAATGTCTGCTAAGAATACACATTGACACCAATGTTCGGATATATATTTCGTAATTTGTGAGGCTTCGTATACGAGTTTATGTAATATGATAAAAGAGTACATAGAAAAATGGTATATAACTCATAATAATACCTCATATCCAGGTAGAGATTTAATTGCAGACACAATCGCAACCGAAACCAAATGTTGCAGGATTGAGAGATACCTTCCAAGTGTTGAATTAGTTGTCACATGAAGCTGTAAGGTAAACATCGCACATCCTTTAGGACTGAGCCATGCGTTCTTACGTCTCCCTTAAAATTCCCATATTTATAATATAATTAATACAATTGCATTTCTTAATAAAGAAACAGTTATTTTAGTGAAACAACTTAAATAATACTATAAGTATAAACACCCGAACGCCCGAGGCTCCCGAACGCTGGAGACGGCCGAAACGACCGAAGCAGTCACCAGTCATGATATCACCACGCGTATTCGACTCGCTTTTGCCCACACTGTTACTCGCTCTTATTCGTGACTGGTGACTGTTCGGGCGCCTCGGGCGGATAAAAATCAACGATGACCCGACTCATCCGCCACGGGTATGGTCGGGTCGGATAAGTGCTTGGCGGCGTCGGGCGGGTATGAGCAGATTAGCCGCGGGTATCGCTGATTGGTGAAGGTTCGAGTCCGAATGGTTCGGACCCATCGAGATACAGTTGGGTGACGGACGGATCAAACTCGCCCGTTGCAGAGCTCTGATACAAAGATACATAGAAGGCGAGAGAAATGGGAAGTTCGGCAGCCGTAAAAGAATGAGGATAAAAGCGACTGCCGGTCTCCACATTCATCTATTACTTCAACATGCAACTATTGCTTTTGGGGCTATGAGATTTGTGACTCATTGTCAGTTGCTTCAAGAGTAAAAGCAAGAGCAAATCGCGGCAGCTTGTGCGAGCAAATGCGTGGATGCCCCCGGCATAGAGAATGAGCTACACACTTAAGGAATATGCATATAGGAAGAATTTAGGAAAATCAATGCTACGGTTACAAAAACCATGACTCCAATTATGCATTCTTTAATTATTAAAATATATTATAGAGCTATTTTTGTTTGCATGTGGTTGTGCATGCGGGAACGGTATGACCGGGCGATGCGGCTTTTTCAGAGCCTTCATGTCTCTACTGTGTATGAGCGTGCAGCATGGTTTGTGAGAGAGTATGTAATTACTTTTATATGTTATTGGAATCTAATATTGTAAGCTTAAGGATATTATACATGTATTAATATACGATCAGCGCGCCCACAAAATCTAACATATGTTAGGGCTTAATTATTAGCAGAGAACAAACAACTTTTCTCTCATAAACTTAAAATGTTAGGTTTATAGAGCATTATAATAATTCAGGGTATGACTATAAGTGTACCGGAATACTGAGTTTGTGTAATTGAGTTCTTAGAAAAAGGAAATAGTCAACGTATTGGTTAGCAACGAGTATATCAAGACACACGGTGGTAATATTCAAAAGCTTAGAGGGATGGAGAGACTGCATATACTGATAGCAAGACATATAAAGTGGTAAAATTATAATACAGTTAATAGAAAACATCTGCCAATTTCTAATTTCAAGGATGTCACATTATACATACACTTTGTACAATACTAGGCCATGACCTCTAGTACGCCGCTATATCTATTCTATACATTATACAATATACGTACCTCGCCCTTGAGTTTGCCGACGAGCTATAACAGCCAAACCATGGTGTAATCGATGATCGCGCGCAAGGTCCATTGATGATGTCATTACATCGGCATATATTACTAAACGACCTAATTCCTTCGTAGTTAAATTCTGTGAAACAAATTGTGTGATAATCAAAACTAATTTGAATAAACATGCTATTTAGGGGACCCACCACCAATGACTACGACCTTGACATATGTTATCAAGGTCACCCCTTGGCGTAACATCCAAAACATTTTAGCCGTCACTCGGTTAACAAACATGTTAAAAAGTTATTAACAAAAATCTGATCGGTAGAAGGTTGAGGCCAAATCCGCTTAAGGGGTAAAACCACTCTAGAGGCAGAAAAAGACCTAAATTTGACAATTTATTTTGGGAGTATGACAAATGAAATAGAATTTCTTTTCAGAGGGTTTATTTAACACATATTGAAAAACAATTTTTTTTATTGTCATTTTCATACAAAATGGCGGCGACAGACTCCGTCGTCGAAAACAGCTTTTTTGAAAACACCGCCACGGGAGGACGGATTTCTCTGCATATATGAGTCTTGGAACAAAAAATAAAAAAAAATTATAATCTGTATACAATTGCCTTTGGAAGTACGTAGGGTTCTTTTTTAATCAATTTTTGTGGAAGTGGTACACGGTTTAAGAAATGAATCGATTTTTTGCCCTAAAAATGAGCATTAAATTGTTTATAAAAAAAAGTTTACATTCAATCAAAAAACGGCTATGTATTTCCAAAGAGAACATTGTTGTGAAGCTAAGGTAAAAATTTAAAATCGATTCATTCAATAGTTTTCGAGAAATCCGTCCTCCTAGTTTGCAAAAAGTGGTTTCGAGAAAAACGCGTTTAAAGATTTGTGAACACTTTAATCCTTGAAATTTTTGTTAACCTCTAATCTGCGATGCCTGCACCATACATTTGGCCATCCAGGTCGATGTCAGCCTGCTCCTCTTCCTTCCTAGATGCTTTTAAGGATGTACGGGCCTTTTTTGCGGCATCACTAAGCGATCTCTCGGAAAAATCGTTCGGCCCAATTGTCATGCCCAAATTCTACATGAGCCTCACGATAGTTGATGGGCCGTATATATAATGATGTATGCCTGCACTAATATAAACTGTCGTGTCAAGAACGTGTTTGCCGCTGGAAGTTGATTTCGGATCCATTGACCAGACTGTGGCATTGAAGCTCTCGTTGCTATTTTGCGTAAAGCCGCCGATGCAACGAGAAAACAGTTCGTCACGGCTTAATTCGTCATAAATTGGAGAAATCGCTTCCTAAACTTCTTGAGATCGAGGTGATTTATGCGTATGGTCTGATCCAGTAGCCTGTGCCTTCTGCCATGAGCACCATGAATTTTCTCCACGCGGGCATTTGTCGCGTTTCGGTTCATCGTCAATTGACAATTTGTGGTCTAGCGTCGCGTAGATTTCATTACGCATTTCTTCATCAGAATGATGATTTCGACATATTGCTAGACCATAATAAATTGACAACTCGTCAATTAATTTGTCCGTTAGTTTGCCTTTTGTCTTCTTTTTTTTAAATTGCGAAGGCAAGTACCCATTCGCTTTTGCACGTGATCGATGCATTCTTCTTAATTGTAAAATTTCCATAGGGCTGTGAATCTAAGATGGCTTTAAACGTTTTTGAATCTCCGTCTCCCACGTAATTTTCATATTTCAATTCGTGCAAAGATTTTGAGCGCTGGAACATTTCGATGACGGCTTCGAGTTCCATCTTTCCCGCGGATCCCTCATGGTTTGCTTGGCATTCATCCTCGTGAGTTTCGGCCCATTCATTGTACTCGTCAGTATCCGATCTTTTCTTCCATTATTCGTACCTCTTACAATATTTGGATTTTACTAAAACATCGACCACTTTGCCAGTAAACCACCCAATAAGCGATACGAATCCGAAAAGTAACGAAAAGCCGCGTTTCCTCCACGAACAATTACCAGATATAGTAATGTCAGTTGTGTTCGTCACTTTTTCATTACTTTTTTCCTTCTCTTCTGGAGCTGCATTTTTTATACTAAGCTGACAAACTACCTCTGCTCCAACAATTATCTTTTGAACAACCTTGTCATAAAATGATTGGAAAATTGGCCGCGGGAGATCTACGAACGCGCAAAATTTCATTATTTCATTCAATACTACGCCCAGTAGCGGCATAGCAAAAATAATTCTTCGATTAATTTCATATCCTTTTTTAATAAATGGAGAACTAGGAATATAAATCTTGTCACATTTTTGACATAAAATTACAATTTTGAATCCTAATCCGTGCTTTCCAGATTCGGTGAATGTCACATCAATTTGCATTTTTTGCACATCACAGCTTGCGATATAGCCGAGAACACTGCTAAAAAGTTCAAAATTTGGTAACCAAAACCTTCGTCTACTTCAAAATCGACAGGATCGATTGCTGATAATTTTTTAACCGATGTGCCAACATTCTCGACACTAGGCTTCTCCATTTCGTACTGGTTCAACGGCCGCCGCTTTACAATTTTCGGTCTCTTCAAATTGCTGCATTTTCCGTCCTTTTTTTCATTGTACACTAGCGTTTCATCACTCATACTGTTTTTGTTATTCACTTCAACACAACGAAATATATAATATACATGTATATAAAATAGAGAAATGAACAGGAAAAGCAAAACGAAGCGTTTGCACGGCATGACTTTTCAGCTATACTGACTCACACATACACGTTTGTTCTAGTATTAGGGTATACTGGTGACCTCTCGAGGAATCCTAAGAACCGTTTGCTTTGTAGGTACCAGGTTAACTTATTATTTCGAGAGGTAAAAGTAGTATAAAACGACGAATCATACCGCGCCGCGTGACTGCTCAGCGCGTGCTCTGTGGTGCTACGGCAAAATCGACAATTGAATCTTTTTTAACATTTGTTTTACACTATAAATCAAATGGCATATTGTTTGTATGACCCTAAAGTATCGTTTAAGCCAAAAAACATCGATTTTTTGAAAATCCTAGAGTCGTTTTACCTCTCATCATTGAGAGATTTAAGATAAAAAAAACAGTGTTTTAGGAAGGGATGGTCTTGGGGACTTGAACAAGAAACTCGTGGATGGTGCGCATCCGTAAGCTGGTATGCTGTCTACCTATTTACTGTTGTTGTAAGAGTATGCTGCAAGGAGAGTATGTTGATGAAACACAGTTTTATCTTTATCGACAACACATGTCAAAGTTAAGGTCATTGGAGGTTGGTACCCTAAACAGCATTTTACCCTAATTTCCAATGTTAAAACATAAATGATAAAAAAAAGTTATATTAACGTTCCTAATAAACATTATAAATAGTACAACTGAAAGCGAATATTACCTCGAAATACTCGATTGTCGAAAAATTGTCAGGACACTGATGCACCATTATGGGAAGATATGAAGATGATGCTGGTTTTGAAAGCTTACTACCTCGACAAAACTGTACTTCCAATTTTGGTGTTTTTAATATATCGTTTGGCTGCATAATATCTTTCAGTCTTGCAAACATTTCTAGTTTTAACTGCAAAATGTGAAAAAAGCAAGCTGCATATGCAAACACATTTTCCTCGTGTAAAATATATAAGGAAAGAAACGTAAATAATTTAATCGATAAAGTTTTATAAATGTGAAAAAGACAAAGTATAATCAGTGGAAAAGATATAGTAAAGTCGTAAAAACAGTCAGGCATAAAAGAAAACATGTTTCGAGCGTTGAAACAAACGACTAAACGTTTGAGAGGACTCCCCTTCTCAATGAGGATGAGTGACATATCTTAAGTCTTAATATTGTCTGAGTTTCTGTTAATATCATTGTTCGACACCCAGAATCCTGAAATGAGATGATATACACAAGGTGGCCAAAATAAAATATTACAAACTGTTTCCTTTGGGGAGGGGGGGGGGGGGGGGGGACGTCCTAGTAGAACCTTTTTTTTTTAAGTAAAACTGTTCAGGACAATACGTTCGACTTCGACCGTTCGCGAGTTAGATTAAGTTTAGAATAATATTAGCAGTTAAAATAGTCGTTAAGGATAGTTTAGGAATAGCCGTTACGGGGGTCAACTCCTTTTTGTTATGGTCCGAATCGATCGAAGCGTCCCCAGTAAAAAGACGGACCCTAATGAAACTACTGCTGTCGATAAAAAGAAGTTGTACAGAGGTGACATCTCCAGGCACTCTATGCAGACAAATTTTTTACGCATAGTTGCCACATTTTCTGTTCTCTCCGTCTCTGCCACGCTGTTGCCACAGCTCTTTCTACCGAGAAGTCTTGGAGGAATACGGCACGAGAGCTGCGTCTAGGCAGGGATCAGCGAGCTTCAACTACAGCTGATGGAGGGGGTAACACCTACAGGAGCGGTGGTTATGTGTGCGTGACTGACGCGCTGTTCCGCACACATAACCACCGCTCCTGTAGGTGTTTTCTCCTGCATCAGCTGTAGATGTAGCGCGTCCGATTGCTGTGTCTAGCATCAAAGCCTCGCTGAAAGTAAAGGAGGATAGCAATAATGAAAGATAGAGATGTGGGGTAGTGAAGTTAGGAAACATGTCACTGAAACAATACTAATTTGCGTATCAATAGTTTTTATTTATATGTAGAAGGATGTAATATTTTGTACAATCAATGTGCAATTTCAAAGCATACAATTTGAATAAGGTACATCACCCAAGTGTAACACGCCGATCGTAATGAAATCTAAAATGCTATAACTCTTCTAAAAATATATGACGCTTTCTTTTCTATCTAACTCTACATCAAATTAACTTTTTTATTAACAAGATGGACAAAAGTATATTTCAATTTAATACTTTTGTACATGCTTTTCTTCGGAATTGTTATTCACAATTGTAAAAATTTATCAATATAAACTAGAGATCAGTACTAACAATAGTATATTTTGGAATGTCTCATAAACAATTTTATTCAGCTACGATCCCCTGTTTGTTTGTATGTTTGATTGAAATCTGGAAACTCAATTTTAATCAACTTCCAACTATCCAATTGTCTTGAAATTTTGCAGGGGTGCGTAGTTTGGATGACAATACAAAATTATGAAAAAAAAACCCAAGGGGGTGAAAAAATTACCTAGTCACCAATAAATAATAACCCATAACCACAAATCCAAATCAACCACTCGCGTTCTTTACAAACTTTTATCACTGTATGATTCAAGCAAACTGTTAAACTGCATACAGCAATAAAAGATATTTGTACAGATGTTTGAATTATGAAATATAAATACACGAACACTAAAAACTAGAAAATAAAAAATTCTAATAAACGATTTTATTAAAAATGCATTACATACTAAAAAATAATTATTTTCTTATACTACAATTTCGATGGTTTATTTTCACTTTAAATAAAATCGTGGAGCAGAAAATTCATTTCGTCACTTGATGCTGTACTAAATTGATTCATATTCTGATATGAAATATCCTGCTCCACGTTTTTATTTAAAGTTAAAAACCACCATCAAAATTGTAGTACAAGAATAGAAGTATTTTTTAGTTGTTAGTGCCTTTTTGACAAAATCGTTTAACAGAACATTTTTTTATATATTCTTTTTGTCTCTGATCAAGTTGCAGTCATCACAATAAATCAATCCAACTTCATTGGAGAATTGAAATTCGACATTCTAGCTTTCGCCCCCTTGAAATGGACAATTGCAGATAAAAAAGTGTATATTTTTCGAAGAATACAGTATTGTCTCGTTAGCGGCTCGGTTTAGAGTACACGATGTGGACTTTTCGCTATCCCCACCACTTCTATCTCACTCTTGTCCGGCGAAGGCGAGAGCGAGCGAGAGGCACTGAAAGCGAACGAGAACGGTACGAGATAGACGACGGGATGATGTTTTGTCTCGCTCCGTCTTTCAGACGCCTGATCGCGCCCGTCGCGCAGGCAAAGCATTCCATCTCGCTTCCCCCTTCGGCCAGAAAGAAGCGAGAAACGAACACAGCGATCCGCTAACGAGACAATACTGTATATTATCTTCTCTCATTCTGTGTAATTCCTCTTCTCCATTGACGGTCTTCCTACAATTTTGCCAGGTCGCTCAACGTAGGCAGTGTGGATCTATAACACATTATGAAATACATTAGGAAATACTTAATTGTTTCATAAGGGTACAAAATTTTACTGTAGATTTATGAGCTGTTAAACTTTACCTGAAATATGGTACTTATTATTCCATTTGTCCTGGCATTACTGTCCCATACACCATGTTTGCAGTAATTTGGTAAAATATCCGCCTGTAACAAATAATCGCAGACATTTCGGTAAGTTTAGTATGAAAGTAAAAGTTTGTTTCAATAATTCGTCGAACATCGTGCATACCTGCGACGCCCGTATGTATCAGTCTGGCGCATTTTGGCCGAACCGGATTCCGTCTGTCTGCTCTTGTGAACTTAGAAATGTGTCTGAAAAAATTAAAGGGTGAATTAAATTTATTATTTCCTCCGCCACTTTCTTGGGAAAGCCACGGCGGCGTCGGTCGACTCGCGTGATCGTAGGATCCGCGAGTAAAAGTGCCATTGCTGGCACTTGTGACCACTGACAAAATCAGTGGTACCGCGCTTTACAGCGCGGTGCGACGCCGGACCGATACATTAGTTTCATTATTTTCGGAGGGAGACCTCTTTCGCTTTTTCAAGCTTTTTGGTTTTTCTTTCGCTCTCTCTGCTAATATAAATTGTGGCTCCCGAATAGGCATGCACCTATTGTGCCGACTATCTATTAATTCGGGTAGCATGCATTGTAAATAAAATTGAACCAGTTTTGGCTCCATTTCTGTTTTCCAAAACGCATCATCTCTTTCTACTTTTATAGATTTCAGCCCCTTCGGGGTCCAAAGACAAAATATACAGTACTTTCTGTCAGTAATATGTAACTGACCGTGTACTTGATAAAAATAGTGATGCGTTTTGTTCATTGAAATACCTGCTTTCCGTATGAACATGCGCCGGACAGCGGGTACTCTTTCAATAGCTTCTTCCGGCGAAAAGTTCTCCGCTGATTTGGGGCATTTGATTTCCACAATACCCTCTTCACCGATGATTCCATCCGGTGAAGCTCCTAAGAAGGGAATGCAGCTGTCGATGAAAATGCCACATTCTGCAATATCTGTATATTGCTTTTTCAATTCTTCGCGAGCAATTCTCTCGCATTCTTTTCCGTATTCCACCGCGGGTGCACTAATTATCCTCGGATACAGAAATGACTTTACTGCATTTGCGCAAAGCGTGTCAGGTCGGCGGCGGCACACTTGTCCAAAATTGGATGCAGTCAACAATTTGGACTTGTACTGCAACCATTTGCGGTTCTTTGCTTGTCCGATGGTTTCATCTTCAATAGCGTGTCTTTTCTCTTGCCAGTCACTCAGCATTTGCATATGCTTTTCCCGCTCCAGTTCATACATTTCGGATGGCATGTCTGGCTTCTGTGCATTTTCTCCATAATCGGAATCTTTCCGCGAGGGCAATTGCTTGTGTACATATCGCGCAATCTTCGTTTCCTTCTGTTTTAGAGATCTCTTTTCCTTTTCTTTTTTCTTCTTTTCTTCCATTTGGCGAACAAGCTCGGGCGTTTTCTTATTTATTACCGCGTTCAATCGCGAGTGCACTTGATTACTGTTGTACTCCACTACAGCAGCAGCACATCTTCCTGTATAGGATCCTCTTTCGGCGAAATTTAATCTTTTTCCGCCAATGTACTTGGCAATTATTGCATTCAAACTTTCCACAGCGTTATTATTGTTGTTGTAGAGTAAGCTCTCCGCATGAGCTAACAGTGTACGAAGTATTTCTTGTACGTCCTGGTACACACCAATATTCATCAATTCTGGAACGATGTTTCTTTGATTCTCTTTATTCTTTCCATCGCAGAAGTACTTCAGTCGTGCACACTCTTTGTGTTCACCAAACACGTGGCTCGGAACATTCTGTATGTCGTCATACAAATTCTTCGTTTTCTCCTCGATTGACATATTTTGATTGTATCGAAACTTTGCGGCTTTTACGACGTCCGTGCGTATCCGGCGAATGCTGCTTTCCACAGCTTGCCTCAATGGTCCAGGTGTAGTCTTCTTCACAATCGTTTTCATTTTGTTGCAGAAGTTTCGCAACAAATGATTCGTGCATTCAATTTTTTTTACGCGAATCTGTTTCTTATATGGGTCAGCATCAATAATCTTCTTATACACGCTGCTGTCCCCATCACCAATCAAAGTAGAATAAACGAGCCCACGTTTTTCTACGCTAGTATTGAAGCCTTCTACTATAGCATCGCTTTCCATAGCCGAAACATGTGTGCTTTCGGGGTTCTTTCTCCTTTTTCGCAGCAATCCGACAAATTCTGCAAACTTTATTTCGAACCCCGTAAAATAAAACTTTTTTCGTGTAATAGCCTACTATCACGCCGACTCCAGACGCAGAATCGTAACATCCACTGCGGTAGGATCTCTTCATCCAGCTTCCGTCGGCCACAACGGAGATGTGAGGGATCCCTGATCCGGGAAGAACGTCGCCTCTTTCGATCGCCAAACGTTTTTCTTCTTCAGCCGCTGCTAGCATCTCTTCTTCTGCAGCGGCAATTGCGGACTTGACGAATTCCTCTTGCTTCTTCACGAAGTCTCTCTTCGACATGCAACGTATGTTCACTCCTGCAAAAGTGTGTTCCAATTGGGCATAGCTACCTCCACATAAAATTGTTGCATTAACGGCGCCCTGATTCCCATCCACTTCTTCAGCTTCGTCCGATTGATTGCAAATTTCAGCTTTGTAATGGCATAAAGTGCACATTACACTGAAGATGCTCTTGAAGCCACGCCGTTTCACACCAGTTATTCTTAGGTATTCAATGCCACAGTCTTCCCTATCTTTCGCATGCTTACCTATTTTTTGTAATTGAGCAAGCACATTTGGGAAATTCATTATGTCGTTGCTATTTAGGAGAGCCGATTGCTCTTGCGGCTCGTTCTTCGCAACTTTTTCTATAACGAAGTTTTCTTCTTCGTTACTTTCTATATCAAAGTCTTCAAGCGCCTCTTCAGTTTCTCCCGAACTGGCCGTATCAGTATCTTCATCAGATGGCAAGTACATTATCGCTTGATGTGGATGGTTTCGTCCATCGGATGTTGATGGTCCCTCTATTATACGCTCCACGGCCACTTCTTCTGGACGTTGTTCTACGTCAGTTTCGTCTGCCGTTTTTACGTTTTCTTCTTTCTTCTGAAGGGTCAAAGGCCTTCTCTTTTCGCGATATACTTTCCGTTTCGATAATCTCTTTGCGTACGGACGTAATTTTCGCAGACGAAACGGAGATTTATTGTCCATATCTTTTTCCACATCGTGCATATTCACATTTAGAGTGTCACTCATTTCAGACTAAACCAACAAACACAACACAAACACCATACAACACAACGCAACACAACTCAAAATCCTTCTACCCGTTACAAATAAGCGTAAACGCGAACCGTGAATCCGAAGATTCGTCTGTAGTGCGTTCCGAAATAAATCACGCTCTACGAGGCAGACGATGTTTTGTCTCACTCCGTCTTTCGGACGCCGTGTCACGCCGTGTCAAAACGATTTGAAATAAAAAATTTAGTTCGTCTAAAAGACGAATTTTTTTTTCGAGAACTCATAAATAAGACTAACCCGAATCGTCGGCCATTATTGAATACTTCCATCATGGGGATTCAATCATGTTTGAATGTACAGTGTTCTCGTATTCAATCGTATTTTAGTCGATTGAAGCTCGACTAACCTTGGCGAGTCTTGAGACTCGCGAGAGCATTTATTTGGCTGTACTACGGTATGACCCAACCAACGGAATGAACTGAAATTTTGAGGGGTTGGGCGAGAGGGGGAGAGAACCTCTAATATAAAATTTCAGCTGCGGGTATTTGTTACTTCCTGAGATATTAATAAAAACTTTCTCAAAATACATTGAAATTTACCTATACAGACTTTACTAACACAATCATCTTCTCGTCGCCGTCGATTGTTTCGCAGTCGACGATACAATAATGTAATGTATAGGGATACGGTAACAGAAACTGGACGCAAGCCAAGTATATAAATAAATGTATGTTAATTAAAGTGTGTCGATCATTTCCAAAATCTATCAGATTTACTTTCCAGTTAGGTTTTGCGTACGAATTCATACATTATTGCTGTTGACTTATTCCAAGACAACGCATTCGAATTTCCAATTTTACTTGGGTATTAGTATTGGTTTGAGTTATATAGGAGGTCGGGAGGGGGGGGGGGCCGCTTGCGGGCGCGTAAAGCATAGTACCTATACCGAACCGATGTGACGTTGGGAATACTCTAGTATTACTACACTATACCTAGTATTGTGAATAAAAACTGATGCAGTTACAAGCATCGCGCGATGAGGTCAATACCGTACATTGTATCGTCGACTGTGAAACGAAGATGATGATTGTGTTAGTAACGTCTGTATAGGTAAATTTCAATGTATTTTGAGAAAGTTTTTTATTAATATCTCAGGAAATAACAAATACCCGCAGCTGAAATTTTATATTAGAGGTTCTCTCCTCCTCCCCCCCCCCCCCGCCCAACCCCTCAAAATTTCAGTTCATTCCGTTGGTTGGGTCATATCGTAGTATATCCATTTATTTTGATCGATGTCGCGCGAGGCCCGAGCCGAGCGACATTGTCGGCCGATTTTTTCACCTCCAGATATCTTCCAGTTAGAGTTATGTGGCAAATATCTGGCACATGATAGCATCCACCTGGTCGACGAGTACCACATGATAGCATCCAATTGGTCGTTCACTGACCGAGAATTTAGTCGGAGGTGAAGAAATCGGGCATGTACATATCGTTCATCCGCCTAAACTGGCGCTTGAAATTGCTCGGCGATGTGTCATCGATTATACGGAAAGTGAATTTCTTTATTTTTCATCGTATCAATATAAAAGTGACACCAATGGATTCCTGGCGTTCTCCTGATTAAATGGACAGAAAATAATTTAAATTGGATAATCATAGTTGAATTCTCATGATTGAACTACTTCAATCATGGGAGCTTCGATTAAAAATTGACTCGGGTTCTCTCTTCCGCAGTCAACGGCAACTACGTGTGACTTTTTTATCCGCTCTCGCTCGTTCTCGGATTCTCTCACTTTCGACCAAAGAATTCCAAGAAATTGTGGGGATAGTCGCGGGCTCCTAAAGAATCAGGAATCGGCGGGGCTCCACCTACCGCTGATGGAGAGGGAAACACCTACAGGAGCGGTGGTTATGTGTGCGTGACTGATGCTGGCGCAGTTCATGCACACACAACCACCGCTCCTGTAGATGTTTCCCCCTCCATCAGCGGTAGGTGGAGCCCGTCGATCCCTGGTAGTCAATGCGTTGCAAGCGACCCGAGCCGATCAAAATGCAGAATATGGAAAATGTAAGTATTATATTGTATTCTATTATATAGAGTGACTCTCTAGTTAGAATATTCAAAGGCGATGCCGCCAATAAGCCACACCTCGCTGAGTTTCGTAGATTTCGACGCTCGCGACGAGATTCACTACGCCATATGAAGAAATTCTTTATTCTTCATTGCATCGATATAGCAGTGATACCAATGAATTCCTGGCGTTCTCCCGATTAAAATCATGTCATGTAAATCGGACTATTTTTACCGAAGTTAGCGTGGTACCATTTTCATCGGCGCGACATCCATTGACGCCATTTTTGCAAAGATCTGTTGAGAAATGCAGAACGTGGAATTCGTCACTTCCGCGACACTCAGCGAGGCACGGTTTATTGGCGACATTGTAGACCGAGAGCTGGCTATAGAGGGATCAACGTGACTCGATGCAGTCACAGTTCTTACTGTTGGATTAGTGTTGCCGAATGCGAAATCGTCGGTCTGCATAGTCAGTCCGGGGAACTAACGCGGGGGTGGACGGTCAAACAGGTAAAATTTCTAGCGTAATAACATCATTCTTGCTGTTCTGACATTTCATATATTTATTGTTTACGCATTTAATGAACGATATGCAAAATGGCAGACCACTAAGTGGGCCCCAAAGGCGGCTGCCGTTCCAATATGCGGCCGGCTGCGGTCCCACTAGGGCAAAGGAGAAACAGATGCTAGCGCGCAAGCCACGTATCGCGCTTTTCATCGACGTCTGCCAAGGTCTTATCTCCCACTTGGTGGTCTGCCATTTTGCATATCGTTCATTAAATGCATAAACAATAAGTATATGAAATTTCAGAACAGCAAGAATGACGCTATTACGCTAGAAATTTTACCTGTTTGACCGTCCACCCCCACGTTAGTTCCCCGGACTGACGCGGCAAACCGGCGATTTCGTATTCGGCAACACTAATCCAACAATAAGAACTGTGACTGCATCGAGTTACGTTGACCCCTATGTATCCAGCTCTTAGACTCTAGGAGTGAGGACTTTGAGGACTCTAGCGAGAGAATCACGCTGTACAATCTTACTATTTGCCAAAAAATAATACATTCATCATTTCATTTCCAGATAAAAGATACGGTCCCCAACCGATCGGGGGGAAGTGGAGAGGAGGAGGAGGAGAGAAAGGGGAAGGAAAGACAGGAAAATGAAAGACAGAAGGAGGAGAAGAAGGAGGAGAAGAAGAAGGAGAAGGAGGAGGAGAAGGAGGAGAAGGAGAAGAGACTCGAAGAGACTATAGCTAAAGTAAGTTATGTTGAAATTATGTGTGTGTACATTATTGTCTCCGTATGTTCTCGCTTCTTCCTGGCCGAAGGGGGGAGCGAGATGGAACGATTTGTCTGCGCGACAGCCGCGAACGCAAAGGACGGAGTGTCAGGCGGCCGAAAGACGGAGCGAGACAAAACATCATCCCGTCGTCTATCTCGTACCGTCCTCGCTCGCTTTCAGTGGTTGTGTTCCACTTCACTCGTACTGCGCATGAAATTGGTGGCATCGTATTGGTGGTAAGTGAGAGAAATTCTACGGAATCGTACGATGCCACCAATTTCATGCGCAGTATGCGTGAATTGCAACACAACCAGAGGCTCTCACTCGCTCTCATTCCATCTCGCTCTCGCCTTTGCCCGACAAGAGTGAGACAGAAGTGGTGGAGATAGCGACAAGCCCGTATCGTGTGTACCAAACCGAGCACATACGGAGACAATACTGTATTATTATTATTGAAAGTGGTATAAGAGGCGATCTGTACTTAAAAAATCGTTTATTTTCATTAACATTTTTATTGATTACTATTCCGTATTAAAATGACACAAGTTTATAGTTTTAAAAACATTACCCGATTTGATTTACGGATGCGAATATTTTGTTGATTCAAAAGCATACCCTTAAATATCCCAATGTATAAATAAATGGACTTATACCACTTTAAGAAATAACGGCTCACATGTAGGTGTAGAATTAGAAAATGTAATTTTTATGGTACTGTTTCAGATGAAAAAGCAGATAAAAAAGTTGAAATACGGCCGAGGAGGCCGCCGAGGAGGAGGCCGAGGAGGCCGCCGTGGAGGCCGCGGCCACCCAATTATCATACATAACTATTAATTACATATATTTAAAAATATGTATAATATATCATTTATAATTTTTAGATGATTGTTCATTTTCATTGTTTTAATGGAATGTAAAACTTTCACATTTTTTATCGTATCGGCATGAACGTTTCAGTAACATACTGCTGAGATTTGAAGATGAAAATGAATTCAAACACGGTATAAATCGGATTAGTTTTAGCATTAGTAGATTAGAAATGTTACGCATTTATCTAGTACAGTTCTAGAAATAATCCGATTTATACCGTATTTGAATTCATTTTAGTGCGGAAAATCTCAGCAGTATGTTACTGAATACTGAAAATGTGACGTTTTACATTTTATCAACACTGTATGCCTCACCAACCGAGATTACAAGCCGCCGCACAGTGGGACATTTCGGATCGAAACACGGCACAAAACATTTTCTTCCCGAAATCATATATTTATCATTAGTTTCTTCATTTCGTTCAGTTAGGACGTATATTTGTGATCCTATTGATACAGAAAAATTAATGAAATTTGTTTATTTAATGGGGCATAGTACTTTTTTACAAATTGCCGACAATATCGACCACATTGTACATAGGAAAAAGTTCCGCATCTTTCACATGTAAAAATACTTCACTTACTTTAAATTTCAATGGCAGAAAAGGCATTTTTGTAAAAAAAAAAGCGTCAGAGATCCCTTCTCGTCCCTCTAACTACCTCAGTTAAACTCCCGTTAAAAATAAACAATCAAAATTGGGACATTCAGTAAGATATAATTCCAAAAATATCAGGGATATCAAAATTAAATTTGGTACACTTCAAATACATACCTCAACACTTAATTCCATAAAAAATTAGTTGAATTAAGTAAACAACAATACTATAAACAACAATACAAGTTCTGAAGAGTTTCGTGGTTCTCTTCTTCAAAACCGTGTAGTCGCGTTAAAAATTAATGAATGTGAAAAACAATCATACTACCTGCAATCAACTACCTGTAAATGAAAATTTGCAGTCTAGCGATATTTTTGTAAAAGGACTTAGTGCCGTATTTCGACCCGAAATGCCCCACTGTGCGCCGTCGAACAACTCAAATCCTATTTGAGTTTATCCAGATACCTATTATCATTGCCCATCTCTGTTCTCTAACCGCTTCGCAGTGATTCATTCAAGCCTCCTTGATGGCAAAATAGTGATAGGGGAAATGCGGCAACAGCGCGATTCGACTCTCGATACGTCTCGGCAACTATGTCTTTCCTACATTTATCGGCTAGATTGGACTTCCACCGGTTTTGATGGTACAAGGCACGAATATACCATCAGCGCTGGTGACGGAGAAACCTTGAAGCTTCATTCTGTCATTCCTCGAGGCTGTCTCAGTACACGAGTCAGAAATTCATTATTATCTCAACGTGCGGTGGTTATTAGCCTTCAAACGCACCAGACCACTCTGCACTGATGTCTACTGGAGACAACTACACCCGCAAAAACATTCTTCGTGGCGATTCCACGACGTAAGTTGGTTGAAACGGTTTGTTTACTACATCGCGTATAGGCAGAATCGGCGGAATCATTATGCAAGTTATGCGCCACATAAGGGCGCCAGCCGAATGGGACGCTAAAAAACTGAATCGCGCGCTTAATAATATAGGAATCCAACCCCCACATGAACGAAATTTACACCCCGTAAAGACAAAGCATATTAAATAGAAAATAGTTGCATAAATTTGGGGACACCAAAAATTTTCTTGCATAAGGGCGCCAACTAACATCGCGTCGGCCCTGCTTATACGTCACGCTGGTGCTACGTGGTTGCAATACACCATTAGCGCCACCAACGGAGAAGCCTTGAAGTTGCATTCTGTCAGTTTTCGATTCAGAAATTCATTATTATCTCAACGTGCGGTGGTTATTAGCGTTCAAACGCACCAGACTACCCTGCACTGATGTCTATTGTAGGCAACTGTACCGGCAAAAACTTCCTTCTTGCCGATTCCGCGACGTAAGTTGGTTGAAACGGATTGTTTACTACATCGCGTATACGTACACGCTTTTCCTAGCTTGTGTGAGTGTACGCACACATTTAACGCCCGCTGAGACGGCAGCCTTAAGTCCTGTCATTTGCAGCGTTTTTTTGCCTATTTAGATTCATCCGACGCGTAATTTCATCAAGAATACGAAATATACTGGAGTTTTTGTTTTGGGTGAGTTCAACGGGTAATAGGTTACACGCCGATTCACAACTTCGATGCCGACAACCCGACGTCGAGAAATACCTCCACAGTTTACAATAAACGAATTATTTTACAGAAAACAAATTTCGCTCGACTTTCTTAGACGATAAGATTAGAGATAAAACTTTCAAAAAGACCCATTTCTTTAAAAAAAATTGCTGAACTGCCTCATTTTCGTTGAGTTACACAAGTCTCCCCTTTAATTAAATTGAATAAGCATATAATTAAATGAGCTTATTGTATTTTGTCAAGAAACTCAAAACATAACAGATTAATTTCAGTGTGCTTCGTTCACACTTCTTGTAGAAAGATCAAACCAAGGGCACAGGCAAACGTGAAATAACGAAGTACTAAACAGACGAGCAACCCTCCTTATGAACCTGATCATCGGTTCTATAGAGAGGGAATACTATAATCAACACGGTACAGCATAACCTTCGACACTCCGCACAATGCGAATTAACTCCAAGTTCGGGTTCATGATAAAGTGACAAATAGATACATACATGTCTAGGATACCGGTGTCCGATCGGCGACCAGCCTACTGTATGAGTGGCACTAGAGTAGGCATGGAACTAAAGTGAACGCAGCGGCCATTTTTCGGCCATTTTTCATATCAACGGGGAGGCTGGTCGACGTTGTACGTATTAAAGTTGATGTTTTAGATATGCCCAGCACGTCTAAACGTGCGCGAAAATTAAGTTTTCCCAAACGTATTTAAAATTTTGATAGTAAAACGCGTTTTTCCTATCCATTTTTATCGCGTGACACAGTGGAATAGGCCTACAGGGGATACCACTGACAAAAAATCAGATAATAGTACTCCATGGGTGATGCGGAAATCTATCGATACGGGTGTCGCCCCAATGCGCCACGCGCGGTTCATGTAGTACAGGTCTGAGGCGCTCGAAGCTCCTAGGCCCACCGCGGGGGGCAAGACGTTCGGCGGGAGAAAGGAGGCGTTGCCTCTGAAAAACGGCCGCTGCGTTCACTTTAGTAAATCGCGATAAATACCCCAAAATTTTTACCGGTAATTCGCCAAATTTTTACAGGTACTTCGATAAATTATTTATTAATTCCGTCGATATCTACTCCGTTATCAGTGAAAAAACTTTAATTAATAATGGAGACGAAGTATCTTATGGAGGTACATACTTTGATCCAAACGAAAACTAAAAATCTGAATCAAGCATTCAACAAAATTGACGTATTTTCAAATAGAAAAAATAAAAATAAAATATCTACAAATGGTATATGATTTCTTAATGACTACCCGAACAACAGGTGTAGAATCTAAGAGCGCTTTATCAGAAGACCAAAGTTTGACAAATTATATTTTTTGCGTGCTTATTTGTTAAAAAGAATTGTTAAGTAAAAAATATTTAATTATTTATATAAGTTAATAAATCATGTCAATAGTTATACAAATATGAATATTTTGTGTTATATCGTTTTATATTTTATGTTCAGAAAAGTTTTATTTGCATATATTTTTTATAATGCTCGATTAGAGTTCAAAAAAAAAATTTTGTAATGATTATTTTTATATTTTCAAAACATTAAAACATTACCGGTAACTTACCGATAAACCGGTTTTGAATGAAAATTTTACCGAATTACCGGTAATTGAAAAAGTCGGTAAATTTGCAATCCCTAAATCAGGCCTGGGAATTAAGTGAACGCAGTGGCCGATTTTCAGAAGCAACGCCTCCTTTCTCCCGTCGCGCGTCTTGGCCCCCGCGGCGGTCAAGGAGCTTGGAGCGCCTCAGGCCCGTACCATATGAACCGCGCGTAGCGCATTGGGGCGCCCCCCGTATCAATAGATTTCCACATCACCCATGGGGGTACTATCCCTAATGTGTTTTTTTTTTGTCAGTGGTTAATATTTTAGATTTGCCTAGCACGTCTAAACGTGCACGAAAATCTAGTTTTCCAAACATATTTCAAATTTTGATAGCAAAACGCAATTTTCCAATCCATTTTTTAACGCGCGACACAGTGGAATAGGCCTATAGGGGATACCACTGACAAAAAAAAACGCATCGATGATAGTACCGTCATGGGTGATGTGGAAACCTATTAATATAAGGGGCGCCCCAATGCGCTACGCGCGGTGCATATGGTACGGGCCTGAGGCGCTCCAAGCTCCTAGGCCGCCGCGGGGGCCAAGACGCGCGGCAGGAGAAAGGAGGCGTTGCTTCCGAAAATCGACCGCTGCGTTCACTTAATTCCCAGGCCTGCCCTAAGTGGTGGCGCGTTGGTGGCGTCCCGATAGTATCATTAGTCTTGGAGAAGAAAATTTGCCCCCGGCCTTGGATAGCTAACACTTTGACTGGCGCAAGTTTTTGCACAATGCCCCTTTAAATCGGTTAGGCCAGCGTTGCCCCGATGAGCAGACCGAGAATACGAGCATCCATCGCGTTTTCCAAAGCTCGTGCGGAAAAACGACTTAAATTCAGCCCATAACTACAAATCAAATCAATTTAATCGCAATGAAATCAGCATGTAACGGTTACACGCACACTACTAACAAGGAGAGTATTTTAGGTGTCCGCCTCCGATCATTTTGATTTTTGGATATATTATAGAGGACCGAAAAATAAGAAATACGTTTTTTTTTTATTTTTCCCCATTTTCAGATTGGGTGAAAACTGCGTTCAAAGTTAGGGTTTTTTCTTATGTATTATTTAAACAAATGAAGTTTTTGAAAATCTGTTGAGTCAGTCATATTTCGCATTCAAAGACACAAAATTCGTCCATTGACACTATTCCCCTATCTCTAATAGTTCTCGAGATATTCCACAAAGATGATTTTTCAACCCTAACTTTGAATGCAATTTTCACCCCCCCCCCCCCCCCCAAATCTGAAAACGGGGAAAAATAAAAAAACACGTATTTCTTATTTTTCGGTCCTCTATAACATATCCAAAAATCAAAATGATCAGAGACAGACACCTAAAATACTCTCCTTGTAAGGTCGGGGCCACATATATTGGCTAGTGAGTTTTGTGAGGTGTATTCTCACACCACACAGTTTGCCTACCTCGGTGCTCTTTTTCTCAACGTTGACTCTCAGAATTAAATGGTTAAAAGTTTGAATGTATAGATATAAAAAATCTTTATTATTTTCTTTTGATATTTAATTTTGCAACTACGCAATGTGTTGGGACTGCGCACGCGTCTATGCGACTCCGCGTCCCGGCAGAGGGCGTACGGGGCGGACAGAGTAGCATGGCTTACGGACACGAGGAGGGTGTTGCGATGCGCCTCCGACAGTTCTTATATTAAGTGTTGTTGAATATACGTGTGAAATGTTCTTCACTGAGTTCCGTGTTTTCTTGTCACACCCGTAAATTCCCGAATCACGTCGGACCTAACACAATGAATTCAGTACGGTTTGCATTATTATTTGATGAGATCTGTAAATAAATAACACATGACTAAGGTCGGTAGCAGATATATTGGCCGGTGAGTTTTGTGAGGGTGTTACATGGGCCCTTCAGGTCCATTCCGTGCTAGCTGTCCTCGCGTCGCTTTCCATATCAACATCGGCGATTCAGCGGAATCGCACTGCGGACGACACTCCGGTCGCCAAACCGCGGAATCCATTGTCGTGGTCACAACGTGATCGTTGATGGCCCAGATTCCGATATTCTTCGAAATCGGAAGGCAATCGCCAAATGCCGACGAGGCGACTTGCCCCGCCGATTGCGAGGGTGCGAGGCCCGAGCGTCAATCGAGAGGACGCGTGGATAGTTAGTGAGATTCAGAGCTCGGTGTAGGAAGTGTCGTCGGCGAAACGCGCCGTCTAGATCGCGTCTCCGCTTTACAGTCAGTAACGCCAAATCACGCTCGGCCTATCAAGTTAGCCTAAGTGTAACTCCGTTCCGACACACCGTGAAACGGCCTCGCCGGAAGAGCATTTACGCGCTGATAAGAGCTACCGCGACCGCGAAGACTAGGAGCAGAGGGAGCGAGCGAAGCGACGAACGCTAGACCCAGCGACTTCCGATCGTCACCTAATAGTAACTCGAGCGCCCGCGACCTACGACAGGTTGAAAGACTCACAAGCGTCAGCAGAGACGGAGCGCCATCTCTGGGGTATGTAGTTTGTATTTCACGCTTTCGTCAGAATATATGTACTTTACTGTTTTTTTCCTTTAAATCCCGTGTCCAGCATTGTTTCAACCCCTTTTCCTCCCAATCCTTTCATGGTAAGTATAGTCAAGGCGTACTCTAGCACCTCGACAGAGCAAGAACCCTGTGAATTATCTCAACCGCTCGGAATTATTCGCAAAATGTCCCTTCAGAACGTAACAAGGGGTATTCTTCCACCACACAATTTGCCTGCCTCGGTGCTCCTTTTCGTAACGTTTTCTGACTCGCTCTCGTTCCATTTCGCTTTCACCTTCGCAGAACAAGAGTGAGCCAGAAGTGGTGGGGATAGTGCCAAGCTTCTATGGTGTAGGCCAAACCGAGCTGTCAGCGTAGAAATACACACATCAGAATAGGTGTGCGTTAGCTACGAAAAAATTCAGGAGCTTTATTGGTCAGAACATTGATACTTTCTCGATAGCTTCATCTCGTATTGGTCCACGCATAGCTTTGTAACACACACAACTATTACGCTAAAAACAAACAGCAGCCAAACGGCTAGGTTCAGGCGGAGTCGAGCAGCCTTCCCGTTAGCCCACCATACCCTGCGAGGGCCACGCAACTACAACTGTCAAATCCACGATCGTCAAACGGTGGTGGCTGATTTCTCCTCGATCGCTGTTCGCAAAAACGAATTCACCGGCCAATATATCTGGCTCAGACCTTAGAGTTTTCTCCATCCGTCACATGCCCGCAACTTCATTGGTTTCGAGCGCCGCCCTCCACGTGAGCTTTGGAAAACGCGATGGCTGCTGGTACTCTCGGACAGCCCATCGGGGAACGCTGGGTTAAGCCTTCTTGAGCGATGGTCTCCGTCGGGAAAGTTGTGTACAAAGCGCAGATGTGTGGTTGGTTTGTTTTTAAAGTAAACAGTTTGGAGATTCGCGGCCAATACTTTCGCTGCTTTCTAGAAAATATTGTCGTGAAAATACGCCACAACTGTGCACAGGATGCACATCGTTTAGCAGGAAAACACGCTGACGCCACTGAAAGTGTTACTGGTTAAAGCAGTTGTTAATAAAATGGAGGAACCGGGTTCGAATACCGGTCTAGGCAATCTGATCGGCCAATTGTTTTTCTCCTACACATGTAAGAAGAAATGAGGTTTCGCTCGAAACATGTGAATGGTTGTCTTAAATGTCAAATTTTCGATTTCTATGCGTACCACTGACTGTATAGTCAAATCGTTATTATCAAATCTAGGCTGAACCTTTATAACATGTAAATATATATGCTTATTATAATGAAAAATTAAATATCAAATACCGTCTATCCAAATGTAAAATTTAAAGAGCATAATAAAATATGTTGATTAAATTAAGCGAGCAGTATCAGTTATTTAAATAGTCTTTTTTACATTTACTCTAATCATTGGAATTAATGTATATTACAGACCTCGTGCCGTCCCAAAAAGAAAGCCGGTGTGTAAGTTACGGGTACTTGCAAATTGCTGCAAAGTTCTATTCCAAGATGTACGTTCAATAAATCCTTGAATATTTCTAATCTGGCATTATTACTTTCCTTCAGAGCGTTAAATTTACTTTCCTCGAGTTCATACTGCATAGGGTCCACTTCCAAGTGTATTTGAGAGAAAACAACTTTACTGCTATTTCCCGGAAGACTTGCAAGTAATATACTTGGTGTGTGCCATGTTTCTTCTGTTCCTAGTACTTTCACATCAAACGAATACAAATTTCCACTCTTGTCTTTCACATTTGCAGAAGTCGGAGGTGCCACGCTAGATGATGCTCTGAAAGAAATGATTTGAAATATCTTAAACTACTGTAATTTGACTCTATTATTACACTCCATTATGGTTATAAAGTATTTATCTGTAAGCTGCATTTTAAATTAAGTAGCATTCTATATAAACTGTGTCTAGAAACATTATTATAACAAATTCCGAAATTTTGCGAAAATTCGTAAACATGTCATTGAGCTATAGCATTGTGTCCAATACGTTACTCTTCAAATTTATTTGATATAGTGACCCACGAAGAAAGCATAATTAAGCCAATACCATGTAAATATCTTACTTAACATCCTCCTGATCCTGAGAGAATCTCGATCTTATAGGAGATGCTTGATAACAAAAGATATGATGCATCATGCGGACATGCTTCCATTTCCCATAAGAGAAGTGAACGAGTTCATTCTCTCGCACTTCTGCCGTTTTAAACGATGGAAGTAGTATGTGAAGTACGTCGGAACACAAAGCGAGAAGTTTACCACCTTGGAGGATGTATTCAACAATCAGGCTTCCAATCTCATTACCAACATTTCCACAAACAACAACTAATGCTGCATTTTCCACCCATGCATCAGTACGTGCTTCTTCAGAAGACAATCCGTAAATAGCATACCTGTTTACAAGATGAAAATTTAATATGTAATATCAAATATTAAAACTGGTTCAAAGTATAAATATTATTGAACATATTCCTTTCATTTAACTTACAAGGGGGCCGCATAGGTTATGCAATCGGTTCTGGAATGAGACTGGGTGGACATTGTAGTGCACACCTAGTGTTAAAAAGCTGTAAAGGGATTTTGCAAAATGGGCCTTCATTTTCGAGATATTTGAGTTCAAAGTTTTGCGGGACAGTAGTATTTCAGTTGCGCAAACATTCTTACCAAGCACCAGGAATCGAACCGAAGGGACTCCCAGCACCGTAGGCGAACACCTTATTATCGCAGCTACGACCATTGCTTGGTAAGAATGTTTGCGCAACTGAAATACTACTGTCCCGCAAAACTTTGAACTCAAATTTCTCAAAAACGAAGGCCCATTTTGCAAAATCCCTTTACGGTTTTTTAACACTAGGTGTGCACTACAATGTCCACTCAGTCTCATTCTAGAACCGATTACATAACCTATGCGGCCCCCTTGTTAGTAAAATGAATTTATAAAATGTTATGGTAATTATTTAGGAGTTTTCTGTCCTCACCGATTTCAATGATTTTTAGATGTGTTGTCGGGAACATGATTCTGAACAACTTTTTCCTATACGTGTTATCGCCGCCCGACCTTCGTTTTCACGATATACGCGAAAAACTGCTCCTACTACTGCAATGTAGTCTGCCGCGTACCTACACTGCGTTCGACGTTAGAACATACTCGTTACGGGCAGAGATACACCGTTGATTGGAAGTAATCCGGCAGGGAAAGTGCTACGACCAATCGCGAAAGTGCTACGATCAATCGCGTGTGTCAGATCCGCGGGAGCTGCGCAAATCGGTCGCAAATCGGCAGGGGCGTCGATATGATCTTACATGGAACGCAGTTTACCTATAATACGCGTCCGTGGTAGCGTATGCGCCAGCATGGGACAAAACAAATGACGAAGCTGACCTTTGTTTCCGAGATATTTGGAAAAAACTTCTTTTGACTTATTCCGACGCAACGCATTATACTTTCCAACTTGTCCCAGGTATTAGTATTGGTTGGGGCTAGATTACTGCAGGGGACGCACGTAAAGCATGGTACACCGAACCGATGTGAGTATGTGTTAAACTCGGTAATTCTAGTGTTAACTGTGGGTGACGGAAAAGTGAATTGACTCCTTGATTTACGCGCTCCCCGACCTAATCTAGCCCAACCCAATACTAATACCGTCAACTGTGGAACCTTCGGCAGTTCTAGTGTTAAGTAAAGTTTTTTGCAAATATCTCGTAAACCAAAGTCGAGAGTCGAAAATTTTAGAGGAAAATGTTGTTCAGAATGATGACCTTGGCAACATATGTGAAAGTCATTGAAATCGGAGAATCCTCCCATAATGTAAACATTTACCCAAAATTTGTACTTTGTACTTCATTGTAAATCATTAAAGCAAGTAATTCATAGAAAACGTATTAATTATTTGTACATACATTATTAAGAAAAATAGACTTACTTATCCGTGCCAAGAGCCTCTTCTAGTACTCCCTTTACATTATTCAGGGCGATGATACTATCCGCATATATTAAAACATTAGGTGGTTTCATATTATTTTTTAATAATTTTGCTGTTATTTGTGCTATGGAACTTCTGTAAAATAAAAATACCAAGAATCTTGAAACTGGATATTAATATAATGAATTACAACATTTTCGAATGAACTGTTTTGGACCCCTGACTGGTAAAAGTTGAGATAAATTTAGAGGCCTCAGATTATACTTCCTCATGCACAGTAAATGGCATTGAGTTCTATTGGGAAGCCAAGACTTTCGATACGCCAACTAGTGACAGAAAATTGAACTACTGATTGTGAGAGTAGGTTGAAATCCGTCGACGTCCGTATGATTATTAGTGTTTAAGGGGGTAGACACGTCACATGGTCTGGGTGATTCGGCAGGTCGGTATTACAGCGGGTTTTTTCTGTACATAAATGGTAATACTGTCACGTCCGGAGTGGAGGTATTTAGGATAAACCCGGGAGACGCGGTCGGGCTGGAGAGTTGGTCGAGTCGCTATATTCAGACTCTACATCTGTGTATATGTAAAAGTGTGTTAAGGATTTGTCCTGGATTTACCCTATTGGTGATAGTTATCAAACCGTCGCGTCGGTAGCTCTTATTCGAGAGGAGGTAACTTTTTGAGCACTCGATGCAGTTTCTTATGGGGCGTTCTTGAATTAATAAGTTTCTGCACCGATGGCAATAGACAGGGGCTTTATACGTATAATAATAATGTGTCCAGTATACTTCTACCGAATCTGTTGGTTCCCGACGGGAGCAATTTAAGCAAATGTTGTCACCCTGTGCAGTGGTCGTTATACCCCCCGAAACGTAAGATCAACGCATTCAAAAATGCCGAAATACTCTGTAATCTGCGGTTTCAGTAGAACGATTCACCCCGATTTAGGTGTTGAATGCACATGCTAGATATTGGCTATTGTGGGTACCGTATGTACAGAGAATCTATTTCCTATCAACGGTAGACGTAAATCCCACCGCTGTCCCCAAAATTATGTCACGTCCCGGGTGGAGGTTTTTAGGACGATGACTATGTGGGGGAAAAGTCAGGTGAGAATGCGTAATCCTGCACACTGAGGATTGGTCGAAGTCAGGTGTGAATCTTAAATTCAGCACACTGAGGAATGGTAGAGGTCGGGTGAGAATCTTAAATCCAGCACACTGAGGATTGGTGGAGGTTAGGCGAGAATCTTAAATCCAGCACACTGAAGATTGGTGGAGGTCAGGCGAGAATCTTAAATTCAGCACACTGAGGATTGGTGGAGGTTACGCGAGAATCTTAAATCCAGCACACTGATCGACCAGGGAAGGTTTAAAAGGCGAACGCGCACCAGGGGGACACCCGTTAAAGCACTTTATGTATGTTTTGGCTTGGTAATTGGACTTACCGTTGCATGTATATAAGAAGCCACACGTAATATTTCCGCGAAATACGTCTAGACATATGGCTGTACACGGCCCATACAAAAGTACGTTTGTAAATACTGTAAGCACTCTCGCGTTCCCGAACCGAAATCAGCTGTTGCAGTAGCCTGTTTTGATTTGGGACCTTCGTAACCATAGAATAGACACAATAATTCGAAGCGTGATTTAAAGCAAAAAGGTTTATTAAATTTAAACATGAATATATGCATTGTCAATGCGATAGCGAGGTTAACATAATAATGCATCGGACATTAAGCATTAGCACATAACATTTATATAAATGGTGGTTAATAACAATATAAGAATATGAACAGGAAATACACGAGAATAAGCCAATGACAATATATGAAAAGCAGTAAGCGTTATTAATACAAAATAATATGAAATGCAATAAGCTTTAGTAAAGGAAATAATATGAAATGCAATAAGCGTTAATACAGCAAAATAATATAAAATACAATTAGCGTTAATAATACAAAATAATATGAAATGCAATAAGCGTTAATAATACAAAAGATATAGATGAAGATGATGTGCCGTGGTAATAATGGTAATTATAACAGCTTACAAGGATTGATGGTTAGTGATCGTTGATCATTGAATTTAAATATATTGTTAATATGTTTAATGAAACTTCGCGAGGTAACTCCTGGTTGACTGAGTTCCGTAGAAGAGAGTGCGGCCTCTCGAACCCTTGTATTGATGTGGTTTACATGAATGTCAGGTGTGACGGGTACGCGCGGTATGCACCATGACCTATTATTTACGAAATATGCGTCGCAATAGGACTTTCGGGGTTTTTATTTGTATGAAATATGCGTCTATAATTAGACGTGTTTATGATTCATGCACGAAATATGCGTCGCAATAAGACTTCCGGGGTTTTATTTGGGCTTCTGATAAGGGGATACTCAACCCATTGGATGGATTTTGGGTGTTTTGATTCGACAGGGGTGAGAGTGGCTTTGACTCGGTGAGTCGTAAAGAGGGGGTGAGACGTGGTCTCGAATGAAGAAAGTTCTTGTGACGGGGGCCTTGTTTGAATTCAAATATGAGGGAGAATTCATTCCTCGTAGGGCGAATAGGGGAAGGAGCTTTCGTAATTGACCATCTTGAAATGGCTAAAAAAAGAAAGGTAAGATATAATTAATTAAGTTTCAACATTTTAATTATGTGGTTTTTCATACCTAACCTAGTTCTCGATCATTGACTTTGCACATTTTTTAACGGGTAATACTTCTATTGATAAAATATCGAATATTGTTATTTTAAGAGGAAGATTTCAAGAAGCAGAATGTATAATTCTTGTGACATGCAAAAAGCTGTAGAGGAAGCTAAAAAAGGAAAATCAATGCGGTCCGTAAGCATTTTGTACAATGTTCCTTATGCAATTCTGCAGTCCAGAGTAAGAGGAACATATTCATTAGATACAAAACCAGGACCTAATAGCAACCTGGATTTTTTATTTAAGTAAATGCGGGTTTCCGATAACGAAGGAGCATCTACTAGATACAGTCCAGAGAATTGTTATTAAAACAAAGAAAAACACATCGTTTACAAATGGTAGACCGGGGAGACGCTGGTATGCATCTTTTTTGAAAAGACATCCCAATTTAACAAAACGAATGTCCCAAAACTTAACTAAAAGAAGAGCCAATATAACAGAGGAAGCTTTAAGAAATTGGTATAAAGAGATAGAAAGTTATCTTACTTCGAAAAATCTTATGAATATTGATCCAAAAAGAATTTTTAATTTGGATGAATCAGGCTTTTTATTATCTCCAAAAACCAAGAAGGTATTGGTACGTAAAGGGGAGAAAGCAGTTTATAGTGTCTGCGATAGTGACAAAGAATGTTATACAGCCTTAATTGCTGGAAATGCTGTGAAAAATGTACAAGTGTATTTCCTTTTGTATATCCCGCCCAAACGGTAAGACAACACCGTTGAACGGACGGGAAGACGCGACAACAGCCCCCCCCCCCCCCTCTCGCGGCGCGAGGAGAGGGCTCGGGCGTTTTGTGGGGAGTCTGGTCTTGGGTAACGGAGAGTTCCGATCGGCACGTGTAACAGTCGCAATAAAACAATTTTTCTCGCCTTCACAATTATCTCCTCCGACCAGTTCCTATTTTAAACAAATGCTGCTGGACAGTTACCTCCTGTTATGGTGGTATATAACTACGAAAGAATTCCATCTTTGGTAGCCAAACACTTTCCAAATGAATTCGTCATTGGAAAGAGTGAGACTGGTTGGATGACTAGCGAAATATTTTATATGTACATTGCAAACAGTTTTTATCAGTGGTGTGTGAAAAGTGATATTCCATTTCCAATCATACTTTATGTAGATGGGCACAGCTCTCATTTAACCATTTAACCAACATCTACTAATAATTTACTTGGAAACAATAACTTTAAAATCACTGTGAGTCTTGATAAAGAAAAAAACAGTAGCAGTTCTGAAAAGGTGATAAAAATTCTTCAAATTAAGAAATTAAATATGAAAAAAGTAAACATCAAGTTATTTTCTTATAAAAAATATTCATAAGCTGAATTTGAATGTTATTTTTATACATACAAATAGTATTGTAACGTCCCACAGGGACTCGAACCGGTAATTACCGACCGTCGATAAAGTAGAACAATACTACATTACCACGCAACTAGCCTATGTTACCGCGCATACCAATTGTACATACTTTTATATGTTAATTTTAAACCAAGCATAGATTAGAGAAACAAATGTTATAGAAATGTTAAGAATAATTAATTATAAATACTGACCAAAGTGCGAAACAAAATATTATATAATAAGCAAGAAAACTGCGAAATAACAAGAACTGACTCACTGCGCATGCGCCAGCCCGCCAATTCTCCAGTATAAAAGGAGGCGCACGCAGCACCCAGCGCGCTCATTCGAATAGAGATACGTTCTTGCAACCGATGAATGCTAGTTCCTAGAGGCAGCTTACGTACTATCCAGTAGAATTTCAGCACGCTCCGGAGACGGCAGCGACTGGTTCTCAGTGTACAAAGGTACTGGGTGCTCCTTTTTGGATCTTTCATTTAAAGGTTGAGAACTTTGTCTTCACGGAGGTTTCAAGCGTTGCTCCTACTAGTAGGCAGCAGCTTAGCCGCTTAGTGAAGGCAAGGTCTACAGAACAGTAGAATAAGAATTCTGCCACAAGTATTGGGAACTGCTCCGGAAACGGCAGCGGCCGCTCTCACAGCAGAATCGTAGAATTTAAACTCTGTCAAGAGTTCGGGAACCGCTCCGGAAACGGCAGCGGCCGAACTTACGACAGTAGTACATATATCCAATTTTCGTAGCGTATTAGAATTAATTAACATAGACACAAAAACACAAAATATATAATCGTAGTTGTAAGCATTATTATTGTTATTAGAAATAAGTGTTGTTTAATAAAGTCATAGTTAAGTTTTAAGTTGGATTTTACTCCTTTGCTCTACGCACGAACCCCCACCTATCCTATTCTCGACGGACGCCGCTCTCCGCTCGAGAACCAGCTAACGTTTAGTCGTCTCCGGACTACCGAACGTTACAGGTTGGATATAATTTTTGGTGACAGCGGTGGGATATTTCGTTGAGAAGAATATTTTCGTGTAGTAAAATCACTTCAAAAGTGAGTATTTTCTTAGAAAAATTTTTCTTAAATTTTGTAGAGACTTAAAACTTCACAATGCCTGACACACTTGGAGAAAAAATGGCTAATCTAGCAATTAGTACAGAGACTCAAGGAAGTCCAGAAAATACAGATAATCCAAGCACATCGGAAACCGGAAACATTACAGAAACTTCGAATCCTCAAGTGAATATGAATACAGCTACGAATACATATCCTCATCTACCACACATTAGCTTACGCGACACAGCAGACACAGTACCTTCTTTTGACGGTAGAAATATACCACTACACCAATTCATTAAAAGTTGTCGACATGCACGACGCATGGTTAATCCTAACGCGGAATATGGATTAGTTCAATTAATAAAAAATAAGCTTTACGGACAAGCTTCAAGAGTAGTTTTAAGCGGAGAATATAACACAATTAACGACCTTATAACAGTATTAACCTCACGTTTCGCTCCATTACACACATCGATTCAATTATACGGTGAATTATCAAAAATTGCACAATTACCAAACGAAACAACAGTAGATTATGGCAGCCGCGTATCCAATCTACTTTTACAAATTAGACATTGTAATACAGTAGAAGTACCTGCACACGAGGTTCAATTTAATATAAATGCAGAACTAAATGCTGTTAAAGCCTTTCTAACGGGTTTAAGGATCGAAATATATAATAGAATACACCAATGCACCTTCAGCAGTCTTGATCTCGCTATTAATAAAGCTATCACAGCAGAAGCTGAATACAATGAATATCAGATAAGAGCAAAGATGGCCACCGGAGTAACGCCAGTTAATCAATGTATAAACTGCCTTGGATACGGCCATGACGTCACTAACTGTAGTAGTCAGCAAGTTTCACGCACCGACTGGCGACAAAAAACCTGTCAACATTGTAAAAGAATAGGACACACGATACAAGAATGTAGGAGCCTTAATAGAAGCCAAAATGATACATTCTGTGACTTTTGCCGGAAGCCAGGACATATGACACAAAATTGTAGAAATCGAAGTTACAATACAAGACCCAACGAATATTGTAGTAGCTGCCGACAAACCGGTCACATGACGCAAGATTGCAGGAGCCAAGCTAACAGAGCCCCTCAGTCCAACGAATATTGTAGCAACTGCCGAAGCACAGGTCACACGACGCGAGATTGTAGAAGTCAAAGTTACACAAATAGAACTCCTCAATCTAACGTATACTGTGATTACTGCCGAAAACCGGGTCATACAGTAGAAGAATGTAGAAACAGAGCTTATAATAGTATATCTTGTGAATATTGCAAGTTCAGAGGCCACACGGTAGACCAATGCAGGAAAAAGATGTATTTTGATAGAAAAGAAAAAGAAGAAGCACAACCCCGTATGGTACGTAGACAGGCCATACTCAGACTCAAGACAGAACAAATAAGGAAACCACCTAGCATTCTTCTTTCTGATATAGGATTTAACGGAGGACAAGCAACACTAATGATTGACACAGGATCAGACCTAAACGTAATTAAGAGATGTGCTGTTTCTCCCGACATTCCAATCTTCACGGATACACTCTTTGACCTCAATGGCATCACGGATGGTTTACTTAGCACTATGGGATACATCAGAATAGGAACTTTAAACACAGAAGTTATTATCCACGTCGTAAACGACCTTCCTATCAGACAGGATGGAATACTAGGAACAGACTTCTTTCAAACCAACGGAGCAACTATTGACTACATGAGATCAGCAATAACCATTGGACCAGAAACCATCCCATTCATCGATCCCGAAATGGTCACAATACCAGCTAGAACAAGGAGTCAAATATATGTACGAGTTCTTAATACACAGACCAGCACAGGATATATTCCTAAAATTAATCTACACCCTAATCTGCATATGGGAAATGCAATTATATCAAATAATAATGGCATGGCATGCCTATTTGCAATAAACACATCCACAAAAGACATAAAAATTCCTGTACCATCAGTTGAATTAGAACCATTTATTGAAGCACCTGTAGAAGATAAATCGTCAGACATATATAAAGCAACAAACAGAACTTACCAGTTATTACGACTATTAAGACTGGACCATTTAAACTCAGAGGAACGAGCCAGTGTTGAAGAACTGATAAAAGAACACGCAGATAGATTTCACCTTCCGGGAGAAAAATTAGAAGCAACTAATAAAGCTTACCACAGAATAATAACAGAAAACGAAGTCCCAGTTTTTACAAAACAATATCGGTATCCTCAAACATTTAAAGAAGAAGTAAGGAAGCAGACTAAGGAATTATTAGAGAAAGGAATAATACAACCTTCCCTATCTCCTTACAACTCACCTATATGGATAGTATTAAAAAAAGAAGATTCTGAAGGAATAAGAAAACCTAGAATAGTAATTGACTTTAGAAAATTAAACGAAAAGACAATTGGAGACGCATATCCCTTACCAAATATAACTGACATATTAGATCAGTTGGGAAGCGCAAAATATTTTTCTGTGTTTGATCTTGCATCTGGGTTTCACCAAATTCCCATGCATCCAGATGATCGCCATAAAACAGCATTTTCTACAATATACGGGCATTATGAGTTCAATAGAATGCCATTTGGACTTAAAAACGCACCAGCAACCTTCCAAAGACTCATGGACCAAATTCTAACCGGGCTTCAAGGAGTAGAGCTTTTTGTATATTTAGATGACATAGTCATATACGCCAGCTCTCTAAAAGAACATGCAACCAAATTCAAACGATTAATGAACAGATTAAGAGAAGCAGATCTTCACCTTCAACCGGATAAGTGTGAATTTCTAAAAAAAGAAGTAACGTATTTAGGACACATAATAGGAGAAGATGGAGTTAAACCTGATCCACGAAAAATAGTAGCAGTTAAAGAATTTCCAATACCAACAACCGTTAAAAATGTAAAACAGTTCTTAGGACTGAGCGGATACTACAGGAGATTTATAAAAGACTTTTCAAAAATTGCAAGACCACTCTCCAATCTTACCAAAAAAGATTATAAATTTGAATGGACAGAGAAACAACAAAGAGCATTTGAAACCTTAAGGGAAGCTCTCTGTAAGGAACCCATATTACAGTATCCAGACTTCGAAAAAACATTCAATATAACGACAGACGCCTCAGGTATCGCTGTAGCTGCAGTTCTCAGTCAAGGAGAAGTAGGAAAAGATTTACCAGTAGCTTACGCGTCTCGTGTTTTAAATGACGCAGAAACTCGTTACTCACCGACAGAACGAGAACTTTTGGCTATATTATATGCAGTATTCCATTTTAGACCTTATATCTATGGTAGAAAGTTCTATTTAATAACAGATCATAAACCCTTAGAATGGCTACAAACTCTTTCAAACCCAACGTCACGATTAATGCGATGGAAACTAAAACTTGCGGAATATGACTACAAAATTTTGTATAAACCGGGAAAATATAATACAAACGCAGATGCTTTATCTAGAAATCCAATAGCGTTACCACTAAACGCGAAGCGAGCGCACTCAGAAACAAACTCACATGAGGATAAAAAACAAAAACAGTTCCATCAATACAATACGCGACAAAGAGAAACGACCGCCTCGACCTCAGGAAACCCAGCTCCACATAAACAACGTAAATTTAGTTCGACAGATTCCGACTCTTCATACGACGAGAGTGATGCGATAGGAACAAAAAAACAACAGTTAAAACGAAAAATTAAAAGAAATACTTCCTCATCTCAACCGGAAATAAAAAAGCAAAGTATAGAATTTCCACAAATAGAAATACATACACCAATAGAAACACATGTACCCCCCCAAAACACAGTACCTATTGAAGTACATATACCCCCCCAAATTTCGGTACCTGTACAAGTATATAAGACTCCTCAAGAAGGAATATCATTCCAAGAAATATCAACACAAGACAACACACAAGCAATAAAAAAGCCTTATATCAAGAAACCTCAAGAGGACTTAATAGAAGAAATAGACGAGACAACCATAGTACCAAGACACAATTATAGAGATCCTCCCAAAATCAATACAGAGTCAAGTACAGACAAAAGTACTCACCATACACCTAAAAGGAAAAAACGGAAATTAAAATCTAGCACAGATACAGCTCCCATAACTCCTATTAAAATCAAACAAGGAAAAATACTCACTCCTCCTTCACCACCTCCATCTCCGTTATTATCTCTTCCACCATTATCCCTCCCACCATTGACTCCCCTACCATCAGCTGTGTCACCCACACCACATCCACAACACACCACAGGCAAACCAAGGATAACATCCAACATACCTGTCAAAAAACAAAATATTGAAGTGGAAGACCATTTATGGATGGGAAAGGATTACATAATAACATTTATAAACACAGAAGGCAAACCAATAGGACAAAATGGAGAAAAATTATATAAAGAAAGGAATATAAGAGCTCACAAACTTCCATTTCCATTAAATGTTGGAGAATCAGTAACAATAAGGAATGGAAAACGAACAATCGTTGGACTGGTAACACCAAATCACCCAACAGAAGAAAATTTATATCAATTATTAAAAACTCTTTACACATACCTAATACTCAAACAAGCCACAAAAGTGCATATATCAGGAGAAGAAAATAAAATTTCGCTTAGGCAATTAAGAAACTTAATAGAGTTAATATTCATAAATGAGGAAATTCAATTCATTTTTTGCAAAGGAACTCTTATAACTCCTTCCATACAAGATAGACAACAAATTATCAAGGAAATCCATGAAACACCTATAGGAGGACACAAAGGAGTCACTAAAACATATCAACGAATAAGAAGTATATATTATTGGAAAAACATGAAGTACGAAATAGCACAATTCGTCAAAACATGTTTAGAATGTCAAAAAACCAAATTAGTAAGAGTAAAAAATAAGGAGCCAATGGTATTGACAGACACACCATTGGATGCTTTTGATAAAATTTCTATGGACATAGTAGGACCATTACCTTTCACAAAAAATGGAAATAGTTATATACTTACAATCCAAGATAACCTAACCAAATATTCCCTTGCAATACCATTAACAAACATCACTGCAAAAGATATAGCCAAAGCATTCACAGAACATTTTATCTGCAAATACGGAAGTCCTAAAGCAATTCTGACTGATCAAGGGCCAAATTTTATGAGTTCCCTTATGAAGAAATTAGCCAGGACATTCCAGATCAAACAATATCGAACCACAGCATACCATCCTCAATCCAACGGATCACTAGAAAGGAGTCATCATGTTCTTATTGAATATTTAAGACATTATGTGTCAAAGGAAAGACAATGGGACCAATGGTTACCTCAAGCAATGTTCTCCTATAATACAAGCACTCATGAAGGCACGAAATTTACGCCTCACGAACTTGTCTACGGTAGAAAAGCACGTCTTCCTTCAAGTATACCTCCAACAGATAATATTAAGACATATCCAGACTATGTCGATGAACTAATTCACAAACTACACCACATTCGACAAATGGCGCGAAATAATTTAGAAGAATCAAAAGTTCGACAAAAATATTACTACGACCGAAAGATACAACCTCAAACATACGAAGTAGGAGATTGGGTTTGGTTATTAAACCCAAGGCGCGAAAAACTAGGACCCGAATATAGCGGACCATACCAAGTTACTGAAGTCATAGGGAATAGTAATTTGAAGATAGCGATAACTTTGAAACAAACTAGAGTTGTGCATATGAACAGAGTGAAAAAAGCACATCTACCGGAAGAGATTGCAGGGGGCGCCACGATAAATACCGTCCAGGCGACTATATAAAGAGAAACAAATTGAAGATTTCTTCATTCAAAGCGAAAGTAGCAAGCAACTAACAACATGGAAAGACTTGTATGCTTCACAAAAATGTTTAATGAGAATATATATTATTACCAAGACAAATGGGTACTTTGCGAAAATTGTATACGAGGATACAGGCATAAAGGAAAGGCACATGAGCATTTACTAACATTAGAGGATAAAAAAAGATATGAATACTGTCTCTTTTGCCGTAAAGTATTATATAAGGAAAAGAAAGCAATTAATTGCACCTTGTGCATTTTACAAATGTATTTAACAACACCAATATCCATAAATAATATGGAACTAGGATACGTATATCCTATTATTAAAGAAAGAATTTTAAAAAGCCTTTAAGTAATAAAATTGTAAGTATATTTAATAACTCTTAAAACAAATATTATAATAACTTAAAAACAAAAGGGAATCAATTACATCAGTCCGGCGAAACAAAAGCGAAAATTAACTATACAAAGTTGCAACCCTGCAGAGGAGCCTATATAAGGAACGGAGACAAAGGAATCTTTCATTCGACCAAGTATTCTGCACATGCAACAAGTGTTACGAGTTTAACAAAAAGTAACAATGGCTAACACGTGCTTCAAACAAATATACGGAAAAGACGTATTCCACTACAAAAACGCAATAATTTGCGTGATGTGCACGCAAAGAGTCGACATAGAGGACGAGGAGCCGTGCGAAAGACATCTCTTCGGAGAAAACCGAAGAAGATGGAGAATCTGCCACTTCTGTCGCCGAATTTTATTTATTGGCCGTCCAGCGCAAGAGTGTGAAAAGTGCAGGCAAATGATTCCTCACTAATAGACAGGCAAATAAGTCTTTAAAGAAAAACATTATATTTTTATCATATTTTTTCTATTCAAACATTTTTACATGTACACACATCTAGTTTTAAGCATTTTTATATTTTTTCTCTCGTACATAACACTCTACAATCACACATACACACACACGAACAAAATGTATTTAACACTCACACATAGTCGTAAGAAAATTTTATAATAATAAAACATATTTTTCTATTTTTCTAAACAAAATAATAAGTAAAAAATAATATAACCTAAATCATTAACCTATTAATAACCTATAAAATCCATAACTTCCTAAATAACCTATCGATAAAGTAACCTAAAAAGTATAAGAAGCGTATTGTTATATAGTTGCAAAGGTTGCAAACGGAAAAGTTCATATAAAATCCGTTAGAGGGCGCCACCACTGACCCTTACGTTGTTCAAACTTGCGCTTGCGCCACACTTCACTCGTTACCAAAAATGCCGAAGCGATCGGGTAACCGCCACATTAAAGCAAGAAAGAATAGAAACGAATTAGAAGAAATTTTTAGGGAGATGATAGACATACCTCCCCTAATCACTCCACTCCCAACAAGTCCAAAGGAAACGGTAAACATACTTTAAAACCTCTATCTTTCTTCACCGGAACTAAACCTAAACCTTCAATTCAAGATGTCATTTCATACACCACCGCATACTCCACCGGATATCCTTCCGACAACACCGGAATTCCCGAAAACTCCGGATTTTAAGTTACCAAGCAATAAAATTCCGAAGCCGCCGGACTTTAATTTCAAAGTCCCAGAAGCGCCCCCAGCAAGATGGCCAAGCCTAAATAAAATAGAAATTCCACCACCAGATTGGGAATGGTACAGGACCCTTCCAAAAGAAGACCCCCGGAAAAGAGTATGGCGACTTCTAGCCTTATTCGGGACAGGGGCTGCTAGCCCATACAAACCCGTTAAATAAACTTAAAAATAAATGACCATATATATATTTAAATAAATCGTTTATTCCGTTACCCGCCTCATACAAATCTCTCGAGGACGAGAGATCCCCCAGGGGGGGAGGTGTAACGTCCCACAGGGACTCGAACCGGTAATTACCGACCGTCGATAAAGTAGAACAATACTACATTACCACGCAACTAGCCTATGTTACCGCGCATACCAATTGTACATACTTTTATATGTTAATTTTAAACCAAGCATAGATTAGAGAAACAAATGTTATAGAAATGTTAAGAATAATTAATTATAAATACTGACCAAAGTGCGAAACAAAATATTATATAATAAGCAAGAAAACTGCGAAATAACAAGAACTGACTCACTGCGCATGCGCCAGCCCGCCAATTCTCCAGTATAAAAGGAGGCGCACGCAGCACCCAGCGCGCTCATTCGAATAGAGATACGTTCTTGCAACCGATGAATGCTAGTTCCTAGAGGCAGCTTACGTACTATCCAGTAGAATTTCAGCACGCTCCGGAGACGGCAGCGACTGGTTCTCAGTGTACAAAGGTACTGGGTGCTCCTTTTTGGATCTTTCATTTAAAGGTTGAGAACTTTGTCTTCACGGAGGTTTCAAGCGTTGCTCCTACTAGTAGGCAGCAGCTTAGCCGCTTAGTGAAGGCAAGGTCTACAGAACAGTAGAATAAGAATTCTGCCACAAGTATTGGGAACTGCTCCGGAAACGGCAGCGGCCGCTCTCACAGCAGAATCGTAGAATTTAAACTCTGTCAAGAGTTCGGGAACCGCTCCGGAAACGGCAGCGGCCGAACTTACGACAGTAGTACATATATCCAATTTTCGTAGCGTATTAGAATTAATTAACATAGACACAAAAACACAAAATATATAATCGTAGTTGTAAGCATTATTATTGTTATTAGAAATAAGTGTTGTTTAATAAAGTCATAGTTAAGTTTTAAGTTGGATTTTACTCCTTTGCTCTACGCACGAACCCCCACCTATCCTATTCTCGACGGACGCCGCTCTCCGCTCGAGAACCAGCTAACGTTTAGTCGTCTCCGGACTACCGAACGTTACAGTATAGTAATACTTTTGTTTATATTTACAATGTACTTTTATAACATTTAATTTTGAATTCTTAAATCTGTACAGGATCTTAATTTTCAAAGTGATACACATTTCAATAACGAACTTTGTTTGGGAATGCATTAGTTCTCAAAGCCGCCACACTCACTCGCGGCGCAGCACCTACTGGACGGCAGGCGCGCGGCTGATCGACGATCGATTTCGGATCGATACTCACCGTCAGGCGGTGAGCCAATCGACGCTCACCACGTCCGTTCGATCAGCCAACCGACGCTCGCTACGTCCGTTCGATCAGCCAACTGACGCTCTTCTTCACCGTTTAATCAGCCAATGAGCGTCCACCTCATCGCCGTTGCTTTTTGGGCTTTTCAAAAAGGGACGCTACTGGTTCATTCTTTGTTCACATCGAGTAGAGTAGAGACGTGTTTTGGCAATCCTCAAATCTTTAACTTTGTGCGCTTTTCACATCATTATTCAAGCTTATGTGCTCATTACATTGTTTTGTGCTCACGGTTCTCATTCAAAACCATTGTCAATCAACAAGACGTGTTGGGGGCTCATAGCAATCTTCGCGTACCGCGTGTTGTGTATCGCGATCGAATTGTTTGTTAATTGTACGAGGGCTCAACGCTCAATCATTTACTGTGCACCGCGCAAAATATCTTGCGGTGTTTTTTTTTTACAATAAAGGCGAGAAACTGTTTTGTGTTTCTCAAATCAGTGAACTTCCTGTGTCACCTTTCTCACCGTCCATAACCTCACTTTCACCAGCGTGCTCACCCGTGACTTTCGCGAACGAACTTCCTATAGATTTAAGTATAGTAAATAAGTCTAGTCCTAATAATAGTAATAGTATAGGTGAATATAATAAACTAGTAAAAACCAAATTTTACATTTTTTTATTGTGTAAATGTAATTAACTAATTAATTAGAATTTTCTAGCTTCCTTTACTAAGCTACAGGCACATTCTGAAGCCTAACAGGCTTCAGCGGCCACTTCCCAACGATGGCCCGCCCCGTGGTGGCAAACGGGGTGGTCGCGGTCAGTTGGAAGGGTAAAGTGCTGTTGAGCTGTTACCGCACACCCAAAGCCACACTGGCGGAGTTTGGGGAGTACCTGGATACCATCGAGGGTATCATCACGGAGATGAGGTCCTCGGGCATGGGCGTACTTCTGGCGGGCGATTTAAACGCGAGATCCCCGGCCTGGGGAGGGGGCCGATTGGACAGAAAGGGGACGGCGACTCTGGATCTGCTGGGGAGACAGGGCCTGGTTCCAATAAAGGTCCCAGATAAATATAAATTTACCTTTGAGAGGAACGGTAGGCGATCGTTCATCGATATCCTGTCCGCGGACCGTGTAACAGCTAAAGGTGTTAAGAGCGAGGTCCTTAGCCAGGACTCGTTCTCTGACCACAGGTATGTCCTTCATACCATCAGAAGGACAAGGTCAGCGATCAGGACGGTCACCTGGCAGGCATACTCCACCAAGGACATGGACCCTGCCGAGGTGGCCAGGCACTTTGGGCTGTTGCACGGTCGACAGAAAGGAGATGGTCGAGGGGAACTAGGCCCAAGAGGGGGAACCGAGGGCGGAGCGTTTCCAGAGGACCCTCGAGGACCAGAAAGTCAAACGGGTGGTGGTACAAAGAAGTCGCAGAGGCGCGGAAGGCGTCCTTCAAAGCCAGGAGAAGGGCGCAGAGGCGGAGAAAAAGGGGCGGCTCGGAGGCGGAGGAGGCACGGAGGGCCTACTCCGTGGCCCGGAGAGGGGTTCAGGTGGCGATCTGGAGGGCGAAGGAGGCCCAATGGCAGGGCCTATGTGCCCAGGTCGACCTGGACCCCTGGGGGAAGCCGTACAAAGCCGTCATGACGAAACTCGGTGGGCGTCCACCGAGGATGAAAATGACCCCGGCCCAAGTCGGGAGGGTATTAGATCATCTCTTTGTTACAGCACCTCCCCCCCCCCTCCCCTCCGTTGTCGCTGCCGCCCCCGCCCAGCCATCTATAATCCCGGCCCTAGTGCCACGTGGCCGAGCAGCCGGTGGGAGGAGCCTAAAGGGGGGATATGGCGACGACAGCGGGGATCTAATGGCACCTGAGGAGATTCCAGAGGTGGACATCGATATGGTGGAAGAGGCCATATCCCGCCTGAAACCTAAGAAGGCCCCGGGCCTGGACGCGGTACCTTCGGAGGTGGTTGCCGCGGTAGCGAGGGCGGTATGTTAACTTGTTCAAATGTAAAATTATTAAAAATGTTAATGCGCATTTACAGTAACTGAACAATATTATTTGATTAACAGATTCTTCCACACATTCAGTTTTTCAAGACTGTCTTTTTATGCCGAAAAAGAAAATAGAGGATAAAAAGAAGAGAAAGTGTAAGGAAAGACTTCCGTGTGTTGCAACTGGTGCTGAATGGAGAGCATGGCACACAAGAAATTTAGCCGAAAAAGAAAAGAAGGAGATAAAAAAAGTAGCACTGCAGAAGCAAAGAGTGGTGAATGCGAAAATAAAACAAGAATCTCAAGAGAATTTGAAGAAAATAAGATCCGAAAAAACAAAATAACAGTACAATTTAAAGAATTAGAGTTGAGGCTCAAAGAAAATAAAGCCAAACAAAAATTGTTAGTGATTCAATAAAAAAAAAAAGGAACGGCTGAGGAAAAAGAAGTATCAGCTGAACAAATAAAAAACTTGAAACAAAAAGTTGAGGAAGATTTACAGCTGAAAGAACACTTGGAACAAATAAAACAAAATTTAATTGCAGAGGAGAAAGCCATAAAAGGTGTAAATAAGAATAAACAAGAAGATGGAAATTAAGCATGCCTTATTATAGCTTTTTATTAGTAAAATTATATAAAAGTTTGTGTTCAACATGTTTTGTACATGTTCAACAAGTATTTTATAAAAAAAAAAAATTTTTGTTGTACTTAAGTAATTAATAAAAATTTAATTATTAAAATTTATAAGATAATTTGATGAGATAAATTATTTATAAATATTTCCATATTCTCAGTACAATAAAAACTTGAAAACTGTTAATTTACCAAGCATTTTCGCAGCTGGCTAATGTACGATGTTGGTCTTCTGTCTTTTGTATACATAAACAGAAATAATTCCTTGAAATGCTACTTACAAAATAAGCTCCGTTCTAGTATGGACTCTTTAAAATTCACGTCACAATGAACAGTTACAGAATCGGTGATTTCCGTTTCAGGTAAGCGAGCCACCCGCTCCGTTATTACGGTTGGCTCACCACACGCACCCCGAATTACTGTAATGAGGTTTCAAAACAATATCGAGTGGTCACGTACCCGTCCTAGCGATGTCAGTTATACCTACAGTTTTACTAACCCACTCTTGGCCAACGGCACTCTTTTCGTGTTAATCAGGTTTATACGTATAAAGCTAATGTACGATGTTGGAGCCGACCGTAATAACGGAGCGGGTGGCTCGCTTACCTGAAACGGAAATTACCGATTCTGTAACTGTTCATTGTGACGTGAATTTTAAAGAGTCCATACTAGAACGGAGCTTATTTTGTAAGTAGCATTTCAAGGAATTATTTCTGTTTATGTATACAAAAGACAGAAGACCAACATCGTACATTAGCCAGCTGCGAAAATGCTTGGTAAATTAACAGTTTTTAAGTTTTTATTCTACTGAGAATATGGAAAGAGAAGTTAAAGAAGAATTAATGAAAAAAGTAGAATATTCGCACCGGAAATTGAATCTCGGATTATTTGTTTGTGACCCAAGCTCTAGGATTTTGGTGAAATGAATTCTTGGCGGAAAGCGCCGGCCAGGCAGCGCGTACGGCACACCGGCAGAAGGTAGGGTACGCCTGTAGTGGTGTGATGCAAACCAGAAGGGAATCGCATCTTTAGCAGCAATTGAAGCTTCGAAAATGCTTTGTAAATTAACACTTTCCAAGTCGTTAGCCTTCTGAGAATATAGAAGGAAAAATTAGAAAATAATTTTAAAAAAATGTAGAATATAACACACCAGGATTTGAACTCCTGACTTTTTGCTTGCAAGCCAAGCGCTTCGATGCCGGGAAACGAATTCTCGCCGGAGAGCCGCTGGACAGGCAGCGCGTACGGCACACGGTTGGAGAGACAGGTATGATGGTTGTGTGGTGCGGTACGGACGCTAGGAGAGGGTACGCTTGGTCGTGGAGTGGTGGTAGCAGCCGTGGGCGCAAACCCACGATTCTGACATCCCTGGCCCCAAGCTTCTAGGTCGCCGCGGGGGCCAAGACGCGCGGCGGGAGAAAGGAGGCGTTGCCTCCGAAAATCGACCGCTGCGTTCACTTAATTCCCAGGCCTGATATATAGAATTAAATAGATGTTTTGCTTTGCACGTTCGGTAAAAGTCTAATGCGATGATGCTGAAATGCGTTCTGAGATGACTGCTATCCTGTGATTATAAGAATTAATAATAGCCGCAGATAAGATTTACGCATGGAAAAATATTTTCGCCACGTCCGAATCCGCTAATCCAGGCATGGAACTAAAGTGAACGCAGCGGCCGTTTTTCGGAGGCAACGCCTCCTTTCTCCCGCCGCGCGTCTTGGCCCCCGCGGCAGGCCTAGGAGCTTCGAGCGCTTCAGACCCGTACCATATGAACCGCGCGTGGCGCATTGGGGCGACACCCGTATCAATAGATTTCCGCATCACCCATGGGGTACTATATCGATGCGTTTTTTTTTCCTCGGTGGTATCTCCTGTAGGTCTATTCCACTGTGTCACGCGATAAAAATGGATAGGAAAAACGCGTTTTACTATCAAAATTTTAAATACGTTTAGGAAAACTTCATTTTCGCGCACGTTTAGACGTAAAATATCAACAGGGAAGCTGGTCGACGTTGTACGTATTAAAGTTGATATTTTAGATATGCCCAGTACGTCTAATCGTGCGCGAAAATTAAGTTTTCCCAAACGTAATTAAAATTTTGATAGTAAAACGCGTTTTTCCTATCCATTTTTATCGCGTGACACAGTGGAATAGACCTACAGGAGATACCACTGAGAAAAAAAAACGCATCGATATAGTACCCCATGGGTGATGCGGAAATCTATTGATACGGGTGTCGCCCCAATGCGCCACGCGCGGTTCATATGGTACGGGTCTGAGGCGCTCGAAGCTCCTAGGCCTGCCGCGGGGACCAAGACGCGCGGCGGGAGAAAGGAGGCGTTGCCTCCGAAAAACGGCCGCTGCGTTCACTTTAGTTCCATGCCTGCGCTAATCAAACCGGATGAAGCTACCTACGCGTTCAGAACGCGTCCGCCCGCCAAAAAGCTTTTGGCATCCATTTGTTAAAACCGTATAGCGTTCAAGGTAGCAGGAGGTAGAATCTAAAATTTACATGTTCTTCTTTAGCAACTGACTAATGTATCATATAAAATACACGAGATGTCTAGGACCTTAAGTATTTTTTTTTTTTTAATTTTCTCAAAGTAAATTTTTATTTAATCGGACATCGTGGTAAGTGGTTGAAAAATTATCTTCAACGCCGTACGATTTATTTATAGTTTTGATAAGTTAATATAAATGAAGTAAAATGGCAGTTATTATACACAACTTACTTGATATTAATCTTAGATGGTGTCACTTTACTTTCTTGGACATCAAAAAAATCTTTTTGTTCGGAAAGTTTACTTGTACTCTTGATATCAATGCAAGATATTTGCTTTGGTTTTTTAACGTTGGGTGATTCTTCTAAAGTGTCAAGCGTATCCATTGACTTACTACGAGAGTGCGATACACCTTGGAGTGGAATGGTATTATCGGTAACGACTTGCGTTACATTAGACGGCAGTTCATTATCCTGTTGTGGAATATATGTAGAAGTTGGTGTAGAAATTTGACTTCTACTTTCAATTCCTAAAACAAACAGTTATTTTTATTCAACTCGAAATTGTAACGAAATTTTGAATTTGTGAGGAATAAAGTAATTATCCAACATGTATTATATCTATACTATTTAAACACTCATAGAAACTCACGAGATTTTGTCACAACAGAAGTGTTATGGATTTCAATTAATCTTTTTCAGATAAATTCTAAAGAAAAATAATCAAACATTCACACAAACGTTCGTGCCAATGCAAATTATTTACAAAAACATTTTCTAATACATTTCTAGCCAACCATAGGCTTGGTTTACCTACTTGAAGTAGGACAGAATACCGTACATTTCAAGTTGGCAAAGCAAAAGTGTATTTTGTTATCCTTACTACAGGAAATATTTATAAATTTTATATTTTTATCATATGAAGGTTCCGACGCAATAAGGGGACTAGCGCTCTAAAATGGGAAAAATTATTGTCCAAACGCTAAGAAAGATTGGAAAATTAAAGGTTGTTAAACTGCATTTTAAAAAATATAGTGTTATAAAGCTCGTCACGACACACATTTTTTGTATTTACAGTTTGTTTATACAATCATTACTATTCGAGCTAAAAATTGTAAACAAACAATTTTTCATAGTCCGAAATCACTATTTTTTTAAACATTAATTGCGATAACTTGAGTAAATATTACCGGATCATTATGAGACTTAAAACATAACTTCAGAAAACTCTGGCGAAGCCGTAAAATGTATGCACAAAACCCTTATGTTAAAAAATGTAATAATATTTAAGTAATACTGGACATAACCAATGTTTTTCAATGATCGCCGTTAAAATGTTAAAAAATAAATAAATTATTGTAAACGATATGACAATATATATAAATCTCGCGCGCCACCAACAGTCAACGCAGGTGCTAAAACTGCTAACTTGCACATTACCTGTATATACACAGCTGCTGACTGTTGGTAGCGCATGAGATTTATATATATCACCATATCTTCTACAATTATTTATTAATCAGTGTGAAAATTCGTGAAAATCTTTCTTATATAATAAGGAAAAACTTTATCCCTGCAAGTTATATGTACCTCAAAATTACCTAGATACTTTGTAACGGCGAACCTTGAAAAACGTGGGTTATGTCCTGTATTACCAGGGTTTGTAGGACTCCAGTGGAGTTGATGGAGGGGAAATACCTACAGGAGCGGTGGTAATGTGTGCGTGAAATTGACCCCAGACCGAAGCCAACCAAGTGGCAACAACGCGAAGCGAATTTGACGTCACATGGACTCCTTGGAGTCGTTCGGTATCAGCTTTGGCCAAATCCAGCAAATCTTCAGCTCGAGTCAAGCGCTGTTATTGGTCACAGGGAAACACGTAGACGGAGCGGTGGTAATGTGTGTGTGAGACGTCACGATGCGAAACAAACCGACACCAGGGGCCAACCAGCGTCACCGGGATATATGTTGTCGACGCTGGTTGGTCGCGGCGTCACCCGCTTGCCGCTGGCGTCGGTTCGTCTCCAATTGTGGCGGCTCACGCACACATTACCACCGCTCCCTGTAGGCATTTCCCTTCCATCACTGGTTGGAGGCCGTGACACTACGGACGTCATATTCGCTTCGCGTTGTCGCCACTTGGCTTGTTTCGCGCTGACGTCATTTACGCACACATTACCACCGCTCCTGTAGGTGTTTCCCCTCCATCAACTCCAACTGGAGTACTACAAACCCTGAGTATTACTTTTTAATTAAATATTATTACATTTTTTAACACAAGGGTTTTGTGCATACATTTTTCTGAGTTTAATGTTTAAAGTCTCATAACGATCCGTTAATATTTACTCAAGTTATCACAATTTATGTATAAAAAGGTATTGACTTTGATCGAAGAATTTTTTGTTTATAATTTTCATCTCGAATACTAATGATTCGATAAAAAACTGTAAATATAAAAAATGTGTGCCGTGCCGGCACACCAATTTTTCTTAGTGTTGAACAATACTTTTTCGCATTTTCGAGCGCTAGTCCCCTTATTGCATCCGAGCCTTCAATTGCACTATCGATGGAGAAATAAATAAATACTGTAATCCTGAGCAACATATTCCGGTGACAATCTTTTTTCTTCAGTATTACTAGATTTTTAAAATGTTTACCGTTTCCGCTGGTTATCCGTACGACAAATGTTACTTTTCATAGCTGATTTCTTATTTCTCAGTTACTTAAATAATTCTGTCATATTACGTACCTTATTTTTAGACTATTAGGTACACATAAATGCCCCGGTTTTGCAATTTATCTGGTAGGTTAAACGATACAGTAGTTGATCACCTAGGGCTCGGTGCAGACGAACGGTTTGCGGCAGTTTGCTGCCACGTTTTGGCAGAACATAGATTTATATAAAGCAGTTCACACGGGACGCAAATTTGAGCGGCTACCAGGCGGCATCTTGTGTCCGTTATGACGAACGCACGTACAGCTTCACCGCGAAGGAACGTTACCGCGAAGCGGAGGAGCAGTACATTGTTTTATATACAAGCAATTCATACAAGCGTTTTGGTTACAGAAGTAAAAGTGTTTGGTTACTAAAATGCGGAATGAATGCAAAAAACGCGAATCATGGCGTTGCAAAACCGCTCACGTGAACTGCTAGAAAAATTTCACACGCGTCTCACGGCGGCAAATTACCGCGGTTGCAAACTGTCGCAAACGACTCGTCCGCACCGAGACTAAGAGGTTTAGTTTAGGTAAACGCTATGGAATAAGTAACTTGAATTTTATAAATGATGTTTTATTATACCAGACGGAAAGAATATCGAAGATGATTATAACACCAAAGAAACTTTGAGAAATCAATAGTTTCGATGTAATGCCATTATAACCTTCCGGTACTCGCGCCTATTTTTGTCCCGCGAGCACTCGCGTCGTGCACTGAGTGCACGGTATTATTAAGAAAGATGATTAGGTTGGGGCAATAATGCTAAAATTGGGTTCCTATATACATATATCTATATTTAATACATATGTAAAAACCAAACAAAAAATATCCAAAAACCAGTACAATCGGAGGCGACCATCTGAAAACCTTTGAGAGGTGGTTTCACCCCCTAAATATGCAAACAGGCCAAAACAAAAAAACACGTGTATTTTATATTTCGGTCCTCTAAAGCATATCCAAAAACCAGTACAATCGGAGGCGAACAGCTGAAAATCTTTGAGGGGTAGTTTCACCCCCTAAATATGCAAACAGGCCAAAACAAAAAAACATGTATATCTTATTTTTCGGTCCTCCAAAACATATCCAAAAACCAAAGCAATTGGAGGCGTAGTTATGAGTACACGGGCGCGGTCGCCGGCACGGTACGCGACATACGTTCGTTTTCATTCAACCAAAAACAATTCCAAACTGAATTTGAACCTGCCAAGTACGTAGCATTATGCAAAAATGTCCGCTGCAAGAATACATAGGGGTGCTGGGTACAATACATCACGACAAAACGTTTTTTTTTTCAGCCAAAAACTGATCTCCGTGCACACGCGCGAGTACCGGAGGGATAAAGAAACATAACTCAAAATTGTAGTTATTGACCGGTCGTGGCATAGTTGTTGATCGGCCCAGGTACAGTTGTTGACCACTTGCTGAATATGAAAGACAATGGCATATTTTTAACTTTAAAATCACTTTTATTAAAACTATCTGTCAACATATCAAAATCAAAGATATATTGACTTGGGGCAGGGTGAGTTTCATGTGTACCCTTCGCGACGTATGCCGTGCATTTCGCCGCGGTCTCATTGGCTTCTCATTCGTTTTTCTTTTGCTTCTTATATTTCTCTTTCATCTGCTCTTTCCTTTCCATTTCTTTTTCTTTTCTTTTTTTTTTCTTTCGTCAAGCACATTTAACCTCCGAATTATCGTACCGACCACCGGAGCAATGAAAAATCAGAAGTCATCAGAGGTTCATACTCAAAACCATATAAAAGCAGGGCACATTGCCCCGTGCCTACAAAAATCTAAACCAATTTTCATCGTGGTCTTTCAGCACGAAAATTACGAGCGGTCACTTACTATATTACTATGCATTCGTCATACCAGTTATTGAACACCCCCAAAACACAATATAATCATGTTCGACACAACTGGACATATACCGAATGTTAACATTGGGCCCTTGTCACCTATTATAAACAATGCCATTCACGGCAAACAAAACTGAACAATGATTATACTGTCATTAACGAAGTCATCGCTCTAAAGATGCCCGCTAAGCCCTTACCTTCTTTGAGAGTTGAAATTACGCGTTTTTCTTTCCGACAATCTGACGGCCGAACGTTTGCACTGAAATCATCGATTGTTGGTTGAAACAAAAGGTAGGACTGTCTTTTCTGATCAAAGTGCATCATTGATACCGAATCGCGCAGGTTCATTAGACTATGGCGAAAGAAATTTGAAGTGGACACTTCTGTAACCTGATCAATAACTGTATCGTTTACCCTATATTACACCTCAATCCTACAACTTTTTTTTTACGTGCTTGTCTTGCAGTACCGGCCACCTTATAGTGCTACAGTACCCGCCAATTTTTTTAAAAAAATTTCCTACGATTAATGTCTTTAGGTTAGTCTTCTTTGTGTTTCTGCAGAAAAGTGTTTTAAATTAAACAGAAAAAAAGGAAAATGGACGCAGAACGATGTGAATGCGGCTTTGAAAATGCTACAATAAAACAAAATTAGTCGAAACTAAAGTGACCAGATATTTTCTGTTTCAATGCGGGACGAGCAAGGAAGCAAGCTGGCAAGCAAAAAAAAAGATACACAGATCCGTGAGGAGATCGTTTCCGCAGTTTATAAAAGCATACTTAATACATAAATACATTGAAACGATACATTGAAACAGTAGAAGAAACAGTAACTTTATGCCACTTCGAAAATGTAAAAGGTTACATGTCCAATGCCGAACACTTTGCGGGACACTTTTCAGTGCGGGACAAAGGGCTAAAATGCGGGATGTCTGGTCACTTTAGTCTAAACTAAACTAAAATAAACTTCAACTAGGTTTTGATGAACAAGTCACTAAACACATCATTTATAAAGAATCATTCAACGAAGATTTGGTGCAGTGCATCAAATGCACGGGATGGGTTCACGAGCACTGTACAGATCAAGAAAATATAGATCCTTTTACCTACGACATTTGTAGACGTGCCTAAATAAATGTTCTATTTTATTTTTAAATGTTTTTACTAATTTTAGTAATTACTTAGACCTTAATCTACAAATTGTAAGTAGTTGGCCAGTACTGGATGACAATTTTTCGTTCGCTGCGAATTACAACTTTTCTATTCCAGCAAATTATTAATTTTTACGATAAAATTTAAGAAAAACGATTTACCTCCTTTTATTAAGCACAATTTGTACTACAAATTATTTTTTTGAAATTTGATTTTTACCAACAATAGCTCAAGTTATAGTACAAAAACTTGGAGTAGGCGGCACTGTAGGACTGCCTCCTATACCAACTATTTTTATAATTTTGGTTAGTATGACTGATTCTCAAAAATGTCACACATTTTTATAAACACTTTGTAAAAAAGTTTGTATACCACTTCTTATTCTAGTTTTAAGAAAAAAGATTTCATTGAAGTAGACCGCTTCTGTGTCTTGTCTACTTATTCAATTATAGTACGTAGATACATTTAAATTAATTTTACCTAGAGTTTCGTTGAGTGCTAGGGGTTGCGTAAATTCAATTTCTATATCAGCCCCAGTAGTTTCTGGATATACTACTACGTCTGGAAATTCCGTAACTTCAAGTGATTTAGATTGTTCTGATGCTATATTGGCAGTATCGCTTAGCTGTCTTAATCTTTCCGTGTGTCCTTCCCATTCCACTTTGTCTATAAATCCTTATTAAAACCAATATAAGTTTATATTATAATAACTATTTTAAAGATTGCTTTATAATACGGGGTGTCTCATTAAATTTGGCAACCCTATATATTTCCGATATCTTTAATGATACGAAAAGGTATTACAACAACAAAATGTTAATTCTAAAAGGACAAATATGATGACGGGAAATATATTTTTTCAAATTTTACAATTACTCTTGACGACGCCTACTGCAAAGTGTGAATTAGTATGGAAGGGGAATATTGAATTCCGGCAGTCGCAAATTGACACCGCTACAGGGACGACGTTGTGTATGTACGTTGCGTGTACATATTTGTTAAGATACTTTATCTAGTTTATCTTAGACTATACAGTAGGGTGTTTCATATTATAGGGGTAAAAAATATTGCATTTTTTTTTACTTTGCTCATGCCCTCATTCCTATTGATATAAAAAGAATATCTGCCAAACTTGGGGCAGATTGAGTGATGTTTGGAAGTTGCACACTTTGCACACTAATATGTAGTAGGCTAAAGAAGCACGATTTCCAATAAGAATTATTTTTATTTTTAAATCTTTATAAAGAAAACTAAACGTTAAACAAGAAATATACTTTGGTGAAATAATAACAATCATATTATCTGTATTAGTTAAATTTATAAGCTACAACTTCTGCTTTCGTTCGCTTGGGGACGACTTTTCTGTGGTGCTCGACAATCCTCAACAGGAAGTGTTTCTGCTTTTCATCCCTGACTGACTCATTTAACTTCTGTATCAGAGCAATACCCCTTTCTACAGGGTCATTCACCACTTAAGAGCATTGATGGAGTTTCTTAGTGTATCGCTACAATATTCCTTCACAGCGTTGACCCCAAACAATCGAAACAATGACTTTGTACGTCTGGTAACAAAATCGCCCAGGTCTTTCCCTTGAAAAAGTATCTTCTTTCCATCTAATCGATTCATTCCTTTTTTACTTTCCGGTTTCTTTAAATTTTTGAACATCTTTTCCTTCTCAGCCGGAGTAATACGTTCATCCAGGAAAGCCAATCCAACATTTGTTTCTGACAGATACCAAAGGTGTCTTTTAGCAACTTTCAAAGCACTCTCCTTGACATCTCTATCTGGGTAAGCATTCAGAAGCTGAATCATATCCAAGTCATTCTTTGGTGCCCATCGACTTACAACTGCCTCATGCCAAAAGCGCACATATATGAGACCGACAAAATATGCTATTTTTCTCATTCCCTTCAATTCTCGATCAGTCATCTTCAGTTGTTTATTGAATAAGGCAATCTTAAGTGCTGTTTGAGATTCGAATAGTTCGAATCTGATATGGAAATCTGTGAAATATCATGGCCAAGACTCTTTGCAGTTGCAATGAATAAACTACTTGCTTGTCGAACAGACAGTTGCTCTCGATCCCATGTAGCCGTGAGTGTAGGATCAAGAAATTTTAAATGACTCCGTGGCACTTTCTTTGGTGTCACTGTATATGGTGCATCAACTTCGGCTTGTTCATCACTTGAATTAAATGTGCTAGATGAGAAAAAGTCCAGAACCGCTGTCTTGTTCATTTTGATGATCTCTTCAGAATGTTTTCTCTTTTGAACTTCAAACTTTGCTATCCTTTCATTTCTTCGTTTCAGAGTTGTAGCATGAACCTTATTAACCCCACTCATTTATGAACTCATTCTGCCCTCGCGTTGTGAAGAAAGGAATGCCTTTTCTTCTTGTAAAACGCTCTTCATTGTCATCACGTCGTGCCGAGCGATATCAAATAGTTCCTCAAGATCACCTATCCAAACCTGCCAGTTCATAGCTGCCTTTTCCGTGTTTCTTGATTTCTCTTTACCCAGATTTTGATATTCCTTGTATAACTTCTGAATACCAGCTCTGATATTCTCTTCCGTCTTTACAGGGATGCCTGCTTTCTTCCACACTTCCTGCAGTTTAATACTGGTGGACTTTGCAAAAGCAGAGAGCGTTTCCTTCATATCCTTGTGATGATACCTGAAGACTAACAACACCTGTTCTCTGGACGAAAGCCGAGATCCTAGAAATTCACCACTTGGCATCTTTTGAATTAACCAAATCCCTTTTCCGTTTCTAATATTCATTTTTAAAACTTGCAAAAGAGAAAATAAGTAGTGACTGTAGGGTTGTTGTACGGGTAAAAATAATGCTATGTTCGGTGGTAAATAATATAACTGTTTATTGAAAGTTGTGGTTCTATGACTTACTCATGTGAGACTGACTGCCTGGGCCACGCTTGGCCCCTCCACGTTGATCTCGAACGGATCTTCGATAACCATTCGCGACCGTTTGTCTTGACACGCTCGTTTCCTGGAACTGCTGCGACGCGTTCCGCACGCTACAGTGATAAAAGTGTGCAACCCCTAAATGTTGTTCAATTTGCCTAAGGTTTTGCGTACAGATCTTTTAGATGAATAGAACCAAGGGGGTGAGCAAAGTTACATGAAAATAACATGTCGGGAAAATTGAAACACCCTACTATACAGGGTGGGGCATAATTTGTGGTATGTGCACTGCAAGTGTACCGCGTTGGCACGGCGGGACAGCGATCGTCTACCCCCACCACTCACGGGCGCAGAGTGGGTCGCATTCACTTATTTGACGCCATTATTTTTTTTTTTTTAAGATATCGGAATGAACATTTGGTACATTATTTAATGCCCTTTTCAGTGGTTAAATCGAATGTTTGGGAAACTTTTCGTTTCCAAGTTATAAGGTAAAGTGGAAGAATAAAGGAATGCAGCCAAATATCGTTTTGTTTAAATTGAAGGCCAATCTTTTGCGCTGTACATCATCTTCTATTAGTAATTAATGTAAATAATCTATTAAAAAATAATTCTGAAAACAGTCAGGAAAATGGCGACGTTTTTTAAAATTTCTCGAAACCGGACGAAGTCGGAAGTAATTCTTGCATGATAGTATAGAAGAAGGTGCACTGAAAAGATTCTACCTTGTAAAAATACGGGACTCGTTGGGACTTGAAAGATATTCCTCGTCAATTTTAAAAAATATCGCAATTTTCCAGACTGTTTCCAGAACTATTTTTTAATAGATTATTTACATTAATTACTAATAGAAGATGATGTTCAGCGTAATAGATTGGCCTTCAATTTAAACAAATGTTGGTAAAATGCTAATCTCTAATTTATTCATTCAGGCTCTTATTGTTGATGGACATTTTTCTACATGTGTTAATAAAGAAACTGAAAAGCAAATATATTAACCAAATTTTTCACAGGTTTCGCTTCATCAAAATACTGCTTGAGAGAGCAACGTACAAAATTGAAATAATTTTGATTTAATATTTAATACAAGTGAAGCAATAAAACCCATTGTCGATGCTACTGTTTCACCGAAATTCAGTCAAAGCAAACATGACAGCAAGTTGCAATATGTCACTTTGACTGATTTCAGTGAACCACGCTGCAGTAATGCCGAAGATTCTTTTGCAGAAACAGGAATTTTTGGTGCATACATTGACACTGTACAGGAAATCAGTTTTGCTACGCCACCTCCAAACATGGTGGAAACTAATTCCCAGGCACTTCCGTTACATAACATCACAAATTATGAGGAGGCTTTTAAAACAAAGTTTCCCAGGGCATTTCAATATGCTATGCTTTGGCCTGGCGAAGAAATACTCAACAAAAAAAAAAAAGAGGTAAAGAGAAGCCAAAAATGCCATCGGTGCTTACCAGAGAAGCATGGAAACAGATAAAAATACAAGAAGAGGAAGCGAAGCAAAAAACTAAAAATGATTATTAGAGAAAACAAATAAAATTAGAAAAGCAGGAAGTAAATAGATTGAAAAGGGAAAAATATGAAATGAAAAACAGAGATGGAAAAATAAAAAAGGAAGAATTGAGATTGCAGATAGAATGTCAAAAAATTAAAATGCAGGAGAAAAACTTATAAAAATGGCGGACCTCAGAAAGACGAAAGAAGAGCTGACAAAAGAAAGGGAAATTTCACAACAGTGAACTCAGCTACAAGAACTTCAGGTTAAGGAAGCCGAACTGATGGAGCAACGTGCAATTTCAAAAATAATAAAAAAAAAAAAAAAAAAAAATAAATGTGCTCTGCATCGAATAAAAATTAGTTGTATTTATACCGTAAATCAAGCCTGGGAATTAAGTGAACGCAGCGACCGATTTTCGGAGGCAACGCCTCCTTTCTCCCGCCGCGCATCTTGGCCCCCGCGGCGGCCAAGGAGCTTGGAGCGTCTCAGGCCCGTACCATATGAGCCGCGCGTAGTGCATTGGAGTGCCTTCCGTATCAACAGGTTTTCACATCACCCATGGGGGTACTATCATCGATGCGTTTTTTTTTTTTGCCAGTGGTTAATATTTTAGTTTTGCCTAGCACGTCTAAACGTGCGCGAAAATCTAGTTTTCCCAAACATATTTGAAATTTTGATAGCAAAACGCATTTTTCCAATTCATTTTTTATCACGTGAAACAGTGGAATAGGCCTATAGGGGATACCACTGACAAAAAAAACGCATCGATGATAGTACCCCCATGGGTGATGTGGAAACCTATTGATACGGAGGGTGCCCCAATAAGGCGGTGTTGCCTCCGAAAATCGACCGCTGCGTTCACTTAATTCTCAAGCCTGGTCCAGACAATAAAACAGGTTTTTGCAGATTATCCATTTTTTTCTTGTTACAAATATTGCTGAAAATGTTCCCCCCGTTGTCACATACACAAATCTGCTCGTTGAATTAAAGAAGCATAAACGGATTTTAATGCTTTTCCACGTTTTAAGGGGTCAGTCCACTGTGAAATCGTGAAAAATTGTCATTTTTTAGGATTTATTTTTCAGTAAACGGAATGTCCAACGTAAATAAGGTTTTGTCTATATATTAATACACTTATTGACAGCATAAAAAAAAATCTATTTTATATTTTTAACAGTTTGTTTTTAAGTATATATCGCACTGATGTAACCGCTTTGAGAATGCGATGTACTGCTGGTGCAAGTGATTCCGGGAGAACGATGCATTTGAAACAAAAAATTCAAAGTGTGTTGTATTCATTATGAGTGTGGTTATCGCCGGAACTGGGATTATTTTTACTGATAAAAAATTAACAAAATTGCGGAGGTTTGAAGTTTAAGTGACGAAATACGGCGAATTTTTCAATATTTTGCCTCATAAAAGGTATGAAGTAGTTAATCGAAAAAGGTTTCCGTAATCCCGGCCATAGCCACTGATGTGCTGAATAACGTGTAAAAATTTTAGACTGATTGGTCAAATAGTTTTTTTTTTTTGCAATCATCTGCACCAGTTGAAAAAATGTTGTTTTGAGATAATCGCGTTTAAAGTTTTAAAACAAATTAAAAAAATTCTTTTATATTTTTTTATATAATATAAGAGTAGCTTAATAAATACCAAAAAGATTTATTGCATTATGTGTTGTATCTACGAAGAAAAAAATCTTTAAAAATAGCTTCATTTTTCAAACCGTCACAGTGGACTGACCCCTAAATTTTTCAAATTCTTCCACAATTTGTAGACCGCTTTAATATGCCCCCACGCTTCTCTAATTTGTCGTGGGGAACACTGTATGCGACAACTGGGAGAATATTTTTAACAATTTTTATAACAATAAAAAATCGAATAGTCTGCAAAAACCTGTCGTTCGTCGTATTGTTTGAATCATACCACTGTCAATGTTTACAAACACTATTACAAACAGAAAATACTTATTTATATCTTGTGTAAATACTAATCACTTTTGAAAATTGGTATTTTTTTAAGTATAAAATGATAATTACATTTACACAAAAAAAACAGTAGTTAATTTATGCATATAGTATTTTCATGCACAAATTCACAATTAGTAACATCTTCCAGAGAATTACTCTAAACACAATGCAATTATATATATTATAATTGCTATTATGAATTATTTCAATTATAGTTATTAACAGTTAATTAACTACTAACTATTTAAAATTCATTCTTACTTTTAGTTGGTGGTGAATTCAACAGATCGTTATTGTACAAGCAAGGTTTTCCTGATACTAGGACAGCTGAGAACACATAAACCTACTTTAATCCGAAAATTTTGATTAGAAAAATCAAAATCCATACTTACTTTCTATACGTTTCAACAACAAGCCATTATTAATATAACATTGACCTTCCATTGCTGTAATTAAAAATTTTGCAACCATATCCATATCAGACTCTATAATTATATCGATATTCTTATTCGCCGTCCATGTAATAATTACACCGTAATCTTCAATCTGAAAAGTGTATTATAAGTAAATTACTAAAATTACGTTGTATTATGTATCAGAAGTTTCAGTTACTATTTAATTGCTTTGTACTATTCCAACATTTTTGTATTTCACAGATAGGGTTACCACATTTCTTCAGCAGCAAAACAGGACATGTTACGACACAATGAAAAACACAATAGTAATTACAAGTGCGGTAACGATCTATTTGGGAGCCAAGTCATATTTTTCTGTACATAATACTTTCTTCAGAAATGGTTCATTATTCTTAATTTCCTCCTCGAATTCCGTAAAAAATCAAAAAATAAGAAAACCGGGCCGTATTTGTAAACCGATCATGACACTCAAAATAAGGTTTGAAAACCGGGTCGTATAGTAATCCAATTCGTAGACCATACTAGACCTAGTTCGCAAGTTTTATTTGTTTGTATTGAAAATATCTGTATAATACTAGTTGAGGAATAAATAAATTATTAAACAGATAAATAAGGATTAACCAAATTGAAAATTATAGCAGAACTAATTTATATAGTTGACTAAAGAATATTCTAACTATAATTGTATTTGTGCTCATTCTCAGTGGTGTACAATAATCACACCAACCTGTTAAAACTATTTAGAAAAAGAACAAATTGAGATTATAAACATTTTATTTTTTGCATGTGCCCCTGTTTTTTGTATTGTCTCCCTGTGTGCCCACTGGTCGGGACCGGCGACGAGCCCCTATCGTGAACAGAGCCCTAATTCCGAATGTTTGTTTCTCGCTTCTTTCTGGCCGAAGGGGGGAACGAGATTAAATGCTTTGCGTGCGCAGCGGGCGTGCGCGACGGGCGTGAGCGCTGTGACTGTCGGTCCATGCGCGCGACGATCAAATAGCCAGGCACTGCACAAGTCTTTTTTGCGCCCTAGGCGAGCTTACCAAATTCCGCCATTTCTTATAATACATTTAATTGAGCTCCTTCATATCCTTACTCTTAATTTTTACTCGCAGATTAAAACTGTTGCAGTACAATTTGTAGTATTTCAATTTAAAAATTTATTTTCAACAATGCCATTATAATAAAGTGCGTAATTTGACAAGTTCACCTAGGGCGGAAAAAAAGACTTGAGCCGGGCCTGCGTCAAAATTTTGCGAAGTGGTTCCCGTGGTCACCGTAAGTGCTTGCGACCATCGCGCACGCCCGTCGCGCACACAAAGGACGGAGTGTCACGACGACCGAAAGACGGAGCGAGACAAAGCATCAACGCGTCGTCTGTCTCATACCGTCCTTGCTCGCTTTCAGTGTCTTTCGCTCGCTCTCGCCTTCGCCGGACAAGAGTGCGATAGAAGTGGTGGGGATAGCGACAAGCCCGTATCATGTACAAAAAACTGAGCACACAGGGAGACAATACTGTATTAATAGTCATTAATCTATCATGTTACACTCTTCAGCACTTATTTTGAGTGACGTGAAAGATGGGTCACTTATGTACATTGAGTAACGAAAATATTCGGACACTTTAAAATCGCATAACTTTTTTAAAATTAATCCAAACGACTTGAGTTTATTTAGAAGCTAGAAGAAATAGTTCGCTAAGTGACGTGATTCGCCGTTTTGAAAAAAAAAAATGCAATTGGTCGTGTTGCAGCGGCGTCAGACGCATCGCATCACGCGTTTAAACGTGTGGCCGCTGACTCATCGCGTCAGCTGATGAGCCAGCTGAGGCCGTGACATGTTTTGTTTACGCCAACGATCTTTTCAAATTGCTCGCCCGACGCCGGCAGTTCCGAGAATAGCATCGCCGTGACACGACGGCTTTTGATGTTGTCTTCTGCGCCCATTGCGCCCATCGGCAATTTTTGAGCGCCTGCGCTCACTTTTTGTAACGCGCTCACGCGCCTTTGTACAGTTCATGTTGGTGTACTAGGTTGTGTGACGTCCGTGGTCAGTGTGGACCACGATAAATAAAGTGTATCGTCCACTCACGCTTCGGAAGCTTGCCTTCCTGCTCAACGCGACCATCCAATTCCGGCATTTAATTTCATTTTGGCGAAAACAGGTCGGAATAGCAAAAAAATAGTAAAAAAAAACATTCGTAGATTGAAGTCAGTTAAATACATATATGCCTAAAATTTTATCAAAATCGTTTAACATTGCTCTAAGCTATAAACACTTAAAGATCGCAGAATAAGGTCGAAAATCGCTGATTTCGGGAATTTCGCGATCCTTCAACATTTGTAACTCAGAGTAACATTAACCGATTTTTATGAAATTTTAGGCATGTAGGGTAAAGGCAGGTAATGTGAAACAGCACATAATATGGAACTTCGTCAAATTTCGATAAAGATATAACGAGCTCTTCAGGCAATCGTGTATACTAGATCCTTAGAAACAATAGTACATAGACGATGATACTGACAATTGAGTATCAATCGGGCATCCATCAGTGAAAGAGAAATGTTTATATTTTTCGTGGGGTGTAAAAGTTTCTGAAAAGTGCAGCAAACAGTTAAATATTGTAGTGAAGGTATGTTACAAAGTATTATTTTGATATAATTTATCATTAAATATGTGTGTTCTTGATTTTTCAACAATAGTTTACCAATAAAGTGAATATCTTTTTAGTATGATTCTTAATTTCTTGTCAGAACATGTGTGTACGTAATATGGAATGTAGCGAGTAACATAGATGAAGTTGATAATGACGATGACGACGACGATGCGGAATGCTTATTTTGTGATGGTAATTATAAAAATAATGACAATGAAAAGTAGACCCAATGTATTCGCTGCTTACAGTAGGCACACGAAGAATGCGGGGCTTCCGACGTATTATTCACGTGCCCAAAGTGTAGGAGACACAAAAAGCACGAATAACTTCCAAAAATGATGTATATATATTTATTTGTATATTGTACTTAATAAATCTTCATTTTTAGTAAAAAAAGTAAAGATTTTTTAGTTTTCTTTACAAATTTCCTAGGTGTTCCATATTAAAGTCGGTATCAGATACAGGGCCATCCGTTAAGACTGCAACCAGCGCGCGCGCGCGAACAGGTAAATTTGGCAACACCGCCTCACGAACGCATTCCACTACAACCATGCGTCGATACTTCCGCCATCTATGAGCCAATGAAGAAAGTGTAGACTTTTAGGTGGCAGTAGAGAGCGTAAAGTGTTTTTGGCTTTCGCCAGAGAATATTAAATTTGACGTAGCAGACGGGTATGAAAACGGTAGCGATTTTAAGAGTGCGACCACGCCGATCCCGTTATCTATGTATGCAATCCTCCAGCAGCTGTTTTCGCCTAACTTTTGAACTACAAAAGATATCGGAATGCAATTTGCGCCATTAAATGGGAGCAAATTATCCCCTTCCAATGGGTGTAAAATTTACCACATTTACGTTTACTTAATTTTTCTTTGTTCAATTTTTTAACCATAATTGTTGAGAAAAGCTTTTGCAAACTATTTATTTAAACACTTTATATAATGCTCTTTTTAAAATTCATGGCGCCGATAAACAATAGGCTAGTTGTCCCTGTATCAATTACTTTCACAAATTGAAGAATTAAATTGTTATTCAATTATATATTAGATCTGCAGCCTCAGAATCTAATGCTCTGGTTTCCTTTTTCGTGATTTTATCCTTAATGTAGTGCATGCACTATATATCAGAAGTAACGGATAACTATGGGATGTATCGCTGTTTCTAGCAGTCTTGGAACCAGAGATGGGCAAAAAATTATTTTAAATAAAAAATTGGTTTCGAATAAAAGGTAGAAATTTTATTCGAAACTCATTAAATATAAATAACCCGAAGTTATTTATTACGCGAAGCGCTGTAAATAATATTTTCATTCGACGGGAATCTGAAGCTTCGAATAATGTTCTCCCTTTCATACGCCACTATTGTGGCTTTCACACGCATGTGGCGAAAAATCAAGTCAACCCTGTCGTAGCCAAAAATTTTTAAATTGAGACGGGTGCAGGACCATTCGACACATTATTTTCAAACCTCGTTACAGTAATCTAGGGTGCGAGTGGTGGACCGATCATAAAAGCGGAACGCGCGACTTGCTTGCCTGAGCCGTGAAGTTCCGACTAGCTCTTTGCGACGTTAATGTGAAAGAGACTATCCTAAAATTCTTGAAGCCCGGGCATCACCGCTGTCCAGCGGTCGCTGGCGGAAGTATCGGCGCATGGTTGTAGTGGAATGCGTCCGTGAGGCGGTGTTGCCAAATTTACCTGTTCGCGCGCACGTAGTCTTAACGGATGACACTGTATTGTGTGAATCGCGTGGGGGAAAAAGTGACGTGAGATAGTCCTATTAATTAAGATTGTAGCATAGCTGATTAAGTGGTTGCCTTCTCCGACATATATTTTATATTTTATTTCATTATACAGGCTGTCCGCGGGAACAGTAAACAGCTGTATATTTCCTAACGTATTGGAGATAAAGCAATTATTTATATCCAATTGCATGTTTCGAGGGGGCAAATTTATTAGCACAGACGAATTTTTTCTTTGATTATTATTTTAGGAGATACGATGATTAAGTCCGATTTTTTAAATGGAACTATTTTTTTTATCGATCACTTGATAGTGCGTTTCAGGACAAATTCAATAACTTCGAATGTATGCACCTTATTTCAACTGGTTTTGCAAATTTACTGATTATCACTGGTACAGGGTGATTCTCTCGGTGCGCCTGTCAAACAGATACCGCCTGGTACCCCGTGGTGAAAAATCTTTGACTTCCGCATTTCTCATCAGATCGTTGAGAAAATGACGCCAATTAATTCCTTATGTTTCGCCGATGATACTGACATCCAAACGACGTAATTCGGAAAATAATGAAGAAAATTCCATAGAAAATTAATTTCCATAACCTCAAACTAATTTCGTTAGTAATACCCTGATTTACATGAAATTTGGTATGAGTTTCATCGGAAAAACATAAAGAATCCGTCGGCATCACTTCCATATCGATACGATAAAGAATAAAGAATTATTTTTTCTAGAACATGTATGAATCCTTGGTCGACCGTAACAGTTTTATCGTATCGATATGCAAGTGACACCAATGGATTCCTTATGTTTTTCTAATGAAAATCATACCAAATGTCATGTAAATCGGACTACTTTTACATAAGGAATACAAATAGCTTGTGTAATAGTACTTCGACTTGCATGATATTTGGTATGATTTTAAGCGGGAGAACGCCACGAATCCATTGGGGCCACTTTCATATCGACACGATAAAGAATGAAAAATTTCTTGATAAGCTGAAATGGATATTTCACATTTGCACCCCTTGAAACCTTATACCAGATATACCAGGTATATCGATACCAGAAGTTCAGACAGTACAAGGTTTCCACTTTGAACTATTTACACAATAATATTGACCGTAAGCACCCCCAGACAGTCAATATATTGTGCAATATATCGAACAATAATATTTAGCGTCTACAGACCGATTTACTTCAATGGCTAAAGGTTTTTTTAAAGGCTCAGATAAAAAGTTGAAAAAAAGACTTTTACTATTTTTTTGCTATTCCGACCAATTGCATTTGTTTCAAAACAGCGAATCACGCCACTTAACATACTGTTCCTTCTAGCTTCTAAAAAAATTCAAGTCCTTTGGATTAATTTTAAAAAAATCATGTGATTTTAAAGAGTTTTCAAATATTTTCGTTACTCACTGTAGGTGAGTCTCAAAAGGTGGTGAAGATCCAGCGAACGTCTCACCAAGTTCGGCACCACATGACGGACCGACGTATTCAACGTTCCTTTAACAACCGTGCAGCAATGTACCGCAGACGGTCACTCCACTGAACGCAGTAGAATTTTGTACATCACAAATCAATCGCTCTTCGAAATCCATTTTATGCGTAATTAGGGCAAACTCGGGTAAATTGGCGATACAGGTTATTTGATGATACTTTTTCATTCATCTATAACTCGAAATTGTCTGACTGAATTTAGATGGAACAAAGGCTAACAGATAGCCTTGATCTTCTAGTTTATGTTTTGGTAAAATAATTAGTTAGTGTGATACAGTGAGAGAGCATTTTGTTCCAGCAGCGCAATTATTCGTGAAATTTTTCGCGCTAGTTGCGGACGATCGCTTGTTTATGTATTATATGTGCTTTAAAAGATAAATGGAAAGTTTAAACTACATGTAAGTGATGGTAAAAGGACACTTCAACAAGTCTTACTCTTGAAATTATCATACAATAAGGCATCAGTGTTATTTTTGCTTACGAAAAGTAACTTAATTCTTATTTTTTGTGCGCCTCAGACTGCATTTCGGATTGCGCTGTTGGAGAAATTCTGATGGTCAAGACCAAAAACAATCTTTGCTTACGTCTTAGACATCTAACGATCATGAAACGATTGATTATACACAAAATAACAATAATATAAAATAATATAAAATAATGTCAAATCATTTAAAATAATGTAAAATAATATAAAATAATGTAAACTAATGTAAACTAATGTAAAATTATATAAAATAAAAAAAAAAAGTAGTTGATGGCTATATCACGGGTTAGCGAGAACTATCACCGAATTACCAGAGTACTATCACGGAATAACCACAGCTATCACCGAATAACCAGACTATGTCATGACAACGTAATTTTGTATATTTTCAATTAAATATAATTAGTAAATTTCTGTTAACCTATCATTTGTTTCTCTGATGTCTCGCCTATTATTATATTCTAGACTCACTTTCAGAATATGTAAATATTAGCAGTTATTAGGGAAATTCTAAAACTATCACCAATTTACCCGAGTTTACCCTATATGCCGTATGTCGATGCGTTGCAATTGACGATTGTTTTATTTCGTCCGGCGCAATGTGACAATGTACTGCATCTGTTTTATTCTAACGTATTTGGTGGAAAGAAGTGCATTAGAAACAATGCAAATTAAATTTTTGTGGCAACTCATTGCGGCAACACGCCGGTCCGTCATGCGGCGCCGTACTTACAAGGAGAGTATTTTAGGTGTCTGCCTCCGATCATTTTGATTTTTGGATATGTTACAGAGGACAGAAAAATAAGAAATACGTGTTTTTTTATTTTTCCCCGTTTTCAGATTTGAGGGGCGAAAACTGCGTTCAAAGTTAGGGTTGAACAATCATTTTTGTGGAATATCTCGGGAACTATTTGAGATAGGGGAATAGTGTCAATGGACGAATTTTGTGTCTTTGAATGCGAAATATGACTGACTCACCAGATTTTCAAAAACTTCATTTGTTTAAATAATACATAAAAAAAACCCTAACTTTGAACGCAGTTTTCACCCCCCAAATCTGAAAACGGGGAAAAATAAAAAAACACGTATTTCTTATTTTTCGGTCCTCTATAACATATCCAAAAATCAAAATGATCGGAGGCGGACACCTAAAATACTCTCCTTATTAGTGGAATGTTCGCTGATCGAAACTTTACGGGATGCTCCGAAAAAACATAATGACTACATAGCAAAATTATTAATACTATAATTTTATAAGCCTATTAATGAGGAACTGATGATTAAAATAATTACTACTTGAATATATTATCTCCATACAGGATTAAGTCCCCGGCAGGAGTCAGTTTGTTCGCGCTAATCTCGAGAACCACTGTACGGATTGTGATACGGTGTTCGACGTTTTATAGCAGCGCTGTTCAAGGTCGCTTACGCGTAAGCTCGGGGTGCTCCCACTCTCGTCTGCGTTGTCAGGGATACCGCGCGACGTTAACCGCGAAGACGCTTGCCCAGCTAGCTCGTCGTCGCAGTCTTCGTAGCGCCGCGCGGTCTCCTTGACAACGGAAGGCACGCTGTGCGAGAGAAAGATTGGAAGGGGAAGCAGGCGCGTGAGGGGCCTCACTGCTGGTCACCGCTGTTTTATAGTGCATTTTTGAAGGAAAGTTTAGGTGTATTAAACATTAACCTATGACAAAAAGAAGCCGGCCAATGAAAATTTTAGTGAAGCATTCCGCAAGAAGATTTGCATGCATCACAGCGCTCATAAAATAGCTAACGATATGACTCAGCATCCCCACCACTGTGCAGTCAGGCGCATCTCTTTCGCGCAGTCCGGTGGACATTATATACCATTCCATATAAGAGTAGACCTACGGCCCAACTGATTTGCAACCGATCTACGCAGCTCCCATTGCTTGCGCACGCGATTGGTCGTAGTGTTTTCTTTGCTGATTTCCTACCAATCAATAGCCTCTTTAGGGTCAGCGTTGCACGAAACGAATCTACTATTAATTGGAATTCAGTATATAAGATTCTACATCAGTGCTGCACAATATAGGAGCTCCTCACGCGCTTGCTTCAGCTTCTAGTCCAGAGCTCTCCAAGGTCGCTTACGCGTAAGCTCGGGATTCTCCCACTCTAGTCCGCGTTGTCAAGGATACCACGCGACGCTAACCACGAAGGTGCTGGCCCTGCTAGCCCGTCATGGAAGCCTTTGTAGCATTGCGCGGTCTCCTTGACAACGGACGGCACGCTGCACGAAAAAAAGATTGGAAGAGGAAGCAGGCGCGTGAGGAGTCCCTACGCTGAAAAGCTCTGTTCTAGGCTTTCCTTCACGCAGCGTGCCTTCCGTTGTCAAGGAGACCGGCGCGATGTTATGAAGGCTGCCCTGACAGGCTAGCGGCGTCTTTGCGGTTAACGTCGCACGGTGTCTCTGGCAACGCAGACGAGAGTAGGAGAATCCCCGTGTACGCGTCCCGACCTTGGACAGGGGTGTTCCACATAATGCGCCTATATAAGTATGTAGTGTTGTTGTCATAAAACTTGATCATGCTTTAAGGAGGTTTTTAATTATTTTGGTTTTCCATCTTTATCATTATCCGCAGGCGTCTGTTTGTTCGAACTAATCTCGAGAACCACTGGACGTATTGTGATGCGGTTTCCATCGTTTTATAGAGCATTTCGCGGGGAAAGTTTACGTATATGAAATATTGACCTATGGCAAGCAAAAACCGAGTAGTGACGATTTTAGTAAAGTATTCCTCGAAAATGCTCTATGGGGTGGCGGGGGCCGCATTGCAGTCTGTCCAGTGGTTCTCAAGGTTAGCTCGAACATACAGACGCTTACCGGGGACTTTATTTTATACTACGTAGAGATACATATAAGAAACCCGAACAATGCCGTACATTTTAAGTTAATAGAAAACATAACACTTCATTTCCATCATTGTAGTGAAATACGATGTTTTTAAAGCAGTGCTCTCCAGCGTAGGGGCCCATCACGCGCCTGCTTCCCCTTCCAACCTTTCTTTCGCGCAGCGTGCCTTCCGTTGTCAAGGAGACCGCGCGACGCTACGAAGGCTGCCATGACAGGCTATCCGGGCTAGCGCCTTCGCGGTTAGCGTCGCACGGTATCCCTGACAACGCGGACGAGAGTGAGAGAACCGCAAGCTCAGGCGTAAGCGACCTTGGAGGGCCCTGATTTAAAGGATATCGATGGATGATGTAACGAGCACGCCAGGCTTCAATTTCGCGATCTTCGGCGGCTGGAACGCGCGCGGGAAAATTATTCGACGTCGAATAAGCTGGCGAATAAAGTTAAAGTTGAAAACTTTATCCAACGCTCAAGTTGAAACGTTTAACAAATAACAAAAAATTAACTTTATTCGGCGATTAAAAAAATTATTCGTTGTGCACCGAATAAAGTTAACCGGGGTTATCCGAGCCTCGAATAACAAATAAAATTAAAGTAACTTTTATTCGATCCGTTATTTAAATAATTTCTTATTTAGTTAATGTCCAACTCTGGTGTGTATATACTTTCTTGAAATGCATTGTATATTGTTATTATAAATTAAAATAAAGCATTATATTTTATATGTTATATTCAAGCAGTAAGTTTCATCATTAGACCTTCATTCGTAGGCTCATAAAATTACAGTATTAATCACCTTATTACAAGATCAGTGTCGAGTGTTTACACTTTTGCTTAACCACATGTATAGTATATTATTCCGAAAGGCACCGGTGGCCAATCGAGGTAAAATTTCAGGAATATTTTCAAGAATGTGATAGGACCCCAAATATAAAATTTTAGCTTCGGGAATTTACTCGTTTGGAAGATACAGTTACTTTAGGGAAGGCCGCTTATTCACTGTGATCGTTGCATCACATGACGGCGTGTAACATTCATGTTTGTTTTGGACGAAGATAGAAAAGAAGCAATTGTTGGACACCGCCGCGCGATATTTATAAGCACAGTCTCATTTTTAGTATCCCCAAACTCACATCGGTTCGCTATCATGCATTACGCACCCCCACGCGCTAATCTAGCCCCAACCAATACTAATACTCGGGACAAGTTGGAAAGTGAAATGCGTTGTGTCGGAATAAGTCAACAGAAATACTGTTAAGAGGGGAGGGGGGGGGGGGGGGAGGCGTGGTAAAGTGATTAAAAAAAATCGGTAAGTGCACAATTACGTTTGTAACTTTTGAACACATTAATTGCCGAAGCTACAATTTTATATTTGGGGGCTTTCCACACGCCTCATAATATCCATGTTTCATCTCGATCGGCCACCGGTGCCGGTCACAGATAGTATACCCAAATGTTCTACAGGTCATTCTGAGCAAAAAATTACATGTACAGTATAGGTCTTAAAATTATTTTACACCAATTAAATAGAATTCTCCACTTATTCATTGATTCATAAAACACAGTAATATTAATTCTATGTAATTACAATACAAAAGTAGAAACTAACCTTTAAACAGTATTTCTATTGTTTGCGGTTTCATAAATAATTAAAATAACGAAATAACTATGATGCATTGTGTTAAATTCGAAATACAAACCTATTTCAGCTTTATGAAAACATATATTACAGTAAGTACCAATAATACCTTTGTGGCTTTTGTTGCGGCAGAAGGTTTATAGCTCTCAAGATCAGCTTCCACAAGAATATAAAGTTTATAGTCTGATTGGAATGAAGTCCCACTATAGTTATTTGTATATATAGGGAAGTATGTTCTGCCATACGGAAACGTTAACCAACTTGAAATGTCAACTTTTTGCTGGCGAAATGACAATTAATTAAACGGTCAATCGGTAAATGGAAACACTACACTACAAATACGATTATTTTCTTATATTATCGTTACTGATGCATACTTTTGGATATATAGTGCATAACCTCATGTTATCATGATACCATAGTAATTCCTCGAGTTTAGCATCACCTTTATTTGTACACAAACAAGATGTCATGGACTCGTCAATTTCGCAATCATCCGTGACAGATTTCGATTCTTAAAGTAATAAACACATTTTATTACATCATTCATACAAAAAATATTTCTGTATTGTCCTTATAACAAACAAATATTAAACATACGCGTGTAATATTACTAAAATTTAAATAAAAAAACAATTGTCATAAAGAATATTTTAAACTTACGTCAAATATAACATCTCTCCTAAAAATGAGGTGCAAAATAAAATATGAAAAAATCTATCGCGAACAATATTTTTATACGATTTTTATCACGGACAATATTAACATATAAATTCATATAACACGATGTTATTAATTACACTTATTTATTGAAAAAATATAAATAATAATCCACAAAATGAACATATCTCTCATTAACTCGAAAAGTAAACTGAATACAATATAATTTTATTTTATAAACAGGCATTTTATTAAACTTAAACAAGACTATAAGGAGTCGAGAAGAGAAAACTCAACGATCAGAGGGATACTAAAGGGAGAAGAAGAAGGAGCGGAGTGGATGCGTATGGTTCTAGAAAAAAAAGAATAAAAGAAGAACAAGATGAAGAAAGAAGTCAAAAAGAATGCACAATCTTGAATTAACAGACCCAGAAACACTTACACACATAACACATGTAACCCCATTTTGAGGCCAAAAGGCAAAAAATAAATTATTAACTACTATTAAACTTAAACATTTTATATTTGAAACTACAATAACAACAGAATTAAGTGCATATAGAACGATACACAGTAAATATATGAAATAAATAATAAGACAAGTAATAATTATATATCAATTTTACTTCATGTATTTGTATCTATGTACATAAATACAATATTAAACTAATTAATAATAAATTACAAATACAATAAGACTAATACTTCAAATTTTCGGAAAACGAATGAAATTTGACTACTTATGATAAAATAAAATTAGAAAGATACATCGAAACATAATTCATACTAATAAGTATATAAAAATTATACAAGAAATAGATAAACGCCTTTTTTCATCCTATAAACAGAAAAATATTTGAGTAAAAATTATGCATCTTATTAATGTAATAATATATTAATATATTAATAATATATTAATTATGGAACACATAATCTATAATCTGATTATATAATAATACTAAAGTTTTATTATTTACATAGAATTCAAGTTTGTTTGTTATTTAGTTTTCTTTATACTAATCGATACTCTAATAAATCTTAACCCTTTAATTGTGACGCGTTTCAAATGAAAATCGCTGTGTGTGGAATAGTATTCGCCTCTCGGTGTCGGTCTGTGCGGAATAGTACTATGTAGAACTTTCGAAAATAATATTTTTTCGTATTTCTAAATATAACGAAATTTTTTGTTGAAAAAGTTACGAATATATTTCCGCAAGAAACCGGTCGCCGATTGAGATAAGATTTGGAGGGAGGGGTGGAGAGGGGGTGTGAACCCTAAATCTAAAATTGTAGCTTCGGGTATTTATTAGTTTCCGAAATATTAATAAAAAAATTGTTCATTTTTTTTACGGTGGTGCAGGCCTCCCTGCTCGGGAACCCTTCAGTCCCCCTCTTCCACTTTTGAAATTTTGTAACCACAGTCTCATTTTTAGCATCGCCAAACTCACATGGGTTCGCTACAATGCGTTACGCGCCCCCCGTACCAATCTAGTCCCAACCAATACTAATACCCGGGACAAGTTGGAAAGTGGAATACGTTGTATCGGTATAAATCAACAGAAATATTGTTAAGAGGGGGATCGTGATAAAGTGATTAAAAAAATCGGTAAGATGTATCCTTTTATGCACAATTACTTCTGTATCTATTGAACGCATTCATTGCCGAAGTTAAAATTTTATATTTAGGGTCTGTCCACACCCCTCGTAATACCCACTAAGTTGCATTTCGTTTGGCCACCGGTTGGGGTTAGACCAGTGCGGGGGAGCGCGCAAAGCATGGTGGCGAGCCGATGCCAAAAATGTGACCGTGGTTACAAAATCTAAAAAATAAAAAATAGGGGAACGAAAGGGCTCCCGGATAGAGCAAAAAATTTTTAAAAAAATTAGCAATTTTTTATTAATATTGCGGAAACTAATAAATATCCGAAGCTACAATTTTAGGTTTAGGGTTCACACCCCCTCCCTCCAAACCTCATCTCGATCGGCCATCGGTCCCATTTGATATGCAAGAAGCAAAAAAATCAACATATTTGCAAGTTGGAACTTCGGTTTAAAAGTTCTCGTTTTTAATCTGCAAGGAAGAAGGGTTGGAGTGCTCAAAATGTGGAAAACACAAAAACTTTGTTCCGATCTGTTTGTCGAGACTTTATAAAACGCTTGAAAAGTGCATGACTTATTGTTAGCTTGAACTGAAAACGCTTGGGTCCTCAAGGGTCATGAATTTGACTTTTCAATCCAACAATAAGTCCCACGCATCCCTTCCACAAGACAGAATAAAGGTTCTCCACTTTCTCCCCCCCCCCCCCCCCCCCCAGGAAGAACCCTAAAAGCTTATCCAATTCAAAAGAGTCTAGCATTTGCCGAAGAAACATTGACTATGACGTTTCCTACAAATAAAATTGTTTTCTTATCGGAATTCAACAATATGTATGAACTTCTAACGTAGTATATACCGATATACAAAGTGCAAAATAATATCAAATTATAACATAATTAAAGACTAGATATATAAAGATACAAGACATTGAATTAAAATAATATATGCTATTATTAAAAATGTACTGATTTCAAATTATAGTACAAATGTAAATAACTGGTAGAGCGCCTAAAAAGAATCAGAAAATGTTAATAAACGCATGACTAAAAATTAATTGCTTCACCAATAGCAAATAATTTTTCTTACAAGACAATAGTATTTTATGAAGATGCTTTTCGCAATAAAAATGTTTAATATATGACTCATCCATTACCACGCGCACTTAAATTTGTTTTCTCCATTTTCACTCGAATGCTTACTTAAAACTGTTACTAATGAAAGAGTATAATAAGAATAACGACATACTGACTTTAAAGTAATGTAATAACTGATGGTACACTAAACACTTAAGATATCATGCACTGTATAATACAGTCTGTTTAACAATATAAATTCATAAATTAGAAAATTGGAATTTTTTTAGGCAAATCAGTTTTAGACATCTGTTTATTAAGACTTCCTTACTGCCTTTTACAATTCATGCAATTACACGGTGGACATTAATGTAACTTTAAAGCATCTAGTATATTTTAATACAGTTACTAACAATAAGTACATATGATGCAAATAATTTTTGGATTGTTATAATTGTTCAGTTAATAACCAAACGCATTGAGCAAGTAACTAAGTAACATAAAAATTCGATTCTCTAAGCGTTTCATTCCTAAAAAGTGATAAAGCTAGTGCAAGACAATGTAATCAACTGATGTAGAGTGGCAATATTATAGTTACATAATAATGCAATTATACGTTACGTAGATAGAATATTGGCAAACCTAAAGATGAAAATATTTTAAAGAAGTCGCAAATGATACCGAAGATAAGCTCTAACACAGTGTTCCCCAACTTTCTTTGAGTTGCGATCCCCTTTCATTAAGGCAGGGTAAATTCAATAAGGCAAAGAAAACATATTAAAAATAAGTATTTCAGAACATAATTCTAACTTAATAATAGTAAAAAAACCCGAAAATCCAGGGCGACCCCTTGGGGGTCGCGATTCACATGTTGGGAATCACTGCTCTAACATATATTTTACAAAATTGAAGATCTTAAGTTCTGATTTAACATAATTCTGTATTACTTTCTTTAAGTTTTAAATTAGTTCTTGAGAAACGTATAGAATCTTAATCCTAATAAATTTTAAGCACATCAACACGAAAAGGTGACAACAGAATGATCACAAATTTTAAAACAAATTTCACATATGTAATTGCTGCTTCTTTATGAATGAATATTCCAGAACAATTTTTTATCACCTTCTAACAAGGTTCAATTGAAATCCTGACATTTCACGGTAACACGGAACGTGTTGACCAACTTTTTCTGGTAAACGTAAAACAAATATAATTGATTTATTCTAATGCAAATCACACACTATGTATGTATACATAAATATTTAACATTAATATTTGATAAACCGAAACTTTATTACTTAAGGGGGTATTCGCTCAAAAGTGAATAAAAAATGGGCAATGTTTATGAATCGCTTTTTTGCATAGGTACTGAAAGCGTTGTTTTGTACATTCATTTAATAATATTTTACAAACATTTTAAGAGAGAGGTTTAAATGTACAATTGTTCAAGAAAATGTCACCTTTATGGTTGACATATTTGTGCCCGTTCAGATCATCAAAAATAACTTTTATTTTAATCAGTAAACATGCTCCTATCGTCTGTATATATCACAATCATTCATTAGAGTGGGAAAAAATAGTGGCCCATTGAAAAAGAAATTGCAAGAGTAACAGAATTACGGTGCAAGCTTGGTGTATCAGTTATTAATGTATAAAAATTAGAGCCAGAAACGCCTGCAGCACAGCAATTCGGCGATCAGTGGCTCGCTACAATCACTGCATTAATGGGAAATAACCGATTATTAAAGAAATATATTTAAAATAACAGTGGATGTAAAAGAAGATGTCTAGCAAGAGATTCGATTACAAAAAAGAAACCTCGCCTTCATAATTCAAGTAAAGAAAGGTCGAGTGAAGATTTATTGGCCGGTGAGTTCGGTTTCGCGAGCAGCGCGCGAGAAGAAATCAGCCACCACCACCTGACGATCGTGGATTGGCAGTTGAAGTTGCTGGGTCCCGAAGGTTATGGTGGGGTAACGGGAATGCAGCACGACTCCGCCTGAATGAAGCCGTGTGGTTGTTGTTTATTCTTAGCGTAATAGTTGTATGCGATACGAAGCTATGCGTAGACGAATACGAGATGAAGCTATCGATGAAGAATCAATGTTCTGACCAATAAAGCTCCTAAATTTTTGCGAAGTGAACGCACACCTATCCTGATGTGTGTATTTCTACACTCACAGCCGGAGTTGGACATTATTCATATCTATCCCCAAGATTTATTCGCGAATAACGAATAACATACAATAACATGAATAACGAATAATAACAACTTTATTCGACGAAAAATTATTCGTTATTCACGAATAAATCTGTACCGTTATTCGAGCCAGATTTATTCGGATAAGAATTTATTCGTTATTCGAGCCAGATTTATTCGGATAAGAATTTATTCGTTATTCGACCCCATTGTACGACGAAAAAATGTGCGGTAATGGTATAGATAGAGGGCAACCTCACGGATTTTGACGTCCTTGAAATATGTTGTCAAGGACGTCATTCTGAACACCTTTTTCCTCTAAACTTTTTGGCGGTCGACCTTGGTTTCCGAAATAATTGCAAAAATCTTTGGTAATTATTTAGAAGTTTTCCACCCTCACCGATTTCAATGATTTTTGGATATGTTATCAAGATCAAGATTCTGAACAACTTTTTCCTATATATGTATCCTATATATCAGGCATGGAACTAAAGTGAACGCAGCGGCCGTTTTTCAGAGGCAACGCCTCCTTTCTCCCGCCGCGCGTCTTGACCCCCGCAGAGGGCCTAGGAGCTTCGAGCGCCTCAAACCCGTACCATATGAACCGCGCGTGGCGCATTGGGGCGACACCCGTATCAAAGATTTCCGCATCACCCATGGGGTACTATTATCAATGCGTTTTTTTTTTGTCAGTGGTATCCCCTGTAGGCCTATTCCACTGTGTCATGCGATAAAAATGGATAGGAAAAACGCATTTTACTATCAAAATTTTAAATACGTTTGGGAAAACTTAATTTTCGCGGACGTTTAGACGTGCTGGGCATATCTAAAATATCAACGGGGAGGCTGGTCGACGTTGTGCGTATTAAAGTTGATATTTTAGATATGCCCAGCACGTCTAAACGTGCGCGAAAATTAAGTTTTCCCAAAAGTATTTAAAATTTTGATAGTAAAACGCATTTTTCCTATCCATTTTTATCGCGTGACACAGTGGAATAGGCCTACAGGGGATACCACTGACAAAAAAAAATGCATCGATAATAGTACCCCATGGGTGATGCGGAAATCTATTGATACGGGTGTCGCCCCAATGCGCCACGCGCGGTTCATATGGTACGGGTCTGAGGCGCTCAAAGCTCCTAGGCCCGCCGCGGGAGCCAAGCCGCGCGGCGGGAGAAAGGAGGCGTTGCCTCCGAAAAACGGCCGCTGCGTTCACTTTAGTTCCATGCCTGCTATATATAACACGTACGTATAGGTAGAATACAATGTCGACCTTTCAGTTGATTTATTCCGACGCAACGGACACAGCGATCAACTTGAGGTGGTTGGTCATCTGGGGGATGTGTTTATGTCCGTCTCTAGACACCTCTAGACACATATTGGATAGCACGTAGTAATGTGATTGTAAAAAATTACATTCTTTTTGAACAAAATTATTTTCTTTTTTTCAATCACACTTCCACGTGCTATCCACCTCGGGGCGCGAAGCGTTTGTTTGGGGCGCGAAGCGATGACCAATCACCTCAAGTTGTTCGCTGTGTCCGTTGCGTCGGTATAAATGAATAGAAGTTTTTCGCAAATATCTCGGAAACCAAGGTCGATCGCCAAAAAGTTTAGAGGAAAAAGGTGTTCAGAATGACGTCCTTGACAACATATTTCAAGGACGTCAAAATCCGTGAGGTTGCCCTCTATCTATACCATTACCAAATGTGCGTGCACTCTATATCTTCGAGCTCGACCCACGTGCGCGACTATGTACAATCTATCACTGAAGAGGTCGAGCTTACCAGATATGGGCATTATCTAGATAAACAATTATTTAAATAACGATCGAATAAATGATACTTTATTTTTATTCGTTATTCGAGATTCGAATAACCGAAGTTATCTTTATTTGAAGAGCAATGAATAAATTATTTTATTGGATAAGAATTTATTTGACGAATGAAGATAACTTTTTTATTCGATGAGAATTTATTCGAAAGTTTTATTCGGCTCTCACCACTCGACCGAGCTCGACCTTCGGAGGTTCGAATAAACACGCGGGACGCTGACGAAAGTTATTCATGGCTTTATTCTCGTGTCATCTAGCTCTCGTCTTCGACAAGAAAGAAGCGAGAAACGACCGCTCAGAATCGTGTACCGTCTATGACACTCAAAGTGGTGGAGATGCTTCGCTGCGTACGTACGAACCGCACGGACAACAATTCGCTCCGCGATACAAGTAGGCATAGCCGGAGAGAGGGCGAGAACGTAAAGGAAAAGAGCACCGAGGCAGGCAAACGGTGTGGTGGGAGAGTACCCCTCACGAAACTCACCAGCCAATAAATCTGAACTCGGCCTTAGTCTCTTAGTTTAGCAAAACATTCACACTAACTAATTGTTAAGAACAATGCGTCTTATTATTAGTATAAAATTCGGACACCTTTCTGCTCAGATTTGTTCCAGATTAACCAGAAAAAGGATGATGGAAATCAGCAATCTCAGTGCTGTAATCTTCCCTTGCAAACTTCAAGTCTTTATTATATCTTAATTTTTTTTAAAAATAAATGAAACGTGTATGCAAGACTTACAGTAGTAAAATAATGTAATGGCATATACTACGGTATGACCCAACCAACGGAATGAACTGAAATTTTGAGGGATTGAGCGGGAGGGGGAGAGAACCTCTAATATAAAATTTCAGCTGCGAGTATTTGTTAGTTTCTGAGATATTAATAAAAAACTTTCGGCATAATACATCGAAATCTACCTATACAGACGTTACTAACACAAGCATCTTCTTCGTTTCACAGTCGACGATACAATGTACAATACTGACCTCATCGCGCGATGCTTGTAACTGCATCAGTTTTTATTCCCAATACTATATTAGAGTATTCTAAAAGTCATATCGCACAGTGTTTCCAAAGTGACTTTTTGCGGTCAAAATTCTGTATCTCCGTCAATTCTCAAGCGATTTTTGATTTCTTTGGCTCATTTTGTAGGGGATTAAATTTGCTATAATATCAAATACCTGAATTGTAACCAGTAACCAAATAACATCGGATCCTTTAATTTCGTATTTGAGGTCCCATTGGCCAACTGCGTCTGTTAAACTAGAAAAACACGCAAAATATCTTTTGTCTAATTATGAAGATATAGAATATGTGGAAGAAGAATAACTTGTTTAAATTTGAATTGTTTAATTTATATTTCTTTTATTTTATCTCGTTTTAATGTTATATGAAAAAACTGGTTAATAAACTCGTTCTTTCGGAACCAAGAGTTCAGAATTTGTTTTTTTTAATCCCTAATGAAAATTTTGGAAAACTACTGTGTGACATTTTAGCAAATTTAATTCCCTACAGATTGAGCCAAAGAAATCAAAAATCGGTTGAGAATTGACGGAGGTACGGAATTTTGTCCGCAGAAAGGCACTTCGAGCGCTATCGCTGATTAAACAAAATCGGATTGACACCGCAGTGGTACATGGTGGCAGCTAATTCTTTTTTAATTTGTTTATTACATTCTTACCCACATTTCAAATGCCCAAACTGAGGATCGGGAATAAGGATAAAAACGTAAAAAAAATAAATCGCGGTTTTGACGTTCTTCTTTATTTCTGAACGCTATTAGGTTCCAGAATCATACATTAAATTGATATTTTAGACGGTTGTGGTTGTAGTAAACTCAGTAGACATTCCAAATTTTCAGCCCTTGTAAAATTGTATTTTAAACATTCTGACGTGTCAACAGATCGCCTGTTTTATGTTTCCGCTATTGCCCAGTGCCAATTGAAGATTTTACGTAAAAATAACTACTTAGATAAGCGAAATCTTATCAAATTAGCCCCAAAGATTGTTCTACTATAGTTTTCATCCAAATTTTGTCACAAAAAAGGATAGAAAAAAAAACGTTTTGGTTACAATTCAGGTATTTGATATTATAGCACATTTAATCCCCTACAAAATGAGCCAAAGAAATCAAAAATCGCTTGAGAATTGACGGAGATACAGAATTTTGATCGCAAAAAGTCACTTTGGAACCACTGTGCATCGGTTCGGTACCATGCTTTACGCGTCAGCAAGTGGGCGCCCCCTCCCCCAGCCCCCTATCTAACCCAAACCAATACTAATACCCGAGAGAAATTGGAAAGTCGAATGCGTTGTCTCGGAATAAGTCAATAGCAATAATGTATGAGTTCGTACGCAAAACCTAACTGAAATTTAAATCTGACAAATTTTGGGGTAATTATTTAGAAGTTTTCCATCCTCACCGATTTCAATGATTTTTGGATATGTTATCGGGGACACGATTCTGAATAACTTTTTTGTATACATATTACCGTCGCTCGACCTTCGTTTCCGAGATATTCGCGAAAAACTGCTGCTACTACACAATGTATTCTGCCATATATGTACCTACCTACAGTACGCGTCCGTGCCAGCGTGTGCGCCAGCATGCGACAAAACTGACCTTGGTTTCCGAGATATTTGCGAAAAACTTCTTTTGACTTATTCCGGCGCAACGCATTCCACTTTCCAACTTGTCCCGGGTATTTGTATTGGTTTTGGTTAGACTAGTGCGGGGGTGCGCGCCCGCTCGCGGGCGCGTAAAGCGTGGTAGCGAACCCATGTGAGTCGAGGTGTTGACGGACATCCGCAAGTTTCTAGTTCAAATCTCTAAACTCACATCAGTTCGCTACCATGCATTACGCGCCCGCAAGCGGGCGCGCGCCCCTGCCCCAATCTAACCCAAACCAATACTAATACCCGGGACAAGGTGGAAAGTGGAATGCGTTGCGTCGGAATAAATCAACAGAAAGGTCGACATTGTATTCTACCTATACGTACGCTGCCATGGACGCGTACTATAGGTAGGTATACAGCAAAATACATTGTGTAGTAGCAGCAGTTTTTCGCGATTATCTCGGGAACGAAGGTCGAGCGACGGTAATATGTATAGGAAAAAGTTGTTCAGAATCGTGTCTCCGATAACATATCCAAAAATCATTGAAATCGGTGAAGATGGAAAACTTCTAAATAATTACCAATTTTGGAAATGATCGACACATTTTGATTAACATACATTTATTTATACACTTGGCTTGCGTCCAGTTTCTGTTACCGTATCCCTACACTGCGTTCCATATAAGAGCATACCGACGCCCCTACCGATTTGCGACCGATCTGCGCAGCTCTCTAGGATCTGACACACGGGATTGGTCGTAGCACTTTCCCTGCCGGTTTACTACCAATCAACAGTGCATCCCTGCGCGAAACCAGTATGCTCTAATGTGGAACGCAGAGTATACATTATATCATCGGCTGCGAAACAATCGACGGCGACGAGATGATGGTTGTTTAGTAACGTCTGTATTAGAGGTCCTTATTTCACGTGTATTTACATACACGTGTACACGTGTAGTAAACGTATCCGAACTTGAATCCGTGTAATTTTTAATACACGGATACCCGTGTAGTTCTGTTCACGGATATCCGTGTATATAGTTCTGTTCACGGGCAACGTGAACGTTGCCATGCCGACGTGACAACAAAGTATGTATTTCTATTTAGTTGTATTTTACGAGGCGGTATTTGGCGACCATACATCCGTGTACTTATAATCCATGTACACGTGTATTAAGAACACGGATTTTTAATTCCTTAATAAACGTTACACGTGTATTTAGGCACACGTGAAAAGCCACGACCTCTAGTCTGTATAGGTAAATTTCAATGTATTTTGCGTAGGTTGTTTATTAATATCTCAGAAACTAACAAATACCCGCAGCTGAAATTTTATATTAAAGGTTCTCTCCTCCTCCCGCTCAATCCCTCAAAATTTCAGTTCATTCCGTTGGTTGGGTCATACCGTAGTACAGCCATGTAATGTAATAAAATCGAATTACACATTAACATTAGAATATGCAAAAAATTTTACGGTATAAATAATACAGTTAAATCAATATTGAAGAAATGTATTCATAACGTTATTCTTTTGGATAGCTTTCCAACGTTAAAATAATAATTTACTTGATCTACTGAAATTAAAAATAATATAGGTAGTTGTTTGAAATGGCATTCCAAAATTATGTAAATCGTATTTAAGGTCTTTAAAATTGTACCATTTAGTAAGAGTTTGTTATATACAGTAATGCCTCGTTAGAATCACGACGATCGGGGCTGGCGGCAGGACACTAACGCGATGCAGACACTATTTCCTTAGAGTAGTATATGCTCTAAGACTATTCCGTGCGGCCGATGCCGCGAGTGAGAAAACCCCAGAGCCGAGCGAGAGGGAACGAAACAGTTGACACGAATGTAACGTACCGCTACCAACCGCCACAAATTTTTCCAATTATATTGTTATATTAAAGGTAAAATAGTGTATAACGCATACTAAGCATTTCAAATAGCGCGCTAGAAAGATAGTGACGAGCAACACAGGCGCGTAGACGCCAATTCAAGCAACAGAGTCAGCGCCGCGAGTGAACCGAGCGCGCATGCGCATATCTCACGAACAACCGGACGCCAAATATCCGGAGCGTGGTACGCAAAGTGGCGCGAACCGGAAGCTAATTTTCATTGGCACGCAAAATCACGCAGGCTTGTGATTGGCGCAGGCCAGTCAGCACCCCGGTATAAATACCGGCCCGCCGGCAGCTGAAAAGCAGACTTGGTTCTACCACCGAACCTACCAATCTTGGCCGCTTTAGCTAGCCCCATTGTATTGGGAAAAGTCTGAGTATATCCTTCCTACTACCTAATCCTTCGAGGTAGCTTTAACTAGCTCCTCAAATCCATCGAGGTAGCTTTAACTAGCTCCTCAAACCTTTCCGAGGCAGCTTTAACTAGCTCCTCAAACCTTTCCGAGGCCGCTTTAGTTAGCCCCTCAAAATCTTCCAGAGGTAGCATTACCTAGCTCCTCATCTAAATCTAAGCCTAACCATTATCACAGCGTGGGGCCAGCTTATAGGCACCCTAATTCAAACGACTCACTCGCTAAAAACCAAAAGACCTAGCGTCAAACTCTTGTATTATATACCAAATCCGACCTAGCGTCGCAAAACCTTGTTCATTAGATTTAATTAATATTTAGTTAGCGTTATACCTATTTTCTCCTAGTTTCTATATTCTTACTATTAAACCTAGCGTTACGAACCGAATAAACTCTATTATCGACTTAGCGTCATAACCTAAAACTACTGTTACCGACCGAGCTTAAAACCGAACATTGCGATACGTTAAACGAAACCACTTTCATACATGTTCATTATAGACCTAGTGTCTCAACAATTTATTTGAATAAATCCTTGTTAAGTATTGTTAAAGGAAGGACTCTAGTATCTTGAAATTCATTTCTTAATCGCACGCCACCCGAACCAATCCTACAAATTCACAAGTAAACCGCTCTACTTGTGAAAACTCCTGTAAGAACGGCAACGTCTCGTTCGAGAACGTTACACGAAGTTGCCGTCGTCTCTTTCGTTCTCTCACTCTCGACCGAAGGATTCCAAGAAATGGTGGGGATAGTGAGCGTGATTATAACGCATGGTAAAAACGGGACACTAACGAGTCATTACTGTAATATTGTAGAATAAAATAATAAATACTTTACTTCCAACTTATCTTAATATAATATTACCTGTACGTGAACTTAACAACGTTTTGTTATAAAACATAATTGATGGATAATTAGTTGTATTCCCTTGAAACAAATTACGCAAATGTGTTTTTAAAAACAGAATTCTTCTAGATTGAAGTGACGTCGCTATCACATAGAGGAATGTGAAAATCATCTTAATAAACTGGTCTCCTTTTAGTAAATTTGTTCACTCGGTCATAAACGTCTGTAAAAAGATAGATTTTTTTATTATTATCTCGTTTAGATTATAAATATAGGTAAATAATTCATGAAAGTGAATTTGTCAAAAATTAACAAAATCTTCTAATACAGTGATATTTTATATAATTTTTACAATATCAACACTTAAAGGGTCATTCTACTTTGATAAGCTGCAGAGTTAAGCTATATATTTTGAAAGATTTTTTTCTCAATAAATACAAAATATAATGAAATAAACCTTTTTGGAATTTATTAATCTGCTCTTATATTATACCAAAAAATTAAAAGATTTTCTTTAATTTGTTTCAAATGTTTTTTTTTCAGGGTCAATATAGCACCTAAAAAAGAGATGCGTTCGCACCACAGATGATTTCCCAGCGCAGGCTTATGTCAAATAAATGGTTGGAAGAGATTCTTAATCTGTATCACCCGTAGCTCAATTAACAATTATTGTTGAAAAATAACTTAACTTTTTCTCGGGAAACATCCAAGAAAACAACCTTTTGGGTGTTTTGTCACACTTTATTTCAAACCGGCGCCATTTTGTTACTTTTCAACAAACATCGTTAATTAAACTACGGATGACAACGACATTCATACAGATTAAGAATCTTTTCGAACATTCTGTTTTAGATAAGTCTGAGCAGAGAAATCATCGAAATTCGAACTATAAGTCGAACTGTAAGTCGTCCTATAAATTGTCCTAGATCGTTAAAACCCCTAACGATGTGTGGAAAGTAACCGCGCGTCGCTGTCGCGATCTTCGAGCATAAGGTCGCGATCCGAAATATTCCTGTACACACTTACTTACAGACAATCTATGTAGGATGTCTGTAGACTGTATGCGGATATTGTATGCGGAATTGCGGTCTGTTATATCTAGCGATGTTAAAGAATAGTCTACCGTAGTGGAGGGGCAAACCAATCGACGCCAAGATAGGTGTTGGCTCCAAAGCAATCAACACCAACGTTGGGTTCCCACTCCATTACGATCAGTGATACCAGAACCGTGGGTTTTTTTCGCTCACGGACGCTACCACCATTCCACGACCAAGCGAATCCCCGGCTGTACTTCCAAATGGCCCCAGTGGCCGATCGACACGAGATTTGAGTCGAGGGGTCGGCTGGGTGTGTAGACCCAAAATCTAAAATTGTTGCTTCGGGAATTTATTACTTTTCGAGATATTAATAAAAAACTTTTAATATTTCTGTTGACTTATTCCGACATAACGCATTCCACTTTCCACCTTGTCCCGGGTATTAGTATTGGTTGGGGCTAGATTAGTGCGGGGGCATAAAGCATGCTAGCGAAACGATGTGAGTTTGGAGATTTGAACCAGCAACTTGCGAATGCGACCCATCCTATTATATAGGCTGTTATTCTACTGATAGTCAATATTCTAGGGGGTAATTCTACAGGCCAAAATAAGATGAAAATATAGAATACAACTTTTTACTATCGCGCTTCGTTTTCGAGAAAATTGACTTTGAATTTCAGCTAAATACGCGTGCCTTTCCGGCGCCTTAGGACAACGCGGAAGTAAGGGGAACGCGTCCAGCAGTTCGTAAAACATTTTGTAGGGACGGGATGATCGCCGTGTAGGGGTGCCGCACCCACGTCCAAAAAAATTTTCAGAAAAAATAATTAACAATAATTTTTTATTAATATTTTGGAAACTAATAAATACCCGAAACTACAATTTTAGATTTAGGGTCCACATCCCCTCCCCACTCATCCCTCCAAACCTCATCTCGATCGGCCACTGGGGCCATTCGGAAGAATATCCGAATCCCCTTCTAGCGTCCGTACCACACCACACGAGCATACACGTCCCCGCATCCGTGTGCCGTACACGGATAATCCATCGGCAATACTCTGATCAAGCTGTAATGAGAAATATGCAAATTTTCATATTCTGTACTGGGTGACTCAAGACGCTGAGGGTCACTCACTTTCGATTTACGTCGCTCAGTATTCTTGTCAGATGGTTCGGGCGTTTTCCATGCCAAAGATGAATCTATTTAGTGCTAATTACTGTCTCGGATCATGGAGAATTTCCCGGACCCGAATCTTTCTCCATAATCCGCGGTATACTGTATCTCCTTATTTACCCATTGATTATTTACGAAAATTGTGCCTTTGCTCGATGGAAACCAAGAGAAGGAGCCGGGGCGACCGTAACAGAGGAACGGGCGGTTCGCTTAGCTGAAACGAAAATCACCGATTCTGTAACTGTTCATTGTGACGTGAATTTTAAAGAGTCCATTCTAGAAAGGAGCTTATTTTGTAAGTAGCATTTCAAGGAATTATTTCTGTTTATGTATACAAAAGGCAGAATACCAACATCGTACATTAACCAGCTGCGATAATGCTTTGTAAATCAACAGTTTTCAAGTTTTTATTCTACTGAGAATATAGAAAGAGAAGTTAACGAATAATTAATGAAAAAAGTAGAGTATTCGCACCGGAATTTGAACCTAGGATTTTCTATTTGCGACTCAAGCTCTAAGATTTCGGTAAAATGAATTCTCAACGGAGAGCACAGGCCCGGCAGCGCGTATGGCACACAGACGAAAGGTAGGGTACGCTTGTAGTGGTGTGATACAAGGCAGACGGGGGTCGCATCTTTAGTAGCAATTCAAGCTCCGTAAATAAATTAACAGTTTTCAAGCTTTTAGTCTTCTGAGAATATAGAAAGAGAAATTAGAGAACAATTTAAAAAAAAAAAGTAGAATAACCGTACCGGCTCGTCCTCTTCACCTGCTCCGTAGAGCCGTAGGAAAGCAGACCCCTCCACACCTACTTCACTCTGATGAATCTCTCCGCAGGGTGCCGCACTCAGAGTTCGGTGATCTGCAGCTATCGCTACACCTACAGGAGCGGTGGTAACGTGTGCGTGAATTGACGCCAGCGCGAAACAAGCCAAGTGGCGACACCGCGAAGCGAATGTTACGTCCGCAGTGTCGCGGTCTCCAGCCAGTGATGGAAGGGAAACGCCTACAGGGAGCGGTGGTAATGTGGGCGTGAGACGCCACGATGGGAGACGAACCGACACCATGGCCAACCAGCGTTGACAACATATTTCCCGGTGACGCTGGTTGGCCATGGTGTCGGTTCGTCTCCCATCGGCAAACATTGCGCTGCGAATATTATCGAAACCAGCACAGGGATGTATGTGCAGCCGCTCCAAAAAGCGAGAAAAATCGAGGGCAACGTATCCGAGCCGAGTGACCAGCAAACACTTCCGTTTCTAACAGCGCCAAAGCTATTAATAATTCCGCCAAACGATCGTGCTACAGAAGCGCGGTACGATTAATCGGCATCGTTTCGAGATGGCCACTCCAATCACGTTTCGTAATATCAATCCGCTCGTTTTAAATATTGGTCCGCTTAATAGTCGGACAACAGGATCGTGAATACTATCGATCGACATCGTTAACCGTACGCCAGCAAGCCTCAACGACTGTCGATCCACTTTTTTTTCTTCAATCTTCTCTCTTTTTTTTTTACACCCCGTTGTGCCGCGCACGGGCTCGAGTTCCATATGCCACTTACAATACCGATTGATTACGTGCAATTGCAAAAGCTCGATCGCTGCGGAGACGAAAAGGGCGGGACGAAAGTCGTGATGTGACAGAGGACGTGTCGAGGGTATTTGAGCACGCAACTGATTGGATTTATGGCGTAATTGCCAATTATCGGTTATTTCTCTTAAGCTGTCGTTAACAACGTACGTTCAGCGGGGATGGAAGTCATCTTAACCGAAAAACATAGGTATAACTGAAGTAGGGTTCGCTTTTGAGAATTTCAATTTTTCAGAGATTTATCAATTTTAATGGTGTCGGGATTACTGTATCGTTTGGAAAATCTGTACGTAATAGACTTGATGAGGAGGAAAATTGTTCTCATTGTGTAGAAATAAATTTGTAATATAATTCAGACATTTCTATTGACAAATTACGAGTAACAATTGGAAAACTCTTTTGCACACGTATTACCCATGTAATGTGTCAGTAGATAATGCAAAAAAAATCGATTTTTTTACCCATCAGACAAGAATACCTACTTAATGCTAGATAAGCGAATGCCCTCAACAGGGGCTTTATGGCAATTTGCATAGAATCCCATTATTCATAGGAATTATAGTGATATCCTTCAGCAGCATATTTTCGAGGGTCCTAAACCATGAAACATTACAACAAAGGCGATTTGCTGAGAGTTCTACACTGCATTATCCCCCACTTAAAATACCCCCTGTATTTTGTCTATCTCGCCCAGGAAAATGCTTATAGCTTTGTTGTTTCTAACAATGTTGCCTTTATCCCCAAAAACATATTTGTAAAACTCTACACTATGAGAAAAACATAACAAAATGAATGTTCGGAAATTCTACCATACATTCCCCTGTACTTAAAGCGTAGATTCTCAACCTTTCATGACCTGTGGCCCCGTTTTCAGTTTAATATTTTCCTGTGGATCCACCCATAATAGTTGCTCGGAGGAAAGAGAAATAATAAAATAAACAATAAAAATAGCACCGTTGTAATTTTAAAATTACAAAATGAATTTTTAATAGAAATAATTATAACACATTTCTTATGAACTACATACGTCCCTACTTATACATGTATATGCCATATATATATATATATATTGTTTTTAAAAACAAAATATGTAATGAATTGACGTTTACATTATTCAGTCACTATTTTCTTATCAAATTTACTTCTGTATTTTATTTAAATATAAAATTGTTTTGAATTTATATTTCTGTAATAATTTACGTATTGAATTTTAATAACGTATTGGAGAATTTCCCGGACCCGAATCTTTCTCCATAATCCGCGGAACACTGTATCTCCTTATTTACCCGTTGATTATTTACGAAAATTGTGCCTTTGCTCGATGGAAACCAAGAGAAGGAGCCGGGGCGACCGTAACAGAGGAACGAGCGGTTCGCTTAGCTGAAACGAAAATCACCGATTCTGTAACTGTTCATTGTGACGTGAATTTTAAAGAGTCCATTCTAGAAAGGAGCTTATTTTGTAAGTAGCATTACAAGGAATTATTTCTGTTTATGTATACAAAAGGCAGAATACCAACATCGTACATTAACCAGCTGCGATAATGCTTTGTAAATCAACAGTTTTCAAGTTTTTATTCTACTGAGAATATAGAAAGAGAAGTTAACGAATAATTAATGAAAAAAGTAGAGTATTCGCACCGGAATTTGAACCTAGGATTTTCTATTTGCGACTCAAGCTCTAAGATTTCGGTAAAATGAATTCTCAACGGAGAGCACAGGCCCGGCAGCGCGTATGGCACACAGACGAAAGGTAGGGTACGCTTGTAGTGGTGTGATACAAGGCAGACGGGGGTCGCATCTTTAGTAGCAATTCAAGCTCCGAAAATAAATTAACAGTTTTCAAGCCTTTAGTCTTCTGAGAATATAGAAAGAGAAATTAGAGAATAATTTAAAAAAAAAAGTAGAATAACCGCACCGGCTCGTCCTCTTCACCTGCTCCGTAGAGCCGTAGGAAAGCAGACCCCTCCACAGACGACGCGTGGATGTTTTGTCTCACTCTGTCTTTCGAGCGCCGTGACACTCCGTCCTTTGCGTGCGCGATGGTTTGCGCAAAGCGTTCCATCTCGCTTCCCCCTTTGGCCAGAAAGAAGCGAGAAACGAAACCTCGGAATTAGGGCTCTGTACCCGATACGGGCTCACTGCCGGTCCCGACCAGCGAGCAAATACGAAGACAATACTGTATGTCTTTTCAACATTTATCGGCTACATTGAACATCCACCGGTTTTAATGGTACAAGGCAGTAATATACCATTAGAGCTGGTGGCGGAGAATCCTTAAAGCTTCATTCTGTCATTTCTCGAATCTGTCTCAGTACACCAGCGGTGGCCACATCGGGCCATTTCGGAGTAAGGTCTCCATGCTGTTTACCGTAGCAATAGTAACGTGGGCGCGCCACAGATAGAGAAAACTGTAGTAGTGTGCGGTGCAACCTCATGTCTATACGATAGGCTTGAATCACTGCGATTCTTGGGGGCCCCAGCGACCCTCCAGTGGACGGTGTACAAAGGGTCCCGTTGCCTGGGTTTATGATATGGCAATTGCTATTGAAATATAGAAAAAACTCGGATTCGTCCAGGATGTAGTTAATATTCGGAGATTTTCCTGCTCGTAAATGCATTTAAATTGCCGTAACGGCTCGGCAAAAATATGGATGACACTTCCCGAAAAAGTGCTGAAAGTCACGTTCCTATCGTAAACCCCAGTTTACAGTAAGCTGAATAGAAGACGGTTCCCTTCATTAGAAAAAAACGCAATGAGAGTACATAGGTACATTGACAGGGATAATTATGAATTATTTTCTCAGAAAACACTGAAAGAAAAAATGTCTTGTCATCTATACCACATTTATTAAAAATGTACTTGTTTATGGTGTTTTGACTTCTAATAATATATGTATAAATTATACAGGGTGTTTCTCTTAATTTTATCACCTGAAATATTTCCGCTGTAATTAAAATTTCGTAAAAATGTTTCCTACAAAAATTATATACTTTGGTAATGGCCAGTATAGAAACAATAGTTGTATTCCGTTGTAAAAGATTTAAGAGATAAGAAGGTCAAGTTTCTCTTTTTAAATGGAATCCTATATTTTATTGATTTGTATATGATAGCCATTTGGAAGACAAATTCAACGACATTTTCCAAGTATTTTTCTTTACAAGTAAAGCGTTTTCAACAGTCGGCGATTAACCCTTTCGCTCCGGCGGAATTGGTCGTCGATGTGCCCCCGCTGAATGGAATTCCCAGCCATAGGTATTTAAAATGATTTTAATTTTCAAAATATTCAAACGACATTTTGAAATAAATAGATTCTATCTGGATAAGTGAGGGCTATATACATATCGAGCGTATATATATGTTATATACGCTCCCCGCGGAATGCTCTTCATATATATTACGATGTATTTACATCTTCGTGTAAAATCACGAAGTAATTATGTACTGTGACAAGGGAAGCTTCCAGTTTGTAACAATTATATTTTTATAATGGAAAGCATTTATTATGAAAGTGAGTTAGGGCTACTAAAGTAGTGATACTAAGGAGAACATCCTACGATGCAGCTGTCACTTAAAATTGCCAAAAGTGGGAGACCATATACCGATGGCAATTTTATAAAGGAGTGCGTCGCAAAATCGGTAGAGCTGCTTTGTCCGGTTCGTCGCCAACAATTCGACGCAATCCCTCTATCGCGAAACACCGTGATGAGAAGAATTAAAGAAATGGCAACAAACGTGACTGATCAATTAGCGGACGCTGCCCATGAATTCATCCGTTTCAGTTTGGCGTTGGATGAGGCAACAGACGTGTCAGGTACACCACATGTTGCCATATTTATACGAGGTGGAAGTGGAAAAAAGATAACAGACGAACTCCTAGATTTTTGTCCGTTAAAAGAGAGCACGACGGGAGAGGACATTCTGTCATGCGTAGAGGGAGCGGTGGAAAAAATTGGATTAGACTGGGGGAAATTGGTATCGCTTACAACCGATGGTGCACCGTCCATGACGGGAAAGTACACGGATTCGTCGGCCGCCTCCGAACCGGTATAAAAAAGGTAGGAGTTCTTCATGATATTAGCAATTTCCATTGTGTGATACGCCAGAAGAATTTATGTGCAAAACGTATCCAGTTCGAGGACGTTATGGCAGTCGTAGTTCGGACCACGAATTATATTCGAATGAACGGATTCAAACGGAGATAGTTCCGTACATTTTGCGAGGCATTAAAGTGCGATTATGTTGACTTGCCATTATATACCGAGGTGCGTTGGCTTAGCCGAGCTACACATTTAGATAGGTTTTTTAAACTGCGAAATGAAATTTCACTATTTACGGACATGGTGGATCACCACGTGCCTGAATTGCACGACCATAAGTGGTTATGCAATTTAGCTTTTTTCTCAGACTTAACCGGCCATTTGAGTACATTAAATGTAGTTTTACAAGGAAAGGGTAGAACCATAATATATTACTTGCAATTTATAAGCGAATTTCAATTAAAAATTGATTTATTGGGCACACAATTGGAAGAAAATGATTTTTTCCATTTTCAAAAATTGAATTCTCTACTCACAGACGAAGTAGAGACTTCCGTTTCCGGTCGCGGTGGAGAAAGGCGTGTGGAAATTGTGTGGTGCTAGAGGTGTGGGAAAGTGTGGTGAAGAGGTGAAAGGGAAAATAGAGTGAGAGTGTGGAGGTAGAGGGGGGAGGTGTGAAAAGGATAGGGATAAGAGGGAAAGGGCAGGGATTGAGGGTGGCTGAGGAATAGGAGAGATAAAGGAAGGTTTGGAGGTTAGGTGATACAGGTGGGAGAAGTGAGCGGGGAAGAATAAGAGAGCTGAACGGAGTGACACCTGTGGGAGAGGAAAGGAGGTAGAGGTGTTGATAGGAAGGCGGGAAAGTTTGAACGGGGAAAAGATGGGGTTGAATTTGGGAGAGATGGGGTTGGGGGGGAATGGGGGAGAAGGTCAATGGGGGGAAGAGGGGAGTAAAGTGGGGGGAAGGACAAGGAAAAGGGGAGTGAAATGATAAAGGAAAGGCGTAGGAAAGATAGTGGTAGTAGTGTGGGGAGCAGTGCGGGGAGTATGTAGAGTTTTTGGGTAAAGAAAAGAGTGAGAGAGGAAGATGAGGGGAAGATGGAGGAGGAGGGAGGGGCAGGGTTTAAGAGGTGTGGAAAAAGGGTGAGGTCGCCGGTAAAAGGGAACAAAGAGGGGGGAGGGGGGTTGGAAGGAAAGATGATGGAGTTGTTGTTGGAGATGGGGGAGATGAAGGAGGAGATGAGGAAAAAAAGGGAGGAAAGAAGAAGGGTGGAGGAGGAGTGGAGAGGGGAAAGAAGGAAGTGGGAAAAGTGGATGGAGGAAGAGAAGGCAAGGAGGGAAGAAATAGAGGAAAAGTTAGAGAAGTTGGAAGAAAGGGATAGGAGGATGGAGGAAGTGATGGAGAAGGTAGAGAAATGGGAGAAGGGGGAGGGGATGGTAAGGAAGTGGTGGAGGAAGAGCAGGTGTGTGCAGATGAAGAAATGTGTGTGAATGGGAGAATGAGGAGGTTGGAAGAGGTAGGCGAGAAATGGATAGAGGAACAGGGAAATGAGAAAGGGGGGAGAGGAGGAGGGGGAGAGGATATGGGATAGGGGGTGCAGGGGATGGGATAGGGAAAGGGGTAGGGGAAGGAATATATAAGGTAGCATTTTGGAATGTGGCGGGGGTAAAAAATAAAGATATGGAATTTTGGAAGGGTTTGGAAGAATGGGATGTGGTGGTGTTATGTGAGACGTGGATGGAGGAAAGAGACTGGGAGAGAATAAGGTGTAAGTTGCCAAGAGGGTATGTATGGGAGAAGCAGTGGGCAAAGAGGGAGAGTAAGAAAGGGAGGGCAATGGGTGGAATGATGATGGGGGTGAGGGTCGAACTGGAAACAAGGAAAGGTGAGAAGGGGGGAGGGAAGAGATAATAGTGAAAAAGGTGAGGATGGGGGGAGTGGTGGAGGGTGGTGGGAGTGTATGTAAATAAAGACTTGCAGAGGAAGTTGGAGGAACTGAAGGAATGGATGGAGGGGAGAGAGGAGGGGGAGGGTGGTGATAGGGGGGATTTTAACGTAAGGACTGGGGTGAAGGGAGGAGATATGGGGGGGGGTGAGGAAGAGAAGGGACTGGAAAGTAGGAGATCGAAAGACAGAGTGGTAAATGGGGAGGGTAGGAGGTTGTGTAACTTTTTGGGGGAGAGGGGGTGGGGGATAATGAACGGAAACGTGGAAGGGGATGAGGAGGGGGAGTGGACATACACAGGAGGGAGTGGGAATACGGTCATAGACTATGTGCTGGGGAATGAGGAGACGAGGGAGAGAGTAGTGAGAATGGAAGTGGCTGAAAGGGTGGACTCAGACCACCAACCACTGGTAGTTTGGTTGAGGGGGGAATGTAGGGAGGAGGTGGGGGAGAGGAGAAAGGTGAAAGGAAGAGGGACGGCGAGGGGGAACTGGACAGCGACGGGGAGAGAGGAGTTTATAAGGAGATTTGGTAAGAGAGAGGGAGAGGGCAGAGGAATACAGGAAGAATGGAGGGAGTTGAGGGATAGGGTAAAAGGGGTGTTAAGAAAGGTGGGGCAAGGAGGGGAGAGGGTAGCACGGGTAGGGTGGTGGGATAAGGAGCTGAAGGAGGAGAAAAGTAAGGTGAGAAGGGAGTTGAGGAGATGGAGGAGGGAGGGGGGGAAGTGGAAGAGTATAGGAAAAAGAAAAAGGAGTTTAAACTTATGTGTGAGGGGAAAAAGAGGATGGAGGTTGAAAAGTGGGAGAAGGAGATGGAGGGGGTGAAGACGGAAGGGCAGGTGTGGAAAGTAGTGAACAGAGAGAGGAAGAGAAGAAGGAGAATGGAGGAGGAGATAAAAATGGAGGAGTGGGAGGAATATTTTAGGGGGCTATTAGGAGGAGTGGAGTGGAGGGTTAGAAAAAGGGAGGAAAGAAGGAAGGTGGAGGACGAGGAGGGGGACTTAAGTAGGGAGGAGGTGAGAAGGGTGGTGAGGAACCTGAAGGATGGTAAGGCAGGAGGGGGAGATGGAATAGTAAACGAGGTCTGGAAGTATGGGGGGTGGAAATGCAGGAGTGGCTATGGGAAATATGTAATAGGGTATGGAAGGGGGAAGGATGGGTGGAAGAATGGAGGGAAGGAGTAGTGGTTCCTGTAATTAAGAAGGGAGCAGGAAAGAGGGTGGAAGAATACAGGGGGGTTACGCTGACACAGACGGCGTACAAAGTGTACGCGGCTGTGTTGGCGGAGAGGGTAAGACAGGAAGTGGAGGGGAAGGAGTTGCTGCCACCGAGTCAGGCCGGCTTTAGGAGACGAATGGGTTGCATTGAAAACATATATGTGTTAAACTACCTGATAAACAGGCAGGTGATGAGGAAGGAAAGAAGATTGGTGGTTTTCTTCATAGACCTAAAGGCGGCATTTGACTCGGTGGACAGGGAGGTACTAGTGAAGGCGATGCGGAAGAGGGGGCTGAGGGAGAGTTTAGTAGAAAGGTGTGAAGAGGTATTGAGGGAAACGGTGTGTAGGGTGAGGGTGGGGGACGAGATGGAAAGGGATTTCTGGACGGCTAGGGGAGTAAGGCAGGGGTGCCCACTGAGCTCCAGCTTGTTTACATTGTTGCTGGCGGATCTGGATGAGGAGCTGGAAAAGGGTGGATGGGGAGGGGTAAGGCTGGGGGATAAGAAAGTGTACACTCTAGCATATGCAGATGACGTGGCGGTGTTGGCGGAGGATGAGGAAGGAATGAAGGGCATGATGGCTAGATTGGAGAGATACATGGAAGAGAAGGGGCTTCAGTTGAATGTGGGGAAGTCAAAGATAATGAGATGTAGGAAGGGGGGGAGGTGGAAGAAGGTGGCATGGAGGTGGAGGGGAAAGGAGGTGCGGGAGTTTAAGTATCTGGGGTACACGCTGATGGCAAATGAGGGGCAGGAGACCCATGTGAAGGATAGGGTAAGAAAAGCGGCGGCGGTCATGGGGCAGGTCTGGGGTATTGGGAAAAGGAAGTTTGGCAAGGATTGGGGGAAACGCGTGTGGTTGTTCGATAGATTGGTGTGGGCGACGGTGGGATATGGAGTGGAGATTTGGGGATGGAAAGAGAGGGAGAGGGTGGAAGGGTTACAGGAGAGGTACCTACGATGGGTATTGGGGGTGGATTGGTGCACACCGGGCTACATGGTGAGGTAGGAACTGCAGAGGGATAGGATGAAGGGAAGGGCGGGGATGAGGGCCTGGACTTATGAGAGGAAGTTGGAGGAGGGGCAAGGGGGGGAATTGGCAAGAAAGTGTTGGGAAGAGATAAATGGTAGGGCGAAAAGGGGAAGGTGCTGAGGGGATGGGAGGAGGAAAGGTGGACAGTGGAAGGAGTGGAAATGGTGAAGGGAAGGGGAGAATTGAGGGGGGAGGAGTTGGTATGTAGGGGGAAGAGGTTGGAGGAGGTGGAAAGATGGAAGAAGATTGGGGATTCAAAATACAATAGGTGGTATGGGATGGTAAAAGGGGTGGGGGTGCCGGGATATCTAAAGAAAGGGTGGGGGGAAAGCAGGTGGAGGCGAGTGGCGAGATTTACGCTGAGCAATGAGATGAAGGGAGGGAGGTATTGGGAAGAGGAGGAGGATAGAAAATGTAGGGTGTGTGGGTGGGGGGAGGAGACGTGGGAGCACGTGTGGGAGGAGTGTACGGAGTGGGGGAAGGATAAGGGGTGGCAGGAAGTGATGAGGGAGGTGTTGTGTGATGAGAGAGGGGGGGAGGAGTGGATGAGGAGAGTGGAAGAAAGGAGGGGAGGTGGAATGGAGGAATGGAAGGCTAAGGATTGAGAGTGATAGGAAGGGAGCGGTAGCGGGGGTCACACGGTAGCGTGGTAGGGAAGGGAGGAGGAGGAAAGGCGTGCGTGGCGGTAGCGGGCGAGCGAGCGAACCAGCGGGTGTAAGTTAAGAGCGATTAGTATGTAAGGTCTAGTTGTAAGAGAAGCGGCGTAATTGGATTGTAAACCCCGAGGGGACGCAATAAAGACTATATATACTCACAGACGAAGTACATTTTGATAAAATAGATATAAAACAATAGTACAAGATTTACGAGAAGATTTTTCAAACAGCTTTCAAGACGTATATAAATTTGAAGAACGTTTTGATGCAGTCAAATCACCGTTCTCAGTAGACGTCACAAAAGTTCCAGAAAATTTAAAATTGGAATTACAAAATTTAAAGGTAGACCAAGTATTGAAGAGCAAATTTAAGGCTGCCGTTTCACCGGGCCTTGAATGTGTGCGTACGCTCACACAAGCTAGGAAAAGCGTGTACGTATACGCGTATAGTAAACAAACCGTAAATTATAACTTTCGTCCTGGAATCGGCACGAAGGAAGTTTTTGCGGGTTTGAACGCTAATAAGCACCGTACGTTGAAATAATAATGAATTTATGACTCGAAAAGTGACAGAATTGAGGTTCGAGTATCTTCATAATTAGACAAAAGATATTTTGCGTCTTTTTCTAGTTCAACAGACGCAGTTAGCCATTGGGACCTCAAATACGAAATTAGAGGATCCGATGTTATTAATAAATTATGTATTATAGCCTCATTTGTCGAAAACCTCGAACTTTTTCTGGTATTAAATTGTCGGCATCTCTTAAAATCTTTGTTCCTAGATTCCTGGGCTTCTTCCAACATCTGACCAATCACAGCCCCACTTAGAAATTAAAACTAAGTCTTTTTTGGAGGGAAGATTCCCAGATTTGTACAATGATGAAAACAACCTCGAAACAGTACAGTCGTTAAGAACTAGAAAAAGACGCAAAATATCTTTTGTCTAATTATGAAGATATAGAATATGTGGAAGAAGAATAACTTGTTTAAATTTGAATTGTTTAATTTATATTTCTTTTATTTTATCTTGTTTTAATGTTATATGAAAAAACTGGTTAATAAACTCGTTCTTTCGGAACCAAGAGTTCAGAATTTGTTTTTTTTAATCCCTAAAGAAAATTTTGGAAAACTACTGTGTGACATTTTAGCAAATTTAATTCCCTACAGATTGAGCCAAAGAAATCAAAAATCGGTTGAGAATTAACGGAGATACGGAATTTTGTCCGCAGAAAGGCACTTCGAGCGCTATCGCTGATTAAACAAAATCGGATTGACACCGCAGTGGTACATGGTGGCAGCTAATTCTTTTTTAATTTGTTTATTACATTCTTACCCACATTTCAAATGCCCAAACTGAGGATCGGGAAGAGTCGATAAAGTTTTATTAACTAATAAACAATAATAAAAACGTAAAAAAAATAAATCGCGGTTTTGACGTTCTTCTTTATTTCTGAACGCTATTAGGTTCCAGAATCATACATTAAATTGATATTTTAGACGGTTGTGGTTGTAGTAAACTCAGTAGACATTCCAAATTTTCAGCCCTTGTAAAATTGTATTTTAAACATTCTGACGTGTCAACAGATCGCCTGTTTTATGTTTCCGCTATTGCCCAGTGCCAATTGAAGATTTTATGTAAAAATAACTACTTAGATAAGCGAAATCTTATCAAATTAGCCCCAAAGATTGTTCTACTATAGTTTTCATCCAACTTTGTCACAAAAGAGGATAGAAAAAAACCGTTTTGGTTACAATTCAGGTATTTGATATTATAGCAAATTTAATCCCCTACAAAATGAGTCAAAGAAATCAAAAATCGGTTGAGAATTGACAGGGATACAGAATTTTGACCGCAAAAAGTCAGTGTGCGCCGCACAGTGGTACGTAATCGCACTTTTTGTTCAAATCACCGTACAGGTCGTAATTTTTTAGTAATCATGATGATTTTTTTTTAAATTCTTCGCTATTAAATTCTCTATCGATCCCTCCGGCCGGAATTTTGAATTTCGTTGCTGTTTTTTTTATATTTAGCGAAATATACAGCACTTTTAGAAAATCGATGTCTGTTGGACTTTTGGGACGCCGATTCCGAATTCAAACTCAAATTTTCTAAATTGTAGAGCTTTTTAACAATGACAACTTCAATATATCGAAGCGAAATTTCAGAAAATGATCTTTTTTGGAAAAACTTAGTGTGTATAGATTTTCGGGGTGCTATCTGATTTCAGAATTAGGTTTTGTGCTTCTGGATGCAAATCTTTAATTTTATGTTTATGTACGTGTCTTAAACTCGAAATGTACGGATCGGAAGATATTAAAAGAAAATGTATTATGTCCTCGTTGGTATGGATAGGTATCGATTTACGTGTATTATTTTCTCTACACCTCTTAATGTCTTTGTTCCTCGCCTCTTGTGCCTCTTACGAAAAATATCTCTGGATGGATACGGCGAAAATGTATGTGAATAAATATATGTGGTACCCAATGCCTTCTTCGTGCCATATGATTTTAATTCATGGGTCGGATGTAATAGAGACATTTTTAATCCCTATTGGGCAGTTATTGCGCCGGTCCCGACCAGTGAGCAAATACGGAGACAATACTGTATTTCGATAACGAAGACTCGGGTCCCAAAACCGTAAAGGACTTTTCGATGTCTTTCAATGAAACATAGATTACGGAAACTAAACTAAATATGATTAAAACTAATGTAAAAGACAATCAATCTATTTCTTTCTCCCATTCGGACTGGATAAATAATTGCACGTATTAGGGTAGTGCATAACTTTAGCACTACCAACATTTTCAAGTGATTCAGGCCTTTGGGTAAGAATGTATGAAAATCAATCGTATAGGCTGAAAAGGCATGATAAACAATGAATTTCAACAAACCCACATTGAAGTTGGGCGCATATATGAAATAATATAATGAAAAGAACAATTTTCAAGTGTTGCATAACTATAGCACCAATATCGCTATACGAGTTTTATTAAGTTTAGATTTACAATGTCCTGGTGTAACTTAATTGACTGTTCTTTATATCAGATTAAAACCTTAACTATACGTTAATCTTTTATATTAAACAAGGCCAGATGGAAAATACTTAAGCAAAGAAGAGAAGGGTGCAAATTTAGCATATGAGGGGGAAGATGTTAGATTTAGGGAAATTGCCCGTAAACTGGGAAAGTCCCATAAAGTTATTTTAAACTTTTTAAATAATCCAGATAGTTGCGACAAAAATAGGAAAGTGGGATCAAAGAAATATCAATTATAAAGACAGCCAACACATCAAAGGTCACATCATACCAACACATCAGATTATAAAAGAATGCAATGTGAATATTTCACATTGGACTGTCTTGCACGTCCTTGAACATAATTCTGACATCATAGGTATAAGTTGGTATACGCACCTAAACTTTTAGCAGAACGTAAAATTGGTACACTTAAACACACACCAGTAGACATGCATCGAGTGTGGAAGAGTGTAAGTAAGTTAATTCCAAATATTGAAATGTTTCTTTAATTTGAGGTAACTTAAACATCCTTTTCTGGTATTCAACTGATATTTTGGATGAAAAAGTTTAATCTTGATGAACCTAATGAGCTTAACTCATATTGGCATGATCTCCGTAAAGATCTGCAATGTTTTTCAATATTTATATTCATGGCTTGTTAGAGTTAGTTTTTCTATTAAAAAGATGGAACAGTACAGAGTACATAATAATTTTGGAAAGTAATTTGTCAGCCATCCTCCAAGAATATAATATAGTTGAATGGGCATTTCAACAGGATAAAGCTGCCATACAAATCAGTAGAAGAACGATGGCACAGTTTCAAACAAATCAAATTAATATTATCAAATGGCCACTATGTTCAGCTAATTAGAATCTCATGGAAAATATTTGGGATATTATTGTTAGGCACGTTCATACTAAAAATCAATAGTTTTAAAGCGTTCCACAATTAAAAAATGCGATAATTATAATGTGCAATGAAATCCATGAATTTTTTTCAGAAACTTGATAACATTGATAGCATGTCAGTTCGTATTTTCCAATTGATAGCGAACACAGGTGTTCCTACTTATTATTAAGATCTCTTTGTTGTAATTATATTATTGTTATTATAATTTACTTTTGCTGTTATGGTTCTATAGCTGTACAACAATAAAGAATCACGGTTCTTGTTACATTTCCTTGAATTTTCACAAGATTACAATGAGGTTGAAAATATAAGTGATGCTAAAGTTATGCACCGCTTTGAAAGTTTCAATATAAATATCTTGATGTATAAATATTACCAATAAACTCTCAAATTTACACCAATTTTAATGAGTTTCAAATATATTAATTCATGTATCGATACAAAAGTAGATATGATTCATAAATGAAATACAGGACTTGAAGTTATTTAATATTTATCCACTGTAGCACTTAGCTTAACCTACGAAACTATAAGTATAATTTTAAACACTTAAAGTAAAATTTACAAAAGTACTTCTCCAAATGATTTTATATATCATACTAGAGAATACTTACATTATACAAATTTTTATAAATCTGTCTTGACTAATTAATCTTTATTGGATATTAGAAATGGTGTAGGTAACTGTTGATCATGTGTAAATGCCCAGCTTCTTCAATGGTTTCTTCCGGCAAGAATATATTTTACGTACCTATTTTCAAATACAACTTTTTGCCCATGAAGTTAAAAAGGAAACCATGGGTTGTCAACAACTTTCAAACACTGTTTCACATCCATAAACTTTCATTACCTTTATAAGAACATTGTGCACGCTATATATGTATGGACATACACGCGTACACAAATTTATTGATACTGTCGCGCTATCGCGTGAATGTAGTCGGAGAATTGTGTGCAATCGATATGTAAAATAAGAGCGAGATTTGAAAGAGCAGACGTTTGCATATGTTTTGTAAAGTATGTACAATTGTTAAGGATACGTGATGCGGGTGCCATGCGTGGGAAAGATCTTAGGCAGAGCTCGAAAGTAGGAAGAGGAAACCAATTAGGAGACCCCGCGACGAACCGCGAGGACTACCCACACAGCACAACGTCCCGGGGACGTCGACAGACCGTACCTGGGACGTCTGCAGACGTCTGTAGACGTCCCAGGGACTTTGCCGGACGTTGTGCTGTGTGGGTAGTTTAAGTCACAAATTCCATGAGATCTCGCTGACCTTTGTCAGCTATGAACATATCGAAAATTACTCTGTACATACTTTATGATACTACAAATAAAGATTACAAAAATTATGTAATTAAAGAAAATTTGTGGGAGAGAAATATCAAATGAATTAAGAACAAGTATTGTTTACCCTGATACCCACACAGCACAACGTCCCTGGGAGGCGTCACTCGACAAGGACAGACATAATCTGGGGAAATCACTAAGACAACCAATTTAAATGCCCATTTGGCAGTGATCGCTGGGCTTCGGCAATGATCGCTAAGCTTCGGCAATGATCGCGGTAAACTTCGACAATAATCAGCCAATGTGGTAAGGTACATTTAGTCGATTTGAATATCCCGCTCGAAATAGACAACCAATTTAAATGCCAAGGTCAAGCAAGGACTTCAAAGGTTCCGCCCGGAGTGACGCCTCTTATTATACCTACTCTTTGTCGAGACGCTATCGCGTCTCTATATAGATACATATGTGACATCACATTATCTCAATACCTAGAGATTTTTCTGACAATCCTGCTGTACACACCATGCGAGAATTCCTTTTCTACTACTCAACGCATCCCAAGCGGCCATGTTCGCTCTACTTCTGGTAACCTTGAACATTGGTATTTACCCCATTGACTCTTCTTGTTTAGTGATTTCCCACACAGCACACGAGGTCCCGAGGACGTACGTTTTAGGTCCCTTCTAGGTCCGTAGGTCTGAAGGTCCCGGTTGGTAACAAAACGTCCCCGGGACGTCCGTGGGCGGTTGTGGGACGTCTATAGACGATTTTGGGACGGTTTTGGGACGTCGTGTAACTACAGTGGCGCCATCTGTGCAAAGTCCTAAATACGTCCCTGGGATGCGCTTGGGACGGGCCTTGGGACGTGTTTGGGACGGGCCTTGGGACGTGTTTGGGACGTATTTGGGACGGGCTTGGGACGGGCTTGGGACGTGTTTGGGACGGGCTTGGGACGTGTTTGGGACATGTTTGGGACGTATTTGGGACGGGCTTGGGATGTGTTTGGGACGGGCTTGGGACTTATTTGGGACGGGCTTGGGACGGGCTTGGGACGGGCTTGGGACGTTTTAAGACGTCGAGTGCTACCTGCTATATAGGCGCCATCTATAGAACGTCGTCTATACTATGAGGTGCATTTCAGTTTCAAAGGATATTTCAATTCAAGAACTACTCTAAAATGGATTGAAATGTTGAAAGATTTGTTTGGAGCGAGAGTTCGAAACAGACGGCAGGTGTAGAGGTGTGCGAATTTCTTTCCTAAAATCTATGCGGGGAGTGAGGAGTCATATGGACCCGAATATGGTACATCCTGAGGGTTTGTATATATATATATATATATGTAGGGTCTAAATTAGGCTAAATGCATTGGGACGGTGTTGAAGACGGTTATCGATACGATTAAAATAAAATGAAATTTGATAAAAATGTATTTCCATTTATTTCGTTACAGTACACTACAAATTATATCATCTACTGCATTACACTATGTGTGTTTACAAATATTGAAAAACTACAATACTACAATATTATTATTCTATTTGTTATAAATTATAAATTAAATTATTCTATTTCTATAATCAAATTGCTCGTGCGTGCATGCGCGAAATGACTATAGAATGCACCTAGAATGAGTAGTGGATACACCTGTAGTTGGTTGGAATATACAAATCAGAATATACAAAGTGTACACAGAATACACGTATCGCGTACGCACTTAAAATATATATACAATACATGAAATATATAAATATAACATATGTTAGTGTACATAATACACATATCGGATTTTACAAAAATATACGGTAGTGATAGAGTAGTAGATACACTACACAGTGGCAGACAAACATATAGCAATCAATGCAGCACACAATGATTGCAAATTGCCATCATCACTTTACATTATATTTACAACATATATTTTAGTCATATTTAGTAAATTAACATCCCACACAGCACAACGTCCTGGGGACGTCGACAGACTGTACCAGGGACGTACCTGGGACGTCTGCAGACGTCTGTAGACGTCCCAGGGACTTTGCCGGACGTTGTGCTGTGTGGGATGAGTCTAACGATATAGCAATATTCATCAAAACATGTAGTAAATGTATTGATTCATTGCATGATCAAGAATTTAACTCATGAAAGTCTGGCTGGGTAAAGTTAGAAACCCCTACGTGCTTTGTAGAGATCTAGAAACAGTCTAATTTATTCATCCTAACTGCTTTTCAAATAGTTATACTAGTTTATAATGTCCTATGTATTATCTACTAAATTAGATTGTCCTAAGTTTACGTAAGGTGTTTAATTTTAGTGATTTTAAATGTGCCATGCGGGGAGCAAATTCCTCTAAAGTAGACGTTTGTGAAATGGACATTAATAATTTTTTTAATTGGGAAAACTTCACTGCTCAGCACAAATTAAAAAGAAATTCTCCTAAATCATAGATTCATGATTTTGTATCTGTGCAATTCACAAGAGGGGAAAAATCTTGAAATATAAAAATGATTTTTCTGCTGAATTTAAGGAGTTAAATTTTCTTAATGCGAAAACAATGAAAACTAAGTTATGAAAACCAAAAGCCAGAGTTCAATGTAAAGGAATTTCAGCAGAGAGAAAAGAAAATTTAATTACGAAATTGTAATCAATCGCCTTGCCTTTTGGGAATCATTAAACGTGTCTGATTATTAACTTTAAATCGTTATGTTCCTGTCTATGTTTAATTTGTTCGTATGTTTGTTGTAAGTTGTATGTATATGTTTATTTTTAACTACCTAATTTATGCCAATGTTATTTCTGTTTAAGTTGTACATTTAAAAGTATGAATTAAACCCGATTTCAAGTGTCTTAATTATGTCTTCCGAACACCTGTTCAATCCTAATCCATGCGCTTAAAGACGTACCCGGGACCACTTTTTTTGTAATATTCGTCATTCAGAGGATCTATATAAGCCGTACGTGGGAAATTCAGGACGTCCCCGGGACGTTTTGAGGACGGTTGTTGAGTCCGAATCCAGGCGCTTTAAAAGACGTACCCGGGACAAATTTTTTGGTAACTTTCGACCTTCAGAGGACGTATATGAGCCGTTCGTGGGACATTCGGGACGTCCCCGGGACGTACGGTACGTCCGGGACGGACGTCCCCGGGACGTTTTGAGGACGATTGTTCAGTCCGAATCCAGGCGCTTTAAAAGACGTACCCGGGACTAATTTTTTGGTAACATTCGACCTTCAGAGGACGTATATGAGCCGTTCGTGGGACATTCGGGACGTCCCCGGGACGTACGGTACGTCCGGGACGTACGTCCCGGGGACGTTTTGAGGACGGATGTGTGCTGTGTGGGTTGTGCAAAAACTTAAACGAGTGTGAAGGTTAGACCTGACCAGCACTCATACATCCGTGGCTCATTGTACAGATTTCCCTCATAACGTGACCGGTCCCGAAGCAAAAGAGTAGGTATAATAAGAGGCGTCACTCCGGGCGGAACCTTTGAAGTCCTTGCTTGACCTTGGCATTTAAATTGGTTGTCTATTTCGAGCGGGATATTCAAATCGACTAAATGTACCTTACCACAATTGGCTGATTATTGCCGAAGTTCATCGATCTTTCCCGAAGCTTACTGATCATTTCCGAATGGGCATTTAAATTGGTTGTTTAGTGATTTCCCCAGATTATTTCTGTCCTTGTCGAGTGACGCCTCTTATTATACCTACTCTTTGCCGTAGCGATGTTAACAGTCTTGCCAGGTTGGCGCCAACAAATAAGGATCGTTCGGGAATGTCTCAAACTTGAGACAAATATCAATGTCCAACCTCCCGTTAGGTCTTTCCGCTGAATCAGCGTTGCTGAGAAATAGGTTACCGGAGAGTTTCCGAGTGGAGGAGGAACTAACCTTGGCGTTGATTAGTCTGGAGTCAACACCTATCTTGGCGTTAATTGGTTCGACGTCACGGGGTGATCACCCCACTGGATCTTCCCGCCTAATCTTACCGGCGGATTTTCCTGCTAAAACACAGGAAACATCTTGAACCCGCCAAAAAGGACAGAGCAGCGTCACGACTATCGATAATGCATATCGATAAATATTTTTCGTTCATTATCGATACATGAAATATATTACTCAAAAAGTATCGATATTGGTAATATCGATAATTCGATTCAAAGTGTTAAAATGATAACAAGTAATTTAATTTTCTACAATTATAAAGCAAAAAAAAACGCCCGCAACCCTCTACATATCCATTCGGGCGATCTATATAGGCGTAAGTGGAGTTTGCCCATGAAGGGTGCAAAAAAATTATCGATATGTGGACCAAAAGTATCGATACGTGTAATTATCGGTGTTTGAAGTATCGATAAAAAATATCGATATTCTGACAGGCAAATATCGATATATGCAGTTATCAATAAATATCGCCCATCACTACTCAGACTCCATTCCGGAACAGTAGCGGACACTACATCCGCACGCGCTACGTTATCCCTAAATTATTTCTCGATTGTATAAAGCTTATTCGACACAATAAACAACGTTACTGGGAAAACACCAATGTTTTCTCTACCACGTAACACCGCCAGAAACCCCGTCCTTTTTTAGAGACACTACTGCAGCCATTAAAATCAGTAAACATATAAGATATTTTTATAATTGTCCATATATCAATACGTCTGTTTTATGTGAATACAGGAGAATATTTCGTTCATTGTTTGAATATGCATAAAAATTGTTATAAAAGGTGTTTAGTTTGATTGAGCAAGTTACATAGCACAAATGTTTTTTTTTTAGATACATTCAATGAAGTGTAATATAAAGTCAAAGTCAATATCAAAGATCGTCAATTTGTGAAGTCCTAGTGTGTTGAATCTCTAGCAATAAGCCTTACCTGTCTATCATATAAAGCTGCAGAAAGTAATTAAAACTATAATTCAAATAATGATAAAAAGTGATTGAATGCTTTCAGTTGACATGAAAGTTACCCGATTTGTATTTCAATTACTGTTATAAATATGTATATTAAAAATATATTCTAAAGATATATTTTATTTTTCACAGAGTAGGTCAGATTCATCATCATCATCATCATCATCATCAGTAAAGTCGCTGTTATCTCCTTTAGTTGTTAATAATTTCAATTTTAATAATAAGTCATTTCTGGATATGTTTCCTGCTTCAGTTTTATTTTCTTCTTGTTCCTTATCATCATCTTCCTTGCTATTTTCATATATGCTAACAGTCTTATTTTTCTTCGAGTTATTTTTATTTGTACCTGAAAAAAGAACAATTGTTATATGTACAAAAAAATCATTCGAATCATAATTTCTAATTTCAAATTATAATTGTACTACCATTATGATTCATATAGCGTACAAATGTTCTACGTTTTCGTTCAGGTAACTCTTTAAGAAGAGCTTGTAACTCTGTATCTAGCTTAATGGATTCCTGTTTATTGGGTTCTCCTTCAATGATTTCACCTTTTTCATTACACTTTGGACAGACATTGAACTGTTTAGCACAAGGTAAACACATATTGTGATATGCATTTTTCACCGACTTTTGTTCACATTTTATACACTTCGCAGGTGCTTTTAAAGGTTTATATTTCTTATATTTTATTTTCCAATCAATTATTTTTTTACATTTTTCACATACATTAGCAACCTTAATGCTATTAATAATTTTTATTTTATTCGACTTATCATGCAAGTCGTTTTTGAAAGCAGTATGATTTTGATATTTTTGTGGTCTCGATCGATTCGAATTCCCTTTCTGTGTACTCATGTTTTTATAATTATTTTAAAAGATTTGTAGGTTCTACAAAGTCTAAAATCTAAAACATTTTACAGTGTCGTTAATACAATTTTATTGTAATGACTACGACTATAATTTTGTTAGTGATAAAATCTTAAGAAAATGTGGATCTCATGACTTTTACAATTTAACAATCTGTTTAAACTATTTTAATGCAATAAGTTAACATAACCTTTATAACTGTTGACAACTCAGATCCATGTGAGCAGTGAGGACTGCAAATTCCGAAATGATAAGATTCGTATCACATATAGCCACGGAAAAGGTATAGTAAGGTATAGTATTGGGAATTTAAAATTAATCTGCGACAATAGCGGTCAGTACGCAAACTAATAATAATGACCGACGGCAGGTACAGTTGCGTGGCTGTTTGGGTCCTCTGGATCCTTCGTAGGGAATTCGGCGAGGGTCGACGCCCGTGGAACCACAGCCGACTCTACTACTAGCCGTGGCTGTGTTCCGATTCACGCAGTGAGTGCATGAAATTGGTGGCACCGTATTGGTGGCATCGTACGATTCCCTAGAATTTCTCTCACTTGCCACCAATACGATGCCCCTTCCGGTGCAGCGAGCGGTGCAGCTATCGCAGAAATTCAAAGGAATATCGTATTGGTGGTAAGTGAGAGAAATTTTACGGAATCGTACGATGCCACCAATACGGTGCCACCAATTTCATGCGCAGTATGCGTGAATTGGAACACAGCCCGTGTTGAAGCCAAAATGGCAACACTGCGGGAGTCCGTTTTTGACATAGGGATATATCTATATATATATATCTATATATATCTATATACATTATTTTGTTCAAATCGTTTTATTCTATTCTTATTATTATTTTCATTATATTTATCACCCAAATAATCCGCGTCCAAGGAGCAGAACGCCTTAGCGTTCCACGGGCGTCGACCCTCGCCGAATTCCATACGAAGGATCCAGAGGACTCAAACGGCCACGCAACAATTGTATACTTACCTGCGTCTTGCATATTTATTACGCAACACAAGCGCCATCATTTCCGCGCTGGTTGTTTCCTTTTCCAACGGATGATAGTACTAGTGTTAGTTCTCTTGCTTGTAACAGGGTGCGTTGCTTTCAATGTTCAACTTTAAATGTATAGTACATATTATAGGTATCGCATGCAGTACATGGTTGAGAAACGCGGGTAGTATCATATCAAACAGAGTAGTGTTATAACCTATAGGTTTAATTCTTGTTTGATAATATTGACACAGTTCCTGTCAGCTTTCTTTTAATATACATCAAATTTCTACAAACTAACAGAAATGACATCTGCAATAGAATCAATGGTAGTAGATGAGAAGCAACTACCAGAAAAACCAATAGATAGGGAAAAGGTACACAGTATCATAAACAAACCTTTCTTGAAATGTTTACTTCAGATTCATAACATTTTTAAAATATGTATATACTCTTCACTTCATATTTTTATATTAACTCAGGTAATATTGAATTTTAGACATGCCCACTTTTGCTTCGTGTATTTTGCAACACTGGACGGCATCATAATATAATGGAATACAGTAGGGGAAATGTACCATCAAATGAATTGCAAATATATACATGGTAACATTTCTAAGATACAAATAATATAAAAATTATACATTTATATTCTTCCTATTATTCTGTTACTTATAAATATAATATTTTTATCTTTGTTTCATTAAAAGGATGGATGCAACGTTAAGAGAAATTACGGGACTGGTTAAAGAAGTAAATCCAGATGCCAGAAGTAAAGGGACATACTTTGATTTTTCGTTAGTAACTCCAGAATTACGTAATTCTGGATACCGTATGCGTGAAATTGGTGTTACTTGTTCTGGACAAAAAGGTGCAGATGATAACAAAACGCTTGCACAAGCAAGGTATGCATTTGCCATACTCGATAGTACAGTTGTGTTGTGCTAAACCAATATTTATTCATTAAATCATATTTTCCTTACAATTATAGATTTACAATTGGCGATTACTTAGATATTTCTATCACACCACCAAATCGACAACCAGCGATTAGGCGTGGTGCACTACGTCAATATTAAGTTAAAGAACTTCGTTCACTTTCTTCTAATAAATTATATAATTGACTGGAAATTATTATTATATTAATATACAAGTATGACAAGAATGCAATGTATTTTTCGATTAAAGAGGACCTTAATCAATTCTTTTTGAAAATTATATTTACCATGCATTTCCTTTGCAATGTTAGCATTCTTGTTTACCAAAAAATTAGTTTCAGGCATTAAAAATGCTGAAAAAATAGCAAAATTAGACGTCCCAGAAAGATAAATAAATACCTTGAATTGTTAATTATGTAAAGATTAAAATATAATCTGAGGATAAGCGTTGCAAAGATAATTCTTGACCATAAAACTAAACTTAACATCAACATATACACCAACACAGTGCATAATTTTTTATGAAACAAGTGATGTCATAGTATGCTCAAAAAACGGTTACATTGTGAGTAGAAGTAATTAGAAGAACAAATTGAAATGTATACTTCAAATCAGTATGTTAGTGTCTGAATAGGGTATTAGAAATCAGATATCCTTTTATAGGTGAACGTAAATTTAGTATGTTTGGCTCCGATAGAGTACAAATAGGATGGAAACAAAAATATATAAAAAAAATTTTATGTTAAACGATTTTATTAAAAATGTACTAAAAATGATGATGCTTTTTTATAAATAAAATCGTAACAGAATATGAATCAATTTAATACAGAATCAAGCATGGAAATTAATTTGTTAGAAAGTTTTCGTTCGCATTAAGGCTGCCGTCTCACCGGGCGTTGAATGTGTGCGTACGCTCACACAAGCTAAGTTGAGCGTGTACATATACGCGTATAGTAAGCAAACCGTAAATTACAACTTTCGCCCTGAAATCGGCATGAAAGACGTTTTTGCGGGTATAGTTGCCTTCAGCAGACATCCGTGCAGGGTGGTCTGGTGCGTATGAGTGCTAATAACCACCGTATGTCGAAATAATAATGAATTTATGAATCGAAAACTGACAGAATGAAACTTCAAGGCTTGTCCGTTGGTGGCGCTAATGGCGTAGTCTAGCCTCGTAGCACCAGCGTGACGTGTACGCAGGGCCGACGCGAGGTTAGTTGGCGCCCTTATGCAAGAAAATTTTTGGTGCCCCAAATTTTTGCACCTGTTTTCTATTTAATATGTTTTATTTTTACGAGATGAACATTTCGTTTATGTGGGGGTTGTATTCCTATATTATTAAGCGTGCGAGACAGTTTTTTAGCGTCCCATTCGGCTGGCGCCCTTATGCGGCGCCTAACTTGCATAATGGTTCCACCAGCCCTGCGCATACGAGATGTAGTAAACACACCGTAAATTACAACTTTCGCCCTGGAATCGGCATGAAAGAAGTTTTTGCGGGTATAGTTGCCTTCAGCAGACATCTGTGCAGGGTGGTCTGGTGCGTATGAGCGCTAATAACCACCGCACGTTCAGATAATAATGAATTTCTGACTCGTGTACTGAGACAGACTCGAGGAATGACAGAATGAAGCTTCAAGGATTCTCCGCCACCGGCGTTGATGGTATATTCGTGCATTGTACCATCAAACTCGGTGAAAGTCTAATCTAGCCGATAAATGTAGGAAAGACATAGTTGCCGAGACGTATAGAGAGTCGAATCGCACTGATGCCGCATTTCCCCTATCACTATTTTGCCATCAAGGAGGCTTGAATGAATCACGGCGAAGCGGTCAGAGAACAGAGATGGGCAATGATAATAGGTATCTGGATAAACTCAAATAGGATTTGAGTTCTTCGACGGTGCACAGTGGGGCATTTCGGTTCGAAACACGGCACTAAGTCCTTTTACAAAAATATCGCTAGACTGCAAATTTTCTTTTACAGGTAGTTTGCAGGTAGTATGATTGTTTTTCACATTCATTAATTTTTAACGCGACTACACGGTTTTGAACAAGAGAACCACGAAACTCTTCAGAACTTGTATTGTTGTTTATAGTATTGTTGTTTACTTAATTCAACTAATTTTTTATGGAATTAAGTGTTGAGGTATGTATTTGAAGTATACCAAATTTAATTTTGATATCCCTGATATTTTTGGAATTATATCGTACTGAATGTCCCAATTTTGATTGTTTATATTTAACGGGAGTTTAACTGAGGTAGTTAAAGGGACGAGAAGGGGTCTCTGACGCTTTTTTTTACAAAAATGCCTTTTCTGCCATTGAAATTCAAAGTAAGTGAAGTATTTTTACATGTGAAAGATGCGGAACTTTTTCCTATGTACAATGTGGTCGATATTGTCGGCAATTTGTAAAAAAGTACTATGCCCTATTAAATAAACAAATTTCGTTAATTCTACTGGCCCAATAGGATCACAAATATACATAATAACTGAATGAAATGCAAAATTAACGATAAATATATGATTTGGGTGAGAAAATGTTTTGTGCCGTGTTTCGACCCGAAATGCTCCACTGTGCGGTGACTTGTAATCTCGGTTGGAGAGGTATATATATATATATGCGCAGCGCGAACACGGAGTGTATCTATTACGCCGCGACGCGCTATCGAGAACCCTGAGATTACCGAATCTCAATAACGGCTGATTCGATTAGCTTTTTAATGGTCTTAATGGATAGCTTGGGTTTGATTTACATAAGAAAAATGTTTTCGTTTTGTTCCTACGTGCCTTATGAGCTGAGATATTTCAATGCAAAGTTCCAATTTGGCGAATTTTACGTTAAGAGATTTTTCTCCATCGTCAAGTGTGGGCAAGAGGGGAGCATGAAAGGGTGAGGAAATGTACCGCCAATTCACGCAGTACGAAAAAATCAAAAAGCATCTATGTTCAGGTTGCTAGTCAACGTAACCTAGCTAGTGTCAGTCACTTTACTCATAACCACTGTGATACTACTTAGCTGTTCTGTCTAGGGTGAATTGACCAGTGAATGAACAGCTAAGCGCTTTTTCAGTTTCAAATAACGATAAAAATTAAATAATGTCCTAATTTATTCATGAAACAAGAATTTGTAACAGAATAGGCTTTAAAAATGTCTAAAAAAATTGTTTGTGATTTTTTACTTGACCGGCGTCAGAAATAAATCATAAAAATGTAATCAATGCTCAATATACTAGTGAATGAACAAAATACCCAATAAATGAATACCTTCACCCAGTGATTGAACACAAAGAATAATACTTCATTTTCCGACGAGAAAACGCTACAAAAGAAGAAAGGAATTTTAGGCGAGGGACCTAACATAAGAATATAAAGATATAATCTATATATTATAATAATAGGAATTTGACAAATTTAGTTATAGCAGAACACAGTTTACACAATATAATGGTTAACTGTCATCGTACGTGTTTTCTTACTAGGTTTCTCGCTGAGAATGGCAGTACCCGAAACCACAAAACAAAAAAATTAATAAGCGACCGAGACGTTCATAGATTCAAAAAATATTAGTATCGCCGTTATCTCAATAAATTTTCCTTCATTCCAAATATAAGATCATTGTTTTCAATGAAATAGTATTCTTGTTATACACGAAAAAAGTCAATTTGTTCATTCACTGGTCAATTCACCCTATACGCATACTTTTCCTTAATAAACCCTTAATATTTCAATGACGGTTTTTAGTTTTTATATCAATTTTTAAATCATTAGATATTGATTTATTAATAAAATGAATTTAACTTAAGTGTGAAATATAATATTCTTTCTTATTTCTTCTTTTATATTGCTATTCTCTGCATTAGCAACAAGACGCATAGGTTCCAAATTCCTAACACATCTTCTAAAGGTATCTCGATAGCTGCATCAACGAGTCTCAACAGCTAAAATTATTCTCTGACCACCAAGAGCTAATACCTGGGATTCCAGAGCTGGAGACTTAAACTCTTTTAATAAATTGTTCACTTTAGCAGTAAAATCCTTATCTAATAATGATTTGCATAATAAATTCGCACTGTGGCTACTACAAGTCATGTGCCATACATTGATTGTTTTTCCCATGGACATTTGTCTGTTATTACTGCATATAATATTTAAATTAAATTGTTCTTGTGCCATTGTCATACATTGATTAACAACTTCTCTTAATGCTTCACCAGTTTCTCTGATACAACTGAAATTCCAGGCATCAAGATAAATGTACCTGTAATCACTTCAATTCAGAATTGCAACTACATATTTATTGTTGGATGATGAATTTTTCCAACCATCTAAAAGTAGAACTGAATGTTTAGATTCCACACTGGTTATTGATTTTTTATAATCTTGAAATTTTGCATTCAGTAAATTATTTGACAACTTCTTTCTAGTTGGAATTTTATAATTCGGGTTCAATTTACCACAACCAAAGTATTAATAGCTGGACAATCATATAAAGTTATGAATGCTATATTTCATAGTGGTTCATGTATTGAGGATGGCCATTACACCAGTATATGTAAAGAAGAAGGAAAGACTAGTAGTTGGATTGAAGCTGATGACGTGCAAATTAAAAAAAGGCAATGGCTCAAAGGCGCTAAAGATCTTTATATTTTGTTCTTACAAAAAATGATAATAAATAAATAAGCCAACAAAAATTACCACGCTATGGAACAGCTGAAAGAAGAATGATGCCATTTGGCACTTGTAAGGGTTTATTATGCAAATCATTATTAGATAAGGATTTTACTGCTAAAGTGAACAATTTATTAAAAGAGTTTAAGTCTCCAGCTCTATAATCCCAGGTATTAGCTCTTGGTGGTCAGAGAATAATTTTAGCTGCTGAGACTCGTTGATGCAGCTATCGAGATACCTTTAGAAGATGTGTTAGGAATTTGGAACCTATGCGTCTTGTTGCTAATGCAGAGAATAGCAATATAAAAGAAGAAATAAGAAAGAATATTATATTTCACACTTAAGTTAAATTCATTTTATTAATAAATCAATATCTAATGATTCAAAAATTGATATAAAAACTAAAAACCGTCATTGACATATTAAGGGTTTATTAAGGAAAAGTATGCGTATAGGGTGAATTGACCAGTGAATGAACAGTGAGCAGTGAATGAACAAATTGACTTTTTTCGTGTATAACAAGAATACTATTTCATTGAAAACAATGATCTTATATTTGGAATGAAGGAAAATTTATTGAGATAACGGCGATACTAATATTTTTTGAATTTATGAACGTCTTGATCGCTTATTAATTTTTTTGTTTTGTGGTTTCGGGTACTGCCATTCTCAGCGAGAAACCTAGTAAGAAAACACGTACGATGACAGTTAACCATTATATTGTGTAAACTGTGTTCTGCTATAACTAAATTTGTCAAATTCCTATTATTAAAATATATAGATTATATCTTTATATTCTTATGTTAGGTCCCTCGCCTAAAATTCCTTTCTTCTTTTGTAGCGTTTTCTCGTCGGAAAATGAAGTATTATTCTTTGTGTTCAATCACTGGGTGAAGGTATTCATTTATTGGGTATTTTGTTCATTCACTAGTATATTGAGCATTGATTACATTTTTATGATTTATTTCTGACGCCGGTCAAGTAAAAAATCACAAACAATTTTTTTAGACATTTTTAAAGTCTATTCTGTTACAAATTCTTGTTTCGTGAATAAATTAGGACATTATTTAATTTTTATCGTTATTTGAAACTGAAAAAACGCTTAGCTGTTCATTCATTGGTTAATTCACCATACATTATAAAAATGCAAACTTTATTTTATTATTTTATTAATTACAACATTCTTCTGTGGCGGGCTACATATTCTCCTGTAATTAGTACTACAAAATGTGTGAAATCTCCACAAAATTACCTTTTTTAAAAAAAAGGTACAAAAAAGAGCGCCAAGTATATAATCCCATCGAAAAGAATCCCATTTAAAAACATTGTCGTAAATTAATAGTTTTACAAAACTAATGATATACACAAATTGCGCCAATTATACCAATGGCTATTTATACAAACAGGACCGTTCCTGGGTTGTTGGTCGCCCAGGTGCGAAAACAATATTGCCGCCCTTATTAATTTAATATTCTTTAATTAAGAATTTGATATGCAGTGCTTACTTTTACATCTATATATACAAAAAAAATGTATTAACCAATATTAAGCAGATATATTTTTATTTTATTTTATACAAATAAATATTTCAATACCAATAAATATTTTATTCAAAATACTTGGCGCTGCGAAACCGAAGAAATGTTAAAACAATTGTCTTAGTATTAATAATTTGCAATAATTCTCTTACAGGCTAAAATAGATAAACATATACATATACATATTATATTAGAAACGCAGTCACAATTATTCTACATATAATTAATTCTAATATCATACGCAGCATATGCACACGCACACATACACACATTCACGATCGCACGGACAAGAAAGAAAGAAAAAGATTAATGCAATTTATACATATTTATTCAGTTTATCAACACCAATTCGGAGAGCAGCGCCAAGTATTTTGAATAAAATATTTATTGGTATTGAAATATTTATTTGTATAAAATAAAATAAAAATATATCTGCTTAATATTGGTTAATACATTTTTTTTGTATATATAGATGTAAAAGTAAGCACTGCATATCAAATTCTTAATTAAAGAATATTAAATTAATAAGGGCGGCAATATTGTTTTCGCACCTGGGCGACCAACAACCCAGGAACGGTCCTGTTTGTATAAATAGCCATTGGTATAATTGGCGCAATTTGTGTATATCATTAGTTTTGTAAAACTATTAATTTACGACAATGTTTTTAAATGGGATTTATATTTAACGGGAGTTTAACTGAGGTAGTTAAAGGGACGAGAAGGGGTCTCTGACGCTTTTTTTTACAAAAATGCCTTTTCTGCCATTGAAATTCAAAGTAAGTGAAGTATTTTTACATGTGAAAGATGCGGAACTTTTTCCTATGTACAATGTGGTCGATATTGTCGGCAATTTGTAAAAAAGTACTATGCCCTATTAAATAAACAAATTTCGTTAATTCTACTGGCCCAATAGGATCACAAATATACATAATAACTGAATGAAATGCAAAATTAACGATAAATATATGATTTGGGTGAGAAAATGTTTTGTGCCGTGTTTCGACCCGAAATGCTCCACTGTGCGGTGACTTGTAATCTCGGTTGGAGAGGCATACAATGTTGATAAAATGTAAAATGTCACGTTTTCGATATTCAGTAACATACTGCTGAGATTTTCCACATTAAAATGAATTCGAATATGGTATAAATCGGATTATTTCTAGAACTGTACTAGATACTTAAATATAAATACGTAACATTTCTAATCTAATAATGCTATAAATAATCCGATTTATACCGTGTTTAAATTCATTTTCATCTGAAAAATCTCAGCAGTATATTACTGAAACGTTCATGCCGATACGATAGAAAATGTGAGCCATTCGGAAGAATATCCTTTATTCGTTGTATTTATTCGAATTAAATCTTCGAATAAAAAAAGGTAATTATGCAGAATAGGTGTTTCCTCACCGATTTCAATTATTTTTGGATAAGTTGAATGTCCCAATTTCTGCTCATTTAAGAGGTTACTTGTCATAAAGAGGGTGTAAAAAATTTGTTTGTGATCAAAATTTGCAGAGTAATTGATTAATTCTTTAATAATAAATCAACCAATTCAAAAACTATTTAAGAAAGATATTTCATGATGTTTAACTATTAATAATTTGTAATTAAATATTTGATGCTCTAAATGTCCGTATTTCTGCTCATGAAAAATATCGATGTATGTATTGCCCCAAGCTCTTGCTCGTTTTCGGATTCTCTCACTCTCGAACAAAGAATTCTAAGAAATTGTGGGGATAGTCGCCGGGCTCCTAAATAACCAGAGATCGGCGGGGCTCGAGGTACCACTGCTGGAGGGAGAAACACCTACAGGAGCGGTGGTTATGTGTGCGGAACAGCGCGTCAGTCACGTCAGTCACGCACACATAACCACCGCTCCTGTAGGTGTTACCCCCTCCATCAGCTGTAGTTGAAGGCCGCTGATCCCTGCCTAGACGCAGCTCTCGTGCCGTATTCCTCCAAGACTTCTCATCAGTAGAAGGAGCTGTGGCAACAGCGCGGCGGAGACAGGGAGAACAGAAAATGTGGCAACTATGCGTCAAAAAATTCGTCTACATAGAGTACCTGGAGATGTCACCTCTGTACAACTTCTTTTTACCGACCACATTAGTTTCATTAGGGTCCGTCTCTTTACTGGGGACGCTTCGGACGCTTTGTTTACTATTCGGACCATAACAAACTTGAGACGGCACCCTTAATGAATCAAACAAAATATTTTAATTGCAGGATACAGATTGTAATGTGACTGAATATGAATTAATTTAATACAGCATCAAGCGTCGAAATGAATTTGTTGTGAGATACCCTGCTCCACGATTTTATTGGAAGTGAAAAAGCACCATCGAAATTGTAGGTAGTTCAAGAAAAGAATTATTTTTCAGTTTTTAGTATATTTTTAATAAAATCGTTTAACATAAATTTTTTTTTATATTTTTTTCATTTTCTAGTTTTTAATGTTTATGGATTTACATTTCGCAGCTCTGACTTCTTAAGGGTATTTTTATGTTGGAGCTTCGATAAACGATCAGAGCGACGATAAGATTGAAGCATCGGAATAGATTATATAGTTTTTTCTAATAGAAGTGTTTATATTAGAGCAGCGAGCAAATCTACGTTTTCTAAGGGACGACCAACGATAAAAGCATCCGATCAATGCTATTATAGTTTCTTTCGTAGTTTCAACATAAACGTACCCTTAGAAATATCTTTTATTCAATTTCAAATCACGGTGGGACTAGCGACCCGAACACAGCGACTTTTTGTCGTTTTCATAACGAACGCGAGTTGCTGATTTCAAGTCGTTTGTATTTGTGGTTATGGATTATATTTATTAATGACTGGGTAATTTTTTCACCCGCTTAGGGTTAATTTTTTTTTTAAATATTGTATTGTCATCCAAACTACGCACACCTGCAAAGTTTTAAGACAATTGGATAGTTGGCAGTTGGTTTTTGAGTTGCCAGATTTGAACCCTACATATATACATACAAACAAACAAACAGAGGATTGAAGCTGAATAAAATCGTTTAATAAGAATTTGTAGCGGATCTCTGGGGGAATTTCGCCAACAGGAAATTAGTGAGGATAATAACTTTGCGTAATCGTAACAACTACAAATAAAATATATTTCGTATCAAAATACAATCTCTGCGAATAATAATTAGGTAGACTTGTCGATTAGCATGACCATCACCGATTTGGATGACCTTGAAATATGTTGTAGGGGGCATGATTCTGAACAACTTTTTCTTATACATGTAACCATCGGTCGGCCTTACTTCCTAAGATATGCGCAAAGAACCTTGGTAAACTTTTTCTCATGGATTTGAAGAAAATTTTTATAATCACCTGAAGGGGAGCGTATGTGTGGAGTCATCGTATTCCGAACTCTGCCGTTGCAAAGGCCCCATAAGACGGACAAGTGGGCCGAAGAACAAAAGCGCAACGGTCAAGCGGTGTGGCGTCGGAGCGTCGACGAGGCACTAGAGAATTGACGACCGAACCGTCACGTTGTATTGCGATCTGATGTTAATAAACCATATAAAACATTACTACAGAATTCAGAAGTAGAATTCGCGAGTGTTATGTGTAAGTACAACAAGGATTTTCTCTATAGTGATTTTATACTGCTATATCAATCTTGTATAAAATAGAAAAAGGAAACTTTGGTTGGCGAATTGAGAGCAAGATGGAAGGCGAAACATCGTCCAGAACGCATAGGAGGTCGCGTAAACGACATCGGGGATCAAGAGAGCGTCCCTCGAAGCGTCGGCGTTCCTCATCTCGACATCGAGGGAGCTCGTCACGATCACGCCATTCAACACAAGGACGGATCGTCGCGGTGCGTCCGCTTCCAGTACCACAACTGTTTTGAGTGCTGGTTTCGCCCAATTGGCGGAGACCTTGTCGAGTATCATGCAGTCAGGTTCGAGGACTTCAAATCATTTTTTAAGCGCTAAATTTTGCCAGAATTCGATTCAGAAGCAAGTAAATTCGATGTAGACGACTGGTTAGTAAAAGATCAATAACTGTGCAACTGTGTATAATTGGGAAGACAAGACTAAGCTCTTTTTTGCGGTATGCAAACTGCGTAGAAATGCTAAAATATGGTATGATGAGTTACCAAACCCCCCCTTAACCTGGGAAGTCTTTTCGCGAATGATTTCTAGACAATTTACAGGGGAATTGGGGTTCGGTAAATTGCTGAAAGAAGCCGTTCTATATAACAGTACCCCCGGTCAAGATCTTAAGACGTATTGTTTTCTGAAGGTGGGGAAATTGAATAGACTAAAATTAGACCTATCGGAAGACAAATTAGCAGATTTTGTCGCAGAGGGGATTCACGATGATCGCATACGCGCCACCATCTTGGCATCTCGGTGTAAATCATTGGCAGACCTAAATAACTTGTTAGGTATATTTGATACGTCCGACAGCAAAACTGAAGATTCAAAAAATGTAAAGCGGTTTACGCGGGGTGAAATTACAAATAACAAGCATAGCGATCGTGAGAAAACGAATAGTTGTTATAGCTGTGGAAAAACGGATAATATTAGGCGAAACTGCCCAGAACAGTCGAAAAATGGGAAGAAGGAGGAAAATAGAGACGAAAAGGAAGACGGAAATAGGATAACTTGTGGGTATTGTCATAAAACTGGACATACAGAGGAATGCTGTTATTCGAAAAGAAAGGAGAGTCCTGTCTAATGATTGATCAGTCGCTTCAATCTTTAGAGGACGAAAACGATGATAAAAGCATTAAAAGACCATTCAAAACATGTACTATTAACGGTATAAAGAAACAATGTACAGTGGATTTAGGTAGTAATAGTTCTCTAATTCGGGAGGGCGTCGCAAGATCACTAGCCCTAGAATTTTCTCCAACAAACACGATCCTGGCCGGCTTCAATAATTCGTCCGTTGCCCCGATAGCTTCAACCGAAGTGTCGATCACTATTGACGACATAGCTTTTAATACGAACTTCCTTGTAATCGCAGACGAACAGCTATCGCGCGAAATACTATTAGGCCGTAATGTATTAGTTGATGCAGATGCGATAGCGATTGCGGGCGTTTCCGGGGTGCAATTTACACGGAAATCAACGGAATTAAATCCTGCCTTGAAACGCGGTATACAAAAAGTAGACTCAATTAACTTAGTAACAGTGTCGGCGGAATCAAAATAGGAGGGCGTAAAACCCATAGAGGATACAGATATTTGTTGCTCTACGTTAAGTAAGGAAAATCGTGCGAGGCTAGTTAAATTATTGAACAAATATCGTAAATGCATAGCCCTTAAAATAGATGAGTTAGGGAAAATGGAAGATGCCGAAATGGAAATTGAACTGATTAGCGAGGAATCGCTTGTCGGAACGTCAGAAGGTAAAAAGAATCGTAGCAGAACTCATATTCAGCGGTATCATTCAAGAGAGTAGGTCGCCGTTTGCAAGTCCTATTTTCTTAATAAATAAAAAGAATGGGGAGGTACGCTTGTGCGTGGATTATCGGGCACTCAACAAAATTACAAAACGCCAAAAATATCCCCTACCATTGATCGACGACCAGATAGACCAATTAAAAGGTAGAAGGTTCTATACGTCATTGGATCTTAAGTCAGGATTTTATCAAATCCCAATGAGTCGGGAATCTGTTGAGAAGACGGCGTTTATAACGCCTGACGGGCAGTATGAGTTTTTAAGGATGCCGTTCGGGTTGATAAACGTGCCAGTGGTCTATCAAAGAGAAATGGACAGGATCTTTTGCGATTTAGCGCACGTTTACATTGACGATATACTTATTGCTAGTGCTACTGACGATGTTGAAGAAGGTTTTAGACAGCTAGAAACAGTTCTATTACAGATGGACAAATATAATTTGACATTAAATTTAACTAAATGCGATTTTTTCGCGGAAAGGATCGAATATCTTGGTAGAGAAATATCCGCGGAAGGAGTTCGACCGGGACAGTATAAAACCGGGGCAATTCAAAAGGCACCAGAACCGAGAAATGTTACGGAGGTACGTCAATTCTTAGGACTTGCCGGTTATTTCCGCAAATTCGTTAAAAATTATGCCCAAAAGGTAGCGCCGCTTACTAATTTACTAAGAAAAAATATATCTTGGATTTGGGGTCCTGAGCATACCAAAGCCGCGAAGGAAATAAAAGACGTTTTATGTACTCGACCTGTGTTGGCTATTTATAATTCTGATTTACCAACTGAGGTGCATACGGATGCAAGCTCAGTTGGATTAGGGGCAATGTTAATTCAAATGGATAATAATGAAAAACGACTAGTGTCGTATTATAGCCGGAAAACAACAGCTGGAGTGCAACAGCAGCAAAGAAGGATATACAACCGAGAGTTGCGAGATGGTGGGTGTATCTCCAAGATTATGATTTTGAGGTTGTCTATCGTCCAGGTGTTCGAGTTAAGCATGTCGACTATTTGAGTCGAAACCCTGTTGAGACAGTCGAGTGCCTGGCGGTGGACATTACAGAGTCTGAGTGGATAAAGGGGGCACAGCTGCAAGACGAATCCATTGTTCTTATAAAAGAAATTATAGAATCTGGGGAGGTTAGGCCTGATGTCAACCAGTATTTCGATAAATATGACTTGAGAAACGGGGTGCTGTTTCGTAGAACGGAAGAGAGTAACAGATGGGTCGTCCCTCGGGCATGTTGATGGAATATAGTAAAGATGTGCCACGATGATCAAGGGCACTTTGCCTTAGAGAAAACATTAGCAAGGGTTAAGCAGAGCTACTGGTTTAAGGGAATGAGGAAATTCATATCAAAATATGTCAAAGCATGTTTAAGGTGTCTGTACTACAAGGCTCCCTCAAATCGTAAGCCTGGCTATTTGCATCCGATCGAAAAGTTCGCGATTCCCTTTCATACGCTGCACTTGGACCACCAAGGTCCGTATATAAAGAGTAAACATAAGAACACCCAGATTTTGGCAATAGTAGATGGTTTTACTAAGTTCTGCGTCCTCGAGCCTGTGCGAGATACCAAGACAAAATGGGTTTTAAGGGCACCCGAGCAACTATTTGCCATCTTTGGTGTTCCGTCGAGGATAATTAGCGACAGGGGTACTGCCTTTACTTCTCATCGATTTGAAGCTTTCTGCCGGGATTATGGCATCAAGCACATACTAAATGCAGTGGCAACACCAAGAGCAAATGGACAGTGCGAACGAGTAAATCGTGTGGTGACTGTTCACTAGCTGCCACGTCTGTGGGTGATCCTGAAGATCAATGGGATTTGAATGTAACGAAGGTGCAAGCCGCTATAAATTGTACCGTGAATCGCACAATTGCTTTTGGGCTATATACCTAGGATGCTGCTGATGCTGTGCTGCTAGAGAGTATTCAAAAAACTTTAGACGAGATAGATTTGACAAAGTTACGTAAGAAGGTCAAGCAGGCAACGGATGCTGAACAAGAAACCCAAAAGGCTCGCTTCGATGCTCGAAGATTCAAGGCGCCAGTCTACCAGGTGGGGGATGTAGTCATGGTGGCTACAAATCCGGCGGCAACGGGCCAGAGCAGGAAATTGTTAGCCAAGGCGAAAGGGTCATTTAAGGTGACTGCAAAGCTGCCTAACGACCGCTACGAGGTGGAGGACCTTCGGGAAATGAAGAAGGCCCGAAGACAGAAAAGCGTCGTGGCGGTGGATAGTACCCGAAAGTGGATCACTTTTGATGCTATGGAATAGAATTATGCAGGTGAGTTGATACTGTTGTTCATTGACTAGTCGTTTCAGAAATAGCTGGCACGGAAGCTAAAGGGCTCGTTACAAATGGCGGACCGGTTAAAGAAGTTCAGGCCTCGATTATGAGTGAATTCGAGAATGACCGGATGGACCTGGATCAGAAATCCAAGCGATGCCACCTACGGACAAGGGCTGATGGTGGAAAGCAACCGGAGAGGATCGATGGCCGAGGGTCCTGGGCTTCTCCCTCTGCACAGTCGCGTAATCGTGGATGCTCTGGCATGATTCTTGATCGGAATCATGTGGATGGAGATCTGACGGCAAGGCTGGGACCTCTGGGATGACTAATGTTGTCATCAATGTGGCCGTAGTCCGGGGTGCTCTGGTACAGATTTGGTCAATCTGTATGGGTAGAGACCTTGAGGCGTGAGGCTGGGACCGAGGCAGTCGTGGAGTCAGGCAAGCTTCTAGCTGAGTTGGCGACGGTCGCCCGCTCAGTTGTATGTGGCCCCTGGCGAGGCTGGCGACCGGGTTGATTTTGAATTAAGGGTAGCCGGGGGTTGTTATCATGTAAACGTCCATAGAGAAAGGGGAAATTCGACAAGACTGATGTTACTGTGGTCTACTTAACACTTTATCTAGTCCTAAGATGTCAATCGGATAACGACTGTATCGCCAGTTCTTGCTATTAACGATGGAACTGATCACTCTGTCGGGGCGAGAATTCGGGCTATACAATTATCTATCTACAAGTGAGAAAACGAAAGGATGCACTAATTCTTGACGTTATTCGTGCAGATTATAGGACAGAACAACCGAGGAGTAGTAAGATCGAGGACGACTTAAACATCAGGAAGGCCGAATGAAGGGGAGCGTTATGTGTGGAGCCATCGTATGCCGAACTCTGCCGTTGCAAAGGCCCCATAAGATGGAAAAGTGGACCAAAGAACAAAAGCGCAACGGTCAAGCGGCGTGGCGTCGGAGCGTCGACGAGGCACTAGAGAATTGACGACCGAACCGTCACGTCGTATTGCGATCTGATGTTAATAAACCATATAAAACCATATAAAACCATATTACTACACACCTTACTACGATCGCCTCTCTGTACAGTATTTCTGTTCACTTACTCCGACACAACGCATTCTACTTTCCAACTTGTCCCGGGTATTAGTATTGGTTTGGGCTAGATGAGTGTGGCGAGGGGCGCGCCCGCTCGCGGGCGCGTAAAGCATGGTAGCGTACCGATATAAATATAATTTTCTCGTTAGAAAGTGGGTGCTTTCAAGAAAACCTGTTTGATATCCCGTCTATGTTCAGCGGCGCTCTGGTTCTAAAACATAATTTTTTGCAATCTTATTTTTAACATCCCGAAGCTCACATCGGTTCGCCACCATGCTTTACGCTCCCGCAAGCGGGCGCGTGCCCCCTCACTTGTCTAGCCGAAACCAATACTAATACCCAAGACAAGTTGGTAAGTGGAAAGTATTGTGCTGAAAAAAGTCAACAGAAGTACTGTAGAAAGAGGCGATCCATGTCTGTGCTCGTATTGCCAATGTGATAGGAATTTTGGGTTATATGGGAAGAAAAAAAAAAGGCGGGAAAGAATCGAAACTGAAGGAGAATACGTGGAAATCCCTCCAAATGGGATTTCGTGGATTCCCGCAACATCCCCCCTTCGAGATGATAGATGCTACAAATATTGCAATAAAAAATTACGAAAGTTTATTGACGCCAAACAAAGATTTAAAGAGAATTAAAATAAGTCAAATCGTACATATCATTTATTTTCCCAATGGGCAAGTAGATGTTTATTATAGTTACAATGGGGAACCTACTATTATAAATATTAAAGCATCTATTGGAGGGGAATATTTGAGAAAAGCGTCATTGGCAGGCGGAGTAGGAGTGATGGCTGAAAAACTTAAAGACTTTGAAAATTTAATGCAATATTTTACCTCCAGTGGACAAGATTTTGGCAAAAAATTTTTAAGCACGACATCAATCAAAAATAAATTGTATAAAGAAGAAAAGATAGGCAAAAAGAAAATGAAAAAGGAGAGATAGGAAAAAGGAGAAAAAGAAAAATTTATAAAAGAACAGAATATTGTAAACAGAACAGTGTAAATATTGTAAATATTGGGTGTAAATACTATAATAAAAATGTTACTAAATATTTCGAAAATAATATCGCAATATTTTTTTGTAATATATAATCATATAATAGGGAGGATGTCATGTCTTTGCAGTGTGACGCGATTGTACGCAGCTGCTGACTGTTGGTGTCATGCGGGATTTATATATATCGTCATATCTTCTATAATTATTTATTAAACAGTGTGAAAATTGGTGAAAAACTTCCTTGTATATTAAGAAAAAACTTTGTTGCTGCAAGTTATATGTACCTCAAAATTCCCTCGATACTTTTTAACGGTGAACGTTGAAAGACATGGGTTACGTCCAGTAGTACTTTTAAATGAAATATTATTACATTTTTTAACATAAGAGTTTTGTGCATGCATTTTACGGCTTCGCTAGAGTTTTTTGAGTTTAATGTTTCAAGTCTCATAACGATCCGTTAATATTTACTCACGTTATCGCAATTTATGTTTAACGAAATACAGTATTGTCTCCGTATTTACTCAAGTTTATGCACGGGATACAAGCTTGTCGCTATCCCCACCACTTTTGTCTCACTCTTGCCCGGCGAAGGCCAGAGCGAGATAGAACGCATTGCGTGCGCAACGGGCACGAGCGCTATGACTGCTCGACGCATGCGCGTGACCATCGCGCACGCTGGTCGCGCACGCAAAGCGTTCCATCTCGCTCCCCCCTTCGGCCAGAAAGAAGCGAGAAACGAACACTCGGAATTACGATTCTGCACGGAATATATGCTCACCGCCGGTCCCGACCAGCGAGCAAATACGGAGACAATACTATAATGATTTTGGTCGAAGAATTTTTTTTTGTTTATAATTTTTATCTCGAATACTAATGATTCGATAAAAAAAACTGTAAATAGAAAAAATGTGGCGTCGATTCGGTTCGTTTATCAGCTTGGCGTTGATTGGTTTGACGTCACCGCTCGTCGCGGGCATCCGCAACAGAGCGTAGCTCATAGCTACGAGGCCCTTTTCCGTTTGTTTCACTTTACCTCATTATTTTGGTACACCTCGTGTAAAGATTTTTAAAAATATAATTTACTTTTTGATGCTTTTAACATTGTAATAAGTTATGAGCACCTAAATATTACTTCGATTGCATGTGAAATAAATAAAAATTATTCACTACATTGTCCTAGATAGCACACCTCGTCTTAGAGACGTCTAGTTTATGTCCATTTTAGGTCTGATCGTCTTGATTTGTAACAAGACGTCTTTAAGACGTCTTTTGGACGTTTTTAAGATTTTACCAGACGTTGTGCTATTTGGGGTATAGCATTTAACTATATAAAATAATTTGTATGTAGCATAAGTAGCATATAATATAATATTCCTCAACTTGTCCAGCTATTGTCAGAAATGTAATGAAATATTTTGATACACTTTTATACATAAATGAGCTAAAAATAGATAATACATAATAATATGTTGCATTTTATATTTATACTTTCAGTTACAAGGGTTTACTGTGAATATAACAATAAAAGTTTCAAACACACTGAACATAGTCTTTAAAGTTCCAAACTAACTAATCATTTTTATTAAACAATTTTTTTTGTATTTTATTTGATAGAACCTTTTTCTGTTACTTATTAGTATATTTTACAGCATAAAAATGGAGAATAAGGAAAATCAACCAAAGATATTAAGTTGTTTGATAAGGGGTAAGATTCGCATTGGAAAGATTCCTAATAATTCATTATTAGAATTTATTTTGTGCCAGTTAAAATATTTTACTTCCTTACATTTCTAATTTTTATACAAGTTTTATCTTTTTGCTTAATAATGCATATTGTCCCTTAACATCTGATTGGATGTAACATAAAATATGTGTAATATATATTACTTAATATGTAAAAATTTAGATATACTGTAAGTCACAAATAATAAAATTAATTAAAATCATTTTGTATTACTGTGTCTATTTAGCAATTTATGATGTATATTTAGTATTTCAGGTGTTATAATATCATTTTACACAACATGTAATAACATTATTAATCTTAAATAACACTAATTAATGTTCTACAATAATAAACAAATCTGATATAATTTAATATGTTATGTGCACATAAATGTATGTTATGTGTATGTCTGTAGGTCCTGGACCCGTATATAAATTACGACCTTTAGTTGGGTATGAAGATCATTGTCCATCTCGACACAGAAATCCAGCATATAGTATGCGACATCGTACACCAATTTATATACCAAGTGTTGGTCCTGGACCACAATATGATGTTTCAAGATTAACAAATTTTGGACCAGATAATCCACCTGCATATACAATAGCTTGCAGAGAACCTTTCAAATGTGAGCATGCATTTTGCAATTCAGTATTTCTTCTAATTATTGATTTGGATTATTATAGTTAATAGAATGGTTACAATATTTTTATATAGCATTAGTGATATAGATGTGCTACAAAATACATTATATTTATTAAAACAGTTTAAGATGATCTTTTACTGAAAAACCCAACCTTCAACATTTTTAATTGCAATTTATACTCGAGCTCATTTTAGAAGGAACTTGCCGACCGACGAGTTTAGATCGGTTCTGCGCATGTTGGCGCTCATTGGTGACTAAACAAGCTACTATTAGCTATACCACAAATAAACGCTCCCTCGGGGCCAATGGGCGCATTCTACATGCGTGAATAAATTCCTTCTGAAATGAGCTCGAGTATATACTGAATCCATCCTAAGAAAAAACGACGCCCCTACCGTTTTGCGATCGATCTGCGCAGCCCCCACCATCGCCTACGGGCCCGACGCAGGCGATTGCTCGTAGCGCTTTACCTGCCGGTTTCCCTGCCCCTCCAAGGGCGGGACGTGACCGATGTCAATGTCAACACTGCACGAGTGCAGTGTATCTACCCGGCATTTCTTTGGTTCCGAACAGATATAATATCAGTTAAGGACGTGTTCTAAATAGTCTATTTAGAATGCCATTTATTACGTCTTTTTTAGGATTTATATTCAAAGGAACTATAAGATTTTTTTGTTCAAGTTTTTTGCTCACACATTTATTGATATTTAAAGTATGTAAATTATTTTTTTGAAGTAAAGATAATCAAAATTATATGAGTTGTATTTGGTTATAAGAAGTCCCTTTAAAAAAATAAGTGTCTTACTGGCAGGGGTCGAATGAAACTGTGAAAATTTTCAATTAATTATGAAATATCTCTAATTTTATGATTATTATCTTTTATGTTCTGAGAAAACTGTTATAATATGTAGTGTATTAACTCAAACTTTTATTCCATATATATTTATATAAATACGAAATTTTTATTTTCTTGAAAGTAGAAAAATATTTTAGTTAAACACGAACATTTATCCTGCTCTGGAAAAGTTGTGACCAGCAGATTTCCTTAAAATGTTATAGGGTGGATAATACTGAAGTTGAAACCTTAAACCGTTCGGTGAAAATAATTGTATAAAAATCACAATGTACTTTCTCTTCTATATTTACCCTGCTTCCAATTCCTTAAATAATACGAATTAAAAAGAGATTACTAACTTTTATATTTTAATCCGCGTATCGACTTTGCAAGGCTTCCTCGTGAAGCACGCATCGCGGATTGGAGAGTCTGGAAACCATCTCGACCATGAATACCAGGATCGACTTTTCCGCCACAGTATAAATAAGTTATAATGATGTTCTGAGCACTGACTGTGACGAAAATTAATCTTTTCCGCCACAGTATAAATAAGTTATAATGATGTTCTGAGCACTGACTGTGACGAAAATTAATCTTGTGGTCCGCACGATGACCAAAAGAAGAAGATATGTTAGATCGAAGAATGTTTTCCTGAGAGTGGGTTAGGAAACGAAATTACTCTGAAGCAGTACCAGTACGCCTCGCGGTGAGACACAAGAAGAAAAGAGGTAGTCCGCTGACAGAGCGTGGTTCTGCCTGCGTCATCCCTCCTACAAATTCGAGACGGATCCCTAATCTCTCGAGTATTTGAAGTATTGAGTTTTTCAATATTTTAAATATATAGCAACTGCGGCAGCCTTGTCCCCGGGATTTACCCAGCGTGGACTTTATTGCGATTTTACTACGGGTAACGAGCGAGTAACCGGGTGGCCGAAACGTTATAAAATTGAATTGCACTCTTTAGGACATCTTTTTCACGTCTCGAATCTACGAGTTTGTGAAAATGCAGGTAATCATTAGCTTGAACAGAACAGTCAACACGACAAGACCGCGTAGTCAAGCTGTCCAAGCATTCATACTGAAATTGTGCAGATTGTGTGTATTGTCTCTACATACAGTGTATATTGTGCGAGCCTGCGAAAAAATGGAGCAACACCAGCAGCAGCAGCCTGACCTTCCCACCTCGCCAGCGAGGAAAAATTCTTCAGGGAAGGTAACTTAATTTTCATACATTAATTGTTCTAATCGTCTCACGAATATATACAGTAAATTGGGGAACATTGGCAGGTTTATGTAACACTTTGTTGAATAATATAAAAATTAACATTTTTACATTTGCTTCAAGTATCTTATTATAACATTCCATCTGTTGTAATTGTATCTACTTCGAGTGTAAAAATGCATAAAATTGTTGTCCTTTTCCATCTTTAATACATGATAATTAACTGCCAGTGTTACCCCGTATTGCCCCGTATTATAATTTTCCGGAAAATGTAAAATATTACGTACACATATCGTAATTTCAATCTATTACAGTTTCTTACCGTTGTAAATTTGGTTTTTATAGCATGTTCGTTCTGGACAGAAAAATATCCTTATCAACATTTATAAGGAACTGATGAAGAAGGATCCCCTCACCAAACACCGCGAGATCATCGTGGCGCTGTCGAAACAAACCGGTATAGGCCTGTCCACGGTGAGGAAAACCCTTGCTGAATATAGAGATACCGGGAACGTGACTTCTCCAAATAAAAAACCCCGAAAGTTAAGTGCAATCCAAAAAGTATGCGAAGGGGAGAAAGACCGAATTCGGCACAAAGTGTATGAATTTTGGCTTAGGCGGGAAATCCCGAATTTAAACAAAATACTTTTGGCGGTAAACACAGACCCTGTCCTCGGCATGTATAAAAAAAGCATTCTGCATAAAATCCTGCAAGATTTAGAGTTTTCTTTTTCGAAACGACACAGAAATGTATTTACAAAAAATAGCGCGATACAGGGCAGAAGGTCGCCACATATATTATTTGGATGAAACGTGGGTCAACGCAGGTGATTGCCAGAATAAAAAATGGATTGACAACACTGTGCGTTCAAGCAGGGACGCGCAAGAACGAGGATTATCGACAGGCATTCCTGCACCTACCGGCAAAGGTAAACGCCTGATTGTCGTTCATATTGGGTCCGTGGACGGGTTTGTGCCTGGTGGTCTGCTGTGTTTTCAATAAAAAAAGAACACAGCAGACTATCATGACGAAATGAATGGCGATACATTTTTGAAATGGTTCGAAGGGATTCTGCCATCGTTAAAAGAAAATTCAGTTATTGTTATGGATAATGCGTCATACCATTCGGTAAAGGCCGAGCATTGTTCAACGATGAACTGGACCAAGCCACGAATTATAGAATGGCTTATTTCAAAGCATCAGGCTATACCGCCATTTGCTGGTAAGGTCACCTTGATTGACATGGTGAAACAGATCAAGCCCCAGTACGACAAATATGTCATAGACGAGCACGCAAAAGCAAATGGAAAAATAGTTCTACGACTACCACCCTATCATTGTGAACTAAATCCCATTGATTTGGCATGGGCAATGGTGAAGAGGTTCGTCAAAGTTTCCAATGTAACATACAAGTTCGCCCGTGTCCAACAATTACTCATCGAAGGCGTCGAATGTGTGTCTGCACAAAATTGAAAAAATTTTGTGAGGCACATGGAAAGCGAAGAAAGAAAATTCATCGAGCTCGATGAGATCATCGATGAATTGCAGGATGCTGAAATTCTGGGCAACCCGAATCCTCAGGGAGACTGCGGGGGCTCTGAAGCGGATTCAGGAGAAGATTTATTAGAAAATATTTAAAGTTCAGTTCCATAGGCTTAATGTTAAAAAGTACTGGTGGCTATCAACCAGTAGTACGTATACTCCTGAGGTACTCCAACGTATATAGGCTAAGTTACGCTCCGCAATAATACCTGTGACATACCTGTGATGGCTAAGTTACCTTGCACTTCTTGCATGTATCTGTGATACACTATATAGTACAAGGGCTCTACCTCTGCCCACTGTATATAGTTAGTTTAATAGTCCTCTTAGTTTTTAAGGCATAGTTTTTAAGTTACCATACAAAAAGACTCAGGGGGTTTTCATTAGCGTTAACCTTTTCCCCACGTTACCTGTTTGCCAAGTGCATTGACCTGTTAAATATTTTGTTATTTTTCCTAATCTCCTAGCAAATCTTTTTATAGTAATCAAAGGTATATATATATAGTTACATATATATATTTATATAGCGAGCGTTATTTCCAAGAGTTTCGATGCCACTCGAACATTTGGATTCTTCTATGTATATATACTATACCACCTTGTTTCAGTTTTTTTTATATGTTCTTCGTACTCACAAATCTACTTGTGTGTATGTGCGCGCGCGCGCGCGTGCGTGCATATGTGAGTACATGGATGTTAAATAAACCAAAGATCCGAAAGATTCGGAATCAGCGACTTCGAAAACTTGAGTGTACTCATTTTGCCGTGCGTATTCGGAAATAATTGTGCCACCGTGTATATGAAGGCGTCGCATGCGGAACAGTTGACAGAGAGGTAACAGGCGGAAAGACGGAGATAAACGTAGGCGGTTAAGTGGGGAGTATGACCAATCAGCGCCTCCTCGGAACCATCCCTGCGCGGACACGTTTTTTCTTAGGATGGATACAGTATAGTATTCATTTGAAAAAAATATGGTTTCCCATACAGCACTTTTTGTTGCAGAAACATTGTCACAATATTTCTGCAATGTTGCGCACATATTATCATGCAATGTTGCATTGAAAATATTGTGGAAACATTGCAGCATTATTCTGAAGCAATTATGACTTTGATGAAATATGTATGTACTATTGCCCGATCAGAAGTTGAGCCACTACCCACAAGCTGAAATGTCACAGGGGTAAGGGGAATCGTCCACTCGCGTCAACCTATCCCCTCCAACACAGTTCGTCCCGTGACGTAGAACGCGAACGATACCAATCGCGACAATCGGCGGATATGGACAGCCGCTAAGAACCGAAAAGTAGAATTTCTTGGAGGGGATAAGGTGGAGCGAGCGGGCGATTCCCCTTGCCCCTGTGACATTTCAGCTTGTGGGTAGTGGCTCAACTTCTGATCGGGCAATAGTACATACATGACATCGAGTGGGTTTTACGATGTGTTTCTTTTAACTGGATACGCTAGAATATCTCCCAGACCGTTGAAAATATGAAAAAATTGTTATTGTGAGATTTTCTTGTACATAAAATGAAGCATTGAGAGTAAAAACGGACTAACCCACATTGAAAAAAAATTAATTTTTCCTATTTTACATGATTGGTATAGCCTATTGGAATACATTATTGTTACTAACATTTAAAAAACCGAACTTGACCATAGTATCTTTTAAAATAATAATCAAAGAAAAAAATCGCATGCAATTCCATATAAATATATTTTGTTTATCTCCTTGTTAGGAGATATCCAGCTGTTCAGTGTTCCCGCAGACACACTGTATAATAATTGACTACAAATTACATTTTCGGCTCTACTGTTTGAAATTTTGCAAAATCATTGCTGTAATCTTGCAAGACCGTTTTCCGTAATATATCAGCAATATTGCCGAAATGTTGCAGAAATAATTCCTACCATATTGTATAGGTGCGGACATAGAGATATTGCGACAACGTCTCTGCAATATTTCTCACAATCAGACATTACTGCAATGTTACGTGCTGTAGGGGGTCTGTATACAATATACTTCAATCAAATTGTAAATGTCTCGAAAATTGTGCATTGTCACATTTTTTTTTTTTTTTTTTTTGAAAATAGTAATAATTGATTTATTTTTGTATTAATTTAGTTCCCCTTTAAAAATTCTTATTATACTACTATTTTTTTACTACACTCATCGGTTTCAATAATCATTTAGTATTATGTTCATTCTAAACAGACATGTGTATGTATATTTTCGATTGAGCAAAATACATTCACTTCGTACATTAAATACAAAAAATAGTTTCATAGTTCTTAATGTTGATAATTATATTATTTCGATTGCTCATTTTAATAACGCTGGTCCAATAAATATTTTCAGTGAGAGATTTAGGACCAGGACCAGGAGCACATTACCCAGAACAATGTCCCCCAATGAATCATAGTATTAGACCTCCTGCATATTCCATAAAATCCAGAGGTAAAACAAAAATTGTTGATGGAGGCCCTGGACCAAATGCATATAGTTTACCAACATGCATTGGTCCCAAAATTCCTGACAAACCAGCGCAGGGTGCATTTTCTATGTATGTATATATGTTTGACTTACATTCATTAGCTGGTACATATGTCCATCTTTTTGGTAATTATTTAGAAGTTTTCCATCCTCACCGATTTGAACGATTTTTGGATATGCTGTCGGGGACATGATTCTGATCAACTTTTTCCTATACATGTTACCGTCGCTCGACCTTCGTTTCCGGGATATTCGCGAAAAACTGCTGCTACTATACAATGTATTCTGCCGTATACCTACCTACAGTACGCGTCCGTGGCAGCGTGCGCTAGCGTGGGACAAAACAAATGACGAAGCTGAACATTGTTTCCGACATATTTGTCTCGGATATTAGTATTGGTTTGGCTAGATCAGTGAGGGGGCGCGCGCCCGCGAGAGGGCGCGTAAGGCATGGTAGCGAACCGATATGAGTCGGGTGTTGACGGGCATCCGCAAGTTTCTGGTTCAAATCTCCAAACTCACATTGGTTCGCCACCACGCTTTACGCCCCCCCCCCCCACTGATCTAGCCAAACCAATACTAATACCTGGGACCAGTTAGAAAGTGGAATGCGTTGCATCGGAATAAATCGAAAGAAGTTTTTCGCAAACATGTTGGAAACAAAGCTTAGCTTCGTCATTTGTTTTGTTACATGCTGATGCATACGCTGCCACGGACGCGTACTGTAGGTAGGTATACGGCAGAATACATTGTATAGTAGCAGCAGTTTTTCGCGAATATCTCGGAAACGAAGGTCGAGCGACGGTAACATGTATAGGAAAAAGTTGATCAGAATCGTGTCCCCGACAGCATATCCAAAAATCATTGAAATCGGTGAGGATGGAAAACTTCTAAATAATTACCCCGATATCTTCTGTAGTTTAAAAATTATACATGAAGTATACCTATCCCGACCACTGTGCGGCGTCAGGCCGGCCTGCGCAAGTCGGCTTGTGCAGGCTGACCTGACGGTGTAGTGCATCCACACGGTACGGCCTGCCTGCGCAAGCAGACTTGACAGACCGGCTGGACCGTGTGTGGCTGCCTTAATGCGTGGGCGCGAACCGATGTGAGTCAAGATGTTGACGGGATATCCGCAAGTTTCTAGTTCAAATCTCTATACTCACATCAGTTACGCACTAATCTAGCCCCAACCAATACTAATACTCGGTACAAGTTGGAAAGTGGAATGCGTTGCTGCACCAAATAAATTTAATATATTTTAAAATTGGCCTTTCATTTATTACCAAACTTGTTGACAGATCAGAGATTGGTTAACTCGAACCTTTTTTTTTACCCGGTATACACGTTGCCTGCGGTCACCGCGGCGTACATTCAGAAACAGTAGATGAGCGGCAGTTTCGTGCTGACGCACACGTTGTCGCATCATACACGTATGGGTCAAGTTCAATGCAGTGCACAGTGGTTCGTCTTATTGATGATCTAGCGGGACAAAAGTCCAAAATCATGACCCATCCAAAATGAATGAATCCTTGTCATACCACATGCTACCGAGTCAGGGATATTGAAATGATATGGTATGCAAATTTGTATGTATTTTATAATAATAACGAGCGTCCAATTGTACGCGCGCCGGGCCCTTAGTAACTGTTTGTTAGAATGCATCCAAATCAGCTATAAATCGATAGTGCTCCGTTGTATCGCAATTGAAGTTGTTAGTATTTTACAAAATGGATTGCAAACGTACAAGTAAGTAGTAAATGAAGTTTCAGCCATGAATATTTTAATTTTCAACGAAAACAATTAAAATATGATCATACAAAGCGTGGACTTTTTCAATAGCGTTCGTTTGAAATGCTCTAGATAACCTAGAAATTTTTGTGGCGTTTTGTTCTGTTTGCTTTATAGAATACATATTTTCAAGTTACAACTGCAAATATTTGCAACTCTGTGTTATTAAACTGTTTGTTCGTTTGTAAAGTTAAGTTAGCTGTCTTGATATTTTGCAGGCGTGCGTAGTATATCATCATCGAAATTGTAGTACAAGAAAATAATTCTTTTTTAGTTTTAAGTGCATTTTTAATAAAATCGTTTAACTTAAATTTTTTTTATACTTTCTTCTTAGAAACAAAAATCGAAATAACCAGGAGGGAACTTTTGGAGAAGTTAATTATTATTCATACTTGTAAATATTAGTAATAATATTATTTTATTAATAAAATATATTTACATTTTTTAAGAACTGTAAGTTACCAAGTGATAGTCTGAATTATAGGAAGTAACTTTTGTCTGAAAACTTTCTTTTTACCTCTTATAATTCGCGAGACATAACAAAATCGGAAAATAGCTGGATTTTCAGGAGTCAATTTTACCCCCTTAGACTGCATTTTTGGGCAGCAAAAAAATTGCGTAATACATACCGATATATCCTCTATATATCCCCAATGTTTCATAATTTTAGGAATTTTCGTGTTGGGGATCTTCCCTTGTGGGGGGGTGAACGTTTTAAGGGGTTAGACCACCTTGGACGGAGCGAATTTGCAGTCATTTTCGACATTTTTTTTAGCAAGATAATGAAATGTACAGAAAATTTAAGATAAAGCCTATTATTATACAACTCTCGCCGGAAAAAATCGTATTTTTTTTCTTACAAAATGGCGGTGGTAGAGCCGTGATACGCAAGATCTTGAGGAGCTACGTTTTCCACGGTGTTCAATCTCACGGCTATACCGTTTGACTTAGAACAAAAAACCAAACGGATTTATTTTCTGCATGCCTAAAACTAATGCACTTCTTCCCCCCATGGTCACCATTTCGAAACAAATTAATATTTTTGGATTTCCCTACGTACTTCCTTAGTTTTAGCCATGCAGAAAATAAATCTTTTTGGTTTTTTGTTCTAAGTCAAACAGTATAACCGTGAGATTGAACACCGTGGAAAACGTCGCTTCTCAAGATCATGCGTATCATGGCTCTATCGCTACCATTTTGTAAGAGAAAAAAATACGATTCTTTCCTGCGAGAGTTGTATAATAACAGGCTCCATATTAATTTTTTTTGTTTATTTCATTATCATACTAAAAAAAATGCCGAAAATGACTGCAATTTTGCTCCGTCCAAGGTGGCTTAACCCCTTAAGGGTGGTAAAACAATGTGGATGGTGTTTTTCAAACATTTTCATCTAATTGATGATTTATGGACGAACTGCGACTTTTGTCCCGCTAGCTTCTTAATAGACGAACCACTGTGCAGTGGTAGTAACAGTTCTTTGCGAATCTCTAGGAAACTACTAGCGTGTGGCGGTAACATGTATAGTAAAAAGTTGTTCAGAATCTTGATCTTGATAACATATCCAAAAATCATTGAAATCGGAGAGGATGGAAAACTTCTAAATAATTACCATTTTTTTTATCTTTTAAACAAGTTAATTGTTTGACATGAAGTTTTGGCTAACATTCACGTCAGGTGTTATATACAATAATGTTATTATTTATCAAAAAAATCTATACCTATTAGAATAGTACGTACTAATTGCAGCATATGTATAACTGTTATTACTTTCATGATACTATAACATGCATAATGCCATACATTTTATCTACTTCACTAACAAGGGACACACTCAGGGTTGCTGGGCCCTCTACGTGTCACATCACATTTCTTCATCTTCTCTATCTCTCTATATATATAGTACATATAAAATAAAGTCCCCGGTAATCTCGAGAACCACTAGAGGGATTGTGTAATGACGTTATCACCATTTTATAGAGCATTATTAAACGAAAGTTTATGTATATGAAATAATAATCTAGAACAAATGGATGACGAGTAGTGATGATTTTAGTGAAGTATTTCTTGAGAATGTTCTATGGGGTAGTGGGGGTCGCATCGTTTTTATTTTATACTAGGTATTGGGAAACCAAGAAATACGATACGTCAACTAGTGATAGAAAATTGAAGTACTGTGTTTAAATAGACATGTTGTGAAAAACGAGTGTTTTAAAATGATTTTATTTAGCTTCGATCTTCTGTTTGTATGGTTCAAGTCTGGTAACTGAAATTTAACCCACTTCCAACTATTTAATTGTCTTGAAATTTTGCAGGCGTGCATAGATTGGATGACAATATAATATATAAAAAAAATTAACCCCGAGCGCGTCAAAAAATTATGCAGTCATCAATAAATATAACCCATAACCACATATGCAAACAACTTGAAATCAGCCACTCGCGTTCTTTATGAAAACGACAAAACGCCACTGCGATAAAAAACGCCGATTTGAAATTAAATAAAAGATATTTCTAAAGAAGTCTGAGCTGCGAAATGTAAATCCATAAAGTCGAAAAACTAGAAAATAAAAAATATATAAAAAAAAATTATGTTAACCTTTCGTTGACACTCTAGGTGTGAACCACCCATAAGCTGATTTTGACGTTCTGAACATTTTATATGCAAATAAAATGTCGCCTTTTTTTCAAAGCCGACTTACGAACTATTTTTTCTCTCAAAATATTATATCCGAACATCAACCCTGTAGATATTCAGCTTCTAATATTGAAATTTGTAAGTTACAATTTTTTTTACGATTTTCTTCGTTTTTTCTCGACATGTGGTTTTTCTTATACTGCAATTTCCATGGTGTTTTTCAGTTTAAATAAAATCGGGGAGCAAGGTATCTCACAACAAATTCATTTCGACGCTTGATGTTGTATTAAATTGATTCATATTCTGTTATGAAAAATCCTGCTCCACGATTTTAATTAATCTGAAAAATGCCATCGAAATTGCAGTACTAGAAATTAATTATTTTACAACGCTGTTGTAAAGTGGCAACAGCGCCTCACGGACGCATTCCACTACAACCATGCACCGTCCCGGCATTCGGAGAGCTGCCAGCGACCGCTGAACAGCAATGATGCCCGAGCTTCAAAAATTTTAGGATAGCCTCTTTCAAATTAAAATCTCCGCTTTTATGATCGGTTTACCACTCACACCCCAGATTACTGTAATGAGATTTGAAAATACTGTCGACTCAACTCGTCCCCGTCACAATTTCAATAACTTTAGCTACGACAGGGTTGACTGTGGCGGTATAGCCTTGTAGGAAGAGATTTTTTGCCACCTGCGTGTGAAAACCACAATAATGGCGCATCGTTCCAAAAAATGACATTAACCGAAGCCGGTATAGGCGTGGCGTTGAGTAGCTAAAACATTCAGACACAAAATTTCTAGAAAAAAAAATTCAAACACCGCTAATCAGCCACCACCATCTGACGATCGTGGATTGGCAGTTGAAGTTGCGCGGCCCCCGAAGGATATGGTGGGGTAACGGGAACGCTGCTCGACTCCGCCTGAACGAAGCCGTGTGGCTGTTGTTTATTCTTAGCGTAATAGTGTGTGCAGCGACCGGCGGCCTCGAGCTACCGCTGATGGAGGGGGAAACACCTACAGGAGTTGTGGTTATGTGTGCATCACTGATGCAGACGCAGTTCACGCACACATAACCACCGCTTCTGTAGATGTTTCCCCCTCCGTCAGTGGTAGCTGGAGTTCGCCGATCCCTGGTTAAGAGCTCGACGACTATCCCCACAAATTCTTGGAATTCTTTGGTCGAGAGTAAGAGAATCCGAGAACGAGCGAGAGTGGAAAAAAGAGTCACACGTAAATGCCGTCGACTACGGAAGAGACGTTATTCGACCTGATTGAATGACAAATAAATGTGCGTGCACTATCTCTTCGAGCTCGATCCACGTGCGCGACTATATACAATGTATCAGTGAAGAGGTAGAGCAGCGCTGTCCAAGGTCGCTCACGCGTGAGCCCGGGATTCTCCCACTCTCGTCCCCGTTGCCAGGGATACCGCGCGACGCTAATCGCGAAGACGCTTGCCCGGCTGGCCCGTCGTGACAGCCTTCGTAGCGTCGCGCGATCTCCTTGACAACCGATAGCACGCTGGGCGAGAGAAAGATTGGAAGGGGAAGCAGGCGCGTGAGGGGCCCCTACGCTGGACAGCGCTGAGGTAGAGCGTACGATGCATGTGAACGACGAAGCGAGACAAAGTATCATGCTTTCTCTCTTCCGTAGTCGATGACAATTACGTGTGACTCTTTTTTCTGCTCTCTCTCGTTCTCGGATTCTCTCACTTTCGACCGAAGAATTCCAAGAAATTGTGGGGATAGTCGCCGGACTCTTAACCAGCGATCGACGAACTCCAGCTATCACTGATGGAGCTATCGCTCCTGTAGGTGTTTCCCCCTCCATCAGCGGTAGCTCGAGGCCACCGGTCCCTGCACTAATCCCCACCGCGCGACGACCTGGCGTAGGCCGAGAGAGAGCGAGAACCTAGAGAAAAGGAGTACCGAGGCAGGCAAGCGGTGTGATGGGAGAATACCCTTCACGCAGCTCACCGGCCAATAAATCTGAAAAGGACTTTAGTAACATATATACACCAATGTGACTTGTGCACACCAATCACGCCATACGACGTCACCGCCTCACTAACGCAAATATACCAGGGATCATAGCACGTACACGGGAGGCACGCGTAGATACTGACCTACACACACAGTAGGGCCGACCGCGCTACTCTAGTTCAGACCATGAAAATGAACCGCCCCGCGCTCAGCTGTTTCAGCTTTAAACTGCACGGCCCAGAAGTTAGACTCTTAATATCCCGAGAATGAAGCCTCGGATCCCAAAACGGTTAAAGACTTTTCGATGTCTTTTTGCATCAGGATATTACATGTTCCAGAGAGTCCCCGAATTTTGGGACACCCTGCAAACAAAGATATAAATGAAGCTAAATTCTGTGTAATCATTTTCGCTATTTCTATGCTCGCCACTGTACATATCACCTGTTGATGGTGAATTATGCGGATTAATGAAAAATAGCGTACTTTTCAGAGCATAAGTGTCTAATTCTTAAAGACGTGTAGTTTTTGTTCCCTTTAGCAATAAGGCAAGCAGATATGTTCAAAATGTTCTTCGAAAAATAGAAAAATGTATGTCGTAAAACGGTGAAGAAATTTTCGCTTCGCTCTAAACCTGTTTTTGTTCCGTAAGAAAGAACAAACTATGCATGTACTGCCTATGTACGTAACTTTCATCAAAATCTGCGTGTGACACTTAAATAAGTGATGTCCTTTGTAAATATACAATATAGGTTTTATCTGCAGAGCTAATGCTTGAAGGAAAATGAAAGTAATCATAGGAATTACATGAATTACATTCTCATGAAATGCTGACGAAAGATGAATAGTACATGATTAATTTTTATTATGTCGAATGTTACAGAGGTGGTTATCAAGAACTTAAACAAGTGCGAATAGGTCCTGGTCCAGCAGCTTACACAAGTATGGATGTCGATCTTATAAAACGTAGTGCTCCAGCATTTAGTCTAAAATGGAGGTACCAAATCGCAGAACTAGACCATAGTCCAGGACCACAATATTTCCCTCAAATTGAACTTGGAAGACGAGCACCTATGTATTCATTTGGTATTAGACATAGTGAATGTGCTGGATTACCTGCTACAGAGTTAGACGACGATTAATATATATTGAGTTTTATGAATCATATTTGTATATTTATACAATAATTTTGATGCATAATATTGCGATGATGTTTGTAACATCAAGTCTGTATAACTTGTTTTATGTATATAAAATATAAATTTTTACACATTCATGTAATGCTTAAGCAATGTTTACTTACAAGGAGAACATTTGAAGTGGAAACGTGTTTTTTTCATTACTTATATTTTAAGTTATAAGCAGGGAGTCGAGACCGAAACAGAAACCGAATTTCCGACCGGTCGCGACCGGTCTAGCGACCAGTAACCGAGGCGAAAAGGGACCGCTGTTGTGACCGTAACAGTGAGAGGTTGTGGAGGGAAACCGAACTGAGACCGATTGCCTCTCGATCGGGAATCTCAGACCGTACTTTTAACGAGACCAATCGAAACCAAACCGAAGGCATGACCAGTCCGCCGACTGGTCGGTTGACCGGTCGCAAACGGTCGAGTTAATTTATGGAGAGATTTCTGTTCCTCTCCATAAATTACGAGTCGGAGCGGTTCGGAGCGGTTCGGAACGGTTCGGAGCGGTTCGAATCGGTTCAACCTAGCTGAATAAGCCGAGAAGGTATGGATGCTATTCCTGCCGCTCACACTGTTTGTCACTCTCGTGACGGGTTTGTTGATAGCAGACTTTTGCAGTTATTTGTTACTGTAACACTGTCCATTCCAAACTATGTCGATCTGCCGAGATATTATTGTATTTCAAACACTAGTTATGTATTATTTTAATAGAAGTAGTTAATACAAATAAATTATTGTTAATATACAAATAACAAGAAAATGGTTAAAAATGTAATTCTTCATGTGATTATTTTAAAAGTATGTCCAAGTGCGGAAAAAACACCTAACAAATTTCAAATTTGTTATTTATGCTATTGTTAAATATATTTATATTTTATTACATTCCTATCTTCTGTTTCAAATTTCAAATTTGTTATTTATGCTATTGTTAAATATATTTACATTTTATTACATCTTCTGTTTTTTCCACACTTGGACATACTTTTAAAATAATCACATGAAGAATTATATTTTTAACCATTTTCTTGTTATTTGTATATTAACAATAATTTATTTATATTAACTACTTCTATTAAAATAATATATAACTAGTGTTTGAAATACAATAATATCTCGGCAGATCGACATAGTTTGGAATGGACAGTGTTACAGTAACAAATAACTAAGTCTGCTATCAACAAACCCGTCACGAGTGACAAACAGTGTGAGCGGCAGGAATAGCATCCGTACCTTCCCGGCTTATTCAGCTAGGTTGAACCGATCCGAACAGAACCGAACCGCTCCGAACCGCTCCGACTCTTAATTTATGGAGAGAAACAGAAATATCTCCATAAATTAACTCGACCGTTTGCGACCGTTTGCGACCGTTTGCGACCGGTCAGGACCGAAAGTCTGAGAGAATTTCTCTCTCGAGTTTTGGTCGAGAGAAACCTCCTGACCGTTCGGTCGCTCTCTAGTTCGGTCGAGAGAAAACTCCTGACCGTTCGGTCGCTCTCTAGTTCGGTCGAGAGACCTGTAAATGCCATATTGGTCGGTCTCACTGACCGCGACCGCGACCGAAACCGAATTTCTATCGGTCTCGACTCCCTGGTTATAAGTCCCAACGAATTTAAGACTCTTCTTCCTTTTCTGGCGTATCTGACTACTCATTTTTAAAACATGCGAAGTTAAAAGAATCTCGTAATAATGCTAATATAATTAACACATGGAGGTAATAGGTAATTAAGGGCATCCGCCCTTAAAAATTTATGATTTTTCATAAAGACTACAAAAAGGATACAATGTATGGGTTTAAAACATTTTGCACTTTATTCTGCTACAAATGTAGAGTATAAAACAATTTTTTTATTTCATTTCTGCCCACCCCTGTCTCTGATATGTATTGAGTGTTGCATCGTTGTAAAAAAAAACTGCCCTGCAATGGCGCCACGAAAACTTATGATAGGATCATCTAAAATAAAAAAACCAACGATAGGGTAGATGTATCATTTGTGACCACTTTAAGGATTTCCGTACCATTCACAGATACATAACTTACAAAAGAATACGTACACAAAAGTAAAGAATATATCAGTGTAATCTAAAATCTACAGAGAATTGAAATATTCTACGTTGAACAATGTTTTAAACATAATTATTTAAAAAATCATTATATTATCGTGCCAGACTGTTTTGCACCATTTGTGGCCACTAGAGTACCATTTTTGGCCAGCCGGCTTTCCATTTGTGGCCACTTATAGAATTGGTAATAAGAAAGATCCATAGTAAGAATTGTAGTTTTTAATTTATTACAAATGTTCATTACTGAACAAATAATACAATATTTGCTGCACAAAAATAATATTAACTGCTAATATCCTTTTTACTTTTTCTTTTGGTAGCGACAGGTTTTGCTTTTTCTGTTTTTTTCTTATTCCTTTCTTCTAACTTTATGGCTTTAATCTTTTTATTTTCTTCTATTTTTGCTAGTCTTTTTTCTTTATTAATCTTTCTCTCCTCTTCTTTGTTCTCCTTTTCCTTTTTTTTGGCCAACATAATCTCTATCCATTTGTCTGATGTTATTACAGCAGGTAAATGTTCAACTGCTTTCCGCTTTCGCTTTATGATTTGCTTTTCGGGCCATAAAAGAATTTCATTGAAGACATCATCGAATGACTTTTCACGAATCGTAATATTTGTTGGAGATTCAGCATTGTTTTCGCCAGCTTCCTTCTCTGAAACTTTGGCAATATCCTGCGAAGAGTTCTGCTCGTTCAATGTAAAACATTCGTTATTATTTAAGTTATTATTTTCGATAACTATACAGTGATTATCTGGAGAAAATTCGTGACAAGTGGAGTTTTGTTTAGGATTAATGGGGCTGCATAATCCATTGGACATGGATTGGGAAGGATATTCATCTGCGATAAATAAAAAATCAGACAAAAATAAGTAAGCGATTCAAAAGGAGAAAATTAAATAAACATGATTATAATTATGTTACTTTTCAATTATTAATAATTATTCCATTGCCCTCAAATTAAGAATCTTAAAGAACTTCGACATCTTTTTCTGAACTTACGCGTATGAATGCCGGGCATATCAAACTCAGGGAATGGAAGAACCATACAATTGTTATCTGTTACAGAGTACTCTGTAACCGGTAGGGCCGTGGAAGATGTAAATGCAGTTTTATGAAGACCTTCTGCTTTTGCATTGTAACCTGCCCCTCCGGTTTCGTCTTCAACAATTGTAATCCAGAGACGATAAAGTGCCTCGTGACTATCGTCAGTTTTCCAAACTGTTTTTGTAGCTCTCGCTTCCTTAAAACGTTCTAGTATGTCAGGATTGATTTTGCTTTCCACGTATTGGAGGTGCGTCAAGCTATGCGGATTATTTTCATGTCCCTCGCACTCTGTATTTGGCACTTCCTGTTGTCTTTTCTCCTGGATGCATTTAGTGTAATTTACGGTATTCGCGTCAAATGGATATAAACCGCATGTCTTGAAGCCATTTTTCAGAGTATTTGTGAAATCTTCGTGCCAAATAATACGTGACAATAACAATGGTACATGATACTTTTGGACTTCACTGCCTTCATTTTGTATGCGCCAATTTTTTACGAGGCCTTTCCATTTTTGCTTTAGGGGGAAAAATAGGGCAACGTCCAAGGGCTGTAGAATATGCGTTGCATGAGGCGGAAAGCAACATATTTCAATCTGCATCTCCCTACAGAACGAGCTGAGATGTATAGACAGGTGGGAAACATGCCCGTCCAAAAATAATACGATTGGTAAAGGGATATTACTTTTTAGAAGGAAAGGGTGAAACACGTTGGTGATATACTCGTAAAATGCTTCGCACGTCATCCAACCATTTTCCGTTTTCCCTATTCCCCAATCTGTAGGAGCAGTTTGTATACAGATCTGCGGTAGACGCTCATATTTATAAATTGTTAATGGCGGGGCAAATTCTCCAGCAGCATTTACCGTGAATAGCGTTGTAATATTTTCTTTATCGTTACCAGTTACATCATACACTGATTTGCCCTTTTCCGCCAAGACAAGACCTCCTTTTGGTGCGAGGTATACCGCTGTTTCATCCATGTTAAATACTCGTCGAGGATCTTGGAGTATTTCTACTTTATGGTCTAATTGAATTCTTACATCGGAAAACCACAATCGAATACGATTTTCAGTTAATACAGCCCTAGCTTTAGAGAGCTGTTCCGCTTTTTTGTGTGCGATTCGGGGATGGCGTCTGAGGAATGCATCAAACCATTTCCGCCCAGGGAGGCCATTTTTGAAAGGATTAGGCATGTTCTCCCTACTCACTAATTGCTTAACTGAGTGCACTAAACAGTCTTTATTGACAGGGAATCCCATTTTACTCGTCTCCAAAAGCCACTGCTCTAACTTTTCTTCCACCTCACGCCCAAGGACGCACCTCCGTCCGACTCGCCCTGAGGTTTCTGGTGCTCTCCCATGTAATTTATTTCGTAAACTTGTTCGGGGAACATTGTATAACTTACTGGCTGTTGCAATTGGAGTTCCGTCTCTAATCGCTTGCAATGCATTTTTCACGTCGTCTTCAGAATAGTTGGCGAAGAATTTTCTTTTTGGTCGTTGTTTCTTCATTTCAACACTTTTCGTCATTGAAATTGTTTTTGTAGAATTTCTCTTTCTACGTCCCATTATTATCTATGGCAGCTAAAAGTAATGGGTATTTTGCAGAAAAAATTAAATTCAACTTTAGAAGAATTTTTTCGGTAAGTATTATATAATAATTTTACAATAATTAGGTATTGTACGATAAGTTGCTAATGAGAATGCCTACTGACCAAAAATGGTTGTACCGTGGACTGTTTATGGTCATTACGTGGCCACGAATGGTACAATTCCATTTTCGATGTACCATTTTTGGTCAGTGCCTAATTCCAGTAAAGTTTAGGTTATATCGTTGAAATTCTTTTTTAAATCTCAAAAATATTTGTTTTTTAATATAAATATGTATAAAACTGCATCCATACTCTTGTTAAATACAGTAAATAATTGTTTTCTTACCAGTCGTATGCTAAGCACAATTTGCAAGGATGTGGAAAGTTATCAAAGATTTGCACATTCACGTATGATTATTAAATAAAACGGGACAACAAAACAGTAGAAAGTAGTAGAAATGGTGCCAACATAACCCATCCGTAGACAGCTTCATTCATTGTAATGAAAGTAAACTAAGAATACTTAATATATCGGAATAAATAAGACAGTGGCCACAAATGGTGCAGTGGCCACAAATGGTACATCTACCCTATTCCTAAATTACACATGTGTCGTTATCGCGCTACCTTCAGGCGGTGTTAAGAAACAACTGGGCAATGATTGCCAAATGTTTAAACCAGGCCTTCCCAAGTAGGGGAAATGCACTCCTAAAACAGATGTTTCGGTTCTCCCTCCACCGGTGCGCCTTCAGCTAAGGTGGGACGACTCTTACAACCCTCTCTCCGAGGAGACAGTAACGTCGCTGGGAAGCATATTGGACGCTTTAGGGCGAAAGTATCAAACGTGTCAAATTTTTATAGGAAATTTCATAATGACTTAAAAATAGTAGGAAAAATTAAAATTTAAACTAGCATTTCAAAATAACGTAAAAAGAATTACAAAAAATGTATTACATACAACGATATAGTAATATAATAATCGTAGTGATGTCTTCTCATTAGAAAAATATATTCATTTTTATAAAAATACAAGTAGTAGTTATTTTCTAAATTTTCGTACAATACATAAATACATTTTATATTTTAAACAACTGTGACGTCCCACTATTTTTCGCGCGGTACCATTCTAAAATCTCTATCCTAAATATTAAAATCAATCCACCAAAGTCCTTCAAACTCAAATCTTATCCCTTTTCCCCAATCGCTGATCACCTCGGCGATGTACCTTAGCGGTCCCCATCTCAAGATGATTGGTACGAAACCTCCTTCGCCTATTCGCCTTACGAGGCACAAATCCTCATTCACATTATTTCTAAACAAGTCCCTCGCCCCAAAAAACCCTTAAATCGAGACCACGTCTCACCCCTTCTCTAAGACCCTCCAAGTCAAGACCACAATTACCCCTTTCCTATTAAAACACCCAAAATCCATTCGCTGGGCCGAGCACCACCTTTTCACGTGCATAAAAACCCCGGAAGGATAATTGCGACGAATATTTGGTGTACGTGACAGAAATGCGTCTAATAATAGACGCACCTTTATAAAAACCCCGGAAGTCCTACTGCGACTTATTTTCTTAAATGTGTCAAGGCCGTTACCGCGCGTACCCCTGCGACAACCATATAAATACGAGGGGACCGAGATAGAAGTCCTCTTTCGACAATCGCTCTTCGAAAGGACCACATTAAAAGTTTATTTAAACCTATTGAACAAAATCATCTTAATCATTGTAAGCATTCACTATTACCATTTATATTATTGAATATCACCTCCATACATATTACCTTGCTTTATTATTGCTTATTGCTATATATATATATTCATCTTATCAACGCTTATTGCATTTCATATTATTTTGTATTCTTAACGCTTACTGCATTTCATATTATTTTGTATTCTTAACGCTTACTGCATTTCATATTATTTTGTATTCTTAACGCTTACTGCATTACATATTATTTTGTATTCTTAACGCTTATTGTTTTATATAAAATTTATTGGCTTATTTCCATATGTTTCATGTTCATATTCTTATATATTGACATCTTTATATAAATGTTATGTGCTAATGCTAAAAGTCTAAAGCATTATTATAAAATATAACCGTCATCACAATAACGGTGCATGGCATATTGTCGTGCATCCAAATAAACAAACGATCTTATATTTAACCACGCTTCGAATTATTGTGTTAATCCTTCGGCTACGGAGATCCCGAAACATAGCAGGCAGCCGCGACAGCTGATCGCGACACGTGAACGCGAGAGTGCTTGCAGTGTTTAAAAACGTTCTTTCGCATAGGCCATGTACAGCCGTATGCCTAAACATATTTCGCGGAACTATTACGGGTAACTTCTACCTGAATGCAACGGTAAATCCAATTACCGGGTCAAACCAAAACAAGTGTTCTAACGGGTGTCTCCTCAGTGCGTATTCGGTTACTAAACCTTCCCTGGTCGATTAGTGTGCTGGATTACAGATTCGTGCCTGATCTCTCTACAAAACCATGAGTGTGCTGGATTTCAAATTCGCGCCTGACTCTCCCTTCAAAATCCTCAGTGTGCTGGATTACAGATTCGCGCCTGACTCTTCCCTCAGAACCCTCAGTATGCTGGATTACAGATTCGCGCCTGACTCTTCCCTCAGAACCCTCAGTATGCTGGATTACAGATTCGCGCCTGACATTCCTACCTCCCCCCGTAGTCATCGTTCCTAAATACCTCACCCGGGACGTGACACAACTTTCGTACAATGCAAATGTGTTATACATTTTATTCGGTTTTATGAAAATGCAATCAGTACTTATTTTATAAATTTTTGTACAACATATATACATATTATATACATGTTATAGAAATATCCATTTTATACACATTTTGTGTATAATATAATTTTATTCCATAATAGTTTTGAATTAAATATTAACGCTTACAATATAAAATTTAACAAAATTCATATAAAATTCATATAATATTATACCGTTTTACTATTTACGTATATGTACATACAATAATATTTTTAGGCTTTACGTTTCCGCGAAAAACGTTTCTGCAATTTTTCTTCTGTTAGATTATAAATATTGACGTCCATGTCAGTTAAAGCAACTCGCATTAAGTTTTGTAATGTTGAATGGTTTAGCGATTTAATATACTTCATCACAGAAAATGCACTTTCGCATCTGTATGTGGATCCGAAAATAGATACAATTTTCATAGCTACATTTTGAGGTGTGGAAAATCTTCGGAATTTAATTTTCTAAATAAGTATTCGCCTTGATCGGTTAAATATTGTAGTTGGTAGTGTTCGCGCAAAGCGTGTAATTCTAATTGTATATCTTCCGAATAGTCATTTATATTTACCGAAAATGGATCACTGAATAATTCAAGGTCTTTTTCCAGAAATTCAATGTCTTTAAATCTAATTTGGAATTGTTCATTTAAATCCTCGAGGACAGATATGAAAATAAGAAAGTTCGCTGCGGGAAATTCATCTTTGATTTCTCTGCAGCTTGGAAAGTTATTTAAGTTGTGTATTTGCAGCTGATTTGTAAAATCTTGCAGTGTTTGGCGAAAATTTGTAATATAATTTATATATTCTGCAAGTTTCTTTGTTTGCAGTAACGAGTTTAGAATATTCAAATGATAAGTGATGTCTGTAATAAATGCTAATTCAGTGAGAATGTTAACATCTTCAAACTTTTTTTCGAATTCTGCTGTACATTTACTTAAATGTTCGTTTAACAAAAGTGGTATTTCCTTTCTTATTGCTTATTGCTTATTGAATTTCATTGTTTATTAATAAAAATATTTAATAATATTAATAGTGATTGCTACCAATTAGTTATAATTATTTTGTAAAATTTGAAGAAACTATTCTATTGGTGTTTAAGTTGATTTTCATTCTTATTTCAAGAAGTTGTGATGATTAAGTATTATATCTTCAATTGAGTTTTTAAGTTGTGAAATATAATAATAAGAAATAATTAGGAGCCCCGTTTCCCCCGCGGGCGGGGGGTATCCGTGGGGATTTCCACCAAGTAGAAAAAAAAAAGTGGATGTGAGAGAGAGTTGGGGTAGTGAGGAAGAGGCGAGGGGTATAGGGAAAGGGCGGGCTTGTACGGTGAGTCAGAGATACAGCAGAGATAGGGGGAGGTTAGGTGTGCCGGTAGGTGAAAGAAGGCGGGAAGGAAAGGGAAGAGCGGCAAGAGGTAAGTGGCGACACAGTGAGGGAGAGGAGAGAAGTAAGACAGGAGTCCGAGAAGGCGGGAAATTCAAGTGGGAGATAAGGCGCGAGGTAAACAGGAAAAGGAAGAAGGTGAGAGAAGAAAGAAGTAGACAAAGAGGGTGAAAAGGGGTAATAGGCTAGGGGAAGGGAGGGAACAGGTACAGGAAGGATGGAGGAGGGAAAGGAGGGTGAGAAAAGGAAGGGGGGGTTACAAGGTAGAGGATAAAAAGAGGAGGGACAGCACAAGTAGTGTAGGAAGCAGTGTGGGGAGTTTAGAAAACTATTGGGGAAAAAAGAGGGAGAGAGAGGAGGAGACGGAGGAATTAATGGAGGGGAAGGGAGGGTTTAAGAGGAGCGGGAGGAGAAGGACGTCGCCGGAGAAAGGCGGAAAGCGGGAGGTGAAAGAAGGAGAGGAGGGGGGGGGGAGGAATGGTAGGGATGATGAGAGAAATGATGTTGGAGATGAGGAGGATGAGGGAGGATATGAAAAGGGACAGAGAGGAAAGAAAAGAGCTTAGGGAGGAAATGGAAAAGGAGAGGGAGGATAGAAGAAGGATGGAAGAAGAGTGGAGAGGGGAGAGGAGGAGGTGGGAGGAGGTGGGAGGAGATGAGGGAGGAGAGGGTAAGGAGGGAAGGGTTGGTGGAAAAGTTGGGAAAGATGGAAGAGAGAGAGAAAAGGATGGACGATGTGATGGAGAGGGTGGAGAGATGGAAAAAGGAAAGGAAGGGGGTGGAGGGGGGGGGGGGTAGTGAGGTATCTGGGAATGTGGGGGAGTGGAGAATGAGAGTGAGAAAGATAGAGGTGATACAGGACAAGAAGGAGAGAGAGAGAAGAAGAAATAACGTGGTGGTAAGGGGGCTGGGGGGGGGGGGAAGTGATGTGAAGGCGGAAGTGGGGCAGCTTTGGGAAAGGATGGGGCTGGGGGGGGGGAATAAAAGAGGTGAGGAGAATAGGTAAGACACGAAGGGAAGGAGGGGGAATGGTGCTGGTGAGTCTGGAGGGAAGAGAAGGACAGAGGAAAGTAATGGAGGCAAAAAGCAAATTAAGAGGAAGAAGAGAAAGGGTGGAGGACGACCTCACAGAGGAGGAAAGGAGGGCGAGGTGGAAGATTGAGAGGAAGGCTCAAAGGGAGAGAGAGAGGGGTAGGAGAGTGCAGGTGGGATACATGAAGATGTGGGTGGATGGGAAGTTAAGGAGGTGGGACGAAATAAGGGAGAAATGGTGTGAGGAGCAGGGAAACGAGTGAAGGGGGAAGGGGGACGGGAGGTGGGAAAGGATGTGGAAAAGAAAAGGGGAAAAGAAAAAGGGGGGATTTGGAAAGTGGCCTTCTGGAATGTGGTGGGAGTGAGGAAGAAGGATGAAGATTTCTGGAGGGGGCGTCACGATTATGAGTGAGACCTGGGTCGAGGAGAAAGGTTGGGAGCAAGTGGAAAGAGGGCTGCCCAGGGGATATATATGGGAGAAGCAATGGGCCAGGAGGGAAAACAAGAGGGGGAGAGCGATAGGGGGAATGTTAATGGGGGTGAGAAAGGGGCTGGAATTGGGAGAAGAGGGAGGAAGAGGGAGGGAGGGGATAACGGCGAAGAAGGTGAAAATTGGAGGGGAGGGCTGGTGGAAGATAGTAGGGGTTTATGTTAACGGAGACCTGAAGGAGAAGCTAGAGAAGCTAGGGGAATGGATGGAGGAGAGGGAAGGGGGGGTGAGGGTAGTTATAGGGGGGATTTTAACGCGCGTACGGGGGAGGAAGGGGGAGAAGCATGGGAAGGTGAGGAGGAGGAGGGGAAGTAGGAGATCCAAGGATAAGGAGATAAATGGGGAAGGGGGAGGTTTGTGCAGGCACCTAGAGGAAATGGGATGGGGAATAATGAATGGGAATATAGGGGGGGACGAGGAGGGGGAGTGGACCTTCACAGGGGGGCGGGGGAAAACAGTAATAGATTACGTGCTAGGGAATAAGGCTACAAGGGAGAAGGGTGGAGAGGATGGAGGTAGGGGATAGGATAGAGTCGGACCACCATCCGTTGGTGGTGTGGTTGAGAGGGGAGGGGAGGAGGAGGGGGGAAACATACGTGGATGGGAAGGGGTCATGAGGTGCAGGAGGGAGGGAGGGAGGTGGAAGAGGGTGACTTGGAGGTGGAAGGGTAAGAAACTGGAAGAAGTCAGGAGTTTTAGGTACCTGGGGTACACGTTGATGGGGAACGGGTGGCAAGAAGGACACGTGGAGCAGAGAGTGAAGAAGGGGGCCGCCGTGATGGGAAAGGTATGGGGGATTGGAAAGAGGTTGTTTGAGAAAGACTTGGAAAAGAGACTGTGGCTGTATGATAGGTTGGTATGGCCGGTAGTGGGGTACGGGGCGAAGGTGTGGGGATGGAGGGAAAGGGAAAAAATAGAGAGGATGCAGGAAAAGTTCCTGAAGTGGGTTTTGGGGATAGAAAGAAGTACGCCGATATATGGTGAGGGAGGAGTTGTAGAGGGGAATGATGAAGGGTAGGGCGGAGATGAGGGCGTGGGCTTATGAGAGAAAGCTGGAGGAGGGACAGAGAGGGAGCTGGCAAGGAGGTGCTGGGAGGAGGTGAAGGGGGGCTCAGGAGGGGAAAGGTGCTAGAGGGGTTGGAAAGAGAAAGGAAGGAGTTTTTTGAGGGGAGGGGGTGGACGCTGGAGGAGATAGAGAGGATGAGGGAGGAGGGGGGACTACGAGGAGAGGAATTGGTGAGCAGGGAATGGAAAGTACAGGAGGAGGAGAGGTGGGAAAGGATAGGGAGCGCCAGATATAATGTATGGTACGGAAGGGTTCAGAGTTCTGCAACGGGCGGATATATCGCGGGTTTACCCGTCCGTTACCCGTCCGTTTTTCGATTCATCCTACCCGCCCGGACCCGCCGGCGGGTAAGCGGGTCAGCGTCGATTTCTATCCGCCCATACCCGCCCGGAGCTGACGGAACTTTTATCTGACTCGCCTGTATCCGCGCTATACCCGCTAATACTCGCGCTACGCTATACTTGCTAATTCCCGCGCGTTCAAACCGAGTTAATAGTTTATTTATATTATAATTATTAACAAAGGGAAAGTAACAAATATTCGAATACTGCAGAGAAAAATAAAAGCTTTTAATATAGGACTGATAGCATAAAATTAATATTGCACTATATACATACTATTACAAAATAATAAACACAAAACATTGTAATTAAACATAAATAAAGTGACATTTAAAAATGATATTTCCACTTCTTCATAAGACAAGAAATACTCAATGGCTGCATTACATATTGCATTCACAATCTTTAAATTAAAGATAAACAGAAATTAAATTAAATTTTTGCATGGATCCATAATTTCTTGAATTTGATACAATGCATGCCATACTGTTCATTCGTAGAATGAAATAAATCCAAATAAAGTACCAGTAAAGTCGGAATTGAAATGCAGCTAAAGGCACGGGTACGAACGGATAACAGTGCGACTACGGGTGAGTCAAGTACGCGTCGCGACAGCTTCGGGCGGGTAGAAATCGACGCTGACCCGCTAACCCGCCAGCGGGTCCGGGCGGGTATGGGTAGCTTGGTAGCGGGTATCACCGGGTGAGTGCAGATACGGTTACGGGCGGGCGGGTGAATCGACGTCACGGCCGGGTGACGGGCGGGTCAAACCCGCCCATTGCAGAATTCTGGAAGGGTGAAGGGAGAAGGGCTGCCGGGGTACCTAAAGAAGGGGTGGGGGGAAAGTAGGTGGAAAAGAGTGGCGAGGTTTAGGCTGGGTAGTGAAATGAGGGGGGTAGATACTGGGAGGAGGGAGAGAAGAGGAGGTGCAGGGTTTGTGGGAGGGGGGAGGAGACGTGGAAGCACGTGTGGGAGGAGTGCATGGGGTGGGGAGAAGAAAGGGGGTGGCAGGAGATGGCAGGGGAAGTGTTAGGAAATGAGGGAGAGGGGGAGAAGTGGATGAGGAAGTTGGAGGAAAGGAGACGAGTGTGTGGGGGATCGGGGGAGTGGTTGAGGGATTGGAGTGGACAGAGAATCGAGCGGAAGCGGAGGTCCGGGAGGCGGAAGTGGGTACGAGAGGATGGGAGGGGGAGAGAGCGTGCTAGAGGACGAGCGGGTGAGCGGGTGATCGGGCGAGTGGGCGAGCGAGCGAGAGGAGAGATTAAGCGGAGTCGTGTAAATATTGTAAATAAATATTATAAATAGCTATGTAGGTTTCAGGTCAACACTCCCCCAGGGAAGACCCCGACGAGACACGTCGGGGGTGCGGTCGGTGTCGCACTTAAGCGCGGGAGGGGGAGGCAAGCGAAAGTATCGCTAGTTTGATCTCGCATAAGTCCTCCCCATCAGGCTCCCGACTCCGCCCCCCTTTTTTTTTACGTGGAGAAATCCCTAACGGATACCCCGCCCCTCGGGGGAGGGACGGGGTTATGTGGGGTTCGCACCCACTAAAACTCAACGGTGGTCTGCTTCGGGCGCGGAGTCGTGCGCTCGAGGGGAGGGACTTGTCCGGGAGCCAGCTAGCGATTCATCCGTTTGCCCCCCCCCCCTCAGCGCTATTGCGATATCCGCGCTCTACAATCCCGCGCTGTACCGGCGGGGTCTTCTCTGAACTCCGGCGACGCGCGGCGGACCACACGCCCGCGTCGCCACTTCTGGGGGTCGCTTTGTGTGTTGCTGTTGTGGGGTGAGAGTGCCCCCCGGCACTCCCACCCCGCGACCCCTGCGATCGAGCGATAACCCGGACGCGGCCCGGAGGGCCGTGGCCGGGCGGGAAGACGGCACCGGGTCGAATGATCTTCGGGGCCGCTCGCTAACGAAGAACGGCCCCGTCGACCGCCGAACTCACTCTCCCGCTAGATCGCCTTCCACGGGAGCGCACTAGTAACGGCGCTCGTGGCGCGGCTCCCGGGGGAGCAGCGGATGGTCGGCTGCTCCTCGAGGGGGTCCTCCGATGCGAGGACGCCCTGAACGAAACTTCGCCGTCGCGCGCCGCGATCTGCCACGACGCGACGCCGACGGCAACTCCGTGGCGTAGCCACTCCTCGTTTGGCCCTTTTCTTCAGAAGGGCCCCTGACCCGGAGATACGCCGTTTGGGGAGCGGGGTGACGCAGGTTTACGTCACCGCATGACCTCCCCCGGCTCCGGGTCATCTTTGCCTCCAGCGGCTCCTCTTTCGGCACCTGGGGGCCGCGAGGCGGGACGGGTGCCCAGTCATCCCCCGCTCCGTCTCCGCCCGCTCCTTCTCCAACATAATGACCTCCGCGTAGGAGGCCATCGCATCCCATGCAGCCCGGTCTCTCGCCATGCGACGCACGACTGTCGGCAGCGAGAGATCCGGGCCTAGCTGCGCCTCGAGGACACGGCGATCATCGATCCACTCCCGGCATCTTGCCAGGGTGTGGTCCGCCATGTCCTCGTCGCCCGAGTCGCAGCTGAAGCACCGCGACGACTCCTCCCGCCCTATGCGACACAGATAGGTGCGACTCCGCCCCTGAGGCAGACCAGCCGTGGCTATCTCGCTTGATATAGCAAATGCATTTAACACCGTCTCCTGAGCGGTGATCGAGCGGGCGCTGCTGTATCACAGCGTCCCGCTCTACCTTCGCTGCCTGATCCGGGACTATCTCCGCGGACGGGTGGTCGCGTATGTCGGCCGAGGCGGTAGGGGGATGACCGAGGTGCACCGCGGCGTTCCACAGGGGTCCATGCTGGGACCCCTACTGTGGAATTTAGCGTACGACGCGGTGCTGCGGGTGGAAATGCCACCGCCGGGGGTGTCCCTCGTCTGCTACGCGGACGATACCCTGGTGGTGGCATCCGGGCGGCGGTGGCGGGGCGCGATCAGCCTCGCGGAAGAGGCACTGCGACGTATCATTGCCTCGATCGGGACGCTCGGTCTGCGAGTCGCCGTGGAGAAAACACAGGCGATGTGGCTCGCGGACAGGGTTGGGAGTGGTGTCCCCAACAGAGCGTCCCTGAGGATCGGGGAAGCCTGCACAAGGGTCGGCCGAACGATGAACTATCTCGACCTGACCCTTGACACCTACTTGCGCTTTACGAGTCACTTCAGGACCCTCGGCCCCCGACTGGAACGGCAAGTGTACGCCTTTAGGCGAATTATGCCGAACCTCGGGGGCCCTCACGAGGGTATTCGGCGACTTTACGTGACGGTCATCCGGTCCATGGCGCTGTACGGCGCGCCTATATGGGCCGGTGATCTGGGGGAGTGTCGTGTGGGGCGGGAGCTCCTCGCGAAGGTTCACCGCTGAGCGCTCCTCCAAGCCGTGGAGAGCGTATCGCACGGTGTCATACGCCGAATTGTCCGCTTTGGCCGCGTCCCCCCCATTCCATCTTCTCGCGGAGATGAAGGCGGAAGTTTACTCCGCCGTTCGCGATCTCCGCGACGCGGGGGACCCAGCGGTCGACGGACACGAAGTGGCTCGGGGCCAGGCCCGGCAACGCATGGAGGCCAAGTGGCTCCAGTGGTTATCCCTCAGTAGTAAGGTAAGGGGGATTCTAACCCATGGGGCAATGAGGGGAGCGCGGGGGCGGGGGGAAGTGAGGGCGCGCGGGGGAGCGCGGTGGGGGGAAACCTGGGCGCGGGGCCTGCGGGGGGAGGAAGGCCGGTTGCGCGCGCACGAGCCGCGGAGTGGGGGAAGCCGCGATGATGGAGGGGATCAGTCCGGACCGAGCCGCCGCGGAGACCTGACCCACCACCGGAGACCTCTCCAGACCTGACCCCCCCCCCGAAAATTTTTTAGACCTAACCGATGCTGGGGACGACCTTGGCCCACCCCCGAAATTTTTTAGACCTAACCGATGCATGCGGACGACCTAGACCCACCCCGAAAACTTTTCAAACCCCAGGCCCATCCCCGAAAATTTAACCGGAGGAAGTGAATGACCCCCCGAAATTTTTTTCCAAACCATTACGCGGCATACAGACATTTATTTCCAATGCAGAGAAATAATTTATTTTTTATCGGATGATGTCGGGATTTTACAAACCGCGTCTTCGGAGGAGGGAAAGAGACAGAGCATTTTTTAATTCGGAGGAGAGAGAGCACTACATAGCGTCGTCGCAGCGTCTCGCGCGATCGCGCGTAACTCGAATCCTCTGGAGCGACCGTGCGGGGTGACGTCATTTTGGCGGCGCGAAGAACGAAGTAGAATTATGCGACGTCAGCAAATCTTAGAATTAGATTATGAGGAGAGAAGGAAGACGGGTAAAGAAAATGGTACAATGAAATACGATTAAGAATATATATTGTTACAAGTATTGATGTGAAAATCATACATTTATTATTAAAACGTGCTATAGTGGTACATGGTTTACATCATGCAGCATAGACTGTAATCCTAACGCCAACAATTCACAATCGATCAATGAATGCTGTTCGAAGTGATCGCTTTCGGAAATTAATTTCACATAATTCGTTGGTACGGGAGCGGTACGCAGCAGTTCTACGAAGGTTGCATATTTACTACTGACAGAGTACATATTTTCAGTTAGCCAGGTATACATATGTTCAATACAATGTTCATACGCGAACAGTTTACGCATCGTGGCTTCAGTCATGTATATGACAGCGCGATTATCGGTGATTTTTATAAGTTGATCATCATGTATACGCGTGAATTCGATTCGCAAATGATCAATTTCGATGTGGGTTTGGGGCGATGTTGCGTTGCTGCGTAATCGTTGGAGTATGTCCGCCTCGTTTTGCAGCAGGAGCTTCCACGTCGACATTGAAAAACATACCTCACAGCCTTTATTGTCAGCTATGGCGATCTCGACGTGGCACAAATCCATGCCGATGCGAATTCCAATAGTTAACCGTTTATAAGCTGTTGCGGTCAACGGGTAATCACGCCCCAGGATCCGTACGATTGTTGGTTTTGGTGTTGTGGATCCAGAACTGTAAGAAACATGCACACGAAATTAATACTCGGTTCGCTTGCGTTTACAGTGAAAGAAGTAAGTGAAAAGTGAAAAGTGTATAATAACGCGTACATACCTCGTATTGAACTGATGTTCCTGTTGTTGGCGTTTATTGGGGTAATCACCATTGATGGTGGATGCATAGGATGAATTGTTGAAGCTGCGTTTGTACATCTTGATATGCACTATGTACGATTATACTGATCGGTGGAGAAGTTAACGCAAACGATACTCTTTAACACTCGAGCGAACGTGGTGTGATGAAGTTCACAGGTCTGACCAACGTCGCTTTTATACAAATTCACGTATACGTATACATCAATGCGCATTTGAGGGAGGGGATACACCAAAGAGTAAGGCAGAGATAGCAAATCATGCATAAAAGTCTCGACACGTGTCGAATATAATATGATACTTTTGCATTCGAGGGAGGAGATACATCAAAGAGTAAGACAGCAAATCATGCATAAAAGTCTCGACACGCGTCGAATGTAATATGATACTTTTTGGGAACGTTGAATCTTAGAATTATGCGATATCAGCAGAAACTGCATAGAACCGTGTTGGGATGCATCATTGTTTTTACATTCGAGGGAGTACATCAAAAGAGATACCAAATCATGCATAAAAACGCGCTCCAAAGTGCACAAAGCCTCAAATCGTTGCAACGTGTTGCGGGGAAAAAAGACATACTGCATTGACGACCATGGAAAAATTCGCGCAAGTAGAAAGCCAATTGTTGAATCAATCCGCGCGATTGATTTCGCGGGAAGAGTACCACGCGTGGGAAGAACGGTGCAACGAGTGTATCGAATCGTTGGAAGAACAGAGCCGTGTGAAACGCCCGCGATTATCGATCGGTGTTCGGCAATCGTTGGTTGCTCGAATCGCGCACCTCGAAGGGCTGAAACATTCGTTGCGCGGCCGTTTCGTGCGCGAAGGTGCCGGACATTCTAACATAGGACTTTTGTGGCGCGAAATAGACGCTGCGTTCGATAACCGCGTATTAACTGGTGTCGTGCTAAATTCAAACTATATCGAGCCGCGCAACTTCCTCCAAGATGCGGGGATCATTGTGCTGGAGCATGTGCGGAGCGCTTTGAGGAAACAGCGGAACCTCAAAGTGAACACGGTGTTCAACGGCGAATTTGTGGCGGATGACAAGCATGCTTGTAAAAGCATCAACACCCGAAACTGCGAACTCTTCCGCACATCCGATCTGCAGGAGTGGTACCAGCGATGCGTTATCGAACCCACCCTGGCATCGTTGGAAGAGTTCCAGGAACGCGATAGCGGATGGGCATTGACGCGAATCCTCAACCTGACCGTCAATGTCAACAAGTACAATCCACTGCGTGCTGGGTGCCACATCAAGTTGCCACAGATATTATCTTTGAAGAAGGCAACGATCAGTGTGCAATGCTCGGACAATGCGTGTTTCGCGTGGGCAGTGGTCGCCGCTCTCCATCCTGTGGAAAGACATACCGATCGCCCAAGTTCGTACCCCGACTATGCTTCCGTATTAAATCTCCAGGGCATTGAGTTTCCAATGTCTCTAGCACAGATTAGGAAGTTTGAACGGTTGAACGACATCTCCATCAACGTGTACAGCTTCGAGGCGGAGAAAGGGTCGACGGTCTTTCCGTTGCACCTCACCAGTCAAAAGAGGGATCGACACGTCAACCTGCTCTACACACCGAATCAAGAGCACGGCGATGTAGGGCACTTTGTATGGATCAAGAACTTGTCCCGACTCGTGAGCACGCAGCTGAGCAGACACAAGGAAAAGAAATTCATCTGCGATCGGTACGTATAGAAAACGTATGAAATGTTGAAATGTCTCGCGAAATAAATTAAATAAAAAAAATTGTGTTTACAGATGCATGCACTACTTTAGCTCAACCGAGAAGCTGGAGGCGCATACAGTGGACTGCGGCAAGATGAACGACTGCGCCATTCTGCTGCCCAGCGAAGGCAAAAATCTCCTCAGTTTCGACAACCACCGCATGAAGGAGCGACTTCCCTTCGTGGTATATGCAGATCTCGAGTGCATCATCGAGAAAACCGAGGACAGTCACCGAGTGGGTGATACAGACAATAAATTACACACATACCAGCACCATAAAGTGCATAGCATTGCCTATTATATGCATTGTTCGTACGATACATCACTGTCGACGTATCGATGTCGCCGCGACGCGGACTGCGTTTCATGGTTCGCAGACGAACTTAAAAATTTTGCAAACTTCGCCAAACCCATCTTGACCAGTAATGTTCCCATGCTGGATTTAACCAACGAACAGTTGACGACATTTCGCGATGCAACACACTGTCATATTTGCGAAGAACCATTCGAGGCTAGCGATAAACGAGTCCGCGATCATTGCCATCTCTCCGGACAATTCAGAGGCCCGGCACATTCGGAGTGTAATTTAAATTATAAAAATGCGTTTTACATCCCCGTAGTTTTCCATAATTTATCCGGCTACGATTCACATTTCATTATCAAGGAAATAGCTACCGCTTTCGACGGTCACGTTGACGTATTGCCTATAACTAAAGAAAAGTATATTTCATTCACAAAAAATGTCGAAGATACGGCTGCTTCAGACTCGCGAAATTGTATTAAATTGCGATTCATCGATTCGTACAAATTTCTCAATACCCGTCTCGACAAATTAGCGTCTTTTCTTAGCACAGATCAATTAAAAATTTTACGATCCCAATTTGAAACATTATCCACCGAGGATTTCAATTTACTAACGCGAAAGGGTGTCTTTCCGTACGAATACCTCGATTGCGCGAACAAGCTGCAGGATCCATGCTTACCGCCGCGCGAGTCATTCTACAGTTTGTTAACGGGTGAGACTGTATCCGAGACCGATTACGCGCACGCCGAGATTGTCTGGCAGCGTTTCGGGATTAGAACCTTGGGTGAATACAGCGATTTGTATTTGAAAACAGATGTCTTGTTATTGGCAGATATTTTTGAAAATTTTCGCGAAAGTTGTATCAAGAGCTACGGATTAGATTCAGCGCATTATTATACTTTACCTGGTTTCACATGGGATGCAATGCTAAAACATACCAAAATTACATTCGAATTGTTCACCGACATCGATATGATTATGTTTATCGAACGCGGTATACGCGGGGGTTTAAGCCAATGTTCCGGAAGATACGCACATGCCAATAACAAGTACATGCCATCTTACGACGCATCGGAACAGTCATCGTACTTGATGTACTTTGACGTAAACAATTTGTATGGATGGGCAATGTGTCAACCCCTGCCATACGCCAAATTTCAATGGGTCGAAGATGTTGCGAGTTTTAACGTGTCTTCGATCCCGGTCGATTCGCCCACGGGATACATTCTCGAGGTAGATCTGGAATATCCGCAAAGTCTGCACGACGCTCACGCCGATCTACCGTTCTGTCCAACGCGTGCCAAACCACCGGGCAGCAGGCAGGACAAATTACTCGCGACGGTATACGATAAGCAGCGTTACGTTATCCACTATCGCAACCTGCAGCAGTGCACGCGTCACGGTCTTCGTATTACAAAGATACACCGCGTGCTTCAATTCGCTCAATCCCCCTGGCTCCGCGATTACATCGAACTCAATACACGGTTCAGAACAAGCGCGACAAACGACTTTGAAAAAAATTTGTACAAATTGATGAACAACGCGGTATTCGGTAAAACTATGGAAAATGTACGAAACCATGTGGATGTAAAACTTTTGACACATTGGGAAGGGCGATATGGCGCGGAGGCAATGATCGCGAAGCCGAATTTCCACAGCAGAAGTGTTTTTTCGGAAAATTTAATAGCTGTTGAATTGCGTAAACTCGAGGTGAAATTCAACAAACCGATATATGTGGGTATGTGCATTCTGGATATATCAAAAATTTGTTTGTACGAATTTCATCACGAGTACATGTCTCCCCAGCACGGATCAAATTGTAAAATTCTATACACCGATACAGACAGCCTCATTTATCACATTCGATGCGACGATATCTACGAGTCCATGAAACGCAATATCGATAGATTCGACACGAGCGATTATCCCACCCACAATCCATATAATATGCCACGTGTAAATAAGAAGGTTCCAGGGCTGATGAAGGACGAAAATAACGGTGCGATAATGACCGAATTCGTAGGTCTTAGAGCGAAAATGTATGCGCTTCGCGTAGACGGTAAAATAGATACGAAAAAGGCTAAAGGTGTCAAGACCAACGTCATAGCCAGAACGATAACTTTCGACGACTACGCGAAGTGTTTGCATAGGGAGATCGAAATGGTTCGCAAACAATCGTGCATACGGTCTAAATTGCACAAAGTGTACACCATTTCGGAGTCTAAAATCGCTCTAAGTCCGTACGACGACAAGCGACATATCGTACCCGATTCGACCGACACTCTGCCCTGGGGACATTATAATATACCGTTGTAAAAATAGAAACTATTGTATTTATTGTAAAATAGAAATTGTATTCCCCATGTATAGAAATTATTATAAATAGTAGAATTATTGCATAAAAATTATTCATACATGTATAGAAATTATAAATGGCGGAATTAACGTGTTAAAATAAAAATTGTTCACACATGTATATGTATAATTATATTTATTGATTATTTTACAATACATTATTTTTATTTATCCAAGAATTGTGTGATTTATCAAACCCCAGCCACTTGACGTACACCTTATCCCCCTTTCTACGCAACACTTTTTCCACTAGATATACATCAGGATCGGTGACGCGTTGCAGCTCGTGTTCATAGAATCCTCCAGCAACGGGTTTTCCACAGGAATCGACCAGCAGATAGGTCGCGGGATTAGTTGTCTGTACTTTGGCTATCTTGAACACCTCCGTTGTCCAATTCGGCGTATAGCCTTTATCGAAGATGGTTTTAAATTTGCTCACGCGAACAAAATCGCCCAACTTGAATCTCGCCGGAGCAGCGATCTTTATGTTGTTGTATACGGTGGCTAGCAGCTTATCGGCGATCGCAGGGGTAACATCGCAAGGACGCATTCCGATGGTTCTATGTTTTCGCGCGTTATACTCTGCGAGCAAACGCGGTAGCGAATCGGTCCATCTATATTCAGCGTAAACAGTTTCCACATATTGTTCTTCAATGTTCGATTGAAACGTTCCACGACGGAGGCCTTCATCACCGAATACGTAGAATAATGATTAATGTCATGCTTTGTCATGAGTTTCTGCGCATCGGTGTTGTAAAATTCTTTTCCTTGATCGGTTTGCAAATTTTTCGGATATCGATCTCTAAATATCTTTGCAAACGCTTTAGTCACCTCAGCGCCACTTTTAGTCTTGAGCGGCAACGCCCATGCATACTTGCTCAACACATCGATGACGGTGAGTATGTAGTGGTGACCCTGGTTGAATCGCGAGTATGGTCGCATTTCTACAATGTCAGCTTGCCACAGATCGTCGTATCCATGCACTATGACGCGCCTCCGCGGGAAATACCTTCGAGCTGGAGCATGCAATTCGTCAACGAGTCGTCGCTTCTTGTGGCCATGGTTTTCTTCTTTACTCTTGGATTTCGGTAATGGCTGCATGTTTGACGCGAATGATGTGATAATTATCGTGTACGTGCATTATGTACTCCCCGTCGGCCCGAGGACAAGTTCAACCGTCTCGCATGATTCTCCTTCGCATTGTCGCTGCAGATTCAACGCCTCCGATATCTTTTGAACGCTGTTTTGCAACGTCAGCATATCTCTTTGAAACACGACCAGCTTCCTCTCTAATTCTTCCTGCTGCTCTCGCAAAAGTTTAATGTTCTTTTCCACGTATAGTTTATTGACAGCATCGGTGTCGGTCACCGGCTGAGCTACGCGTCGTATCTTGCGTGATTTTGCATCAAAGTCGGCACCGGTCACGCAAAGAGCGTTATCTCGCATGTAATTTCGAAGCAGACCGGTCCATTTGTAATAGTCCATTGTAGCTGCTCCACCTTTCTCGAGCGATACCCCAAATTTGTTGATCGGCATCTCGACGTATACAGTGCAAATCATTGGCGTGCGGTTTAATTTATAATGAGGCCTACCTCGCGGAGTTCCTCGATAATCGATAGAATTTCGGGATCGTGAGAGTTGTTACCCGCCTGACGCGACGCTTCAAGCAAACGCAACCGATCCACCAACTCGTTGGGATCGTCCCAGTGCACATAATCGATCTTGTTATCGTTTACCATCATGGCTCGTGGCACCGTTAGACCTTTCCCCGCCCTACTAGTCGACACACGGGGAAGTAGAGGTGCAATTACATGCTTGTACTTGTATCCCTTGTTGCTTAATATGGGGTATTTAGCATTATGATCGCGTCTGTGGGCATTCGTCGACAGCAGTATACTTTTGTATTTTTGTTTATCGGCATCGGTGTACACAGCATCGTCGGGAATTCTTTTGAAAATCAGTTCGTAAAGACCGGGTGTTCCTCCGTATCTTACACCATCTATGATTATATTATCGCCCCTGTCTATATCGAAAGCCTTATCCCCAAGCATCGTTCCACTATTACCAAAGTACACGCCGTACACATAGTCCATTGTCGTATCCCTATCACCACTTAGGATCGCGCTCATGTATTTTTGCCCCAGCGGACCGAAATGACTGCGAAATGTTTCTTGTCCCTCGGGTGTTTGGAGTTGATGTCTAATAGATGTTGCAAACGACTCGTTTGGTGTAGTTTCGAAAACGTCGTCATCATCATCATCAATGGCTGAGAGCGATTGTACGCGAGGAATTGTATTTATTGGCGTTGGTGGAACGGGAGACTCGTTTGATGCGGCATTCCGCCGTTTATGCTTCGATTGAACTGGTGTGGAGGTTGCGAGTGAATATTCCGATGACATGCGTCGTTTCTTCTTTCTCTTACGCGATGTGTTCCCTTTCGACACGATTTTTGTTTTAGGCGTTAATGTTTCATTCTCTTCAACGTCTGTGCTCATCGGCGGTGATGTGTCAGCTTCTGTTGTTGCAGTATTTTCCACAATATGTTTTAAGGGTTCCACAATAGGTTTGAAGTATTTCTCCAACGCGATATCTTCCTCCATCTTGCCGGTCTTCAAAGCCTGATGTTTTCGGCGAATGGCTTCGCTGGTTTTTGCAATTTCCTTCGCTATTCTCTCGCGATCCTTAATCTCCAGACTATCGATATCAATCATCGTCGTTGTACCGCGGACGTTGCGTTCCCACCGACGTTTTGACGACAATTGACCATCTCACGGTACGGCAAACTCGTTAAATCCCTTTCTATAACGTCCATTGGACATCGCGCTATCCTTGTCTATCACCACGAAACCATACTCCCGTTGCCAACAATTACGACACAAAGCGCAGAAATCCTCGTAAGACATGTCTGTGTTTACGTGATCGTTGTACACATGTTTCAAGTTGGTACCATCCTGCTTAAACAGAATCAACAGATTGGCATTGTCGCGTATAAGATGTTTGGGAATCTTTACATACGTCTGACAGAGATAGAAACAGTCAACGTTCGAGTGACGCCCCATTGCAAAGTATTCCCTTATCGTATCCTGCTTGTCGCATGCCACGTCATCAAAGATAAAAATGGAATTCGGAAGCGATTCGCTCGGTGGGATGACGTCACTGTTATTCGAAAACGTAAAGTAGCCAATTTCATCTATAGGAGTCAATAAATTATCCAAATACTGATATTTCGGCTGTTGCAACGACTTGGAGTACACGTACACGTTCTCGAAGCGGATGCCGTGAGGACTTTCCAACAAGCTCACCAGCACGTTGGTCTTTCCACAATTTGATGGACCGCAAATGAGGCAGCGGATAGTGTTTGGCAGCATGCTACCGTGTCTGCGCATTGTTTTCGGGGACATCAGCTGCGATTTATCGTCAAAATTTGTCACGCGTATCGCCACAGGTTGCCGTACGAATCGCATCCTGTCCGTGAACCATGAAAAATGATTTTTGATACGTCGAAGCGGTCTATTTATAGGTCTGCGCCGAAGCAAAACAGCTCAGTGTGCAACATGCTTCTGGTCCTGTCGGATAATTTCGATATTCGAGCCTTGACCTCTGAGCAGTTGAAATATATACCAAAGATTATTCTACTGCGAGAGTTTGGCAGACACATTGATCAGTTGTGGAACAGGCTCCCCGAGCATATAAAAGCAGATCCTGAGGTTCAGCAGCATCGCAGGTGTCTGGAGCATTATAATCGCCCTTGGCAGCGAACGCATATCGACGGTCCGGCACCATTGATTAAAAACTGTAGCGAATGTCACCGACGAGAGTAAAGAAAGGTCGTGGTTTGTTAAATCGGGCGATAAACGCGCTACCTATCGAATTACATATCCCGGGATATCAGTTTTGCGGTCCAGGAACTCATCTGGCAAAACGATTGGCTAGAGGTGATCGAGGCATCAATCCGTTGGACGCAGCGTGTCGCGAACACGATATTGCATATTCGCGTAGCAACGATCTCGACGAAAGGCACGCGGCAGATAAGGTACTCGCTGACAAAGCGCGAAAACGCATCGTTGCGCGAGACTCGACTCTGGGTGAAAGAGGTGCTGCTACAGCTGTTTGGGCAGCTATGAAGGCCAAAACGAAAATCGGAATGGGGATGAAAACAAAAACCTGCAAAAGGACTCCAAAGAAAGCATCGAAAAAACGGATTCTTCCAGTAGCAAAACGGGGTGGTATATTACCGCTTCTCCCGCTGCTAGGTGTCCTCGGATCGTTAGCTGGTGGAGCGGCGGGGATCGCCAAGGCGGTCAACGATAATAAGGCGGCGCAACATCAGCTGCAGGAAATGCAACGTCATAATCGCTCCATGGAAGGTCGCGGACTTTATCTCGCACCGTACAAGCGCGGACAGGGAATATCGAAACGAAAAAAAAAAACGCCGAGAAGAAAATAAAAATGCCTGTGGGCGTAACTACCGATTTGCAATTGGAGGAGTTGGCAAAACGTATGCGTATCCCATTCTTTAGAGGTGTTTTTATGCGAAACGCGTTACCAGCCGGAGGAGTACGTCGAAACGAGAGCGGTATAGTAAATTTGGACAATGCTGCGGGATCAGGAACTCATTGGGTGGCATATGCGAAGAGAGGATGTCGAGCTATATATTTCGACAGCTTTGGGAATCTTCGACCGCCCAAGGAATTGGTAAAATATCTGGATAAAGATGCTGTGGAAATTGAATACAATCGTTCGTCTTACCAGAAGTACAATCAGAGCAATTGTGGACAACTATGTCTACGCTTTCTACAAACGATCGGCACCAAATTTAAGGATTGACTTCCCACCACTCTGAGTCAGTACCAGTCCAGTCGTACAGCTCGGAATATGTCGTTAACATTCACTCTAACCGGCAAGAGTAGCACCCTCGCGGTGAGCTACTTTCCACCCATAGATTTGAGCGACGATGAATACGAGCTTGGTCTAACAACCTTTGAAACCTATCATACAATACCGAACATCGACTCGAGCAACGATAAATTCTACTTCATCGTAAACAACAGTGCCGACACCGCTTATGAATACATTATGATTCCCCACGGCTCCTACGAACTAGACGCCATTGCCAAGTACCTGAAGCAACGATTACTCGAACGGTATCCTAAAAATCTTGGTGACACCGGCGATAACAGTGACAATGATGCGTATCCTATAGTGTTGCGTCCCAATAACAATACCATGAAAAGCGAGCTGTACTGTCGGTTCACCGTAGACTTTACAAAGCCCAACAACATTGGATCGCTACTGGGATTCTCCACGAATCGGGTATTAGCACCAGAACGATGGCACGAATCGGACGATCCGATTAATATCATGAACGTGAACATTATTCGCATAGAATGTAGCGTGACCGCTGGGGCGTACAACAATGGGAGGCGCGTACATACGATACATGAATTTTCTCCGAGAGTTCCACCAGGATATAAGATATCGGAAACGCCTGCACAGATCATTTACCTTCCAATCACCGCACAGGTCATTTCGGATCTGACGATACGCGTTGTGGATCAAGACGGACGGTTGCTTGATTTTCGAGGTGAAGAGATTACCATCAGATTGCACGTACGACGACGACGATAATACATGTGGTGTGAACGAAAGAGATGCTTGTATTGAACGACTCCAGAAACCCGTTTCTTCCAAGTGAAATTGTTTGCAACAACAACAACAACAACAACAACTGCAACAGTTCTGATCACGCTAAAAAGAAGAGGCTCAGTGCTGCGAACATTGCATTTTTGAAATCATTAGGATTCATTGTGCGCATTTAAGTTGAAAAAATGGCTGACATTCTAAGCATTGGAGGGAAGCCGACGTTTGATGATCGCATCGTCAAGCTCGAGACTCACACATACAACCCATACGTCAACACGACGTTTGGATACAGCGATGAGATAAGAATACCTATACAGCAGCAGGATTTATACACATTGCCGTGTGAAAGTTTCCTCTACGTGGAGGGGAAATTGAAGATAAATAAGCCAAATGATGCGTTAACTGTGACGTTGGGAAATAATTGCATGGCGTTCTTATTCGATGAGATTCGATACGAGCTGAATGGCGTGGAGATTGACCGCAACAGAAACGTCGGAATAACTAGCACGCTTAAAACTATGTATCGCTGACATCCGACGAAGACAAAAATATGGAGAATGCAGGATGGGGCTTGAAACGACGCGATGGACTAATATTGAAAAATCATTTTAATTTTTGCGTCCCACTCAAATATTTGCTGGGATTTTGCGAGGACTACAAACACATGATTATTAATGCTCGTCACGAAGTGATTTTAATACGATCACGCAACGATAACAATTCTCTAATAGGATCACCGATGTTGGAACCAGAAATCGAATTACTTAAAGTGCAATGGCGGATGCCTCATGTGACGCTGAACGACGTTAATAAGCTATCGTTGCTACGTGCTTTGGAAAGTGGACAAAACCTGAGCATTTGTTTTCACTCGTGGGATTTGTACGAGTATCCTCTCTTACAGAGCACGACCAAACATTCGTGGGCTGTGAAGGCAGCTGCGCAGCTGGAGAAGCCGCGATACATTATCTTTGCTCTACAGACTGCTCGAAAGAATGTGATGAGCGAAGACGTTACTATGTTCAACAACTGTAAATTGACCAATGTAAAACTTTTTCTCAACTCAGAATTTTACCCATACGATGATCTGAACTTGGACTTTGACAAGAATAAGCACGCCATCTTGTTTAACATGTATACGCAATTCCATAAATCGTATTATGGACATAGTTGCAACGAGGCATTATTCACCGTGGCGGAATTTTTACAATTTGGCCCCCTCGTGGTGATTGATTGCTCGCGACAAAATGAGTCGATCAAGAATGGCACCGTGGACGTGCGCATAGAATTCGAGTGTAAAGAGAATGTACCTGCAAATACTACGGCATACTGTCTGATTCTGCACGATCGGGTGGTTGAATACAATCCGCTGACAAACGTGGTGCGCAAAATCAATTAAATTGTCACGCTACTTGCCCGCCCTCTCCTGTGTCAAATTCACACAAAATTTCATCGTGAAAATCGACATGCTTTACGAGAAAGGCTGCATTCTCCTGTCTGTCTTGAAAGCGAATGGACCTCCAAATTGTAACGATGATGGCTGTACCAACATTTGTTGACCTGCAAGGGTTCATCGTCGATGGAAGATTTGTCGTCAAGGAAGTGGCGGTCCTACGAAATGGATTAATTCTCTCGCACTATATTTTTGGGAGTTCGATGCCGCAATATCTTCTTACGAAATCCGACAAATCAAGCATTCGGTGGCTGGTGGCAAAACATCATGGACTACGTTGGGACGATGGAGACGTTCCGTACAGTATGGCTAAACGGCTAATTACGAAAGCTGTAGCTGATGCGATCGACGAAGAAGATGACGCATCCCATATCATATACGTTAAAGGGCTGCAGAAACGCGACTGGCTCATGGATTTCCTCGACGAAAATACGATAGCGGACGTGGTCATCGAGACGCTGGACATTGACTACGAGGATATCAAATCACTAAATAAGCTAAATGTAGTTAATACACTGCGATGTGGTAGACACGCGAAACACTGTGCCATGCAAAATGTATTTAAAATATTCAACTGGTGGTCTAAACGCCAGAGAGAAATGCTTAAATAAAATATAATCAATTTTGATTATAGTCAGTGTGTCATCAGACTTTGAAGTGACAGGTCGTTTGTTTTGGTTGTGCGCCCGCTGGCTTGTGACTCATCGTGTACTCTGTGACTGTTCAAATCCTAGGCCAGTTTTTAACGTTTCTGTGGGTGCTAGCCTAATACTGTGTGCTCTATTATATCTTATTAGAGCTGTTTCTCCATTCTCGAGTTGCTCTGCTGTGTGGGCTTTAGTTTGTTTTGCCCCAAGTGCGTTTTTTGTCTGTCTGGTCTTCTCTTCTGAACTCATCATGTCTAATGGCACGAAGAAATGCAGAGGCTGCTCTACAGCAGTGGCTAATCCTGTAACTTGCTTGGGCTGTGGTATTAGCTGTCATCCAGGTGCCTCGTGTTTGGCACGCTCGGGCCATCCCTGGGCCGCTAAAAGTCTTGATGATTGCCGTGCTGGATCCGCTTCATCGCAGTCAACCGTCAGACGGGCCGTTGACTCGCCGGCAAGACCGATATCTGTCTTACCTACGCCCACTCTCCAGTCGCTCTCTACATTACCTACGGCTGACGATATCAGGGACATAGTGAGTGAACTGATTGATTCGAAGCTATCAGTCTTTCGAGATCAAATACTGATGGGGATTAGAGCTGACCTCTCAACTATGAAATCGGACATTGCCTCCTTGTCTGAACGAGTCAAGGCCCTGGAGGACATGCCCTCCGTCTCGACAGAAGCCCAGCAGACGCCAATGTCGGCCGATGATGTCGTTGAGGAGCTCAACGACAGGGAGCACAGATCCAGGAATCTAATCATCTTTGGAGTTCCTGAGCCGCAAGAATCCTCGCCGGAATTGAATAAATCCGTCGACCTGACTGCTGTCCGCGGAGTCCTGACGGAGATCTGCCCTCAGAGCTGCCTCGTTTCAGCTACGTATCGTATTGGCAAGCAGGGTAAGACTCCCTGCAGACCGCTCTGTGTCCGCCTCGACACAGCAGCTGAGGTGAAGAAGATTCTCCAGTCAAAGCACCGGTATAAGGGCCCGTACAAGATCTCCGATGACAAAACCAACAGTCAACGGGAATCCATCATGCAGCTACGAGAGAAGCTCCGTGTCCTTCACGAACAGGGCCAAACCCAGATGACGATCCGATACATCCGTGGAGTCCCTAAGATCGTGAAGGGTAGACCACACAACGACTCGTCACAAAAAAACGCGAACTGAACCCTTTAGTTTATGTACAAAATGTTCGTGGTCTTCGTACCAAACTTGACTCCCTCATCAACTCCGTTCTCTTATCCGCACTGTCGTATGACGTGATTATTTTTGTAGAGACCTGGCTCACTCCTGCCATATCGTCTAACGAGCTTGGCCTCCGTGATTATACAGTGTACAGGTGTGACAGATCCCAACTATCCAGTGTCTTCTCAAGGGGAGGCGGAGTTCTTATCGCGGTCAAAAAGTCATTGTTGTCTTACTCCGTAACTGTAAACTGTCATGCTGTCGAACAAGTGTTTGTAAGAGTCCACCTACTAAATAATAAGAACCTGCTTCTGGGGGCAGTTTACATCCCACCGGCTTCCCAGACTTCACTATACGCTAGTCATGCTGACTCGGTAATGGAGCTATTCCATAAGTATAGTGACGATACCATTTGTCTTTATGGAGATTATAATCTCCCTCACGCTGTATGGCACAATGGCTCGGCTCAGAGTTACTTCAGAGACTCGGGTGTGTCGTCGAGTGAATCCGCAGCCATCGATCTTCTCCTCTGTTGCGCTAGTTATTGCAACCTTAAGCAAGTAAACAATGTTTTCAACGATTTCGGTGTTATGCTCGATCTCGTCTTTGTAAACTCTTCTGATGTCACTTTGGATCGTGCCATTGATGTCCTTATTGATCCTGACGTCTATCATCCTCCCATATATATAAAGTTAAGTGTTTCTGCCTCGGGTCCTGACCTCATGCGATGCAATCTCGTGTACAGAGATTTCAAGTGCGGGGACTACCCTAGCGTTTTAAATTATCTGAATTCTGTGGATTGGGATAATGTGACTTCTGACTCCGATCCGGAACGAGCCTTGGAATGCCTATACTTCCACATTAATAATGCAATTGAGGCCTTTATTCCTGTCAGAACAGTTACTGGATCCACCTTTCCGTCTTGGTTTTCCCCGGGCTTGAGGTCCCTGATTAGACTAAAGAAAAGGGCGCACAAAGACTTTAAGCGTTCCGGCGCATTAAGCGACTATATAAATTTTACCAGTCTCCGTTCTAGATGCAAGCTTTCAATGTCGCATGATCAACGTGCTTATATTGACAGCGTAGAGAGTGCTGTATCTGATAACATATCAAGCTTCTGGAAATTTGTCAATACAAAACGTGGTGCTCATGGAATTCCGGGTATGGTTCATCTTGACAGCAGATCTGCTTCGTCGCACGCGGATGCTGCTAATCTGTTCGCGGACTTTTTTGGCTCTGTTTACACACCGCGATCCGGGGCTTTGCCTGCCTTGAATCCTGAGAGGTCCCCTCTTGGCGACGTCAACATTCATTCAGTTTCCATTTCCATCGGCCAAATTTTCTCGAAGCTCAACACTCTGGATAGGACAAAGGGCCCAGGACTCGATGGCGTCCCACCTCTGTTTCTGAATGAGTGCCGCTTTATCCTTGCTAGGCCCCTCTGGCATATTTTCAATTCCTCACTAGAAAAGGGAATTTTCCCCGCAGCTTGGAAGGCCAATTTGGTTACCCCCGTATTCAAGGCAGGTGACCGCTCGGAGGTAAGAAATTATAGGCCGATATGCAAACTATCGGTAATGCCTAAGATCTTTGAGGAGATAATAACCGAGCACTTAACGTCCAATCTCACAAATGTTATATGTGACGAGCAGCACGGATTTGTCCCAGGTCGGTCGACGACAACAAACCTCGCGGTATACCACTGCTTTATTTCTGCTGCACTTAACGCGGGTCTTCAGATCGACACCGTGTATACTGACTTTCGTAAAGCCTTTGACTCTGTGGATCATTGCATCCTGCACCATAAGTTAGTTGCAAATGGAATCAATGGGTCACTCCTCGCTTGGATAAACAGCTACCTTGGGGACAGGGTGCAGGTGGTAGGGGTTCAGGGCCACTTGTCGGATCCGATCAATGTTACCTCGGGAGTCCCTCAGGGTTCTCACCTCGGTCCTCTCCTCTTCCTTCTTTTTATTAACGACCTTAAGGGGGTTTTCAGGCACTGTAATTTCCTAATGTACGCGGATGATCTGAAGATTTTCCGCACAATCAACGGTGTTCTTGACATTGATCAGATGCAGGATGATCTCCACGGATTTGAGCAGTGGTGTACCGCTAATAGGTTGCGCCTTAACGCGAGTAAATGCGTATTATTAAGGTCGCACAGGGCAGTTAGCTGCATCCCTTCAACTTATAACTTAGAAGGTACCGCATTGTCTGTAGTGGCGGAAGTCCTTGACCTGGGGGTCACGTTTACGTCATGTCTAGACTTTCGCACACATTACCGAAACATTGTATGTAAGGCTATGAAAACCCTTGGTTTCATCGCCAGATTCGGTAAACATTTCAAAAAAATCAGGACGCTAAAGCTGCTATATGTAACACTGGTCAGGTCGCAGGTCGAATATGCATCTGTGATTTGGAGCCCGAGGCATAAACAATATATTAACTCAATTGAAAGGGTCCAACACAAATTTCTGAGGATGGCCATGAGGGCCTCTGGTAGCCAAATGCGCTTCTGGGACCATGATTACTGTCCTGCCTTGCAAAAATTGGGACTCTTGACTCTTAGTGACCGCCGTGTTTTTTCCGACATAGTATTCCTATACAAAATTATTCACGGTCATATAAACTGCCACGAGCTTGTTGAGAGAATTAATTTCAATGCTCCGCAGCGGTCGTTGCGTCCAAGATCCCTTTTTGTGGTAAGGCTCCCAGTATATCGGTACTACTCCGTTGACCCCATAAATCGAGCCATGGGCGAAATGAATCAATGCCCGGCCAATCTGGATTTGTTCGTAGACTCCCTAACTATGTTTAGGGATCTACTTTTGAAGAATCTGTCATCACCTCAAGTGTCGTGATTTTTGTCTAGTCCTTGTCGCTTCTTAGTCTGTTAAGTTTAAATGTTCCTTAAATCTTCTTTATATTTATATATATATATATATTTATTCTAGTTTTAATTTTTATATGTAATATTTCTTGTACGTTATACCAAATTTTGTACTCTAAAGGGTTCTCCCGTTGATTTAATAATAATAATAATAATAATAATAATTTTAATGCATAAACGTTTTTTTCTTCACCCTCCCCAACTTCCTACATGTACGCTAGATTAAGACGATATTTGTAATTATTATGTGGGAAACCGTTCGATTCGCGTTCAATACCCGTTCAATACCCGTTCAATACCCGTTCGATACCGTTCGATTCGCGTTCAATACCCGTTCAAAACCGTTCGATTCGCGTTCAATACCGTTCGATTCGCGTTCAATACCGTTCGATTCACGTTCGATTCACGTTCGAAACCGTTCTATTCACGTTCGAAACCGTTCTATTCACGTTCGAAACCGTTCGATTCACGTTCGAAACCGTTCGATGCCCGTTCGAAACCGTTCGATGCCCGTTCGAAACCGTTCGATACCCGTTCGATTCGCGTTCAATACTCGTTCAAAACCGTTCGATACCCGTTCGACACCGTTCGATTCGCGTTCGGCACCGTTCGGCACCCGTTCAAAACCTGTTCGATACCGTTCGATTCGCGTTCAATGCCGTTCGATACCCGTTCGATACCGTTCGATTCGCGTTCAATACCCGTTCAATACCGTTCGATTCGCGTTCGATACCCGTTCAAAACCGTTCAAAACCCGTTCAAAACCGTTCAATACCCGTTCGATTCGCGTTCAGTACCCGTTGAATATACAATCAAAGAGGTTTGATATTCAACGAAATGATGTGTGCAAAGAATAAATGTAATGGTCAGCGGAAATGAATCTAGAGAACAACAGCGTCTTACTTTGCAAAGCTAAGCACTTCTCGATTTCATGGGTCCCCGATAAGGGCCCCTTGAGCGAGCCTGGAGATGTAGCGAGACCAGTCGTCTGCAAATCGTAAGAGACTGCAGTTATATTGTTAATTGTGTCATTATGGGATTAAAGGGAGTCGCCCCCGGTCCAAACCCCGAGCCCTGTGAAGACATCCCCGAGGTATGTATATATAACAATATTTTGATGTTTTTTATCATGTTTGACCGCTGAAATCGAGTTCGATCTCACAGCCGTAAATATTATATTGATGTTTGTGGATTCTAGATCTTGCCGCAACCCTCATCTCCCCCGCGGAATCCGTCGCCGCCGGTATCGCCGCCACCTTCGCCACCACCGCCGCATCATGTATGTAATACTTTACAGTGTTTTTGCATGTTGGATGTTTATTATGTTTGATATGTTATAACTATTTTTGTATGTTATAGGGCATGCCACTTGACGATTTGCAGCGGTGGTTGCTGGCACGCGCAGTCCATCGCGAGGTGCAGATGCGGCGTTTGGGGGTCGTCATTGGCCCCCTAATAGCTAGGCGGCTCCGCGCGGCATCCTCCTCCTCCTCCTCCTCCTCCTCCTCCTCCTCCTCCTCCTCCTCCTCCTCCTCCTCCTCCTCCTCCTCCTCCTCCTCCTCCTCCTCCTCCTCCTCCTCCTCCTCATCCTCGCCGCCACCATCACCACCACCGCAAAATTTTTAAATTTATATATATATATTTATATCTATTTTTTATTTTATTATATTCTTTTTTAAATTGTATTGTATTGTATTGTAATTTATATCTATTTTTTATTTTATTATATTCTTTTTTAAATTGTATTGTATTGTATTGTATTATATTATATTAATTTTTTCTTTTATTATATATCCATTTTTTCTGTATTTCATTTTATATATTATATTCCATTTTTAAACACATATTCTATTGTATTGTATTGTATTATATTATATTAATTTTTTCTTTTATTATATATCCATTTTTTCTGTATTTCATTTTATATATTATATTCCATTTTTAAACACATATTCTATCACAATTTTATTTACCCGTCTTCCTCATTCATCTCTCCTCCATCTAATTTTAGCGTAACGCACCCGTATCGACGAATTATGTAAAATTAATTTCCGAAAGCGATCACTTCGAACAGCATTCATTGATCGATTGTGAATTGTTGGCGTTAGGATTACAATCCATGTTGCGTGATGTATAAACCATGTACCACTATAGCACGTTTTAATAATAAATGAATGACTTTCACAACAATACCTGTAACGTATCAATATTAATATCCTTTCCAACATATTTCTCTGCGTTGGGAAAGAAATTTCTGCTGACGTCGCATAATTCTACTTCGTTCTTCGCGCCGCCAAAATGACGTCACCCCGCACGGTCGCTCCAGAGGATTCGAGTTACGCGCGATCGCGCGAGACGCTGCGACGACGCTATGTAGTGCTCTCTCTCCTCCGAATTAAAAAATGCTCTGTCTCTTTCCCTCCTCCGAAGACGCGGTTTGTAAAATCCCGACATCATCCGATAAAAAATAAATTATTTCTCTGCATTGGAAATAAATGTCTGTATGCCGCGTAATGGTTTGGAAAAAAATTTCGGGGGGTCATTCACTTCCTCCGGTTAAATTTTCGGGGATGGGCCTGGGGTTTGAAAAGTTTTCGGGGTGGGTCTAGGTCGTCCGCATGCATCGGTTAGGTCTAAAAAATTTCGGGGGTGGACCAAGGTCGTCCCCAGCATCGGTTAGGTCTAAAAAATTTTCGGGGGGGGGGGGTCAGGTCTGGAGAGGTCTCCGGTGGTGGGTCAGGTCTCCGCGGCGGCTCGGTCCGGACTGATCCCCTCCATCATCGCGGCTTCCCCCACTCCGCGGCTCGTGCGCGCGCAACCGGCCTTCCTCCCCCCGCAGGCCCCGCGCCCAGGTTTCCCCCCACCGCGCTCCCCCGCGCGCCCTCACTTCCCCCCGCCCCCGCACTCCCCTCATTGCCCCATGGGTTAGAATCCCCCTTGCCTTACTACTTCCCTCCCTGAACATCGGGAGGGACGCGTTGTCGGGGCGCTTCTGCCCATTCTCGATGAATGGGCAGGGCGTGGGTATGGCAGGCTCACCTTCCGCCTGACGCAGGTGATCACCGGAGTCGGTTGTTTCGAGGATTACCTGTGTCGTATCGGGCGGGAGGTCACGTCGCAGTGCCACAGCTGCGGTTCGGGCGACGAGGACTCGGCCGATCACACTCTGGCCAGATGCCAGGAGTGGTTAGATGACCGCCGAGTCCTCGAGGCGCAGCTGAGCCCCGACCTCGACCTTCCGACTGTCGTGCGTTGGATGGCGAGAGATCGGGGCTGCTGGGAGGCCATGTCCCTCTTCGCCGAGCAAATTATGCTCGAGAAAGAAGAGGCGGAGAGGGACAGAGAGCGGGAACAACATCCGTCCCGCCTCGCGGCCCCCAGGAGGCGACGAGCGCAACACAGATGACCCGGAGCCGGGGGAGGCAGAGTGGCGACATAGTTCATTACGTCGCCCCGCTCCCCCGCATAGGCTCCGGCTGCGCCGTCGCCTCGCCTCCCTCAAAACGCGGGGGACGGGTAGACAGGCCGAGGGCGTACATCAGTCCTCGGCCGCCGCCCCCCAGTGAGAGTGGGGGCATGCTAGTGGGAGGGAGCAGGGTGGCCCCCTCCCTTGTATGTGGGCCACCCCACCGTCCGCTTTGAGCCACCGCGGCCGCGCGGTGGCAGCGTGCGTGTTCCACGGTGGCGGTGATGGGGCGGAAATACAGCGGGCCCTCCCTGTAGGAGCGGCGTGTATTGCCGCTCCCTGTTGCGATCGAGGCTTGGGGGACGAATAGGCGACCCGTCATGGTTGGGCCGCCCCCTCGCTTTGGAGCGGCCCCCTGGGCCCGCCTGTGCCCCCGCCCGGCCCCTTAATCATTATAAAGGGGGGTCGGGTTCAGCCTCGATCGTGGGGCCGTGGGGTGGAGGTGTCGGGGGATACCACCCACCTTAGCAGCAGCGGCCCCAGTAGCGACGCGGGCGTGTGATCCGTCGCGCGACGCCGGAGATGATCTGGGGGAGGAGTTATCTCCCCCAGGGAAGACCCCAACAAGCTATGTCGGGGCTGTTAGGGGCGGAGTGGCAAATGCGCAGGAAGGGGAGGCAAGCGAATGTAATCACTAGCTTGTTCTCGCGTAAGTCCTCCCCCTCAGGCGCGCAACTCCGCGCGTGAGGAAGATCACCGTGGTGGTTTTAGTGGGTGCAAGCCCCACATAACCCCTCGCCCTCCCCCGGGGGTGAAGTGTATCCGTTAGGGATTTTCACCACGTAAAAAAAAAGGATAAGTTAAGTTAAGCCAGGTTAAGGTAGGTTAAGGAAAATATAAGGATGGAGGTAAGGATAAAGGAGATTGTAACCCTGAGGGGAACGATAAATAAACTACTACTAATAAGAAATAATTATATGTCATAATTATGATCATTTTTTTAGGTACACTTTACAGAGGACATGTGGGACGAAACTCGAGATGGAAAACATTATTTGAAATCTAACACAGTCCCTACAATCTTTGGTGAATTTGGTGAACGCATAATACCAGTGCAAACTATTCATTAGGCAGTGTATGAGCCAGCACAAATTAGATTAAAAACAGGTAAGAATGAATATTTTTTGCAGAAATTGCAACGAAACTAATTCTTTCACATTTTTAGAAGCTGTTCCAAGTGAAGTGTCAGAAATGGAAGAATCAGGCACAGAGGCTAGTCACAAGAGAGTACAAATTAAATTAGAAACAAGTAAGAATGAATATTTTTTGGCAGAAACTGCGACGAGACTAATTCTTTCACATTTTCTGAAGATATTCCAAGTGAAGTGTCAGAAATTGAAGAATCAGGCACAGAGGCTAGTCACGAACTAGCATTACAAGAAATACATTTTTATAAGGGTGATGAGAATTCCAATTTACGGAAAAACTGTCTAGATTGGAAAAGTTGTTTGCTGCTTCTGAGAAAGCAAATTTAAAATACAAGAAAGAATTACATACAGCGAATCAACGCATCAAAATATTGGAAAACAAAATTCTAAATCTGCAACAAGCACAGTCCTTAAAGACAGTACTGAAGGAAGATCAAATCATAAGATTTGCTTGTGGTATGGCTGGATATGATGAGATATTGCGTCAAAATCTTCCCTATCCATGCATTAGGACATTAACAAAAAAATTAGAGAACTTTAAATTTAGTAGTGGTATTATTAGTAGTGAAGTTTTTGAATTTTTAAAGATTAAAATTAGCCATTTCGATAAGGACATTGATAAAGACTGGTAGTTTTTATGACACATCTACTAATTCTTTCATAGGCAATGTAACACTATCTGACCATGATGAAACCAAGACAGCCACTCATGCCTTAGTTTTCATGTTAGCTGGACTGGGTGCGAGGTGGAAGTAGGTTGTGCGATACGATTTTACAGGAGATTCGATTAATGGTATTCATTTCAAACCAGTACTGAACAATATTATTTTAAAAGCCGAAAGTATTGGCCTCCGCGTTCACGTGATCACCTCGGACATGGGACCGGCTAACCAGGCGATGTTGAGGGCGTTTGGAATAAATGTTTCACGGTATTCTAAAATCACAAATTCGTGTTCACATCCTGCCGATAATACGAGAAAATTGTATTTCTATGCTGACTCGCCTCACACATTTAAAAATACTAAAGCAGGATGTTTAAAGAATAAAATAATCATTATTCCCGATAATTTTATAGAAAAATATGATTTTCCGTCAAATATAGCCGATAGTAAACACATAAAAGATGTGCTGAAGGAAGATAAAGACACAGATTTAAAGCTAGCACCAAAGTTGCGAGAGGAATATTTAAACGCCAATAATCATTTTTAAAAGATGAGCGTTAGCAATGCTACCAGAGTTTTTAGCAGAGAAGTTAGTTCTCCGTTGAGATATTTAAATAATGATTGTCCGAGTAATAAATTGACAACCGCGTGGTTTATCGATTTTTTAGCCCGTTGGTTTAATATCATGAGTAGTAGAAATGTTTCGATAGCGTTGAGCAATCAAAATCCGGAAAAGCGCACACAAGTTACAGAATTTCTGGAAGAATCTATCGAACTGTTTAGAAATATGACAATTGGGCAGGATAAAAAATGGAAACCGTTTCAATCAGCTTTATTAATATCTACTAGAACTGTTCTCGATTTGTCAGGTGATTTATTAAACAAAGGGTTTATTTCTTCCTTCCAGCTCGATTAACTCAAGACAGCTTGGAGAATTTGTTTTTCGTTGTACGCTGGAAAAATGTAATTCCAAATGCTCTGCAATTCAAGAATAATCTCAAATTAATAAGCATTTCTCAAAACATGAAAAGTGTTCATAAAAGCAATTACGAAGAAGACGATCGACAATACTTGTCTGAGTTTTTAGATATATTACTTAAAAATCGTTCTTCAAAAAGTCATTTTTTAATAAACTCTATCGCATAGAGCCAATGATTCCACAGAAACGCGTTTTTATCAATAAGACAGAATTAAATGTATTGTATCATGTGGCCGAATATATTCCCAGACAGCACACGACGTCTTCAAGACGTCCATTTTACGTCTGTTTTACGTCTGAACGGCTGAATGTCCTGATTCGTGACAAAGATGTCTTTAAGATGTCATACGGACGTGTTAAAGACGTCCTTAAGATGTCTTTAAGACATCCACAAGACGTCTTTAACACAACCATAAGACATCTTAAAGATCTGTACAAGTGTAGCACTGAATAGAATTATCTCTTAGAGTTCTATTTTCAACACAATTAATACTATAGGTATACATAGAATTTGAAACTGTCTATAATGAAGCATGTTGGGTGGGTGAGAAAAACGGTTGCTTCGTAAACGGAAAATCCTGTGTTTGATTCCTCTCGTCACCATCAATTTTTTTTCCAAACCTGGATCTGATAAAGACGTGTTAAAGACGTCTGAGAAAAGATATCTTAAAGAGGTCTGTAAGACGTCTTAAAAGCATCTTTAAGACGTCTTGATTCGTGACATAACCCATACAGCACACCTCGTCTTAGAGACGTCTAGTTTATGTTCATTATGGGTCTGAACGTCTTGATGTGTAACAAGACGTCTCTGAGATGTCTTTAAGACGCTTTTTGGACGTCTTTAAGACTTTACCAGACGTTGTGCTGTATGGGAAGACGTGCAGAAGACCTATATAAGACGTGAAAACGACGTTCGCGGACGTCTCAAAGACGTCTAGAATGTCTGACTCCAGACGTCTTTAAGATGTCTTTAAGGTGTCTGTGTGCTGTCTGGGTTATAAATAATATTTAAAAAAATCAGATTGTTTGTAAGAATTCTATTAGCAAAACAATGTCGAAGACAATGGTTTGTCACTCATATAATTTGTTAACGAGAATTATGGCAAACCAATATGGGCGATATTGTTATGTTAATAATAAAACATTTAGATTCTTTACACAAATGGAGAGAATTTTCAAAATGTATTATAAAAAGTTACGTATGCAAAAAGTAAATTTAAATTTTTTTTTTATTACAAATTATCAAGAATTTGAATTTTCATTGCCTGCGTGCCATAATTTAAAAAGGAAAATAATTTTGCGTTATCACGCATTTAGGCTAAATAATTGCTCAACTAAAATTAAAACTAGAACATATGAAACCTATGCTAGTAAAAGTGTGGCAATGCATGCTTATGTAAAATAAATTTCATTTCTTTTCTTAGTTTCCTTTATTTCAAAGAAATAATTTATTTATTTATTTCACACCCTGATAACCAGATCGGACGGCAGGATCTGCCGGCAGCTGCGGCGCAACCTACGTCCGCATTCGACTACGGATCCTACTGCCCGCCTGACGTAGGGTACAGGCTAACGGGTGTAATAGAAATCCCTCTTGTTTGGCCCTACGCCGTTAGGATAGGATTAGCTGGTATTGACTTCACTCGTTAGGGTAAAAATGAAGAATGTACATTTTGTACAATGTACGTCAATTTCTCCAGCAGAGATCAGTGGCGTACACTTCACACCTTAATTAGATGTGTAATGCGCCCAAGCGCAAGACGCGTGTACCACGCACGTGGACAGTACAATAAAAACCTTTGTTATACACGAGAAAGGACACATGGCCCAAATGACCTGTCCTGACCAAATCACAGATCGAAGTGGCGCACCATGCTAACCGCACGGCAACGCACGTCGGCTCGCGCAGTCTCCCCACCACCAGACAATCCCTGGAGTGGGAGAACAGTCGCTCCCCACACTGACACATCCAACAGCGCCATCTGAAGGCCACAATTATCAAACAATTCCCCACGCGTGACGTCACATGGACCTACGCACCAACACAAATGCACATTACTGCTGTAGGTGTATCCCTACCCCCAAATAAGAAAGCAAGCAGATTCTACATTTATTAAATAATTCATTTTACTTATTTCAAACAGTATTTATTCTTTCTTTATTAATACAGGATTGACGATTACAATTATTACAAAATAATATAGATAGCGGATATAAATTCGAAGAAGAACATTCAATATTTACATTTATAAATCCATATACAATACGTCTCGTAACCAGTGCTGTATTTTAGACTTCTCTTTTCCGTAGAATCACCACATTCCGTATTGTGTTAGCGCTGAAAACAAATAGAATATTAGCATAAAATTAAACGTAACGTATGAATGAACAGGATACATGCGATACTTACTTCAGCTCTATCTCCGCACAGCACACACCCTAGGCGATCATGCATGCTCCTGCGAACATTAACATTTATAATAAAACATGTGTTAAATTATTATTTACGAAACAAGATGCTAAATATTCGCACTACGCGCATAACCCTATTTTTCTGTCTTGCAGATAATGTGACTTTCGATTTTCGCGACGTAGATAATTAGAAATTATTCAATTCCATAATTACGTTTGCCTTCTGGATACGTCGAGATGATTTGTCTGGATATTTATTGATGGATGAAATGCATGATCGCCTAGGGTGTGTGCTGTGCGGAGATAGAGCTGAAATAAGTATCGCATGTATCCTGTTCATTCATACGTTACGTTTAATTTTATGCTAATGTTCTATTTGGTTTCAGCGCTAACACAATACGGAATGTGGTGATTCTACGGAAAAGAGAAGTCTAAAATACAGCACTGGTTACGAGACGTATTGTATATGGATTTATAAATGTAAATATTGAATGTTCTTCTTCGAATTTATATCCGCTATCTATATTATTTTGTAATAATTGTAATCGTCAATCCTGTATTAATAAAGAAAAAATAAATACTGTTTGAAATAAGTAAAATGAATTATTTAGTAAATGTAGAATCTGCTTGCTTTCTTATTTGGGGGTAGGGATACACCTACAGCAGTAATGTGCATTTGCGTTGGTGCGTAGGTCCATGTGACGTCACGCGTGGGGAATTGTTTGATAATTGTGGCCTTCAGATGGCGCTGTTGGATGTGTCAGGCGGGCAGTACGATCAGCCGTCCATCTGCTGTCCGTCTGCCGGCAGGCTCTGCCCGGCAGATCCTGCGCTCTCCTGGCAGACCCTGCCGTCAATCTGCTGGCAGACTGCCGGCAGATGGCTATCAGGGCAGGTAATTAACAGTGATATTCATATAATCATGATACTTGCATGTAATTAACTTTTATATTGTACTTAACTTGTATTATTTGTCAGGTTTAATCCTCTTGGGCCAACATACATCCAGCATTGAAGAATAATTTTAAAATACAATGAACACAGGTGTGAACCTGTCTTAACTCTGGGGAAACAGACCAAAAGTCGCCAAAAGTGGGCATTGCGATAATTATATATATGCATTTATTTATTATTCATTTTTTTATTTCTATTTTTACTTTACTTCTATATTTATAGATATTTTTTCTATTTTTAGATACATAAACAATGAATTTTTTAAACATGATTGTATTTTAATCACTTTGTTTTTAATAAAGAATGATTTTTGAAAATTAATAGTTTACTTTCTTCATAATTTGTAAATTTTGTTACAATTATAAGGTCCTTAAAAAGCGAAAAGCTTTTCTTACGATTCCGAAGTAATTTTTTATTAAAACTAGAGAGTTCACGTCATAAAAAATGTAACAGTTAGCATTTTCTCGAAATGTTCATAATATTTTTTGTATGTGTTCTCAACATAATGTTCTTTTGAAGATTACATTTTGTATGTTTTAATGACCCATTAAATTTACGAGATGGCTTTTCTAGTAAGTCGATGAAATATACTTTTATATATTTGAGAATTTATTATTTTCTTCATTCACTAATATTTTAAGTATTGCATTATGTATTAATCTTTGGTAGTTTTAATTTTTTTTATACATGTAAAATACCAGGAAGACAATTCTAAAATTTACATTTATAGTTATTCAAAGTTTCGCGCTAAAAATATTATTTCCGGTTTTGCTCCAAAATGGCTGCGGTTATACCGATCATTCCCTGGAGGATCACTAGGTGGAAGTTGTTGCGACTCCCGTCTAGTGGCGTGGAGTATAAACTTTAGTAGCGCGAAGTTCGAATCGAATCACACGAATGTAATAGGAAAGGGAGACAAAAGGAAGTTCGCAGAACTTCTAGAGATTCTTTTAATGAGAGGACTTCAAGATTATAAACTAATCGATAGCCACTTGCAAATAGGTGTTTGAATAAATGAACCTCTCCTTCCTCCCTTCTCCTAGGTGTGTAGTTATGATTTTCGTCAGAAAAGCATAAGGAATCCATTGGTGTGACTTCCCTTTCGATACGATGAAGAAAATAATTTTTTAATACGCTGTATTGGATATTTGACCTTCGACTGCGGGGGTCGACCCTAATTCGCTACGGTCGGTCCAGAATTCATACCTTATTCCGGAAGTCAGTCGCGAATGCGAATTTGTAGCACTGAGGGTAAACGAAAGTTAGCCGCGAATGCGAGTTTCGTTGCACCGTTCCAGAATTCGGCGATCACCAGCTATCGCTGCACACCTACAGGAACGGTGGTAATGTGTACGTGACTTGACGCCAGCGCGAAGCCAGCCAAGTAGCGACAACGCGAAACGAATGTGACGTCACATACTTTTGCGTCACTACAGGGCTCCCTAGCAGCGTGACTTCGGCGCAGAGATGCTAGATCGAGGACGGGTTCCCTCGAGAATTTCCCCTATCTCGCGCATACTACGCCGGATCAGCGTGTCCGTGAGCTAGGCGCTTCGGAGTCCAACTCACGGACATGCAGCTCCGGCGTAGTGTACGCGAGGTGGGGGAAATTCTCGAGGGAAACCGTCCTCGATCTGGCATATCTGCTTCGGCGGTCTCCAGCTATCGGATAATTGGAAGTCAAAAGCCGGAGTCAGAGCAAGCAAAGCTATTGGCGGAGGAAACACCTACAGAGAGTGGTGGCTAGTGTGTGCGTGAGACGCCACGATGGGAGACGAACTGACACCACGGCCAACCACCGTCCCCGGAAATATGTTGCCGATGCTGGTTGGTCGCGGCGTCATTCGCTTGGCGCTGGCGTCGGTTCATCTCAAATCGTGGCATCTCACGAACACATTACCACCGCTCCCTGTAGGCGTTTCCCTTCCATCACTGGCTGGAGGCCGCAACACTGCAAACATCACATTCGCTTCGCGTTGTCGCCACGTGACTTGTTTCGCGCTGGCGTCAATTCATGCATACATTACCACCGCTCCTGCAGGTGTAGCGATAGCTGGAGACCGCCGAACTGTGACTGTACTCTAGGTGTTCACGTACCGATCAGCTGTTACAGCAGTCTGTTATGATTTGGAATCCTTGTAACTGAAGGATTGATACAATAATTCTCAGTTTGATTTAAAATAAAAACGTTTATTTAGAAGCATGAAAATATGCCATGCACTGTCAATGCGATAGCGGTTAACTGATATAATAATGCATTGGACGTTAAGCATTAGCACATGAGCATTTATATAAATGGTTATCAATAGCAATATATATGTATGATAATAGTAGGAAAAGCAATAAGAATTAGCAATGATAATAATATAGATCAATAAGTGTTAAGCGGCCTATAGACGTTCAACATTATTGCGCAATATTCAATATTGCACAATATTATTGACCGTCTGTGGATCATATTGGAAGGTTGCACAATAAAATTGAAAATTTGGGCAATAATATTGAAAGGATGTACAATATATTCCGTAAATGAAGAAGATAATCGGTCCCTAGACGCTTAATATATTGTGCAATATATTGTCATATTCATATTGGACAATAATATTGAACGTCTGTGGATCATATTGAATGTGTTTAATTAGGTTTAAACACACGCGGAATCTGTTCAGTAATCGATACGCTATCTATTGATAATCATCTTCGACGATATCAAACATTGCCAATGGTTTGATTTTATCTGTTCTAGTTTTAACCTTAATTGTAAGTAGTTAATTAGTAGTTTTAATTCTTAGTCGTAGTTAGATTTAACTAGAATTAAGTAGGCTTAAGTAGGATTAAGATAGTTTAGGAATTTTAGCAAGTATAGTCTTGTATATTTGTAGTTTATAATAAACTTTTGTTGGTTAGGTTCTCGTATCTCGCACTAACTTTTAACCCGAGAATTATGGTATAAGTAGCACGTAACACAAACGTGAAACTAAATTAGAACTCTTTCTTAGCGTTCACGGCTTCTCTCTTGTCTTCAAGCACTAGAATATTTGCAAGTATTACGAACGAGAGTTTTTGACTGACGAGTGTCTCCTTAGAGATTATGGAACCGACTCGAGTCGTAGACGGGCGCGAGGATTCCGCTGTCGCGGAAACGTAGCTGATTGATTTGAGTGGGGAGAGAGAAGCACGTGAACTCTTGTCTATACGTTAGATGGCGACACGATTATTAAAAGTAGCTTATCTTATAGTCTTACACCTAGTAGAAAGAAAATTGAGCTATATACAGTATGTACACGAAACAGAATGATTGCACAATATATTGCGTGAATCAAAACGGTTTTGATATTTTTTGTGCAATATTGAATATTGCACAATAATATTGACCATCTGTGGATCATATTGGAAGATTGTACAATATATTGTGTGAATCGCGTGGGGGAAAAAGTGACGGGAGATACCTAGAACTACATATTAATTAATATCGTAGTGTAGCTGATTAAGTGGTTACCTTCTCCGACATATATTATATATTTTATTTCATTATACAGGGTGTCCGCGGGAACAGTAAACAGCTGGATATTTCCTAACTTATTGGAGATAAAGAAATTGTTTATATCCAATTGCATGGTTCGAGGGGACAAATTTATACCAAATTTATTAAATTTATTATTTTAAGACATACGATGGTCAAGTCCGGTTTTTTAAATGAAACTATTTTTTTAGAGATCATTTTATAGCGCGTTTCAAAGCAAATTCAATAATCTCGAATGTATACACCTTATTTCAACTGGTTTTGCAAATTTACTGATTATTACTGGTATAGATTCTCTCGGTGCGCCTGTCAAAGAGATGCCGCCTGGTACCCCGTGGTGAGGAATCTTCGACTTCCGCATTTCTCATCAGATCTTTGCGAAAACGACGCCAATAGATTCCTTATATTTCGCCGATGATACTGACACCAAGAACGACGTAAATCGGAAAATAATGAAAGAAATTTCATGGAAAATTCATTTCCATAACCTCAAACTAATTTCGTTAGTAATAACCTAATTTACATGAAATTTGGTATGATTTTCATCGGAAAAGGATAAGGAATCTATCGGCATCACTTCCATATCGATAGGATAAAGCAGGGGTGTCGAACTAGCGGTTCGCGAGCCGCAGTGGCTCCTTCTCCTCTTCGCTTGCTTCGTAGAGCCATAGGAGAACAGCCCCCTCACTCTGATGAATTTCTCCTCTTTGTGTCGCACTCTCTCCATGCTAGGCCGCGTGCAACTCTAGGAGAAAAATAAGTGGGGGAACCGGCTGAGCGGGGGCTAGACTTGTGTGGCTCTCGGAATGGGGAAGTTCGCCACTCCTGCGATAAAGAATAAAGAATTATTTTTTTCTGAAACACGTATAAATCCGGAGCGGATTTAAGTCAGCCCCCCCCCCTCCTCCCCCGCAGTAGAGGGTGAAAATGTGAAATATCCATTTTAGCTTATTAAGGAATTCTTCATTCTTTATCGTATCGATATGAAAGTGGCACCAATGGATTCCTGGCGTTCTCCAGATTAAAATCATACCAAGTATCATGCAAATCGAACTTCTTTTACAACAGCAATTTGTATTCCTTATGTAAAAGTAGTCAGATTTATATGACATTTGGAATGGTTTTCATTAGAAAAACATAAGGAATCCATTGGTGTCACTTGCATATCGATACGATAAAGAATGAAGAACTTCTTAATAAACTGATATGGATATTTCACATTTTCACCCCTTGAAACCTTATACCAGGTATACCAGGTACAACCGATACCAGGAGTTCAGAAAGTACAAAGTTTCCACTTTGAACTATTTTATATTTTTCTCATTATTGTATGAAGAAGAGAAAATAATATGAATGTAATTTTAATATAATTATGAAACACACAATTGAAACACCGTTCCTTGGAGAGGGGGGACCTTCCCTCTGTGAATTCGTTGGCGAAGGACGACTTCTTTCCCTCTTGATGAAGTAGAAGTGGAAAATGCCACATCTGATTGCCAAAACCTAACCAAGCTGATCGGCCGGAACGTCTGTCCAGGGTCGCGGTTTATGGCCGTTTTGTCCCGCTAGTTGGTTGTTGACGACGGTAAGTACCTACCTGGGCGTCTGAAGTCATCGTATGCACTACCCACCGACAGAGCAATATACGGATTAACTCAGACTGAACAATGTCACCCCCTTTTTTATTGGCCTTTAGAAATTTGGCAAACAGATGTTGTCGAAACGTTCTTGGAAAAATAATAAATTATCGATCGTAAAGAGCGAATGAATTTTCACCTGGCTCTGAGCCCGCTTTTGTCCCGACGTACGTGAGAAAGATGCCACCAATATAGCAATTAAAAAGTATTACCCACCAATTCCACTATCAATACGCATCGTGGAAAAATACACGAAGAAAAGGAGTAGTCCGCTGACTGCGCGTGGTTCCGCCTGCGGTCGTCCTCTCTTCAAATTAAGGGAGTATTCTAGTCTAGACACTCGTTATTGAAGGTGATATTTGGAAATTAATTCTAGAAAACCTATCGCTCCTACAGAGCAGGGATTTTGCACACATATTTAGTAGTGTTTGAACTATCAACACAAATTTTTGGAATGCATTATACTGAAATTTGTACAAGTTACACGCCGAAGCGCAGATCATGTCATTAAAAATCGGCCCCATCGGGCGCACGAATTGCGGCCGCTCTAGTCATTTGACACGAAGGTTCCAAAGATTGACCCAGACATTGAGTTGCAAAATGAATCAAGTGGCATGGAATAGCCCGTATGGAAACAGTTTTTTACCTTCTGTTAGGGCGCAAATTACTTCAAATCTATGTATTATGGTTATTTTTCGTACATCACTTTAGACGGAGAAGCAGATCTGATAAATTGTTTTAGGGTCGGCAATAGTACAATAAACCTCACTGGGTCAGCTGTGTACCAAATGCGCGCAGGCCAGGTTTGGGGCAAATTTTTACCGTTAGGTACCCTACGCGGTTTTCTGATCAACCGGAATCGCGGCCCGGGAAAAACCCTAATTTTTCCCTTTGCTTCTGCAACCGACAGTTTTTCCTTCATCATCCCCTTTGTTCGGAAATTACTAATCAGAAGACAGAAAGGTCATTTCACCCCCGCTTTTAGGTATGCAAACCAATAGCGTCGTTTTAAAGTCAACTTGCGAAGAAAGATTGCACGGCAAGATCCTGTCATAACAATCACAGCAAGCGATCAAGTAAATACCTTCGGTGTGTGCATAGTTATTCGGCTCCAGAAGTGAGAAGAAAGTTGGATATTTTGTGCTACCAGTACTACCGTTCGACTTCAATGGTAAGTATTGAAAGTTATTAATGTTTATTTTTAATGCTACTTCTATGTATCTAGAGTACACAGTACAACAAATTTTGACTTTTTTCGGACTTGTAACATTCAATAGTCGTTTTTTTATACGTTTTCGTGCACTGAAAACGAATCCGCAACCCGTTTGTCGCCATCACCCTCAGTTTTTGAGAAAATCGATTTTGAAAAGAACTGCAAATTTTCAACTTTGAACATCTTTTGTGTCGAAACGATAATAGTTATTCGATTGTTCATTGCGTCAAATTATTCTACGAACCCTCCCGAATATAACGACATAAGTTATTATTGCATTATGAACATTTAAATACGTTTAAACAACGATCAGAGGGAAATTGACACCCGAAATACACCAATTTTTGCAGATATCTATCAATTTATTTAAGACATTAAGGGTCTGGAAGAAAATCTGACCATCCCACGCGATGCAGCAGACAGTGGTTGTGTTCCAATTCACGCATTATGCGCATAGACCGCAGCGCAAACGCTGCGCGCATGAACCGCGTTCCGTTTCCAGCAGCGCATGAACCGCAGTAACGAAACGGAACGGGTTAATTACAAATAACTATGCAGTTGGATGGATTTTCATCGGAAAAACATGAGGAATCCATTGGCGTCACTTCCCTTTCGATACGATGCAGAAAATAATTTCTTAATACGCTGTATTGGATATTTCACCCTCGACTGCGGGGGCCCGACCCTAATTCGCTAAGTTCGGCCCAGGATTCATACCTTTTCCGGAAAAAGCCATAAAAATAGAGTGAGGCCCTGCGATGGGTTGTCCCTCGCCACGGGGTGCCAGGCCGCATCCTTCGACGAACGTACCTTTAGAATTACCATGTATCATTTGTGCAGTGTATGACCCGACTACCCTCCGTATAATCGGTCTGCGCGAAGTGGGGGGCAAGTTCGACCATTATCAGTACTCCTGCCCGAGAGCAGGAGATTTACTTTAATTATAATACATGTGTGTTTCGTAATAAAGTGTTTCTATCGTCTCCTGAATTCAATAACTGGCATCCAGACATCTACGCTCCTACAATCCACCGTCAATACGCCTTGTGAAGAGACACAGGAAGAAAAGGGGTAGCCCAAAAGGTACCCCACTGTCCAAAAGCATGCGTTGACGTGTTCCGTGCGAGAGAAGATGGGCATTGTTAGGAATTGAGTTAGAAAGATTGTACCGCTCACACAATTGAAACTCGCTGTAGTCTGAGACAAAACAAACTAATATATTTCAATGAAATAAAGAACACTTCACACTATTTACAACTTAATTACAGGTCGCAATTAAAATATCCTGAATACAACTTCTACGTTTAACACCAGCGATCTGGCAACTTTTATTAACCACTTGGCTATTTCGTACTAAACTGACTCTTCGCGCGATCGCGACACGTGCTACCCGTTCGGTACTCGAAGCGAGAAGAAGACGGAAATCTCGTTTTCTGGAATCCTCGCCAAGATTCCAGGAAGTTACGTGGGCCACGGGTGACGTCATTAGCAGGCTGAGTGAGCCACAATAATTGCCTAATTACTCCCAGAGATGGCTCACCCAGCCCCTTTACAAACATCAGCCGATTTGTATCGGTCCGCGTAGAGCGCGAGACCCGCGCGTCGCTGATCGGTGAGCCGACGGACCCCCCTCCTCACTCTGTGTCCAACAAGTATTGTCGAGCCTTTGGGCCTACCATCCCCGGCGTAGACCTTCGGCAGGTAGGTATCGGTTTCAACGGGCACTGCCACCCGTGGCGTCAGTAAAACCGACCCCGGTTCTTGCCATTTCAGAGGGTTTCATTCCAGTGAAAATCAGTAATTTTGCAAGCGCAATATCTCAATAATCAGTGGAAATCAAGTGTATACATTAAAGCTTATTGAATTTGTCGTGGAACGCACTACAAACACAGGTGTTCAGAAAACGTAGTCCCATTTATAAAACGAAACTTGACCATCGTATCTTTTAAAATAACAATCGAAGAAAAAAATTCGTTCGAGCTAATTTGGTAGCCCCATCGAACCATGAATTTACATATTTTTTTTCAAATTTTTATCTCCAATAGTTTAGGAGGTATCGGACTGTCTCGTCTTAGATGGGACACCCTGTATATGCAAAATTCGATGTAGTAGTAGCAACAGTTTTTCTTCAATATCTCTGAAACTAAGGGCGACCGCCAAAAAGTTTAAAGGGAAATGTTGTTCAAAATAATGACCTTGTCAACATGTCTGAAGCTCATCGAAATCGGCGAGGTCCCAGTTCTTCGACAAGTTTACCTCATATCTAAACAAATAAATACATTTTTATATTGTATAAAATATTCTTACCTGTTGCTAAAAACATCAATGTTAAACATAAGCGTTCACTCGCCGTAATAGCACAACGCATTTGTGTATCAGTTTTACTGATGCTCGGTCCAACTAATTCTAACAGATAGTCAAAATTTTATCTTGCCATTCGCAAGAAATTGTCCAGTTGACAAGGATCTTTCGTTCTTAATTCGGACAACAGTGATTCGTGGATTCCAAGATTACATCTTCTTAAAATTCCAATCTCTCGTCCAAATTCTTTTTTTCTTTTTTTTGTTTTGTTAACAAAAGTAACACTGTACATGCAGCAGCAAACCTTGTTTGTTCTACTGACATTTTAATAGACACTTCACGTATTCACTAGCCGATTTCGACTCTCAGAGCTCAGAAGTAACAGTGCAGTGTAAACACGCGGAATATATCTTCCTCAAGATTTTTCTCGCAACTACTTGCAGGCAAGAACTTGCGCGAAAAAATTGCTGTAGTATAAACACTCATGCAAGTTTCTTGTGTAATAAATGTCGCATGTTTATTGCTAATGGCCACGAGGCTGAATTCAACGACGCAGCGCTTGGCTTCGCTCCGCTCGGCTCGGCTCGGCTCGAGCGCCAAACAAAGTACTTCTTTGTCGCCTTGCTGACACGCGCTCGGCAACCCTGGACCGGGCCAGTTCGAAGTAAACCAGAGGGGCCAAGCTTCCCTCTTACGAAAGATAAAGCTGTAGGGTTTATGTACCGAGACAATTATTTTTCCCTGCCTTATGTGCAGCGATAGCAGCCTTACTCTGTTATTGATATTAATACGTCACACGGGTTAAATTTGTCCACACTATGGTCAACAAAACTGATATATTTGAATACGCAACACTGTGCGTGCACATGGCGTAGCGTTCCCCCAGAACAGAACAGCACCGTCATCCCGCCGATGCCGAATCCCTTAGGCGAGAGTGCTCGGGCTCCGCCGTCGCTCTTCGTGAGTTCTGGGCCCGGACACTCGAAGTCGGAGAGGGAACATACTCCCTACAAAGCCGAGTTTGTAACGCCTCCTGCCTACTAGGTGCGTACTAAACTGTGAATGTGTGAATCGGGACGTATGTGTATGCGTATACGTGTAATGCATCGCTTACTTTAAAACCTGTCCACGGATCGTCGCGCCAGCGACACGTATGCAGCAGATAGAAGGATAAACATTCAAATTGAATATTTCTTCTTTTTTCAGGAAAAGAAAATATATTCAATTTCTTTGTATATCCTTCTATCTGCTGCATACGTGCCACTGACGCGACAATCCATGGTCAGACGGCCTTAGAAAAGGTAAACCAGGGAAAGTGAGGACGCCATTTGAAGGATTTCTGGTCATTCCAAAATTTAATCTTTTAAATTTTATTTTAGAAATGACAGGGGTCCTTTGAATCACGTCCGTACTTCCTTCAATTTACCTTCTAAAAATATATATATAATTAAAAGTAAAAGTATAATTAGATACATAAATATATATTAAATGATACACAAATTCTTTATTAATTTTAAATAATATTAGTCATTACAATTATTACAATAACAATGATCATATTAAATTCAAAAATAACATTACAAAATTTATATAACTAATTTATACTCCTAAAATATTTTACTTTATTTCCCAAATTGCTTCAATTCGTTGACATCAATAGAATCTGCAAAATAATTAAATTGTTTACAAATTTTTTTTCTTTTTGTTGTTTTTACGAGGGAAAACAGCGGGAATCTTCAAAAGGCGCCTAGTAGGATTCGCACTGCTAGGCAGTGTCGGATTTATACCGACTAAAACCGCTAACCCCATGCGCATACAAAACACTCGTTGCCACTCCTACATGCAATATAAAAAGTCAAACACTCATGCAATATAAAAAATAAAACGCACAGGCAATATAAAAAATTAAACACACATGCAACAGTCCGACAACCAAACATATATACATAATAAAAAACGCATTACACGCTCATACTGCAATCGCATACATGCAAAAAGACTTAAAAGTAGATTCGGATAGGGTGAAGGCACCAGTAGTCGACCATGTATCAGTAGTCGACCACTTGCAAAAAAACATGAAAAATAACGTTGTTAGATGTGACAATCTTTTGACCAGAGTGTAGATAGGGTGCAGTTAGAGTGCAGTTAGAGAACTGCTCTTTGTTCAAAAGATCGTCACTTCTGAAAACCTTATTTTTCATGCTTTTCTGAAAGTGGTCGACTACTGATACGTGGTCGACTACTGGTGCCTTCACCCTATACAAAAGCACAATTACAACCTTTGCTTTCAATGTGATCTGCCATACGTCAAAACACATAATGACAAACCAGACATTGGAATCATAGGTTCTTCGGAACAATTTAGTAGCCTATTGATGGAAGAAATACATTTCTTTAATACATGATCGACATAGTTGTCGGTCAAATACACTTTGAGATGCCCTAAAGGGCAATCGCTCAGGTTGACATCAACTGAAAGGCTTATACAATTTTGAATTAAAATTTTTAAATTACAATGTTCCGCGAAGTTATCGAAACAGTATTTAGTTAAAACATAAACCTCTCGCATAAATTGTACTATTAAATTTTTTTGTGTTAAAAAAGCTTGGCAATACGTTGCACAAGCTTGAATAAACGGTTCTAAGTAATCTAAATTGACAGTAGTAGCATCATAATTTTGCAAAATTGACTCTATTGATTCTACAGCTACTACTGGTATTGCATTATTAGAAAGTTGAGAATTTTGATTGCGAGAGGAATATTCGAAAATTTCTTTAACATTTAACAAATTTTCACTACAATCTGCCTCGCAGTTTTGTCTTCCTGAGTTGGAAAACAATGAATTTATGAGCAATGACTTGTAGTATCCGGTAAATACTGAACAAGTCGGATTTGTATTTCTTCCACCATGTTGTCTTATAAGCGAGAAAAAATTTTGCAAAGGATCTTGGTTAAAATCTCTGGTTCTGAATCCTGCAAACCCAAGATCCCGCAAATAAGTTTTAAGAATTCTGAACCCTTTCAGGGTATGTATCCAATTCTGCAACGCCGGAGGATATTCTCTACCTCCCGCTTTACGTTTGATAAATCGCATACTTTGGAATAACTTTATACACTTATTCCAAATATCTGCGGCGTTACTTTCGTTATCCAAAATGGCCATACTATTGACACTGTCGAAAAGTGAATTTAAATTTAGAAATAATATCGCGGTATCTATTCCCGAAGTTGATATCTTTCTGGATTTACAAGCACTTTCCACCTGAGTAGTGCTTATAAGTTCCATAAAAGATGCTACTTTACGCGAGAAGACTTGTGTACAATATTTGACACGCATCTTCTTAATTCTACTTGGAACGACATGCTGTTCCGTAATATTTACTAAAGTTCTAAAATCACGTCTACACCGATCAATGAAATAAGTATCCTCCAAATGGGACCATTTTGCTGTTCTTTCTATACCGTCCAGAGTATAACGAAGATCCTTCGTTAACAAATTATTCCTAACACATTTTAATAAATGAGGCGGATCAAACAGTGGTACTATCTTTTGTTCATCTACCATGATGAACCCCTCTTCAGCCGACGTGCAATTTCTTTTTGTGTCGAAAAGTAATTGCTTATTCGCGCGTACATTTGTTGACCCTTGATCGCAAACCGAAGCAACAACTCTTAAACGTATAAAAGTGCATTCCCGTACTATGGCCTTAAATGCACGCGCTATCGACTCCCATGAAGCGGTGCCCCTACAAAAGGAGTACGACACTGCTTGCGTCCACGGTTTATCTCCAAATATGCCTCTTAACATGAAGACCTGAACATGGTCTGCAATGTCTCTATTACGCGAAAACCCGAAATCTACTAGTCCCTCTACAGTATCGGATTTGACACTATAATATAGCCGGGGACTAAGCTTCATTTCGTCAAATAATAAGATGCAATATCTGTACCGCGAATCCTCGAAATTGTCGAGTATATTTTCGATGCTGTTGAAGACAGACTTACTAATACCGGGAAATACAATGATTTTAGTGACCAGTTTTCTTAAGGTCTCTGTACTTGGTAAGAGGAAAATATTGGAAAGGTATCGATAAACCTTTGGACTTTGCTTCAGCAATGAAAGCACAAAAATTTTGTCATCTAAACTGTAATTTCTATTGAACTTAGGTCGTCCCATGTTATGGACTTGTAATGCAAAAAAGTCTCGCACAATTGATGGCAGACTTTCAATGCGTTCCGCAAAGCCACGTTTTAGCAACATTTCGATATGTTACAAACGTTCCTTACATTCTATTTGGCGTTTACGCATTTGTCTCCTTATTTTCATCAAGGAGACAATTACGTTATACTGCCGCGCCTCTTCTGGAGAAAGGCTGGACTTCCTACTTGTCCTGAACAATTTTTGCACAGATGCTAAATGGGACATTCCACGCCAAATCGGACACTTTTTGGAGTAACATTTCGGACGTGGCTCAAAATTGAATATGTTGTAGTCTTTAGGGATGTATAAACATATGTCGAAGGATTTTTGAAAATTTTGAAAAATGTAGATTTTACAGCTGTTTGAAGGTAAGTGCTAACTTTTTTTTAATAAATTACAGCTATGGAAGTAGTAAACGGATGGAGTTGAAATTTATGGTGCTTATAGAGAAGACATTGAAGTTTTAAGAAAAAATTATTTCAATTTAAAAAAAAAATAATTTGAACCATTTCTGTGCAATTATTATAAACAAATGCAGTTTTTTAACATCGGGCGCGATTTTAAAAATCTGGAAAAAAATTAGAATATAGTTCTATCCTTCCCTTTCATGGTCCAATTGTCAAAAATATGGACATTTTAATATTAGCCCTGTAAAAATTGCCGAAAGTCGACGCCGCGTGCGGGCGCACTGCCGCGGCAGGCGCGTCGTCGCCGATAGCCTCGACGACTCCAGCGGGCGAACGTGCGTTGCTATCTGCAACCAAGGTGACTATCAACCGGCATTATTCTAAATGATCTCCGAATATTTGCAAGATTTAAAGCGATTAATAAATATTGGTAACTCACTCTTTGTCAATGGTACTTATTGATGAAAACATTTCAGTTGCAATTGTCCAATGGAAACCACCAGAAGGTGGTGAGTTTTCTTCCATCGGGATGGGATGGGATATCATGCGAAATTGGATTAAAGATTCTACCATATCAATGAGTGTATAACGGAATGAATAACCAGATCTATAATTAATTAATTCATAACTTTTACAATTTTTGTGTTTGTACTATAGTACAAACTGTTTGTATTTTCTTACCAGTATGGACCTCCATACGTTCAGCTGCTTGCTGAACCTCCAGGCGGCCAATCCCTCCACAGGGTCCATTATTATCTGTAACACAAATTACAAATATTCATATTGTATAAACTAGTTAAATTCTAAGTTTAAAAAAAAAACAAACACATGCATTCTAAATTTTATATTAAGGGTGGCGTCTCACTGGGCCTTGAATGTGTGCGCACGCTCACACAAGCTAGGAAAAGCGTGTACGTATACGCAATGTAGTAAACAATCCGTTTCAACCAACTTACGTCGTAAAATGCTGCTGGAAGCAGTAATCCATTTTAAGCACCTCTCTCGCTCTTTAACGATATCGGGAAATGCCCTCAGTAGTTTATTTCCCGATTCGCAACCTTTCACTTCACACTTCTTAGGCCCAGTCATAATCTGAAACTCAAATTGATGCAATTAATAAAAAAACTTACAGTATCTCAAAGACGCTATATTACAAAAATTACTTATCTTATGTGAGGACTGATCCACGTGGGTTACACTTCCTTGTGTCTGCGCCAAATTACGCCAAATGGCGCCAAACAATTGAAAATGACGACCGTCGTCGTGGTAACATTTCACCAGCGTCGAAAAGTTGTGTGTCGTGCTCACTGATACACCTAGGTATGTGTGCGTGATGTACCTAGCGCCTCCTACCTACTTGGTGCTAACTAAACGGGAACTTCGGCTAAACAATTACGGCTTGGCCCCACTGATTTAAGAATTTTTATGTTAAAGAAATACATATTATATATCCACAATTAAATCAAGTGTGCGATTATTCAGATTCAAACGGATTCTGAAAAACCCAACAGGTTATGGGCCCAGCACGCTTCCAGCACTGCGCCACTCGTTTGTTGTGAATAATAATCGTGTGCGGTTTTTTCGACCTCGTTCATTGTTGAGTCGTGTGTGAAATTCGGTATCATCCAATAGTGTGGACATTGTTTTCTCTAGAAAGATGGCAGAGAAGGAAATGTTCAACCTAACCAAACTCGACGGGACAAATTTACAGTTATGGAAATTTGGTGTGTCGTTCTTGCTGGAAGCAAAGGACCGTATGGAGTCTGTTGAAGGAGAGGATGTACAGCCCGATAAAGACACGAAAGTGAATAAGTGGAGTGAATGGAAGAAAGGAAGATCGAAGGCATCGGTAATTCTGCTTGGTTCTGTGGAAACAGTGCTTCATGCGAATCTTATAAATTGTGAAACGCCGACGGCCATGTGGAAGAAGCTGCATACATTGTGCAGCTTCCAGCTTCATGCAGACACCAGCGAGGATGCCAAGCAGGATGATGGAAAGCGAACCAGTGGCAATCCAAGTAGAGAAACTAGAAACAATATGCAAAAAGCTGATTGAAGCAGGCGAGAAGCCGTCGGAAGCAGCGATGATATCGAAACTCCTGAGCAGTCTACCGTCAAAATTCTCAGCCTTTACAATGGCGTGGGAGAGCACCCCAAAGGGGGAAAGAACAAAAGAGAAACTAATTGAAAGACTCATTCGGGAAGACAAACGCTTAACAAACACCGATGGAGAGATGTCGTCACTTGCATTGCAGGTGAAAGAAATGCAAATAAAGATGGAAAGCCGGCCGAAACCACGAACGGGGAGTCAAACGATTAAGAAGAAGAAAGTGCAAAAAGGGAAAAAGATGAACGAACTAAAGAAGAAGTATTCCTGCAATTATTGCCACGAAACAGGGCACTGGTTCCGCGAGTGCAAGAAACGAATAGCCGATGGAGGTGGCACCCACCATGAGGAGAAAACAGATGAAGCAACTGGCTCTGCATATATATGTGATATTTCAGTTTTTTTTCTCAGGAACCACCGACAGGCTCAACTTGGTTAGCGGACTCTGGTGCAAGCATGCACATGACATTTCAGAGGGAATTGTTTGAGAAACTGGGGCCTGTAGGAAAGGTGCGCTTCGTTAAGGTTGCGGGTGACAGGGTGCTTCCAGCAGCTGGCATTGGGGAAATCAGTCTTCAGGCGAGGGTCCACAATCGACTAGTGAACAGACGGATGAAAGATGTACTTTTTGTGCCTGGGTTAAATCGGAACCTATTTTCAGTGGGAGCAGTAACAGAGAAAGGTTTTTCGTTTCACACGTATGGTGACCGGTGTGAGGTACGAGAAGGCAATGGTACGTTGTCTGCAGAGGGAGTACGTTGCGGCCACCTGTTCCAAATGCAGTTTATAGTGAAGAAGACGGCAGAATGTTGTGTCGCACTGGATAACCACTAAAATCCTGGCATGAGAGGTTAGGACATATAAATGTCAGAGCTATTAAGGAGACGGAGAGGAGTCAGGCTGCTACGGGAATGAAGATTGATGACAAGACTGACTTCTTTTGTGAGGCATGTACTTTGGGTAAGCAGACCCAAAATTGACATAGTTCAAGTGAGAGAGAAAAAACGATCAAAGCAGGGGAGATGATCCACACGGACGGGTGTGGACCAATTAGTGTAGAATCTCCGTGTGGATCAAGATATTTTGTACTATTCAAGGATGACTGCACTGGCTTTCGAACGGTCTATTTTCTACGTCACAAAGATGAAGTGATTGACAGATTTAAGAAATATGAAGCACTAGTGACCAAACAGACTGGAAATCAAATAAAAGTTCTTCGCTCCAACAATGGCGAGGAATATGTGTCAACGCAGTTCAGTGATTTCTTGAAACTGAAAGGGATAGTGCATGAGAAATCGACTCCTTATGTCCCACAGCAGAATGGACGGGCCGAACGAGAAATACTCACATTAGTAGAAAGTGCCCGCTCCATGCTGCTAGGAAGGAATCTCCCAAAAATGTTGTGGGCAGAGGCAATAAAGACAGCGGCTTATGTTCTTAACAGAAACCTTTCGAAACAAGTCGATGGTGTTACAGCCCATGCAAAGTGGTTTAATAAGAAGCCAGAAGTGGGCCATCTGCGAATATTCGGATGTGATGCTTATAAAAACATTCCGAAAGATCATCGAAAGAAGCTGGATCAAAAAAGTAAGAAAATGGTCTTTATAGGATATGGAGGAGAGTCGAGGAACTACCGAGTCTGGGATAGCGCAGCAAGGAAGATACATGTGAGTTGCACTGTTATCTTCGACGAGAATAATACGAAATCTACAGCAACCCAGGAGGGTCACAAGAAAGACGCTACTTTCGACCTGACGTTTGGGAACTACACCCCTCATGACGAGAGCGAGGAAGAGGAAGAAACACCAAGAGCACCCGAAGGTCAGCGAGAAGGTCATCATCAGGAAGAACAGCCAGAAGTAAATGATGATCCGGAAGTAACAGTGTCGCCGTCGGTCCGACAGTTACGCGATCGAACAATGTTACGTGAACCGGACCGACACAGTGATTGTGGGTTCGGGTACATGGTGGACTCGGTGCCACCCACGTATGAAAGTGCGGTTGCGAGTGTGGAATCCAAACAGTGGAGAGCAGCAATGAATGATGAAATGGCGGCGCTAAAGAAAAATAAAACATGGACGCTAGTTAGACCACCAGAAAACAGTAAGGTGATAGGATCCAAGTGGGTTTTTAACAAGAAACTCGACTCTAATGGTAATGTAGAACGGTATAAAGCGAGACTCGTAGCGAAGGGTTTCACACAACGCGAAGGTATCGACTATTTTGAGACGTATGCACCTGTTGTTCGGTATGAATCGGTCAGAATGCTCTTGGCTATTGCTGCTGCAAAAGATCTGGAAATAGCTCAGTTCGATGTTAAACCGCCTTTCTCAATGGCGACTTGAAAGAAGAGACTTTTCTGCGGCAGCCAAGAGGATTCGAGGACAAAGAATGGCTAAGTTAAGAATGGCAAAGTCTGTAAGTTAAGGAAAAGCTTATATGGGCTTAAACAAGCACCACGGTGCTGGAACTCGAAATTTGTTGAATTCCTAGAACAGTATAATTTCCACTCAACCAAAAGTGATCAGTGTGTGTTCACAGGACAAATCGGTTGCGAGAAGGTTTATCTAGCGCTATATGTCGATGATGGACTGTTGTTGTCAGTCTCAAAATCGGCTATTGATAAAGTACTGGAACACTTGCAGGACCACTTTGAAATCACCACTGGAAATGCAAGACAATTTGTAGGTCATGAAATCGAGCGTGATCGGAAAAAACGCTCTATCAGAATTAAACAGAGTGCGTATATTAAAAGAATGCTCGAGAAATTTTAGATGGGGGGAGTGCATCCTGTAAGTGTTCCAGCTGAACCGGGGTTACATCTTAGGCAATCAACGGAAGATGACCTTAAAGTCAAGACAAATGACTGGGAGCCACCGTATCGGGAGGCGGTAGGCTCACTGTTGTTTGCAGCTAGGGTCAGCAGGCCTGATACAGAGTACGCGGTAAACAAAGTTAGCCAATTCCTGAACAATTTCAGGGAAGTAGATTGGGGGGCAGTAAAGCGTATATTTAGTTATCTAAAAGGCACAATAGATTACGGGGTAGTTTATGGAAACAGAGGGAGTAACCTTGAGTTAAGGGGATATACAGATGCCGATTATGCTGGATGCCTCGACACGCGACAATCAACCAATGGCATTGTTTTCACGTTGAACATGGGGGCAATTGCGTGGTCAAGTCAGCGACAAAGACTAATGGCAACATCCACAACGGAATCAGAGTACATAGCGTTGGCAACTGGAGCGAAAGAGGTGTTATGGCTGAGCCAGCTTTACACGGAGCTTGGATTTAAATGTAAGTCGGTTACTGTACATGTTGACAACCAATCTGCGATCTGTTTAGCGAAAACTACCGACTACCATAAACGGATGAGGCACATTGACATTCGTTTCCATATCGTGCGTGATTTGCGTGAGCGAGGAATGATTGTGGTAGAGTATATCGAAACGGGATGACAGTTAGCAGATATATTGACAAAGTCACTAACCAGGAATCGGTTTGAGGACTTGAGAGGAGGAATCGGCACAAAGGAATAGGACCATATAAGTGGTAGTGTTGGATACTTGTATATATTTGGCGCTATGTTAGATTTGAATGTCGCGGTCCATCGCGCGAACTTTCATGTGTGTGCGAGTGAGGCGCTGTGCTCGGGTATGGCGCAAACTAAAATAGAGAGCAACGGTTATGTTCCTATAAGACTTTATTTAGTTTCTAATAAGTTTCTTTCTAGTAAAGTTCAAGAATTTTTATGTTAAAGAAATACATATTATATATCTACAATTAAATCAAGTGTGCGATTATTCAGATTCAAACGGATTCTGAAAAACGCAACAGAAGGGCCATTGGAGAAATGGAAGAAGGGAAATATGTATCCCAAGGCACCTTCTGAAATGTCAGAAGTACATGTACAAGAAGGTATTTTTATATTACTTAATCATTATTCATTATGAAAGTACATGTAAAGTAATTTGTACAGTGTGTCCCAAATTTGTGCGACTTCCCGAAACGTGCAATATCTTGATGCAAAGAGACATCGAGAAGTTCTTTACCTACCGTACGCTGTCACGCGCACAGCTCACACGGCTTTAATCTGTGTGGGCTGGAACCGTCGGATCTGAAAACGGTTAAGGACTTTTCGATGTCTTTTTTCATCAGTATATTGCATCATCCGAGTAGTTTCGCCATTTTGGGACCCTCCATTGAATATTGATCGGAGCATGGTGTCAATTATATGCTGAATTGTGGGTTTCAATACAGATTTTCCATCGACGTCGACGCCATTTCACGACCACTATTTCCAAAGAATTAACAGTGGTGAGAATAGGATGACACCCATACTACACGCGTCTCCCAAGGAAAGTGGAGTAGGAACAACACCAACACCACAATCATCATCATCATCAGCAGCAGCAGCAGCAGCATCATCATCATCATCATAAACAGCAGCAGCAGCTGCAGCAAGTACGTCTCCGCATGTACAAAATAATATCCAATCCAATGGGTTTCTACCCATTGACTATAATCCTAAATATGATTTTTATATAATTAACTTCTCTTATCTTTATTCAGAGTTGGAAACACTTATAAAGAAAAACTTTGCAGCAATTAATTTGACATTGACCGATATGATGAAAAGGTTGGAACAGATAGAGTCTAAAATGCCGGAAATTTCCAGCGTTACAAGCAGCAATATTGATAGCGAATTTTTGGCAATAACGGAAAATCTTCCCGTTAAGGATGAAAAGGGTTTACGTAATTTGGAAGATAAATTGCAGAACTAGCCTACATTTAATGCTATGGCAAGTGACGTAAGAATAATAAATGAACTAAGAGTAGTATGAACAAAATTTAACTTTATATTCTAATTATTTTTATATTCAACAGCTACTTTATTTTTCTGCATTGCAGTCATATAAAGGAAAGTTACATGAGTATTACTCCCTGATAACAATCTGCCTGCAGTTTGTCAGCAGATTGACAGCAGGTTCTGACAAGGCAGGGTCTGTCGGTAGAAGGACGGCAGATCCGCAGCAGAACCTGCCTTCAGATGACGCTATTGGATGTGTCAGACAGGCAGCAGGATCTGCTGCGGATCTGCCGTCCATCTGCCGGCAGATGAAGGCAGACCCTGAATGCGGACGCAGACGCCACCGGATCTGCCGACAGACCTGGTTATCAGGGCTATTTATTGTAATTTATAAATGGTAGCAACATATCGTAAACTGGGGGAACATTGGCATGTTTTTGGAACATTTTGCTATCTATCTTCTTCTATATAAATAAAAATGTAAATATTCGTTTGTACAAAATCTTAAATCTCTTAAAGTTCTTCATCGATTGCTTTGAAATTTTGACACAACGTTGCATTCCAATACGCGCGTGTTTTTATATACCTATTATTATATAGATGTCACACCCGTGACAGGTAAAAACATTTAACATGCTGTTTAACCAGACTAAGCCACAACAACGCGTGGCCGGGTACAGCTAGTAAGAAATATATATATAAACTGAAATCTATTATGTTCCATGTAGCGTAGGATTTCAATTTTAACAAAATCCCACTAATCGTTCCTATTTTGGATAACTTTTTTTTAAACTTACGCCGCGTCGCCGCCGTGGATGGACTCGCATGATCGTATGATCCGCGAGTACAAGTGCCATTACAGGCACTTGTGACCACTGACAGAGACAGTGTATAATAAAAGCATCGAGCATTGCTTTTTTAAATAAATACAAAGAAATCTTTATTTTGCGAGGAATCGTTTTTTGTTTTTAAGAATGTAACATACATATGGTCATTAGTGTTATTTGTATTGATGATGAGTTGATATATAAATATATGAATATTTAACGGTTAATGTTTATTGTAATTTAATTCCCTTCCCTCACATTTACTTTTACCGTTTCCGGAATAACGCGACCATTTTGGGGGCACGTTTTGGGAGGACGATCATTGCCTCAAAATTGCTGTGCGAAATTGTCTCAAAGTTGCTGTGCAAAGTTGCCTCAAAGTTGTCGTGCAAAGTTGCCTCAAAGTTGCCGTGCAAAGTTGCCTCAAAGTTGCCTTGCAACTTTGCAGCAGGCGGACATAGAATTATTGCTGCATAGTTAGGACAACCTTGCGTAAATCGTTGCAATCTTGCACCGCAACTATGCTGCAACAAGAGTGTGCTGTATGGGCAGTGTCTTCTTCATTATATAGATAAGTATATTTTTTATATTTTGTGTAAAAAATACTGGTGGTGCTTATCCTAATTACAATTAAAGTTCCCCTTTAATAGTTTTCGGTTTGAAGTTTGTTTATTGGCAAAAGGATGACGTTACACAAAAGAAAACTGAGTCTAAAGGGAGTACATAATTAACAAGGACGAAAGATACTGTTAAGGGACTCACAGAATTCGGTCACCAACAACGGGGCTTCATCACAATAACATTCAAAGGACGAATTATCATAGATATTTTAGTTCAAGATATCAACGAATATAATATGTTTCGAAAATATTCTTTTCAACGAAATGTATATATTTAATTTAATGTGTGTAAATGTAAATGTAAATGTAAATGTTTAACGTATGGTTGTTTAATGTAAAATGTATTTCTTGTTGAATATATCAAAGAATGTAAAATATATAACACCAAATTTGATTGTAAAGAAATTCTGTTATAACACTGCCAAGTATTTCATACATTAATTATAATATAAAATGTGATAAATATTTAAAACATGAAATCGAAACTTTTATTTGATATTCCTAAACAAAGTAAGTGTCAATGGCTGTTGAAAACCGTTGCAAACGATACAATGTTTATGGCGCGCATCAGTCGAAAGTAAAAAAGAATCGATATTACGACACCAAGAAAACCACATATACTACAGAACACTTTCCATGTTAAAAGATAGTGGTATGCATAATTATTTCAGTTTTGATTTTTTCATAATGATTTTGTAAAAGGTATGTTTATACTTATATAGAATAATCTGCAACCGTAATACTGGCGATCTCAATTAGGTACTGTAAAATCGATACGAGAATCGATTGCAGAACCGCCTTGGAATCGATATAAAACCGAAAATATAACGGTTCCAGAACCGAAAATATAACGGTTCCAGAACCGAAAAAATAACGGTTCCAGCACCGTAACCGAAACCGATATAGTCAGAATATCGGTTCTTTATAACAGTTATTCAGAATATCGGTTCTTCATAACTGTTTCAAGAACCGAAACCGATATAATATCTGTTTTCAACCCCTGGTGTTGGGTAAGTGTGAACAGTGGTTGCTTCATAAGCGGAAAGTTTGGGTTCGATTCTCCTTACTGCGATTTTTTTTCCTAAACCATTCCTGAAAAAAACGTGTTTACGACGTCTTTTGAAGTTTTTTAAGGCGCCTTATGGACGTCTTTAAGACGTCTTTTGGAAAGAATATAAATAATTGGGCAACAGTAGGAAAGCCTACCTGTTATTGGCTTAACCTGAAAGAAAAGTGCCGAATCTAACTGTTGGCCTACTAATGTTATGTGCGTGGCCCAACTGCATGCCAACAACAAATGTTACTACGGCTTTGACTACTTATAATTGAAGGCTGAATTTGTGGTCAAATGATAGACCAAGAAACACAGTATCTTCCCTAGTAACATTTCTGGTGGGCCAACGGTAGCCAACAGTTGGGAATTACTTGGGATATAGTTATTTTGCTTACAAATTGCCAACATAGGGACTACGGCAAAAAACTTACGACAGTTTGCCAACGAATATTCAATGTTGGGCCTACAATTATTATGGTTGATTAATTAACAAAAAATTACGACAATTTGCCTACGACTATTCAATGTTGGGCCTACAATTATCATGGTTGGTTAATTAAGAAAAAATTACGACAGTTTGCCTACGAATATTCAATATTGGGCCTACAATTACTATGGTTGGTTAATTAACAAAAAAATTACAACGATGATTAAACGTTGTCTTACAAACGCCAGAAAATTTGCTACATCCAAAAACCTGTTATTACATTCCAAATTGCGATTTTTCTTTTCTTATTTATAAATACGTAATGAGGACGTCTGTCTTGAGACAAATGTGAAATTTTAAGGAATGAGTCTAAAGGTCGAATGATAATATTTTGTAGAATATTTCGCGTCACTGTGCAGTTTTTATAAACAATTAATACTCGTTATGTACTGAGAAATTAGAAGTGTTTACAAGGAAATGTATTGGATAAGTGCGAATAACGGTTACTTCGTAAGTAGAAAGTTTGGGTTCGATTCTCCTCACTGGAAATTTTTTTTTCTTAAATCAGACTTGAAAAAGACGTGTTTACAACGTTTTTTGAAGTTCTTCATGACGCCTTCTGGACGTTTTTAAGACGTCTTTTGGAAAGAAACTGTTGGGCTTATGGAAAGAAACCTTCAGTTGAGCATATGGAAAGAAAGTTGGGCCTTCGTTGGTTACAATCGTTGACCCATTTAAGAATAGCGCGACACTACAACAGTTGGCCAACGGAAAACACGTCATTGACCCAACAAACTCCCAGCAAATAAATGCTACTAGGGTTAAGGCATAATTTTCGTTTTTATATCTGTAAGAGGTAATTGGCAGCTAGGCCAAATGTAAAAAGTTACGTTTGTCCCCGCTCTCCCCGTTTACAATATGCCAAAGTCAAGTGCTAAACCGCAATTTAATCGGCTTCGCTACAATTTTCATCAGATAACCTATTTTTTCGGGCTGCCACAGTAGTCTGTCCCCTTAATGGCTACTGCCATCCTTGTCTTTTATGGTCGCCTGCGTCTCGGATATCGAACACTCGGTTGCGACGGGTCCCAGGTCTTACAATTAGGTAAACATAAGTGGTAGTGGAGATGACTTTGTACAGTCTTCCTCGGATTGTTGAAAAGCCGTTAGGCTCACATTAGCGGAAAAGCTATACTACACAGTATACTCATCCCACTGTTCTGATTCCTCGCTGCGAGCGAGGATCTTCAGATCCCAGTGCGCGCGCGGTAAAGGTACAGTATTGCCTCCGTATTTGCTCACTGGTCTGAATCGGTGTTCAGCCCGTATCGTGTACAGAGCCCTAATTCTGAGTGTTCGCTTCTCGCTTCTTTCTAGCCGAAGGGGGGATCGAGATGGAACACTTTGCATGCGCGGCGGGTATGCGGGTCTTACGGCATACGGCAGGTATTCGGCACAAGTCTTTTTTGCGCCCTAGGCGAGCTTGCCAAATTCCGCCATTTATTATAATACATTTAATTGAACTTCTTCATATCCTTACTCTTAATTTTTACTCGTAGTTTAAAACCGTTGTAGTACAATTTGTAGTATTTCATTTAAAAATATATTTTCAACAATGTCAACAATGAAAAGACCATTTCGCAGCTCTTGTCGATCTTACGCGCTAGCAGTTGCCTAATTTTGCAGAGTAAAGTCATAAATAATCTCAAATAAATGTATTATAATAAAGGACGCAATTTGACAAGTTTGCCTAGGGCGCAAAAAAGACTTGAGCCGGGCCTGCGCCAAGATTTTGCGAAAGGGTTCCCGTGCTTCCGTAAGTGCTTGCAACCATCACGCACGTAAAAGACGGAGTGTCACGGCGCTCGAAAGACGGAGTGAGACAAAACATCCACGCGTCGTTTGTCTCGTACCGTCCTCGCTCGCTTTCAATGGCTCTCGCTCGCTCTCGTTCCATCTCGCTCTCGCGTTCGCCGGACAAGAGTGAGACAGAAGTGGTGGGGATAGTGACAAGCCCGTATCGGGTGCACCAAACCAAGCATATACGGAGACAATACTGTACCTACTCCAAGAAGTGCTTTGAGATTATTAAGAAGAATCAAGGGATTTACGTGGGGTAATTGAGGCCTTACTTCTTCAAAAACACACATATATTTCAAACATAGATTTGGTTTAATACCCTCATTAAAAATCAAAACAGGTGCATAAATCAATTCAAAATATAAAGCAATGAATACTGATTTCGAAAAAATAAATACAATAATCAACATATATTAAGAGGACAAGCCCGTATAAACTGCTTATTTTTGTATCAATATTTAGGAATTTTTGCAAAAATAACCAAACGCAACTTTAATGGTACTTTATTTAACATTATAACAAGCAAACAATTTTTATAACGGTAAAAATATAATAAATACAAAAGAATTAGAGCAGTCTCTGAAATAGGTTTTTTCCCGAGATGCAAAACAGCGCCGGTTGTAGGGTCTCTGATAGTTATGTGAAACAGACCCATCAATATTTTTTTTTCCAATTTATGTGCCAATCGCAAGAATAAGAACCACAAATGATATAAAAAGTTGTATATTTTAAACATGGCGGAACTTCAAACAATTTGGTATAATTTTCGTTAAAAATTCGCGTTTTATTTGTTTAAAAACAGTAGTTACAATTAGTAATTTGGTTAAACCTTGTGATTCATATTCTGAGGAATATTATAAACTAAAAGTGTGTAAAATTTGAAGTTGATTGGTCAAATAGTTTTTTAGTTATCCCCGGCGCCAGTTTTGAAAACGTGGTTTCGAAAAAAACGCGTTTAAAATGAGTTTTACATAAGTGTGCTCGGCGCTCGGAGGCGCGCTAACTCACCAGACTATAAGTAGTATTGATACGGAGTTGAATTTCGTCCTATAACTTTGACAATATAGGTATGTTTGAAACTTTTTAACAGCGCTTAATGGAAATATTTTTATTTCTATTTATCATTCGACTTATACGGTCTTCTCCCCTTAAATAGACACGAGATTCTGTATATTTTTTTATATTTACATTTTTACAATTTTTATTAATATTTGATTGTGTATTAACATTGATCATCGCATTCAACAATATATGGAGGAGCACATTCGCTATGTTTGACACCAAAAGAATACATAGGCCTTGTTTGGGGGAATTTGAGCTGATATTTAGGACCTGGACTACGACAAATTACTTTTTCAGAGTGTCTGTGTGCTATACTATACTTTGGTGCCATAGGAGTAACTAGGTCTACACTGTGAGCACGAGGACCTGGTATAGGATCACATTTCAACGAAGGTATTCGAAGTCCCCTGCAAGACACGTGAAATATTTTTGAAAATTAATGTAATATATTTTAGTACTGTTTCTAAGTTATGAAAATTGTGTAAAAAAATGCAATTGGCATATGAAGCAAAAGATTGGAATTATTTTGTTGACATCGTTTTAGTTACAAGGCGGCAAGGTAATAATTTTAAATGATATGCTATGTAGAGGGAGTTGGGGCACTTTGGTGCAAGGGGCACAATGAAACATTAATATTCTCTTGTTATTTAGAAACAGTCAGAAGTTAAAAAACTGATCACAAAACAGTATACTCTTTGATCTTGAAAGGTGATATAAGATTATAAGATGATACCCTATAGATATCAAGATAATATTAATGTTTCATTGTGCCCCCTGCATCAAAGTGCCCCAACTCCCCATAGTAAGTTTGACCAAAGGTTTGAAAAGACAATGGTGGAAAGTAGCAAATGTAGAAAGTCATTGCAGAGGAAAATGATTTCGCAGCATGATTCTGAATGTCCTAAGAAGTGACGTCTTATCCTAAAACATATAACTGACACGCGGGGGTTGGAATGACGTGGGGTGTCGAGGTGACAGGGCAGGCAGATAGCAGAGGAAGTTTAGGAGAGAGAAGGGAGTAGTAGGACGAAAAGGGTTAGCGAGAGGAAGACGCACGGAGAGGGAAAAAAGCGGAGGCGCGAGAGAATTGAGGAACGCAGAACAGGGGAAGTGGGTGAGGAATAGAATCGTTAGAAAAGAGACGGGAAAGAGAGAGGTTAGGAAGGTGGGGGCAGAAGGTAAAGGGGCAGTGGAGTGGAAGTGTACAGTGGAGTGAAGGCGGGATAGAGGATAGAGGAGCACGGGATAGAGAAGGTGGGTGAAGGAAGGAAAGAAAGGGAAAAGAGTGAGGTTAGGATGAGTTAGACGGGAAGACGCGCTTTACGAGAGAGGAGAGGTGACATCTTGAGGGAGTAGTGAGAGGCTGGAACGATAAGAAGAGGCGGGAAATTCGAAAGCGAGTACAGGGAAAACAGAGAAAGGGGGGAGCATGGGAAGTAAGAAAGAGAGAGTTAAGAGGAAGGAGGAAGGAGAGTGGAGAGGGGAAGAGGAACGGGATGAGGTTGCAAGCAGGGTTAGCAAGAAAGGGATAGAAGACTTCTTAAAAAGGGGAAGAGAGGAGGAGGAAGTAGATAGGATAAAGGAATTAGAGGAGGAAGAAGTGGATCGGTCGTTCAGTAAAAGCAGGAAGATATTGAAGGATGGGGGAGTGAATGGATGGTTGAGTGAAAGGATAATGGAGGCGTATGGTGAGACTAAATGTTGTGTGAGAGTGGGAGAGAGAGTGAGCGAATGTTTCTGGACTGAAAGAGGGGTGAGGCAGGGGTGCCCGCTAAGCCAATTGGTATTTAATAGGAAGATTGGGGAGGTGTAAAAGTGGGGGGAGAGAAAGTGTATGAATTGGCGTATGCGGATGATATAGTGTTGATGGGTGAGGATGAAGTGATAATAAAAATGATGATGAGAGTACTGTAGAGGTATATGGATGAGAAAATGCTGAGAGTGAATGTGAATAAGTCCAAGGTGATGAGGTTTAGAGCAGGAGGGGGACGCTAGGGTTCATCGCCGCGCGGTCCTCCGTGCCGTACGGGCATACCGCACGGTGTCACACGCCGATCTGTCGGCGCTGGGTGGGTCTCCTCCTTTCCATCTGCTCGCGGAGATGGAGGCGGAGGTTTACTTCGCCTCCCACGATCTCCGTGGAGCGAGGAACCCCCTTGCGCCGGATGGACCTGAGGTGCGGGGCCAAGCCCGGCAACGCATGGGAGCCAGGGGGATTGACTGGCTCTCTCTCCCTGGACATCGGGAGAGACGCGTCGTCGGGGAATGGTTGGGGCGTAAGTACGGCAGGCTTACCTTCCGCCTGACGCAGATGATCACCGGTGTAGGGTGTTTCGGTGATTATCTGCGTCGCATAGGGCGGGAAGAAATTCCGCGGGCGGGGGGTATCCGTGGGGATTTCCTCCAAGAAAAAAAGGAGGGGGACGCTAGAAAAAAATATTTTGGGGATGGAAAGGAATGCAAGTGGAGGAGGTGAAAGAGTTTGTCTACCTAGGATACAAGATAGAGAGGAATGGAAGGCAAGGCGCGCATATTAAGGAAAGAGTGAGGAAGGCAATGGTGGTGATGAGAGAGGTATGGGGTATGAGAAAAAGGTGGTTCGGAGGAGACTGGAGGAGACGGATGCTCCTGTTCGACAAGCTGGTGGGAACGGTGGTGATGTACAGCGCGGAAGTGTGGGGGTGGAGAGATAGAGCGGAGATTCAGAGAGTACAGGAAAGGTACATTAGATGGGTGCTAGGGCTGGACCGGTACACTCCAGGATATATGATAAGAGAAGAAACAAAGAGAGGAAAGCTGAGGACAGTGGCTGGGAAGAGGGCTTTAGGAATGGAGGAGAGGGTGAGAAGTGGGAAAGCGAGGAGGATAGCAAGGAGGTGTTTAGAGGAAATAAGAAGGAAAGAGAGAGGATGCAAAATAGAATGGGTGGACTAATGGAGGAAGTTCTTCGAAGAAAGGGGTTACGCACCAGGGGAAGCGGAGAGGAAGAAGGCCGGAGGGTGGGAGATGAGAACGGAGCTGGAACAAAGGGACAAGGAATTACAAGAACAGGATATAGAGGGCAGAATTAGGGAAGGGAGATACAATGGGTGGTTTAAGGAGGTGAGAGTAGGAGGGGTACCAAGGTACTGGAGAAGAAAGAGAAAAAAGAGAAAAAGATAAGAGTGGCGAGATATAGAATGGGAAATAAGATGAGGGGGGAAAGGTACTGGGTGGGCGAAGAGGCGAACAGATGTAGGATTTGTGGCTGGGAGCAAGAGAACTGGGAGTATGTGTTGGAGAGGTGTATCGATGGGGGAAGAGAAGGAGGGCGGGAAAGAATTGGGTCAATATTGGGGGAAGAAGGGTTTGGGGAGGGGTGGATGGGGAAGATGGACAGAGAAAGAAGGGAAGCGCGGGAAAGGGGAATGGAGACGGGGTGGAGGAGGGGGTGTGAGAGAGAGGGAGGGGTGGATGGGAGGAAGAGAGTGAAGAGTGGAGCGGGGAGAGGAGGCGAGACGCGGTCAAGTGAGCGTACGGTGGCGAGAGGCGGGTGGAGAGTGGGGTGTTGCGAGCGAAGTGTGGCGAGCGGCGTGCGATACAGTGGCGGCGGGATGCTGCGGGTAGCAGGCGGCGTGCGATTCGCTTAGATTAAGATTAGATTAAGATTAATCTAAGTTTAGGTTAAGGTTAGACTAAGTTAGTTGTAAGCTATATTCACGGTGTCCCAAAAATGCTGCGGGTCCTTGAAGGGATGATTCAGGGGGTGATTGCAAACAACATTTTCCTTTGCGGAAATTCTCTCCGAGGTTTCGTTAACGAGATATTAACAAAAAGCACCGACTAATCAGAGCGCGAGTCTGATGGCCAAAGTTCCCGCGCTACGACTGCGAACAAGCAACTCGGCATGCATCGAAGAAAATTTCGTAGAATGGCAAATGAAAAAGACGTAACAAATAAAATCGAACATGTTGTCATGGTTTGTTTGTTATTTAAAGTGAATAATGAATAAAGGATAAATGGATGAAAATCACGTGTAACGTAAAAAGACGAATACACAGCTTTTTTTTTAGAAGATTCGAAAATAATAATTATTTGAAGTGGGAGGATAAGGAATACGAAAATTTCCTTGTGTTAATAACTTAGCCACGAAAAGGTAATGTAACAGGAAATTAACGAAAAGTGATCGTAGTCCCCCAGACAGCACACAGACATCTTAAAGACATCTTAAAGACGTCTGGAGTCAGACGTTCTAGACGTCTTTGACAAAGCGAAAACTAAAAAAACCCCACCAAAAGCACGCGTCAACGTATTCCGTGCGAGAGAAGGTGGGCTTGAGGTTCGATTGGTCCCAAACTAGCCAATTGAGCCTGCTTATCTCTCGTGTCTAAATACGAGCTCGAATTTCAAACCAAAAGCACGCGTCGACGTATTCCGTGCGAGAGAAGGTGGGCCTTGGGGAGGAGATATTGCTGTCAAGAGGGTCTCTTCGAGACAGTGGCCGTTTGGGAGGGATGCAGGACAGATTGGTTAGAATAGGGCCAATCGGACTTCAAGCCCATCGTTTCTCGCACGGAATACGTCGACGCGTGCTTTTCTTTTGAAATTCGAGCACGTGCTTATACTACAGAGAGATAAGGGATCTGTTTCGAATTTGTAGGAAGGACGACGCATGCGGGACTACACGCAGTCAGCGGTCTACCCCTTACTTTTTAAATTATAGTTCCCCAAAATTAATCAGGCTGATCGGCCAGAGCATTTCGCCAGGGTCGCGGCTTATGACCGTATTGTCCCGCTAGTCGGCGGTAGAGAACGGTTTCCTACAGTTTTGGATAATTTGTGACTTAATTGGTTCCGCCTTGTAGCAAATGTGAACTCAGGGCATCGGAAAACGAAAACAGGAATGGTATGCCTTTTCTTCTTTATACCAATTCGAAGACTTTCTGTTTCTCGTCTCTTCGGACTCTTTCGAACCGAAACACGTGGTGTCTGCTGTCTATCTCTAAGCAATGGGTACATTGGCAGTAAAAGGACGGAGAGCGGGCTTTTGTGAAAGTGTCCGATGGTTCGTTCGTTGCACTTCTGCAAAGCACGTGTGTTTCGAAAATATGCTGGCTTCTTTTTACTTAAAACCTCTTGTCCTGGTGGGAGTTAACTCATAATGGAACCAGAGGAACTACTTAGGAGTAGAAGAAGTCGCTTGGAAAAAATCTTGTCCGAACGCCAAGTAAAAATTCATTTCCACCAATTTTTATAACGTAGGAACAACACGTTCCATGAAAAATAAATTAAGTGATCAGTGTTACTAGCCGTGTAGTGAAGCGAATATTCGGTACATTAACCTGGACGTACCTGACATTGCGACCCTTAACTTTGGGTAGTGTCGTATACCTGGGACCAGCTGTGCACGGGGCTTGTCCATCGATGACCAGGATCGGTTCAGTGACCCAGTGACACAGGTTTTCAAGCTGCAGGTGAATTTCCGACAAGGGTGAGTTTTAGTTACTTTATTGGTGATTATTCGTTTTTAAATTAAACGCAAGCTATGGCTTATTTCCGGCGATAATTCCCAAAATTCCCGTACGAAAATATTTATTTTGGCTTTTTAAACAGACTTTTAAGCAACAGTGCTGGCCGTTATTGAATTACGGATTTTTATCACAATAACGAACTACGATCACTTTTCGTTAATTTCCTGTTACATTACCTTTTCGTGGCTAAGTTATTAACACAAGGAAATTTACGTATTTCTTATCCTCCTGCTTCAAATAATTATTATTTTCGAATCTTCTAAAAAAAAAGCTGTGTATTCGTCTTTTTACGTTACACGTAAAAGACACATAAAAAATCATCCCTTCAAGGACCCGCAGCATTTTTGGGACACCCTGCATAAGTAGGTTAAGGTAGGCTAAGGAAATGTAAGGAGAGAAAGAGTAGCAAGAGGAGAACCCGTATCCCCGTAATGGGGAAAGATGAATAAATACAATACATACAATACATATAACAGACACACCTAAATGCAAGAATGTAATCGTGTCTATACTTCACTCATTGTCAGTTGCAATCTTTCGTCTTTACCTAAGGTAAGTGCGGGTAATAAGGTCCACCTAAAGATCTATATTTTTAAAAAAAAAAACTTACATATTCACGAAAACTTTTTTTATGGAAATCTGTGGATATGAAACTATAAACTGTAATATTTGTAACAATATATGAGCATAATAAATACGAAAATTAATAGGTTTTTAAAAACCTTGTAAATGGACTTTGTTTCGTGTAGTGCAGGTAATAAGTCCCACCTATTTAGTACAATTCGGGTAAACAAAGACATCTTCTTCCTCAGGTGTAAGTGCAACGCAATCCTCGTGTTTCCGGGTGATAGGTACACATGACACACTGTCGCATATCACTCTTGAATGCAGTTCTGCATAATTTGCAAAAGCAATTGTCTGCAGAGTTGCCGTTCACGTTTTCTCTGGAGGTGGTAGGCTCTTGTTCACACAATCTTGTCTTTTTCTTCTTGTTGAAGTGACATGTGCTTTGGAACTCTTCTGAATATCGTTTCTGCTTCGGAAGGGGTCTCTGGTTACTTCCTGAGTCTAAAAGCCCACTTAATATTTTGATGGGCCTTATTATCTTTTGTCACTTCCTCATTGCCGAGGATATATGTTACGCGTGCACTTTACAAAATCATCAATTTTCTGGGTATATGTTGCCAACATTTGTACTTATGTATAACTATAGTTGTACAGTAATTGGATAATATGTACTTCCAAAACAAAGCAAAGAAGCAGACGTAATTCTTAAAATTATAGCAACGCTAGTTGACGGCGAAACATTTCTTGAATTTACAGCCGACAAATGTTATATTAATCGCGCGGAAACTCTTCGAATTACATTTCGTATGTAATTAGAACAATAAATGATACTATCAGTATTGTAGATTGACGTTCCAAGGATAAATGACAGGTGGACCTTATTACCCGCATTTATGTGACTTCTTTTATATGTTTATCTATTTGTAAAATAATCGTTTAGTATGTGTATGGTAGGTTGATATTCAGCAAAAACTTAAAATTTGAGCTACATGTAATTCTAGTAAAAAATTGTTATAGAGTTTACATAAGTCTTGCACAAATACTTATTGCTAAAATTACTTCTATTAAAATTCAATAAAATTGTTTTCCTTCTTAAAATGAATGTACTAGAAAAGAATCTTATCTACTATTTAAGCAACTATATCAATGTTATCAACGAATGAGAAGAATACATACATTGAAAATACTGGGGCATCTCGAATATGTTTTACGTTATAAGGTCCTGGTGTGAAACAACCTCCTCTCGGTTTAGTTCTGAACTTTATTGAAAAGGATGGACCTTTCGGAACTGGTAGATAATATTTCGGACCGGGGCCACAAGAAACATCTAACACAAATGATCTTAATGTAATTACTTCTAATACTCTGTCAAAATTTAAATAAAATAAAGAAGAACAAATAAATATTTTTGGTCTTGAATGTTCAGAATTATTACATGGTTAGGTTAGTTTTAAAATTGAGGGGCTCACAAGGGGGCCGCATAGGTTATGCAATCGGTTCTGGAATGAGACTGGGTGGACATTGTAGTGCACACCTAGTGTTAAAAAGCTGTAAAGGGATTTTGCAAAATGGGCCTTCATTTTCGAGATATTTGAGTTCAAAGTTTTGCGGGACAGTAGTATTTCAGTTGCGCAAACATTCTTACCAAGCACCAGGAATCGAACCGAAGGGACTCCCAGCACCGTAGGCGAACACCTTATTATCGCAGCTACGACCATTGCTTGGTAAGAATGTTTGCGCAACTGAAATACTACTGTCCCGCAAAACTTTGAACTCAAATTTCTCAAAAACGAAGGCCCATTTTGCAAAATCCCTTTACGGTTTTTTAACACTAGGTGTGCACTACAATGTCCACCCAGTCTCATTCTAGAACCGATTACATAACCTATGCGGCCCCCTTGTCAGTGGAAAACAGGCACATGCCACATATACATCAATTTTCGTTGCTTTGTTCCATATTAATTCGTTCCTGCAATGTAGTGTAATTTCACCACCTCTTAAATTATAATCATAGAATGTTAGTATGTGCCCGTTAGAGTGGTTCTTATTTTCGACTTTTGAATTTTCTTCGGGGCACCCTCCAGTATAATTTAAAATAATTAATAAAAAAAACCTGTGTAAAGTTTGTGCTCGGACGGATAACGGGAAAGGGTGCCCCTGGGCCCTTAAGGGGTCAGTCCACTGTGACGGTTTGAAAAATGAAGCTATTTTTAAAGATTTTTTTCTTCGTAGATACAACACATAATGTAATAAATCTTTTTGGTATTTATTAAGCTACTCTTATATTATAGAAAAAAATTTAAAAGAATTTTTTTAATTTGTTTTAAAACTTTAAACGCGATTATCTCAAAACAACATTTTTTCAACTGGTGGAGATGATTGCACAAAAACTATTTGACCAATCAGTTTGAAATTTTGACACGTTATTCAGCACATCAGTGGCTATGTCCGGGGCTACGGAAACCTTTTTCGATTAACTACTTCATACTTTTTATGAGGCAAAATGATTGAAAAATTCGTCGTATTTCGTCACTTAAACTTTAAACCTCCGCCATTTTGTTAATTTTTTATAAGTAAAAATAATCCTAGTTTCGGCGATAACCACACTCATAATAAATACAACACACTTTGAATTTTTTGTCTCAAATGCGTCGTTCTTCCGGAATCATTTGCACCAGCACTACATCGCATTCTCAAAGCGCTTACATCAGTGCGATATATACTTGAAAACAAACTGTTAAAAATTTAAAATAGATTTTTTTTATGCTGTCAATAAGTGTATTAATAAGTAGACAAAACCTTATTTACGTTGGACATTCCGTTTACTGAAAAATAAATCCTAAAAAATGACAATTTTTCACGAATTCACAGTGGATTGACCCCTTCAGGCTGCTATTTCATTTTTGGTATGGTCCGAATCAATCGAAACATCCCCAGTAAACAGACTGAATAACGATTTTATTCGACGAAAAATTATTATTTATTCACGAATAAATCTGTACCATTATCTCTTCGAGCTCGATCCACGTAGGTAGAGCGTACTAGAGTTGGGCATTATCTAGATAAAATATTCTTTAAATAATGATCGAATAAATGATACTTTATCTTTATTCGTTGTTCGAGATTCGAATAATCGAAGTTATCTTTATTTGAAGAGCAACGAATAAATAATTTTATTCGATGAGAATTTATTGGACGAATAACGATAATTTTTTATTCGTAGGTTTTATTCGAATAAATTTTTCATTCGTAGCATTTATCTTTTCGAAGCCTTCGAATAAAGCCAGAAATAACTTTCGTCATCGTCGAAACTTGGTGAGTCACCAAGATGCTACGTTGTCGCCGTCAGGCGTTTGCGTTCGTCGCTCGCCACTCGGCCGGGCTCGACCCTAGGCCAAGCACATCATTTTGAACACGCAATGTCTGAGGTTTTGTTCAAATTGAAACACGTTATACATAGTGTATGTGAAAATAAAAGGGGTTTAAGTTGTCACATTTTGCCACATTAAAAGGGTTTTATAAATATAAATCCTCAAAGTACACAACCTTCATCGATTGTTTGAAAATTACCTTTCGAATTTGGCAAAATGATTATTTATATCCTTGTTTTCACATGGACTCTAACATATTTCAATTTGAACAAAATCCCCAGGACGACTGGGAGGACACAGCCGTGGGGGATCAATATTTACATTTACTCATAAAAAATATATTAAAATAATTGTTTATATTGCTTGTTTTGATAGAAAGTAAAACTTCCACATTCGCTATCGTATCGGCACAAACGTTTCAATAACATACTCCTGAGATTTTCCAGATGAAAATAAATTTAAAACAGTATAAACCGAATTATATTTAGCATTTCAGATTAGAAATGTTACATTTATATTTAATTACCAAGTACAGTTGTAGAAATAATCCGATTTATACTGTGTTTGAACTCATTTTAATCTGGACAACCTCAGCAGTATGTTACTGAATACTGAAAACGTCACGTTTTACATTTTATTAATACATAATCCACCGCAAGCGACACCGTATGCCTCTGAAACTGAAATCAGAAGCCGCCATCAAACAGCCTAAGTCCTCACCTCGAAAGGTGAAATCAGGCGCCACGTGGATCGGCGAGCTAGGCAAGGCACTCACCGAGCCCACGCGCCGTGAGAACGCTCATGGTTCGCTGTTTCGCAAGCCTGGGCAAGCTTGGACGAGCGGAGCCGACCCGCCGAGTTCCGCACTGTGGGAACGCTCATGGATTGCCGATCCACGTGCCGTCTGATTTCACTTGAAGAGAGATCGCGACGGTTCGGATAAACACGCTGCCGAAAGTTGTTTGAAGCCTTCGAATAAAAGTCGAATAAACTACGAATAAAGATGAAAATATTACTCGACGGTTCGAATAAACAAATTATTCTTCTTCGAATAAAAAAATTATCTTGCGCCGTCGAATGAATACATTTCGGTTCATAACGGATAAACATAAAGTATCTTTTACTTGAGTTTATTCAAATATTATCTTTTCTCCTCTTTGTTCTCCAGCCACTTCACCGTGATTCATTCAAGCCTTCCTGACGACAAAATAGTAATAGGAGAAATGCTGGAGCAGCGCGATTCAACTGTCGATACGTCTCGGCAACTACAGTCGGTGTAGAAAGTATTCGTACAGCGACCAAGTTAAAGTAAAACTTTATATATCCATGTCAGTAATAAAATTTAACGGATAGCAATGGTTAATCCATATTCTTTGATGTTTGTAGAATAGATTTTGTATAAACAAAATTTTATTTCCTTTAACATTTACAAAGATGTTAACAAAAACAGATAAACGCGCAGAAATGGACGCGCAAAAAGTATTCGTACAGCTAAATAAAAAATTAATAAACAATGGAAATAAACTAAATATGTAATGTTTTAACAATTTGTGGGATTGCCTTTTCATTTTATAATAGCTTCGAGGCTAATTAGTATGGAATTTACTAAATTGGATGTTATAGCAGGCTGTAGTTTATTCTACTCTTCTAGCAGAATGACTTTCAAACTTTCTTTAGATATAATATTATGATTACGTATTTTTTTATCCAATTAATCCCATAGATTCTATATGGGATTGATATGTGGTGATAATGGCGGCGTTTTAAAATATTTTGGTGGGCTATATGAAACCCTCTGCCCAGTATTATATGCAGAATGCTTTGGATCATTGTCGTGGGTAAATATAAAATTGTCATTAAGTCCCATTTTATTTGCACTAGCATGGATGTGCTTGCTTAGGATGTCAATATAAACTCTATAATTTATGATACCATCGATGAAATGTTGAGCTTTTACTCCAGCTGCACACATCCAGCCCCAGACAAATACAGAACCCGCCGCCGTATTTCATCATGGATCGCAAATGTTCTTTCCTAAACTCTGTATCCTTTTTTCTTCATACTGTGAAGTTTGTTTTGGAACCAAACATTTTGAATTTATTAGTGTTAGTGAATTTGAAATATTTGGGTCCAAAACAGACATATCAATCCCATATAGCATCTATGGGATTAATTGCATAAAAAAATACGTAATCATAATATTATATCTAAAGAAAGTTTGAAAGTCATTCTGTTAGAAGAGTAGAATAAAATAAAGCCTGCTATAACATCCAATTTAGTAAATTCCATGCTAATTAGCCTCGAAGCTATTATAAAATGAAAAGGCAATCCCATAAATTGTTAAAACATTACATATTTAGTTTATTTCCATTGTTTATTAATTTTTTATTTAGCTGTACGAATACTTTTTGCGCGTCCATTTCTGCGCGTTTATCTGTTTTTGTTAACATCTGTGTAAATGTTAAAGGGAATAAAATTTTGTTTATATAAAATCTATTCTACAAACATCAAAGAATATTGATTAATCATTGTTTTCCGTTAAAATTTATTACTGATGCGGATATGCAAAGTATTACTTAAAAATTGTTGGTGTACGAATACTTTCTACACCGACTGTATGTCTTTCCTACATTTATCGGTTACATTGGACATCCACCGGTTTTGATGGTACAACGCAATAATATACCATCAGCGCTGGTGGCGGAGAATCCTTGAAGCTTCATTCTGTCATTTTTCGGGCTGTCCTGAGTACACGATTCATAAATTCATTATTATTTCAACGTACGGTGCTTATTAGCGTTCAAACGCACCAAACCACCCTGCGCTGATATCTACTGGAGGCAACTATATCCGCAAAAACATCCTTCTTGCCGATTCCACGACGTAAGTTGGTTGAAACGGTTTGTTTACGACATCGCGTATACCTACACGCTTTTACTAGTGTGTGAGCGTACGCACACATTCAAAGCCCGATAGATGGCAGCCTTAAACATTTGAGTCATTATTTAACAGCTCGCAGTCGATTTAATATAATATCCTCCAAGTTATTGATTAAATAAAAAAATATGTGAAACAAAAGTTATAGATCCGGGCTAGGAGCATCTTTTATGTTCTATTACTTTTTCTCGCGCGACAAACGGTTTTCGAAAAAACTCCGAAAAATTAAAAAAAAATATCGAAATATAAAGTCTATATCTTCGATAGTTTTGCGAATTTCGGTTCCAAATTTCCAGGAAACATTCATGACATATCAAACACAGAAAATAAGATTTTTTTTATCTTAAGGGGAGGTTCCGGTCTAAAAGTCGATTTTCTTTTTATTTCATTTTTCGAATGTTCGACCTTTTAGGAATACGTGTTTAAAGGGATTTGTTGAAATTTTAAAATTCCCGAAGTTATAGGCATTTGAGTAGCGGCAAATGCATGGGCGCAACACCGGCCACTCGGCGCTCAGGTAAAACTTTAAACGCGTTTTTCTTGAAACAGTGTTGTCAAAACGGTGGGACCTATATCTCCAAAAGTTATTATCCGATTCGACTGAACCTTTTTTTATTTTGAAGAATATACTTCTGGATAGAGGGGGAAATCAGACAAAATTACAAAATAGTAAAAATTTATAATTTTTAAAGGCGTGGAAAGGACGAACGGCATAGGGAAAAAGTGACTTCAAACTTCAAGTGCCGTTATTTTCTCAAAAAATGTCATTTTTGTAATTTTGTCTGGTTTCCCCCCTAGCCAGAAGTATATACTTCAAAATAAAAAAAGTTTCAGTCAAATCGGATAATAACTTTTGGAGATACAGATCCCACCGATTGGGTGAATTTTTTGACGCCTTGACTTTAACGACTACCCAGTGCCGTCTGCAATGATTAATTATAAAACAAAAAATATATTTCTATAATTTAAGACATCCTTAATACAATGCAACAAGTTCCATTAAATTATATATAGTAGTTTTTCTTTAATTAATTCCTAAAGATCACCTATTTTTGGGGTCTCTAGACCGGAACCTCCCCTTAATCGCATATTTCGATACATGCTCCCCCCTTAAAGCTTTAAAAAGTAGTACTCGAAAATAAAAATTCCATTTTTTTCGTTCACCTTCTTAAATAAAAAGTGTTCTAGAAGCATTTAAACTTCCAAAATTTGAAGAAATTTTTTTTTTAGTTTTCGAACTTTTCGAAAGCCGTAAAACGCGCGAGGAAAAGTAATACAACATAAAAGATGTTCCTTTTCCGGGTCTACAACTTTTGTTTGACATATTTGTTTATTTAATCAATAACTTGGAGGATATTATATAAAATCGACTTCGCGAGCTGTTAAATAATGATTCAAATGTTTTAGGGTCCAGGGCCCAGGGGCACCCTTTCCCGGTATCCAATTGAGCTCAAACTTCACACGATTTTTTTTCTAATTATTTGGAACTATTTTGGAGGGTGCCCCGAAGAAAATCTTGAAAAAAAATTTACCAAGAGTAAATAAGAGCCACCCTTGTGCCCGTTTTCCAACGGGTCCCTCAAGTTTAAATCAATGAGAAGTGATTTAGTATTGGAAATCAGAAAATTATGATAATTATTCAATCAACAATTACTGCGACCACACTGCTACCCTAAAATTTCAAAATGAATTAGTTTCATATATATATCTTTATATTTTATTTAAAGAATAATAATCTTCTTATGACATACATATCTATGTGCCCAACAAATAGTTAATTTTCTTTGCTTTCGTTAAGAACATTTACAAATTCAAATGTAACATATCCATATGTAAGTCTGGATAGTGTTTCATTCGGATTGTTCATTTTTCATTTATTACAAAATAGTTATGCATTATTTAGTTATAAAACTGATTCGAACTTTAGAATATTACAAATTAGTTTAAGAATTAATATCAGTTTTTTTAGTGGAATTTTCGACATTTTACTCTAGAATTCGAAAAGGTATTGTACACTGATGGAGTAAATATTATTACAGGAAAAACATTTCTCAAGGTTGCAAATGTTTTTTTAAAGCGAGCCATATGTTTTTATTTCCGTGCTCTTATAGCTAGCTAAATGCCAATTTATCCGTATATGACTTGTTGACATTTCTATGACTTTCAGCAAGACGTTTTTCGCGGTTCGCGTGTACTCACGAATAAATATGCACAATTGAGTTGTTGAAAATTATATACAGTAATATATAACAGTTTTTAACAACTTTTAAAAACGTTTATCTATAAAAATAGAATTTACCTATACTTTTTAGACGATGTCCGATGGTAAAACCTGTACCTCTGGGCTCCACTAACAAATACTTTGGCCCCGGTCCTAGGCATGGTTCTAAACTACGAAGTCTGGTACCAAATGTGTATGCTGGATTGCGATACTTAGAAATACAGTGCTCTGGATGCCCTACAAGTGTCTTGAGTTGATATTTGGGACCAGGACCTGAGAAATGAAATTTGAGTTATCTTTATTGTATAAAATTATACCTAATATAATTTCGTCAAATAAAAATAATTCTGTGTATTTAATACTTTAGAAATGACTCCCTAGCTATTTTCAGGACATAATATAATACTGATACATGTTTAATTATTTACTTCGAACATTGCATATGACAGCTGCTGTTGTTTTAGTTGGGGTAGTTTCTGGTTGTCGATCAATTTTCGGTGGCATTTTTGTACTTGATAATTTACATTTCTAAAGATTTTTTAGTTTTTATAAAGGTTTGACAGTTTCATTTTAGCCACAACATTTTAACCAGTTTTACGGGGGGATCAGTTAACAGTTGAGTGGCGTGATCGATCAAAATTGTGAACATATGTACGTATGTACACATAATATACAGTGTGTTAACTATAAATTGAACTTAAAGCTATTACTTAGTCTTTTTGGCGAAAATGAAGCATTTCTTTTTCAATTAATTAGAAAGAAATAAATTGAAGCTGTGACTTGTCATTTGGCACAATGCTTATTAACATTATCAGATTTAAGAAAACATGGTTTTATTAACTTTAATTCAGGTTCTGGCCGAAACGACATATTTCCTGAATATGCTCGAATTTGATTTTCAATCGATTCTGTGTATTGCTTCAAACATACCTTAATACGCAGGCAAAACGCTAGACATCATTTTTTTTGTTAAATAAATTCTCCAAGATGGCGTTAAAAACGGCAGTTACACGAGAGCGCTCCCTTAAGGGGGGAGACCACTGTCAAATATCAAAAAATCGATTTGTATATATTTTGGGAAAGACATACGTTACAAGAATGCTCTCCCCAAATTTTATATATAAATTCATAACATTGAAGGAGACATTGTATTTTCCGCGAAGTCGTGTCAAAGACCGCACCGAGCGGCACATTGAAAGCGTTTTTCTCAGAATGGCATTTCTCAACCGTGTTGAAGCTAACAGAGAAAACAATATGTCCAATTGACATGAGCAAGGCCATTTACTATACGAAAAAATGAATTTTTTCAGTGGTCCGCCATTTTGTTATCTTTTGCGATATTTGTTTTTTATTGTCACGTAATAAACGTAGGCTTCTAATTTCTACATATTTTTGTATTTTTGAATTCAGATCAACCATATGGCTAAGGCACTGTTAACGCCAGGGCACGATTTTGTCGTAATGCACATTTTGATGAAGAGTATATCAGAAATGGATTTATGAAATTGATTGAAAAAAAAGTTGTACCCATCAATACCTACATATTAACTAAACTGAGTTCCGTATAAGAGCATACCGACGCCCCTACCGATTTGCGACCGATCTGCGCAGCTCCCACGGATCTGACACACGCGATTGGTCGTAGTAGTTTCGCGATTAGTCGTAGTACTTTCCCTATCGGTTTACTACCAATCAACAGTGTATCACTGTGCGAAACGAGTATGTTCTAATGTGGAACGCAGTGTATACTTGTAAGCAATACATTGATTTATTTACTAGTGCGCAAGATATTCACAAAGATTGAGTTTGTGATGCGATCTAGTTACGATTGCTATTTAAAAATCTTTAGCTAGGTCCAGTCCAGAATACCTACGTATACGTTTAGTAGGATACATCGCGCACATACATATACATATACTTATATATATATGTATACAGGGTGTCCACGGGAAGATTGGACAGCTGGATATCTCGTAAAGCAGGCATGAAACTAAAGTGAACGCAGCGGCCGTTTTTCGGAGGCAACGCCTCCTTTCTCCCGCCGCGCGTCTTGGCCCCCGCGGCGGGCCCAGCGCCGAGCTTCGAGCGCCTCAGACCCGTACCATATGAACCGCGCGTGGCGCATTGGGGCGACACCCGTATTAATAGATTTCCGCATCACCCATGAGGTACTATTAACGACGCGTTTTTATTTGTCAGTGGTATCCCCTGTAGGCCTATTCCACTGTGTCACGCGATAAGAATGAATAGGATAAACGCGTTTTACTATCAAAATTTATATACGTTTGGGAAAACTTAATTTTCGCGCACGTTTAGACGTGCTGGGTATATCTAAAATATCAACGGGGATGCTGGTCGACGTTGTAAGCATTAAAGTTGATATTTTAGATATATCCAGCACGTCTAAACGTGCGCGAAAATTAAGTTTACCCAAACGTATTTAAAATTTTGATAATAAAACGCGTTTTTCCTATTCATTTTTATCGCGTGACACAGTGCAATAGACCTACAGGGGATACCACTGACGAAAAAAAACGTGTCGATAATAGTACCCCATGGGTGATGCGGAAATCTATTGATAAGGGTGTCGCCCCAATGTGCCATGCGCGGTTCATATGGTACGGGTCTGAGGCGCTCGAAGCTCCTGGGCCCGCCGCGGGGTCAAGATGCGCGGCGGGAGAAAGGAGGCGTTGCCTCCGAAAAACGGCCGCTGCGTTCGCTTTAGTTCCATGCCTGTCGTAAAGTATTGGAGATAAAATTTTTTTATATAGAATTCCATAGTTCGAGGAGGCCAATTTATTAGCAAAGACAATTTTTTTATCGATTATTTTTTGTATATTTATATTACTTTATATTACTTTAAAAGATACGATGGTCAAGTTCGGTTTCTAAATGGAACTATTTTTTTGAAGAGGTGACTTGATAGTGCGTTCCAAGACAAATTCAATAAGTTTTAATGTATATACTTTTTTCCACTGTTTTTTTGAAATATTGCGCTTGCAAATTTACAGATTTTCCCTGGAAGAAAACCCGCTGAAATAGCAAGCACCGGGGGCGCTCTTGTTGGCGCCATGGCTGGCATTGCCTGTTGAAACAAATACCGGTAAACTTGTCGAAGAACTGGGACCGCGCCGATTTCGATGAGCTTCAGAATATGTTGCAAAACTCGACATTTTGAGTAACTTTTTTTTTTGAAAAAATTGGCGGTCGGCCTTAGTTTCCGAAATATTCGCAGGAAAACTTTTGCTATTATACAATCGTACTCTACGTATACGTGCACGCCCGCGACAGTGTGTGCAGTACCACGCTGTCGGCGGTTGTCTTCTGTTTGTATAAACACTGCGCAGGAATCTGTAACATGCGTATCTAACAGGTGCACGCGTGGTATCGCAGCAGCAAGGAAAGTAGTCCAACTTAAACTGAATTGCAGAATACTAACAGTACATGCTACTTTTAATCTTTTATTATAATACAAAAATGTATTTATGCTGACGAGGTGCTACAGCCTACGTCTTCAGTATCGTTGTATAAATGTTCTTGAAATATTGCTATTTCCTGGAAAAAATGTCTATTCTCTCGTGACGATCATGCGCCCTCTTAAATAAATATTCGCATAAATATGAAGGAAAATCTTCTTCTTTACTTCCGTATTTCGAAATATGTCCCCGAACCTCCCCCCTATGTCCTTTCTATTGACTGTGTATTTGCTTCTATATAAATGCAATTGTAGAATAAATTAAGTACAGTTTACACAAGTATAAAAACAATGTGTTGGAAATGAATTACATATTATTTTCGGGGTTAACAAAATTATATGAGTGGTTGACCGTCAAATGTATATATCCTTCGGTGCTAAGACAAGTATATGCCTTCCAACAGTCGGAAATCACAATTGTACCGGGCAATATCCATTTTTTTATGATGGTTAATAGAGTTTCGGCAGTCCTATCGTTAACTGACTCGAGGAAAACTTTCTTTGTGCCCCTTTCATAAACACCGAACACCCATTTCCCTTTTAACAGTAGTCCACGATTATATTTACGACGCCCAAATTTTGCTTCGTCAATCTCAACGATTTTTCCAGGTCCTCCAACTTGAGAACAATTCCGCTGAGACCAATTTACGCACACCTATGCCACGCAAATATACAACAATTATTTCGAAATTGAAACCTAATTCTAAACAAGTTATTACAGAAAATGTTTGCTTTACATAACGTAGAATGTCTATCATAGTTAGACAGTTAAATATTTGTCCGGATAAAACAAGAATTGGCTCACTTCCGAAATCTTACTTATCTACAAAAGCTGCACCAATCAACGAATGTATGTGACCCAATATTTAAATTGTCTGTTATTTCGGCAAAGCGTGGTGGTGGGAACCAGAGCCATTGCGCAATGAAAGTCATGGCGGTTAATAGTGACAGATGAACATTTGCAAACCACGTATTTTATTTTTGCACTTTGATAATATTTACACTGCACTTTTCGTTTCTTCTTTTTTTACTTTTCACCACGTATGATATCGTGTAACACCGAAAGAATAGTTCCTTGCGATTAAGTCTTATTGGTTTTTCACAACGTGGGCATTGAATTATATTTTTAAAAATGTTTCTCATAATTAAAAAATCTATGCACTTCTCCTCAGTATCTATTCTACGTACAAAATCAAGGAACGAGCTCACCTTGCTACATTACCGTTTACGAATAAACTGGAAGCAGAGCGTCAGCACCACCGCTCATCTACTGTTTCTCCATATACAGATTCCCCAAAGTAACATCGGTTCGCTACCATGCTTTACGCGTCCGCGTGCTTTTGTACAACTTTTTCCTATATATGTTACCCCCGCTCGGCCTTAGTTTCCGAGATATTTGCGAAAAACTTCTGTTGATTTATTCTGATGCAACGCTCACAGCGATCAACTTGAGGTGGTTACTCATCGGGGGGGGGGGGGGGGGGGGGGTGTTTTCTCTTGCGTCTAATTGCAAAATAAATGCAAATGTTAATTGAAGAACTAATTTGGGCATCAAATGCCTCCAATTTTACTGCTACATGTTTTAATACAAAGTTTGTACAGACTCACAAATGTTTATGTTCATGTGAGGTTAGTTCGATCGTGAAGAATTATTCAAGATTTTCAAGTTGCTTCAAACACTTATATTGTTTTATCTAAAGTTCAGAAAATAATTTGAAAGCATGAATTAAATTCCTGATGGTGTGTAAGATATCTTTTTGTCCCCAAAATACTTATGGTTCGGTTCTTATCACGTAATTTATACAATTTTTAAAGTAGTGTTTTAGAAATAACCTTTTCATATAAGAATCAATTTTCAATACATAAAATAGTTATAAATTCCATAATATCCCGCAATGATTTATCATTCCTATTTTACGTTGAACTTTTTTGATTCTATAAATGCAATTATTAATTGCTAATAATTGCTAATCTTGTAATTATATGCATTTTTTTAATCACGATCCAGTGTGTCTTGTATAACATACGACATAACTGTCACCGAGACTGTTTCACATGTTATACATTACAAACCTTCTTATTCTTTTTTAAACCATTTTATTCAGCTTCTATCCTCTGTCTGATTGTTTGTATTAGGTATGTTTGTTTGTTTCATTTTAGCATCTTGTCAAAATGAAATAATACTGACGAAAAAAATTTATTTACAACAGTACACATTTATTTGAAACAGAATATTTGCGAGCAAGTGCACCAGTTAGAAAGAAAATTAAAGGCAAATAATAATCGTGAAGTTTCCATTCACTCCGACGCATTTTCGAACTTATCAAAAATATTCTTAAATTCAGAACCATGTGACAAGCATGTTCGCGCAACAATGCATTTTTCTTTCAGAAACATGAAAAGTGGTTATCTGACCACATATCAATTCCATTATATGAGGAAGTGGGAGTAAATATAGGTAGTCGGCCTTTGATAAATTTTGAGGAAGCTAGCAATCGCACAAAGCGTCGAAAAACCGAAGAACTTCGTAAAGAAAAAAGTGTATCAGAATTGTTATACGCCGCACAAATGAACCTCCGTTCTTGTAACAATAATGATGCAGTGAAAATAGTCAAGGATCTGGCAGACAATCCTACGCAAGCTAAATGTTACGTTTCAGCACTTAACACGAAATCTACAGCCCGATTACCTGCTGATAAATCTCTTTCAGTAATAGAAGAAGCAAAATTATCTAGGCATCAATACAATATGATCAGAGCCTCCATGAAAGAAACCAACTGTGATCTGTATGCAAATTATGAGACAGTTCGGGAAGCCAAAATTCGTTGTTATTCACCACGTTCACAAATAATAATAACCGAACATAGTACTGAAGTTAAATTACAGCCGTTGCTAGATCACACGGTAAAGCGTATGTGAATTGTTCAGAACGAAGTATTTGAAAGCCTTGTCCAGAAACTATAGAAAATATGATTTTATGTGTAAATGGGGATGCGACGGAAGTTCAGGACAAAGCGAATACAAACAAAAATTTAGTGACAATTCAATATCAGATTCGAGTGTATTTTTAACGTCACTTGTCCCCTTACAACTCGTGTCATTTAAAGAAAATCGTACAAAGGAAATAATTATCTGGAAGAATCCTAGACCGTCGTCGTCCCGTTTTTGTCGCCCTATAAGAGTGCAATTGAGGGCTCGGATGCAATAAGGGGACTAGCGCTCGAAAATGCGAAAAAGTATTGTCCAAACGGTAAGAAATATTGGAAAATTAAATGTTGTTAAACTGTATTTTAAAAAATATAATGTTATAAAGCTCGTCACGACACACATTTTTTCTATTTACAGTTTTTTTATCGAATCATTAGAATTCGAGATAAAAATTATAAACAAAAAAAATTTCTTCAACCAAAATCATTATTTCGTTAAACATAAATTGCGATAACTTGAGTAAATATTAACGGATCGTTATGAAAGTTGAAACATAAAATTCAGAAAACCCTAGCGAAGCCGTAAAATGTATGCACAAAACCCTTATGTTAAAAAATGTAGTAATATTTAATTTAAAAGTAACACTGGACATAACCCATGTTTTTCAACGTTCGCCGTTAAAAAGTATCGAGGCAATTTTGACGTACAGATAACTTGCAGTGACAAAGTTTCTCCTTAATATACAAGGAAGTTTTTCACCAATTTTCACACTGATTAATAAATAATTGTACAAGATATGACGATATATATAATTCTCGCCCGGCGCAAACTGTCAACGCGAGTGCTAAAACTGCTAAATAGTGCATTATACGTGGCGGTTGACTGATGGTTGCGCACGAGATTCTTTTTTTGTATTTGTAGACAAACCAAAACAATCCAAGTTAATCAAGTCCCCAGAGAAAGACCCTGCAACTCCCGCGAGACACCAACAGATACGGTCTTGTACGCCAAAGCAGTCGAAAAACTCGAACACAACAATTTCAAAGACGCTCCAAAATGGGTCCTCAGGACAACCCCAAAAAAACTCTTTCATCGAAAATGTTATCACAAAATACTCGGATATACTGAGTAAAAAAGGAGGAAAATCGATATCAAAAAAGGGTATGAGACTGTGAATACTTTTATGTGATTTGGTTTCAATGAAATCTTGATTACAATATTTTTTATTCATATACTTATTTATATAATGATATGCTATTTTTATTATATACATAATAACACTATTATTGTACAATATATGAAACTGATTGATTTTCTTTAAAGATTTATATATCACATATTTATATTTCGTAGATTACTTGGCTCTGATGTTTCGAGGAGTCAATAGCATTATCGAGTTCCATGTTTCGGAAGTAAAGAAGGATTGTAATGATATTGTTGAATTGACAGAGAGAAAAGGATCGAGCGACAATGCTTCATCAAATAGTATTTTAAATGCTCATATGCTGGCTAAAAAGTACAATTTGACCCTGCCCCTCCAAACTGTACCTGAGTTTACAGCATTCTGCGAGCTTTTATTAACAAATGAGGAATTCTCCAAGGATTTTGTGAGTTGAAAAACCATTAAATATCAGACTGTTAAAGATAAAAAAAGTACTGTCAGAAAATATTATGTATTACAAATATTATGTATTATTAAAATATTACAAACTATTTCAGAATTCATCGATGTGCTCGTTATACTCGAAGGTGCATTCTTTGACAAAGAATTTGACAACAGTATTAAAAGAATTTTTGCACAGGGATTTGGCGACACAATGCACCGCAGTGAAGAAGAGCACAACAAAGGAGCTCATATTAAAAGATACGATTTTCTCGACAAGTGTACAAAGTATTATTAATTTATTACTGAACACTTGAATAAGTTTCATGTTTCGATACATTGATGAAGAAAAATTTTTAGATTTCATCGACGGGCAAAGGAGTTTGCAGAATGAAAGGCTTCAAGTGAAGGAATATGAAAAGGCTTTGAGCGAGGTATTGCCAAACGCTAAAGATTGGAGTGGAGGGAGAAGTCAACGAAAGAAGAAGAGAAATGACGAAGAAGCCGAATAAAATTGTGATATTTTTCAATTGTTAATTTATTTTAATAATTTATTTTATTGAATAAATATTTTTCTGTCAATTTAACAGGTATTTGTAATATTTTTTTCAAAATTAGACAATAAACGTTCGCTAGTTTTAAGCTAGTTTTCCCTACTAGTTTTAAGCTAGTTTTCCCTACCAGTTTTAAGCTAGTTTTCCCTACTAGTTTTAAGCTAGTTTTCCCTACCAGTTTTTCCACACTATCGCCTGGGAGGGAAAAGCATTACATGACTAGTAGGGAACTAGTAGGGATTCCTAGTAGGGCGCTAGTCGCACCAAGGGAAAAACTAACTAGTGCCCCACTTTTTCCCCAGTTGTATTTCTACTAGGGAAGCTCGCTCATGATACAATGAATTGTGCACCGTACTTGAAAAAAAGATGTCAAAGGTACTAAACAATAATGATGATGATAGCTCCCGAACGGCGGGACTTGCAAGAGTAGTAATTGTTAAAGTAGGAGTGCAAATCATGATTAGAAGAAATATTGATGTTACACTAGGTCTTGTCAACGGTACCATTGCTAAACTGGTTTCAGTTACACGAGGTATTGATAATGACGTTGAAAAATTGTAAATTATATTACCCACGGAGCAAGAACATATGTATGATAGAACGGGTAAGTGTTAAATTTGAAGTAATGGATGGAGCGTTCGTTATTAGAAAACAATTTCCGATTTGCCTCAGCTATGGTATTACTATTCACAAAAGTCAAAGACTAAGCTTGCAAAATGCTGTCATAGAAGCAGGTAATTCAATATTTACTTGTGGACAAATTTACGTTGCTCTTTATCGGGTGACTACATTACACGGACTGCATCTTATCAATTATGATCCATCTTCCGTAAAGGCACAAAAATCGGCTGATAGAGTATAATAGATTGCGAAAAAAATATAGACCTGATCTTATGACTATTTCAATTTCTGAAAACCGCGTTCTCAATGTTCATGATGCTGTTTGGGCAGTACCTAATTATAATGTATTCGAATGTCAGAATACTAATGATCACATCGCGGATACCATTCAATACTACGTAAGAGGTCTCTCGTATTCTGATGACGTGTCTTGTTATGCGAATGCCACAATCCAATGTATGTTATATTGGGCCTAATGAATAAAGTGTAAGCAATTGCTTTTTCTTAACATTTTACTAGGAATTGCTTAAATTCATGTGAAAAGAACAAGCATTTGCTTTATCTTGTAGGAATTCCTAAACTGCCAAGGAATTGCTTAAAGGAATCGCTTTCCCTTCATTTTTTAAGGAATTGCTTATACAATCTAATGAATAAAAGAAGCAATTGCTTTTGCTAAGTAAGCAAGTCCTTAAGAATTTTTAAGACTGCTTTACCCCATGCTAACAATTTGAACAGTATGTATTAGAGAGTAAGCGTATGAATAAATGTTACATGAAGCTCTTCAAACATTGGTTTTAAATTCATATATGTATTGTACAGGGTGTAACAAAAATGTTTCCGTTCGTTAACAGGGGTGATTTATGGAGTGATTACAAACGATTACGAGCCGCGGTTTCACACCGGATTTTTTTCGACGTCTAAAATGTCCATCAACATCTTTTCCCAGGGTTTATATGTAATTTTCTTTTTGCCAGTTTGTGTCATATCAATTTTTTATTCACTTCTGCTTTCATGTTTCTAATTTTTTTGGCAACTTGTTTTTTGTTACCGAAATATTACAAATTTTTCCATAATGCTCTGTAACGGTTTGTAAAGCAATTTCTTTTTCTTTTTTTTATTTGATGTATTTGGGATTTATTAAACAGTACTTTATGTTGTTTCAACTTTTGTATAAAAATTAACAGCTTATCAGGAGCACTGATGAACGTCAGCGAGCAAGGGAGCCCGAGAGAGAGTGAAAACGTTATCGACAGTCACAGCTACCATTGTTTACTTATACGGTCTAGCAAAGCCAGCAATTCCTTATGATTTTTATTCATATGAAAATAAGAAATTCCCATTTTTGTTTAAGTAATTGCTTTTTAAGCAATTGATTTTGCTAATAAGGAATTGCTTGTAGGAATTGCTTAGTTTTTATTCATCACGCCCATTGTTCAACCATAAGAGAAAACTTATTTTCGACTGAAAAATCTGATCATATTATAAAAGTCTTTATGGATCAATATAAATCGGGTCAAAATCCAAACATAATACCATTGCGGCAATTCGCAGGAGAAAAATACGCTAACAATCAGCTACATGACGCAGCTGCGTCTATTACCTCTCTTTGTGATCATGAGATTCTTATTAAGAATGCAGTACACCACGAAATTACAGCGGTATTAAGATGTTTAAAGTGTAATTACACAAGTACTACTATCAGTACAAATTGTGTGGTATATCCTGCACTGCTCAAGATGTTAAAAAAATATCATTTGAATTTCAAGATATAATAAAATACAATTTCACAGGATGGAAAAATGTGAAAGATCCTTGCAATAATTGCGATAATTCAAATTCAAACATAATGAAGAAAATCGATATAACTGCTTCAAAACAAATTCTTATTGCAAAATTACATTCGTTCGATCACGATAGTAGTGGAACTACGAAAGTGGAAAATTTCTACATCAAAGCAATACCTACTACTAAAAAACAATTTTTAGATCAGTGTTACAAACTTAAGGCAGCGATTTTCCACCACGGTAAAAGTATTGCCAATGGTCATTACACGATTATGGTAAGGGGTAAGGGCACAACGTGGTTATCCGTTGATGATACACGAGTAGAAAAACAAGCTTGGCCACGAAATGCTAAAAATGCATACATATTTTTCTTCGAAAGGTGTTAATTTATTGTGGTTGTTATTACACTTCAACGTTAAATACATTCAGCGCCAAAGGCTGCTTTCAGCGTCATCAGCTGCTGTATGCTGCTGTATTGTATACAAAATACGATACATATAATACATATAGATCGGCAATGCGGTGCACATGGTTTCTTCTCCTAGTTATTAAACTTACGTAGAATTTATCCTTAATTCTATCCCGCGATAATTTGTAAGTTATAATATTAAAAATTATCTGAAGTCATTCCCTACGCAAATTATCTTTGTAAAAAGAAGTGAGATCCCCATAAAAAAAACTTTAAAAAAGTAAAAAAATTACGACAAGTACATGAAATTAAATAAATCACAAAAAAATAGAAGGAAATATACAATTACAAAGAAGTGGAAGAAAATATACAATATAAAAAAAGATGTGAAATCAAAATGAGCTGCAAGTACATAAAGGTGCTTTCTTATTGCGTTTAAGATGACACAACTACATATACACAGCTAAAATGCTGTGTTCGTACAGTCTATTACGCATATCGCGGACATTTTAATTAACCCATCAGAATAAAAGAATCAAATTTAAAATCATTTTCGTAAATTAATAGCTTTACAAAATTAATGATATACAAAAATTGCGCCAATTATAACAGTGGCTATTTATACAACGAAAAAAATGTATTATTATCTTCGAATTTTGGTAATTTTCAAAGGGATGTATCTACACAAAAAATGGTCGCACAAAATATTTAAAAAAGCACTTTAACGCTTGAAGTTTCTAGTCCTTAAATCAAGAACTCTTTTTTTCATGTATTATGATACTGTTTTATGAAGATGAAGCGCAGGATACAAAGTTTCACGTATGGGCGATCTAATGGTAAAGTTGCGAAACTGCAATTTTTGCGAATTTGAGCTAAATGCATGATTTTATTTGTTTGCCATTAACGTATACCGTAGTAAAGTTTCAAAGTTAATTAGGTTTTTGCAGTTTCGCATCTTTACAATTGAAACGACGATATTTATCAAGATATAATATATTTTAAGATCTTTCGAGATCTATTAGAATTAGACTATCAAATAATTAAAAATTTGGAATAATTCCAAATTTTAGCATTCGTCATACAGGGAGCAAACAGTGATTATATAGGTAATACCGACAGAAACTTAATGAAGTTAAAAACAAAAGATTTACAATACTACACACAAACATTTCTACTTTAGAATATGTATACAGTTTGCATACTATGCTAATGAAATAGGAATAGTGTAAGGAAATAGTAATGTTTTATAAAATAAGTAACAACAAAGCATTAGAATTTTTCAGTCATCTACATAGTTTCATGAAATTATTAGTAGTGATTATAAATTTTATGTAAGTACACTAATGAACTTGAAGTATTTAATATCGTTTTCAATGGCGCAATATAAAAATTGTCTCGTCCACTCCATGAATTTAATAGTTGAACCGCAAAGTAAGAATACGTACATGAGTTTAGTTAATAAAGAAAATGCATACAATTTTCAAAAAACTACATATAAAAAATTTTGCAGTAAACTCAAATTTCATATTGACAATATGAGGAGGAAATTGGACGAAGAGTTTAATCTGAAAAATTTGTATCAATAATTCTGTGACTTACTGTATATATGTATCACGTTCGTACTTCGAATGAGTATTATACCGGAGTCTTGTTTCATAATGTCAGCAGTCTGGAGCCTGGACTTGCGACGCACGTCCTGTAGTCTGTAGTTCGTACTCGTCAGTCCTCGACAATATGTATCAATGGGAAGACGCGTGTTCCTTTCTCTTGTACTTTTTCCAAACCTATATTACTTCTATCGATAATAAGCAACTGCATTTTGTATTACTTTTAGTGCTGTGATTAATAATTGTGCGTGGTGTAATTTATTTGTGCATAATTTAAATTCAGGTAATGTATTTTAATTTACCAACAGATTTATAATATCCTTTTGTTATGCTTCTACTGTACACTAAAAAGATTTCATAATATTACTATTACTATATAATCTTACTATCGTATTTTAGTGTTATTGGTGTAATATGATTCATCTACATTCTACAAGAAATAAAATGAAGAAGTGGCAGAAGTGGTTTTGCAGATGTCAAATTCAGATATTTTCTATCACTATATGTGGAGATCCATGGGTCGTACTTATGGAAAGTAACTTACGCTAAAGAAAAGAAGAATACATATGAACAACGGCACGTGAGTAAATCGAACGTATATATTTTATTGTACTAACTATGTGTTAGGTAGTTTTAAAGCTGATTTCTCATATTCGGTGACATTTTATCATAAAAATAAATAAAATTCAAGTTCTACTAAGCACGCAGAAGTATAATATATTTGCCAACATTTTAGTATATAGAGGCGCGGTGGCGTCTCGACGCCAAGTACTTGTTTCGACACCCTGTATATGTCGACTGCCGCTACCGCTATCATTTAACTTATCGCCCGGCTATCCAACCTAACCTGAAACTTATTTCATTAATATGTCATCACGCCTGCAATATTGTCTAAATTTAAAGGCATTTTTCTTATGTAAACCGTATATGAACTTTCGAATAAGACCAAATTCAATAAAATCGGTCTACGCATGACAGAGATATCGTAATATCTTCTCATGGATCAGTCGGAAAAGGTAAAGAAATTTTTGTTCTGATTCTTCTTCTCCAGTCAAAATTTTTGTCGACATAATACGTATACGCGTTACACGCACACCTTCAGCGAAAATGAATAACACATGTTTCGTTCGTCGACTCTCGGTACTACGCGTTACACGCACACATTCAGCCAACAGAAACTAACTCATGTTTCGTTCGTCAATCGCTATCTTCACTATGCAATCTCCTCTAAATTTTGACAGCTGACCGTCAAGTTATAACCAAGTTATAAACGTGCTTTTACAAATATGTATCGTTGTACCATTGAATTGCAATCAAAATGCAGTCTCAAACACAAAGTAAGTTGCCGAAATTTGAATTGCGACATGTGTGAATATCATTAAACTGTTTTTTATTTGTAAATAAACTGAGGATTTTATGTATATATAGATAACACTAGTTTACAGTCATTTCTTGATGTAGATTCCGCTATGAAATTCTTATGTAAGGTGGTCCCCTAAACGCAAAAATCGACATGAGATAAAATCCTATGGATACGTTCTTGAGATATTATTAGAAATTTTTAGAAAAATAGCCGTATTTTAACCTTAAAATTATTATTATTATATTAATTAAATGAGTTTATTAAGCTTCGATCCTCTGTTTCCTTCTTGTATGTGCTTGCTTTATATCTGAAAATTCAAATTTTAATAAACCAATTCTATCAATCCCAATTATCCCAAGTTTATTTGTAGTTTACACATAGGTAGTAAGATAATCAATGAAAATAAATTTAAATGTATTTTATTTTATTTTTGAAAATAAATTCTATCTCTTTCTGTTTCTTTTGCCCACATTAAGATCAGTTCCTCTTACAAGGAACCAGTCGTAGTCATCCATCATTGATTCATCCCAGAATCCTTGGTAGGGTCTCTCAATAATTTTCATCTGCTGATGAAGTCACGAGCTATGTTCATCGACTACTACACAAAGATTTGTTGGGAAGAAATCCAAAGGCGAATGGAGGATCTTCAAGGACTTGTTAAAACCTATATTGAGAGAATAAATAAGTAAAAAGCACCTTATAGCAGAAGATTGATAGGAATGAAATTATTACAAACAGGTGATGCATTCATATATTTGAAGACCATTTTCCCGACACATTCCGACGTCAAGATCAAGGAAGGCGTTTTCGATGGACCGCAGATCAAAAAGTTGCTGGAAAGTGAGCAATTTGAATTGTATTTATCGCGAAATGCAGATGCCGCATTCAATTTGTTACAATTGGTCGACGCTTGCTTTCTAGGCAACAAAAAAGCCCAGACTTTGTGAAAATCATCAATGATTTGCTCGAGCACTATAAGAAAATCGGTATGTAGTGCTGTTTGTAATAATTTCATTCGTATCGATCTTTTGCTGTAACATGCTTTTTACGTCTTTATTCTCTGAATATAGGCGTTAACATGTCCTTGAAGAGAAACTGATCCTTGTAAAAGGAACTGATCTCAATGTGGGCAAAAGAAACAAAAAGGGATAGAATTTATTTTCAAAAATAAAATAAAATACATTTAAATTTGGTTTCGCAAAGAAACAGGAAGAAATGCGAAAATAGGGAAAAAGTTGAAAATAGGCACTCCGACTTTATCGCCCATAACTTCATTGTTTGTGCATGGATTTTGACCAAGTTGGGCTTGTTTTCTTCGTAAAACTGTGCACTCTACGAAAAAAAAATAAGAAACTGGACGCTACATGATAATTTCTGTCTTCCAGGCTATGTAGTGAATTTTCGATTTCAATTTCGTCCCCAAAACATTATATTTTTCTTAAGTTTCGCTCGATTCCGTCTGAACTATTGATCCGATTGCAAAACACTGTAGAAATGAATTGTGTGCAATTTAATTGCCTTTAATTTAAGATTCATCGCGATCAAATCTGTCAACTCTAACGCGAGATATGGCCTAAAACGTCGGGTCGTCTTCTTAAAAAATTACCAATTTTTCTAAAAAGTTATCAATTTTTGAGTTTAGGGGACCACCTTACATAAGAATTTCATAGTGGAGCCTGGATCAAAAATAATTTTTTGGATTTACAAACTACTATACATATAATACATATAGATCGGCAATACGGTGCACATTGTTTCTTTTTGTAGTTGTTAAACTTACGTAGAATTGATCCTTAACTCTGTCCCGGGATAATTTTTTAAGTTATAATATTAAAAATTACCTGAAGTCATTCCCTATGCAAATTATCTTTGTAAAAAAAAGTGAGATCCCCATAAAAAAACTTTAAAAAAGTAAAAAAATTACGCCAAGTACATGAAATTAAATAAATCACAAAAAAATAGAAGATAATCATAATAAATCACAAAAAAAAATAAAAGAAAATATACAATCACAAAAAATAGAAGGAAATATACAAAGTAAATTACAAAGAAGTGGAAGAAAATATACAATATAAAAAAATATGTAAAATCAAACTGAGCTGCAAGTACATAAAGGTGCTTTCCAACTGTGCTTAAAATGACACAACTACATATACACAGCTAAAATGCTGTGTTCATACATTCCATTATTCAAACATGTCGCAATTCAAATTTCGGCAACTTACCGAAACAACCTTTGTCTTCCAGGCCGCGGACATCTTTTTTTTTTGTCTTTTATTGTGTTATAAATCTGACTGCGTTTCTAATAAGATATTTATGTATATTAGATTGTAAGGGAGTTATTGTGAATTATTAGTACTAAGACAATTAACATTTTTTCCGTTGCGCAGCGTCAAGTATTTTGAGTAAAATATTTATTCGTATGAAAATATTTATTTGTATAAAAATATATCTGCTTAATATTATTTAATACATTTTTTTCCTTGTATAAATAGCCATTGTTATAATTGGCGCAATTTTTGTATATCATTAATTTTGTAAAGCTATTAATTGAAGGGTTGGATGCAATAAGGGGACTAGCGCTCGAAACTGTGAAAAAGAATTGTCCAATCGCTAAGAAAAATTGGAAATTTAAATGTTGTTACACTGTATTTTAAAAAATATAGTCTTGTAAAGCTCGTCACGGCACACATTTTTTCTATTTGTAGTTTTTTTTATCGAATCGTTAGTATTCGAGATAAAAATTATAAACTAAAAAATTTTTTTCAACCAAAATCATTATTTCGTTAAACATAAATTGCGATAACTTGAGTAAATATTAATGGATCGTTATGAAAGTTGAAACATAAAATTCAGAAAACCCTAGCGAAGCCGTAAAATGTATGCACAAAACCCTTATGTTAAAAAATGTAGTAATATTTAATTTAAAAGTAACACTGGACATAACCCATGTTTTTCAACGTTCGCCGTTAAAAAGTATCGAGGCAATTTTGACGTACAGATAACTTGCAGTGACAAAGTTTCTCCTTAATGTACAAGGAAGTTTTTCACCAATTTTCACACTGATTAATAAATAATTGAGGGCTCGGATGCAATAAGGGGACTAGCGCTCGAAAATGCGAAAAAGTATTGTTCAAACGCAAAGAAATATTGGAAAATTAAATGTTGCTAAACTGTATTTTAAAAAATATAATGTTATAAAGCTCGTCACGACACATATTTTTTGTATTTACATTTTGTTTATCCAATCATTAGTATTCGAGATAAAAATTATAAACAAAAAAAATTTCATCGCCCAAAATCATTATTTCTTTAAACATAAATTGCGATAACTTGAGTAAATATTAACGGATTGTTATGAAACTTGAAACATAAAACTCAGAAAACTCTAGCGAAGCCGTAAAATGTATGCACAAAACCCTTATGTTAAAAAATGTAATAATATTTAATTTAAAAGTAATACTGGACATAACCCATGTCTTTCAACGTTCGCCGTTAAAAAGTATCGAGGGAATTTTGAGGTACATATAATTTGCAGCGACAAAGTTTCTTCTTAATGTACAAGGAAGTTTTTCACCAATTTTCACACTGATTAATAAATAATTATAGAAGATACGACGATATATATAAATCCCGCGCGGCACCAACAGTCAGCAGCTGCGTACAATCGCGTCACACTGCAAAGACATGACGTGCTCACTAGTATATGATCATATATTACAAAAAAATATTGCGATATTATTTTCGAAATATTTAGTAACATTTTTATTATACTATTTACACGCAATATTTACAATATTTACACAGATCTGTTTGCATTTTTCTCTGGTTTTCGAAATCAATTTTCAAAAAACACTTCTTTGGACAACAGGTGTGCATCTGAATAAACTGTTTTTTGGAAACGGTTTTCCCCGATCGTGATTTGTATTCCAATCCCTACGTAAGTTTTACTTTCATATTATTATTTACATTTATTATTACTAAATAGATATACTTATTATTAATCCTTTACTACAGTTATTATAAATACTAGATATTATTGTATAGATTCACACTATTCGAGCAAATTTTACACAACGATCTTGTGTGATTAAAATATTGTACAAATAAATTACCTCATTTCTGCAAATTTTTGCAACGTTTCTTTTCCAGGCCTTTTTCCCAGACATATTAATTTTATAGAACACAAATTTCAGCAGCAAGGTTATAGTTTTGTAATAACAACGGTAACTATTACAGCGTCCCAAACAAAACATTTGCTAGGCTATATTTTCGAGTGTTTCTTGTTCGAAATAAAATTGTTTTCCAAAATGAAGTAATTTATTGGTACAATATATTTTAATTTATAATTTATTTGAAACTATGGATGATAAACGTGGAAAACACGAAAATCAGATTGTAAAATTAACTGAGGAAGTAAAGATTTTAATACAAGAACATTGCAACAGTATTCCACATTCCGAGAATTTCGTCGATTGATCTGGTTGTACATATTTAATGTATACGTACATAAAAGTGATAGAAGCTACATGTTCCATTTCATGGAAGGCAGTTTAAAGAAAGGAGCAAATACTGTGTGCAATTTAGTACATTATGCGATTAAAAAAGAATTTGACTTGGATTGTTACAACAAAATTTTTTTGTATTCGGACGCGGCAGGAGGACAAAATCGTAATTATACGATGGTCCAATTTTTTTCAATGATATCTACGGAATTGCAAGTAGAAATTCAGCATCTATTTCCGGTGCGAGGTCACTCGTATTGCCAGTGTGATAGGAATTTTGGTTTATATGGGAAGAAAAAAAAGATGCGGGAAAGGATCGAAACCGAAGGAGAATACGTAGAATTAATTAGAACGGCGCGAAATCCCCCCTTCGAGATGATAGATGCCACAAAAATTGCAATAAAAAATTACGAAAGTTTATTGAAGCCGAACAAAGATTTAAAGAGAATTAAAATAAGCCAAGTCGTACATATAAATTATTTTCCCAATGGACAAGTAGATATTTATTATAGTTACAACGGGGAACCTACTACTGTAAATATTAAAACATCTATTGGAGGCGAAGATTTGAAAAAAGTGTCACTGGCAGGCGGAGTAGGAGTAACTCTAGAAAAACGTAAAGACTTTGAAAATTTACTGCAATATTGTACATCCACTGGAAAAGATTTTGGCAAAAAATTTTTAAGCACCACATCAATTAAAAATAAATTATATAAAGAAGAAAAGATATGCAAAAAGAAAATGAAAAAGGACAAAAATAAAAATTTATAAAAGAATAGAATATTGTAAACAGATCTGTGTAAATATTGTAAATATTGCGTGTAAATAGTATAATAAAAATGTTACTAAATATTTCGAAAATAATATCGCAATATTTTTTTGTAATATATAATCATATACTAGTGAGCACGTCATGTCTTTGCAGTGTGACGCGATTGTACGCAGCTGCTGACTGTTGGTGCCGCGCGGGATTTATATATATCGTCGTATCTTCTATAATTATTTATTAATCAGTGTGAAAATTGGTGAAAAACTTCCTTGTACATTAAGAAGAAACTTTGTCGCTGCAAGTTATATGTACCTCAAAATTCCCTCGATACTTTTTAACGGCGAACGTTGAAAGACATGGGTTATGTCCAGTATTACTTTTAAATTAAATATTATTACATTTTTTAACATAAGGGTTTTGTGCATACATTTTACGGCTTCGCTAGAGTTTTCTGAGTTTTATGTTTCAAGTTTCATAACAATCCGTTAATATTTACTCAAGTTATCGCAATTTATGTTTAAAGAAATAATGATTTTGGGCGATGAAATTTTTTTTGTTTATAATTTTTATCTCGAATACTAATGATTGGATAAACAAAATGTAAATACAAAAAATATGTGTCGTGACGAGCTTTATAACATTATATTTTTTAAAATACAGTTTAACAACATTTAATTTTCCAATATTTCTTACCGTTTGGACAATACTTTTTCGCATTTTCGAGCGCTAGTCCCCTTATTGCATCCGAGCCCTCAATTGTAGAAGATATGACGATATATATAAATGTCGCGCGCCACCAACAGTCAGCAGCTACGTACTGCGCTACTTACCATTCGCATTACACTGCAAAGACATGACTTTCTGATTATTAGATGATTATATATTACAAAAAAATATTGCGATATTATTTTCGAAATATTTATTAACATTTTTATTATAGTATTTACACCCAATATTATTGGTTCTTTTATAAATTTTTCTTTTTCTCCTTTTTTCTATATTTCCTTTTTCATTTTCTTTTTGCTTATCTTGTCTTCTTTGCACACTTTATTTTTTACAGATGTTGTGCTTAAAAATTTGTTGCCGAAATCTTGTCCACTGGACGTACAATACTCTAGTAAATGTTCTAAGTCTTTACGTTTTTCAGGACTCACTCCTACTCCGCCAGCCAATGACGCTTTTTCCAAATCTTCCACTCCAATAGATGTGTTCATTTTTATAGTAGTTGGTTCCCCATTATAACTATACCATACATCTACATGCCCATTGGGAAAATAAATAATATGGACGATTTGACTTATTTTAATTTTTTTTTAAATCTTTGTTGGGCGTCAATAAACTTTCGTAATTTTTTATTTTAATTTTTGTGGAGTCTACCATCTGGAAGGGGGGATTTCGCGCCGTTCTAATTAATTCCACGTATTCTTCTTCGGTTTCTATTCTTTCCCGCATCTTTTTTTTCTTTCCATATAATCCAAAATTCCGGTCACACTGGCAATAGGAATGACCTCTCACCGGAAAGAGATGCTGAATTTCTACTTGAAATTCCGTAAATATCACTGAAAAAAATTGTAGCATCGTATAATTTCGATTTTGTCCTCCTGCCGCATCAGAGTACAAAAAATTTTGTTGTAACAGTCCAAGTCTAATTCTTTTTTAATTGCATAATATAATAAATTACACACAGTATTTGCTCCTTTCTTTAAACTACTTTCCATGAAATGGAACATGTAGCTACGACCACTTTTATGTACGTGCACATTAAATATATGCAACCAGATCAATCGACGAAAAAACTGCGCATTCACTGGAAGTTTCGGTAGCGGAAGATTTTGACCAAAATCAAATTCACAGTGCAGCACATTTGCGGTCGATAATTTTAATTTTTTTAATTTATTATACTCTTCTACTTCAAGCTTATGTTCGTGGTACTTATCTTTTCGTTGTCCATTTGTTTCGTACGCGTAGCAAAGATCACAAACATCGGATCGTGGCGAACTAAACGAAAAATTTACGTGACTGTTAAAATATTTCATGTACGCCGACTCATCGATTGGAATATAATTATTTTTTGTCACGGACTTGTAGTAATATAAAAAGGAATAATAAAGACCGCGCAAAGTTAATGTTTTATCATTAAAGTAATTTAATTTTGTATCTTTCCGTGAATAATGCGACTCGGAATGTGGAATACTGTTGCAATGTTCTTGTATTAAAATCTTTACTTCCTCAGTTAATTTTACGATCTGATTTCCGTGTTTTCCACGTTTATCATCCATAGTTTCTTCATTCATCTTTTTTTTTGTATTGTTTCAATCCTTTTTTTTCCCACACCGAAAACGTTGCAAATAAACTTTTTACAAACAACAATGTCATGGCCCTTAATACGGCAATAAAAATTCCATTGTATTCGTTTATAATGTGCAGAATCCTTTCTTTGCAGCATTTGACTTATCAAAATATTTCCTGCTTGGTAGTCACTACATTTCCAAAAGCCGTCGTGTATTTTTTTCTGGTTTTCGAAGTCAATTTTTAAAAAACACTTCTTTAGGTAACAGGTTTGCATCTCGATAAACTGTTTTTTCGAGATGGTTTTTCCCGATCGTGATTTGTACTCCAATCCCTACGAAAGTTTTACATTCACATTATTATTTACATTTATTATTACTACATAGATATATTTATTATAATCCTTTACTACAGTTATTATTAATACTAGATATTATTGTTTAGATTGATATTATTCGAGTAAAGATAAAACAACGACCTTGTCCGATTAAAATATTGTACGAATAAATTACCCGATTTCTGCAAATTTTTACAACGTTTCTTTCCCAGGCCTTTTCGTTTTTGGCCCTTTTCCGACCTTTTTGTGAATTAGTATTCGGCATAATATTCATGGTTTAGTTTTCTTTATCTTGCTCACTCTGTCCGGTCAATATTTTTTACCTCTACCTTAGTAATAAAAACGTGTCGACACACTTTTTAGATAAATGTAACACAAATTTTAGCAGCACCGTTCTAGTTTTGTAATAACAAGGTTAACTATTACAGCGTCTCAAACATAACATTTGCTAAGCTATATTTTCGAGTGTTGTTTTCGGGATGAAATTGTTTTTCAAACATGGAAATCAGATCGTAAAATTAACTGAGGAAGTAAAGATTTTAATACAAGAACATTGCAACAGTATTCCACATTCCGAGTCGCATTATTCACGGAAAGATACAAAATTAAATTACTTTAATGATAAAACATTAACTTTGCGCGGTCTTTATTATTTCTTTTTATATTACTACAAGTCCGTGACAAAAAATAATTATATTCCAATCGATGAGTCGGCGTACATGAAATATTTTAACCGTCACGTAAATTTTTCGTTTAGTTCGCCACGATCCGATGTTTGTGATCTTTGCTACGCGTACGAAACAAATGGACAACGAAAAGATAAGTACCACGAACATAAGCTTGAAGTAGAAGAGTATAATAAATTAAAAAAATTAAAATTATCGACCGCAAATGTGCTGCACTGTGAATTTGATTTTGGTCAACATCTTCCGCTACCGAAACTTCCAGTGTATGCGCAGTTTTTTCATCGATTGATCTGGTTGTATATATTTAATGTGCACGTACATAAAAGTGGTCGTAGCTACATGTTCCATTTCATGGAAAGTAGTTTAAAGAAAGGAGCAAATACTGTGTGTAATTTATTATATTATGCAATTAAAAAAGAATTATACTCGAGCTCATTTAAGAAGGAACTTGCCGACCGGCGAGTTTAGATCGGTTCTGCACATTTTGGCGACGAAACAAGTTACTATTGGTTATACCACAAAGAAACGCTCCCTCGGATCCAATGAGCGCATTCTACATGCGTGAATTAAGTTCCTTCTTAAATGAGCTCGAGTATAGACTTGGACTGTTACAACAAAATTTTTTGTACTCCGATGCGGCAGGAGGACAAAATCGAAATTATACGATGTTACAATTTTTTTCATTGATATTTACGGAATTTCAAGTAGAAATTCAGCATCTCTTTCCGGCGAGAGGTCATTCCTATTGCCAGTGTGACCGGAATTTTGGATTATATGGAAAGAAAAAAAAGATGCGGGAAAGAATAGAAACCAAAGAAGAATACGTGGAATTAATTAGAACGGCGCGAAATCCCCCCTTCCAGATGGTAGACTCCACAAAAATTAAAATAAAAAATTACGAAAGTTTATTGACGCCCAACAAAGATTTAAAAAAAAATTAAAATAAGTCAAATCGTCCATATTATTTATTTTCCCAATGGGCATGTAGATGTATGGTATAGTTATAATGGGGAACCAACTACTATAAAAATGAACACACCTATTGGAGTGGAAGATTTGGAAAAAGCGTCATTGGCTGGCGGAGTAGGAGTGAGTCCTGAAAAACGTAAAGACTTAGAACATTTACTAGAGTATTGTACGTCCAGTGGACAAGATTTCGGCAACAAATTTTTAAGCACAACATCTGTAAAAAATAAAGTGTGCAAAGAAGACAAGATAAGCAAAAAGAAAATGAAAAAGGAAATATAGAAAAAAGGAGAAAAAGAAAAATTTATAAATAACCAATAATATTGGGTGTAAATACTATAATAAAAATGTTAATAAATATTTCGAAAATAATATCGCAATATTTTTTTGTAATATATAATCATATAATAATCAGAAAGTCATGTCTTTGCAGTGTAATGCGAATGGTAAGTAGCGCAGTACGTAGCTGCTGACTGTTGGTGGCGCGCGACATTTATATATATCGTCATATCTTCTACAATTATTTATTAATCAGTGTGAAAATTGGTGAAAAACTTCCTTGTATATTAAGGAGAAACTTTGTCACTGCAAGTTATCTGTACGTCAAAATTGCCTCGATACTTTTTAACGGCGAACGTTGAAAAACATGGGTTATGTCCAGTGTTACTTTTAAATTAAATATTACTACATTTTTTAACATAAGGGTTTTGTGCATACATTTTACGGCTTCGCTAGGGTTTTTTGAATTTTATGTTTCAACTTTCATAACGATCCTTTAATATTTACTCAAGTTATCGCAATTTATGTTTAACGAAATAATGATTTTGGTTGAAGAAATTTTTTTAGTTTATAATTTTTATCTCGAATACTAACGATTCGATAAAAAAAACTGCAAATAGAAAAAATGTGTGCCGTGACGAGCTTTACAAGACTATATTTTTTAAAATACAGTGTAACAACATTTAAATTTCCAATTTTTCTTAGCGATTGGACAATTCTTTTTCACAGTTTCGAGCGCTAGTCCCCTTATTGCATCCAACCCTTCAATTAATAGCTTTACAAAATTAATTATATACAAAAATTGCTCCAATTATAACAATGGCTATTTATACAAGGGAAAAAATGTATTAAATAATATTAAGCAGATATATTTTTATACAAATAAATATTTTCATACGAATAAATATTTTACTCAAAATACTTGACGCTGCGCAACGGAAAAAATGTTAATTGTCTTAGTACTAATAATTTACAATAACTCCCTTACAATCAACAGACGCGGTCGCGTCTGGAAACTAATTCCCCTTCCCCCTCTACCTATAGGCACACTGAGCAACCACGTATCTATACACGAATGATAGCGAAATTGACAGGTCTCCGAACCTATTTTGGTCTTTTATCTTATTTTATGACATAGGCCCGGTGTTTTAACATGATTAAGCGAATAATTATTTTTTTTCGAACCCATTTGTCGTTTTACTTAATGTATCAAGCTATTTGTCTAAAAGATATAAGATTTATTCTGAATTAATAGTTATAAAAATTATACTTTTAGGATTACGAGGTAGGGGAGACCGGGGCTAAAAGTTCCGGGGGTAAGTTGTTCCGACGGTTCTATCTTCAAAATGAACAGAGCGTAGTACTTGAAATTATTTTTTCCATGTGAGTTGATCACGCCACTCTGTCGCCCATATTAATAGCATCCACGAAAGCGAATCGTGTAGCTGCAAACAAGGACCTGTTAGTCCCGTACCAGATAAGTAAATATTTTTCTATTATGATTTTTTGGTCTATTTCGATTATTTAACGTCGATTTTATTGATTGATTCGTTCTTATGGATCAAATGGCATTTAAGAAGATGGAGTGATAGTTTTTATCGTTTCAATATATGTATAAGCAGAATAATCTGTGAAATTGCTACATGTGTCGGTAGGGGCTAGTTGTTCCGATGACTTGGGGCACGTTGTTACCGTAACAACTTGCCACACTATAAATGTATAAATTGTCCCTGCTATGCTTTAAGGTGCGAACATATGAATGAAAAGCGGAAAGGGGCACAATTTCCATCGAAGTTATGCATAAAGATAAAAACTGTCGCTAGAAAATTCAATATCTGCCACTTGACTCTATCGAGAATTATTAAAAAACTACAATCTTGACAAGAAGCTACTTGTAGACTACAAATTCAAATCTCAGTAAGAAGATACCCACAAACATGTTGAATGTAAGACTGATTTGTAGATTTTAGTTTTTATATCGAAGATAATGTTTATGGTTATTATATTGCTTTGGTTTTCTTTTAAAGATAATACATTTTTGTTGATCCGAACCCTCAGAAATAAACATTATTAATAAAATTCTGTTTTATTTCATTGGAAAATGAAATATTTCAATAAAAGGCAACTGTTACATCTTAGGAACAACTTACCCCAATGCGATAACAACTTGCCCCAACAAGGGGGTAAGAAGTTCCACTTTGACCAGCCACAAATAAATTACTTTTTATGAAAAACCCATTACAATATATTAAATATAAGCTTAAAATCATAAAATATAATAAATTTAACAAGAACTCAGTCAATAGTGAAGAGAATAATTACATTATTTAACCGTCATTTTTTAGGTTTTATCGAAATCGGAACTTTTAGCCCCGGTCTCCCCTATGACGTCACGTTTTACTTCTCCACTTGACGCCAGTAGGTGTCGCCTCGAAAGCATAATTTATAATATAATAAATGTCACTTGGCTGTCATTCAATCATAACCTGCTAAGTGTTAGTTGTTAAAATTTTAGAAACGTTACGATGGTAAAGAAGAGCAAAGGCGAGAGCGAGATGAAACGAGAGGGAGCGAGAGCCATTGAAAGCGAGCGAAGACGGTACGAGATAGACGACGCGTGGATGTTTTGTCTCACTCCGTCATTTGCGTGCACGACGGGCGTCGCACGCAAAGCGTTCCATCTCGCTCCCCCTTCGGCCAGAAAGAAGCGAGAAAAAAAACATATCTGAGTTTAACGTAAACGACATTTAAAATTCGCATACGTTAAGGGGGGAGACCACTGTAAAAAATTTGACAAATAGATTTTTTTTTTTTACATTTTCTGAAAGACGTACATTTCAAGAATGCTGTCTCCAAATTTTATGAAGAAATTTGCAAAATTGACGGAGATATAGTATTTTCTGTGAAGCGGGGTCAAACGCGCGACTGAGCCGCGCGGAACTTTGAACGCGCTTTCCTCAGAATGATATTTTTCAATCGCGTTGACAGTCTACAGAGAAAACTATACGTCCAATTAACATGATCAAGGACATTTATCGTACGGAAAGCCCGTGGCTATTACTTGACGATCAGTTTTTTTTAATTAACGACCTCCTTATATTTTTTTATCAACATTTCCCTAACTTTGTACCTCGAAAACATGATTTTCCTTCAGTGGACCGCCATTTTGTAATTTTTTACAATTTTGACTTTTTTTGATCGTCACGTAATAGAGACAGGCTTCTAGTTTCTAAATATTATTGTGTTTTTGAATTCGGATTAACCATATGGCCTGGGCACTGTCAACGCGACTAGCATGTTTTTGCCGCAGCGCAAACTTTGACGAAGTGTATACAGGAAACGGATTTATGAATTTGATGAAAAAATTGATTTTTTTTACCCTTCAATATGTACATATTAACTATACTAAGCAATAAATTGATTTGCTTGCATTGTTTGGTTGAAATAAATTCCCAAAAACACCCTTACTTTTCGGACCATTAAAATTCCGAAAAATTGATTTTTTTTTACATTTTCTGAAAGATGTACATTTCAAGAATGTTCTCTCCAAATTTTATGACGAAATTCGCAAAATTGACGGAAATATAGGATTTTCTGTGAAGCGGCGTCAAGCGCGCGATCGCACCGAACAGCAAGTTTTCAGTTTCGTAGCATCTTCGGCTTTGTTTTATGTGTCGCGTTTGTTAGAAGGTATATGCCGGGGTTTTCCGACCATAAATTAATAAAAATGACCGGTACCTAAAGGCAGGTAAAATAGCTTGAACAGTGCAGTTTAGTCGGTTTTTGTCAGTCGTACGATTTGTACCGTGCAGTCCTAATCGATCGTGTACACGCATTATATAGTTTTCCTACTATTTCTGAATATTTTTTATCATGGATAGAAGAGGGAAACGACACACAACCGGAGATAAATCACAAAGGTGCGATAGAAAGCGGAAGAGATTGCGTCCATCCAATCAATATGAATTTTCGGATGACTGTTCCAATATCAGCACGTCTGCGAGAAAACTGCACAGTGACGGCGATAGTGACATAATAATAAATCCAAGTGTTAGCTACAAACTATTAAATTTCATTAGTGTTTTTGCCGAACTAAGCCAGTACGTGAAATGTAAAGTGTGTGAAAGTGACGTGACATTTTGCGAGAAGAGTCGACGAGGACTTGGATTTAAAATTGTTGTACAGTGCAACTCGTGCGATGCAAAAGAAATTTCTTCATGCCCGCTAATTAATAATGCATATGAAATTAATCGACGATTCATTTTTGCAATGCGATTGCTAGGCGTGTCACTGTCCGGAGCAGAAAAATTTTGTGCATTTATGGACTTGCCGCGCCCAATTTTCAAATCGTTTTACGATTCTATTGTAACACAAATTTGTAACGTCACGGAATCTATAAAAATGTTATCCATACGAAAAGCTGGCGAAATGGAAAGAAAATTAGTTGCCGAGAAGTGTGGAACTGGAGGTGGATTTACCGTTTCTGGCGATGGCACTTGGCGCAAACGCGGTTTTAGTTCGTTGCATGGTGTGACAACTCTCATTGGCTACTACTCCAAAAAAGTTTTGGATATTTGTGTCAAATCGGCATATTGCAAGGCATGCGCATTGTGGAAGAATAAAACACATTCAGAAGAATATAAAACTTGGTTAGAAAACCACCTTGAAAAATGCGACGCAAATCACGTCGGTAATGCTGGCAAAATGGAACCTGATGGTGTTGTTGAGATGTTCCAACGGGCTGAAGAATTACACGAAAACAAATATATAAATTATATTGGTGATGGTGATTCTAAAACGTACAGCAAAATCGTGGAGCTCATTCCATATACCGTAAAAAAAGAGAATGCATTAACCATGTTTAAAAGCGAATGGGAACAAGGCTAAGAAATTGTAAAAAAGGGAAGAAGGGCCTTGGCGGAAGAGGCAAATTAACTGGAAAATTGATTGAAGATTTAACATTATATTATGGCCTTGCAATTCGACGCAACAGCAACTCTGTAGAAGACATGCGGAAGGAAATCTGGGCCACATTTTATCATAAATGTTCTACAGACAAAACTCCCCAACATCACCATTGTCCGGAGGGAGAAGATTCATGGTGTTCGTGGCAGCAGGCAAGTGCGAAAGGGACACTAGACGCATATAGGCATAAAAAAGCATTGCCCGAAGATGTGGTTGACGTAATAAAACCGATATATGAGGACCTCAGCAATGACCATCTTCTTGAGCGATGTTTAGGTGCTTTCAACCAAAATAACAATGAAAGTTTAAACGCCGTTATTTGGAAATTCGCGCCAAAGACATTGTTTAGTGGCACCTCGATTATTCATACTGCCGCTAATATTGCCACCGTACTTTTTAACGACGGTCATATGGGTCTTTTGAACATCTTGGAGGAACTAGATATTAGTATTGGCGAGACACTCTACCAATATTGCCAAAGAATCGACGAAGAGCGTATACACAAAGCCGAATGCCGAGCTCAACAAAGCACGCACGAGGGCCGTTTGAAGAAAAAACAAGAAATCAGCGCCGGCAATGACAGTTTTATGGATGCTGAGGAGCTTCTATATGGTCCCGGAATAGCTGACTAAGAGTGCGTTAATAAATTTAGTTTCCATTTATGAATTATGTGTCAATCACGCTTTGAATTCGTTTTTCTCAGAATAACCCTTTAGAACCGCGTTGACAGTCTATAGAAAAAACTATACGTCCAATTGACATGAACAAGGGCATTTATTGTACGAAAAATCCGTCTCTATTACCTGACGATCAGTTTTTTTTAATTAACGACCTCCTTATATTTTTTATCAACATTTCCCTAACTTTGTACCTCGAAAACATGATTTTTCTTCAGTGGTCCGCCATTTTGAAATTTTTTACAATTTTGAATTTTTTTGATCGTCACGTAATAGAGGCAGGCTTCTAGTTTCTAAATATTATTGTGTTTTTGAATTCGGATTAACCATATGGCCTGGGCACTGTCAACGCGACTAGCATGTATGTGCCGCAGCGCAAATTTTGACGAAGGAAACGGATTTATGAATTTTATGAAAAAATTTATTTTTTTTTACCCTTCAATATGTACATATTAACTATACTAAGCAATAAATTGATGTGCTTGCATTGTTTGGTTGAAATAAGTTCCCAAAAATACCCTTACTTTTCGGACCATTAAAATTCGGAAAAAATTGATTTTTTTTTACATTTTCTGAAAAATGCACATTTCAAGAATGCTGTCTCCAAATTTTGTGAAGAAATTCGCAAAATTGACGGAGATATAGTATTTTCTGTGAAGCGGCGTCAAACGCGCGACTGGGTCGCGCGAAACATTGAACGCGTTTTTCTCAGAATGACACTTTTCAACCACGTTGACAGTCTACAGAGAAAACTATACGTCCAATTAACACGATCAAGGACATTTATTGTTCGGAAAACCCGTGGCTATTACGTGACGATCAGTTTTTTTCAATTTTCGACCTGCTTCTATTTTTTTTATTAACATTTCCCCAATTTTGTACCCCGAAAAAATGATTTTTTTTTTCAGTGGTCCGCCATTTTGTAATTTTTTACAATTTTGACATTTTTTGATCGTCACGTAATAGAGGCAGGCTTCTAGTTTCTAAATATTATTGTGTTTTTGAATTCGGATTAACCATATGGCCTGGGCACTGTCAACGCGACTAGCATGTTTTTGCCGCAGCGCAATTTTTGACGAAGAGTATACAGGAAACGGATTAATGAATTTGATTGAAAAAAAAATTTTCTTACCCTTCGATTTGTACACTATTAACTATACTAAGCAATAAATTGATTTACTTGCGTTGTTTGGTTGAAATAAATTCCCGAAAACACCCTTACATTTCGGACCGTTACAGTGGTCTCCCCCCTTAATATCCACGCACAGTATCGTGGCCGAGGACGTGGTCGTGGTCGGGGTCGGGGCCGTGGCGGTCAGGAGGAAAGCCGTTAAGCCGGAAAAGTTTATTAACTTAATATTGTTAACTTATTTAAAAATTTATTAAGTAATAAATTTCTTTCCTCACATATATACGTTTTCTTTGTGGTGAAATTTCCTAGTGAGTGACCGGTGGTACATTAGCTTGATAAGATCAACACAACAAACATTCACAAATTATGAAAAAAGTGATGAAATCCCGCCCCCCCCCCCCCATAAACATGACTCATGTATGAAAGAAGCTAATTCCCTTTAATTCACGAAAAAAGTTCACGTGCAAAGATTGTGAAATCATCTTTGCTAATTCCAATTGTATTCTCGTTCTCCGTTCGAACACTGATTCCTCTGTCACTTTTTATACTTGACATTCCTTTATTGGCCACAAATCAATTCAGTGCTCAGATTTTCAGCTTCGGTTTTAAGGAATTCGCGGGCGTTGTATAAGAAAAATACTATGAGGTCGACTTAAAACAAAATGTTTCATATTCTCCGCATCTCTCTTACAGCGTATTCGGACTCAGTGCGCACTAGTGCAGGTTGCCGAATGTGCTATTAATTTATTACCGACTTCGATTTGTTTAAATTAGTCTCTATCAAGTTTTTATTATTTTCTATCGTAAAACGATTTTCATACGACATTTTTAACAGAAGATGTCCTCTTATAAAAGTTTTTGTGTCAACTACAGGCCTCTCGCCCGCTAATTCCTTAAAACCGAAGCTGAAAATCTGAGCACTGAATTGATTTGTGGCCAATAAAGGAATGTCAAGTATAAAAAGTGACAGAGGAATCAGTGTTCGAACGGAGAACGAGAATACAATTGGAATTAGCAAAGTTGATTTCACAATCTTTGCGTGAGAATGTTTTTAATATTTTTCGTGAATTAAAGGTACAATTGGAATTAGCAAAGATGATTTCACAATCTTGGGTCATTCCACGCGAAGTCGGACACTTTTCGGAGTAACATTTCGGATTTTGGCACAACTTGGATATGTTGTAGTCTTTAGGGGTATAAAAACATATATCAAAGGATTTTTCGAAATGTCAAAAATTGTGGATGTTACAGCTCTTTGAAATATAGTGAATACTATTTTTCCAAAAATTATAACTCTGGAACTAATAAACTGATAAAAATGACCTTTTGGGTGCTTACAGTGGAGATATAAGAGTACCTAATAAAAATTATTTCACTTAATAAAAACGAATATTTGACCATTTATTTAGCAATTGTTCTTAACAAATGCAATTTTATAGGTGAAGGCACCTTTTTAAAAATTTGGAAAAAATATGAGGATAAAGCCCTGTTTTTCCCCTTTACGGACACGTTTCGAAAATCGTGGACGTTTTAAAATTGACCAAATGAAAATTAATTGAATGTAACGCTGCGTCAAATCACACCGACTCGACTGGTCGCTCGGGCCGTGCGGTACTCGCAGCAACCAAGCGGCTATACCTGCTACTTTTATATAGGGTATTAATGAGGACCGCTGCAAGGTTTAATACCGTTAATAGTTAATGGAAACTCACTCTTTGTCGATGGCACTTATTGTTTGAAACATTTAAGTTGCTATTGTTCAATGGAAACCACGAGAAGGTGGTGAGTATTCTTCCATCGGGAGAGGATGGGATGTGATGGGATTATGTTAAAGAATAAATATTTTGTTGTGTCTTTGAGCGTCTTTTGGAATAACTGACCGGTTATGTAATTACTTATTTGATAATTGTTACAACTTTTGATTTGTCACTGTATGAATAGACTTTAGCTTTTAAATAAGACACTGTATCCGTTTGTATAAATTAATGAAAGTTTCGCGTTCCAGAAATTGTTTTTGTAAGTCCACGTCTCTCTAGTAATAATCGTGAATGTTTTTGATATTGTTTTATTGAGCTGAATTGAAAATGAATGTTTTGAATGTTGGCAGTCGCCCAATCACACAATTTTTGTGGTGTCTTATTTGTTCTTCTAGCGGTCTTTGTCTAAAGTCTACTCATACAGTGACATATCAAATGTTGTAGCAATTATCAAATAAGTAATTACATAACCGGTCATTTATTCCAAAAGACGCTTAAAAATTCGATAAAATATTTATCCTTTAACATAATCCCATCACATCCCACTCTCTCCCGGTGGAAGAATACTCACCACCTTCTCGTGGTTTCCATTGAACAATGGCAACTTAAATGTTTCAAACAATAAGTGCCATCAGAGAGTGAGTTTTCAGTAACTATTAACGGTATTAAACCTCGCAGCGGTCCTCATTGTTACCCTATATAAAAGTGTCAGGTATAGCCGCTTGGCTGCTGCGAGTACCGCACGGCCCGAGCGACCAGTCGAGTCGGTGTGATTTGACGCAGCGTTACATTCAATTAATTTTCATTTGGTCAATTTTAAAACGTCCACGATTTTCGAAACGTGTCCGTAAAGGGGAAAAACAGGGCTTTATCCTCATATTTTTTCCAAATTTTTAAAAAGGTGCCTTCACCTATAAAATTGCATTTGTTAAGAACAATTGCTAAATAAATAGTCAAATATTCGTTTTTATTAAGTGAAATAATTTTTATTAGGTACTCTTATATCTCCACTGTAAGCACCCAAAAGGTCATTTTTATCAGTTTATTAGTTCCAGAGTTATAATTTTTGGAAAAATAGTATTCACTATATTTCAAAGAGCTGTAACATCCACAATTTTTGACATTTCGAAAAATCCTTTGATATATGTTTATATACCCCTAAAGACTACAACATATCCAAGTTGCGCCAAAATCCGAAATGTTACTCCGAAAAGTGTCCGACTTCGCGTGGAATGACCCTCTTTGCACGTGAACTTTTTTCGTGAATTAAAGGGAATTAGCTTCTTTCATACATGAGTCATGTTTATGGGGGGGGGGGGGGGGGCCAATATACATAAACATCTACATACACATATTAGAAACGCAGTCAGATTTATAACACAATAAAAGACAAAAAAAATGTCCGCGACCTGGAAGTCAAATACTTGGCGTGGCCAGATAGGTCAAGGTGTTGATGAATAAGAATTATTTAAAAACGCAATATAATGAAAATGTACACATATTGTCAAGAATTTTATATTGACAAATTATTAATTAAATTGACAAATTATCTAACAGCCTGGGAGAGGGAAGGTATGGGTATTGATGGTCGGAGCATACCTTGCCTGGCCACGCCAAGTATTTGACTTCCAGGCTGCAGACATCTTTTTTTGTCTTTTATTGTGTTATAAATCTGACTGCGTTTCTAATATGTGTATGTATATGTTTATGTATTTTAGATTGTAGGGGAGTTATTGTAAATTATTAGTACTAAGACAATTAACATTTTTTCGGTTGCGCAGCGTCAAGTATTTTGAATAAAATATTTATTCGTATGAAAATATTTATTTGTATAAAAATATATCTGCTTAATATTATTTTATACATTTTTTCCTTGTATAAATAGCCATTGTTATAATTGGTGCAATTCTTGTATACCATTAATTTTGTAAAGCTATTAATTAATTTACGACTATGTTTTGGGTTATGAAGGGTTAATTAAAGTGTCCGCGATATGAATAATGGAATGTATGAACACAGCATTTTAGCTGTGTATATGTAGTTGTGTCATTTTAAGGGGATAGACACGGGTAATGCAGCGCGCTGTATACCGACACAATCTGGCCCGAAACATGGGTTTAGTAGAATACGCTTTTCGTCCTTATATGAACGAATTTTGGGCTGGCCGAAGTCTCATTCGAAAGAGAAAGGTTCAGTGCAGCGCGCTCTGGTCATCGTTCCGTGAGATTGTGTTGATATCTAATAATATGAGTGTTGAAAGTAGAGCAAAAGTCGACAAAATACACCGGCATGAATCCAAGTATTTTTAGGCCACTAAAAGAGTTTTGTGACTCAAACGATGACCAGAGCGCGCTGCACTGAACCTTCCTCTTTCGAATGAGACATCACCCAGCCCAAAATTTGCTCATATAAGGACGAAAAGCGTATTCCCCCAGACCCATATTTCGGGCCAGATTGTGTCGGTATGCAGCGCGCTGCATTACCCGTGTCACGTGGCGTGTTTACCTCCTTAAGTATTTTTAGGTCACTAAAAGAGTTTTGTGACTGAAACGGTGAGCAGAGCGCTCCGCATTGAATCTTCCTCTTTCGAATGAGACCTCGCCCAGCCCACAATCTGCTCATATAAGGACGAAAAACGAAAAATCCCTAACCCATGTTTCAGGTTAGATTGTCGGTATTACAGCACGGTGCGTCGCCCGTGTCACGTGACGTGTCTACCCCCTTAAGCGCAGTTGGAAAACACCTTTATCTACTTGCAGCTCATTTTGATTTCATATATTTTTTTATATTGTATATTTTCTTTTAGTTTTTTGTAATTGTATATTTCCTTCAATTTTTTTGTGATTGTATATTTTCTTCTACTTTTCTGTGATTGTATATTTTCTCCCATTTTTTGCGATTGTATATTTTGTTCTACTTTTTTGTGATTAAATATTTTCTTCTATTTTTCTGTGATTGTATATTTTCTTCTATTTTTGTGATACGTATTTACGCGTTACACGCATACCTTCAGCCAAAAAGAAACTAACACATGTTTCGTTCGTCGACTCTCGGTACGCGTTACACGCACACCTTCAGCCAACAGAAACTAACTCATGTTTCGTTCGTCAATCACTACCTTCACTATGCAATCTACTCCAAATTTTGACAGCTTACCGTCGAGCTATAACCAAGTTATAAACGTGTTTTTACCATTGAGCTATAAGAATACCTGGAGAGAGAACAGCAGTGGGAAGAAGTAGAGGCGACAGCGGTCTGAGGGTAATAGAAGAAAACGGGTGAATCTATCTTTCTTCCTATTATCCCTCTCGCTCTGTACTATCTGTGTCATGTATGCATGTGTGCACGCAGATAACTTCACTCACATGCACTAACATCCATCGCCTGTGGATGTTATGTAAGACAGAGATAGGTTCACCCGTTATCTTCCCTCTTTCTCGGACTGGCCGCCATTGCTCTGTTCTCTCTCCATGTATTCTTATACCGCCATGGTTTTTACAAATATGTATCGTTGTACCATTGAATTGCAATCAAAATGCAGACTCAAGCACAAGGTAAGTTGCCGAAATTTGAATTGCGACATGTTTGAATATCATCAAACTGTTATTTACTTGCAACTAAACTGAGAATTTTGATATACATAAATAGATAATCGTAGCATAAAATGATGCTGTGACTGAATTTACCCTGAATTCTGTCCCGTGATAATTTCTAAGTTATACTATTAAAAATTATTTGAAGTCATTCTCTATGCAAATTGTTTTTGTAAAAAGAAATGAAATCCCCATAAAAAAATTAAAAAAAGTTGAGAAAATATGCCAAGTACGCGAAAAAGTCAGGGACGCAAAAGAGTATTATCAAATAAATCACAAAAAATGGAAGATAATATGTACAAAATAAAAAAAAATGTGAAATCAAAATGAACTGCTGTTACGTCCAGAAGGGACTTTTAGATAAATCACCCCGAGCGGCTGGAATGCTCTTTTAAAGTGCTGAAGCACACCTTGACTATACTATAATTAGGATAGGGAGGATAAAGGGGTTGAATGAATTGTTGCACAGAGTTAGGAATAAAACTGTAGGATATAATGTATTCTCGGATACAATATTATAATTGGGACGAACAAAACATGCCGAAGAGACGGCGCTCACGTATTCGTTATCGCTGGGCACTCTCGTGTCGCTGGACCTTGAGTCGGTCACGGCCGTCCGGAGTTTCCCTAGACGCACAGCACGCTTGCCGTCTAAAGGTGGGATCTCCTACCCGCGATTGGTCGCTGCGATTGGTCGCAGCGATTTGACCCAACGACTGGCCCTAAGCTGAATCTCCTTGCCTGCGACCAGGGGTGTGCTCGGGACGGGCTGGAAACTTTCGGGCGAGATCGGGCGGGGTCCCAAGACTCGATTCGGGCTACAAGCATAGCCGCCATGAGCGGGCAATATGATTTCAGGTCGGCTCGGTAAAACTCGGACGCAATCGGACGATATCGTTACCAGTAATAATAGATCAAAATTATTACCTGAGAACATGGAAAAATTATGTTTCTTACACGTTAATTTGAAATAATAAAATATTCGCCTTCCTGTATATTGTTGTTACTATGAAACATCTATTAAATATTCCTTTCTGTATGCTTATAGTTGTTCGTACATTTTCTATTTTAAATCTGAACCTATTGTTACGTGAGGTCGTTGATTTTTTTAAATGACCGAGCGGATTTTGTCTTATTTGATCCACGTAACGCTTAACGAATTTAAAAGATTTTGTTTATGGGATACGCAACTGCTATAACCAATACAGGTTGACCCGTCAGGAAGTGGTATCTTCTAGGGAGACTGGTTTAAAAGAATTGAGACCTGATTTATATGAATATGTACCATGTATTACAATAAGAAAAGAAAGGAAATTAAGGTTGCACAATAACTGGGAGACTATACATGGTTTTAAAACAGATTCGCAAATCCGCGCGTTGTTTCGTGAACGATAAATGATCGAGGGGAAAACCCACAACTCACTATGTGAGTTGGATCATTTATAGGCTCCGTACAATATCGTAATAAAACGGACTCACCGATGCGGCGTAGAGTTTGTCTAATTTTAGTGTCTCTTACTCTCTCTCTCTCTCTCTCTTTGTATCGTTCCCTTTTTCTCCTTCTCTTAGTATCGTTCCTCCTCTAGCTCTCTCGGTGGACTGGAGCTCCGGGGTGAGGTAACGAAACGCAGGAGCGTCGCACAACACGCACAGGGTTTAAAAGTCAATTGAAAAGCGCACAAATATAACGTAAAATAAAATATATATATAAGTTTTCAAGAACTGAGTCCTTCCACGCACTTTAAGACACGGAACTCTGGCTCATATACCGATTGCAAAAACGGCAAGATGTCCTCGGGCAATACGTCCACGCACTATGCGACTTGCTAGGCGACTGCCAAAGTATGGTAGAATTTGAATAAGTGAAAAATATAAAAATATAAACGCAGAAATATATAAATAGGTTTTCAAGAACTGAGTCCTTCCACGCACTTTAAGACACGGAACTCTGGCTCATATACCGATTGCAAAAACGGCAAGATGTCCTCGGGCAATACGTCCACGCACTATGCGACTTGCTAGGCGACTGCCCCGAGAGATTCCAGGGTAGGCCCCAACACTCGGGCCTTCGGACAAAGATATTGCTGATTCTGCACCTCGTGCACACGGCCCAACCGTCGTCGCTCGGAACGTTCCCAGCATCTCCAGGTTGTTATCGCGCCCGGCGTTCCAAGAACGTCGACGGTGTTGGAAGATTTTTCGCATGGAAGAACGCAGTGGCGTAATGGTTCATATAAAATTATAATTATAATTTGATTCATAGATCATTGACAGTTGATTGAGGGAACTCCCACAACACGCGATGGTTGAATCAGATGTCAATGATAGTGTAACAGAATTTAGCAGGGGAGAAAAATCTAAAGTGGTTTACTACAATGCGGAGGTTTCGGAATGCTTATCGCAACGCGTATTCTAAGAACGCTGACGGCGTTGAAAGATCGTTGACAATAATCTTCCATGGGAATATGCCGTGGCGTGACAGGCTTCAAGCTGAATTAACTATAGCTATTAGGAATTTTCACAGATAATCGACTATTGGTTGAGGGAAATTCCCATAACACATATTGGTTGAATCAATCGTCGACATCCGCGAATTGACTACAATGAGATATCACAAAGATTTAGATATGAATTTTGAAAAAATAGCCGGCACGTAACACTATCCCGAAGAAGATAATACCCCATATATCCCCTTTACATAAAGTACTAAGTATGCAGTATATTTTATTAAGATTTTAAAATATTGTCGATATAAAAATAGTCTTCTTCCCAAGTTCTGAACATGGTATTTATTTAAGTACGTATATAGGGTATTATCTTTTTCGGGATAGGTTCAGATTTAAAATAGAAAACGTACGAACAACTATAAGCATACAAAAAAGAATATTTCCTGGATGTTTCATAGTAACAACAATATACAGGACGGCGAATATTTAAAAAATGAGCGGAACCTTTGAAGTCTTTACTTGACCTTGTCATTTAAACTGGTTGTCTATTCTTTGCTTGTAGCCCGAATCGAGTCTCGGGATCCCGAAACTGTCGGGATCTCGAACAATACGAAAGTATCGGGACTCCGCCCGAAATTTTCCGACCGTCCCTCGGGGCCAGGAACCCGAGCCTCGGGACGATCCGCACACTCCTACCTGCGACCAAGTCCACTGCCACAGTGGGGCAGAATCCCAAGAAACAAGGAAACGAATCAGAATTCAAAAGTTGTGGGAGGATTATGTATTTTTATATATTTATAATAATAATAATAATAAATCGTGTTTATTCTTTTATAATATTTGATACAACGCAGTGGAGGTAGAAACGCAAAGTACAGAATGGGCGAGGCTCAGCGTCGCTGTTATTCATGCCTGACCCGAATATTTCTCGTCAGCTAATAATATGAGCTCCTAAAAAAGGTAAAAACCCAAAAAGAAGCCAGAAATAAAGATTTTAAAAATTATAGGAAAAATTGTAGCTCAAAATAGTCTATCCTCCCAATGGCCGACCATCTCTTACATCTTACAAGGGGGCCGCATAGGTTATGCAATCGGTTCTGGAATGAGACTGGGTGGACATTGTAGTGCACACCTAGTGTTAAAAAGCTGTAAAGGGATTTTGCAAAATGGGCCTTCATTTTCGAGAAATTTGAGTTCAAAGTTTTGCGGGACAGTAGTATTTCAGTTGCGCAAACATTCTTACCAAGCACCAGGAATCGAACCGAAGGGACTCCCAGCACCGTAGGCGAACGCCTTATTATCGCAGCTACGACCATTGCTTGGTAAGAATGTTTGTGCAATTGAAATACTACTGTCCCGCAAAACTTTGAACTCAAATTTCTCAAAAACGAAGGCCCATTTTGCAAAATCCCTTTACGGTTTTTTTACACTAGGTGTGCACTACAATGTCCACCCAGTCTCATTTTAGAACCGATTACATAACCTATGCGGCCCCCTTGTTAATACGTCAGCGCGTGCGTTTGTTTTAATATTCCAACGCGTGTTTATATTCGAGAGATACGAGATCGGTCTCGAATTTGTCCTGAGGACGAAGCAGGCCTCATCACGCGCAGTCAGTGGACCACCCCTTTTCTTCCTGTGGCTCTCCGCGAGGCGTACTGTCGCTGTTACATCATGGAACTTCGCGCGTGTGTCGATAGGAACACTGCACTTTCCATGGCATATTTATCAAATTCTTATAGTTTTATTGGAAGTATTGAAGCTAATTAATGACGATTTTCTGAAATAACGTCAAACTTATATATTAACACTTTTAGTACCAATTTCCTTAATAATATTCAGCATTTTTAAATTGCAAAATACAGGATGTTGCATTTTTTCCCATTATTGGGGATTTACCCCCACTGTGCGGCATAGAATACACGTATTTAATCCATAACTGAAAAATATTCGCGAATGCTTTTTCCGCAGTAGCAAGCTCTAGATTATGTTGATTAGAAAACAAACAAAAAATTTGTTCAGAAGTTCCCGGAAGTGGAACTAAAAAAGGGATGATTGCTGACAATTTTTCAATCGGTTTCTTATGGAAGAAAACTGTATGTAACTAATTATTTGCTATTACTTAACAGAATCGACACCACTTATTTTGGGGCTCCAAAAATTGTTTTCTTTTATATTACCAAAAATTAAAAGACTCGATTTAAAATTCTGCACGAAAAATACATACAATCACAGACACGTGTTTACACACAGATCAGAAGTAGGCGTCATGATATTTTAACCGTTTTTAGGTGCTCATTTTACTAGTCTACAGGTAACATAAAAATACATATCTTTTGAATTCTGACTTCTTTCCTTATTTCTCGGGATTCTGTCACACTGTGGCAATGGGTCGCAGTGCTACTGGTCGCTAGACTCCCTCCGGGAGGAGTATAGCGACTGGTGGTCGCAGTGCCTAGCCTGCGACTAGGTATAATGGGAAACAGACCTCCTCGCATTGTGTTGCCTCTCGAGTAGCCTAGGCTGGTACTCAAACCGACTCGCGTCAGGCTCCTACGTCTGGCGCATACCCGACGATCGCAGTCGCATGTAGGAGAACGGATACATGTTTTCCCATTGCACCAGTATACTGCGACCAGTCGCTGCGACCAATCGCAGCGACCAATCGCGGGTAGGAGATCCCACCTTTATTGCTATCGCTTGGTCACTCGATTCCTTGGCGCACGTTCTTTCGCTCGCGGTGGCTCGTTCGGAGCGTATGTGCACTCCCGGCTAGGCCGTTCTCGGTGCGTCGGATGGAGTCACACTTCCGCGGATCGGTTCGGCCGTGAGCATTTCGCGATGAATTTAGGCGCGGAGAAGAGGTCGCGATATTTAGACGGGCCGCTGGCTCGTCGCAACTTCCTGCTTGAGCTCTCAAAATCGAATACCTCTACTAAGTCTCGCTGTTACCGCCCCTGGGGAAACCGCCCCGTCGGCACCTGTCGATCGCTCCTTATTAGGAAATGTTCGAGCCCAGGCCGTTGACGGTCGCTTCGCGGTTCGGCGACCTGGTTGCCACACGCGGGGCGATTCCGCCGAATCGCCGATGATGAAACGAAAAGTGACTCGCGGACAGCAAGCACAGAATGAACGGATAGGGGCATGTAACACCTCCCCATTTAAACGCGAAATGGTCTCGTGAGTCCGTTTCGTCACTAGCACGTGTGTAGCTGTCGGCGAGTACACTTTTCTAACGGCTTAAAAAGTTAGCGCTACTAAATTTAGAGGGGTCGCAAAGGGATGTAATAAATATTAGTAGTATAACAAGGGGGATTCTAACGCAAATTTGAGTTTGAAGGCCATTTCCTCCACTCCTCCCCCGACCTTGAAATCCAAATTAGTAGTATAGCAACACGGGTTCCAACCCAAATTTGAGTTTGAAGGCCATTTTCCCCCACTCCTCCCCCGACCTTGAAATACAATTTGAGTCTCAAGGTCGTAGGAAATCCATCGCAGCGGGGGCGGCAGGAGCGGACCGCGGCGGAGTGGTGGTGGGGGTATAAGCGGACCGCGACGGATGACGTCATAGAGATGGCGCGGAGTAGTGGGGGTATAAGCGCGAGATCTGAATATCGATGCCGAACCGATACCGAACTGTATAGAGATGGCGGAGTAGTGGGGGTATAAGCGCGAGATCTGAATATCGAATCAATCGATGCCGAACCGTATCGAGGAGGAGGAGGAACCGCGGGTGAGAAGTGCTACCCTGGACTCCAACCTGTTGGTAAGGAAGGAAACATTAATTTATGATATTAATATAAATGAAAAAACTGAATCTCGGGCGACGGGGCTCGAACCCAAGACCTCCGCGGTACGAGTCAGCCGCCTAACCAACTCCCCCAACGTCGGCTCTTCGACATTAGTCTTTCCCGAATGGTATATATGCCGAGCGTCACACGCGTTCGTTTTTTATCGGACGATGTCGGCTTTTTTACACACCGCGTCTTCGGAGGTGGGAAAGAGACAAAGCATTACTTTAAAGCTAAATTCGGAGGAGAGAGAGAGCATGCATTCTATAGATAACAATTTTTTTAAATCGTCTCGCGCGATCGCGCGTAACTTGAATCCTCTGGAGCGACCGTGCGGGGGTGACGTCATTTGGCGGCGCGAAGAACGAAATAGAATTATGCGGTGTCAGAAAATCTTAAAATAATTTATGACGAGGAGTATGATGGGTATAATAAAATGGGGTGTTACGTGCCGCGGCCCTTAGTGTTCGAGCGGCGCGTTTTAGACAGCCAAATTCTGATTAGGGGTATCCCACAGTCGTTAGACTATCAGAATTTGTTGTATTGAATATAGAATGGCATGGAGGCTCGCCGCAGTTGTAACAGTCAATTCTTTTTATTTTAGTTGTCTATGTACCTTATCATAAGGATAAGGGGTAGATTTAGGGATCGTTGGTGCTCTAGTCCCATACGGGTCTTTTCAAAGGAATCGGACAGGTAATTAATGAGTATAATTTAATGAATAATAAAGCTTTAATGTCGAAATACTGAAGGAATCATAAGAACATAATAAAGTATGGAAATATTCAATGAATAACTCCTGACTAGGGGAATCCCACAATGCTTTGATTGTCAGAAATTGTCATTACATACGAATGAATATTAACAATATAATATAATATACAGAAAGAGATAAAAAGTGCAACTCACCAGACAGTCACAATAATATAAATGACAATATAATTTGGATTCCCTTTTTGTGCTTGGATAATTCTGAGCGTTGGTATACCTGAATCAGAAAGAGGAATAAGACGCGAACACGCACACACTTGATTATGGATAAGATACACGCAAATTGAACTATGAAGCGGATAACAATAATTCTAAGTGAACGAAATGAATGAAAATTTAAATTAAATCGTTAATTGAATAGATATATATTTTGTAAGCAAAGTTTAGTAGATTTTGTTTCGCAAAGTTGAGTCTTTCGCGTATTTACAGGAACATCATCTACTGTGGGGATTCTATGCTTAATGTATGAAGTACATGGTAATTTATCACAAGGCAAGTGGAATCGCTCTGGAAATTCTTTAATGATTTTAATTACATGATCCCGTTCTTCTTCGTTCAAATGATCGAGACGCAATTTTTGTATGATTTCTAAAACTCTATCTTCCGCGATTGGCAAGGTCTCATCTTCCGTATCAGAATCGAAATAATTTTGTTCTTCTTCGGGGAAGTTATGATACTCGAAAGGTATTAATTCTTGTGGCGGAATTTCGACTTCGACATCTTTATCCGTCGTATTAACGGCAAAGACGTGACATGAACCTCGTCATTTATAGACACAACAGCTTCGCCAATGTACAAGCCATCTATTGTTTCAATTTTAGGTAGATATCCCTCTTTCAGATCATGATTCGTAACGTCAATGGCAACCGCTTGTCTAGTACGTGCTTTTAAATATAAAAGTTGGTGTCCTACACTACGAGGTCCTGGATCATAACCAATAAAAGGTATGGGTTTAATAGGATCGCTTCGTGTTACCAATGTGTTATGGGTGAAGGAGATTTCAGCCTGTTCTTGTGTGAGATACTCTTTACCTAATATACCATCACAACGCAGTACAAATGAAGATCTTACGACATGAAATTTTACGGGTTTGCCTAATAATGTAATTATTGTGGTACCTAAAGTCTCTGTTGTATCTGGAGTTATTCCTGAAATAGCAACTGATTCGTGAAGCGCGACTGAAACATTGTCGTCAAGGGCGCTTAATTTGATTATGTTTATATCTGCTCCTGTATCTACGAGGAAATATGCACAACCCATATTCAACTCCTTACCCATCATTTTTACTAATGGGGATTCGGGTTTTTCTACCGTTACGATTTTTCTTGGTTTGCCAGAAATTTTACTGTTGCATGACGCTCTTTTTCCGAATGACTCGATGTCGCGTCCGTCCGTCGGGTCATTTGTGCGTTTAAATGATCGGTTCTATCTTCGGGTTTAGTATTTCTATTATATGGAGAACCCGGTCTTGTTGTTGAAGGAATGGGAGATGGAGATCTTGGTTTAGGCCCTTGCGAATATCCATCTCTTGCTGAACGTGATGGCTCATTACTGTTTGTATTATAATGATAGTAAGGGTAATAATTAGGATATGGCATTGGCGGATAAAAATAAGGTGAGTAGTACGGATGTGGAGGAAATCCCGGTGGATCGTAAAAATGATTGCGTGATGGGGGTTTCAAAATTCCAATTGGTAATCCGCTTACGCCTGGACTGGGACTCGGAGAACGTTTCTCTTCTTCGTTTCGAATTGCATAATTTTGATAGTGAGGAGGATTCATAGATTGGCGGTTAGCGTAATCCTGATAGTAAGGATTCGATGATCGAGAATAACTATTATTTTGATTAAATGACACTTTTTGAGTTTCATTTGAAGGTAATATTCCGGATTTCATTCGCGTTTCTATGCGTACTGCAAATTTTCTCGCTTCGTCTAAAGTTTTAGGGTCGCGCGCATCTACTGAACGCGCTATTTCATCTGGAAGTCCGCGAATATAAGCTTCCAATCCACATTCTTTTAATGGTAATAGCATTTGTTCTGCCTTATCCCCATAACTATCCTCTAACGCAACTCGAGCTCCGCTAATTAATATGTTTAATCTGTCGTAAAAATCGCTAACTGATTCCTCCTTTTTCATCCGAATATTTTCTATTTCGTGTTGATAATAAGGATAATTTTTACCCGGTGCAAATCTACCCTTTAAATGTTTAATTAGTTCATTAACTGTATTAAATGTTTTTCCATAAGTGCTATCGCGGGCTGGACCCTTCAATTTTCCTAATACCGATTTTAGAAATGATCCCTCTAAAGCAGGAGGCACTATACTTGCGCTATTTTGCACATCTTGTACAAAGTCTTTTAGAGGAACGCCCTTCCCATTAAAGTAAGGGATATTTAAAGTACTATTCTGAATAGTCAAGCACTCCGCCATGGAGGTCATCATTGCGCTTGCGTCTTGAGCCATGGTTAAATATATGTACAGAACTAGTCAATAAATATCATATAATGAACCAGCGTTACCACGATCACATGGATAAATTAGTAAAATAAAGAAATTTCATAAATTCTATCTGATTTCAATGAATATGAGCACCCAGGAATTTTTACAAGGAAATTCCTAGTATCCCACCGCTGCCACCAGATCTGTTACGTGCCGCGGCCCTTAGTGTTCGAGCGGCGCGTTTTAGACAGCCAAATTCTGATTAGGGGTATCCCACAGTCGTTAGACTATCAGAATTTGTTGTATTAAATATAGAATGGCATGGAGGCTCGCCGCAGTTGTAACAGTCAATTCTTTTTATTTTAGTTGTCTATGTACCTTATCATAAGGATAAGGGGCAGATTTAGGGATCGTTGGTGCTCTAGCCCCATACGGGTCTTTTCAAAGGAATCGGACAGGTAATTAATGAGTATAATTTAATGAATAATAAAGCTTTAATGCGGAAATATTGGATGGATGTAAAACATATAGTATTGAATATGTAAAGAAAAATTAATCAACAACAAACATAGAGATTCGCGCAATCGGGCACAATTCCTGATTAGGGGAATCCCACAATCATTTGATTATCAGAAATTGTGTTAAGTACGATTCAATCATAATACAGTGTACAAAAGAGATAATAGGTGCAACTCACCAGACAGTCGATATTGTATTGACAAATATATTTTTGTGGTTTTCGGTTGGAATGTTTTCCTGTGGTTTGATGATATACCTAAATCAGAAAAAGAGATAAAACGCGAACACACACACACACTTGGTTATATTAACGAATAAATCTTAATTGAATTCTAAACGAGACTGAATAATAGTGATTTTAACAGAGCAAAATGAATGATACTTTTAGTTTATGATTTATAAATTATTCAAAGTTTAGTAAATAGGATTGTTTCGCAAAGTTGAGTCTTTCACGCGGTTACACAGTAGACCGGAGAACTCTATCTCTAAAACACTTGCGGACCCAGCGACACGCACCTCACGATTTATCGTCACAGAGTGTCGCAACTTCACGCTCTCGGCAGCGACCAGAGTGGGTCCGTACCGAAAATGCTTACGCTGCATTTTATCCCTCGGCCGCGCTACCATGGGCCCGTCTACTTAACGAGGCGGTGTGTGTGTGTTCTCACGCCCATCCATCAGACTCCCGATTCAAATACATGATCAATCCTTACAGGACATTCGTACGTACAGGAAAACATGACATCGCACATTACAGTTTCACACATGCTGAGGCCTTCCCTGAATGATCATAAATTTATATGCACAATTTCTGACTAGGGGAATCCCACAGTCCTTGGACTATCAGAAATTGTGTTATGTATCTAATTCTAATCAAACAACTTTGAATTAATTAATTAATTTATTTACACGTGCCCCGAAACGTGCGACAAAACCGTGAGAAGGCGCGACTCCCTGCACCGGATGTAGGGTATACAATTCCGTCAATCTTCTAAGAAGTGATCCAGTCTGCGCATTCCTGCTGTAGCCGTTACTAATTATGTTACAATGTTTAACGCGACGGTCAGAGGTGCTTTCAACGAGGGTTCTCCCACAATGCTGCAAGGCATTGTTGAAATACATCCCAGCCGCTTACATAGAACGGATTCGGCACAACGGGAGAACCACTGGTCCTTTCGAACGCGACTATCTGGTGAGAACGCCGCTACGTCAGCACCGCCTTATCGGTATCGCGGGACGGTAATGCGTCGAGGCGACGACGCTCCAAGAAAGGGGTTTTTGTTCTATCAAAAATATTATTGATTAATGGGCAGGAGTATGATCAACGAGGGATTTCCCATAACGCTAGGCGTTGTTGATGCATACCCTGACCAGAAAGAAAAATCTTACGTTCCGAACGTAACAGGGGACAGAATATACTTTAAGAATATATATTGTTACATAAATAAAAGAAAAAGAAATAATAAATATATAATAATAAAATAAAAAAAAATATAAAAAAAGAAAAAAGTACGACGGCGGCGACGGGTTCCAGCGCAGGCCGTCGCCGCCATCACCCTAGGATGTCGAGGAGCTGGAGCAGCATCACCGTCACCATATACGTCCATGTACGATATATCCTAGGACACAGATACAAACGGGGATATAATAACGATACATTAAACATAATAAATATCAAAACGTGCAAAACAATGTAGTGTACTACACACTTGCGGAGGTGGTGGCGACGGGTTCCGCGGTAACGACCTCCCCCCTCCGCTCGACCCCCAATCACTGGACCCCTGGGGCGACGAGGGTGATGGGGGCGGTGAGGGATTTTGTCCCCAGTCACTCGACCATGCAGGTGACGGCGGCGTTGGTGGCGATGGGGGCGGCGAGCCCCAGACGCTCAACCATTCTGAAGGTGGTGGTGGCGAGTTCTAGAATATAGGAACCCAAGATATAATATTGACACGACCGTCTGATTTTAATCTAACTCGAATTCAAAGGTTAAAACAAGCTGTATGTTAAAATATTTTAAAGTACATACCTCTGTATCATCCCAACCAGGTTCCTCTTGTTGTATAAAATGTATGTAATGTCCCATTTTTCACAAGTTTTTTTGTATAAATTACACAGACTGCACGTCGACCACGATTTGAAGACGACTTGTCTCGCTGCATCTCCAGGCTCACGCATCTAAACGCATATCTTGAAATCGAGAAGTGCATAGCTTTGCAAAAGTAAGATGTTGTTCTTCGTTGACTATCCCCATTCCTCCTTGTACTTATCTTCTTCGCTGACCATACTCTCCATATTCACACGCATCTCCTTTCCCTTCTTTGACACATCATTTGACTAGATCATACCACTTTGAATGTATATGAAACGTCTATCGTACCACTTTCAACACCTAGCGTACCACTTCGAACAGGTATCGAACGGGTTTGAACGCGAATCGAACGGGTTTGAACGGGTATCGAACGGCATTGAACACGAATCGAACGGTATCGAACGGTTTTTGAACGGGTATCGAACGAGTGTCGAACGGGTTTTGAACGGGTATCGAACGCGAATCGAACAGTATCGAACGGTTTTGAACGGGTATTGAACGCGAATCGAACGGTATCGAACGGTTTCCCACATAATAATTACAACTATCGTCTTAATCTAGCGTACATGTAGGAAGTTGGGGAGGGTGAAGAAAAAAAAACATTTATGCATTAAAATTGATTATATTTTATTTAAGCATTTCTCTCTGGCGTTTAGACCACCAGTTGAATATTTTAAATACATTTTGCATGGCACAGTGTTTCGCGTGTCTACCACATCGCAGTGTATTAACTACATTTAGCTTATTTAGTGATTTGATATCCTCGTAGTCAATGTCCAGCGTCTCGATGACCACGTCCGCTATCGTATTTTCGTCGAGGAAATCCATGAGCCAGTCGCGTTTCTGCAGTCCTTTAACGTATATGATATGGGATGCGTCATCTTCTTCGTCGATCGCATCAGCTACAGCTTTCGTAATTAGCCGTTTAGCCATACTGTACGGAACGTCTCCATCGTCCCAACGTAGTCCATGATGTTTTGCCACCAGCCACCGAATCCTTGATTTGTCGGATTTCGTAAGAAGATATTGCGGCATCGAACTCCCAAAAATATAGTGCGAGAGAATTAATCCATTTCGTAGGACCGCCACTTCCTTGACGACAAATCTTCCATCGACGATGAACCCTTGCAGGTCAACAAATGTTGGTACAACCATCATCGTTACAATTTGGAGGTCCGTTCGCTTTCAAGACAGACGGGAGAATGCAGCCTTTCTCGTAAAGCATGTCGATTTTCACGATTAAATTTTGTGTGAATTTGACACAGGAGAGGGCGGGCAAGTAGCGTGACAATTTAATTGATTTTGCGCACCACGTT